>CP142452.1:11320000-12772500 GCA_038049695.1 Cinnamomum chago | reverse complement strand
ATGAAGAAATCCCAAAAAAATAATATATTATAGTTCAAATATTAAAAAATCCGAAAATAAAAAATTTTGAATTTTTTTTTCAAAATCATGTGTATGAGTAGATCTAACATGAAAGTATGTAGATCTAACTTCTAAATGAAAAACACAACACAAGTGACAGACCCAATGATTTCTATGCTTCATCTAAAAATAAAAAATAAAAAACATATAATAAAATGCTTTAAGTTGATTATCTGTTACCTTAAATAATATTTTATTCAAGAAATAGATGTGGGATCTGAAAATCTGCAAGAGGAATGTATGATGGAGTATGACTGCTACAATGGGTAGTAAGGAGAGGAGAAGATAGGAGAACAAGATGAAGATGGGAAAAAAATAGAAAAAATAGGATTTTATCACCTTTTTCCGAGATCTCGGAAAAACGGAGATGAACTTCATCTCGGCGGATATGGGCCAATATTTTGGCGATATATGGCCCCGAGATACCGATACCGATATCTGGGCCATATCGGATCGGTATCGGCCGATTTTTAAAACCATGGGAAAAACAATTACTGAAGTTGATTTCTCAAGCAAAATGCCTTAGTCACACTCTCTCTTTTCTTTTCTTTTTTTTTCTTTTGACATATTAGCATGTAAAAGAAACTAAATTCTTGAAACATGATGAAATCTAGAGCATCAGGAGTTGCACCCTTTTTTTCTTTTGGTTCATCATCATCTCCGTAGTGACCCACATTTGTTTTTGGCAATCCAATGTATTGAAATGATGGGCCACACCATCTGAGACCCTAAAAAAAGAATAGTGAATTAGAAAGACCAAAGACACATTACCTTTTGATCTTCTATCTAAAGTGGGCCCAATTACAATCACCACATTAGATTGGATGTTGCCACAAATTACTTTGTGCATGCCCTTTGTCAGCTTCCTGTGAATTAACTTTATATTTGCCCTTTTAAAAAGTCTCTGTCATTTCCGTTATAACGTCATTTGAATTTGAATTTCAAACGACTGAACTAGATACCACCATGATGTCTTTTTCAAATAACTATTTAGGCGGGAAAGTGATCACCAGGTGGGGTCCAGTGCTGATTGGACCAATAAAATGAGGAGATATTTTCCAATCATGATGTAAAGTAGGTAAAATGAGAAAAGTAATAACACCTTCTTAAAAGATGTGTGAGCCCACCCTGCCCCCAATTTATCCTTTCTTCACATGCATTTGCAAGATCTAGCCAATAATCAGGTGGGTTCATAGAGATCAACAGCATGACCATAACCCTTTTTGTCTTGGGTCATGAAATGGGCAATTGGTATGTTAAGGGAATCCAAAGCATTGGATCAGATAATTAGCAGTTTCCCCTAAAATTAGTTTTTTTGGACATAACTTTGATCCTCCTATCTGTGGATCCAAACTAGGCCCTCTAGATGTCACACAAGCCCGGTCTTATAAGAATGGGAATGGGCCTGAATCCAGCTTGGCCCAGTCCAATTATGATGGGCTTCACAATGATATTGACCCAATAGTCTAGAACTGGGCTTCGTGAAGCGGTGGATTAGTAAACAGGCCAAAACCTGACTTAGACGAAAGGCCCATTCCGGCATTGTAATTATTGATCATTGTCCAGCCCAAGGGCTGCGCTACATGGATCCTAGTGGGGTCAGTTGACCCTACTGAAATCTGGAAAAATATTTAAACTAAAAATAAACTCTGTAATGAATTGAAGTTATGGGAAGCTTTTGACCCCACTAAATGCTTAAGTTAATGGGCCATTTGTCTACTAAAACAAAAAAAAAAAGTAAAAAAATAAAAAAAAAAACTAATGGATCCAATTTTTATTTTTTAAAGAAAATTTCACTTTTTAGATATTTTGTCGGTAAGTCTTCATTTACCCTAACTTAATCTCTAAATAAGGTATTCTCCCCGTATTAGAAGGAGAAAACCCTAATATTAGCAAAAGTAGATGATAGATGTTGATAAAGGTCAAAACAGATTTATTCGATTTTGTGGAAGATAAGTCTTTTATTGACCCTACTGACTTGAATTTCTGGAGCTGCCATTGTGGAGCCTAATACAAACAGGTTGATGGGCTCCAAATATGTGTTTCCATTGATTACATACATCGCAAACGGGTGGATGGGAGTCCCACCCGTGTCTTAATGGGCTAATTGGTGGGCTAAAGTTTCCATTTCTGTCAAATGGATCGGTTCAGGGTTAGAAAGAACTAAAGAAACTTCCAGTCTTTAGTGAAAAAATTATCATGTAGTTTAGTAAGCCAGGCCGTTGATCTAATCACTTTCAACACTAGCATTCTCCACCTGAAAGACAAAGATCGAATGTTAAGAATTTATAATCTTGGAGGTATGGGGCAGGACCTATTTATCACGGGCCTGATAAAATCAACAGCCAGGATCACTAATCTCATAGATTGCCAGAAATATTCGACTATGAAAAATCCACAATTCTCAGCTATGGAAAACCCACATTTACCTTCGTTGGCCACCTCCCATAGTTTTACTCAATGCATGTGGATAGGAGGGTTTGCATGTGCCCCCCATAGGAATTAGTTCTCAACTATGCAGAATTGAGTATCCTCAGGCTCGATAGGAGATGCCCTAGGTTATCAAAGAAAAAGAAAAAATCCACAATACTTAAGTCACGTTTGGAAACCAAATTCTCAAGGATTACTCACATCCTTAGGTATCTGGGCCTGCGAAAATTCTCCTTTTTTTTTTAAGATTCTTAGATCCGACCCTCCCCAATGGGATGTGAAAAGCCTCATTTTTGCAGATTTATATATCCATACCAATTTTTTTCAGTTATACGCACTGATATATCAATGTGAAATCTCAATGAGGATCCTAAAATCTAGGATAGTGAAAAATTCTCAACGGATCACCTATCGCATTTGTTATACATTCACCGAGTGTGGACCAATAATACTCTGTCACGTCATCCAAAAATTTAGGTGATTTTGAAATTTAAAAAGTTTAAATCAAATGAAAGAGAATCACTTAAATTTTTGGATCACGTGGTGGAGTATTATTGGTCTACTCACGGTAAATGTATAACAAGTGCGATGGGTGATTCGGACTCATTCTCAATACTCCTATTCACTCCTGTGATTAGATGTGCCCTGAGAGTTATAAACCTTGGTTGTATATGCGGGTTGTGGATATCTGACCCATTTTAAAAAACCGTGTTAGATATGGGTGGAGCTTCAATCTATGGGCCCACCTATGGGCTTGGCCCACTTTTACCCGACCTGACTCATTTACCACCCCCACTGCAAATGCAGTTGGGCCCACTTGCGCCTAAGGGCCTATTTCACACGAGTATATGGAATTCATGTCGGGCGGATGTCGATAAATTCCAAATGCTGGAGTTTTGTAATGCTCCGAATTTTGTAATGTTGGGTAGATCACTTTAATGGTCTTTCTTTTGTTTTTTCCATTAATTTTCACAAAAAAAAAAAAAAAGACGACTCCATCAAACCCCTTGCTTGGCCAAAACATCAACTGTGCTTTTAGATGAACCACTAATTAATATGAGAATATTAAGACCAATGTGAAATATCCACGGATCCCTCTCTACCAAGGATACCCAATGAAGAATCACATTCTACTATTAAACCCTCCTTAAAAAGAAAATGAAAAATCCTCAAAGCTTCCAAGATATCAAGCAATTATGCCTCGCTTGGACAATTGAAAATGTCAAATTTTCTTAATTCTTCAAATTCTATTAAAGAAACAAAATTATGAAATTCTCGCCTGTTTGGATGTATGGTGAATTGAAGTATGGTGAGATGAAGTATCAAATCAAGAGATAATAAAATATAAGGTGCTATGATGGTGTTTTGTTTTTAGTTGTTTGGTATGAAATCTTTTTTATTTTTTGTATAGAAAAGTTGAGTTTTTTTGTCTTTTAGTGGAGAAAGAATGTTGCTTTTTTGACTTTTTTTTAAAAGATGGAGGAAATTTTGAAATTGTGTACTTTTGATATGACTTATTGTCTTTTCTTGTCTGGATAATGGAGGCTTTACCTCACATCACCTCACCTCACCACACATCCAAACACACCCTAACAGTTTAGAGTTTCTATAAAAAAATTCTTGCAAAGAAATAGGCTCTAGGGATATTGTGTATAGGGTCTGGTGGAAGATCCTTTATTTCCTCTCAAAACTCTCAATTACCCAACTCCAAAAATTTCTATTTACTCCTTACCCACCTCTTCCCCTACTCTCAATGGAAAAATGGTTTTCTAGTGTTCAAGAGAACAATAAACTTGCTTTTCCAACTATTTCACTGGGGAGAAGTAGCAATGCAACCTCAAGGGGTAGCTCAGTTGGCCTATGATCACGGTTTGCATTCGGAGATTGTAGGTCGGAAACTGTACTACCACACTGGGGCTACAAGGGAGTTTATCCGGCTTCCCTCTGGGCCCGGAGGGATTAGCCCAGCCTAAAGGGTTGGTATAAAAAAGAGAGAGAGAGTACTAGCAATGCGCAAAAAAGCAGTGACCTTTATTCTACATTTCTATCTTATTGGATACACAACAAGATTTTATCTGAAAAACAAATGGAAACACAAGTACAATATTTTAAATTTCTGGCTCAAAAACTAATAAAGAGCTTAAAAAAATGTTTAAGAGGAGAATTTTATTGCACATTTGATTTATGCCTTTTGAAGCTTAATATTTATAATCATTCCTTAATCTCAAACTTTCATAATTTTGTTATAGCATAGATTCTTTTGGTCAAATTTTACTTATAGAATAAATAATGAGTGTTTAAAGTTGATCTTCTTTTGATTTGTTTCAAGAAAGAGCTTGAGTTTACCTACATACAATTCTGGTTGAGCCTGGGTTGACCTAAATACTATGGTCGGCCCACTGGAGCAATACTTCTAAGTTTATACCTACCAAGAATATTCAAGATTTCAACAATCATAATGACAATCAAAACAAGATTTTGCTAATCTTAAAACAAGAGACCCATTACTATTTTCACACCATTGAATATCTACTGTTCCAATTTAAGGCTGGCAGTCTCAAAAAAAAAAAAAAAAAAAAAAAAAAAAAAACACATAAAAGAAGCTATCCTAACCAGAGATTTTATTCAGAAAACATAGCTTTAAGATAATGTTCATTAAAGGCAAACCCATAAAACAACAGGTAAAAATATAGAGATACATGTAGGCACTAGGTAACCCCTAAAAAGTACTGTTTCTGTGATTGATCAGGTGAGCCCTATAATTCCATTCAAGTGGGCCCAAGTGGGTTCATGGCTCATAGATCCAAAATCAGTGGGCTAATGGTTGGTTTTTTTTGTAGGGTTGATTACAATGTAATGAAATGGGCAGAGGAATGTTTGTGTGTCCCAAGACAGAAAGTAGAATTCTCGAGCCTTGTATTACATTTGGCGCCCCTGGTTTGTACACTGAAAAAGTGACACAACATTGATCAGTTGAGAGTCATCACAGGTGGGCCGCACCTCAAGAATCTAATCTATCTAAAGTCCAATTCATTGAAGTTTGATTGTCTAAATCGATTGTCAAAATGGAAGCAAATTATCAACAGTCAAGATTCAACATGGGTTGTTAACTGGTCATCATCATCTTTAATTAAGAGAACTACCAACCCCACCAATCATGTGGCATGATCAGACAGATCTGAACCGTAAGGACAGTTGGGCCCATCATGTATTAGCCATTGGCCATAAATATTATTCATCAGATGATAACCAACATCTGATTACAGGCCACCATTCCAAATTTTTTTTTTTATCATGGTTGTTATCTTCTTTAGATATGGCCCATCAAAGTACACTTGGACCAAAGTGCAAGAGAGATGGAGCCATTAGCTCTTAATAATACAATGTTAGAGGTGACAAGAAACTTAATAAAATGAGAGAGGGACAAGAAACCAAGTGGAACTAGCAAGACCAGCTAATGGTTGTTAAGTGTCGTTGGGCCCAATGTAAAACAGAAAGTAGCCCTCTTTCCTTCTTTATAATTGTCCAGGTTGGGTACAGGCTTGGTCATAGAAGGGTAGGTCTTGAACAGCAGGTGAAGATTGGCAGTTGAAGGATTCTAACCCAAAGCTACCTCACTCCCTCTCTCTCTCCCTCTGCACCCATGTCACAGAATTATTTCAATTCCATCATAATGCCACAGAACCCACCATCTCCAATATGATCCTCACTCTCCTACCTCTCAGTCTCCTTACTCAATATCATGGTACTCTCTCTCTCTCTCTCTCTCTGTGTGTGTGTGTGTGTGTGTGTGTTTTGGCTGTGTTTGCAATATGTGTCTCTGTGCTCTGTTTGTGTGAGGGTGCGTCTGCAGTTAAAGTTTTTCGTTATGTAGAGTTGAGCCATAGATTGGATCCAATATGGATTAAATGATCATGCATAGAAAGGCTTAAGGATCATATAGGCATCTAATCATTGGGTTCTTTTTGTCCATTTGAATGTTGATTTTTGCAATGATTTCATCTTTTGCTGTAATAGTTTAGCCCAAGGTTAGGTTGAGATTTCTCACTTGGAGGTATACCTGCCGTCTATGAGGGGGCCTATTATCTCAGTGGTTTGAAATGTTGCATGCTTGAGAATTGTTTAAGGTAACAATGTTCCATAATCTATCATGTAGAATTTGTTTCAATAACTGAAAATGTACCCATCTTTTGAGATATAGCAACATTCAGGTCACGTTTGGCAACCGAACCCTCAATTAAAAGATTTTCACTTTCCACCCACTCATGGAAAATCCATGTACTAGCAATTGTAAATCTTTGAGAGTTTGGACCCGATGAAAATCTCCATTTGTTTATATTTTCAAGTCGGACCTCACCCTATAGGATTTGGAAATCCTCACTTGTGCGGATTTGCGTTTAAATCAATGTTTCAAAGATATTAATTTACATCGATATGCACCGATATTAATGTAAGGCCTTCAGCTATATAAATCCTCAGGAGGGAATCTTTGTTCCAAGGGTGGTAAGGAATCCTCACATATGTGGATTCCTCATCTGGTGCCAAACATGCTTTCAGTGAGAGAGTTACTATGGATTCCTTTAGAATAAGTACCTTGTACAAGGTAGAGACTCTACTCTTGATTTACTAATTTTCATTTTATAGCTTTAGATGGGATGATTATCAATGTTAATGTTGTCTAAGTGCTTGCAAATTTTATAGCGTTAGATCATATCAATGCTAATTCTATATAAGTGCTTGCATTTCATTTTATAGCTCAAAATCGGATGAATGTCAACTCTAATCCCATCTAATTGCTTGCTTGCTATTATAAAATGAAGTAAAAGCAACACCCCATTGTCATAATATGCCATGTATAGTACCACCAAACATTTCGGATAACAAAAAAATAACAGCGATCATCATAATAACTTTCATTTTATAGTTTTAGATCAAATGATTATTAATACTAATCCCGTCTAAGTGCTTGCATGCTATAAACATGAAGTAAAAGTAGTTCCATGAAAATTAGCTCAATGCTATCATAATACGCCATATAATGTACCGTGCAATTAAAAAAGTAGCTCCCCACTATGAATTTCATCCGTGCCAAAGCAAGTTCGTGATAAAGGCTTAACAAAATAAGGTGCTTATTACCATTCAATTTGATTTTTGGTAGATAGATAATCTATATATTTTCTTTATATTTGATTAAACTAGGTGGATGCTTATATATTTGATGTGTCTACGAAGAGCCGGACATAATCTCTCCGCCAAAGATTGGAGAAGATTCATTAGGACACTTGAAATCAAACTTAACCCATGAAGATATTTAGTAAATCAATGCATGTGATACTTTTCTATCTTTGCCATCGATCAATCTTCTTATTTTCAATGTCATCAATTCATTAGCCATAGAACACTTAAATCATATTTTCTATATTAGAAGATATCATCATGTAAATCATTCTCTCCTTCTTGCTGGGTCTGCAGTCTCTTCATCCTCTTCTGGTTCGTTCTCTGCTGAGGCTCTGCTTCTCGCTCATCAACCGACCGGCGGCATCGGTCACGACCATCCTCTACTACAGCGACTTGCTCCCCCGGGATCACAATCTGGAGCGTTTTGTCCAGCGCGATCTGCTCCATCGCGAGAACTACCTCTTCCATTTCCTCATCAACATGATGAGATGCTTCTGGTAGAGAATTTGCATTTGTTCAATAACTGACCTTCTTTCGGGGTACCATGGCTTCCTTTCTCATTAGAGTTGGAAGCTCCCATTTTTCATGCAAATATGATGCATGATGTTTTGGTGAGTCTTTATCTTTCTCATGATGTTTTGGTGAGTCTTTCTTTCTTTGCAGAAACTGACTGGAGGGATTTGATGTAGGCAAAATGAATTGAAATCCTCTTATTTTATTGGGCTTGTTGTAGTAACAATGTGGCATTTGATATTTGTTTGAGATTTAATGAGTTGGGTAGGAACTTGGTAAAGAGAGAGTTGATCGTGATGAAAACTTGTCGAACTAAATTTTGAGTTTATTTAGTATAAAATTAGTGCTCAAACTATCTCAAGGCGACAAAATAAGGTTATGGCATCTCTCATGCACCTTCTTTTCCCTTTGTTCCTTTGTTTTGATTTTCTGTCTCTCCTTTTTTCTTAATGAAATATTCTGTTACCGCTTTAAAAAAAAAAAAAAAAGGTTATCGCTAGTAGGCTTATATGATGTGGTGCATTTTATTCCATGAGAAAATTGACTGCGGATTAGCTACAATGTGGAAAAGTTGCAAAATGTATCAATGGAATCCATATTGATGATTGTCCAGGGTAAATATCAGGATGATCAATGATCATAACCATGTGTTTGAGGGTTCCTTGCTGATTTTGTATTAACCCCATCCACTTTATGACCTTATGATTCCATGCTCACCATGATCAATGTCCACTGCAATTTTTAAAAATCTGAACTTTTGAAAGTTTCTTATACTGTATTAATTTCATCTTATAACAAACTCTTCTGTATTAAGAGGTCTTCACCTCAAAAGGAAGTGTGGGAGAGACTTGCCCTTAATAGTATTCTAGTAGGACCAGCCAATTAGTTACAATCAGGCATAATAGATCAGCCTGGCTATAGCATGTGCTGCTAGTGCGAATGTAGCGCATATTTTCATTCCAAGGCCCTGGCTTGACCTATTTTACATGAGTGGCACTACAACCAATGTGTGGCCTGCAAAGTGGGTTTGGAATAGATAAATAGCCTTACCTTATGTTTGGGAGGGGAGGGGAGGGGAGGGGAGGGGAGGGGAGGGAAAATTTGAGGAGGAAGGAAAATGAAGGGGGAGGGGAGGGGAGGGGAGGGGAGGGAAAATTAATTTTATCTCATCTTGTTTGGGAAGTCAAAAAGTAGGGGGAAGAAAAGTAAAAAAGTAAGATTTTGTTTGTTTGTGAGATAGAGAGAAAATTACCATTTTATCCTTATTTTTATAAAAACTTCAAAATTATACTTTATAGACAAATGACAGTTTTGTAAATTTTCAAAATTTAACACTTTTCCCCTCCCCTCCCCCCTCCCCCCAAAATTTCCCTCCCCCCTTTCCCAAACACCCTCTAAAAAAACTTCCCCACCCCCCTCTTTTTTTTTCCTCCCCCCATTTTCCCCCCATCCCAAACCGAGGGTTAGAGGTGCCAATGAGCATGAACGGACTCAATTATAGCAGGCTTGGATGTAGGACTATCAATCTGGTGGCCGCCCACCAAAGCCTTGAAAAAAGAAGGGCTTTTTTTCTTGTCCTAAAGCGTGAGGTATGGTAGGGCCTAATTTCGAAAAACTTGCCACCTTCAGGGCCAAACTGCCAAGCTAGGGCAAGACCCAGCCGACCCTCTCCTCAACTCGAGCTTATGGGAGAGGGTTGTCCGCTGCCTAGGGTGGGGCCCACTGTTTGGTCCATCCAAATGGACCACACACAAGGTCCCCTTGAATCTCACATGTCGACCAAAATTTGGTCTCATCCGATTAGACTGAGCCGTTGGATTGAGTGACACCCATCCGGATGGGCTGTTCACCGTTAAACTTTTGTGGCCCAGATGGAGGTGATGAGGATCAGGGATGGGGCTGATTTTTTGTAATCCCATGTGAGTCCCCGAGTGGGCCCCAGACCATTGAGTGGACACCCTTATCCTCAGCTCGATCCTCAGCACGAGCTGAGCATAAGAGGCCCCTACATAAATTTATGTGTGTACAATGCACATGCCCTTTGTCCATTATATATATGACGACATACATACACAAACACACGCGTGCACACATGTGTAAATGTATGAAATTATTTTTTATAATTATACTAATAAAATGTGAATGTTTGTATTCAATTCCATCCTAGGTCAGGCCCACATATATGAGGATAGGATAAAGGCAGACCTTAGTCGAGTCCAGTCCCATTAGGCTAATAGACCGAGTTGTTGCACCCTAGAAGGTGCTACCCTAGCTAATCTAGATACCATATAGGATAAATGGTAGCCTCATATTTCATTTAAATGAGTCCAGATCCTCTTAGTGCCACACTCGCTCAAAATGAATGTCATCTCATTATATGGAGTGTTTCTGAATTTTACTCAAATAGGAGATGTTTCCACCCTAAGATTGAACGCATGATTAATAATGTGATTTACAAAATTTTATGCAATGCAAAGTTTTTACTATCAATCCCAAGCTTGAGTAAGGGAGGAGGATTTTCTAATAGGTAGGTTGACAGCTGCCATAAAATTTTATCACAACCCAAATAATTCTTTGCCTGTCCTAATATATCCTTATCCCATCAATTTGAGTCAACTCAAACTTGGGACCTTGCATCCACAAATATAAGCCTTGCATGTCTACTGCTGCGTGTACTTGCAAACCTGTCTTGGTATAAAATAATATATATATATATAATAAAGCATATTATTTTATAGGAATTATCCAATTGCCTGACTATTTGTTGTAAAACTAGAGCAGATCTGAACACAAACCCGATTATCAATTGGGTCAGGAGAGAACAACTCCAGTGGTAAGGAACGTCAGTGCTCACCTTGAATCTTGGATATGACACTATTTTCGCATGTGTGGGCTTCCTTTTCCACATATATGAGCTTTCTTTCCCGCATGTGCGGGCTCTCTCATGAGACCCAACCCACTTTGCTGGGGTTAAAAAAAAAAAGAGGGTCACATGATGAAACGTTTATACCCCGCATTGGGACAGGGAACCTTCCAATAACCAAGAAGAGGCTTGCTAACAACCAACAAGTGGTAGCTCAGTTGGCCAAGGATTCTGCGCCTCATCGAGTGGAGAGGTCTTGTGTTCAACACCTACCTTCATTGACCACCTTCCATAGTTTTACCCCTGTGCATGTGGATATGAGGGTTTGCATGTGCCCCTAGGGATTAGTGTTCAATTGTCCAGAATCAAGTATCCATAGGGCTTAGGGCCAAAGGCTCCTAGGTTGGGCTAGGCGTGAGATACCCTGTGTTATAAAAAAAAAAAAAAAAGAGGTTTGCTAACATTCTCTCTCTTCACGAGAGCAATGGTTAAGTGAGAGCTATCTAAATTAAAATTGCCACTATCTTAGAACACAAACTATCAAAGTTAATCCAAAGACACTGAATTTATATTTAAACGCAATGGGTTTGCTCCCCACATTGTCTGCTCGACACCCCCAAATTTAACCGGTGCATGTGTTGCAGAGTTGTGCAAGGGGTTAGTCATGTCAGGTCAAATACCAAAGGTACAACCTTGCCAGCAGAGAAAAAATAACAATAATAATAATAATAACATTTAACACTGGTTAACATGCCCTCAAGCTTTTCATTTAAACAGAAAGGGAGGAAATAAAAATATGTGACATGCTAAGTATCAATTTTTATTAGAGCATTTGATGTGATAGTTTTTCTTAATAAAATCCTTCAAGAAAGAAGATAGATATATTCAGAAGTTGATAGAATGAGAATTAATCAAAAGGAAACAAAAAGTTTTTTTTAATATATAAAGGTTGGATATAAGTTAAATTAAAGAGGAATTTATTCGAAAAATCACCTTAGATTGCCACTAACTAAAAAAGGCCTCAGTAGTTTATATGATACGGAAGTGGTCCCCTAGGACCACTTTCGTTATTTTATTAAAGTTTTCATTGAGTGACGACGTCGCCGCTTGTTTAAACGCTATAAAACACTCGAAACCCTATTTTCCCTTTCTTCCTCGCCTGTCGTTTTCTCTTGTCTGGGGATTTCTTAGCATCCAGATGAAGAACATCTATGAGCGAAAAGAGAGGTAGGCAACGGTAGATCTTCTATTTCTTAATTTCTCCTCCTTTTCTTCTGTAATGCCTATTTATTTTATTCTTAGCTCTGATTCATTTATATCTTGAGAAAAAGCTCGAGTCTTGCGTGGTTTTGTTATTGGTGAGGTTTTCAATCTTTTATGTGTTGTGGGGGTTTTTGAGTTTTGTTGGGAATGCGGATTTTTTTAGATACCAATGACCATTTTCGGCTAATATTAAATGGGGTGCGAGAGATTTCCCGATTTTTTAGGGAATGATGGATGGGTGTAAGTTTTGTTAGAAAATATGGTTGGTAATGGGAGATAGAGCTGGTAAGTTCTCGATGTGGGTTTTTGTGCATTTGATCATTTTGTAACTATTTTAAATGCTAGCTATTCAAAACTTAATTCGTGTATTTTCATTCTAAATATGCCTACCACTACAATTGCTCACAAGAAATCATGTATCCAACAACCATCAAGCACTACTTTAAATGCCAGCCCTTTGTTAAAAAGTCACCATTAATCTTGCCCACTAATTCTCTTTACAATAACTAAAGCCAGCATCGAATCTAATGATTTTTTGTAATTTAATTTGCTTGGAATGGAGCATGCAGAGGATGTATGTTGGTATTAGATCATGTAGTGTGTGTGTGTGTGTGTGCACATCTCTAATGGATTTTTTTCCAAACTAAATTCCTCTAAATTAAAATATGAATAAATTAAGGAATAAATAACAAAAAGAAACGTAAAGGGCTTCCAAGCATATGGACATTCTATGCACTTTGTCTAACTTGGTAGCAGACACATAAAATCCGTTGGACAATGGAAAGAAAAAACAAACACAAACTAAATTAAGAGCCCTGCTAGGCGGCCCGAACTGGGGGACCGATCCCTGGCCCGGTCCCCCAGGGGGCCGTTGGATCCCAGCCCAGTTCGGGCCGTTTAGACTTTTACCTTAATTAATAGATGTGAATTGCTTAGTTAGAAAAAGGTGCCTTGAGAATTGTGGTTTCAGACAAAACAAAAATCGAAACTCCAAAAGACAGATCTACTTTGCAAATACTGGTATTATGTTGAGAGTATGGTTTAAAATCTTGGACGATATGGGTTCGTATCTACCAGGCCGATATTTTGGTGGGGAACCGGTATCGATATCGCCCATCAAAATATCGCCAATATATCGGGAAGTATCGGCCGATATTTTGAATATATCAGCCGGACCGATATATCGGCCAATGCGGTGTCAAAATATCGGCAGGGCCTATTCCTTATACCGTCTTCCCCGATCTCAGGATGCAGCAAAAAAATGAGGGGGAGTGGGGACTCAAGGATAAAAAGAAAAGAAAAAAAAAGAAGATAAAGAAAGAGATCGAGAGGGAGGAAGCAGGAGAGAAGAGGAGAGTGATAAGCATGACTTAGCCACTATCTCTAAAAGGCAGCAACCACTACCACACTTGGCAGCAGTTGTACACCTACTCTAGTATTCTCAGCAATACTCTCCAAGATATCAGCAACAAATACAACAAGCCTCCTTATCCATTCATGTATTCATTAATATATATAGAGAATTTTACCTAAAAAAGGCCCCTCCATGGCCACTAACCGGAACAGGTTCCAATAGCATATATGGCACGGAAGTGGTCCCAGGGGACCACTTCCGTTTTTTTTATTAATGATGATTGAAACACGCGACGACGTCGTTGCAACATTAAATGGCATAAAACCCTCCCGAAACCCCACTTCCCCATTCTCCCCTTCTTCCTCGGTCCATTTTCCCTTTCCCTTGGCGGGTTTCGTATCCTCCCTCCTCAAAAGACAATTAATGTGGTCTCAACCAGCAGTTTTCCAATCTATTTTGCTTTCCAGCGGTTGAAACCTCGCTTCCCCATTTTCCCTTTCTTCCTTCGTTGCTTTCTCCTTTTTCCCCTGGCCGAATCGTCTCCACCTTCTTCAAAAGGTAGTGTAGGTGCTCCCAAAGGTCGTTTTCCAAGCTTTTGGATTGTAGCATAAAACTTTTTAGTGGTTTATCAAGCAGAGGTATTTCTCTTGTCGCTTATCTTTTTCTGCATTACGAAATGATGATTTGGTGGGGTTTTTTCATCTTCTTTCCATTTGCTTCACATCCTAAAATGGTTAATATTCATGAACTATACATGATTTTTGCATTGAATCAACCCATCACTCAGTCGTTCCCCACCCATCACTCAGTCGTTCCCAACCCATCACTCAGTCGTTCCATTTTCCCCCTTCTCGACTGTGTAGTCAACCATAGTGGACATGGGGAGACTTCAAGCAAATATGTGCACATTACTGGAAAATGAAATGCACCAATAGCTTTATTTTTTCTCCAATTTACAGATCCTATTGTATTTGCAACTAAGAAACTATGTTTTGCATAAGCATGATACAAAGTCAATCATAGGCGTCAGACTTGGCAGCATAACCTGGAACATGTTCTTTGTGAAACATGTAGGAGGGAAAACAAAATGGACACATACATGCTTAAGATAGCCATTGTGTTGCAACATTTCATCGGGTTTAGCAAAATAATACAATACAAAGACAATGTAGAGAGAGAGATTTTGATTGTTCAGACATTTCCCCCATTGCATCTGATAACTTGTGCATTGACCCACTGACCAGGTTCACTTGCCAAGAACCCCACGAGAGACACCACATCCACAGGACACCATATCCTCTCCATAGGACTCTCCCTCCTCGTATCCATGGCCTCCTTCTCAATCTTCCCTGCATAAAACATGATGCAATATGAAACTAAACTCGAACCATTGATGCATGTTGAGTTATAAATATAAACTTAACTAGCAACATTTTTAGGACTAAAAGTAAGAAAGTCTGGGTTCTGAAAGTCTATTCTAGAACTTGATTTCCTTCGTAGTTAGATTTACATCTCTCCCTTGCTATGTTTACATCTCTCTCTATCTTTTTTGTTTAGATGGCTGGAAGTAAGGATAACGGAAATAGGCTACTTTATGATCAAGCCAATCACATTTCAGAAGCCATTAAGCAGGGACATGTATATTCCTAGCCACCCTTTCATCTATACATATATTATATAGTTCACCTTTTATTAAACTGTAGTCACTTGAAAATGTCTGGCAGGAATTTGGCACTTTTAGATGCATACCAATGAACCCGGACAAAGATGTGTGGTTGTTAAATGAAATTCAAAAGGAATACGTCAGGCAAACGAGGTTGCATAATTTGACGGAAATGAAACATATTCGGATAAATCATGCCCTTATTACGGCCTTGGTAGAAAGATGGCGTCCTAAAACTAACACCTTCCACTTCCCATCAGGTGAGGCGACTGTCACTCTCGAAGACGTTGCCTATATCTACGGGCTACCTATCGATGGTCCAATTGTTACCGGGAGAACTTTTCCGTTTTCATTGGTTAGTGAGGTATGTCTTGAACTGCTTGGGAAGACCCCCATTCAAGGTGTTGATGTAAACAAGATTAATATTAAATTAAGCTGGTTGGAAGCCAATTTCGCAGCAAATTCAACAAAGAATAAGAAGAAGAGTAAGAAGAAGAAGAAACTTTCTAAAGCCGAAGAAATCTATAACACTAGGGCATACCTTTTCTTCTTAGTTTCCAGTCAAATTATGTCTAACACATCGGGTGGAAGGGGGCCTACATATCTTCTCAAGTTGTTCAGGGAATTTAAGTCATATGCATGGGCTCCCGCCTGTCTTGCAAATCTTTATTGGATATTAGCAAAGGCGGTAAAATGTGTCAAGGATAAGGCGGAAGATGGACAATCGGAGGGAGATGATGTAAAACCGTCAAACATTGAAGGCTCGAGGAAGTTCAGAACCTTGAGTGGACCCCTGGAACTTCTCCAGGTTATTCTGATTATTTGAACATAATTAGACTTTTAATATAACTCTTTAAATAGCTGTTAAGTATTGATTAATTTTTTTCGCAGATATAGGTGTACACAAGAATGCAAATTGGACGTTGTCCAACACCAAATGATACCTGGAAAAGTGACATTCAGTTTCCATTGATGAAGACCTGGACAACTAGGTTGAATTCATTCAAAGCTGTAACCACATTGACAAAGACCCGGCAACAACTGAACAAATTAACAAAAGACGGTGTAAGTTTATCAAGATCGGAATGTATGCAGTTTGATTGATGCAATTATTATTACGTGTTACTAATATAGTTTTTACTTATTCTATGTAGTTCAAATGGCAACCGTACAGCAAGCTAGGAAAGAAATTTCGTCACCATGTTTCAAAAGCCGACTGTGAACTATTCTCATCTTCAACAGTCCTAGCCTTTTATTGGGTTGTGGAGCGACATAATACTGGTCGTGTTATGAAACAGTTTGGTCTTCATCAAGAAGTTCCTCCACCGTTCAGTATGCCATTTCCAAGAGTGGAGCGAGTAGAAAAGATAGTGTATGACTACAGTGCATCTGGAAGAGTACCTAATTATACACTTTGGGACAATAGATGCAAATGTGTTCTAAAAGGAAATAAATCATCCTCCCCGGCGCATGATGTCGTTTACATGCATTGGTATCGGGCGAACACGATTATGATTATCGATCGGGGCCATGATCATGAGGAGATTGATACAACAAAGACCAAAAGTGATAAACATGAGGCTTGCTGTGAACGGAAGCACGTAAGTGATGCGCACCTCTTTCTTAAGGATTTTATTTTTCCAAGCACATGCCTCTTGCTTGATTTTCTTTACATGTCCGCAGGTAAATGAACTCTTATTACATATGGAGAGGTCAGTTGACCGAGCTGTGCGGAAGAAAACCTCAATCGAGCAATTCCGAGATTCCTTGATTAGGAAGATCTTCAGATTCAGATCTGGTTTGAATACAAAATTCGTCAAATTTAAGGACGAATATTTATATAGCTCACCTTCTGAGGATGTAAGCCACAGCTACATCATTCCTTAATTATTCAATTTTACTTTTACTTAAACATTTATCATTGTAAAAGGTCGGATTGCTTTGACCCGGGAAAATTTTATGTGATTAAAAGATGACAGGATAAAGAATCTGTAGAGAGATAGAGGGTTAAAAAGCCTGCATCAAAGAGTCCTGGGAAAAAGATGGGAAAGAAGCAAAAGAGTCTGAAATACAATACTGAAGTTCTAGTATCACCTTGTGTACACACCCCGACTGACGAGGCCCCTGACGTGGCCAAAGGGGATTTGCCAATGGAACCAGAGTCGATAAAGAGAAACACTCCTACACCGATCGAGAATTACAATGACCCTCCAGTGGTTGATATCTTCTCCACCCCTCGAGGGGCAACAACCTCGCAAGCAATTATAATTTCACCAATCAGAGCGTCCATTGATTCTCTAGTTTGGAAGTTAAAACGATTGCCCCGAACAAGGAAGATTCTAGAAAAGTTTGACGACTACTTACACACAATGGGTGGATCGGAGTATTCTCTCTCCAAAAGGGACATGTTTCTTTTGAAGGGGTTCAAACAATATTTCAATCAGAGGTTCGTCTTTTTAACCACGTCTACATCATTCTGGTTTCATTACATAAATGGTCTTATGGAGATATCATATCTTGCAAGAAGGAAGAGCTTGACATTGTATGCACATTGGTATCCAACGAAGTCCTGCATTCTACTCTAGAAGAGGGAATTTGGTTCGACACCAATATATTGTATTATTGGTTTGATGTGTTGATGGAGAAGTGTCAAACGGCCTTTTTGGCAGACCCGAGCATTTGTGTAAGTGTGTAAGTATGTACTTTCCATAAGCAATGTCACTTAATAAAATATCGATGTTTTAAGAAGCCATTACTAAAATGGTTGCAGAGCTGGTGGCAGTCTGAGCTGCCAACCACAAAAGAAGCAACATTTGGTCCCGGAGGTTCTCGAGTGTGTGATGCTAGAGAGTGTAAAACACTCGTTTTCGTTCTCTATTCTGTTAATCATTTCACATTACTTGTTGGATACACGGACGAGAGGAAGTGAGAATTCTACAACAGTTCAAGCAGTGATCGTCACGCTTTAACGATCTGTAAACTCTTCGTGAGTATATACTATCTATTTCCAAATTGAACAAACTCTCTCAAGAACTTTCGTTGCCAAATTATCACAATTTCTTTTAATGGTCCTACAGGTTGAGTGGCTGACTGCGAAGTACAGCGAATATGGGTGGCAAGACCCATACATATGGACGATCAACGTAAAAACAAACATCCCATTACAGGATAACGGCTACTACTGTGGTGTATTCGCCGCGGCGTTTTCTGAGCACTGCATATTTCGTCATCGGATTAATTTTACGTAAGCCGACATGTTGTACTATCGGCAACGAATACACAAGTTGGGGATCAACAACCTCCACAAGGAATATGCAAGTTGGGGGAGAGTTTTGGTTCACCGTGTATTCAATCGCAGATGAAAAAGGAAGGAGAAAAGACAGCTGTGACAAGGGGCGGGCACTTATATATATAGAACATTAGCAACGACGTCGTTGCTAACTATCGATATTAAGTGATGACGTCGTCGCTTGTTGAGAAAAAAAAAAATGAAAAATCTGGCGGGAATACCGGTTCCGTGCTATATATGCTATTGTTACCTATTTTGGTTAGTGGCCATGTAGGGGCCTTTTTAGGTAAAATTCTCATATATATATATATATAAGGTCATTGTAGACCGTCTTAAATCAATGAAAAAAATAGTCAAGGAATATTAAGTTTCTTCAGAGAGTGCATGTTATTGCAGTTCACCGGAGCTTCGAGCCGGAATCGCAGTATACCGGAGTTGCAGTGCTCCAACACCGCAGGCAGGCCCCCATCGATCTTCATCTTTGCTTCTCCCTTTTCCTTTCTCTCTCCCTTTCCCTTTCCTTTCTTATTTTGTTTTTGTTTTTCCTTTTCTGTATCTCCGTCTCCCCAGTCCTCCACCACTTCTCCCCCTGTTTTGTATCGGTGAAAATGAAAGTGTCAGATTAGGGTAGATTGAGAGAAGCACCTTTTAATGTGTTTTAATAATCAGGTCCCTTCGTAATGATTGTCATCCCCCTAATGTCATATCTTCAAACTTTACTTCAATAGGTGTAGATTTCACAGTAAGATTGGGCACATGATAGATATTGTGATTAACACAACCTTATTTAATTATGTTCTCAAGCTTACCAAGAGATTAACTTCTATTAAAGTAAAACCAGGGGTATGACAAAAGGGGAGATGACTTTCATTTTGAACGGACTGGATGTACCTGAATTTCTCAAGGATGGAGAGATTAAAAAAAGAAAAAAAAGAAAAAAAGAAAAAAGATCCAGACATTCCAAGGGTGGAGATCTCAAAATAAATAGTGCATATAGCGCCTATATAACTTGAATAATTAAATAAAAATGAAATGAAACAAGTATGTGTTTATGAAATTTTAGGATATCTCATAATAGATAAGTGGGTATGAAATTACCATTAAATCCCCATTTTATTACTCCCGAGGGCGAGGGCGAGGGCTGGGGCTGAATTTCCCTTCCAATTGCCTGACCCAGATTAATTGGTAGAAAGCCCGTGATTATAAAAAAAAAATTTGTGATCCGTCAGTCACATCACTCAGATCACTAACTCCGAAGGGCCGTGATGGGACGTACGAGATGAAGTAGCTACATTTATGAGCCTCATGCTTGTTACGAATGTACGACATACTGTAAGCCGTGGTGAATTAGGAGTATGGATTTACTAATAAACTAAGGGAAAGTTTTCAACATAATCGATGTGGGAATTGGGATGGATACGTTTAAGGCTGGGGGCGGCGGGCCCGTGACCTGTGGCTTCTCAGGTCGATGGGTTTATTTTGACCTCCCAAATACTTATACCATACCAGGTAAAGAGACGAGACACAAGAGAGAGAGACAGCATGGTCTTTTTACTGATGGGAGATTTGAAGAAGAATCTCTGATATCTTGGAGATGAGATTCTTCAGTTCAGGAGGCATTGAGAAATTGACATCTAAGACATGGAAGAAGGCAATGTGATGTGAGTAAAACCCTTCCCTTCCCTTCCCTGCTATATGTACATATAATCTGTTGGTGATTTCCCCCTGGCCCTCTCCTTTTGCTCAACTATATTTCATGCCACATGCATTTGCAGTGTCAATAGTATGGAGGCAGAGTACCTGCTGGCATGTACGACTTATGAAAGCCGTAATCCATATACAGTATGGATTTACTAACAAACTTCTTCTATTCGCTTCTTCTTCTTCTCTGCATTCAATGGGTTTTGTTTGCTTTTTTCCCCCTAGACCTTGTTGGAAAGACTGTATTTTTCAATTCTGTACGTAGTATGCTAAGTGGCGGATTGTTGGAAATTGAGTTGGTTTGAAGATTGCTGTGTTGAATGTTTGGTGATGCATTTGGATGAAGAGAAAAGAGGGACTTTTGTTGTTGATTTTCGAATAGGCAGATTAGTTGTTGTCGGAAACCAAATAAGAGATATAGGATCTCTGCTCATATTCCATCACATATATAGGAAACTCCTCCCATCCTATTAATTATCTGTGTTTGCTATTACCACCATTATCTGTGTCTACGTTTTTCAACCTCCACTGGCATTGTTGGAGTTGTCCTTTCTCTTCTTTTTTTTTTCACTTCTGGCCCACATGACGCATGGACCAGTGAAGCTCATTGTGGGTCCCAGCTGAAAATGGCATGGGTCTTGTACACGTTCCACAGATAACATTGGTGTGTGACGAAGTAGGGAAGTCCAAAAGAGGCTCTGCGCCACATGATGGACCAGCCATCCAACCCAACCTTTGGATTCGGTCCACAAGCCCAAATTAGCTGAGAATGCTACTGTGGCATTCTAGATTTATTTTAAGTTTAATTAGAAATTATTTCTTGTTTTAAACATTCATTAGGATTGGTAACTTTCTATTTTCTTACAGTTTCCGCATTAGAAGCCTTACTACATTATAAATAGAGAATCACTCCATTGTAATGGGTATGCTTAATTTCAATTGATAATAAGATTTCTGAGTTTATCGTGAGTTCCATCTTTGGTTTCATGGTTTCGTTTGTACCCAGTGGCTGGAATCCCTCTTGGATTCGATCACTCCTTCGGAATATTGATCTATCGTCTCGATCGCAGATATTGGCTGCCCCAATTTGGTATAAGAGCCAAATTCCAATAGCTGGGGAGACATTGTCCTTCCCGGAATCCACCCCCCCCCCCCCCCCCCCCCCCATCACATCGAATTACCTTATCCCAATCCACCACCGACACAACCTCTGCTCCGAGACCCATCTCCCCATCGACTATTGCCCACTATAATGGCTTCCTGGAATTCTATTTACTGCAATTTTATTTGATGATTTTTAGGGTATTCTTTGAGACTTGGTTTGGTGTTTGGTTTCAATCTCAGTACAGCAGATGGGTTTATTACTAACCAATCTTGTTTTGAGTACTTTTGCAAGTAGTCATTAGCAGTGAAATAAGAGACTCTCTAGTTCATTATTAACTAATCCTCCATTTTGTTCAGTTTGAACCGATGTAAAGAAGTTCTTAGACAAATTTTTTTGTTTTTTTTTCCCTTTTCTCTTTTTCTCTGTGGATCATCTCACTGCCTTTTCCTTTGTTTTGTTGCTGATTTCTAGAAGAAATTATGATATTTAAAAAATGGAAATTCCATGGTGAACTAGCTACTGTCACACTTTGATTTCCTTTTTCTATGTCCTTCATGTTAGTTTATGAAGATTGCCGCTCTGGGTTTGGTTTTTTGTGGCTCTGTGGTCAGTGGGAATGTCTTGCTGCGATTCCTGCCGATTTCGTTTAACCAGGCGATTGGGGTGACGACGCCCTTCTTCACTGCGGTTTTTGCCTATGCTAGGACGGTGAAGAGGGAGGATTGGCTGACTTATGCTGCACTTGTACCGGTTGACGCTGGTGTTGTCATTGCCAGTGGGGTGAGAGCTTGTTCCCCTCTTCTTTTAAAATTTTGAATTGGGTGTGGTTTGATTCGGTTGTTTTAGTTCAATAGTGCTGTGTTTTGTTTTTCCCCTCAATTGCATTGTAAATTTCTCATACAATATTACGAGATTGATAGGAACTCTGATGCATCTAAGTATTGATTAACATTTGTGGGTGGTGCTATTTCAAGTTGTTTGTTTTGATTAGTAGAGTAGAACTCTCAACCCATACTAGAGTTCTCTTGAACCAGTCTAGTTACCACTTGGGTGCATATCCAAATAGTGTAATCTAAATCGCGAAGGGTCAGACCAATAAAATATGGAGTCTTTGGTCAGTTTTCCATTACAACTAGTATTCTTTTCTCAAAGAGAAAGGACCTGTTTTTGGACACCTAACAAGAAACAAATTTATCATGAGCTTATTGGGACCAGGTTAACTGGCAATAGCCCATTAGTGTATGACGCTGCAAAATTTCTTGTCTAATTTCGACTTCTAAATTTCGCTCATTGCTTTTACACTCCTCTTCTTGAATTTCCGGTGGGATTTGTGGATATGGTATTGAGCTTAAGTCCCTTCTTCATTTTGTTTAGTTAATGGCAGTAGCTACTGACGGATATAATAGAAAGGATGGAGGAAAAAGACTGTTTGCATTTGAGTGCTGCAATAATTGTACTATTGCTGTATCTTTTGATCTATGGATTTCACGCAATAATTGTACTTAGTTTTGTAGTTTGATGGATTGTCATTCATTAATCTGGATATCTCTGTGGCTTTTCCCTGTAGGGGGAACCAAGTTTTCATCTGTTTGGGTTTATAATTTGTGTTGCTGCTACCGCTGCAAGAGCGCTTAAGTCGGTGCTTCAAGGGATTTTGCTGTCTTCTGAGGGGTAACAAATGGATTTTTCTTCAATTATATTTTAGAATGAATTATTTCTTACTCGATCAAAGCTGCATTTCATTAGCACGTCACTCCTGTCAGAAGTATTTTAAAATATATATTTTTTATTTTCTTTCGATGATGAAGGCATTAGTATCTAATGTTTTCATTATACATTTTAGTTGATTCTGAATCTGGATGCCTATACTAATTTTTCATGAATTTTTTTATTTATTTCTTTAAGGGAGAAGCTGAATTCTATGAATCTCCTTCTCTACATGGCACCAATAGCTGTTGTGTTCCTACTTCCTGCAACACTTTTGATGGAGGAAAATGTGGTTGGCATTACATTGGCACTTGCAAGAAAAGATATGAAAATCATCTGGTACTTACTCTTCAATTCTGCCCTGGCATATTTTGTCAATCTGACAAATTTCTTGGTCACAAAACACACCAGCGCATTGACACTCCAGGTACTCTCTCTCTCTCTCTCTCTCTCTCCCCCCCCTTTAAAAAAGGGTGTCTACCACAATCCTTTTTCTATGTCCTTCATGTTTGTTTATGAATCGTTGCTCTCTCTTGGCTGCAACTGACAGAGAAGCTAGCGTTTTCCGTTTAAATTAGTGGTTAAGCCTTGAACTTGGAGTTCAACTGCCTTTTTCTATAGCATTTTCCACCTGGCTATATTCGTAAACCATATATGAAAGAGGCCCTTAAATTCATTCAAAGCTGTTTTATTTTGAAGGAAGCTAAATGTAGAAGAGAAGGATCATTATCAACCTGTTCTTGGGTGTAGTCCCCTCTCAAACTATGTAATTGTTACCCTTTTTTCTGTCAGAATGATCATAACTACGTAAAGTGCTCTATAATGGAAGGTCGGGCTTCAACCATTGTAGATGTGGCAACACTACCTCCTCTTTCTAGATAACCAATCATTTTCTTTGAGAAAAGATAAGAAAACAAACCATAGAATATAGAACAACCAGTATAGGGTGACCATGCGGGGAACTTAGGAAACAACAAAACCACCAAAAAAAATCAAACCCGACAAAAAACAAGCCTGGGCTGCTGGGCAGTACAAGCAAGAAAGCAACCCATCCCTACCTGAAAAATGCCAAACAAACACTGTACCACACCCAAACCCCCACAAATTACAATCAGGAGCCCACATAAAGAGATTTGCTATCGATTCTTTGCTTTTCGAAAGAGTCAGCTAGCTCATTAGCTTCCCTTAGGCACTACAGGAACTGCCTCTAGATTTAAACTGGTAAACTCAATTTCTTTTAGGACAAATTATACTTCCAAGGACATCCCTCCCTTGTTGTGAGTTGCGAGTCTTGTGACCCAACGACCGCTTGGTGGATTCATTTCCGCATTTCCTTGAGAAGGAAATTCTTAAAGATTATAATGTTTCTTTGATGGCTATAATTTTCACATGATTAGAATCCCTCACTCCAATCGTCATTGTGAAGGCGAGAACACTTTGAACACCACCTCCACTTCATCATGTAACGACCCATAGAACAAGAAAACCCATGTTTGGAATAGCTGATACTTTTGTGATGATGCTAACTAAGGGGCTACATCTATTGCAGATTTGCTGGAGAAGTAAGACTTGTATTGCATTATGCGAATCTGAATTCTGTAAAATCTGGTGGTGTAAGTTCAATTTTTGTTCAACTTGAATTGACTGTTGTTGTTATTTTCCTGCTTTCTAGAGTTCCTACTCTATAAATTTGTTTTTTGTGTTTGATTCTATAATAATTCATTCCTCTGATGTTTGTGTGTCTTCTCTTTGCATTCAAAGAAGTCCCACTTCCATCTTCGCGTCTTTAACTGACTGGTCTCATTATAGAGTATACCCGGTTTTGATTTGAGTGAGATATTAGTAGTGAAAAGTTCATTCCTCCCACTGTGTAATTGGGAAGTCAATTCTTGATTTCTGTTGAGAGAGGGTTTAGTATATTAGCTTCTGAAGCTCAGTTACTCAGAGTGACCATGAGAACCAGGAAACCAAAGCGCCCAGAGGTACATTCAACTTGATTTGTTACTTTGTGAACTCATGTGTCAAAGCTAGGACATGTATCAATCGAATTACGCTTTCTTTCTACTTATGTTTGTGTGTGCAGCCTTTTTGGCCTTCCATTGTAATGAAAAAATGGCTAAACATCAAGCCTAAGGTTAATGACTTCAGCGAAGATGAGGTTGATACAGAGACAGAGAGTGAGGATGATGGTATATGACAGCAAACTATCTCCTTTTTTATGGTCAATCTTGGGTGAGGGTGATTGATTCACTTATGCATCTAATTGCTCTTATTTATTGTAAAATTTTCTATTTTATTGTCTGAAGATGCAAAAGGAAACAACACGAATCAGGCTCGCAGGATGGAGAGGAAGCGCTCTGTAAGCCCAGTTCGAGCTTCAGGTAACTGTAAATACAAAAAAAAAGAAGAAGTTTTTTCTTCTTCTCTATAGAGTCATCATACTCAAGTTCCTGTTAGAAAATTTAAGCTTGGTCGATCTCATCGTAATCTGATGTTATGTTTGGTATTTGCACTCATATAACAAGATTGGAAATGAAAATTTCTTGCAGCATACAACTGTTGCACTAAGAACACCTTATGGTATCATGTTTGTTTATTGTAAGTTTCAAGTAGTATCACTTGCTTAAAGGGGAAAAAGATAATTCCTACAACGACAAGAATCCAGTGTGCTGAAACTCATCTTATGGACTAGCTGCATGCCTGCATCTCCTTCAGTGAGAAATTATACATATGATCAACATATAAAGAACATAACCTGATAACCATGGTCTTGTTGCTGTCTTGCAGGCATTGAACTGAAAGAAGCTTAATTTCCTTTTAAAGAACCTGACTTGAACCCACAACCCCATGGACCATGGTTGTGAGATAGTGCCAAACATATAACCTTATAATAATCATTAGATATTTCAGGATATTTATAAGAACTTAAGAACTTGGGGGGACAATATCATGTTAATTCTTGCTCCACCCACTTTACCGTCTAATCCGATACACCTTCCTCATCAGGCAAATGCTTTGGGTACTTGGAAGTGTAGCATTTCATCAAATGATCAATAACGATATCATTTTTTCCCTCTTTTCCTTGTCTGATTCTTATAATGCATCTTTCTTGATCTAAATCAGTGTGATTGATCTGTCCGGGAACGCCATCAAATGGTCCTCCATCGAAGCATAGGAGGGGGAAGTCAGAAACTCTTCGTGTCCAATACATAAAAACAAAGGATGTGAGGTTTGGAAAGTTTGTGTAGATTAAGTACTCAGGCATGGATTTGTGAAACATTAAAATTATGTTTTATTTGTATTTTATCATGGTGTGTAGGGTAACAATTGGCACATGGAATGTTGCGGGAAGAGTTCCACATGAAGATCTTCAGATTGATGGGTGGCTCTGTATGAAAGAAGCAGCAGACATGTACATTCTTGGGTGAGTACTTCCTAATGAAGATGAATTGCTGTAAGTACCTGCTTGCAAAGTTAGTAACATAAAATGCAAAGATTGGAAGGTCAGTTATCAGGCGTGGTTTCTTGATAGTAGGTAAAATAATGGCTGTATGCACGTAGAATGATTGTGGTGGCTCTTATGACTGAATGAATGAATTTAAGTAGAAAGGGGCGAAAGAGCTACATGGTCTTGGGAATTTCTTTTGTAATCTATCAGATCCTCACCTACTTATTGACTTTACAAGTACCTGGTCATATAAATAATTCATACTGTCTCATACCTTTTATGTTATAATTGATCAGTAAGATGAAAACTAATCCTTACTACCAGACGACGGCATTGGCTTAATTGATAGCTTTAAAACATACAGACAAATTGATTAACAATAGAATCATGTGTGATAAGGTGGGGATGAAGAATTAAATGTGTTTAGTTTCCCCCCTCTTGTGGCACCCATCAAGTGTACCATTTTCTCTCTCTGTTGCTGCCAAGGGCGGGGACCAGCTCCTTGGAAGAGGAGTGAGGTCTTTTTCTTCGTTTTTAATGCTGCTGCTGCTTCTTCTTCTTCTTTCTTTTTCTTTAGATTATACTCTGGCCACGTACAAAGGCTGATAAAGACATTTTAGTAGAATGAGTCAAGGCATGCAGAGTATGAAGGGAGAACGTGCTCTTACTTATATATGTATAGCGTCTATAAACGCAACGCGTGGATTCCTTGGTGGATCATCATAACCGTCCAACTGCTTAGGAACAGTGTAGGGGGTGCCAAAAAGAGGGGTCCTTGATTTAAGTACAGATTGCCTTTTGATACTTTTGGAATGCAAGTCCAAGAAGTGTTGGACAAGCATCCATACCCTTCACCCCTCATCAGAGTATATTTGTTTACTCATTACTGTAACACAGGCAGAATTGGAATCCTCACAAGACAGATTTTAGATGTATGCGTGTGAGACTTTATTATATATCCTTGTAAATTTAACATCTTCCAAGATTTTACTCGGCCAACACATACATGCCCATGGATCCATTTCTTGGAGGTACTCATGCAAGTTAAAGTCTCTCTCCTGCTGCATCAGTAGCCCAACTAGTGAGAAAAAGATTAGAAAAAAACCAAAACCAAAGTTTTTCTCCGCGCAAAGATGGATCTACAGTGGGAAGGATTGTGCTGAAAGTATGTCTTTTAACTTTTTTTTATTGTATTTTAATAATGTCTTAAGTATGTGTAGAATTACACAGTGATGGGCTAAACTCCAATTAGAGTAAAAAAGTGAGGTTTAAAACTTATGAAAGATTGATGCTGCTTTTCAGCATTGTGGGATATTATATGTAAGTCAATGACTTAATGCCACATCATCCATTTTTATTATTAATTTTATTTATTCATGATGGATAATCTTTTACACTTGATTTTTGTAGTATACAACATCGATATGGCAATCTAGATCAGCATGGCATGTTTTACTTACTGCTGAAATTTTCAAACATTTACAAAGTTCCAGGATCTTTCTGATGTTGGAACAGTTAGAAAATTTGGATGGCTTAGCAACTTATCATAATTTTTGTTCTTGTTCTTGATCAGGAAGAGACTCATGGGTCTTGTTGTACACAAGTAATGTTATAAAGAGAGATCTGAGGCCAACAAATTTTTTGTTTTAGGGGCATATATATATATATTGTGATAGATCTTCAATGATATCAATCATAAATGCTGGCCCCAGTACTTTCAAATCCAAGATCCAAGTTTATTGCTCTAAACCTTGTGTCCTTCTCTTATATTCCTCCAAAGACTTTTAATTTCATTATGTGATGTATTTTTTCTATGGACTTGATTTAATGGAATCTCTCTGTTCTAGGGAAGAATTGCACTATTTTCATAATTGATTTCAGTTGCTTTATTTATATATAGTTTCACTAAAAGTTGTGCATATGACATTCTTAATCATATGTTAATCTTGCTATTTTTTTATGCAGATTGAATGAAAATTAAAAAATAAATTTTGTTAAAAGAGTCCATGCAGCTAGGATGCAGCCAACATGAAGGCCAAGTATGCAGAGTAACACATTGCTATATGTTAAAATGAGATGCATGAAGTTTTTTTAAAACAATGGTGCATGTGTTGGAATGGTGCAACAAGGAAATGATCATATATAAATATGTAAATTTTCATTGGCATTTGAATGTTGGTACAGAGTAGAATGTAGTTGTTTTAATTTTGTAGTGGTAATGGTAAAGTGCTTTCAATGTTGAAAGGATGTTTGAATATTAATTTGAAGTGGAATGAATTTTCTTGTTTCATTTTTTGATGATTTTGGAATGGAAATGGATGTTGGGTGTAGTAGATTTGGTCTTGGATAATGGAATTAGCAATTCCAATTTATTTATGTGACACAGGTTGGAAGTTGTAATAAATTGATGTATATACAGGAAAAGAAAATTAAAAATCAAATAAATAAATAAATAAATCATATTTAAAAAAACAATTATTCCCGGCGAGATAAAACGCCGGCAAAAAATTTTAAAAAAAGATTTTTCGTAAATTGTAAATCTTTTCCCGGCGCAAAATTAACGCCGGCAAAAGTTTTTCTAAATTTATTTTTTAAAAACTAAACTTATTTTCCCGGCGAAAAAAAAGCGGGCAAAAAATTCTCTATTTATTATTGAAAAATAAACACCTTTTTCCGGCGCAAAAAAACGCCAGCAAATGTTTTTTGAAAATTTATTTGTGAAAAAATAAACTACTTTTCCCGAGGCAAAAAAACGCCGACAAAAGTTTTTTCTAAATTTATTATTGAAAAAATAAACATCTTTGCTCGGCGAATAAAACCTTCTTTACCGGCGAAATAAAACACCAACAATGAATACTTTTTCCCGGCGCTACCTATTTTTCGCCGGCAATGGGTATTACTGGTGTACTTTTTCCGGCGGGTTGCCGTCGCAAGAAAAATCACCGGTAATAGTTTTTCCCGGCGTTTTCTGGACCTTTACCGGCGCTTATTTAGCGCCGGCAAAAGTGTAGATTGTTGTAGTGTGAACCCAATCCTCCCACAACTCATCTTAACCGGGTTGGATAGGCTTTGACTCGATTTGGCCCATCGTGAATGAACACCTTTAGGGGTCATTTGTTTACACTCGTTTATGCATCACATGCATAAATTTTGGTTCTTGAATAAGTCGAATACCAATGTGAATGTGATTAACCCTGTCCGCTCAACCGAACCAGCTCTGTGCTTGGGTTGTCGAATTTTTTACTAACCACAATAATAGTGCTCCAAGTGAATTTATGATAGGAAAGCTAAAGGGAGACTCTTACGCTAGTGTGAGCCTTTTTTCCAATTTTTTGAAGAATAATGTGATGAAATTTACTATGGAAAAAAAGTCATTGCAGTCCACCAACACAACAAATTGCTATATAATACAAAATTACGCAATTAAAATATTGGTAACTGTAATGTCCCACCCTATACGCATGAATATTGAAATTGTCCACTTTGGCCCACGGGCCTTACGGTTTTATTTCTAATGGGTCTCAACCCATCAAAAGGCCTCATGCAAAGTAAGGGTGTAAGCTCTACATATAACCCCATTCACTTTTCTCTCTATAGTCGATGTGAGACTCCGGGGCGTCACATTCCACCCCCGTTAGGGCTGCACGTCCCTGTGTAGTAGCATGCCAGCCCTTGTAGCCTGTCAGCTCTATTGGCCTACCCACATGGAAACCCGCCCACTTGCACCAGCCTCGGCAGGGGACCCACACTCGAACTGGTTGAGAGTCGGCTCTGATACCAATTTGTTGTGATCGTGTGTGCAGAAGCGTGCAATCAACAAGCAAACAAATAAAGCCTCACAAAAGGAACACAGATTTACGTGGTTCGGTGATTTCACACCTACGTCCACGGACAAAGCTCATCTTCTTCTTCTCCACTAAACAAAGTTTTCCCCACACATAGGGTTACAACCAAAAGAGAAAATATGTAGTTTTAACAAAGACCAAATTACCCTTCAACCCTAATACAAATGAATTGAGCCTATAAAACGAGCCAAAACCCATAAACCCAACAGTAACAAAAAAATCTAGATCTCCTTATTCCATTCTCTTGGAATGTTTTGGAATTGAGAATGGGTAGAACGGCTTTAGAATCTGCCTAAACTGCGCGGCCCCCCCGACTAGTGGCTAATTTGGAGGGGTAGTTTTGTAACTTCGTTCGTGAGGTATTTTTGCATTCATCTCTAAGTTCGTAAAACAAGCCCTTTCTTTTATGGCACATTTTTTTTTTTGCTATCGGAGGGTTTCCAACCCATCGGGCTGGACTAATCCCTCCGGGCCCAGAGGGAAGCCAGGTAAAGTCCCCTGTAGTCTCAGTGTGGTAGTACAGTTTTGAACTCTCAACTTCCGGGTACAATCCGTGGTCCTAGGCCAACTGAACTACCCCTTATATATATATATATATGATACAAGATGGTTGGACTCTCTCTAACACTACCCTTACTAAAGGCTGAGAGTGTATTCTTCTTTACCGATGTGGGACTCTTTTCATTGCTACTCAGTTGTTTTTTTTTTCACATCTTGCTTCACAGTTATCTCCCGTTTTCTTACCCCTCGGAAGAGACCAACCTTTAGGCACAGACGTTGGCTCCATTGGGATTGTTGGACCATTAAAAAGATGACATTTGATCTTTTACATTTGTGCCTTGTGGTGTGCCATCTCTATACCACCCTGTCTGCAAGTGTTTGAAGTGGCTGTTGGGCGCGGGTTGTACAACTCGTTGAATTCTTGAACATTTTTGGTAATTTGATTTTGGGGTTGTTTGCTTAGAGCAGAATTTTCTTTGAAATTCTTTGTTTGGCCACTCTTTCCTTAGTTTCAAAAGTACTGTTTTTTCATAATGCAATTCATTGCTGGTTAATCAATTCCTGTAGTTATGTTGTTGTATTGGACTTTCTGTTGCTTGGTTGTGAATTACTGTTGCTTGTTGCAAGTTTAAGAATGGGTTCCTCTAACAATCTATACATCTACGACTACATGCACTTTCTTAAATGATTTGTTTATGGGTTTTGCCAATAAATACGAACATACACATAAGAATGGAAGGTCATCATGACCAGATGTTTTGTTTTAAAAAGTTACATAGGGCTGGATATTTAATTAATGAAATATCAATGCAATTATTCATTAATGAATCATCTAACTGAACTATATGAATTGATGCCGACAATTTATTAAACTAATGATGAAGTGCTGAAGGCGTTGAACTCACCATTAATGATATAAACTACAGATGGAAGTCTAACTGAATTGAACTACTGCTGGCCAAGCTGTTATGAACAGTTCAGATTCCTAATTTAGTTGATCCCAAAATTAGGATGTCATCAGGGGCAGTCTTGGTTTTGTTCAAGCATGCACATGGTTTTTGTTCAAGCATGCACAAGACCTTTTATTGTTGTTATTTGGATGTGCCGTTTTCGCATTTTGTGTAATTTCTTTTCTTTTTTCTTTTCTTTTTTCCACCTGTCTGGTGAAGTATCTTTTTTTACTACGTTGTTGCATAAGATTAGATTGGCATGTTGTGTAGATGAATGAATTTTTATTCGTATTTTAGATGTATATATTGGTTCTAGCTTTTTCTCTTTTCATGTCTTCTTTTGATTAGCAGAAAGATGTTTTTGCATATACTGTCCTTAGGATTAGACCTGAAACGCTGGTGCCCTTGGCCTTAGTGATTTGTCACCTAAGTCTTGTCTATAAATTTTGATGAGGGAATAGAAAGAAGAATTTGCGTACAAACATAAACAGGCTATCAATGATAAAAGTAAACAAAATTTACCACTAACCAAGATTACATCAAATGGATACAAATTTACCACTAAGCAACGTTTCATCAAATGGATAATCCATTCATCGCCAATGCATCTGCCTCCCAATACGTGTATAAACAACATCCATTAGTGTGCTTCAGTCTCTTAATCTACTTGAAGATTTGTTCCATCCTCCGTAACATTTGAGACACATTTTACCAAACTTATAGCATTAAGGGAATCAGCCTCCTCTACAGGAGACCCAACCTTGAGTTTTTAAACGACTTTAGCCTCTCTTTGCTTGCCATCATCCGTAGTCCTCACTGGCAGCTCTTGAGTTTTTTGCTCAGAACCATTGGTCTTGAATGAAGTGGGGTTGGGTGTCTTGGTGAGCTTTGATTGTGCCAGCAGTAAATTTCACTTTGACACTCAAAAATCTTTCTGGTTATTTATTGGGAAGGACGGTAGGTGGGCCTTCAATGAGGTAGTTTCGAGTTGGTCTCCACAAATCTGGTAGTGATCGAATTTGGACCGTTGGATTTGATTAACTAATAATCAGGTTACTTTAAAGGAAACTAGGGTGTTTGGGCCAGACCAATACCTGTAGGCACATTTGTCTGTAACAGGTAATACACCCCTTATCTGGCAATTGAAAATCACCTATGATCTTAAAATGGACCACTCAAAAACCCTGAATTACTAGATTAGGGCCATTTTTACTTTTACTTTTGTTAAGTTGGGCTATTGGTGAATACATATATACCTTCAACCGGGAGACCCGGGGATTGATCCCTGGGCATGTACGTGATACGAAGATGCAACACCGCTCAACCATATGAATGGCCATGTTGGCAGGTAAGAGCCCTTTGGAAACTCTGGTACGGTCTAATAGTAATTAGTTGAAATTAGTTTTAGATCGAAGAAATAGATCTAATTTTTATATATATTCTAAAGATAAGTTGTTTACCTTTTTGTTTGGTAGAAGATAAGTTGTTACTTCAAAGTAAAATATTTGCTAAACATATAAGAGATTATTAGAGATTTTGTCTTAAAAAAATATAGTTCTAACTAGAAAATAGGCTTAATTAAAGAGAGAGCAATTGAATTGGAATAAGGGTTTTGACTGCAAGATGGAGGGATTTGAAGAATTTGAGACGTATCTTGATTTGTCTGGTAATGCGATTACCGGTACAATCCCACCTGAGTTTGGGAAGTTGAGTAAGCTACAAAAGCTAGGCCTATCCTAGAATCATTTGGTTGGAGGGATTCCAAAGGAAATAGGGCAGTTAAGTTTACTGTTTGAATTGAACTTAACCGGTAACTGCCTTTCTTGTCCTCTGCCACTAGAGTTTGGAAAACTAGCCAATTTGAACACACTAGACCTATCAGAGAACTACTTGAGCGGTCCGATACCGAAGCAATTGGGAAATTGCTCCAATCTACTGTCCTTGACACTGAGGAAGAATAGTTTTGAAGGAAGCATTCCAATTCAGATTGGTAATCTGGTAAACTTGCAGTTACTGTTAGATCTTAGTCAAAACTCACTTGGCGGTGAGATTCCATCGGAACTTGGGAATTTACTCAAGTTGGAAGTACTGAATCTCTCTCACAATATGCTCTCAGGTTTCGTCCCATCTTCGCTTGTAAATGCTAGCAGTTTGATATCACTTGATGTTTCATATAACAATTTGGAGGGTACTCTTCCTGTAAATAGAGTCTTCAAACGGGCTCCGCCTGAATTGTTTATCCATAATAAAGGTTTTTGCTGTTCAATAGGAGGCTTTCCGCCATGAAAATCCTCTTCAAAGAACTGTGGGCATGGAAGAACAGGCTGCCCAAACTTGGCAATTTTCATAATTATTATTGTTGCTGGGGCATTAGTTGTTCTCCATATTCCTGGAGGCCATGGCATCACTAGTGAACTATTGCAGCCGTGTTAACCCTCCATTGTCCTGGTTACAAAATTATCTGGTGCTTGCATCCAATATGGTTCTTCCAAGTGATGCTATTTAATTCTTTTTCCTGATCCAGTTAATGTAGATATGCCCATTAATCATACGTTGATATCTTATTCTAGTGGCATGATGGTCTAAGAAACCGGTGAGTGTTTTGTGGTCGGATTCAATTTCAGGGGTTTATGTGAATGTATGGGGTTTTGTATTGGTGTGTATTTACTGTGTATTACATGTGGGTCTTTGATCAGTAGTTTTGGATCTTGAGATCTGTTTTTCATATTTTTGTCTCTGTAGAGATGTGTTTTGCTGGAAAAATCTCCTCTTCTTACTCAAGATGATAAATTAAAGCCTGTCTTGTTCCTTTTTATTCAAGCAGTCAATGTATGTGCATTGAATTGTATCTGATACTTTATTTCCTTATGTAAATTCCATGTCCATGCTATAGTCATTGCGTGTGTCCATGTCATATCCATGCTATTTCTGGTTTTCATTTTGTATAGTCTCTTCTTTTCTTTTCCTTAGTTTTGCATGGTTTAGAGAGAGAGAGAGAGTGCAAACATTAGTTGTAGGAACATTCTACTCAATTTATTATACCCGCTTCTGATCCTAAATGTAGATTCTATGTCTTCTTTTTCTTACTTGAAAAGAATCAGTTGTTTCTTCACTATAACTAATAAAACAAACAGGTGCTTCACAATATATAACTAATAAAACAAGTCACTCATGTAAACAAGACCTACAAAGCCCCAGTGAGATTTGAGATATCGAGATCGACTGCCAACAATCTCCAAGAGGAAGAACCCAAAAAATGGAGTAAAGTTCTCCTAATTACTACAGAACCCCAAAAATAAAAAGACCAAAAAAAAAGAAAAAAGAAACAGAAAATAGTAGTTGGGATACTCAGTTGAGACTTATTAACTGAAGTTATAGGAAGCAAAAAAATAAGAAAAAAAGAAACAGACGAGGAAAAGTTGTCCTTTCTGATCCTCCATTGATCCAAGAATACCAACATGAACTAAATGCCCCATCCAAGAAAAAGAACGGACTCCAAATGGTACTCGCAAATGATTACAGAAATGAGATCCATAATTTCTGAAAGTTGCTTGGTTTCCATTTGGGTTGCAGGTGTAGGTACTAGCCATTAAATTACTCCTTATGTATTATGAATCCTTGAATTGGTTATACTAAAAACAACTTGGGTCGGATTGATACCCACCACCTCTAGGACCATATAAAATGTTACAGTAGTAGGCAACCAATAGTAGCAACTAGAACTCTAGAAGTGACAATGTGACATCATCCAGAATAACAGAAGCAGGGTAGGAAAACTGATAATATTTCAGTATTGGAAACCTAGGAGGCTTAGAGACACCCCCACCCCCGAGTACGATGTTGCCACAAATCTCCCACAACCTCAATCTCGACATCAAAACAGTGCAAAACCAAAAACAACCTTAAATCAATGAAAATGGAGAGAGAGAGAGAGAGAGAGAGAGATTCTCCTGGGCTTTCCCTACGCATCACCGGGGCCCACCACCTTTGTTCGGCAATACGAGGATTCTCTTGGCTAAGTCTGGGCCTGGGCTTTGATACCAATTGTTAAGTACTATGGACCACCACAAACTCCACATTGGTATGATATTGTCCACTTTGGGCCTAAGCCCTCATAGATTTGCTCTTGGACTCTACCCAAAAGGCCTCATACCAATGGAGTACTTAGTCCTACTTATATGCCCATGATCTTTCCCATTTCTAGCCGATGTGGGACTTTGGTTGCACATCCCCAAGATGTCCTACACTTCCTAGATTCTGCTATCCAAACAAATAGAATCACCAAACAAATGGCTAAATTTGTTTGTCTTTCCATGGTGTTCTTTGAGATAACCTGCCGCATTGGGTAATTTCTTCCTATGAAGTGAATCATTAACTTTGTTGTTTCAATCAAGATATAAATAACCAACTTCACCATATCACTGATCATTTGTTTAGCTACGAGTTTGTTACTATCAATTTCTGCTGAATAAAGGATTGAGCCTGGTTCCTTATTTTATTCTTTATGCACACCAGTTATCCGACAATATCACGGCCATTGTTGACTTACTGCTTCTTCTTCTTGTTGAAAAACCGTATTGTATATTTATTTTTTGTTCATCAATGCTTCATATATTTACTTCTCTAGTTGACTGTTTTTCAGCTGCAGATATCATACTGTGGAGAAACAAGCAGATTTCTGCAGGCATACTTGTTGGTGTGACTATTGTATGGCTCTTGTTTGAATGGATTGGCTATCTCTTGCTTACTTTCGTATGCCATGCTCTCATTCTGTCATTGGGAATATTGTTCTGCTGGTCCAATATTTCCTGTGCCATCAATAAGTAAGTTCTTCTTGGTTTGTTACTTAAAATTTTATTGAGCTCTCAAGAAATTACAAGAGTAAACAGAAGAATGTCAAGGCATTGCTTAGCATGGAAGGAGAGAGTACAGAATAGTTGTACTAAACTGAAGAATTTGTTGGAAAAATGGTTAGAATGACCCATTATTTTGGTCATCTTTGAGCCAAAATAAACGTGGGACCCACTTATCCTTTTAGGTGAGAATACATGGGAATGTAATCTACTCTATGAGTAGTTTAATGACATGTATTGGGTTGCTCTAATCCATTAAGATATGAATGAGAAATTGCCTCCTTAACACCACTACTTGAACATGTTAAACATGGAAACAAAAGGAAGTGGTAAGCTTGCATCCCACATTGCTTGGGAGCAAAACTTCCCTTGGGTATAAATATACTTACCTTGGCAGTATAAGATAAGCCCCAAGGGGCACCCCACTTTTGTGGGGGAGGGAGGACCTAGATCAAGGTAGGGTCACCAACACACACGCGCGCGCCGCCCCGCCCCGCACCGAACCGGGCTTCAGCTTCAGCTTCACACGCGAGTTGGGCCTGGCTCGGCCCACTACCTATTTATATTTTTGGAGAAATTTCATTTAATAAAATTCCCTTTTTTCGAAATGGGGTGTGTCCATGTCCAAGAGGTGTACCCATTCGCATCTGAAAGGGTGTGTCCTAAGAAGAAGCATCTGTTCAAGTGAATAGTCACTGTTCTAAACAGATGCAGCCCCTGTGAAGAGACCTGATTGTAGGCTATTTAAGCATCTCGTTTCATGCTATTTCATTCATTCATTCCATTCACTGCTGCTGCTGCACTTGCATAGAGTCAAGAAGAGAGAGTAATTGTGCACTAACTGGTTCGACAGTCACACAGTTTGTAGTGCTGCAACTGTTGTGGTACAGATCATTGTATCCTGGGAGACAGACGCCATTGAAGCTCGTAAGCACCATTGCGGGGGCGAATTTTGTCTTAAGGACATAGTGTTTACACTAGCCTTGATCATCTGCGAATCTCTGGTCTACTAACTACAACATCAGAGTATTGTTTTCCTGCCTTCAAACAGTAAGTTCTTTCACATTAAAAACAGAGTGCTGTTTACTTTCATTTTAATATAAACTGTTCTCCTAAAATGCTGAAGTACTTGTACTCGGACCTAACAATCTTAAGACAAAATTCTTAAAGTTCTGAGTACATTCTGTTCTCTGTTTACTTCAGTATTTCTGGTTTCGGTTTATGCCAGTTTTCTACTAGTTTCTTCTTCTTCTGTTTCTGAAACTAGTAGTGTAAAAACTGAGTTTCATTCTTTATATTCATTTAGTTACAGAACTTCAGGCTGTTCTGTAAATTGTATGTTGTTTGCCTCAGTCTTCAATAACCAGTTACAGGTTACCATATAGTCTGAGTTACTGTTTACAGTACTGTTAGTTGTTTAAATTCTGTAGTATACTCTGTTTAAGTGATTTCTGTTTTGTTAAAACAGACATGGGTATTGAGAAGAATACTCCAATCACTACCCCTACCCCTGTTATGGTGAACCATGAGGAGAAACCTGAAAAGTTCAATGGGACTGAGTTCAAGAGATGGCAACAAAAGATGTTGTTCTATCTTACCACCCTGAACTTGGCAAGGTTCCTCCATGAAGAAGCTCCTGCTTTGAAAGAAGGCGAAACAGACAAGCAAGTAGTTGCTGCTGTAGAAGCCTGGAAGCATGCTGACTTCCTCTGTCGAAATTACATTCTCAATGGACTAGACAACACATTATATAATGTGTACTGTTCATTGAAGACTGCTAAGGAATTATGGGACTCACTTGATAAAAAGTACAAGACTGAAGATGCCGGAATGAAGAAATTCGTTGTTGGCAGATTTCTTGACTACAAGATGAACGATTCCAAAGCGGTTATCAATCAAGTTCAGGAACTTCAAGTAATCCTCCATGAAATACATGCAGAAGGAATGTCTTGTTAGGAATTTTCTAGATTGCAATTTGATGGATGCATTTCATTCTAGCATCATTTGTTTCACACACTTATGCATTGGTTTTATAAACTTGAAATCTTGTTTTCTTCATGCATTGTTTTTAAGATATTGTTTTATGCATGATTTGTTTTTTAATCTTGGATGCATTTCATTTGAAAAGAGTTTTCAAGAAATCAAGCAAGCCTTTGTTTTAAAAGTCTTTGAATCCTTTTAGGCTTTTTGTTTCATGTTTTTATACATCTTAGAATGATTTAAAACATGTGAAAATGCTTGATTTTATTGGCCCAAAAGATCCCCAAAGAAAATCTTCAAGAAACCCAAAAAATGGGAAATTCTGGGCAGGCCCGGTCAACCGGCCATGTGTGGCCGGTCAACCGGCCATGTGTGGCCGGTCAACCGGCCAAGAGGCCCGGTTAACCGGCCACACAGGGCAGGTCAACCGGGCTGGCACAACGGCTCTTTTTATGACCGTTGTGCTTGGCCGGTCAACCGGCCTGTCATGGCCGGTCAACCGGCTAAACTAGCCGTTGGGGCTGTTTTGGCTATAAAAAGGAGTTCTTTCCCTTTCCAAATGTTGGGATTTTTAAACCCCTCCTTGAGAGGATTTGAGGCATATCAAAAGGGAAAAGAACCAAGGGATGAAGGGGAAGATTAGGAAAGCTAAAGCTTGGATTAATGAAGTTAAACCACCAAGTAGGCTCTTCCTTTCTTAATCATATGTTTTCATGCTTTGTTTTATTTTTGGTAAATCATTTCTAGCATGTTAAACTATGTTTGTGTTGTGTCCTTAACATGTTTTATGTTTTGAGTTGATTTATTGATTTGGATACAACACCATATGATTCAATCCAAGTAGTACTTGAATTGGTAAATCTAAGTAGATCATGTTAATGTAAAAACCTTTGAAATCATATGTAACATGATCCATATACTTGGTTGAATCTTTGGTTGTTGTTTTCCATCATAAGAAAATCACTTTCAAAACTATCTTATGTTTTGGACTCAACCTCTTTACAAATCATATGTTTTCATGTTTTGTTTTATCATTGGTAAATCTTTGTAACATGTTAATATATGATATGTTGTATCCTTAGCATATTCTATATTTTGAATAGATCTATTGTTTTGGATACATCACCATTGATTCATCAAAATAGTACTTTATTGGTAAATCTAAGTAGATCATGTTAATGAAAGATGTAACATGATTCATATACTTTGTTGAATCTTTGGGTGTTGTTTTTCCATCATAAGAAAATCTCCTTCAAATGTATCTTATGTTTTGGATTCAACATCTTTACAAATCATATGTGTATTATTGTTTTAATACTTCACAACTTGCCTTACTTTGATTGGTAAATCTTTTTCAAGTTGTCCTTATAATTACATATGATTTGTCCCCTCTTTTCAATCAAATCTATTTTTTTATGTTTTGAGCTTCATTGTTGATTTGATTGACATCCCTATGCATCACATGTTTAGAGCTAATCCATTTCATACAACTTGTGTAACTTTGATATCATTAACAAGTTGTTACTTTTAACATGTGATTGCATTATATCCTCAATCATAAATGTTTTATAAGCTAAAACTTTCAAAAGCCTTAGGCTTACATTTATGAACTTTCATTTTCAAAATGATTGAGGATCACACACACACACACTTCATTTGTTTTCATCTTTGCATTCATAGTGTGAGTGTGTATTTGTATTTTCACTTCCATATCCGCCTATTTTAGAGGCAAATGTAATGAGCTAAAATGAATCTCCATCTAGTGTATTAAAGACACAACTTAGTGAGATAACCAACCATGTGGTTGAAGAGGTTATTGCTTAGCCTATAAAAGCATAGTGTATAGGTTGATGTTAAGCCTTGGAAAAACATCATTGTAGAGGTTATTGCTTAGCCTATAAAAGCATAATGGATAGGTTGATGTTAAGCATTGAAAAACATCAATGTAAAGGTTATTGCTTAGCCTTGGAAAGCATATTGTAAAGGTTATTGCTTAGCCTATTGAAAAGCATAAATAGTGGAAATCCGGTGGGGTGTTGGTTCACAAGCCGGTAGTGGATGTAGGCATTGAGGCCGAACCACTATAAATCCTTGTGTGATGGTGATTGCTTTGTGGTGATTCTTTTGTTAGCTTCCGCATCTTGTATGATTAATCACCACATATGACTAGTTTGTTTTAAAGAAGTTAAAATTGATTAAAATTGGTCATAAAAGAAGCTCACCCTATTCACCCCCCCTCTAGGGTTCGGATCCAGGTGGACTTACAAGTGGTATCAGAGCGGGTTACTCCATTTTAGGGCTTAACAACCCGGAGTTGATCCTTACTAGATTTGAACCCTAGTGTTGTGTTTTTATTGCATATCTTTTTAAAGATTTCCACTATGATTGAAAATATTTTTTTCCCTAGCCTCATTGCACCACTCTAAGTCTTTTCAAAGTTATATCTTCTAGAGTTGGTGAGTCCTCAAAGTGTTCTCTCATGGACAACCTTTTCAAGACCTTAGGTGAATTTTCAAAGGTAGACTATTTGAGTAACCTTAAGGCCTTGATCCCACTAGACCAACCTATTCTTTTTAGTTATATCTATTTGTTGGTCTTGATACATTTGCATTTTGTTTCTTTATAGTCACATCTTTTAAAATGCAATGTTTCTTTGTGATCATTTGATTTTGTCTTCATGAACTTTTATAGTTATATCTCATGGTTTTCAAAATCCCTTGATTGCAATTTTTTCATGATGGATTTGCATTTTGTTCATATAGTTATATCTCTTGTAGTGCATATCTATTCATGATCAATTGATTGTGATTACAAATGCTTTCATAGCTAGTTTTTCATGATCAATTGATGTTGGAAAATCATTTGATGAATGTCATAGTTAGATCCTTTTTGCATATCAAATGATTTGAAGCAACCTTAGTTTTCCATTGATTTACAAGTTATATCTTTTGATATGGAAAATTTGTAAGTGTCTATTGTTTTTACAAATTGAAAACTTTACAATAGTACACTTCTTGTTTTTCAAATTCACTTGCTCTTAATTCTATAAATGATTCTTTGTTGGAATTTCATACATTGAAGTGATTTGAAAAACTTTGGAAAATGTTCTAAGCTTTATTAGTTATATTTATAGAAGCATTTTCCTTGAATTTATTTCCTTGTGCCTAATTATGATTGTATCTTTTGAAAGGAAATAATTTTTACAAACAATTTGCATCTTTGCTCATTGAGTTACATTCTTTATGCAAATTGATTTTGTTGTCTTACATTGCATGGTTGGATATGATTTCATTGATTTGCATGTTTGTGCCTATTTTGGTATATGTTTTCATTAATGCAAATTGATGAGTGTTTATGTGCTTTATAGTAAAATCTTGTATTTGAGCTTTTTAAGTACATTTGTGATTTAATGTGCTAAGTTCATTTGGTGTAAACCCCATATCTTTTTCCATTGCATTGTAAGCTTAGTACATTTGCTAAGAGTGGAGATGTTACATGATAGATTGATCCTTTTTAACTTCATACCTTCTTGTGCCTAAATAGTAATATTCTTTTTAATGATTGGTATGAGTTAGATCTTGAGTGTTGATTAATCCTCTCTATGCAAATGTCAAATTGTTCTATGTATGGTTGTGTTATTTATTATATTTGTAGAAACCATCACTACTAGAAAAGAGGGCTTTTATATCGGTTGCAAAAACTGCCCTATATCGGTTTTTCATATAACCGATATAATATCTTCAGTCAAGGTATTTTATATCGGTTAATATTTTTTTATATCGGTCAAATTTTTTTTATATCGGTTACACTGGAACCGACATAATAATCTCTATATATAATATCGGTTAGGAAAATATGTGATATTAATTTCAATAAAACCGATATTATAGACAAATATTTTATATCGGTTGTATACATATATTTTATATCGGTTGTATACACATATTTTATATCGGTTATTATGGAACCGATATTATATATACATATTTTATATCGGTTATTTCCCTCCTTTTTATTTTTCCTTCTTCCCTCCCTTTTCAGGACGTCCTGCGGCTAACCGCCTGTGCACATGCGGCTAACCGCAAGTGCACATGCGGCTAACCGCCAGTGCACCTGCGGCTAACCGCCAGTTATATATAATATTTTATATCGGTTATTATGAAACCGATATTATATACCTCAAATCCCTTAATCCCCCGCGCGGGCTCAGTCCTTCTTTCCCTCTTTTTTTTTTTTTCTTTCCCTCTTTTTATTTCCTTCCCTCCCTTCTCTTTCTTTCTCCATCATTCCTTCTTTCCTCTCACTCTCGCTCTCTTCTCTCCTCACAATCGCCTCTCTTCCCAGCGCTTCTCTCCCTCCAAAAACCCCTTTCCTCTCACTCTCGCTCTCTCTGCTCTTCTCTCACTCTCGCTTTCTCTACTCTCTCTCTGTTCTCCCTGTCTCTCTCGCTCACTCTTGTTCTCCGGAGAAGAAGAAGACGACGACGACGAAGAGGAAGAAGCTGCTCTTCCGGCGCTGTGCAGGTGCCAGGTACATCACGTTCTTTCCTTTCTTTTTGTTTCGTTTCTTTCTTTCCCTTTTCTTCTGCTGCTACTGTTTTCTGTTCTCTCTCTCTCTCTCTGTTTTTTTTTTTTTTGTTCTGTTTTCTCACGATCTCTGCTGCTGTTTTTCTTGCTGCTGTTATGTATTTTTTTTCCCTGTTGTTTTTCTTTCCCTGCTGTGTTTCTGCTGTATTTTTTCCCTGCTGCGTTTCTTCACAATTTTTTTTTTCCCTGCTGTTTCGGCTAGCCGCCTCCAAGTTGACGGCTAGCCTCCAGAAGTTGGAGGCTAGCCTCCAACTTGGTTCGGCTAGCCGCCTCCAAGTTGGAGGCTAGCCGCCAGAAGTTGAAGGTGATTTTACACTACTTTCCATTCAATCTGGGTTAAATCTCAAAACATGAAAGTTTTAGCCCTCTGAAAAATCTTTCATTTGGATCAAGAATCATGTTGTTTGGAGTTCAGAAGAGGAAGTTATGAATTTTCTACTGGAGACAACTCTGCTTCACTCGGGTTGCTGTTTTTCTGTGACTAGTCCGCTTCAAGGTGAGTTTACACTACTTTCCATTCAATCTGGGTTAAATCTCAAAACATGAAAGTTGTAGCCCTCTGATAAATCTTTCATTTGGATCAAGAATCATGTTGTTTGGAGTTCAGAAGAGTAAGTTATGAATTTTCTACTGGAGACAACTCTGCTTCACTCAGGTTGCTGTTTTTCTGTGACCAGTCAGCTTCAAGGTGATTTTACACTACTTTTCATTCAATCTGGGTTAAATCTCAAAACATGAAAGTTGTAGCCCTCTGATAAATCTTTCATTTGGATCAAGAATCATGTTGTTTGGAGTTCAGAAGAGGAAGTTATGAATTTTCTACTGGAGACAACTCTGCTTCACTCGGGTTGCTGTTTTTCTGTGACCAGTCCGCTTCAAGGTGAGTTTACACTACTTTCCATTCAATCTGGGTTAAATCTCAAAACATGAAAGTTGTAGCCCTCTGATAAATCTTTCATTTGGATCAAGAATCATGTTGTTTCGAGTTCAGAAGAGGAAGTTATGAATTTTCTACTGGAGACAAATTCTGCCATTCAAATCAGGATGGCTCACGGCTAGCCGCAGGAAAAGTTGGGGGCTAGCCGCAGGTGCACTGGCGGTTAGCCGCAGGAAGCACAGAAAATCATCCTGAAAAAAAAAATGCTTACTGGAAAGCTGACCGTGGGTCTTGCGGCTAGCCCCCTTGCAAAGGGCGGCTAGCCGCCAGGTGACCGTAAGGTCACCTGACCCTTTCTAGAAGGACTATTTATAAAAAAAAAAATACATATATAATATTAAATCGGTTACAGAACAAACGATATAATACAATCCCAAAAAACCGATATTATAAATATTTTTTATATCGGTTTCACTTTTTTTATATCGGTTTTACAGTAATATGTGTTATAATTTCAGGTTTAAAAGACATCAGTTGTCCAAAAACCGATATGAAATAATACACATATTATATCGGTTATAGTTATCTATTATATCGGGGGTACTTATATCGGTTTGAAGTTTACTGAAAAACCGATATAATAGGTCTTTTATATCGGTTTTTAGCCGATATAAAAATCCTTTTTTCTAGTAGTGCATACTAGAACGCAAATCCATCCTCTATGCTTTATAGTCTTTTGTTTTTGGATGGTTATGATGTTGATTCATGTATATTCTCTAAGTGATATCATCCTTAGACATGTTTCAACTTCATAGTAGTGATCTTGATCATATGAAACTCTTTGAAATCCATTCCTCATATTTCTATGTGTTTGATGGATAACTTAGATGTTGAATTCATATGATTTAGTCACTTTTTAAATTGCATGCATTTCAAAGTCATATCCTTGTGCATTGCAATTTATCTTGTTCATCACAATACTCAATAGTTATATCTTTAAAAGTGATGAATATGCATTTATGATGCTTGATGGAATTTTGTCACATTCTTGCTCTTTATCATGTTATCAAATTCAATTGGATTCAATTGGTATATTGTTTGATTGATTTGATTTCTTGTGAATGTGATAAAACTTGTGTGCATTGGATTGAACTTGATAAGTAATATGATTGTTCCATGTCACACACCATTAGCATCATAATGCTCATGTTGCCACCTCTTTTGCTCATATAGGTATACCTTATGACCACCATGTTTATGTGTTCATAATATTGGTTGGTTATTAATTGAGGTTGGCTTCATGTTTGAATTCCATTTCACTCATTCATGCACCATAATAGTCACATTTATTGATTGAATGAAATGATTTTCAAAATCTTACATAGCATATGATTTTCATAAGTTATATTGATTGATGCTATGTTTGAGTAAACCCCATATCATGGATAGCTCTAATTTGGATTCTTCCTAATAGGTATATTTCTAAATCCATTTTAGAGTGATTGATTTATTAAGTCATATCCTAAATCTCAATTGGTATTCTTTGTTTGTCCAATTGATATCCATGATTGCTTTTCTCATTTGACCTAGCTCTCTTTTGGTAATTTGATCATATGAGCTTTATAGTTAAATGAATCTAATCCTTTCCTTGAAGTTAACCCTCACTTGGTTAAACCATCTTCTTCTTGCACCTAATAGTTAAATCTTTGTCAAAAGTTTGACAAAAGGAGATAATGGATTGAGGGGGAGTGTAAACCTTCATAGGAAGTATTAGTTTTGATCAAATTGACCCTTGGATTGCCTTTGAGCCCTTAGAGACTACTACCTCACATGATAGCCTGTTATGCATTTCATTTTCGATTTCTTTTGTTAACAGGTGCTACTAAAGGTATTTTCCTTGTTTCATGTGTGTAGGTACCTTTGCAATTTAATGGCAAAGGGGGAGAAATTATGCAAGTTCTCAAAAGGGTGAAGAGAAAGTCCAAGCTTCCAAAGGGGAGTGTTGTGTATGATCTTCTACAAAGGGAGAGAATGCATACCTTGCCAAATGGGAGAAAGAGGCATGGTCAAAGGGGGAGAGCAAATAGAAGAAACAAAGCTTGGAGCTAAAGAATATGCTTGGCTAAAGAAAGAAAGATTGGAGAATGATCAAGCACCAAGCATCATGAAGAATGAAGAAAAGAGCTCAAGCTAAGAGAAGGAGCATCCAAGAAGATTTCAAGCCTTGTCCAGCTGAGGGAGAGCTGAAGACTAAGCGTGCTTGTTCAGTGGTGAGTGTGTTTGCCATCAAATTGCAAAGGGGGAGATTGTTAGGAATTTTCTAGATTGCAATTTGATGGATGCATTTCATTCTAGCATCATTTGTTTCACACACTTATGCATTGGTTTTATAAACTTGAAATCTTGTTTTCTTCATGCATTGTTTTTAAGATATTGTTTTATGCATGATTTGTTTTTTAATCTTGGATGCATTTCATTTGAAAAGAGTTTTCAAGAAATCAAGCAAGCCTTTGTTTTAAAAGTCTTTGAATCCTTTTAGGCTTTTTGTTTCATGTTTTTATACATCTTAGAATGATTTAAAACATGTGAAAATGCTTGATTTTATTGGCCCAAAAGATCCCCAAAGAAAATCTTCAAGAAACCCAAAAAATGGGAAATTCTGGGCAGGCCCGGTCAACCGGCCATGTGTGGCCGGTCAACCGGCCATGTGTGGCCGGTCAACCGGCCAAGAGGCCCGGTTAACCGGCCACACAGGGCAGGTCAACCGGGCTGGCACAACGGCTCTTTTTATGACCGTTGTGCTTGGCCGGTCAACCGGCCTGTCATGGCCGGTCAACCGGCTAAACTAGCCGTTGGGGCTGTTTTGGCTATAAAAAGGAGTTCTTTCCCTTTCCAAATGTTGGGATTTTTAAACCCCTCCTTGAGAGGATTTGAGGCATATCAAAAGGGAAAAGAACCAAGGGATGAAGGGGAAGATTAGGAAAGCTAAAGCTTGGATTAATGAAGTTAAACCACCAAGTAGGCTCTTCCTTTCTTAATCATATGTTTTCATGCTTTGTTTTATTTTTGGTAAATCATTTCTAGCATGTTAAACTATGTTTGTGTTGTGTCCTTAACATGTTTTATGTTTTGAGTTGATTTATTGATTTGGATACAACACCATATGATTCAATCCAAGTAGTACTTGAATTGGTAAATCTAAGTAGATCATGTTAATGTAAAAACCTTTGAAATCATATGTAACATGATCCATATACTTGGTTGAATCTTTGGTTGTTGTTTTCCATCATAAGAAAATCACTTTCAAAACTATCTTATGTTTTGGACTCAACCTCTTTACAAATCATATGTTTTCATGTTTTGTTTTATCATTGGTAAATCTTTGTAACATGTTAATATATGATATGTTGTATCCTTAGCATATTCTATATTTTGAATAGATCTATTGTTTTGGATACATCACCATTGATTCATCAAAATAGTACTTTATTGGTAAATCTAAGTAGATCATGTTAATGAAAGATGTAACATGATTCATATACTTTGTTGAATCTTTGGGTGTTGTTTTTCCATCATAAGAAAATCTCCTTCAAATGTATCTTATGTTTTGGATTCAACATCTTTACAAATCATATGTGTATTATTGTTTTAATACTTCACAACTTGCCTTACTTTGATTGGTAAATCTTTTTCAAGTTGTCCTTATAATTACATATGATTTGTCCCCTCTTTTCAATCAAATCTATTTTTTTATGTTTTGAGCTTCATTGTTGATTTGATTGACATCCCTATGCATCACATGTTTAGAGCTAATCCATTTCATACAACTTGTGTAACTTTGATATCATTAACAAGTTGTTACTTTTAACATGTGATTGCATTATATCCTCAATCATAAATGTTTTATAAGCTAAAACTTTCAAAAGCCTTAGGCTTACATTTATGAACTTTCATTTTCAAAATGATTGAGGATCACACACACACACACTTCATTTGTTTTCATCTTTGCATTCATAGTGTGAGTGTGTATTTGTATTTTCACTTCCATATCCGCCTATTTTAGAGGCAAATGTAATGAGCTAAAATGAATCTCCATCTAGTGTATTAAAGACACAACTTAGTGAGATAACCAACCATGTGGTTGAAGAGGTTATTGCTTAGCCTATAAAAGCATAGTGTATAGGTTGATGTTAAGCCTTGGAAAAACATCATTGTAGAGGTTATTGCTTAGCCTATAAAAGCATAATGGATAGGTTGATGTTAAGCATTGAAAAACATCAATGTAAAGGTTATTGCTTAGCCTTGGAAAGCATATTGTAAAGGTTATTGCTTAGCCTATTGAAAAGCATAAATAGTGGAAATCCGGTGGGGTGTTGGTTCACAAGCCGGTAGTGGATGTAGGCATTGAGGCCGAACCACTATAAATCCTTGTGTGATGGTGATTGCTTTGTGGTGATTCTTTTGTTAGCTTCCGCATCTTGTATGATTAATCACCACATATGACTAGTTTGTTTTAAAGAAGTTAAAATTGATTAAAATTGGTCATAAAAGAAGCTCACCCTATTCACCCCCCCTCTAGGGTTCGGATCCAGGTGGACTTACATGTCTCTTAGTGAGTCTTTCCAAGTGGCAGCAATCATTGAAAAATTGCCACCACTTTGGAAGGACTTTAAGAACTACCTCAAGCATAAATGAAAGGAGATGAAACTTGAAGACCTGATAATAAGATTGAGGATAGAGGAAGACAATCGTGCTTCTGAAAAGAAAGCAGGAAAAACCTTCACAGAAGCTAAGGCAAATGTGGTGGAACATGGGCAGAATCCCAAGAAGAGGAAGAACAATCCCAACGGTCCAAAACAAGGTCCCAATGACAACAAGAAGTTCAAAGGGAAATGCTATGTGTGCGACAAACCAGGCCACCGTGCTAAGGACTGTCGTAAGCGCAAGGACCAAGGCAATACAAGTAAGAAACCTACGCAGGCCAACATGACAGAATTGGACACTCTCTCCACTGATGTTTCAGACATCAATCTTTCTGCTATGGTCTCAGAAGTCAATCTGGTTGGTAACACCAGAGAATGGTGGGTGGACACAGGGGCCACTCGACATGTTTGCTCCATTAAAGAAATGTTCTCCACTTATCAAGCATCAAATGGAGAACAACTCTTCATGGGCAACTCTGCCACCTCTAAGGTTGAAGGCCAAGGACAGGTGGTATTGAAGATGACTTCTGGAAAAGAACTCACCCTCAACAATGTGCTGCATGTACCTGATATTCGTAAGAATCTGGTATCAGGCTCACTACTGAGTAAGAAAGGTTTCAAACTTGTATTTGAGTTGGATAGGTTTGTACTCACTAAATCTGGGATGTACGTGGGAAAAGGGTATATGAGCGATGGGCTCTTCAAAATGAATGTAATGACAATTGTACGTAATAAGAAAAACTCTTCTGCTTATATGCTTGAGTCTTCTAATGTGTGGCATGGTAGATTAGGCCATGTTAATTATGATGCATTACGTAGATTAGTTAACATGGAATGCTTGCCTAAATGTAGTTTTGATTCAAATATCAAATGTGAAACATGTGTAGAAGCTAAACTTACTAGAACTTCTTTTCAATCTATTGAAAGAACTTCTGAACCTCTTCAATTAATTCATTCTGATATTTGTGACCTGAAGTTTGTTCAAACTAAAGGTGGTAAGAAATATTTTCTTACATTCATTGATGACTGCACAAGATACTGTTATGTTTACTTATTGAGAAGTAAAGATGAGGCCTTGGAAATGTTCAAACATTACAAGAATGAGGTTGAGAATCAACTTGATAAGAAAATTAAGGTGATAAGAAGCGATAGAGGTGGTGAATATGAATCACCTTTTGGTGAATTCTGTTCACAGCATGGGATTATACACCAAACTACTGCTCCTTATTCACCTCAGCAAAATGGTGTTGCTGAAAGGAAAAACAGAACTTTAAAAGAAATGATGAATGCTATGTTAATAAGTTCTGGATTACCTCAGAATTTGTGGGGGGATGCAATCCTCTCTGCAAATTATATTCTCAATCGAATACCTCAAAAGAAAACCAATAAAACCCCCTATGAATTGTGGAAAGGCAGAATGCCTACTTACAAATACTTGAAAGTGTGGGGGTGTTTGGCTAAAGTGGCGGTTCCTACACCTAAAAAAGTGAAAATAGGACCAAAAACAGTAGACTGTGTATTCATTGGGTATGCTCATAATAGCAGTGCGTATCGGTTTCTAATTCACAAGTCTGAAATTCCCGATATGCATCCTACCACTATTATTGAGTCAAGGAATGCATCGTTCTTTGAACATGTATTTCCTTACAAACCATCGAAGGAAACGAGTTCTCATAAAAGAACTCATGACACTGCTAGTAGCAGTAATCAAAACCAACAAGAGATTGATGAACCTAGACGGAGTAAGAGGGCTAGAACATCAAAAACGTTTGGTTCAGATTTTCTAACATTTCTGTTGGAAGATGCGCCTCAAAGCTTTAAAGAAGCAGTGTCCAGTCCCGAGGCACCATATTGGAAAGAGGCCATAAACAGTGAAATTGAATCCATTTTGCAAAACCATACATGGGAACTTGTAGACCTCCCACAAGGTTGCAAAACTCTTGGATGCAAGTGGATATTTAAGAGAAAGCTGAAAGCAGATGGCTCAATCGATAAGTACAAGGCCAGGCTTGTTGTTAAAGGGTACAGACAAAAAGAAGGCTTGGACTATTTCGATACTTATTCACCAGTGACGAGAATAACATCCATTCGAGTGTTAATAGCAATTGCTGCTATATACAATCTCGAGATACATCAAATGGATGTAAAGACAGCATTTCTCAATGGTGAATTAGACGAGGAGATATATATGGAACAACCAGAAGGGTTTAATGTTCCAGGTCAAACTAAGAAAGTTTGTCGGCTTGTCAAATCTCTATATGGATTAAAACAAGCACCAAAGCAGTGGCATGAGAAATTTGACAACTTGATGATGTCAAATGGGTTTAAGATCAATGAATGTGACAAATGTGTATATGTCAAGAACACTAACAATGGCTGTGTCATTATTTGTTTATATGTTGATGATTTGCTCATTATGGGTAGTAATGCTGATATCATTAAATCTACCAAGAGAATGTTAAACAATAAGTTTGACATGAAAGATTTAGGTGTTGCAGATGTCATACTCGGGATAAAGATCTCTAAAACATCAGATGGATTGATATTATCTCAATCACACTATATTGAGAGTATACTCAAAAAATATAATCAAGATAATAGCAATCCAGCAATGACACCTATAGATATTAGTATTCATTTATCCAAGAATAATGGAAAAGGCATATCACAACGAGAATATGCACAAATAATTGGCAGCCTAATGTATGTGATGAATTGCACTCGTCCTGACATTGCATATGCTGTTAGTAAATTGAGTAGATACACAAGTAACCCAGGATCAGACCACTGGAAGGCCTTAGTTCGGGTTTTAAGATATTTAAAATACACCCAAAACTATGGTTTACATTACTCTAAATATCCAGCTGTACTTGAGGGCTATTGTGATGCCAACTGGATATCAGATACTAAAGATTCAAAGTCCACAAGTGGATATCTATTTACACTTGGTGGTGCAGCGATATCATGGAAATCTTCTAAACAAACATGCATTGCCAGATCCACTATGGAATCTGAGTTTATTGCATTGGATAAAGCTGGCGAAGAAGCTGAGTGGCTACGTTAATTCCTCGAAGATATTCCAATGTGGTCAAAACCTGTGCCTCCTATTTGCATTCATTGCGATAGTCAATCAGCAATTGGAAGGGCATAGAGTACAATGTATAACGGTAAGTCTCGACATATTCGTCGAAGGCATAATTCCGTGAGACAACTGCTCTCTAATGGCATTATGACAATTGAGTACATAAAGTCCATAAATAACATTGCAGATCCTTTAACCAAAGGATTAGCGAGAGAGCAAGTAAATCGTTCATCGAGGGGAATGGGCTTAAAGCCTATGAATGAAAAGTTACCATAATGGCAACCCAACCTAGTTGACTGGAGATCCCAAGATCTGGGTTCAAAGGGACAACCGAATTGTGTGTGACTTAACGATATCACTATGGAGACGAAATCTCCTGCTCATTCCTATGATATTAATAAGTGATACCTGCAGCGGTAATTAGGGTAAGCAAAGCTTTTAATGATTCTTATATCTTAGTTAATCAGATGGGGTATAGCAGGATACTCTTAATAAGAATCACCTATGTGAGTGTGAACTGGGCCGATTCTATGAGAATAATAAGGCTAAATTCTCTAAAGCACTCATGAAACCAGGTATTGTTCAGGGCCAAAATGAACACAATCATGAGAACCAATTGTGTACGGGAAGATTCTGTGTGAACTCTATTGTCTCGGTTTACGCAAAAGGCTAAACAGTTCAAGACATCATGTTCACTGTTCAACCAGTAAATCCGATAGAAATTCACAAGGGAAGGTTCAAGGCCACAAGCTACCTCTCTCTATACAGAAAATTTCAAATTTACTCTCTTTGTGTGTGTCTGCATATCATTTCATTGCTTTCGGTCAATTTCATTTATGTGGGGGATTGTTGGAAAAATGGTTAGAATGACCCATTATTTTGGTCATCTTTGAGCCAAAATAAACGTGGGACCCGCTTATCCTTTTAGGTGAGAATACATGGGAATGTAATCTACTCTATGAGTAGTTTAATGACATGTATTGGGTTGCTCTAATCCATTAAGATATGAATGAGAAATTGCCTCCTTAACACCACTACTTGAACATGTTAAACATGGAAACAAAAGGAAGTGGTAAGCTTGCATCCCACATTGCTTGGGAGCAAAACTTCCCTTGGGTATAAATATACTTACCTTGGCAGTATAAGATAAGCCCCAAGGGGCACCCCACTTTTGTGGGGGAGGGAGGACCTAGATCAAGGTAGGGTCACCACCACACGCGCGCGCCGCCCCGCACCGGGCCGGGCTTGGGCTTGGGCTTGGGCTTCACACGCGAGTTGGGCCTGGCTCGGCCCACTACCCATTTATATTTTTGGAGAAATTTTATTTAATAAAATTCCCTTTTTCGAAATGGGGTGTGTCCATGTCCAAGAGGTGTGTGTAAAGAGGTGTACCCATTCGCATCTGAAAGGGTGTGTCCTAAGAAGAAGCATCTGTTCAAGTGAATAGTCGTGAAGAGACCTGATTGCAGGCTATTTAAGCATCTCGTTTCATGCTATTTCATTCATTCATTCCATTCACTGCTGCTGCTGCACTTGCATAGAGTCAAGAAGAGAGAGTAATTGTGCACTAACTGGTTCGACAGTCACACAGTTTGTAGTGCTGCAACTGTTGTGGTACAGATCATTGTATCCTGGGAGACAGACGCCATTGAAGCTCGTAAGCACCATTGCGGGGGCGAATTTTGTCTTAAGGACATAGTGTTTACACTAGCCTTGATCATCTGCGAATCTCTGGTCTACTAACTACAACATCAGAGTATTGTTTTCCTGCCTTCAAACAGTAAGTTCTTTCACATTAAAAACAGAGTGCTGTTTACTTTCATTTTAATATAAACTGTTCTCCTAAAATGCTGAAGTACTTGTACTCGGACCTAACAGAATTAACAATGGCCTATGAGAAGTCTAAATTTCATCATGATCTGTGTTTGTTTGCTTGAATTGTTTCAAAAAAAAAAGAAAAGAAAAGGAAATTGTTGTGCATCTCCTGAGAAAAGAAACATTTATTGAAAACTCATTGTTTTTTACCCCTTGCTAATTGTCATTTAATCACTAAAGTTCGTCCATATGGAGCACTAGGCTTCTTTAGAGATGCTTGTTTACTTATACATTGACATTTGGCTAAGGAGTTAATTTGTTTGATAAAGACCTGTATAAATCCCTAAATAACGCCTCTCTTTGACAACACAAAAAAGTACCCCATTGTCCTGGTTCAGGAGGACCATAGGCGAATGGCTTATTTGTGTTTTGGTAAGCTATGTTGTTGGCACATGGGCAGATGAACACAGGAAAAAAAAAACTGTCCTCATTCTGTTTTACTGCATTGAAGTATCAGTTAAATTAGCACTCTCTCTCTCTCTCTCTCTCTCTCTCTCTCAACATCATGGTGACGTAGAGACTTCTGATACTCTTTTTTTTTTTTTTTGAAATTCAGGTCTCCACCAAAATTTCCTGAGGTTATTTTACCTGAAGACCTGCTTGTGAGTGTTGCTATGTCAGTAAGATATGAAATTAATCGAGCTTTTGCAACATTCCGGCAAGTAGCATCTGGAAAGGACTTGAGGAAATTCGTCATGGTAATATATTTACATGAAGTTATTTCCGTCATTTTCCTTGTGGATTTCTAATGTACACTCTCTTGCAGGTTGTTGCTGGCTTGTGGGTTGTCTCTGTAATTGGAAGTTGGTTTAATTTCTTGACTCTTTTTTATTTGGGTCAGTGACCTTTTTCCCCCGTTTTTAAAAGAATGAATTTAGAGCAAAACCATTTAAGGGCCCCTCTGTTTAAGGAGAATTGAATTCCTAGGGATTTATTATTATTATTATTATCATTATCATCATCAAGGCCTTCCTATGAAAGGGGCTAAATAAATATCAAAGGATTAGGTGAGGTGAAGATCCATGAGGGACCAGTCAAATAATCTCCTTTTTGGTGGAAAATGATCACTGTTGCCTGTTGTAAATTGAATCTAGTAAAGTGACGGCCCCATCTACATCTCTACCATGGAACTTTCACTCCTCACCTCTTAAATTATCTTCTATTTCAGTTCTTAGGAAGTAAAGTAGGCAAACAAGCTTTAAAATTTGAATGTGTGCGTGTGTCTGTGTTTTGATTAACAATTTTATCTGTCACTAATGAAATTTCTTGTGAGCGGCTATGCCCAAGGAATGCCCTCTTCCCTATATTCTTGCTAAGAGGGATGCCAACAATAGATGAAAGATGCATAGCCTTGGCTGCATGAGAGGTCCATCTGATGATTAGAACTAAATGGCTTGTATATTATGTCATATTCCCTAAGTCTTGGTATCTGGCTTTTCTATTCTTGTCATGCTTCCTACGCACAATAGCCCCTGCTTGGATAGAGTGAGAAATCGAAGATGAATGGAAGAAGTTATAGTTGGTTTTTCCACGACGATACAGGATTCAGTTTTTACTTTATTCTAAATCAACCATTCACACTTGTCTCCATCTACCAATCCATTGACTGTTTTCCATCTTTCAGGTTGCTAAAAGAAGAGAGAGTCTGCTAAATTACATGATGTTCCTAAGAGTTACCCCCACTCTACCCAACACATTCATTAATGTAGCTTCACCAATTGTAGATGTGCCTTACTGTATCTTCTTCCTGGCGACTCTCATTGGTCTCATTCCAGCTGCTTATGTCACTGTCAGGGTATGAACACTCTTTTCAATTTGCATATTTTCATTATTATTTAGGTGGCCCCAATTTGATCTGTAATCTTCTTTGCTCACGCAGGCTGGAATTGCTCTTGGAGAGTTGTGGTCAATAGGGGACCTCTATGATTTCCAAGCAGTTGTGGCCCTATTTTTCATTGGGATAGCCTCAGTCACCCCAACACTGATGAGCAAGAGCAAAACATAGAGGCCTAGTGGATTGATTCCAATTGCCTGCATCACCAATGGATGGCTATGAATTGGCCTTGCAATGCCTACACAGACCAGCCTGAGATATGTGCAGATGCAAATGAATTTCGACCCAGCTTGCTGGTTCCACAGGCTTGAGGTACTTGATTTATTTATATGCAGTGTCCAGCCTGTATCAGATGTTCGCATTCTACTCTGGTTAAAAAAAAAAAAAAGAATTAAAAAAAAATATCAAAGTCATATTTGAGTCTATTCCAGGGTATGATGTAATCCTGCAATTGTTTCTGTTATTAGTTAAATATGGGTAAAGTCTGTTCATACACACTTCTGGAGTTCTGGTGATGCCCATGTATATTTCAGTTCTCATGCTAATGGCTGGACGGGGCAATATGGCAAACCAAAGGCTCAAGTTGCTTGGGATTCCTCACCCGAAGAACACACAAATGAGAAAACTCACAAATAAAGAACTCATAAGATTTTATTATCAAAATCAGGAGTGAAAATAAAAGGCTCCACATATTTAAATATGAGGGAAGTAACTTCAAATCATGTCACAATTGCAAAGTCTTGAATTGGCAACTGAATAATCAATCAGCCAGACCTACTCTTTGGACCCCAAACACTCTTGACTCTTTAACATTGGATGGTTTAATGATTCAGGAAAGCGAGTACCCGGCCCTGATTGAGAACTTGATTGAATGAGACATGCTGGACATAGTTTGAAGTTAATTGTAGCTTCCCAATTGTGCCCTGCAAATGAAAGAATAAGTGAGTGCAAAAAAGAAGAAAGGGTCAGACATTAACCGGGAAAGAAATGGATCGGTTGGCAAGTAGAATGAACATGGTTGATATTCTTTACTATGATTTGAATATTTTGGCTAAACAGATGGTGGCCATTGAATGATGTTGAATATTTTGGTAGAAGTTAATGTTTTAAAGTGAGGTTTAAAACTTATGAAAGATTGATGCTGCTTTTCAGCATTGTGAGATATTATATGTAAGTCAATGACTTGATGCCACATCATCCATTTTTATTATTAATTTTATTTTATTCATGATGGTTAATCTTTTACACTTGATTTTTGTAGTATACAACATCGATATGGCAACACTAGGTAACTTGAGTTGTGTGGGTTAAATATGTATATGTAAGCTTGTGTATAAAGTTTCTATAGAAATGATATTATTGCTACCTTAGTTGTAGGAATATGCTAAGATGGATCTTTGTAAATTATTGGCAGGTATTTTTGTGCTAATTCTGGCCTGCAAATTGATAAAATAAAAAATTATTGCTTTTAGCGGCGGTCAGGTGGCCGCCACTAAAAGCAATTTTAGCTTTTACCACCGGCCGCCGCTGAATGCAGTTTTTCTTGTAGTGCGCTTACCCTACACTTAAGGGCCAGGCAGGGCTCATTGCCTCAAAACAAGAAACCATTATCTCTCTGTTGTTTTTTCTTTTATCTTTTTTTTTTTTTGTATGTTACCAGGAACTGAGTGTCGACCAAGCGTTATCTTGTCAGACCTTAATTGCGAATGAACCATTAAGAAATCATTTGGAGAATTTTTATCGAACAAAGTCATACGTTCTCTGATGACTTGGGTTCCAGACATATGGTCTTGTTTATTTCGTTATAAAAAAAATGGATAAAGATTCTTTTCTGTTTCGCACATTTCATATAAATTCTCACGTATGAAATCATTTCAGCACTGTCTTATCTTTGAAGATTTTAAACTATTTACATTTACATACCTTTTATCAATTCACATTATTTTCAATATAACACTAATCTGACTATTAAATGTTGTTGAATTTCAGTCACAAAAGTAAATGCACTTAAATAATACTATTAATTTAGACTTTTAAAAACCGGAAGTTACAATTATTTAATATGACCATATTGCTCCATTCCAACAGTAGAGAAAGTTTGGTTTGCCCACTAAGTTGGGTCTATAGTCTTAGATTTGTATAAAAATGCATGTTAATGGATCTAACACGGATGACAACTCTCACCTTATAGAACGCCTGCCCAAGAGAGCATTCATTTCTACTTCTTTGGCTGCAATTCTCTTCTTGTTAATGGATCTAACACAGGTGACGCAGGATAGACCCATGATCCGTGGGTCCATTAGCCTGTTGTGCCCAATCTAATCCAGTCTAGTCCAATCCATTTATGTTTTCTATGTTTATTTTATTAATTGAGTTGCGTAGGACCCATTATTTTTTATTATTGATATAATCTCTACCCTTTAAATGTTTAACAGTCGAGATCAAGTTTACAGTTGCTCTTTTCTCAATTTAAAGCTGCCTAAAGCCTTTCTGGCTACTTAGACTATGCCCTTTTCGCATCTCTATTTCCAGGCTCTATTTGTTCGAGCAGAGGTTTGGAAAATAAGAGCATTTGACGGTCATTTCTACCCTCTGCCAACTTTAGAGAAGTAAAGGCAAAGCCTTTAAAAACCACTGCCCCCTTTTGAATGCAGTTGAGAAATAAAGGAGAAAAAGGAGGAGCATGGACAACTCTCTCTAAGTCTGCAACGCCCAGTCCGATTTTTTATTCTTTATTTTTTTGTCAAAAAAATTAATAATATGAGAGAGTAAATTAAGATCCAAACCATTGGAGATCTTCACAAGATCAAACACAGTTATGAAATCGCATTTCAGTCGTTGGATCATCACAAAGCTCAAGATGTTTATAAAAAATCCTTTTTTTATGGGTATCGGTAAAATATATTAAAGACTTAAGAAAGGTACAACAAAGAAGATGAAAAAAAAAAAACCTGCATAAGTATTAGAGCTAAATACCAACACAAAAACAACAACTTACAAAGGAGCAAGCAAAGCTACATCTTTTTCTACCCCCAACTTAGCCAAAGAATCCACCATGCCATTCCGTGACCGAAGCACATGATAAAACTCAACTTTCAAAGATGAGGACCAAGTCTTGATTTCATTGAAATTAAATTTGGATTTCCATGGACCCTTCTCCAAAAAAAACATCGAAGAAATCGCATTTAAGGAATCACTTTCAACCACTATGCTACGAAAATTATTTGAGACACAGATCTTTAGAGCTTCCAATATAGCTAGCACTTCGGCTTCATTAGAATCCTTGATGCCTATATACTTTGAGAACATAAAAATACATCTCCCTTGTAGTTCCTTAAGATGCCACCTATACCCGTAGGTCCTGGTTTTCCTCTTACCGTGCCATCTACATTAAATTTAAGAACATTAGGAGAAGGGGAGACCAAGTGACTAAAGGTCTCTTCTAAACACATCCGCTTCCCAAACAAACTTGTGGGTCCTCAACAAGAAACCCAAACTGTTAAATCTTTTTGAAAGGCTGAACACAGCTACGGGTCAAACTTCAAAGCTTGATATCTTGTGGATCTCGAGAAGTTCTTAAATAAATATCAACCATTGATGTACCATGCTCGATTCTGGATTGGTCCACAGGCAATCAGGTTTTTTCTCTCTCTCTTTTTATGTTTTTGGGACACTAAATCACAATCTAAACCATTGAAATTGTTCATAAGGTCAAACATCACTATGGGTTCAAACTTCAACCGTTGGATCATCACTAATCTCGAGATATTTGTGGGTCATTTGATATTATTTTTTGGATTTTATGAGCTCCAAATACAAGCTCCAAACCGTTAAACTTGTCTGGAAGGATGAACACGGTTATGGGGTTAAATTTCAAAGTTTGGTTGATTCCTTGTGGATCTATAGGAATTTATGGTTTTCTTTACATTGATTTAAAAAAAAAGTCTATTTAAAATAGATCCTTCTATTACCAAACACTCCTTTTGATTATGAAAAGGAAAATTTGAGTGCAATTGCTCTATGCAATCTCTCACAGAAAGGAATGGCGTGAAGCCCATTATCTCTGATTTCTTCCATTTCTTCCCCTGCATGCCCTGTGTCAAACACCGTTCCCCATCAATAAGGCTCGCAGATTCCAAATATAGGGGCACCTTTTTTCATGACTTGCATGGGATATGCCAATAGACCGACTCAAACTCTGTCAGGAAAGGTCATGCAACCGTCTGAGTTCATACGAAGATCAAATGTAAATTTCAAAAAATAACAACAAATAACCTATTCTTTTATAATTTGTGTTGCTGCTACCGCTGCAAGAGCGCTTAAGTTGGTGCTAGAAGGGATTTTGGTGTCTTCTGAGGGGTAACAAATGGATTTTTCTTCAATTATATTTTAGAATGAATTATTTCTTACTCGATCAAAGCTGCATTTCATTAGCACATCACTCATGTCAGAAGTATTTTAAAATATATATTTTTTATTTTCTTTCTATGATGAAGGCATTAGTATCTAATGTTTTCATTATACATTTTAGTTGATCCTGAATCTGGATGCCTATACTAATTTTTCATGAATTTTTTTATTTATTTCTATTTAAGGGAGGAGCTGAATTTATGAATCTCCTTCTCTACATGGCACCAATAGATGTTGTGTTCCTACTTCCTGCAACACTTTTGATGGAGGAAAATGTGGTTGGCATTACATTGGCACTTGCAAGAAAAGATATGAAAATCATCTGGTACTTTTCAATTCTGCCCTGTCATATTTTGTCAATCTGACAAATTTCTTGGTCACAAAACGCACCAGCGCATTGACACTCCAGGTACTCTCTCTCTCTCTCTCTCTCTCTCTCTCTCTCTCTCTCCTTTAAAAAGGGTGTCTACCACAATCCTTTTTCTATGTCCTTCATGTTTGTTTATGAATCGTTGCTCTCTCTTGGCTGCAACTGACAGATAAGCTAGCGTTTTCCCTTTAAATTAGTGGTTAAGCCTTGAACTTGGAGTTCAACTGCCTTTTTCTATAGCATTTCCCACCTGGCTATATTCGTAAACCATATATGAAAGAGGCCCTTAAATTCATTCAAAGCTGTTATGTTTTGAAGGAAGCTAAATGTAGAAGAGAAGGATCATTATCAACCTGTTCTTGGGTGTAGTCCCCTCTCAAACTGTGTAATTGTTACCCTTTTTTTTTCTGTCAGAATGATCATAACTACGTAAAGTGCTCTATAATGGAAGGTCGGGCTTCAACCATTGTGGATGTGGCAACACTACCTCCTCTTTCTAGATAACCAATCATTTTCTTTGAGAAAAGATAAGAAAACAAACCATAGAATATAGAACAACCAGTATAGGGTGACCATGCGGGGAACTTAGGAAACAACAAAACCACCAACAAAAATCAAATCCGACAAAAAACAACCCTGGGCTGCTGGGCAGTACAAGCAAGAAAGCAACCCATCCCTACCTGAAAAATGCCAAACAAACACTGTACCACCCCAAACCCCCACAAATTACAATCAGGAGCCCACATAAAGAGATTTGCTATCGATTCTTTGCTTTTCCAAAGAGTCAACTAGCTCATTAGCTTCCCTTAGGCACTACAGGAACTGCCTCTAGATTTAAACTGATAAACTCAATTTCTTTTAGGACAAATTATACTTCCAAGGACATCCCTCCCTTGTTGTGAGTTGTGAGTCTTGTGACCCAACTGACCGCTTGGTGGATTCATTTCCACATTTCCTTGAGAAGGAAATTCTTAAAGATTATAATGTTTCTTTGATGGCTATAATTTTCACATGATTAGAATCCCTCACTCCAATCGTCATTGTGAAGGCGAGAACACTTTGAACACCACCTCCACTTCATCGTGTAACGCCCCATAGAGCAAGAAAACCCATGTTTGGAATAGCTGATACTTTTGTGATGATGCTAACTAAGGGGCTACATCTATTGCAGATTTGCTGGAGAAGTAAGACTTGTATTGCATTATGCGAATCTGAATTCTGTAAAATCTGGTGGTGTAAGTTCAATTTTTGTTTAACTTGAATTGACTGTTGTTGTTATTTTCCTGCTTTCTAGAGTTCCTACTCTATAAATTTGTTTTTTGTGTTTGATTCTATAATAATTCATTCCTCTGATGTTTGTGTGTCTTCTCTTTGCATTCAAAGAAGTCCCACTTCCACCTTCGCGTCTTTAACTGACTGGTCTCATTATAGAGTATACCCGGTTTTGATTTGAGTGAGATATTAGTAGTGAAAAGTTCATTCCTCCCACTGTGTAATTGGGAAGTCAATTCTTGATTTCTGTTGAGAGAGGGTTTAGTATATTAGCTTCTGAAGCTCAGTTACTCAGAGTGACCATGAGAACCAGGAAACCAAAGCGCCCAGAGGTACATACAACTTGATTTGTTACTTTGTGAACTCATGTGTCAAAGCTAGGACATGTATCAATCGAATTACGCTTTCTTTCTACTTATGTTTGTGTGTGCAGCCTTTTTTACCTTCCATTGTAATTTGTAATGAAAAAATGGCTAAACATCAAGCCTAAGGCTAATGACTTCAGCGAAGATGAGGTTGGTACAGAGACAGGGAGTGAGGATGATGGTATATGACAGCAAACTATCTCCTTTTTTATGGTCAATCTTGGGTGAGGGTGATTGATTCACTTATGCATCTAATTGCTCTTATTTATTGTAAAATTTTCTGTTTTATTGTCTGAAGATGCAAAAGGAAACAACACGAATCAGGCTCGCAGGATGGAGAGGAAGCGATCTGTAAGCCCAGTTCGAGCTTCAGGTAACTGTAAATACAAAAAAAAAAAAAAGTTTTTTCTTCTCCTCTATAAAGTCATCATACTCAAGTTCCTGTTAGAAAATTTAAGCTTGGTCGATCTCATGGTAATCTGATGTTATGTTTGGTATTTGCACTCATATAACAAGATTGGAAATGAAAAATTCTTGCAGCATACAACTGTTGCACTAAGAACACCTTATGGTATCATGTTGGTTTATTGTAAGTTTCAAGTAGTATCACTTGCTTAAAGGGGAAAAAGATAATTCCTACAATGACAAGAATCCAGTGTGCTGAAACTCATCTTATGGACTAGCTGCATGCCTGCATCTCCTTCAGTGAGAAATTATACATATGATCAACATATAAAGAACATAACCTGATAACCATGGTCTTGTTACTGTCTTGCAGGCATTGAACTGAAAAAAGCTTAAGTACCTTTTAAAGAACCTGACTTGAACCCACAACCCCATGGACCATGGTTGTGAGATAGTGTCAAACATATAACCTTATAATAATCATTAGATATTTCAGGATATTTATAAGAACTTAAGAACTTGGGGGGACAATATCATGTTAATTCTTGCTCCACCCACTTTACCGTCTAATCCGATACACCTTCCTCATCAGGCAAATGCTTTGGGTACTTGGAAGTGTAGCATTTCATCAAATGATCAATAACGATATCATTTTTTCCCTCTTTTCCTTGTCTGATTCTTATAATGCATCTTTCTTGATCTAAATCAGCGTGTTTGATCTGTCCAGGAACGCCATCAAATGGTCCTCCATCGAAGCATAGGAGGGGGAAGTCAGAAACTCTTCGTGTCCAATACATAAAAACAAAGGATGTGAGGTTTGGAAAGTTTGTGTAGATTAAATACTCAGGCATGGATTTGTGAAACATTAAAATTATGTGTTATTTGTATTTTATCATGGTGTGTAGGGTAACAATTGGCACATGGAATGTTGCGGGAAGAGTTCCACATGAAGATCTTCAGATTGATGGGTGGCTCTGTATGAAAGAAGCAGCAGACATGTACATTCTTGGGTGAGTACTTCCTAATGAAGAGATGAATTGCTGTAAGTACCTGCTTGCAAAGTTAGTAACATAAAATGCAAAGATTGGAAGGTCAGTTATCAGGCGTGGTTTCTCGATAGTAGGCAAAATAATGTCTGTATGCACGTAGAATGATTGTGGTGGCTCTTATGACTGAATGAATGAATTTAAGTAGAAAGGGGCGAAAGAGCTACATGGTCTTGGGAATTTCTTTTGTAATCTATCAGATCCTCACCTACTATTGACTTTGCAAGTGCCTGGTCATATAAATAATTAATATTGTCTCATACCTTTTATGTTATAATTGATCAGTAAGATGAAAACTAATCCTTACTACCAGACGACGACATTGGCTTAATTGATAGCTTTAAAACATACAGACAAATTGATTAACAATAGAATCATGTGTGATAAGGTGGGGATGAACAATTAATTGTGTTTAGTTTCCCCCCTCTTGTGGCACCCATCAAGTGTACCCTTTTCTCTCTCTGTTGCTGCCAAGGGCGGGGACCAGCTCCTGGGAAGAGGAGTGAGGTCTTTTTCTTCGTTTTTAATGCTGCTGCTGCTTCCTCTTCTTCCTTCTTTTTCTTTAGATTATACCCTGGCCACGTACAAAGGCTGATAAAGACATTTTAGTATAATGAGTCAAGGCATACAGAGTATGAAGGGAGAACGTGCTCTTACTTATATATGTATAGCGTCTATAAATGCAACGCGTGGATTCCTTGCTGGATCATCGTAACTGTCCAACTGCTTAGGAACAGTGTAGGGGGTGCTAAAAAGAGGGGTCCTTGATTTAAGTACAGATTGCCTTTTGATACTTTTGGAATGCAAGTCCAAGAAGTGTTGGACAAGCATCCATAACCTTCACCCCTCATCGGAGTATATTTGTTTACTCATTACTGTAACACAGGCAGAATTGGAATCCTCACAAGACAGATTTTAGATGTATGCGTGTGAGACTTTATTATATATCCTTGTAAATTTAACATCTTCCAAGATTTTACTCGGCCAACACATACATGCCCATGGATCCATTTCTTGGAGGTACTCATGCAAGTTAAAGTCTCTCTCCTGCTGCATCAGTAGCCCAACTAGTGAGAAAAAGATTAGAAAAAAACCAAAACCAAAGTTTTTCTCCGCGCAAAGATGGATCTACAGTGGGAAGGATTGTGCTGAAAGTATGTCATTTAACTTTTTTTTATTGTATTTTAATAATGTCTTAAGTATGTGTAGAATTACACAGTGATGGGCTAAACTCCAATTAGAGTAAAAAAGTGAGGTTTAAAACTTATGGCCCGCAAGTTCCAAACCTAGCCTGACTCAATCTTATCAGGCCCGAGCCTGAGTCAAGCAGTTCGGACCAGTTAGTTGGGCTTTCTACCACCATAAAGAACTCAATCAATTTTGCGTCTTTTTTTTTAAGTAGTCTGGCTTGCACTTTGTATCACTTAATCCAAGTTTGGCCCAAATGTAAAATGCAGTTCCCAAAATTTTCATTTCAGGCCCAGACCATGTATCAGTACCTAAGACCTGAATCCGGCCCAAAGCAAGCTGAGCCCGAGTCTATTAGTCTCGGGGCCGAATTCACTCTCTCTTTTTCAGGGCGCTTGTTCGGGCAAAAGCCTGACTTAATCAGTAGCTAGGTGAGGCTTTATGTGCCTGAAAATATTCGTTTTTCAAAGAGGTCGGACACGCTCGTAATAATTAAAAAATAAAAATACCTTGAATGCCTCTTTGTTTCATGTAATTAAGTTTTTAGGAATTCCAATATCAATTAGTACGACCTCTATAAGTCGTTACAAAGGAGGAGAAATCAAACCTGAATATATCACTTAAAACAGAATAAGAGATAAAAGTAAAGTAGAGTAGAGTAATGTGAATTACCCCGTCGTCTTGTTTTGCTGTTCCTTGCTCTCCATTATTCAGTTTTCATTTTTACAGATATGTATTTTCTTTACACAATACTTTTTTCCAGTTTTCATAAGAAGGGAAGAAGAGCAGAATAAAAAAAGGAAAAGGGATATGGTAACATAAAAATGCCTCAATGCAATGGAGAGAAAACTTATGGGTCATTTCTCCCTTAATTCTATAGAGAAAAGCAAAAAGCAATAGAGGAGAAACCATTATATTTTCTTGAACCAACCCCTTCGTCCTAAACCAATTTTTCATTAAAAAAAAAAAAAAAAAAAAACGTTGGACCTGTCCTCCTAAGGGAGGTGAAACTTGGGTCAGTTGGGTTGGAACTGGGTTGTGAAAGAGAGGGGGCAGGTCGGAAAACTGGGTCAGCTGGGTTGGACCTGGAGCGTGAAAGGGAGGGAGGGGGCAAGTGAAAAAAAGGGTCAGTTGGGTTGGACCTGGGTCGGGTTGTGAAAGGGAGCAAGTAAAAAAAATGGGTGTTAGATCGTAATAACTGCTGACCCTCATGTATTTTATCCATTATTCACGCAACCGCAACCGCAACCGCAACTGCAACTGCAACTACTTCTACATCTACGACAACTCTCTTTAACACTGCTGTTAATAGAGGCTGAGAGTTTAATGTCATTTACCGATGTGGGACTCTTTTCAATGTTCCTCAGTTGTTTTTTTTAATTTTTTTACATCTTGCTTCCTCACAGTTCTCTCCCGTTTTCTTACCCCTCGGAAGAGACCAACCTTTAGGCACAGACGTTGGCTCCATTGGGATTGTTGGACCATTAAAAAGATGACATTTGATCTTTTACATTTGTGCCTTGTGGTGTGCCATCTCTGTACCACCCTGTCTGCAAGTGTTTGAAGTGGCTGTTGGGCGTGGGTTGTACAACTCGTTGAACTCTTGAACATTTTTGGTAATTTGATTTTGGGGTTGTTTGCTTAGAGCAGAATTTTCTTTGAAATTCTTTGTTTGGCACTCTTTCCTTAGTTTCAAAAGTACTGTTTTTTCATAATGCAATTCATTGCTGGTTAATCAATTCCTGTAGTTATGTTGTTGTATTGGACTTTCTGTTGCTTGGTTGTGAATTACTGTTGCTTGGTTGCAAGTTTAAGAATGGGTTCCTCTCACAATCTATACATCTACGAGTACATGCACTTTCTTAAATGATTTGTTTATGGGTTTTGCCTAAATACGAACATACACATAAGAATGGAAGGTCATCATGACCAGATGTTTTGTTTTAAAAAGTTACATAGGGCTGGATATTTAATTAATGAAATATCAATGCAATTATTCATTAATGAATCATCTAACTGAACTATATGAATTGATGCCGACAATTTATTAAACTAATGATGAAGTGCTGAAGGCGTTGAACTCACCATTAATGATATAAACTACAGATGGAAGTCTAACTGAATTGAACTACTGCTGGCCAAGCTGTTATGAACAGTTCAGATTCCTAATTTAGTTGATCCCAAAATTAGGATGTCATCAGGGGCAGTCTTGGTTTTGTTCAAGCATGCACATGGTTTTTGTTCAAGAATGCACAAGATCTTTTATTGTTGTTATTTGGATGCGTCGTTTTCGCATTTTGTGTAATTTCTTTTCTTTTTTCCACCTGTCTGGTGAAGTATCTTTTCTGACTACGTTGTTGCATAAGATCAGATTGGCATGTTGTGTAGATGAATGAATTTTTATTCGTATTTTAGATGTATATATTGGCTCTAGCTTTTTCTCTTTTCATGTCTTCTTTTGATCAGCAGAAAGATGTTTTTGCATATACTGTCCTTAGGATTAGACCTGAAAGGCTGGTGCCCTTGGCCTTAGTGATTTGTCACCTAAGTCTTGTCTATAAATTTTGATGAGGGAATAGAAAGAAGAATTTGCGTACAAACATAAACAGGCTATCAATGATAAAAGTAAACAAAATTTACCACTAAGCAAGATTACATCAAATGGATACAAATTTACCACTAAGCAACGTTTCATCAAATGGATACTCCATTCATCGCCAATGCATCTGCCTCCCAATACGTGTATAAACAACATCCATTAGTGTGCTTCAGTCTCTTAATCTACTTGAAGATTTGTTCCATCCTCCGTAACATTTGAGACACATTTTACCAAACTTATAGCATTAAGGGAATCAGCCTCCTCTACAGGAGACCCAACCTTGAGTTTTTAAACGACTTTAGCCTCTCTTTGCTTGCCATCATCCGTAGTCCTCACTGGCAGCTCTTGAGTTTTTTGCTCAGAACCATTGGTCTTGAATGAAGTGGGGTTGGGTGTCTTGGTGAGCTTTGATTGTGCCAGCAGTAAATTTCACTCTGACACTCAAAAATCTTTCTGGTTATTTATTGGGAAGGACGGTAGGTGGGCCTTCAATGAGGTAGTTTCGAGTTGGTCTCCACAAATCTGGTAGTGATCGAATTTGGACCGTTGGATTTGATTAACTAATAATCAGGTTACTTTAAAGGAAACTAGGGTGTTTGGGCCAGACCAATACCTATAGGCACATTTGTCTGTAACAGGTAATAAACCCCTTATCTGGCAATTGAAAATCACCTATGATCTTATAAGGGACCACTCAAAAACCCTGAATTACTAGATTAGGGCCATTTTTACTTTTACTGTTACTTTTGTTAAGTTGGGCTATTGGTGAATACATATATACCTTCAACCGGGAGACCCGGGGATTGATCCCTGGGCATGTACATGATACTAAGATGCAACACCACTCAACCATATGAATGGCCATGTTGGCAGGTAAGGGCCCTTTGGAAACTCTGGTACGATCTAATAGTAATTAGTTGAAATTAGTTTTAGATCGAAGAAATAGATCTAATTTTTATATATATTCTAAAGATTAGTTGTTTACCTTTTTGTTTGGTAGAAGATAAGTTGTTACTTCAAAGTAAAATATTTGCTAAACATATAAGAGATTATTAGAGATTTTGTCTTAAAAAAATATAGTTCTAACTAGAAAATAGGCTTAATTAAAGAGAGAGCAATTGAATTGGAATAAGGGTTTTGACTGCAAGATGGAGGGATTTGAAGAATTTGACGTATCTTGATTTGTCTGGTAATCCGATTACCGGTACAATCCCACCTAAGTTTGGGAAGTTGAGTAAGCTACAAAAGCTAGGCCTATCCTAGAATCATTTGGTTGGAGGGATTCCAAAGGAAATAGGGCAGTTAAGTTTACTATTTGAATTGAACTTAACCGGTAACTGCCTTTCTGGTCCTCTGCCACTAGAGTTTGGAAAACTAGCCAATCTGAACACACTAGACCTATCAGAGAACTACTTGAGCGGTCCGATACTGAAGCAATTGGGAAATTGCTCCAATCTACTGTCCTTGACACTGCAGAAGAATAGTTTTGAAGGAAGCATTCCAATTCAGATTTGTAATCTGGTAAACCTGCAGTTACTGTTAGATCTTAGTCAAAACTCACTTGGCGGTGAGATTCCATCGGAACTTGGGAATTTACTCAAGTTGGAAGTACTGTATCTCTCTCACAATATGCTCTCAGGTTTCATCCCATCTTCGCTCGTAAATGCTAGCAGTTTGATATCACTTGATGTTTCATATAACAATTTGGAGGGTACTCTTCCTGTAAACAGAGTCTTCAAACAGGCAATTTTCATAATTATTATTGTTGCTGGGGCATTAGTTGTTCTCCATATTCCTGGAGGCCATGGCATCACTAGTGAACTATTGCAGCCGTGTTAACCCTCCATTGTCCTGGTTACAAAATTATCTGGTGCTTGCATCCAATATGGTTCTTCCAAGTGATGCTATTTAATTCTTTTTCCTGATCCAGTTAATGTAGATATGCCCATTAATCATACGTTGATATCTTATTCTAGTGGCATGATGGTCTAAGAAACCGGTGAGTGTTTTGTGGTCGGATTCAATTTCAGGGGTTTATGTGAATGTATGGGGTTTTGTATTGGTGTGTATTTACTGTGTATTACATGTGGGTCTTTAATCAGTAGTTTTGGATCTTGAGATCTGTTTTTCATATTTTTGTCTCTGTAGAGATGTGTTTTGCTGGAAAAATCTCCTCTTCTTACTCAAGATGATAAATTAAAGCTTGTCCTGTTCCTTTTTACTCAAGCAGTCAATGTATGTGCATTGAATTATATCTGATACTTTATTTCCTTATGTAAATTCCATGTCCATGCTATAGTCATTGCGTGTGTCCATGTCATATCCATGCTATTTCTCATTGTCATTTTGTATAGTCTCTTCTTTTCTTTTCCATAGTTTTGCATGGTTTAGAGAGAGAGAGAGAGAGAGAGAGAGAGAGAGAGAGAGCCTAGTCACCCCATTGGGATAGCCTCAGTCACCCCAACACTGATGAGCAAGAGCAAAACATAGAGGCCTAGTGGATTGATTCCAATTGCCTGCATCACCAATGGATGGCTATGAATTGGCCTTGCAATGCCTACACAGACCAGCCTGAGATATGTGCAGATGCAAATGAATTTCGACCCAGCTTGCTGGTTCCACAGGCTTGAGGTACTTGATTTATTTATATGCAGTGTCCAGCCTGTATCAGATGTTCGCATTCTACTCTCGTTAAAAAAAAAAAGAATTAAAAAAAATATCAATGTCATATTTGAGTCTATTCCAGGCTATGATGTAATCCTGCAATTGTTTCTGTTATTAGTTAAATATGGGTAAAGTCTGTTCATACACACTTCTGGAGTTCTGGTGATGCCAATGTATATTTCAGTTCTCATGCTAATGGCTGGACAGGGCAATATGGCAAACCAAAGGCTCAAGTTGCTTGGGATTCCTCACCCGAAGAACACACAAATGAGAAAACTCACAAATAAAGAACTCTTAAGATTTTATTATCAAAATCAGGAGTGAAAATAAAAGGCTCCACATATTTAAATATGAGGGAAGTAACTTCAAATCATGTCACAATTGCAAAGTCTTGAATTGGTAACTGAATAATCAATCAGCCAGACCTACTCTTTGGACCCCAAACACTCTTGACTCTTTAACATTGGATGGTTTAATGATTCAGGAAAGCGAGTACCCGGCCCTGATTGAGAACTTGATTGAATGAGACATGCTGGACATAGTTTGAAGTTAATTGTAGCTTCCCAATTGTGCCCTGCAAATGAAAGAATAAGTGAGTGCAAAAAAGAAGAAAGGGTCAGACATTAACCGGGAAAGAAATGGATCGGTTGGCAAGTAGAGTGAACATGGTTGATATTCTTTACTATGATTTGAATATTTTGGCTAAACAGATGGTGGCCATTGAATGATGTTGAATATTTTGGTAGAAGTTAATGTTTTAAAGTGAGGTTTAAAACTTATATATGAAAGATTGATGCTGCTTTTCAGCATTGTGGGATATTATATGTAAGTCAATGACTTGATGCCACATCATCCATTTTTATTATTAATTTTATTTTATTCATGATGGTTAATCTTTTACACTTGATTTTTGTAGTATACAACATCGATATGGCAACACTAGGTAACTTGAGTTGTGTGGGTTAAATATGTATATGTAAGCTTGTGTATAAAGTTTCTATAGAAATGATATTATTGCTACCTTAGTTGTAGGAATATGCTAAGATGGATCTTTGTAAATTATTGGCAGGTATTTTTGTGCTAATTCTGCCCTGCAAATTGATAAAATAAAAAAATTATTGCTTTTAGCGGCGGTCAGGTGGCCGCCACTAAAAGCAATTTTAGCTTTTACCACCGGCCGCCGCTAAATGCAGTTTTTCTTGTAGTGCGCTTACCCTACACTTAAGGGCCAGGCAGGGCTCATTGCCTCAAAACAAGAAACCATTATCTCTCTGTTGTGTTTTTTTTTTTTTTTTGTATGTATGTTACCAAGAACTGAGTGTCGACCAAGCGTTATCTTGTCAGACCTTAATTGCGAATGAACCATTAAGAAATCATTTGGAGAATTTTTATCGAACAAAATCATACGTTCTCTGATGACTTGGGTTCCAGACATATGGTCTTGTTTATTTCGTTATAAAAAAAATGGATAAAGATTCTGTTCTGTTTCGCACATTTCATTATAAATTCTCACGTACGAAATCATTCCAGCACTGTCTTATCTTTGAAGATTTTAAACTATTTACATTTACATACCTTTTATCAATTCACATTATTTTCAATATAACACTAATCTGACTATTAAATGTTGTTGAATTTCAGTCACAAAAGTAAATGCACTTAAATAATACTATTAATTTAGACTTTTAAAAATCGGAAGTTACAATTATTTAATATGACCATATTGCTCCATTCCAACAGTAGAGAAAGTTTGGTTTGCCCACTAAGTTGAGTCTATAGTCTTAGATATGTATAAAAATGCATGTTAATTGATCTAACACGGATGACAACTCTCACCTTATAGAATGCCTGCCCAAGAGAGCATTCATTTCTACTTCTTTGGCTGCAATTCTCTTCTTATTAATGATCCGTGGGTCCATTAGCCTGTTGTGCCCAATCTAATCCAGTCTAGTCCAATCCATTTATGTTTTCTATGTTTATTTTATTAATTGAGTTGCGTAGGACCCATTATTGTTTATTATTGATATAATCTCTACCCTTTAAATGTTTAACAGTCGAGATCAAGTTTAGAGTTGCTCTTTTCTCAATTTAAAGCTGTGTAAAGCCTTTTTGGCTACTTAGACTATGCCCTTTTCGCATCTCTATTTCCAGGCTCTATTTGTTCGAGCATAGATTTGGAAAATAAGAGCGTTTGACGGTCATTTCTACCCTCTGCCAACTTTAGAGAAGTAGAGGCAAAGCCTTTAAAAACCACAGCCCCCTTTTGAATGCGGTTGAGAAATAAAGGGGAAAAAGGAGGAGCATGAACAACTCTCTCTAAGTCCGCAATGCCCAGTACAGTTTTTTATTCTTTATTTTTTTTTTCAAAAAAATTAATAATATGAGAGAGTAAATTAAGATCCAAACCATTGGAGATCTTCACAAGATCAAACACAATTATGAAACCACATTTCAGTCGTTGGATCATCACAAAGCTCAAGATATTTATAAAAAAATCCTTTTTTTAATCGGTATCGGTAAAATATATTAAAGACTTAAGAAAGGTACAACAAAGAAGATGAAAAAAAAAAACCCGCGTAAGTATTAGAGCTAAATACCAATACAAAAACAACAACTTACAAAGGAGCAAGTAAAGCTACATCTCTTTCTACCTCCAACTTAGAGAAAGAATCCACCATGCCATACCGTGACCGAAGCACATGATGAAACTCAACTTTCAAAGATGAGGAACAAGTCTTGATTTCATTGAAATGATATATGGATTTCCTTGGACCCTTCTCCAAACAAAACATCGAAGAAATCACATTTAAGGAATCACTTTCAACCACTGTGCTACGAAAATTATTTGAGACACAGATGTTTAAAGCTTCCAATATAGCTAACACTTCGGCTTTATTAGAATCCTTGATGCCTATATACTTTGAGAACATAAAAAAGTACCTCTCCCTTGTAGTTCCTCAAGATGCCACCTATACATGCAGGTCCTGGTTTTCCTCTTACTGTGCCATCTACATTAAATTTAAGAACATTAGGAGAAGGGGGAGACCAAGTGACTAAAGGTCTCTCTTCTAAACACATCCGCTTCCCAAACAAGCTTGTGGGTCTCCAACAAGAAACCGAAACTGTTAAATCTCTTTGCCAGGCTGAACACAGCTACGGGTCAAACTTCAAAGCTTGATATCTTGTGGATCTTGAGAAGCTCTTAAATAAATATCAACCATTGATGTACCATGCTTGATTCTAGATTGGTCCATAGGCAAAAAGGTGTTTTTCTCTCTCTTTTTATGTTTTTGGGACACTAAATCACAATCTAAACCATTGAAATTGTTCATAAGGTCAAACATCACTATGGGTACAAACTTCAACCGTTGGATAATCACTAATCTCGAGATATTTGTGGGCCATTTGATATTGTTTTTTGGATTTTATGGGCTCCAAATACAAGCTCCAAACCGTTAAATTTGTCTGGAAGGATGAACACGGTTATGGGGTGAAATTTCAAAGTTTGGTTGATTCCTTGTGGATCTATAGGAATTTATGATTTTTTTTAACATTGATTTAAAAAAAGTCTATTTAAAATGGATCCTTCTATTACCAAACACTTCTTTTGATTATGAAAAGGAAAATTTGAGTGCAATTGCTCTATGCAATCTCTCCCAGAAAGGAATGGCGTGAAGCCCCTTTTCTCCGATTTCTTCCATTTCTTCCCCTGCATGCCCCGTGCCAAACACCGTTCCCCATCAATAAGGCTCGCAGATTCCAAATATAGGGGCACCTTTTTTCATGATTTGCATGGGATATGCCAATAGACTGACTCAAACTCTGTCAGAAAAGGTCATGCAATCGTCTTAGTTCATACGAAGATCAAATGTGAATTTCAAAAAACAACATCAAATAACCTTTTCTTTTAGAGAAATAAAATTACAAGAAGATGAAAAATGAGCTACTAGGGTGATCGTTGGTTTATTTATTTCTCATCTTCTTTTGATTCTATTTCCCTAAAATGAATGATTATTTGATGCTCGTTGCTGAAAATTCACCAGTAATCTTCATTTTGAATAGAACGCTAGAAAAAGGCTATTAGTAAAATCTTCAAAATTTAGTATTTTACTATTTTCTGTTAAATCCCTGTTAAAAAGGATATTTTAGTATAAATATAAATATATAAAAAATGAAAAATAGAAAGGTAGGACCTAGTATTGTCCAAGGCTATTTTGAGGGCCCGTGAAAAACTCTGTCCTTTTTACTGAAAACAAAAACCCTTATTTTAAGGGCGTTTTTAGGGTCGGGCTCCATTTTTGAGGGCCGGATTGATTGGCCAAACCATAGCCATTATTTCATTTGTATATATCACAAAAGACAGTGGTGACTCATAGATTTGAAAGAAAAAAAAAAAAAAAAAGGCCTAATGTGCATACAAAACTATGTGCATACAAAGCTACGGTGCTCTAGCTGTGGGATAAAAAGCTTGGAAAAACTTAATATGAGTTCGATTGCAGTTGCAATGAAAAAAAAAAAAAAAACTAGGCTGGGGTAAGGCATGTTTGTGCATGAGAATTTATTGAATGTCCATTTTTGTGCTATCTTCAAATTTCATGGTTTGGTGTGGGAAAACAATTTCTATGCTGAAATGGTAATACAGCAGAAATAAATTCTTGCTTGAGTCTCAGTTTGCCTTCCACAAAATTAGCAGAATATGCTTTTTTCGATGCATAAAGCTACAGAAAATGTCCACACAGAATGACAGAGATGCTTCTACTCCAAAAATCATTTTGATATTCTGCAAAAAATAAAAATAAAAAAAGCTCTGCACATGTTTATATTCCTAACCTGAGCTAGTTTGGCACTTTACTAACATAGTAAAAGTCTAGTAAAGCGGCCTCCACTTTTCAGACAACATGTCATATCAAAAGCATTGTAATTCAAAACTCCCTTCATCTTTTTTTCAAAAAAAAGTAAAAAAGCAACCACCTTTATCTACTAAAATACACAAAAATAAACACTCAACTTTCCCATACAAAAAGTAAAAAAGATTCTATAACAAACAACTAAAAATAAAATACCATCATAACTCACTTATATTTTAGGGATAATAGCAGAATACCTACCTGTACTTTGCTCAAAATGCAGACCACCCCTTAGACTTTGGTATTTTGTACTAAACCTACCTGTATTTTAAATCACAATGCAAATAGAGATGGTCGCGACGGGAAATGTGGAATGACGAATTTACCCCTTCATATATAAGATGTGTCTTGGCGTTTTTTATCATTTCCCCCTTTTTCGCTTGCGGCTAGGGCTTCCTTCTCCCCAAAGTCCAACTTTATCTGAATCGAATACCAAAACCTTAATTCCCAAATGCCCAAGTCCAAGATTCCAACTTTCCTCTCCTCCTCCTTCATCTTCCTCCTCCTACTAGGGCCAAGTGGAAGAAGAAGCGCATAAGGAGGCTAAAGAGGAAGCATCGAAAGATGAGGCAGAGATCCAAGTAGTTTATTGGATAGAGGGAAGAATCTTCCTTCGTGACCAGGGTCATAGGTTGTAGGGCTCTTTCTTTTTGTTACTTTAACTTCACTGGAGGTTAACATAAAAGAGATGTCACCTGCCTAATGGTCTTTCTCTGCCATTGTTAATTTTCTGGTTCCGCTCGTCCTGATAGCAACTACCATTTTTGGCAGGGATTATAAAAGAAGGCTATGGTATGTGGCCTATTGGAGTCCGTGAAGTGACTTGCTTTCACAGGATTTTGATGAAGGAGGCAATGTCCCCTGCCTAATGTTTTGCAGCTTTACCAGTTTGCTTAGACATTTTAATCATTTGTGTGTTTTTAATATCCTGAGGATGTCTAAGAAGGTTTGAGATCAAAGGGAATCACTTGTGTGTTTTTAATATCTTGAGGATGTCTGAGAGGGTTTAAGATCAAGGGGATGGATTCTGAGAAAGACACTAGGTTTGGGGAGCATCTCCATCAGAAGGTTTGGGGAGGGAAGGAGGGATTTGAGGAGTCTTTGACTCTAGTTTGAGGATTTCTTCTAGAGACAGTGGTTTGATGGCGGAGAGCTTGGAGGTGGTGGCGGGGAGATCTGGAGCGTTTGATGAAGGGGTATCCCTTGCTTTACGGCCCACCCTTCTTCATCTCTGCCCATTTACAATATCAGGCAGATGGCCCACCAGATGTACGATTAGAATTCTCCACCTGCTAAACCACCTCCATCAAATTGGGAGTTTTGACAACAAGAACAATGAGTACAGGAGTTTTGAGAAAAAAAATGACCGAGCGCTACTCTTATATCATTACCATTTTTAGAGGCTAGGTTCAAGGGTAAATAAGTCTTTTTGGGAGAGTAATTTGCCACCAGTATGCACTAAACACCATTTATACGACCTACGCCGTTAATACTAACGGAATCCGTTCATTTTGCATGTAAATTAGAACTACATGTAGGTTTAATACAAAATACCAAAGTTCCCGGGGGGGGGGGGGGTGGGGGGGGGTGCATTTTGAGCAAAGTATAGGTAGGTATTCTGTTATTATTCCTATATTTTATTATTTCTTTAAAATCAACTTTACTTCACTTGACTCTTTTAGTAGAGTTGCCAAATTAGCCCAAGTGCATGTTTGTGTAACGTGAGGTGTAACAACAAGCCGGCTGATGACATAATTTCTGGATTGGAATGAAATTTTGCTCGTGATCAAATAAAAGAGGACAATGATTTTGAACTGTTTATTTCGATGATAGATTTATAACATTCTTTAATTCGTAGATTTATAACATTCATTAACTTGTCCCAAGATCCCTTACTAGCATACCTGAGATTGTACTGCCATTTATAATCAGGTCCCTTCATAATGATTGTCATCCCCCTAATGTCATATCTTCAAACTTTACTTCAATAGGTGTAGATTTGACAATAAGATTGAGCACATGGCAGATATTGTGATTAACACAAGCTTATTTTAATTACGTTCTCAAGCTTGCCAAGAGATTAACTTCTATTAAAGTAAAACCTAGGGTATGACAAAAGGGGAGATGACTTTCATTTTGAACGGACTGGATGGACCTGGATTTCCCAAGGATGGAGAGATTAAAAAAAAAAACAAAAAGAAAAAGAAAGAAAAGAAAATAAAAGAAATAAGATCCAGACATTCCAAGGGTGGAGATCTCAAAATAATCAGTGCATATAGCGCCTATATAACTTGAATAATTAAATGAAGATGAAATGAAGCAAGTATGTGTGTATGAAATTTTAGGATATTTTATAATGGATAGGTGGGTATGAAATTACCTTTAAATCCCCATTTTATTAATGTCAAGGACCTTCTTCATAGGACCGGTTCCCAAAATAAATAAATGGGGGGCCGGGGCCGGCCGGAATTTCCCTTCCAATTGCCTGACCCAGATTAAGTGGTAGAAAGCCCATCGATTAAAAAAAAATAAAAAATTGTGGGTTGTGATCCTTCAGTCCCACCTAGAGGTGAAAATCTGCACGGCACGGCCCACTGAAGCTGGGCCCAGCCCGTGCCCGTGCCGGGCCGGCACGGCCCATGTTCATTATGCGGGCCGTGCCGTGCCTGGCCCAGGACCTCTGGGGTCAGCCCAGCACGGCTCTGGTCGTGCCGTGCTGGGCCGGGGCCTAGTCGGGCCTGGCAGCCCGTGGGCGGCCCACAATCCCCCTCCCCCATTTTTTATTTTTTTTTATTTTTTTAAGTTCTTTAAATCTTAAAGACTTAGACTCTTCACTTTTGATTTTGGACCAATTTCATTAAAATAAAGAAATTAAAAGAGATAACAAGTAGAATAACACTAATAATGTTTTAAAAAAATACATCAAATAAATTGTTGGGGGAGAATTTTTTTAAAAAAGAGCAATTGGGGGAGGGCCGGGAGCACGGCACGATTTTTTAACCGTGCCGGGCCGGGCAGCCCTGGCCCAGCGGGACTGCCAGGCCGGCCTGTTGACCAAGTCAACGTGCCCAAGCACGGCCCGTGCTGGGCTTGGGCCACCGGGCCCAAATTTTCACCTCTAGTCCTACCTAATGGCGGGGTACATCACTCAGATTACTATTTTCGAAGGGTCGGGGCCCATACATGAGCCTCACAGGTTGTTATGAATGTACGACTTATCGTAATCGTAAGCCGTAGTGAATATGGCGTATGGATTTACTAATAAACTAAGTGAAAGTTTTCAACATAATCGATGTGGGAATTGGGATGGATGGGTTCAAGGGTAGGGGCGGCCATTTCCTCCCAAATACTTATACCAGACCAGGTAAAGAGACGAGTCACAAGAGAGAGACAGAGAGACAACTGATGGGAGATTTGAAGAAGAATCTCTGATATCTTGGAGATGAGATTCTTCAGTTCAGGAGGCATGGAGAAATTGACATCTCAAGACATGGGAGAAGGCAATGTGATGTGAGTAAAACCCTTCCCTTCCCTTCCCTGCTATATGTACATATAATTTGTTGGTGATTTCCCCCTGGCCCTCTCCTTTTGCTCATCTATATTTCATGCCACATGCATTTGCAGTATGGATTTACTAATTAACTTCTTCTATTTGCAGTATGCATTTGCAGTATTAACTTCATCTATATTTGCAGTGTCAATATGAATATGAATATAGTATGGAGGCAGAGTACCTGCTGGCATGTCCGACTTATGAAAGCCGTAATCCATATACAGTATGGATTTACTAATTAACTTCTTCTATTCGCTTCTTCTTCTTCTCTGCATTCAGTGGGTTTTGTTTGCTTTTTTTTCCCCAGACCTTGTTGGAAAGACTGTATTTTTCAATTCTGTACTTAGTATGCTAAGTGGCGGATTGTTGGAAATTGAGTTGGTTTGGAGATTGCTGTGTTGAATGTTTGGTGATGCATTTGGATGAAGAGAAAAGAGGGACTTTTGTTGTTGATATTCGAATAGGCAGATTACTTGTTGTCGGAAACCAAATAAGAGACATAGGATCTCTGCTCAAATTCCATCACATATATAGGAAACTCCTCCCAGCCTATTAATTATCTGTGTTTGCTATTACCACCATTATCTGTGTCTACGTTTTTCAACCTCCACTGGCCTTGTTGGAGTTGTCCTTACTTTTTTTTTTTTTTTTTTCACTTCTGGCCCACATGACGAATGGACCAGTGGAGCTCATTGTGGGTCCCAGCTGAAAATGATGATCGCGGATATTGGCTGCGCCAATTTGGTATAAGAGCCAAATTCCGATCGCTGGGGAGACATTGTCCTTCCCGAAATCCCCTCTCTCTCTCTCTCTCTCTTTCTCTCCATCACATCGAATTACCTTATCCCGAGACCCATCTCCCCATTGACTACTACCCACTGCCGAACCCAATCCTTCCACAACTCATCTTAACCGAACACCCAACCTTCACCAAACCCAAATCATGAAGCCCTAATCCAACCCTCATCAATCGAATCCCATTCCCCCACCTCCTCCACACTTTCCCGAACTCCTTGGACCCCTATCGAAAATCACATGACCCCAAATACCCTCATCCAATCCCGTCACCATAAAAAAAACCCGCAAACCCCAGCCAAACCCAATTCCCCCATTCGAGAAGCCCTACGCACAGCCCCCAAATTCACAAACCTCAATCCTGACTCCAAACCAAAACCCTAGCTCACGCCCAAAAAAAAAAAAAAAAAACCCCTTCTTCTAGAAACAAAGGTCATTTCCATAACCAATGATCTATCCTTGGGCATCCATGAGAAACAAAGGTGCCAACACCACTCAAACATGAGCATTTTGTCCATTTTATGGTATTTATTAGTAATATTTCTACATAAAAATTGTATCTTGGTTTGCACGGGCTCTTTTGCTGGAACAAATTGGACTTAAGCTTGGCTCGAAAGTAGTTAATCGAGTTTGACCTCAGTCCGAGTTTGCTATAAAATTTCACTTGAGCTTAATTTAGTTTAAACCGATGCATTTTAATAACTAGTCACTTTATTTAGAGCATAGGTGGAGCTCAAACTACGCTCAAGTGCTCAATTCAATTATGTTTAATGTATTAAAGTTTTCAAAAAAGAAAAAGAAGAAGTTAATAAAAATGACCAACATTAAACTTTTAACAGTTTCATCTCTCATCTGTATACTTATGTGATTGGTTGCATTCAGGTATGCACCATTTAAGTTGTACTGTCAAAAGATCTGATTTTTTGTAGAATGGCCCATTTAATAAACTTTCATTCCCAAGAGCTGGATCTAAGTAAATATTGAGCCTAACAACTGGATACACCCGGGTTGGATAGGCTTTGACTCGGTTTGGCCCATCTTGAATGAACACCTTTAGCGGTCATTTGTTTACACTCATTTACACATCACATGCATAAATTTTGGTTCTTGAATAAGTCGAATACCAGTGTGAATGTGATTAACCCTGTCCGCTCTACCGAACCAGCTCTGTGCTAGGGTTGTCGAATTTGTGACTGACCACAACAATAGTGCTCTAAGTGAATTTATGATAGGAAAGCTAAAGGGAGAATCTTACACTAGTGTGAGTCTTTTTTCAATTTTTTGAAGAACAATGTGATGAAATTTACTATGGAAAAAAAGTCATTGCAGTCCAACGACGCAACAAATTGCTACATAATACAAAATTATGCAATTAAAACATTGGTAACCAAAAATCTAGCTCTCCTTATTCCATTCTCTTGGAATGTCTTGGAATTGAGAATGGGTAGAACGGCTTTAGAATCGGCTGAAACTGCCCCCCACTAGTGACTAATTAGGAGGGACAGTTTTGTAACTTCCCAAAGGGAAGCCGGGTAAATTTCCCTGTAGCCTTAGTGTCGAAGTACAGTTTCGAACTCACAACCTTTAGGTGCAATTCGTGCCTCAATGTGATGGTGCAGTTTCGAACTCACAACCTTCGGGTGCAATCCGTGATCCTAGGCCAACCGAGCGACCTCTTATGGTACGAGATGGTTGGACAAACGCTATTAGATGAAACCGTACTTAAAGACATGATTCAAGTCATTATAATTGGTCTTCTGTTTTGATATATTCAATCTAACATTTGTTCAACCTCTTATGGATAATGTAGTGATCCTCCACATTGTGATCCGAGCCACTTGGTTGATTGCCTTTCTCCAAATCAATTTATATGTCTTCCATGTGTTGCTGCTGCGAACCTTGGTATTGATACACATCCCTGCGATGGGAGGGGCATGGATTTGAATCTGTGGTAGGTCATTTCCATGCTCCATGGACTTCCTTACCATGAGGTAGCACATCAAATTATTTTTTATTTTTTGTATGGAAAAGTTTAATGATGGTAATTTTGCATTTGGATAGTTCAAAGCTTCTGGTTTTTGTTATATTTTGTTTATAATGTTAAGAGATTACAATTAATATATATTATGGACGTTGGATTCTAATTCCTAAAGATGGTGATACATGCAATTTTGCAAATGTTAATTTACATAAGCCTTGAAGTTTTATACTCATTTATAAAAAGTAATATTTATTTTGTATAAATGTCGGGCTGGGCCATGCTTCGAACCGTAATAAATGGTATACTAGTTTTTTTTATATTTGTTTGTTTTTTACTTATTTTCTTATTAATTCATATCTCATAAAATAGCCACAAATTGCACGTGTTTTTTTTTTCTGGGCCCATGCTTAACGCGGGCATGCTTTGCTAGTTATTATATATTATAGACGTAGGAATCGATTTCGAAATTGAGCTCTAATTTCGCAATTGATTGTAAAATTGGAGCTCAATTTCAATTTCAATTTTGAGTGGCAGCAAATCTAAATCTCGGTGGACTCTTTATGGATAGAGACATTCTCACATGATAGTTCATTTTTCTATTTTGTTGCAAATCTCATATCTTATCTTATTTTAAATTCCAGTTTCTCTAGACATGATATTAGATGTATTCTTTATCATTTCCTATTCTATTTTCCAAGAAGTCCAAATCTTCGTAGAGTCTTTATAGACAAAGATAAACTTTATTCATTTTCTTAGTAAATTTTATATAATAGCATTTTTCCTTAGCCAGGGCGCATATTGCTAGATTTATAGAAAAGGATGAACTTCTTTTGTTGTTTTTTAAGAAGACCTTATGCTAGTGTTGAATTAAGTCTCACTTGATCATGATGAACTGATTTTTCGCCACATCTTAAATCATTATTAATTGAATTGTCAACAGTCAGGTGAATCTGGAAAAGTGGACGATGGACCCCACCTATCATTAAGATGTGTATCCGGTGACACCCATTTAAGGAGGGACCACCATCATCAATACTAGTTTTTCTGCCAACCTTCATGTGGGCCCCCCGCATGAAATAACATCAGTGACAAGGAGGAATGAAAAATATCCTATGTGCCTTCTACGTGGATGAGGCAATGGGCCCATCTATGAGGAGGTAAACAGCAGGCCAATGGCCCATCTACAAAGGTACCTCTCGCTGCTGGCTTGTAGGGGTGTTCATGGCAAGGTTGAGGCAATCCAGGCCTGGCTGTATTCGGCCTAAGCCGCATATGGCCCGCAAGTTCCTGGCCCAAGCCTAGCCTGACTCAATCTTATCAGGCCCGAGCCTGAGTCAACAGTTCAGACCAGTTAGTTGGGCTTTCTACCACCATAAAGAAGTCAATCAATTTTGCGTCTTTTTTTTTTTTTTTAAGTCGTCCGGCTTGCACTTTGTATCAGTTAATCCAAGTCCGGCCCAAATGTAAAATGCAGTTTCCAAAATTTTCATTTCAGACTTAATCAGTAGCTAGGTGAGGCTTTATGTGCCTGAAAATAGTCGCTTTTCAAAGAGGTCGGGCACGCTCGTAATAATTAAAAAGAAAATGCCTTGAAGGCCTCTTTGTTTCATGTAATAGGTTAAGCATTTTATCCATCATTCACCCAAGTGCAGCTACAGCTACAGCAACTCTCTTTAATACTGCTGTTAATAAAGGCTGAGAGTGTAATGTTATTTACCCGATGTGGGACTCTTTCCAATGTTCCTCAGTTTTTTTTTTTTTTTTTTCAGTGGCCTCTAGCTACCAGTTTTTGTAAGTGGGTTTCTCAAAGCAGCAGTTCCGATAATGCCTACAGCATCTTCAGCTCGTCACAATTCTCTCCCGTTTTCTTACCCCTCGGAAGAGACCAACCTTTAGGCACAAACCCGTTTTCTTACCCCTCGGAAGAGACCAACCTTTAGGCACAAACGTAGATTCACCAGGCCATACAATGAATTGGCTTGAGATCGTCTTTGGAAGTCGAGTATGTTTTCTCATATTAGTCTTCAATTTCACAGATGAAGGAATACTAAAAGATCACAGATGACCCATATTTTACTTTGATTTGATGATCGTAATTGTTACATTTAAAATTAACGGTTGGGCCAAATCAATCATTCTCGTCCATTTTGGGTCCATTGGGATTGTTGGACCAATAAAAAGATGACATTTGATCTTTTACATTTGTGCCTTGTGGTGTGCCATCTCTATACCACCCTGTCTGCAAGTGTTTGAAGTGGCTGTTGGGCGTGGGTTGTACAACTCGTTGAACTCTTGAACATTTCTCCCTAATGCAAATTCTCAAACATATTGATAGAGACCAAAACTGGAGGTCGAAATTTCCTTCTATGACATCCAATTACGGCTGCCAAAGGGCCTGGCTGGGCGGGTGTTGTCCTAACTCTACCCTTAATATATGTAGGGCTGGGCCTAGCCTAGGCGGGCCAAAGCCCTCGGAGGGCCTACACTACTTAGGCCCTTACCCTACCCTTAAGGGCTAGAGCAGGGCTCACTGCCTCAAAACAAGAAACCATTATTTCTCTTCTTTCTTTTTTTTATGTATGTTACCAAGAATTGAGTGTCGACCAAGCGTTATCTTATCAGACCTTAATTGCGAATGAACCATTAAGAAATCATTTGGAGAATTTTTATCGAACAAAGTCATACGTTCTCTGATGACTTGGGTTCCAGACATATGGTCTTATTTATTTCGTTATAAAAAAAAATGGATAAAGATTCTGCTCTGTTTCGCACATTTCACATAAATTCTTACGTATGAAATCATTCCAGCACTGTCTTATTTTTGAAAAATTTTAAATATTTATATTTACATACCTTTTATCAATTCACATTATTTTCAATATAACACTGATCTTACTATTAAACGTTGTTGAATTTCAGTCACAAAAGTAAATGCACTTAAATAATACTATTAATTTAGACTTTTAAAAATCGGAAGTTACAATTATTTAATATGACCATATTGCTCCATTCCAACAGTAGAGAAAGTTTGGTTTGCCCACTAAGTTGGGTCTATAGTCTTAGATCATTCTCTTCGACTGTGTATATATGCACAAATGTATAAAAATGCATGTTAATGGATCTAACACGGATGACAACTCTCACCTTATAGAATGCCTGCCCAAGAGAACATTCATTTCTACTTCTTTGGCTGCAATTCTCTTCTTGTTAATGGATCTAACATAGGTGACGCAGGATAGACCCATGATCCGTGGGTCGATTAGCCTGTTGTGCCCAATCTAATCCAGTCTAGTCCAATCCATTTATGTTTTCTATGTTTATTTTATTAATTGAGTTGCATAGGACCCCTTATTTTTAATTATTGATATAATCTCTACCCTTTAAATGTTTAACAGTCGAGATCAAGTTTAGAGTTGCTCTTTTCTCAATTTAAAGCTGCGTAAAGCCTTTCTGGCTACTTAGACTATGCCCTTTTCGCATCTCTATTTTCAGGCTCTATTTGTTCGAGTAGAGGTTTGGAAAATAAGAGCGTTTGACGGTCATTTCTACCCTCTGCCAACTTTAGAGAAGTAGAGGCAAAGCCTTTAAAATCCACAGCCCCCTTTTGAATGCAGTTGAGAAATAAAGGAGAAAAAGGAGGAGCATGAACAACTCTCTCTAAGTCCGCAACGTCCAGTCCGGTTTTTTATTCTTTATTTTTTTTTTCAAAAAAATTAATAATATAAGAGAGTAAATTAAGATCCAAACCATTGGAGATCTTCACAAGATCAAACACAGTTACGAAACCACATTTCAGCCGTTGGATCATCACAAATTTCAAGATATTTATAAAAAATCCTTTTTTTATCGGCAACGGTAAAATATATTAAAGACTTAAGAAAGGTACAACAAAGAAGATGGACAGAAAAAAAAAAAAAAAAAAAAACCTACGTATGTATTAGAGCTAAATACCAACACAAAAACAACAACTTACAAAGGAGCAAGCAAAGTTACATCTCTTTCTACCCCCAACTTAGTCAAAGAATCCACCATGCCATACCGTGACCGAAGCACATGATGAAACTCAACTTTCAAAGATGAGGACCAAGTCTTGATTTCATTGAAATGAAATATGGATTTCCATGGACCCTTCTCCAAACAAAACATCGAAGAAATCACATTTAAGGAATCACTTTCAACCACTATGCTACTAAAATTATTTGAGACACAGATGTTTAGAGCTTCCAATATAGCTAACACTTCGGCTTCATTAGAATCCTTGACGCCTATATACTTTGAGAACATAAAAAAATACCTCTCCCTTGTAGTTCCTCAAGATGCCACCTATACATGCAGGTCCTGGTTTTCCTCTTACCGTGCCATCTACATTAAATTTAAGAACATTAGGAGAAGGGGGAGACCAAGTGACTAAAGGTCTCTTCTAAACACATTCGCTTCCCAAACAAGCTTGTGGGTCCCCAACAAGAAACCGAAACTGTTAAATCTCTTTGCAAGGCTGAACACAGCTACGGGTCAAACTTCAAAGCTTGATATTGTGTGGATCTCGAGAAGTTCTTAAATAAATATCAACCATTGATGTACCATGCTCGATTCTGGATTGGTCCATAGGCAATCAGGTATTTTTCTCTCTCTTTTTATGTTTTTGGGACACTAAATCACAATCTAAACCATTGAAATTGTTCATAAGGTCAAACATCACTATGGGTCCAAACTTCAACCGTTGGATAATCACTAATCTCGAGATATTTGTGGGCCATTTGATATTATTTTTTGGATTTTATGAGCTCCAAATACAAGCTCCAAACCGTTAAATTTGTCTGGAAGGATGAACACGGTTATGGGGTGAAATTTCAAAGTTTGGTTGATTCCTTATGGATCTATAGGAATTTATGATTTTTTTTTAACATTGATTAAAAAAAAGTCTATTTAAAATAGATCCTTCTATGACCAAACAATCCTTTTGATTATGAAAAGGAAAATTTGAGTGCAATTGCTCTATGCAATCTCTCCCGGAAAGGAATGGCGTGAAGCCCCTTATCTCTGATTTCTTCCATTTCTTCCCCTGCATGCCCCGTGTCAAACACCGTTCACCATCAATAAGGCTCGCAGATTCCAAATATAGGGGCACCTTTTTTCATGACTTGCATGGGATATGCTAGTAGACCGACTCAAACTCTGTCAGGAAAGGTCATGCAACCGTCTGAGTTCATACGAAGATCAAATGTGAATTTAAAAAAAGAACATCAAATAACCTTTTCTTCTAGAGAAATAAAATTAAAAGAAGATGAAAAATGAGCTACTAGGGTGATCGTTGGTTTATATATTTTTCATCTTCTTTTGATTCTATTTCCCTAAAATGAATGATTATTTAATGCTCGTTGTTGAAAATTCACCAGTAATCTTCATTTTGAATAGAACGGTAGAAAAAGGCTATTAGTAAAATCTTCAAAATTTAGTATTTTACTATTTTCTGTTAAATCCCTGTTAAAAAGGATATTTTAGTATAAATATAAATATTTAAAAAATGAAAAATAGAAGGGTAGGACCTAGTATTGTCCAAGGCTGTTTTGAGGGCCTGTGAAAAACTCTGTCCTTTTTACTGAAAACAAAAACCCATATTTTAAGGGCATTTTTAGGGTCGGGCCCCATTTTTGAGGGTCGGATTGATTGGCCAAACCATAGCCATTATTTTAGTTGTATATATCACAAAAGACAGTGGTGACTCATAGATTTGAAAGAAAAAAAAAAGACCTAATGTGCATACAAAACTATGTGCACACAAAGCTACGGTGCTCTAGCTGTGGGATAAAAAGCTTGGAAAAAAAATTTAATATGAGTTCGATTGCAGTTGCAATGAAAAAAAAAAAAACTAGGCTGGGGTAAGGCATGTCTGTGCATGAGAATTTATTCAATGTCCATTTTTGTGCTATCTTCAGATTTCATGGTTTGGTGTGGGAAAACAATTTCTATGCTAAAATGGTAATACAGCAGAAATAAATTCTTGCTTGAGTCTCAGTTTGCCTTCCACAAAATTAGTAGGATATGCTTTTTTCGATGCATGAAGCTGCAGAAAATGTCCACACAGAATGACAGAGATGCTTCTACTCCAAAACTTATTTTGATATTCTGCAAAAAATAGAAATAAAAAAAGCTATGCACATGTTTATCTTCCTAACCTGAGCTAGTTTGGCACTTTACTAATATAATAAAAGTCCAGTAAAGCGGCCTCCATTTTTCAGACAACATGTCATATCAAAAGCATTGTAATTCAAAACTCCCTTCATCTTTTTTTAAAAACAAAAGTCAGAAAGCAACCACCTTTATCAACTAAAATACAAAAAAAAAAAAAAAATTTACTCCACTTTCCCATACAAAAAGTAAAAAAGATTCTATAACAAATAACTAAAAATAAAATACTATCATAACTCACTTATATTTTAGGGATAATAGCAGAATACCTACCTACACTTTGGTCAAAATGCAGACCACCCCCTGGACTTTAGTATTTTGTACTAAACCTACCTATATTTTAAATCACAATGCAAATAGAGATGGCCGTGACGGAAAATGTGGAATGACGAATTAACCACTTCATATTTAAGAAGTGTCTTGGTGTTTTTTTATCATTTTCCCTTTTTCGCTTGCGGCTAGGGTTTCCTTCTCCCCAAAGTCCAACTTCATCTTAATCGAATACCAAAACCTTAATTCCCAAATGCCCAATTTCAAGATTCCAACTTTCCTCTCCTCCTCCTTCATCTTCCTCCTCCTACTAGGGCCAAGTGGAAGAAGAATCGCATAAGGAGGCAAAAGAGAAAGCGCCGAAAGATGAGGCAGAGATCCAAGTAGTTTACTGGATAGAGGGAAGAATCTTCCTTCGTGACTAGGGTCATAGGTTGTAGGGCTCTTTCTTTTTGTTCCTTTACCTTCACCGGAGGTTAACATAAAAGAGATGTCCCCTGCCTAACGGTCTTTCTCTGCCATTGTTACTTTTCTGGTTTCGCTCGTCCTGATTACAACTACCATTTTTTGCAAGGATTATAAAAGAAGGCTATGGTATGTGGCCTACTGGAGTCTGTGAAGTGACTTTCTTTCATAGGATTTTGATGAAGGAGGAGATCTCCCCTGCCTAATGTTTTGCAACTTTACCAGTTTGCTTAGACACTTTAATCATTTGTGTGTTTTTAATATCATGAGGATGTCTGAGAGGGTTTGAGATCAAAGGGAATCATTTGTGTGTTTTTAATATCCTGAGGATGTATGAGAGGGTTTAAGATCAAGGGGATGGATTCTGAGAAAGACACTAGGTTTGGGGAGCATCTCCATCGGAGGGTTTGGGGAGGGAAGGAGGGATTTGAAGAGTCTTTGACTCTGGTTCGAGGATTTCTTCGAGAGACAGTGGTTTGATGGCGGCGAGCTTGGAAGTGGTGGCGGGGAGATCTGGAGCGTTGGATGAAGGGGTATCCCTCGCTTTACGTCCCACTCGTCTTCATCTCTGCCCATTTACAATGTCAGGTAGATGGCCCACCAGATGTACGATTAGAATTCTCCACCTGCTAAACCACCTCCATCAAATTGAGAGTTTTGACAACGAGAACAATGAGTACAGGAGTTTTGAGAAAAAAATGACCGAGAGCTACTCTTATATCATTACCATTTTTAGAGGCTAGGTTCAGGGGTAAATAAGTCTTTTTGGACGAGTAATTTGCCGCCAATATGCACCAGACACCATTTATACAACCTACACTGTTATTACTAACGTAATCCGTTCATTTTGCATATAAATTAGAACTACAGGTAGGTTTAATCCAAAATACCAAAGTCCAGGGGGGCATTTTGAGCAAAGTATAGGTAGGTATTCTGTTATTATTCCTATATTTTATTATTTCTTTAAAATCAACTTTACTCCACTTGACTCTTTTAGTAGAGTTGCCAAATTGGCCCAAGTGCGTGTTTGTGTAACGTGAGGTGTAACAAGAAGCCGGCTGATGACATAATTTCTGGATTGGAATGAAATTTTGCTAGTGATAAAATAAAATAGGACAATGATTTTGAACGGTTTATTTCGATGATAGATTTATAACATTATTTAATTCGTAGATTTATAACATTCATTAATTTGACCCAAGATCCCTTACTGGCGTACTTGAAATTGTACTGTGGGGCACATCTAATATTAATCAGGTCCCTTCATAATGATTGTCGTCCCCATAATGTCATATCTTCAAACTTTACTTCAATAGGTGTAGATTTGACAGTAAGATTGAGCACATGGCAGATATTGTGATTAACACAAGCTTATTTTAATTACGTTCTCAAGCTTGCCAAGAGATTAACTTCTATTAAAGTAAAACCTAGGGTATGACAAAAGGGGAAATGACTTTCATTTTGAACGGATTGGATGGACCTGAATTTCCCAAGGATTGAGAGATTAAAAAAGAAAAAAAAAGAAAAGAAATAAGATCTAGACATTCCAAGGGTGGAGATCTCAAAATAAACCGTGCATATAGCGCCTATATAACTTGAATAATTAAATGAAGATGAAATGAAGCAAGTTTGTGTGTTTGGAATTTTAGGATATCTTATAATGCATAGGTGGGTATGAAATTACCTTTAAATCCCCATTTTATTACTGTCAAGTGCTTGATTAAGAGGTAGAAAGCCCAGCGATAAAAAAATACAAATGTGAATTGTCATCTATCAGATCTCACTTAAGAAAGGACATCACTCAGATCAAGCCAGATCTTGCCGTGGTAGAATAGGCGTATGGATTTACTAATAAACTAAGGGAAAGTTTTCAAAATAATCGATGTGGGAATTGGGATGGTTGGGTTCAAGAAGGGTAGGGGATTTCCTCCCAAATACTTGTAAAGAGACGAGTCACAAGAGAGAGAGTAATGTGATGGGAGATTTGAAGAAGAATCTCTGATATCTTGGAGATGAGATTCTTCAGTTCAGGAGGCATTGAGAAATTGACATCTCAAGACATGGGAGAAGGCAATGTGATGTGAGTAAAACCCTTCCCTTCCCTTCCCTGCTGTATGTACATATAATCTGTTGGTGATATCCCCCTGGCCCTCTCCTTTTGCTCATCTATATTTCATGCCACATGCATTTGCAGTATGGATTTACTAATTAACTTCTTCTATTCGCTTCTTCTTCTTCTCTGCATTCAGAGGGTTTTGTTTGCTTTTTTTTTCCCGACCTTGTTGGAAAGACTGTATTTTTCAATTCTGTACTTAGTATGCTGAGTGGCGGATTGTTGGAAATTGAGTTGGTTTGGAGATTGCTGTGTTGAATGTTTGGTGATGCATTTGGATGAAGAGAAAAGAGGGAGTTTTGTTGTTGATATTCGAATAGGCAGATTACTTGTTGTCGGAAACCAAATAAGAGATATAGGATCTCTGCTCATATTCCATCACATATATAGGAAACTCCTCCCAGCCTATTAATTATCTGTGTTTCCTATTACCACCATTATCTGTGTCTACGTTTTTCAACCTCCACTGGCCTTGTTGGAGTTGTCCTTTCTCTCTTTTTTTTTTTTTTTTCACTTCTGGCCCACATGACGAATGGACCAGCGGAGCTCATTGTGGGTCCCAGCTGAATATGGCATGGGTTTTACTTTGAATCTAGGAAGTGGAAATGGGGTTTTGTTGGATTCCATTTTGGTTTCCAGATTCTGTGGTTTTACTTGATTTTATTGGGGGTTTTCCTTGAATCTTTGTGGAGCTAATGGCTTCCTGGAATTCTATTTACTGCAATTTTATTTGATGATTTTTAGGGTATTCTTTGAGACTTGGTTTGGTGTTTGGTTTCAATCTCAGTACAGCAGATGGGTTTATTACTAACCAATCTTGTTTTGAGTACTTTTGCAAGTAGTCATTAGCAGTGAAATAAGAGACACTCTAGTTCATTATTAACTAATCCTCCATTTTGTTCAGTTTGAACCGATGTAAAGAAGTTCTTAGACAAATTTGTGTTTTTTTTCCCTTTTCTCTTTTTCTCTGTGGATCATCTCACTGCCTTTTCCTTTGTTTTGTTGCTGATTTCTAGAAGAAATTATGAAATTTAAAAAATGGAAATTCCATGGTGAACTAGCTACTGTCACACTTTGATTTCCTTTTTCTATGTCCTTCATGTTAGTTTATGAAGATTGCCGCTCTGGGTTTGGTTTTTTGTGGCTCTGTGGTCAGTGGGAATGTCTTGCTGCGATTCTTGCCGGTTTCGTTTAACCAGGCGATTGGGGTGACGACCCCCTTCTTCACTGCGGTTTTTGCCTATGCTATGACGGTGAAGAGGGGGGATTGGCTGACTTATGCTGCGCTTGTACCGGTTGACGCTGGTGTTGTCATTGCCAGTGGGGTGAGAGCTTGTTCCCCTCTTCTTTTAAAATTTTGAATTGGGTGTGGTTTGATTCGGTTGTTTTAGTTCAATAGTGCTGTGTTTTGTTTTTCCCCTCAATTGCATTGTAAATTTCTCATACAATATTACGAGATTGATAGGAACTCTGATGCATCTAAGTATTGATTAACATTTGTGGGTGGTGCTATTTCAAGTTGTTTGTTTTGATTAGTAGAGTAGAACTCTCAACCCATACTAGAGTTCTCTTGAACAAGTCTAGTTACCACTTGGGTGCATATCCAAATAGTGTAATCTAAATCGCAAAGGGTCAGACCAATAAAATATGGAGTCTTTGGTCAGTTTTCCATTACAACTAGTATTCTTTTCTCAAAGAGAAAGGACCTGTTTTTGGACACCTAACAAGAAACAAATTTATCATGAGCTTCTTGGGACCAGGTTAACTGGCAATAGCCCATTAGTGTATGAAGCTGCAAAATTTCTTGTCTAATTTCGACTTCTAAATTTCCCTCATTGCTTTTACACTCCTCTTCTTGAATTTCCAGTGGGATTTGTGGATATGGTATTGAGCTTAGGTCCCTTCTTCATTTTTTTTAGTTAATGGCATTAGCTACTGACGGATATAATAGAAAGGATGGAGGAAAAAGACTGTTTGCATTTGAGTGCTGCAATAATTGTACTATTGCTGTATCTTTTGATCTATGGATTTCACGCAATAATTGTACTTAGTTTTGTAGTTTGATGGATCGTCATTCATTAATCTGGATATCTCTGTGGCTTTTACCTGTAGGGGGAACCAAGTTTTCATCTGTTTGGGTTTATAATTTGTGTTGCTGCTACCGCTGCAAGAGCGCTTAAGTTGGTGCTTGAAGGGATTTTGCTGTCTTCTGAGGGGTAACAAATGGATTTTTCTTCAATTATATTTTAGAATGAATTATTTCTTACTCGATCAAAGCTGCATTTCATTAACACGTCACTCCTGTCAGAAGTATTTTAAAATATATATTTTTTATTTTCTTTCTATGATGAAGGCATTAGTATCTAATGTTTTCATTATACATTTTAGTTGATTCTGAATCTGGATGCCTATACTAATTTTTCATGAATTTTTTTATTTATTTCTATTTAAGGGAGAAGCTGAATTTATGAATCTCCTTCTCTACATGGCACCAATAGATGTTGTGTTCCTACTTCCTGCAACACTTTTGATGGAGGAAAATGTGGTTGGCATTACATTGGCACTTGCAAGAAAGGATATGAAAATCATCTGGTACTTTTCAATTCTGCCCTGTCATATTTTGTCAATCTGACAAATTTCTTGGTCACAAAACGCACCAGCGCATTGACACTCCAGGTACTCTCTCTCTCTCTCTCTCTCTCTCTCCTTTAAAAAGGGTGTCTACCACAATCCTTTTTCTATGTCCTTCATGTTTGTTTATGAATCGTTGCTCTCTCTTGGCTGCAACTGACAGATAAGCTAGCGTTTTCCCTTTAAATTAGTGGTTAAGCCTTGAACTTGGAGTTCAACTGCCTTTTTCTATAGCATTTCCCACCTGGCTATATTCGTAAACCATATATGAAAGAGGCCCTTAAATTCATTCAAAGCTGTTATGTTTTGAAGGAAGCTAAATGTAGAAGAGAAGGATCATTATCAACCTGTTCTTGGGTGTAGTCCCCTCTCAAACTGTGTAATTGTTACCCTTTTTTTCTGTCAGAATGATCATAACTACGTAAAGTGCTCTATAATGGAAGGTCGGGCTTCAACCGTTGTGGATGTGGCAACACTACCTCCTCTTTCTAGATAACCAATCATTTTCTTTGAGAAAAGATAAGAAAACAAACCATAGAATATAGAACAACCAGTATAGGGTGACCATGCGGGGAACTTAGGAAACAACAAAACCACCAACAAAAATCAAACCCGACAAAAAACAAGCCTGGGCTGCTGGGCAGTACAAGCAAGAAAGCAACCCATCCCTACCTGAAAAATGCCAAACAAACACTGTACCACACCCAAACCCCCACAAATTACAATCAGGAGCCCACATAAAGAGATTTGCTATCGATTCTTTGCTTTTCCAAAGAGTCAGCTAGCTCATTAGCTTCCCTTAGGCACTACAGGAACTGCCTCTAGATTTAAACTGATAAACTCAATTTCTTTTAGGACAAATTATACTTCCAAGGACATCCCTCCCTTGTTGTGAGTTGAGAGTCTTGTGACCCAACTGACCGCTTGGTGGATTCATTTCCACATTTCCTTGAGAAGGAAATTCTTAAAGATTATAATGTTTCTTTGATGGCTATAATTTTCACATGATTAGAATCCCTCACTCCAATCGTCATTGTGAAGGCGAGAACACTTTGAACACCACCTCCACTTCATCGTGTAACGACCCATAGAGCAAGAAAACCCATGTTTGGAATAGCTGATACTTTTGTGATGATGCTAACTAAGGGGCTACATCTATTGCAGATTTGCTGGAGAAGTAAGACTTGTATTGCATTATGCGAATCTGAATTCTGTAAAATCTGGTGGTGTAAGTTCAATTTTTGTCTAACTTGAATTGACTGTTGTTGTTATTTTCCTGCTTTCTAGAGTTCCTACTCTATAAATTTGTTTTTTGTGTTTGATTCTATAATAATTCATTCCTCTGATGTTTGTGTGTCTTCTCTTTGCATTCAAAGAAGTCCCACTTCCACCTTCGCGTCTTTAACTGACTGGTCTCATTATAGAGTATACCCGGTTTTGATTTGAGTGAGATATTAGTAGTGAAAAGTTCATTCCTCCCACTGTGTAATTGGGAAGTCAATTCTTGATTTCTGTTGAGAGAGGGTTTAGTATATTAGCTTCTGAAGCTCAGTTACTCAGAGTGACCATGAGAACCAGGAAACCAAAGCGCCCAGAGGTACATTCAACTTGATTTGTTACTTTGTGAACTCATGTGTCAAAGCTAGGACAGGTATCAATCGAATTACGCTTTCTTTCTACTTATGTTTGTGTGTGCAGCCTTTTTGGCCTTCCATTGTAATGAAAATATGGCTAAACATCAAGCCTAAGGTTAATGACTTCAGCGAAGATGAGGTTGATACAGAGACAGAGAGTGAGGATGATGGTATATGACAGCAAACTATCTCCTTTTTTATGGTCAATCTTGGGTGAGGGTGATTGATTCACTTATGCATCTAATTGCTCTTATTTATTGTAAAATTTTCTGTTTTATTGTCTGAAGATGCAAAAGGAAACAACACGAATCAGGCTCGCAGGATGGAGAGGAAGCGATCTGTAAGCCCAGTTCGAGCTTCAGGTAACTGTAAATACAAAAAAAAAAAAAAAATGTTTTTTCTTCTTCTCTATAGAGTCATCATACTCAAGTTCCTGTTAGAAAATTTAAGCTTGGTCAATCTCATGGTAATCTGATGTTATGTTTGGTATTTGCACTCCTATAACAAGATTGGAAATGAAAATTTCTTGCAGCATACAACTGTTGCACTAAGAACACCTTATGGTATCATGTTGGTTTATTGTAAGTTTCAAGTAGTATCACTTGCTTAAAGGGGAAAAAGATAATTCCTACAACAACAAGAATCCAGTGTGCTGAAACTCATCTTATGGACTAGCTGCATGCCTGCATCTCCTTCAGTGAGAAATTATACATATGATCAACGTATAAAGAGCATAACCTGATAACCATGGTCTTGTTGCTGTCTTGCAGGCATTGAACTGAAAAAAGCTTAATTTCCTTTTAAAGAACCTGACTTGAACCCACAACCCCATGGACCATGGTTGTGAGATAGTGTCAAACATATAACCTTATAATAATCATTAGATATTTCAGGATATTTATAAGAACTTAAGAACTTGGGGGGACAATATCATGTTAATTCTTGCTCCACCCACTTTACCGTCTAATCCGATACACCTTCCTCATCAGGCAAATGCTTTGGGTACTTGGAAGTGTAGCATTTCATCAAATGATCAATAACGGTATCATTTTTTCCCTCTTTTCCTTGTCTGATTCTTATAATGCATCTTTCTTGATCTAAATCAGCGTGTTTGATCTGTCCAGGAACGCCATCAAATGGTCCTCCATCGAAGCATAGGAGGGGGAAGTCAGAAACTCTTCGTGTCCAATACATAAAAACAAAGGATGTGAGGTTTGGAAAGTTTGTGTAGATTAAATACTCAGGCATGGATTTGTGAAACATTAAAATTATGTGTTATTTGTATTTTATCATGGTGTGTAGGGTAACAATTGGCACATGGAATGTTGCGGGAAGAGTTCCACATGAAGATCTTCAGATTGATGGGTGGCTCTGTATGAAAGAAGCAGCAGACATGTACATTCTTGGGTGAGTACTTCCTAATGAAGATGAATTGCTGTAAGTACCTGCTTGCAAAGTTAGTAACATAAAATGCAAAGATTGGAAGGTCAGTTATCAGGCGTGGTTTCTTGATAGTAGGTAAAATAATGGCTGTATGCACGTAGAATGATTGTGGTGGCTCTTATGACTGAATGAATGAATTTAAGTAGAAAGGGGCGAAAGAGCTACATGGTCTTGGGAATTTCTTTTGTAATCTATCAGATCCTCACCTACTTATTGACTTTACAAGTACCTGGTCATATAAATAATTCATACTGTCTCATACCTTTTATGTTATAATTGATCAGTAAGATGAAAACTAATCCTTGCTACCAGACGACGGCATTGGCTTAATTGATAGCTTTAAAACATACAGACAAATTGATTAACAATAGAATCATGTGTGATAAGGTGGGGATGAACAATTAAATGTGTTTAGTTTCCCCCCTCTTGTGGCACCCATCAAGTGTACCATTTTCTCTCTCTGTTGCTGCCAAGGGCGGGGACCAGCTCCTTGGAAGAGGAGTGAGGTCTTTTTCTTCGTTTTTAATGCTGCTGCTGCTTCTTCTTCTTCTTTCTTTTTCTTTAGATTATACTCTGGCCACGTACAAAGGCTGATAAAGACATTTTAGTAGAATGAGTCAAGGCATGCAGAGTATGAAGGGAGAACGTGCTCTTACTTATATATGTATAGCGTCTATAAACGCAACGCGTGGATTCCTTGGTGGATCATCATAACCGTCCAACTGCTTAGGAACAGTGTAGGGGGTGCCAAAAAGAGGGGTCCTTGATTTAAGTACAGATTGCCTTTTGATACTTTTGGAATGCAAGTCCAAGAAGTGTTGGACAAGCATCCATACCCTTCACCCCTCATCAGAGTATATTTGTTTACTCATTACTGTAACACAGGCAGAATTGGAATCCTCACAAGACAGATTTTAGAGGTATGCGTGTGAGACTTTATTATATATCCTTGTAAATTTAACATCTTCCAAGATTTTACTTGGCCAACACATACATGCCCATGGATCCATTTCTTGGAGGTACTCATGCAAGTTAAAGTCCCTCTCCTGCTGCATCAGTAGCCCAACTAGTGAGAAAAAGATTAGAAAAAAACCAAAACCAAAGTTTTTCTCCGCGCAAAGATGGATCTACAGTGGGAAGGATTGTGCTGAAAGTATGTCATTTAACTTTTTTTTATTGTATTTTAATAATGTCTTAAATATGTGTAGAATTACACAGTGATGGGCTAAACTCCAATTAGAGTAAAAAAGTGAGGTTTAAAACTTATGAAAGATTGATGCTGCTTTTCAGCATTGTGGGATATTATATGTAAGTCAATGACTTGATGCCACATCATCCATTTTTATTATTAATTTTATTTATTCATGATGGATAATCTTTTACACTTGATTTCTGTAGTATACAACATCGATATGGCAATCTAGATCAGCATGGTGTGTTTTACTTACTGCTGAAATTTTCAAACATTTACAAAGTTCCAGGATCTTTCTGATGTTGGAACAGTTAGAAAATTTGGATGGCTTAGCAACTTCTCATAATTTTTGTTCTTGTTCTTGATCAGGAAGAGACTCATGGGTCTTGTTGTACACAAGTAATGTTAGAAAGAGAGATCTGAGGCCAAAAAATTTTGTTTTAGGGGCATATATATATATATCACTACAACAATCTGCACATTTTCCGGCGTTTTTTGCCGGCGCAATCCTTAAACGCCGGGGAAAGTACAACTTTTACCGGCGAAATAGCTTCTTTCGCCGGGAAAAGATAGGGTTTTCCCGGCGACATATTTTCGCCGGCAAAGGGTATTGCGTTAGCGGCGAATTATTATTTTCGCCGGCAAAGGGTAATGTTTTCCTGGTGATAAATCAATATCGCTGGGAAAGACTAGATTTCTTGCCAGCGAGATACCTAGATCGCCGGGATAGTGCACCCTCCAAATTTCTCCCCGTTTAACTTTTGCTAGCGATTGAATTTCGCCGGGAAAGTGATTTTTTCTCCTTTACTGTCACTTTAAAAAATAAGCGGAGGTTTTCTTCCCTAAAAAACATCCATTCCCATTTCCCGCACCCGCGCCCGCGCCATGTCAATTTCCAGCGCCCCCTCTTTCTCTAAATCGTGTTTGAAGCTCTGCCAGCCCCCTTTCCATTTCCAGCGGCTGCTCCAAGTGCATCTCTCTCTCTATCTTCATCATCAAGTCAAGCATTACCTCCTTACAACTCTCTTTCTCTATTGCATTTGTGTTTGGGTTTCATCCCGTTCTGATGCATTTGATTCCCTCCACCAGCGTCGAAAGCAAAGCCAAGAAAACCAGTCAAAAACAAAGCCAAAGAAAGCCGATTTGAGTGGGAAAGCCAAGATCCCACAAAGGGATATCAATAGAGAACCCACTCAAGAAAACCACTCAAAAGCAAAGCCAAGAAAGCCACTCAGACCTTCGGCAACTCCAGCACAGTTCGATTTCAGAGTGGGATCTTTTCTCCTTGAAGCAAAAGGTATACATTCAAATGCCCCTTAGATCACAATTGATTTATAGTGTTTTTTTTTTTTTTTTTTTTTTTGTTGAGAGAGGTTTGATTTACAGATTTTTTTTTCTGTTATTACTGCTCTGGTTCTGTTGGTTTGGGGTATTTTTGGATTGAGAGTGAGATGGGATGAAAACCTTATTTCTCCTTCTTCTTCTTGTTCGTCTGCTTCTTTGTCTATTGAGAGATTGAGAAGAGAAAAAAAAAGGAGAAAAGAGACAGTGGATCGAATCGATGGGGCTCGTGTCATTTGTAGGCAGAGGTTTTTTTTTTATATCCATTTTCCTCTTCACTGCTTGGCAAGAGTCTCCTTTTGAGTATCGACAAGCAAAACCCTTTTTTAGTTACAAATGAGCATTTGCTTAAGAAGTATGGACATGCTCGTGCTTATATACAGATGCAATTTCTATGACTGTACCTCACCTCTGTTATAAACCAAATGGGTGCTATACAAAAGGTGGGAAAGAGAAATGGGTTCTACAAGTTCCCAACAATAGGCACAATCCTCTGAGCCGGCAGTTCACATTTCCAGGTGATTCGTGTGTGGCAGATGGAGGCCTCTCGGCCACCTGTTGCAAATTTGATCATCTAGGGAGATTCCTTGATGATGGATTTGGAAGGATGCACCTGTCATCCAGTGGACCTTATGATGGTTCAAGGGGTATTGGCACTCAGGTCGGGCGGTCGGGTTACATGAATGATGGACAAATGGATGGAATGATTCAGAACCAGTGGCAGATTCATGGCCCTGATCTATCGTTATTTAGGGCGAGAAATGCAGATGATGATGGGTACCCATTTCCTCTGCCAGATTACACAGATTTGGCATGTGGTGTTAATGGTATCCTGTATTCAAGCCTGCAAATGGACATTGAAGTCCCAAGTTGGAATTCCCCTTACAATTAATCATCATCGTGAACCATAATAATGTAATCAAGGAAATTGTCAGTCTCAGCTTTGGAGTGGGGTGTAATCCTTGACAGAAACATTTTGTAAAAGAGTGATTCTGGTTTCATTTGCATACAAGTTCTTTCCAGCGTCCTTTGTTTGCTTTATATCCATTATAGAAAGGTGAATGCTCTATTGGATCTCTTGAAATTTCTGGCTTTTGTTTGAATGCTGAGGTTTATGTGCCCCTACTGGACAAAAAGTGCATGATTGCCTGCAACAATGTGGCAGATGTAGCGTTAATGGCTTCTGTTTACATCTCCCTACTTGGTGCCAGATCAATATGGCAGCTATAAATCCGATATTTCTCATCTGATGCTCTACTTGAATGAACATACGAGGGTGTCTTTTCTTTTGTGGAATGTTTCCTCCTATTGTGATCATGCTCAACTCTTTATTGGGAGCTTGCAAAATCAGCTAATTGTATGCACTGAGGGGTCTTGCAGTTCCAAAACCTTGGAAGGGATTGATTGATGGAAGCACTGGCGTTTTATATTATTGGAATCCGGTTACAAATGTGACTCAGTATGAGAGGCCAGCTGCTTTGCCGCCTCCACTGCCAACAGGTCCCCCTCCCACACCTTCTATCCCCAAGCTGGCACCAATACCCATGGCGCGGACCGTCCAACCGAATGGAATAATAGCTCGGCAGGGGTTGCAAATGCCCCAACAACTGGGGCAGCAATTACCACAACAGCAAGGGATGCCGATGCCGCAGCAGCAGGGGCAGCAGATACCGCAGCAACAACAGGGGCAGCAGATGCCGCAACAACAACAACAAGGGCAGCAGATGCCACATCAACAGCAGGGGAATCAAGTGGCACACCAGCAGCAAGGGCACCAGTGGCCTCACCTGCAGCAGGGGCAGCAATTGTCTCAACAGCAGCAGGGTCAGCAGCTGCCTCAGACTCAGGGGCAGCAATTGCCCAACCAACCTCTGGGGCAACAAATACAGCAACAGATGCCGCAGCAGCAAGTTCAGCAAATGCCACATCATCTTGGGCAGCAATTTTCATATCAGCAACTGCAGCAAATTCCATATCCAGGACAGCAAATTTCACATATGCAGAGTCAGCAAATTTCTGAGCAGCAGGCACATCAAAATGTGCTCCAGCAGGGGCAGCAGGTCCAACATAAGCAAGGACAGCAATTTGGATATCCACAGAGGGAGGAAACTGGATTCCATCAGGGGAAGCACACTGGGTTTTCTTCACCTCAAGTTCAACAAACAGGTTTCTCATCCATCCACAACCTTCCAGCTGAAAACCATCCAATTCAGGCTCCAAAAGTGAGTTTTCATGCCGTTCACACACAACAGTCCGCAAGCTCTTCTATAAGTGCACACTGCACAGCAAGCTGGTGGTTCTTTGATTCAGGCACAGCAAGCTGGAATGGATTCTATCCATCAGAAACAAATCGGTGGGCCCATGTCTCAGAGTCAGACAGGGCCATCAATGATTCGAAATCAGCAAGCAGGTGGACCACCTTTGGGGTTAAAAATGGGTTATGAAGAGGGTCAGCCCGGGAGAGCTGGAAATGATTTCTATTTCAGTGGTAACCGCGAACCAGGGATGAAGATTCCTCAGCAGCCAAAGCTTGCCCCAATTCCCCTACCACACAATCAACAGGTGTCCTTTGATTTTTTATTTTATTTTATAGTTTGTTTTTGTCTATTTTATTATGCTCTCTTGTTAATTGTAACTTCTCAATCTATATGTAATTTTTTTTCTTGTAATCCTGCATGCCTTTATGCCATATGTTTCTAGTGATATTGCTGATACATTAATTCGCTACACCGCGCCTTGGTGGATGGCTCTCTAGACATGCATGATTTGCCAGATATTCTTGCCATCTTACTTTCTTCAGGTGTACGAATGTCTTCTAATAGCACTGCTACTGTTTTGTGTAATGAAATATCATGGATGATTAGTCCTGTTGGGTCAAATACCACTGGGATGCCCTCATCAACCACACACACACACACACACACACACACACAGAGAGAGAGAGAGAGGATGATTCCCATAATATTTTATTGAATGTAATTGGTGTTTCTTGTCGTTGCTATTTTATTTCAGGAAATGAGGATGGGTACCGCTCTTCCCCAAACTGTCACACCTGGTCATATGGGCGGACCAAACATTGTAGGTGGGCGGCCAATGACTAATGTGTATAATCATTCTGCTGGTGGCCAGATCTTTCCCAATAATGCACCTGCGAGGCCATCTCCAAGAATCCTTGGTTCATCAGATCTTACAAATCTCTCTGCTGCTGAGGTTTGCCGTCAGGAGCATGAAGTTAGTGCATCGGTCTGTATCTCAAACACTCTGCTTGCTTGGGATTCTGCAATGGTGACTGTCATGATTGCTTCAGTCACCATTCTCATGCCTTCTATTTGCATGCTGACTATTCATTTATTTAGTAATATGGTGGCATTGGACAGTTCATTACCTCTATTTTTCTTTCATAAGGGTTTGTGCTTGACTTACAGATTTTTGTAATGCCTAGGCTGAGTTCCAGCCATATAACGATAACTTTCTACTAATATGTGGCGAGATTACAAGTTAGAAAGGTGTTTAAGAGCGTGCCTTAGCAAAATGGAGTTGTATAATTTCAGATCAGAAAGTAGCATGATAGTATGACGTGGTTTATAAATTTGGATGTGGTGAAGTGGTTATGCTTTTGTGTTTTTTCTTTTTTCTTTCCTTCCGTTTTTGTTTTTTTGAATGGTTGGGGGATTGAAGCATTCAAGTTAATCAAGAATTGTTGTCAACAAAAAAAAAACAAAATCTTTTAAGAGCAGAAATGAAGGCTTAGTTAGGCTATCTTTTATAATTATGTCTTTTCTTTCTTGGGACCTCAGTCACCCGTGCAGGTTTTATTGCTACTTGTTAGAAGGCCTAGAAAATTCAACCTTACGCTGTCCTGCTACTTGTTAGAAGGCAACTTTTAAACAACTTGAAAAACATGGAGTCTTTTTCAAAATTTCCCTGTTCAGCTGAGACTGTCTTAATATGCTAAAAAGTGATGACTCAAGTTACGTGACCAAGGGAAATTTCAACCAGAACATTCCTCTTTTTGTAATTCTTTACTGATGATAAAACTTGCTTTGGTAATGATTAAAACAAAGAACTCATGAACGCCAGATATTTATGCGCATAAAAGAAGATAGATATTTTTGAGCCTCACTCAGCATATTGGTTAGTGTCTCATGTGGTTGATTCGGTCATTTGAAATCTGCACCTCTAGTGGGCCATGAAAGTTCTGGAGCAGGATGTTAGTCGTCTCTTGGAAATAATTCTTGTTTCCTTATAATATTTGAAATCTTAATTGCAGAGGTCAATGTAATTTGTAAATGAACTGCCCCACTGTTTTGATAATTAGTGCCTTGAAGTGGGGACCAACTTTTGATGACAATGGCTGTCAACTTGATTTGGTTGCAAGATGGTTAATGTACTGTTCTGTCAACTTTCATCTGCAGTCTGTTACAACTCCTGGCAGGTCCAAGTTTGTGGGCGGCACTTGTGAGATTTAATGTATCACGTGAAAGTTAGGGCTGCGTTCTCTTCCTTACCATTTTTGGAAGTGGAAAAAATGTTTGGAACTTTTTAGGGTTCTTGACTATCTGTATCATCTCATCATATTTCAGAACTATCTGTAGGGTGACTTGTTGTTTATTGTATGTGAAGAATACCAGTTTACTTTGCCAAAACGAGCTTGAAATTTAGAAAAATACTGCTGATCTACATGAACTGGGATGGATAATAAACACATACAATTAAAAGAAGTCTAAATAGATGGATCTTTTGCCATGCCAAAGCATTCATGTGGTTGAGGGTTCTGGTTTTTTTTTTTTAACTTATGATTTGAACTAACATGTAAACAGGTTAATGTTGAAATCTAAATATGAACTAGCTAGTTTATTTGTTGAAAGAAGTCTCTATTGAAAAGGGAAAAAGGAAGCCTATTGATGTAATGATTGTTCTTGCCAACCATATAGAGTTTTGTTTTATAAATTCTTTTGAGGTATTCCTATCACTTTTCTGTTTCTCCCATTCAATTTCGGATGCTTTTAACATTAATTTTTTAAATGAATTGTGTAGGGTGACAATGTGCCAGCGCCATTCATGACCTTTGAAGCCACTGGTTTCCCTCCAGAGATACTCAGAGAGGTAAGTGTTACCAAACTGTCGTTAACAGGTTTTAAGGTAGGTTGTTGACTGCTGCTTTGGTATGTTGACAGATGCATATTGAATCTGCTAAGAGTTTCTTTTTCCTTTTGGTTTATTTATTTGCTTTTCTTAATTGAAGATTGTGTAAGCAGGGCTTGTTGAAGGATGTAAATGTTCCAACTACAAATTCAAATCTTGATGACTAATCATTGAGTATTCTGATTTTTTTTTCTTCTAATTACCATCACTTTTTAAAAATTAGACGCGCGCAAATGAATGTAGTGCTGAGATCTCCTAATCTGGGGTATTCTAGGAGGGCACGCTCCATTCCATCCACAGTTGGGACATTATGGACGAACTGGGGTTGGGTCACTTTTCCTGTTACCTTTCAAGTTATAATTTCTATTTGTATCATTTTGGAGAAGATGAAATCTCCAGCATTAGATTTATGTATGGTTACATAATGTATGCTTGCTGCATGCATAGCTTCTTTTCTTTCTTTTGGAGATGGAATGCTTGACAAATGGACTTAAAAGAGTGAGTGCTGGGAAACTGTATATTTAGATCCCAACTTAGTACTATTTTAATACCTAAAAGCTTACTATTCTTGCCATCCTCTTGCCTCTTGGTTACTTCTATTAAAAAAATCCCAGACAAGCTAGGCCGATGGACATCCAGACAAGCTAGGAACGCAGACGTGTTGGATTGGTTGGGTCTTATTCAGTCAGATTTAATTCATTGTGAGAATATTTTAGATTTATATTACTTGTGGTTACATTAGTTGGGTAAGGGAGGTCTTATGCAACTGCAAAGAGCTGGCTCAGATGTGGCTAATGTCCTCTATTATTTTATCTTGTTTTTATGCCCATGGTTTTATTTTCTTTTGCTTTGACAGATGGAATGGTGGGTTGTGTCATGAACTTGGGGTTGTATTTCAATTTGTTCCTCCACCTGGACCAAAGTGATGATTGAGTTTGTCTACTTTATCTGTACTCAAACGTGTTCTAGATTTGAGTAACGTGTTTTTAGCAAAATTGATGCACATGTAGGTTGATTTCTAATTTATTTCTATATAGGTGGAAGAGTAATGCTGATGACTTATTTTCTGCATTTTAGTTTTTTTTTTTTTTTTTTTTCTATTTGGGATAATGAGTGGTGGTTATAGGGTTCATGGAGATGGGTTTCTTGAAATGGAGATGGGTTTGATTCACCGGCCCATTTGAATTGTATATGCATCACATATGTAGTTGGGCATTTATGTATATATTCAATTGGCATGTTGTGTTTTCATGTTAGGTGCCCAACCATCTCAGTTGTTTCATGTTATATACAATTAATAGAACATATTTAATTGAATGTGTTGTTTGTGCGTGCTATCATTTGCAGTTGAGTTTGTTGAATGTGTCGTTCATTGTTATTTGAGAACCTTTTTTAGCATGAAAACATGTGCCTTGCAATGAAATGTAGAATGATGAAATGATCATATTTGAGGTGGTTTTTCAACATCACTTGTAATTTTCTTCATATATTTGCCTGGACACCACGTGCAGGGCTACACTAGTGATATTTTAAGCAAGTATAGTTATCCATGTATCTTGGGAAGAAGATATTTTGAAACATTTTGGTTTTGTGGCATATTGGGTTTTTTGTTTCTCTGATAGGTGACATTACTAGAACCTGCCTCATGGTTGTGATAATGAGTGCCTTCCAACTGTGCTACTGGCTTGGCCATATAGGGGCATTGTTCCTTCTCCCTTTATAAAAATGTTGGGTTCTTGCATTGTTTGGGTGAAGTTGCTACAGGACATCATGTATTAGGATGGGTTGAGACAGAGATTATCTATCGCAACAGTTAATTAACCTCTATTTCACTTACTCGTGTAGGAACCTTTCAGATGTTATGTGGGAAGCAATTTCTACCCGTCAGGTTCTTTCATTGTACCAGGGTCTTGGAACGAAAAACTTGCAATCATTTATAGCGCAGTTTGTCTATTTTTATGGTTATAGCTATTTCAAACGGTTATGTTATAAATTTGTAACTTATGTTATAAATTTGTAGCCATTGGATACAGCATCATCTAGGATGCAAACAAGTGCTTTTCATAGATCCAAAGGACTTTGGGAGACCCTTTCAGAGGGCTCATGGAGTCAAGCATTTGATGGCCTTGGTGTGTCCCTTCTTCTGATATCTAATCCTGCTATTCAGGTACTCAATCATGTACCCTGCTACTGAGGCTATTTATATATTAATGCTGCTAGGATTTAACTATTTTTGTTGTGACCTTTTTCTATTATTTTGACCTTAGGTTGCAGCTTCTCAGAAGTTGCTTTCTTATTTAGTCGCTTGATCCAATACAAGTATTAGTAATTTTAGAAAAGGAAAATGGGATACTTGCTAATATGATTTCCTCCTTTTCAGTTTATTGTTGTTATTGTTGTTTGTTTACTTTCTTTTCATCTTACTGAAAAAAGATCTCATAATCATATTTGAGGAGAGTATCAACTGTTTCCACATCTGTTAAGCATATGGGGCAAGCATTGACAATTACCTGTTGCTACTGCAATGGATTATCCATAGTTTAACCATTCAAAAAAGATTATCTGTAGTTCATATGTTGCTTAGTAGCATATGTATTTGAAGGCAAGGACTCTATGAGGGGCTTAATGTGCCAAATACTTGCCAAAGGGCTATGAACAGTTGCAACCCCCTTAGAAAGAAAGAAAGAAAGAAAAGAAAAGTTAAAAAAAAAAAAAAAAAAAAAATGTTATTGGTAATGGTTTTATAATATATTGGGAAGCTATACAGTCTGAACTGAGTAAGGATGGAAGTTTCTTTTATGATTGATGGATTATTGATGGATTATCTCTTACACTTTGAACAATCCATAAGCACAGAATCTGTGAACAATGAAAATAATAAAAGAACAAGATCATGCCACAGCTTGGGATTGAGTTGTATTTGAATGTCTCTTTCTCATTTCCTCCTTTCTGACTTTTATATTGTTATCTCTATCATTTCATTAGATTCTTTAATGGTAGACTTTTGTGAAGGAGTTGAAGAGAACAGCTTTTGCTTCAGAGATGAAGGTTGTGTGATTGGGCTCAAGGAAGAATTTTTGCATTAATTAAGGTTTCTTTCTTTCTTTTAGATGCATTACAGAAAATTCATCTTCTTTGGTTCAAGAGGAATGTTCCATTGCGAAACATCCTTAGTGAAAGTTTGATTTGGGTGAAATTGGTCATTTTTCTGGGATGGGCACCACTAGCTTTGATTTTATAGCTGGCAGTATGTAAAGTACGGTGTGGTGTGTTTGATTTCGATCTTGATAGACAGATGAGAAGTATTTCTTTGTCAATGCATGCAAATTTTTTTTTTAAATTTCTTTGTCAATCTTTATTTTTCTGTCGGAAGAGAACTCAAAGCTGAAGATGACATGAGATTATCACAAATTGATCTTTTGTTTTTGTTTTTGTTTGTTTTCGCTGAATACAACTTGATCATTTATTACTTCAACTTTGTTTTAGTCAATTTCAATTTGTTTTGCTTATTTTCTTTTTTGGTTTTCAGCTATGGCGAATCAAATTGCAGTAACTGTGAGAAAGATGCTGAACATAAGCACCCCCATCTTATGTAACTCAGGTTGGTTTTAAATCCTGTTGGATCAATGTATTTGGTTTCATTAGTGAATCCAATGTTTCATTCTTCAGATACATGAACATTAGTATTTTTTTTTCATATGGTGTTCATGTAAAGAGAAAGATAAACAGCAACCCAAAAGCTTGGGACGTAGAGTTAGAAGAAGAACATTCTCAGTCTCTATCCCATTCCCATCAAGAGCAGACCATGGTCTCTCCACTCTTGAATATGAACATATAATTGTCAAAATGCATTTGTTTTAATTTTATAATGGTAATGGTAAAGTGTTTTCAATGTTGCAAGGATGTTTGAATATGAATATGAAGTGAAATGAATTTTCTTGTTTCATTTGTTGATGAGAATGGAAATGGATGTAGGGTGTGTAGCAGATGTGGTCTTGGATAATGGAATTAGAAATTTCAATTTATTCATGTGACAAACAAGAAAAGAAATTTAAAAATCAAATAAATAAATTTTTTTATTCCCGGTGAGAAACGATGCCGGCAAAAAGAATTTGAAAAAATAATTTTCGTAAATTGTAAATCTTTTCCTGGCGCAAAAAACGCCGGCGAAAGTTTTTCTAAATTTATTTTTGAAAAAATAAACCACTTTTCCCGGCTCAAATTAACGCCAGCGAAAGTCTTTCTAAATTTATTTTTTTTAAAATAAACCACTTTTCCCAGCGCAAAATAACGTCGGGAAAAGTTTTTCTAACATTTATTTTTGAAAAAATAAAATCTTTTCCCGGTGCAAAATAACGCCGGGAAAAGTTTTTCTAAACATTTATTTTTAAAAAATAAAACTCTTTTCCCAGTGAAATAAAACGCCGGTAATGTAGGACTTTTACCGGCGCTGCCTTTTTCTCGCCGACAAAAGCTATTACTGGCAAGCTTTTCCCGGCGCACTGCCGACGCAAGAAAAATCGTCGGTAATAGACATTGCCGGCGTTTAATGGACCTTTACCGGCGCTTTTTTAGCGCCGGCAAAAGTGCAAATTGTTGTAGTGTATATATATCATGTGATAGATCTTCAATGATATCAATCATAAATGCTGGCCCCATTACTTTCAAATCCAAGATCCAAGTTTATTGCTCTAAACCTTGTGTCCTTCTCTTATATTCCTCCAAAGACTTTTAATTTCATTATGTGATGTATTTTCTCTATGGACTTGATTTAATGGAATCTCTCTGTTCTAGGGAAGAATTGCACTGTTTTCATAATTGATTTTAGCTGCTTTGTTTATATATAGTTTCACTAAAAGTTGTGCATATGACATTCTTAATCATATGTTAATCTTGCTATTTTTTTATGCAGATTGAATGAAAATTAAAAAATAAATTTTGTTAAAAGAGTCCATGCAGCTAGGATGCAGCCAACATGAAGGCCAAGTATGCAGAGTAACACATTGCTATATGTTAAAATGAGATGCATGAAGTTTTTTAAAACAATGGTGCATGTGTTGGAATGGTGCAATAAGGAAATGATCATATATAAGTATGTAAATTTTCATTGGCATTTGAATGTTGGTACAGAGTAGAATGTAGTTGTTTTAATTTTGTAATGGTAATGGTAAAGTGCTTTCAATGTTGAAAGGATGTTTGAATATTAATTTGAAGTGGAATAAATTTTCTTGTTTCATTTTTTGATGATTTTGGAATGGAAATGGATGTTGGGTGTAGTAGATTTGGTCTTGGATAATGGAATTAGCAATTCCAATTTATTTATGTGACACAGGTTGGAAGTTGTAATAAATTGATGTATATACAGGAAAAAAAAATTAAAAATCAAATAAATAAATAAATAAATCATATTTAAAAAAACAATTATTCCCGGCGAGATAAAACGCCGGCAAAAAAATTTTAAAAAAGATTTTTCGTAAATTGTAAATCTTTTCCCGGCGCAAAATTAAATCCGGCAAAAGTTTTTCTAAATTTTTTTTTTTTTAAATAAACTTATTTTCCCGGCGAAAAAAACGCGGGCAAAAATTTTTCTCTATTTATTATTGAAAAATAAACACCTTTGTCCGGCGCAAAAAAACGCCGACAAATGTTTTTTGAAAATTTATTTGTGAAAAAATAAACTACTTTTCCCGAGGCAAAAAAACGCCGGCAAAAGTTTTTTCTAAATTTATTATTGAAAAAATAAACATCTTTGCCCAGCGAATAAAACCTCCTTTACCGGCGAAATAAAACGCCAACAATGAATACTTTTTCCTGGCGCAACCTATTTTTCGCCGGCAATGGATATTACTGGTGTACTTTTCCCGACGGGTTGCCGGCGCAAGAAAAATCGCCGGTAATAGTTTTTCCCGGCGTTTTTTGGACCTTTACCGGCGCCTATTTAGCGCCGGTAAAAGTGTAGATTCTTGTAGTGCGAACCCAATCCTCCCACAACTCATCTTAACCGAGTTGGATAGGCTTTGGCTCGGTTTAGCCCGTCTTGAATGAACACCTTTAGGGGTCATTTGTTTACACTCGTTTACGCATCACATGCATAAAATTTGGTTCTTGAATAAGTCGACTTCCAATGTGAATGTGATTAACCCTGTCTGCTCAACTGAACCAGCTCTGTGCATGGGTTGTCGAATTTTTTACTAACCACAATAATAGTGCTCCAAGTGAATTTATGATAGGAAAGCTAAAGGGAGACTCTTACGCTAGTGTGAGCCTTTTTTTCAATTTTTTGAAGAACAATGTGATGAAATTTACTATGGAAAAAAAGTCATTGCAGTCCACCGACACAACAAATTGCTATATAATACAAAATTACGCAATTAAAATATTGATAACTGTAATGTCCCACCCTATACGCATGAATGAAATTGTCCGCTTTGGCCCACGGGCCTCACGATTTTATTTCTGATTGGTCTCAACCCATCAAAAGGCCTCATGCAAAGTAAGGGTGTAAGCTCTACATATAACCCCATTCACTTTTCTCTCTATAGTCGATGTGGGACTCCGAGGCGTCACATTCCACCCCCCTTAGGGCTGCACGTCCATGTGTAGTAGCATGCTAGCCCCTGTAGCCTGTCAGCCCTATTGGCCCACCCACATGGAAACCCGCCCACTTGCACCAGCCTCGGCAGGGGACCCACACTCGAACTGGTCGAGAGTCAACTCTGATACCAATTTGTTGTGATCGTGTGTGCAGAATCGTGTAATCAACAAGCAAACAAATAAAGCCACACAAAAGGAACACAGATTTACGTGGTTCGGTGATTTCACACCTACGTCCACGGACAAAGCTCGTCTTCTTCTTCTCCACTAAACAAAGTTTTCCCCACACATAGGGTTACAACCAAAAGAGAAAATATGTAGTTTTAACAAAGACCAAATTACCCTACAACCCTAATACAAATGAATTGAGCCTATAAAACGAGCCAAAGCCCATAAACCCAACAGTAACAAAAAATTTAGATCTCCTTATTCCATTCTCTTGGAATGTTTTGGAATTGAGAATGGGTAGAATGGCTTTAGAATCTGCCTAAACTGCGCCCCCCCTGCCCCCCCCCCCCCCCCCCCCCCGCGTCGACTAGTGGCTAATTTGGAGGGGTAGTTTTGTAACTTCGTCTGTGAGGTATTTTTGCATCCATCTGTAAGTTCGTAAAACAAGCCCTTTCTTTTATGGTACATTTTTTTTTTGCTATCGGAGGGTTTCCAACCCATCGGGCTAGACTAATCCCTCCGGGCCCAGAGGGAAGCCAGGTAAAGTCCACTGTAGTCTCAGTGTGGTAGTACAGTTTCGAACTAACAACCTCCGGATACAATCCGTGGTCCTAGGCCAATTGAGCTACCCCTTATATATGATACAAGATGGTTGGAGTCACGCTATTAGATGAAATCGTACTGAAATACATGATTCAAGTCATTATAGTTGGTCTTCTGTTTTGATATACTCAATCTAACATTTGTTCAACCTCTTATGGATATGTAGTGATCCTCCACAATATTGTGATCCAAGCCTCTTGGTTGATTGCCTTTATCCAAATCAATTTATATGTCTACCATGTGTTGCTGCTGCGAACCTTGGTATTGATACACATCCCTGCGATGGGAAGGGCATGGATTTGAATCTGTGGCAGGTCATTTCCATGCTCCATGGACTTCCTTTTACCATGAGGTAGCACATCAAATTATTTTTTGTTTGGAAAAGTTTATTGATGGTAATATTGCATTTGGATAGTTCAAGGCTTGTGGTTTTTGTTATATTTTGTTTATAATGTTGAATTAAGTCTCACTTGATCATGATGAACTGATTTTTCGCCACATCTTAAATCATTACTAATTGAATTGTCCACAGTAAGGTGAATCTGGACGTTGGACCCCACCTATCATTAAGATGTGTATCCGGTGACACCCATTTAAGAGGGGACCACCACCATCAATACTAGTTTTTCTGCCAACCTTCATGTGGGCCCCCCCACATGAAATAGCATCACTGACAAGGAGGAATGAAAAATATCCTATGTGCCTTCTACGAGGATGAGGCAATGGGCCCATCTATGAGGAGGTAAACAGCAGGCCAATGGCCCATCTACAAAGGTACCTCTCGCCGTTAGCTTGTAGGGGTGTTCATGGCAAGGTTGAGGCAATCCAGGCCTGGCTGTATTCGGCCTAAGCCGCATATGGCCCGCAAGTTCCAAACCTAGCCTGACTCAATCTTATCAGGCCCGAGCCTGAGTCAAGCAGTTCGGACCAGTTAGTTGGGCTTTCTACCACCATAAAGAAGTCAATCAATTTTGCGTCTTTTTTTTTTTAAGTCGTCTGGCTTGCACTTTGTATCACTTAATCCAAGTCTGGCCCAAATGTGAAATGCAGTTCCCAAAATTTTCATTTCAGGCCCAGACCATGTATCAATACCCAAGACCTGAATCCGGCCCAAAGCAAGCTGAGCCCGAGTCTAGTAGTCTCGGGGCCGAATTCACTCTCTCTTTTTCAGGGCGCTTGCTCGGGCAAAAACCTGACTTAATCAGTAGCTAGGTGAGGCTTTATGTGCCTGAAAATAGTCGCTTTTCAAAGAGGTCGGACACGCTCGTAATAATTAAAAAATAAAAATGCCTTGAATGCCTCTTTGTTTCATGTAATTAAGTTTGTAGGAATTCCAATATCAATTAGTACTACCTCTATAAGTCGTTAAAAAGGAGGAGAAATCAAACCTGAATATATCACTTAAAACAGAATAAGAGATAAAAGTAGAGTAGAGTAGAGTAGAGTAAAGTGAATTGCCCTGTCGTCTCGTTTTGCTGTTCCTTGCTCTCCATTATTCAGTTTTCATTTTTACTGATATATATTTTCTTTACACAATACTTTTTTCCAGTTTTCACAAGAAGGGAAGAAGAGCAGAATAAAAAAGGGAAAAGGGATATGGTAACATAAAAATGCCTCAATGCAATGGAGAGAAAACATATGGGTCATTTCTCCCTTAATTCTATAGAGAGAAGCAAAAAGCAATGGAGGAGAAACCATTATATTTTCTTGAATCAACCCCTTCGTCCTAAACCAATTTTTCAAAAAAAAAAAAAAAAAAAAAAAAAAACGTTGGACCTGTCCTCCTAAGGGAGGGGTGAAACTTGGGTCAGTTGGGTTGGAACTGGGTTGTGAAAGAGAGGGGGCAGGTCGGAAAACTGGGTCAGCTGGGTTGGACCTGGAGCGTGAAAGGGAGGGAGGGAGGGAAAAAATGGGTCAGTTGGGTTGGACCTGGGTCGGGTTGTGAAAGAGAGCAAGTCAAAAAGTTGGGTGTCAGATCGCAACAAGCACTGAGCCTCATGTATTTACTCGGTTAAGATTTTATTCCTCACCCACCCACCCAACCACTACTACAGCTAACACTACCCTTAATCAGCTAACACTACCCTTACTAAAGGCTGAGAGTGTATTCTTCTTTACCGATGTGGGACTCTTTTCATTGCTACTCAGTTGTTTTTTTTTTCACATCTTGCTTCACAGTTATCTCCCGTTTTCTTACCCCTCGGAAAAGACCAACCTTTAGGCACAGACGTTGGCTCCATTGGGATTGTTGGACCATTAAAAAGATGACATTTGATCTTTTACATTTGTGCCTTGTGGTGTGCCATCTCTATACCACCCTGTCTGCAAGTGTTTGAAGTGGCTGTTGTACAAGAACTCTTGAACATTTTTGGTAATTTGATTTTGGGGTTGTTTGCTTAGAGCAGAATTTTCTGTGAAATTCTTTGTTTGGCCACTCTTTCCTTAGTTTCAAAAGTACTGTTTTTTCATAATGCAATTCATTGCTGGTCAATCAATTCCTGTAGTTATGTTGTTGTATTGGACTTTCTGTTGCTTGGTTGTGAATTACTGTTGCTTGGTTGCAAGTTTAAGAATGGGTTCCTCTCACAATCTATACATCTACGAGTACATGCACTTTCTTAAATGATTTGTTTATGGGTTTTGCCAATAAATACGAACATACACATAAGAATGGAAGGTCATCATGACCAGATGTTTTGTTTTAAAAAGTTACATAGGGCTGGATATTTAATTAATGAAATATCAATGCAATTATTCATTAATGAATCATCTAACTGAACTATATGAATTGATGCCGACAATTTATTAAACTAATGATGAAGTGCTGAAGGCGTTGAACTCACCATTAATGATATAAACTACAGATGGAAGTCTAACTGAATTGAACTACTGCTGGCCAAGCTGTTATGAACAGTTCAGATTCCTAATTTAGTTGATCCCAAAATTAGGATGTCATCAGGGGCAGTCTTGGTTTTGTTTAAGCATGCACATGGTTTTTGTTCAAGCATGCACAAGATCTTTTATTGTTGTTATTTGGATGTGTCATTTTCGCATTTTGTGTAATTTCTTATCTTTTTTCTTTTCTTTTTTCCACCTGTCTGGTGAAGTATCTTTTTTTACTACGTTGTTGCATAAGATTAGATTGGCATGTTGTGTAGATGAATGAATTTTTATTCGTATTTTAGATGTATATATTGGTTCTAGAGCTTTTTCTCTTTTCATGTCTTCTTTTGATCAGCAGAAAGATGTTTTTGCATATGCTGTCCTTAGGATTAGACTTGAAAGGCTGGTGCCCTTGGCCTTAGTGATTTGTCACCTAAGTCTTGTCTATAAATTTTGATGAGGGAATAGAAAGAAGAATTTGCGTACAAACATAAACAGCCTATCAATGATAAAAGTAAACAAAATTTACCACTAAGCAAGATTACATCAAATGGATACAAATTTACCACTAAGCAACGTTTCATCAAATGGATAATCCATTCATCGCCAATGCTTCTGCCTCCCAATACGTGTATAAACAACATCCATTAGTGTGCTTCAGTCTCTTAATCTACTTGAAGATTTGTTCCATTCTCCGTAACATTTGAGACACATTTTACCAAACTTATAGCATTAAGGGAATCAGCCTCCTCTACAGGAGACCCAACCTTGAGTTTTTAAACGACTTTAGCCTCTCTTTGCTTGCCATCATCAGTAGTCCTCACCGGCAGCTCTTGAGTTTTTTGCTCAGAATCATTGGTCTTGAATGAAGTGGGGTTGGGTGTCTTGGTGAGCTTTGATTGTGCCAGCAGTAAATTTCACTCTGACACTCAAAAATCTTTCTGGTTACTTATTGGGAAGGACGGTAGGTGGGCCTTTAATGAGGTAGTTTCGAGTTGGTCTCCACAAATCTGGTAGTGATCGAATTTGGACCGTTGGATTTGATTAACTAATAATCAGGTTACTTTAAAGGAAACTAGGGTGTTTGGGCCAGACCAATACCTATAGGCACATTTGTCTGTAACAGGTAATAAACCCCTTATCTGGCAATTGAAAATCACCTGTGATCTTAAAAGCGACCACTCAAAAACCCTGAATTACTAGATTAGGGCCATTTTTACTTTTACTGTTACTTTTGTTAAGTTGGGCTATTGGTGAATACATATATACCTTCAACCGGGAGACCCGGGGATTGATCCCTGGGCATGTACGTGATACGAAGATGCAACACCGCTCAACCATATGAATGGCCATGTTGGCAGGTAAGGGCCCTTTGGAAACTCTGGTACGGTCTAATAGTAATTAGTTGAAATTAGTTTTAGATCGAAGAAATAGATCTAATTTTTATATATATTCTAAAGATAAGTTGTTTACCTTTTGTTTGGTAGAAGATAAGTTGTTACTTCAAAGTAAAATATTTGCTAAACATATAAGAGATTATTAGAGATTTTGTCTTAAAAAAATATAGTTCTAACTAGAAAATAGGCTTAATTAAAGAGAGAGCAATTGAATTGGAATAAGGGTTTTGACTGCAAGATGGAGGGATTTGAAGAATTTGACGTATCTTGATTTGTCTGGTAATGCGATTACCGGTACAATCCCACCTGAGTTTGGGAAGTTGAGTAAGCTACAGAAGCTAGGCCTATCCCAGAATCATTTGGTTGGAGGGATTCCAAAGGAAATAGGGCAGTTAAGTTTACTGTTTGAATTGAACTTAACCGGTAACCGCCTTTCTGGTCCTCTGCCACTAGAGTTTGGAAAACTAGCCAATCTGAACACACTAGACCTATCAGAGAACTACTTGAGCGGTCCGATACCGAAGCAATTGGGAAATTGCTCCAATCTACTGTCCTTGACACTGAGGAAGAATAGTTTTGAAGGAAGCATTCCAATTTAGATTGGTAATCTGGTAAACCTGCAGTTACTGTTAGATCTTAGTCAAAACTCACTTGGCGGTGAGATTCCATCGGAACTTGGGAATTTACTCAAGTTGGAAGTACTGAATCTCTCTCACAATATGCTCTCAGGTTTCATCCCATCTTCGCTTGTAAATGCTAGCAGTTTGATATCACTTGATGTTTCATATAACAATTTGGAGGGTACTCTTCCTGTAAACAGAGTCTTCAAACGGGCTCCGCCTGAATTTTTTATCCATAATAAAGGTTTTTGCTGTTTAATAGGAGGCTTACCGCCATGCAAATCCTCTTCAAAGAACTGTGGGCATGGAAGAACAGGCTGCCCAAACTTGGCAATTTTCATAATTATTATTGTTGCTGGGGCATTAGTTGTTCTCCATATTCCTGGAGGCCATGGCATCACTAGTGAACTATTGCAGCCGTGTTAACCCTCCATTGTCCTGGTTACAAAATTATCTGGTGCTTGCATCCAATATGGTTCTTCCAAGTGATGCTATTTAATTCTTTTTCCTGATCCAGTTAATGTAGATATGCCCATTAATCATACGTTGATATCTTATTCTAGTGGCATGATGGTCTAAGAAACCGGTGAGTGTTTTGTGGTCGGATTCAATTTCAGGGGTTTATGTGAATGTATGGGGTTTTGTATTGGTGTGTATTTACTGTGTATTACATGTGGGTCTTTGATCAGTAGTTTTGGATCTTGAGATCTGTTTTTCATATTTTTGTCTCTGTAGAGATGTGTTTTGCTGGAAAAATCTCCTCTTCTTACTCAAGATGATAAATTAAAGCTTGTCCTGTTCCTTTTTATTCAAGCAATCAATGTATGTGCATTGAATTGTATCTGATACTTTATTTCCTTATGTAAATTCCATGTCCATGCTATAGTCATTGCGTGTGTCCATGTCATATCCATGCTATTTCTGGTTGTCATTTTGTATAGTCTCTTCTTTTCTTTTCCTTAGTTTTGCATGGTTTAGAGAGAGAGAGAGAGTGCAAACATTAGTTGTAGGAACATTCTACTCAATTTATTATACCCGCTTCTGATCCTAAATGTAGATTCTATGTCTTCTTTTTCTTACTTGAAAAGAATCAGTTGTTTCTTCACTATAACTAATAAAACAAACAGGTGCTTCACAATATATAACTAATAAAACAAGTCACTCATGTAAACAAGACCTACAAAGCCCCAGTGTGATTTGAGATATCGAGATCGACTGCCAACAATCTCCAATAGGAAGAACCCAAAAAATGGAGTAAAGTTCTCCTAATTACTACAGAACCCCAAAAATAAAAAGAACAAAAAAAAGAAAAAAGAAACAGAAAATAGTAGTTGGGATACTCAGTTGAGACTTAACTGAAGTTATAGGAAGCAAAAAATTAAGAAAAAAAGAAACAGACGAGGAAAAGTTGTCCTTTCTGATCCTCCATTGATCCAAGAATACCAACATGAACTAAATGCCCCATCCAAGCAAAAGAACGGACTCCAAATGGTACTCGCAAATGATTACAGAAATGAGATCCATAATTTCTTAACTAAAAGTTGTTTGGTTTCCATTTGGGTTGCAGGTGTAGGTACTAGCCATTAAATTACTCCTTATGTATTATGAATCCTTGAATTGGTTATACTAAAAACAACTTGGGTCGGATTGATACCCACCACCTCTAGGACCATATAAAATGTTACAGTAGTAGGCAACCAATAGTAGCAACTAGAACTCTAGAAGTGACAATGTGACATCATCCAGAATAACAGAAGCAGGGTAGGAAAACTGATAATATTTCAGTATTGGAAACCTAGGAGGCTTAGAGACACCCCCACCCCCGAGTACGATGTTGCCACAAATCTCCCACAACCTCAATCTCGACATCAAAACAGTGCAAAACCAAAAACAACCTTAAATCAATGAAAATGGAGAGAGAGAGATTCTCCTGGGCTTTCCCTACGCATCACCGGGGCCCACCACCTTTGTTCGGCAATACGAGGATTCTCTTGGCTAAGTCTGGGCCTGGGCTCTGATACCAATTGTTAAGTACTATGGACCACCACAAACTCCACATTGGTATGATATTGTCCACTTTGGGCCTAAGCCCTCATAGATTTGCTCTTGGACTCTACCCAAAAGGCCTCATACCAATGGAGTACTTAGTCCTACTTATATGCCCATGATCTTTCCCATTTCTAGCCGATGTGGGACTTTGGTTGCACATCCCCAAGATGTCCTACACTTCCTAGATTCTGCTATCCAAACAAATAGAATCACCAAACAGAAGGCTAAATTTGTTTGTCTTTCCATGGTGTTCTTTGAGATAACCTGCCGCATTGGGTAATTTCTTCCTATGAAGTGAATCATTAACTTTGTTGTTTCAATCAAGATATAAATAACCAACTTCACCATATCACTGATCATTTGTTTAGCTACGAGTTTGTTACTATCAATTTCTGCTGAATAAAGGATTGAGCCTGGTTCCTTATTTTATTCTTTATGCACACCAGTTATCTGACAATATCACGGCCATTGTTGACTTACTGCTTCTTCTTCTTGTTGAAAAACCGTTTTTACTTTATTCTAAATCAACCATTCACACTTGTCTCTATCTACCAATCCATTGACAGTTTTCCGTCTTTCAGGTTGCTAAAAGAAGAGAGAGTCTGCTAAATTACATGCTGTTCCTAAGAGTTACCCCCACTCTACCCAACACATTCATTAATGTAGCTTCACCAATTGTAGATGTGCCTTACCGTATCTTCTTCCTAGCGACTCTCATTGGTCTCATTCCAGCTGCTTATGTCACTGTCAGGGTATGAACACTCATTTCAATTTGCATATTTTCATTATTATTTCGATGGCCCCAATTTGATCTGTAATCTTCTTTGCTCACGCAGGCTGGAATTGCTCTTGGAGAGTTGTGGTCAATAGGGGACCTCTATGATTTCTGTGTGGGGGCATTTCGTAATCACGGGATGATGTGGGGCCGCTCCTCGAGCTTGGGGTATCCTTGGTCTCGGTGTTATCCAAGCTCGGCAGTAGCACCGCCTCGGGGACGCATAGGGCTCGGCTCGGCAACCGTGTTCATAAGCGTTCACCTCGGTCTCAACCTTAAGGCCGATCTCGGCCTCCTGTCATTTAGTCATTAATGCAACCATAAATGCACTGCCGTGAAGGGAACGGCGAGCTGACAAACAGAGTGGGTGCCGGACCTAGATAAGGGGCACGCCTTATCTCAGGGTCATGTCTATAGGCATGGGGTGATGGTCCGATGGGACATTCCCTTTTTACCTATCCCCACTCGAGAGATAAAAGTACATACTGATAAGACTTCCGTCCACTCATGGGGACAGTCCAATGATGACTTTCACATCCATATATTGCATGAAGGAAAGCCATGTAAGTACGCACAATCTCTCCCTCCCAGAGCTCTTCTTCTCCATTCCCTTTCAGTTCCTATATTGACTTAAGCGTCAAAGGGCCTTCGGCTGCCTATAGCCAGGGGCTCTGACCTTTGTCTTCTTCCTTTCAGGTCATCAGAGGCTCGATCCTTTCCCTTTATCTTCCCCAAATCATCAAATCAAGAGCTTAATCCTCCCCTAGCCAAGTCCGTAATTTTTAGGCACTTACAGTTGGCGCCGTCTGTGGGAACAGGATCTGTGCCAAAGCCCCTATAAATATCGTGCCTCCAAAGACCAGATTCGGTGGCGTAGGACCATCAAAGTCTCGAAAAGCATCGCCCTTCCCGCTGCCGGAGCAACCTTCGTTTCCACCATTCTTGCAACCGCAGCCGTCCCAGCCGGTGCTTCCGGAACCAACCCCTGGCCTTCGTTTTGCTCTTTTTCCTCCTCCGGGACCAACAGAGGTTCCTCCCGTCAGGCAGGAACCACCAGGGATCCCACGCCAGAGGAGGTCCGGAGGAAGGTCTGGTGCTGCATACGTGGAGGGCATCGTCCAGTCGGACTCTTCGTCTTGGCCCATGACTATGCGCCTCCGCCATGATAACCGTCGTAAGGTTCCTCATCACCCCGGTGATCGGTCACACAGGGGTCCGCAGCAAAACGCCTCCACGACGGATCTTCGACGACAAGGCAAGACCCCTGTCAGGTCGAGATCCCAGCAGTTCCACCATCGCGCTCACGACGATGGCCAGTCTTTTCATCGAACCCATGGAGCAAGAGATGACGACCCCCTGCTCAAAGAGCTCGACGCCCAGAATCAGGTCCTCCGAGAAAAGGAAGAACTGATTCATCGTCTCCAGGAGCAGCTAAAGGCAAATGAGAGGAGATCTCGTGCTCCGCCCCTCAGGCGACAGTCGAACCATCCGAGCAATCGAGATCTAAGACAGGTCCTCGACGACAGAAGGAGATCTCGCTGCGAAGAGGAAGGCTCGAGCAGCAGTCATCTACCCAGTGGCCTCGGGGGGTCGCGGCGCGAGCCAGGATCCCCGAGACCAGATAACCAGACAAACCTCAAGGAGTTGCTGGACCACTACGACAAGCAGGAGGTCCAGGCCCGTTTGGCCGAGATCGGGTACGCCCGAGACCAAACGGATGAACACGAAGAAGACGATCAGGGCATGTCCCCCTTCTCGCAGGAGATTAAAGATTTCTCTCTCCCCGAGAGATTCAGCGTCCCGAGGTTCGTCCTCTATGACGGGGCTTCGGACCCGGAAGCACATCTACGGCATTTCACTCAGCGGATGTCGGTTTGGGGGGACGTCGGTCTCCTGAACTATAGGGTCTTCTCGTCCAGTCTGGGCGACCTCCCGCTCCAATGGTTCTATGCGCTCCCCCCTGGGTCGGTCTCAAGCTGGCGGCAGCTCCGGAGCTCCTTTATTGGAAAGTTTCAAGCGCATCGCGTCATCCCGAAGACGGGCGGCAACCTCATGGCAATCCGGATGAAGGATGGCGAGAGTATCACCGCTTTCGCCAGAAGATTCTGGACGATATATAGCCAAATCACCGACGCCAACAATGACATCGCCATCATGTGCTTCCGACAAGGCTTACTTCCAGGAAACTCCGTAAGGACCTGGTCCGGAACCCTGTGACCACGATGAAAGCACTAATGACGAGGGTGAATCAGTACATCGAGCAGGAAGAGGACGAAGCACATGGAAAAGAGCGGTTCGGACTCCCGCAGAAGGACCAAACCTCCAGGGGGAAGGGACGTTCTCCAGACTGAGGTCGGATAAGAGGAGGACCGCCCGCTCTTTCTCAATCTCCTCGGGCAGTAGCAAGAAGTCGAGGTTCCAACCCCCCGAGCCTGCCGGCGATCCTTACAGAGCCATCAGTGTTCTCTTCAAGGAGTCTATTTATAGAATCCTGAACAAGATCAGGGCAGAATCTTACTTCCAGTGGCCACAGCCGATGAAGGGTGACCCATCCACCCAAGACCGAAGCAAGAACTGCTCCTATCACAAGCAGCACGGGCACATGGCCGAGAACTGCGTGGCACTAAAGTCCCACCTTGAGAGGCTCGTCAAGGACGGGCACCTCTAGGAGTACATCAAGGAGGGAGAAAGGGTCAACCGAGCCCAGCAACTCGCTCCACCCAATGATGACCAGGACGGTGACGAACCAGCAGGTATCATCAACGTCATCCACCTGGCTCCCGCTCCAGGTAAGGAAAGTGTCCAAGCTCGGTCAGATGCCAGGAGAGCTGCCCATGGGAAGCAAGTGATGTCGGCAGAGTTGGAAAGCGCTCCAAAGAGAGCAAAGAAGGAAAAGCCCAAGATCTGGTTCTCGGACGAGGACCTGAGAGGAGTTCAGCTCCCCTACAATGACGCCCTCATCCTCACCCTGCGGCTTAACAACTATACTACGAAGCGCGTCCTCGTAGATCCAGGAAATTCATCCGAGATAATCTATTTTAGCTGTTTTAAGCAGCTCGGCTTGACCGAGTCTGATCTGCAAGAAGCCCACGTCCCTTTAGTGGGGTTCAGCGCCAAACCAGTATACCCCAAGGGAAGGATTTCGCTGGAAGTCCAGATCGGGGGCGCCACGAAGATGGCAGACTTCATGGTGGTGGACGCACCGTCTTCCTACAATGTGATAATGGGACGAAGTTGGCTGCATGCCATGGAGGAAGTACCCTCCACTCTCCATCAAAAACTTAAGTTTCCATTAGAGAAGCCTGGTGGGTTGATCGAAATAGTGACCGTGTGGGGAAATCAGCAGATGGCCAGAGAATGCCTCACGGCCGTGGTGCCTGGGGAAACAGAGCCAAAGCAAGTGCATATGGCCGAACTGGAGGCTGAGATTGAAGACGTCGGAAGGACAACAGGGTAGAAAAGCATAGAAGAGCTCACCGAGATCAGAATCAATATCGAAGACCTCGAGCGTTATTTCCTGCTAGGGAGCCAGCTTCCCGACCATGAGAGGGCCGAGCTGCTAGACTTCCTACTGCAAAATAAGGATGTCTTCGCTTGGACTCCATATGAGATGCCCGGAATTGACCCCGAGGTCATGTGTCACAAGCTGAATGTGGATCCCGGTCATAAGCCCATTGTACAAAAAGCCCGCAGGACAGGGGTCCCGTAAACAGAGGCAGTAGTCAAAGAGGTGGATAAGCTCCTCGCGGCTGGTGCGATCCGCGAAGTGCATTATCCCAAGTGGCTCGCCAACACAGTGGTGGTGAAGAAAAAGAGCGGCACGTGGAGGGTCTGCGTGGACTTCACCGACCTCAACAAAGCCTGTCCTAAGGACAGCTTTCCCCTCCCAAAGATCGATCAGATGATCGACGCCACCTCGGGACATGACAGAATGAGCTTCTTAGACGCCTACCGAGGTTACCACCAGATCCCATTACACGGACCTGATGAAGAAAAAACTGCATTCATAACACCTCAGGGCATCTACTGTTACAAGGTGATGCCCTTAGGGTTGAAGAATGCCGGGGCAACATATCAGAGGCTGGTCACGAAGATGTTTCAGAACCAGCTCGCGAAAATGATGGAAGTCTACATTGATGACATGGTGGTAAAATCCAAGAAGTCACAGGACCATCTGACAGACCTGCGCCAAACATTCGCCGTCCTCAAGAAATTCCAACTCAAACTAAATGCTTCAAAATGTGCATTTGGCGTCGGCTAGGGCAAGTTCCTAGGGAGCCTGGTGACCCGGAGAGGAATTGAAGCTAATCCAGAGCAGATCGCAGCTATACAGGCTATCCAGAGCCTGACCTCGGCCAAGCATGTCTAAAGACTCACAGGGATGGCTGCTGCACTCAACCGCTTCATTAGTCGAGCTTCGGACAAGTGTCGTCCTTTCTTTCAGCTCCTGAAGAAGAGTTCCAAGTTCCAATGGACCCCTGAATGTGATTTGGCACTGGAAAAATTCAAAGAATACCTCTCTTCACCACCACTATTGTCCACTCCGTCACAAGGTGATCTTCTCTATCTCTACCTTGCAGTCTCGGACCACGCAGTGAGCTCGGTGTTAGTTTGAGAAAATGACAAGCAGCAACACCCCATCTATTACACCAGTAAAACCCTGCTCGACGCCGAGACCAGGTATCTGCCACTTGAAAAGCTAGCCTTGGCACTCATCAGGGCCTCTCGCAAGCTCTCCCATTACTTCCAGACATATACAATGATGGTCGTCACAGAATACCCACTCAAGCCCCTTTTTCGAAAGGCGGACTTTTCTGGCCGAATCTGCAAGTGGGTCGTCGAACTGGGGCAATTCGATATCCGATATCAACCCAGAACGGCGATCAAAGCCCAGGTCCTAGCAAATTTCATTGTCGAATTCACCTCTCCTGGTTGGGCACCGACCTCGCTCGATACCGAACTGGGGAACTCCAAGGGCAATGATAAAGCTGAAACCAAGGCCGTGGAAGACCAGTCCTGGAAAAAATTCCTTGAGTCAGCCTGGAAAGTCTTCGTCGACGGATCTGCGACAACCAGAAGGGCTGGCGCCGGCATAGTTCTCCAATCCCCAGAAGGATTGGTCATAGAACAAGCACTGACCCTTGACTTCATGGCATCAAACAATGAAGCGGAGTACGAAGCACTGATCGCGGGCCTTGGTAGCGCAAAAATACTGGGGGCACGTCGGCTGGTAGTCTTCAGCGACTCCCAGTTGGTGACAAACTAGCTGAGCGGAGATTACCAAGCCCGAGACGAAAGAATGACGGCCTACCTATCCCACACCAGGCAGCTCCTCTCCTAGTTCGAAAAAGCTTAAGTCAGGCAAGTTGGTAGGGAATCCAACTGCCATGCAGACGCCCTGGCCAACTTGGCCTCGGCCGTAGAAGCTGGGAAAAGGAGAACAGTCGATGTGGGGACATTGAAAAAACCAAGCATAGAGCTCCTTCCAGCTCGGCAAGTCTTGTGCACTGATCTCGGTCCAAGCTGGATGGACCCGATCATAACATTCTTGAGAGAATATAAGCTCCCCGAAGATAAGAATGAAGCTCACAAGGTCAGGATGAAAGCGGCTCACTTTTGGCTATCTCCAGATGAAAAGCTCTACAGAAAATCCTACTCATGACCATATCTCCAATGCGTTCATCCGAGCAAGGTAGAAGACTTCCTCTTTGAAATTCACGAAGGAATCTGTGGAAGCCATATCGGAGGAAGGTCACTGGCATACAGAGCTATTATCTAGGGCTATTGGTGGCCCTACATGCAGAAAGATGCCCAGCTCTACGCCAGAAAATGCGAAAAATGCCAGAAGTTCTCCCACTCCCTTCACCAGCCGACTTGGGACCTGAGTCCTCTCTCCAGTCCATGGCCCTTCGCTCAGTGGGGGCTGGACATCGTGGGACCCCTTCACCGCACTCCAGGAAACAAAAGGTGGTTGATGGTGGGCACTGATTACTTCACGAAATGGATAGAGGCAGAGGCCTTGTCCTCCATCACCGAGCACGACACGAAGAATTTTGTGTGGAAAAACATCGTCACAAGGTTCGGGATCCCTAGGGCTCTGGTCTCGGACAACAGGACCCAATTCGATTCAAAATTCTTCAAAAACTTCTGCCAGGAGCTCGGTATTAGGAACCTCTATGCGACTCCGGCCTACCCACAGAGCAACGGGCAAGCAGAGATCTCAAACAAAGTGGTCCTAGACGGACTCAAGAAGAGGCTTGATAAGGCTAAAGGCAGGTGGGTGGACGAGTTGCCAAGTGTCCTTTGGGCGTACAGGACCACCCCGAGGCGATCCACTTCGGCAACCCCCTTTTCATTAGCCTACGGGATAGAGGCCGTGATCCCTCTCGAGGTCGGCCTCCCGACATTGAAGACGAATCTCTTCGATCAAGGGCAGAACGAAATCAACCTTGCCAGAGAGCTCGACCTGGCCGAGGAACGAAGGGAAGCGGCGTCCGTACGACTGGCCTCTTATCAGCAGCAGCTATCCAGATGATACAATCAGAGGGTCAAAGAAAGAAGATTCTCAATTGGAGAACTAGTCTTAAAAAGGGCCCTCCCAGCAGATAAAGATCCTAACGAGGGTAAGTGATGAGTTCACAAAAAATACACTTTCATAGCATTATTTTATGAGGTTTCAAAGATAAAAGAACTCAAAACACCATTTTTAGCATAAAAATAATAAATTTCCTCCCCATCATGCTTTGCTCATATCTTTCCATTATATATAGCCATTTGTATGCATTTATATGAGTTCCAATGGTCTCCATACAAAATATGTTAAAAAATACTCTCAATTATGTTAATTTCTCTTTGTAGGTGTTAATTGAAGATTAATTTGAAGATTAAAGTTGAGATTCAAGAGTTAAAGAGAGTAAGGCTAAGTTTAGAAGACAATTGGATGAAAAAATGACAAAGATAGGCCAACAATAAGAAGAAAAATGAAAGACCTGGGTTGGTATTTTGACCATATCTTTTCACTCGGATGTCCGATCGAGGTGATCTCAGAAGCATTGGAAAGCTTGTTCTAAGATCTACAAATCATATTTCACAATATTTTTCCCAATTCAGACGTTACGGGGGTCAAAATTGCACATCAATATGGGGGCTGTTTTCTAACACGAGAATTACATCCATATGTTCATATTTCCATTCTTGTGAAGTCCCACATCGGAAAGAAACCAAAAAGAGCAAGGCAAATATCTCTATATAAGGAAGGGATCTCTAGGCATTAGATACACAAGCCAGGAGAGCCTCCTCCTCTTTACTTAAGCTATTCATGTAATTGAGAGCAATTGTAGAGAGAAAGTGAGGAAAGCCTTGTAAAATTTGAAGATTTATAATGAAAGCTTTGTCTTCTCCAATGGGTGGCGAATCACTTTGATTGGATCTTCTAGATGAAGCTAAGTTAATACTTTTCCTTTTGCTTATGCTCTTAATTCCCTTTATGTGCTTAACATGCTAGAATAGATTTTTCTTCATTGCAATGTGCTACCTTCCATGCTTATTTTAATTCCTAGCATTCTTTTTACTATTTATGCTTAGGTTTGATAAATCATGCTTAGGAGTTAATATCTTTTGATGGTTTATGCTTACTTTTGATAAATAGTCATTAGGAATCTTTTCTTTTATGAAGGGAAGAAAATCTTAGCTATTAGATTGTTAATTTCTATCTTAGAGTTTTAAAGTTATATTTTCCAAATCTAAGCATTGATTTGTCATTAGATTTGAGTATTTGTTTGGGAAAATAGAAGAGCATTAGCATTGGATTAGTGTCACTTAGTGGATTCTAGATGATTCAATCTATCCATTAGTATTGCTTGTTGCTTATTTTACTTGCTTTAGTTTAATTGTATTCACATTCCCACACACTTATTCACTTGTTTTAATTCCCACACTCCATTTCTCTATCCACACCATCATATCCATTAGCTTATTTGTTCATACCTTCTATATGTTTGTTTTTATTCCTCCTTTGATTTTACACTTTTAGCACATTTCTTTTTATCTCCATCCACTCATTTTCTATCTTGTTCTCCTAATTAGTTAGTTTTCATGGATGCTTTTAGCTTATTTCTATCTTGATCTTTCACTTATTTTCACACACTTACTCATTTCTAACATTGTCCATTTGTTCTTGTTATTAACCTTGTTATTTTTCTTTTGATATTAACTTTGTTACTAACCTTGTTTTCACTTAAGTTCTTCTATTTCTACTTACATCTCTTTGTTATCTAGTTTCTTGTTTTCTTTTAGTTTGCATTTTTTATTTCCTTTGTTATTATCTTGTTTCTTGTTTTTGTTATCTCCATTTGCATTTGTTAGCTATATTTGAGTTGATACTCCTTTTCATTAATCATTGTTATTTCTCTTGTAACGATCCTCGTGGGAACGATATTCGGACTTTCATAGTCTATATTACTTGAGACAACCGTATACTTGCGGAAAAATTCTCAAACAGTAAGCTCGCGCCAAACTGGCTCGGCCCTTTCAAGGTGGTCTCGGCCTCGGAAGGTCGGCCTACAGATTTGAGGGGATGGACGGCCTACACCTTTTATTGTTTCCTTGATGGATACTCCGGCTATAATCAAATACCTATAGCACCAGAGGACCAGGACAAGACAACTTTTACATGCCCTTTCGGTACATTTGCCTACCGGCGCATGCCTTTTGGGTTGTGTAATGCACCTGCGACATTTCAAATGTGTATGATGAGCATATTTTCGGACATGGTCGAACGATTCTTAGAGGTGTTTATGGACGATTTTTCGGTCCATGGGAGTAGTTTACAGGAATGTTTGCATCACCTGAACCTTGTTTTAGTGAGATGCCAAGAGAAGAATCTTGTTTTGAATTGGGAGAAGTGTCATTTCATGGTGAAAAGAGGAATTGTCTTGGGCCATGTTATTTCTGAGAATGGCATTGAGGTTGACAAGGCCAAAATTGAACTCATTTCCAACCTGCCACCGCCAAAAACGGTGAAGAATATCAGATCTTTCTTGGGCCATGCAGGTTTTTATAGACGGTTCATTAAGAATTTTAGCAAGATAGCTGCACCCTTGTGCAATCTGCTATCTAAGGATATGCCTTTTGTCTTCAATGAACCCTGCCTACAAGCATTTGAACAATTGAAAAAGGAGTTAACCTCTACCCCGATAATAAAGCCACCTGATTGGACAATTCCTTTTGAACTCATGTGTGACACTTCTGACCATGCTCTTGGGGCTGTGCTAGGACAGAGAGTGAACAAATCGCCCCATGTCATATATTATGCCAGTAGGACCTTGAATGATGCTTAGCTAAATTACACAACCACAGAGAAAGAGTTGTTAGCTGTCGTCTTTGCCCTGGAGAAGTTTAGACCCTACCTGATTGGGTCTAAGGTCATAGTTTACACCGATCATTCTGCCCTTAGGTACCTGTTGATGAAAAAAGATGCGAAAGCCCGTCTGATTAGGTGGATTCTCTTGTTACAAGAGTTTGACCTTGAGATTCGGGACAAGAAAGGTTCTGAAAATGTTGTAGCTGACCATCTCTCTCGATTACCTTCAGACCTCGAGCATGAGAGCATCCCATTGAGTGAGAGTTTCCCGGATGAACAATTGTTGAGTGTCTCCCATTTCCCTTGGTTTGCAGATATTGTTAACTACCTGGTCACTGGACAGATGCCCGTTCACTGGTCCAAACAAGATAGGTCCAAGTTTTTGTCTGAGGTTAAGCATTTCTTCTTTGATGACCCATACCTGTTCAAGTACTGTCCAGACCAGATCATTAGGAGATGCATTTCAGAAGAGGACTATTTAAGTGTGATATCCTTCTGCCATGACCACGCCTGTGGTGGGCATTTTAGTTCTAGAAAGACTGCAACAAAGGTGTTGCAATGCGGATTTTACTGGCCCTCCCTTTTCAAGGATTGTCACACCTTTTGTTTGCACTGTGAACGTTGTCAGAAATTAGGCAAAATTACGCGGAGGAACATGATGCCTTTAAATCCAATGCTTATTGTGGAAATTTTTGATGTTTGGGGCATAGACTTCATGGGTCCATTTCCGAGTTCCTTCGGCAACTTATACATTTTGCTTGCTGTAGATTATGTCTCCAAATGGATAGAGGCGATTCCAACCAGAACGAATGATCGTCACGTGGTTATCAAATTTATTAAAGAAAACATCTTTTCTAGATTTGGTACGCCCAGGGCGATTATCAGTGATGGTGGGAGTCACTTTTGTAATAGCACCTTCGAGAATCTGATGAAAAAGTATTCTATTACTCATAAGGTTGCTACTCCGTATCACCCACAAACTAGCGGACAGGTGGAAGTGTCTAATAGGCAAATAAAGCAAATTTTGGAAAAGACAGTCAATCCTACCCGGAAAGATTGGTCTTTAAGATTGACAGACGCTTTATGGGCTTATCGGACTGCCTATAAGACCCCGATCGGCATGTCTCCATATCGATTGGTCTTTGGGAAAGCATGTCACTTGCCGGTAGAATTGGAGCATAATGCTTACTGGGCCATCAAAATGTTCAATTTTGATTTAAGTAAAGCCGGTAACCTACGCAAGTTGCATCTCAATGAGATGGAGGAACTTAGAAATGACGCCTATGAGAATGCCAAGATTTATAAGGATCGGATGAAGAGAAACCATGATCAATCTATCTTGAGGAAATCCTTTGAACCGGGCATGAAAGTTCTTCTGTATAATTCTCGCCTGCATCTTTTTCCAGGAAAACTGAGATCCCACTGGACTGGACCCTTCATTGTTCGCACTGTCTATTTTCATGGGGCAGTTGAGATTGAGAACCCCAAGAATGGGGATGTTTTTAAAGTCAATGGTCAGAGGTTGAAACCTTTTTTGGAGCTTAAGAACAAGGATGTCGAAGAAACCCTTGTTCAGGACCCTGTGTATGTTGCATAAGTAATTTTCAGGGTCACGTCGGGTTGATAAAGTGAAACTAAGCGCTGGTTGGTAGGCAACCCAATATTCATTTTTTGCATCAACCGATGGTAAGGCGTTCCATTTTTTATTTTTATTTTTATTTTTTTATTTTATTTTTCTTTCTTCTTTTCTTGTCCATTTATCATTTCGCATTGCATATCATTGAGGACAATGTTTGATTTAGGTTTGGGGGTGTGGTACTGCATTGCACACATGTATTTGCCTGTAAATATTTAGTATTTTTTTTTAATTTCTCCAAAAAAAAAAAAAAAAAAAAAAGAAGAAAGAAAATTCCATGGGATTTTTTCTTGTTAATAAGTTTCGAAATCTTAGTTTACCATGCTATCCAAATCCTAAAAAGAATATCACAAAATCAAGTCTTGGAAAAATTCTTGCACATTTAGCCACATGAGTGTAGGCCAAGTGAAGAGTGAGCACATATGAGTGACCCTGACAAATCACTAGTGGAGACTAAACCAATTGAGTGTAGAGCCTTTCTATTCCTTCAGGGTAAGGACTCTTCTGCGCTAATTCCGAGTAGAATGAAGAGCTACTCAAACTCGTAGTTTTCGGCACATTTCTTTTATCTCATTAGTGCCTATTTCTTTCCAACCATTGAGGGTGTCATCAAAATTGCGAACTAACCTTGACTTGTAGCTTGTGAGCACCTTTCTAGACCTGGTAAAGTGATGATAGGCAATCTAAAATGAAAACCTCATGGCCATTAAAAACCTACCCATAAAAACATTTCCATAGTAACCCTTTTTGCGCCATTATCCTTTATACATTTTTCCTTAAAAATTCCCAAAGCCTCTCCACCCAAATAAAAAGCCTTCAACCGATTGTTTTTTAGAAGAGGAAGGAAAAGATAAAGAAAGAAGGAAGTGTGCATTGTTGATACTTCACATGATCTATCCAAGGAAAAAGTCTTCTCGAAAAAAAAAAAAACAAAAAAAAAAGAGCATAGTTGAAAAAAAAAAAACAAAAAAAAAATAGAAGAAAAGGAAAAAGTGAAGTCGAATCGAAGAAAATTCCTTCGAAGAAAACTCAAGATCTTACCTTCTCAGAAACCCTGAAACCTCATTTTCCATTTTTACCAAACCCTTTGCTCTAACCCCATTACAACCAATAAAAGACCTATTGGATTTCAGGAAAAGTTAGGATGTTAAAACAAGTGAGAAGTTGAGTGAGCATTTTTACCCTCAGTTAAATGGTTGTTCTTTCCATGAGATAACTTCACCAAAAATTCTTCATTCTCAAAAGATATGTGAGTCCTTTTGCCAATACTCACATATAGAGTGATAAGTCAGAAAATCTAAGCGATTTTATTTCCGAGAGTATGACTGTGAGGCTGAAGTCAAAACGAATGGATTTAGAAGGTGATCAAATTTGTGTTTTCTCAGAACCCAAAACAGCACAAGTGTTGGCTAAACTCACTCAAATACACTCCGGGACTTGAGCATCCTGAAAGATTTTTAGCAATTGGACAGTGTTCTAAACTTGGTCTCATTTTTATTAGCTTGCTAAAAACCCGAGGATATAAATAAAAAGAATTTTGTGGGATTTATTCGCTGAAAACCCTCACGAGACAAAACTCATCCACTAAGAGAAACTTAGGGGTTTAAATGGCTTGTTGCACGAGCTAAGTGCAGCCGCGATTCCTGTGAAAGTGAGTTAGGATTTTTTTTATCATTTTCTGCATATAGTTAGTTTTCTTTTATTTTGCTCGGGACTAGCAAAATGTAGGTTTGGGGGTGTGATGAGTTCACAAAAAATACACTTTTATAGCATTATTTTATGAGGTTTCAAAGATAAAAGAACTCAAAACACCATTTTTAGCATAAAAATAATAAATTTCCTCCCCATCATGCTTTGCTCATATCTTTCCATTATATATAGCCATTTGTATGCATTTATATGAGTTCCAATGGTCTCCATACAAAATATGTTAAAAAATACTCTCAATTATGTTAATTTCTCTTTGTAGGTGTTAATTGAAGATTAATTTGAAGATTAAAGTTGAGATTCAAGAGTTAAAGAGAGTAAGGCTAAGTTTAGAAGACAATTGGATGAAAAAATGACAAAGATAGGCCAACAATAAGAAGAAAAATGAAAGACCTGGGTTGGTATTTTGACCATATCTTTTCACTCGGATGTCCGATCGAGGTGATCTCAGAAGCATTGGAAAGCTTGTTCTAAGATCTACAAATCATATTTCACAATATTTTTCCCAATTCAGACGTTACGGGGGTCAAAATTGCACATCAATATGGGGGCTGTTTTCTAACACGAGAATTACATCCATATGTTCATATTTCCATTCTTGTGAAGTCCCACATCGGAAAGAAACCAAAAAGAGCAAGGCAAATATCTCTATATAAGGAAGGGATCTCTAGGCATTAGATACACAAGCCAGGAGAGCCTCCTCCTCTTTACTTAAGCTATTCATGTAATTGAGAGCAATTGTAGAGAGAAAGTGAGGAAAGCCTTGTAAAATTTGAAGATTTATAATGAAAGCTTTGTCTTCTCCAATGGGTGGCGAATCACTTTGATTGGATCTTCTAGATGAAGCTAAGTTAATACTTTTCCTTTTGCTTATGCTCTTAATTCCCTTTATGTGCTTAACATGCTAGAATAGATTTTTCTTCATTGCAATGTGCTACCTTCCATGCTTATTTTAATTCCTAGCATTCTTTTTACTATTTATGCTTAGGTTTGATAAATCATGCTTAGGAGTTAATATCTTTTGATGGTTTATGCTTACTTTTGATAAATAGTCATTAGGAATCTTTTCTTTTATGAAGGGAAGAAAATCTTAGCTATTAGATTGTTAATTTCTATCTTAGAGTTTTAAAGTTATATTTTCCAAATCTAAGCATTGATTTGTCATTAGATTTGAGTATTTGTTTGGGAAAATAGAAGAGCATTAGCATTGGATTAGTGTCACTTAGTGGATTCTAGATGATTCAATCTATCCATTAGTATTGCTTGTTGCTTATTTTACTTGCTTTAGTTTAATTGTATTCACATTCCCACACACTTATTCACTTGTTTTAATTCCCACACTCCATTTCTCTATCCACACCATCATATCCATTAGCTTATTTGTTCATACCTTCTATATGTTTGTTTTTATTCCTCCTTTGATTTTACACTTTTAGCACATTTCTTTTTATCTCCATCCACTCATTTTCTATCTTGTTCTCCTAATTAGTTAGTTTTCATGGATGCTTTTAGCTTATTTCTATCTTGATCTTTCACTTATTTTCACACACTTACTCATTTCTAACATTGTCCATTTGTTCTTGTTATTAACCTTGTTATTTTTCTTTTGATATTAACTTTGTTACTAACCTTGTTTTCACTTAAGTTCTTCTATTTCTACTTACATCTCTTTGTTATCTAGTTTCTTGTTTTCTTTTAGTTTGCATTTTTTATTTCCTTTGTTATTATCTTGTTTCTTGTTTTTGTTATCTCCATTTGCATTTGTTAGCTATATTTGAGTTGATACTCCTTTTCATTAATCATTGTTATTTCTCTTGTAACGATCCTCGTGGGAACGATATTCGGACTTTCATAGTCTATATTACTTGAGACAACCGTATACTTGCGGAAAAATTCTCAAACAGTAAGCTCGCGCCAAACTGGCTCGGCCCTTTCAAGGTGGTCTCGGCCTCGGAAGGTCGGCCTACAGATTTGAGGGGATGGACGGCCTACACCTTTTATTGTTTCCTTGATGGATACTCCGGCTATAATCAAATACCTATAGCACCAGAGGACCAGGACAAGACAACTTTTACATGCCCTTTCGGTACATTTGCCTACCGGCGCATGCCTTTTGGGTTGTGTAATGCACCTGCGACATTTCAAATGTGTATGATGAGCATATTTTCGGACATGGTCGAACGATTCTTAGAGGTGTTTATGGACGATTTTTCGGTCCATGGGAGTAGTTTACAGGAATGTTTGCATCACCTGAACCTTGTTTTAGTGAGATGCCAAGAGAAGAATCTTGTTTTGAATTGGGAGAAGTGTCATTTCATGGTGAAAAGAGGAATTGTCTTGGGCCATGTTATTTCTGAGAATGGCATTGAGGTTGACAAGGCCAAAATTGAACTCATTTCCAACCTGCCACCGCCAAAAACGGTGAAGAATATCAGATCTTTCTTGGGCCATGCAGGTTTTTATAGACGGTTCATTAAGAATTTTAGCAAGATAGCTGCACCCTTGTGCAATCTGCTATCTAAGGATATGCCTTTTGTCTTCAATGAACCCTGCCTACAAGCATTTGAACAATTGAAAAAGGAGTTAACCTCTACCCCGATAATAAAGCCACCTGATTGGACAATTCCTTTTGAACTCATGTGTGACACTTCTGACCATGCTCTTGGGGCTGTGCTAGGACAGAGAGTGAACAAATCGCCCCATGTCATATATTATGCCAGTAGGACCTTGAATGATGCTTAGCTAAATTACACAACCACAGAGAAAGAGTTGTTAGCTGTCGTCTTTGCCCTGGAGAAGTTTAGACCCTACCTGATTGGGTCTAAGGTCATAGTTTACACCGATCATTCTGCCCTTAGGTACCTGTTGATGAAAAAAGATGCGAAAGCCCGTCTGATTAGGTGGATTCTCTTGTTACAAGAGTTTGACCTTGAGATTCGGGACAAGAAAGGTTCTGAAAATGTTGTAGCTGACCATCTCTCTCGATTACCTTCAGACCTCGAGCATGAGAGCATCCCATTGAGTGAGAGTTTCCCGGATGAACAATTGTTGAGTGTCTCCCATTTCCCTTGGTTTGCAGATATTGTTAACTACCTGGTCACTGGACAGATGCCCGTTCACTGGTCCAAACAAGATAGGTCCAAGTTTTTGTCTGAGGTTAAGCATTTCTTCTTTGATGACCCATACATGTTCAAGTACTGTCCAGACCAGATCATTAGGAGATGCATTTCAGAAGAGGACTATTTAAGTGTGATATCCTTCTGCCATGACCACGCCTGTGGTGGGCATTTTAGTTCTAGAAAGACTGCAACAAAGGTGTTGCAATGCGGATTTTACTGGCCCTCCCTTTTCAAGGATTGTCACACCTTTTGTTTGCACTGTGAACGTTGTCAGAAATTAGGCAAAATTACGCGGAGGAACATGATGCCTTTAAATCCAATGCTTATTGTGGAAATTTTTGATGTTTGGGGCATAGACTTCATGGGTCCATTTCCGAGTTCCTTCGGCAACTTATACATTTTGCTTGCTGTAGATTATGTCTCCAAATGGATAGAGGCGATTCCAACCAGAACGAATGATCGTCACGTGGTTATCAAATTTATTAAAGAAAACATCTTTTCTAGATTTGGTACGCCCAGGGCGATTATCAGTGATGGTGGGAGTCACTTTTGTAATAGCACCTTCGAGAATCTGATGAAAAAGTATTCTATTACTCATAAGGTTGCTACTCCGTATCACCCACAAACTAGCGGACAGGTGGAAGTGTCTAATAGGCAAATAAAGCAAATTTTGGAAAAGACAGTCAATCCTACCCGGAAAGATTGGTCTTTAAGATTGACAGACGCTTTATGGGCTTATCGGACTGCCTATAAGACCCCGATCGGCATGTCTCCATATCGATTGGTCTTTGGGAAAGCATGTCACTTGCCGGTAGAATTGGAGCATAATGCTTACTGGGCCATCAAAATGTTCAATTTTGATTTAAGTAAAGCCGGTAACCTACGCAAGTTGCATCTCAATGAGATGGAGGAACTTAGAAATGACGCCTATGAGAATGCCAAGATTTATAAGGATCGGATGAAGAGAAACCATGATCAATCTATCTTGAGGAAATCCTTTGAACCGGGCATGAAAGTTCTTCTGTATAATTCTCGCCTGCATCTTTTTCCAGGAAAACTGAGATCCCACTGGACTGGACCCTTCATTGTTCGCACTGTCTATTTTCATGGGGCAGTTGAGATTGAGAACCCCAAGAATGGGGATGTTTTTAAAGTCAATGGTCAGAGGTTGAAACCTTTTTTGGAGCTTAAGAACAAGGATGTCGAAGAAACCCTTGTTCAGGACCCTGTGTATGTTGCATAAGTAATTTTCAGGGTCACGTCGGGTTGATAAAGTGAAACTAAGCGCTGGTTGGTAGGCAACCCAATATTCATTTTTTGCATCAACCGATGGTAAGGCGTTCCATTTTTTATTTTTATTTTTATTTTTTTATTTTATTTTTCTTTCTTCTTTTCTTGTCCATTTATCATTTCGCATTGCATATCATTGAGGACAATGTTTGATTTAGGTTTGGGGGTGTGGTACTGCATTGCACACATGTATTTGCCTGTAAATATTTAGTATTTTTTTTTAATTTCTCCAAAAAAAAAAAAAAAAAAAAAAGAAGAAAGAAAATTCCATGGGATTTTTTCTTGTTAATAAGTTTCGAAATCTTAGTTTACCATGCTATCCAAATCCTAAAAAGAATATCACAAAATCAAGTCTTGGAAAAATTCTTGCACATTTAGCCACATGAGTGTAGGCCAAGTGAAGAGTGAGCACATATGAGTGACCCTGACAAATCACTAGTGGAGACTAAACCAATTGAGTGTAGAGCCTTTCTATTCCTTCAGGGTAAGGACTCTTCTGCGCTAATTCCGAGTAGAATGAAGAGCTACTCAAACTCGTAGTTTTCGGCACATTTCTTTTATCTCATTAGTGCCTATTTCTTTCCAACCATTGAGGGTGTCATCAAAATTGCGAACTAACCTTGACTTGTAGCTTGTGAGCACCTTTCTAGACCTGGTAAAGTGATGATAGGCAATCTAAAATGAAAACCTCATGGCCATTAAAAACCTACCCATAAAAACATTTCCATAGTAACCCTTTTTGCGCCATTATCCTTTATACATTTTTCCTTAAAAATTCCCAAAGCCTCTCCACCCAAATAAAAAGCCTTCAACCGATTGTTTTTTAGAAGAGGAAGGAAAAGATAAAGAAAGAAGGAAGTGTGCATTGTTGATACTTCACATGATCTATCCAAGGAAAAAGTCTTCTCGAAAAAAAAAAAAACAAAAAAAAAAGAGCATAGTTGAAAAAAAAAAAACAAAAAAAAAATAGAAGAAAAGGAAAAAGTGAAGTCGAATCGAAGAAAATTCCTTCGAAGAAAACTCAAGATCTTACCTTCTCAGAAACCCTGAAACCTCATTTTCCATTTTTACCAAACCCTTTGCTCTAACCCCATTACAACCAATAAAAGACCTATTGGATTTCAGGAAAAGTTAGGATGTTAAAACAAGTGAGAAGTTGAGTGAGCATTTTTACCCTCAGTTAAATGGTTGTTCTTTCCATGAGATAACTTCACCAAAAATTCTTCATTCTCAAAAGATATGTGAGTCCTTTTGCCAATACTCACATATAGAGTGATAAGTCAGAAAATCTAAGCGATTTTATTTCCGAGAGTATGACTGTGAGGCTGAAGTCAAAACGAATGGATTTAGAAGGTGATCAAATTTGTGTTTTCTCAGAACCCAAAACAGCACAAGTGTTGGCTAAACTCACTCAAATACACTCCGGGACTTGAGCATCCTGAAAGATTTTTAGCAATTGGATAGTGTTCTAAACTTGGTCTCATTTTTATTAGCTTGCTAAAAACCCGAGGATATAAATAAAAAGAATTTTGTGGGATTTATTCGCTGAAAACCCTCACGAGACAAAACTCATCCACTAAGAGAAACTTAGGGGTTTAAATGGCTTGTTGCACGAGCTAAGTGCAGCCGCGATTCCTGTGAAAGTGAGTTAGGATTTTTTTTATCATTTTCTGCATATAGTTAGTTTTCTTTTATTTTGCTCGGGACTAGCAAAATGTAGGTTTGGGGGTGTGATGAGTTCACAAAAAATACACTTTTATAGCATTATTTTATGAGGTTTCAAAGATAAAAGAACTCAAAACACCATTTTTAGCATAAAAATAATAAATTTCCTCCCCATCATGCTTTGCTCATATCTTTCCATTATATATAGCCATTTGTATGCATTTATATGAGTTCCAATGGTCTCCATACAAAATATGTTAAAAAATACTCTCAATTATGTTAATTTCTCTTTGTAGGTGTTAATTGAAGATTAATTTGAAGATTAAAGTTGAGATTCAAGAGTTAAAGAGAGTAAGGCTAAGTTTAGAAGACAATTGGATGAAAAAATGACAAAGATAGGCCAACAATAAGAAGAAAAATGAAAGACCTGGGTTGGTATTTTGACCATATCTTTTCACTCGGATGTCCGATCGAGGTGATCTCAGAAGCATTGGAAAGCTTGTTCTAAGATCTACAAATCATATTTCACAATATTTTTCCCAATTCAGACGTTACGGGGGTCAAAATTGCACATCAATATGGGGGCTGTTTTCTAACACGAGAATTACATCCATATGTTCATATTTCCATTCTTGTGAAGTCCCACATCGGAAAGAAACCAAAAAGAGCAAGGCAAATATCTCTATATAAGGAAGGGATCTCTAGGCATTAGATACACAAGCCAGGAGAGCCTCCTCCTCTTTACTTAAGCTATTCATGTAATTGAGAGCAATTGTAGAGAGAAAGTGAGGAAAGCCTTGTAAAATTTGAAGATTTATAATGAAAGCTTTGTCTTCTCCAATGGGTGGCGAATCACTTTGATTGGATCTTCTAGATGAAGCTAAGTTAATACTTTTCCTTTTGCTTATGCTCTTAATTCCCTTTATGTGCTTAACATGCTAGAATAGATTTTTCTTCATTGCAATGTGCTACCTTCCATGCTTATTTTAATTCCTAGCATTCTTTTTACTATTTATGCTTAGGTTTGATAAATCATGCTTAGGAGTTAATATCTTTTGATGGTTTATGCTTACTTTTGATAAATAGTCATTAGGAATCTTTTCTTTTATGAAGGGAAGAAAATCTTAGCTATTAGATTGTTAATTTCTATCTTAGAGTTTTAAAGTTATATTTTCCAAATCTAAGCATTGATTTGTCATTAGATTTGAGTATTTGTTTGGGAAAATAGAAGAGCATTAGCATTGGATTAGTGTCACTTAGTGGATTCTAGATGATTCAATCTATCAATTAGTATTGCTTGTTGCTTATTTTACTTGCTTTAGTTTAATTGTATTCACATTCCCACACACTTATTCACTTGTTTTAATTCCCACACTCCATTTCTCTATCCACACCATCATATCCATTAGCTTATTTGTTCATACCTTCTATATGTTTGTTTTTATTCCTCCTTTGATTTTACACTTTTAGCACATTTCTTTTTATCTCCATCCACTCATTTTCTATCTTGTTCTCCTAATTAGTTAGTTTTCATGGATGCTTTTAGCTTATTTCTATCTTGATCTTTCACTTATTTTCACACACTTACTCATTTCTAACATTGTCCATTTGTTCTTGTTATTAACCTTGTTATTTTTCTTTTGATATTAACTTTGTTACTAACCTTGTTTTCACTTAAGTTCTTCTATTTCTACTTACATCTCTTTGTTATCTAGTTTCTTGTTTTCTTTTAGTTTGCATTTTTTATTTCCTTTGTTATTATCTTGTTTCTTGTTTTTGTTATCTCCATTTGCATTTGTTAGCTATATTTGAGTTGATACTCCTTTTCATTAATCATTGTTATTTCTCTTGTAACGATCCTCGTGGGAACGATATTCGGACTTTCATAGTCTATATTACTTGAGACAACCGTATACTTGCGGAAAAATTCTCAAACAGTAAGCTCGCGCCAAACTGGCTCGGCCCTTTCAAGGTGGTCTCGGCCTCGGAAGGTCGGCCTACAGATTTGAGGGGATGGACGGCCTACACCTTTTATTGTTTCCTTGATGGATACTCCGGCTATAATCAAATACCTATAGCACCAGAGGACCAGGACAAGACAACTTTTACATGCCCTTTCGGTACATTTGCCTACCGGCGCATGCCTTTTGGGTTGTGTAATGCACCTGCGACATTTCAAATGTGTATGATGAGCATATTTTCGGACATGGTCGAACGATTCTTAGAGGTGTTTATGGACGATTTTTCGGTCCATGGGAGTAGTTTACAGGAATGTTTGCATCACCTGAACCTTGTTTTAGTGAGATGCCAAGAGAAGAATCTTGTTTTGAATTGGGAGAAGTGTCATTTCATGGTGAAAAGAGGAATTGTCTTGGGCCATGTTATTTCTGAGAATGGCATTGAGGTTGACAAGGCCAAAATTGAACTCATTTCCAACCTGCCACCGCCAAAAACGGTGAAGAATATCAGATCTTTCTTGGGCCATGCAGGTTTTTATAGACGGTTCATTAAGAATTTTAGCAAGATAGCTGCACCCTTGTGCAATCTGCTATCTAAGGATATGCCTTTTGTCTTCAATGAACCCTGCCTACAAGCATTTGAACAATTGAAAAAGGAGTTAACCTCTACCCCGATAATAAAGCCACCTGATTGGACAATTCCTTTTGAACTCATGTGTGACACTTCTGACCATGCTCTTGGGGCTGTGCTAGGACAGAGAGTGAACAAATCGCCCCATGTCATATATTATGCCAGTAGGACCTTGAATGATGCTTAGCTAAATTACACAACCACAGAGAAAGAGTTGTTAGCTGTCGTCTTTGCCCTGGAGAAGTTTAGACCCTACCTGATTGGGTCTAAGGTCATAGTTTACACCGATCATTCTGCCCTTAGGTACCTGTTGATGAAAAAAGATGCGAAAGCCCGTCTGATTAGGTGGATTCTCTTGTTACAAGAGTTTGACCTTGAGATTCGGGACAAGAAAGGTTCTGAAAATGTTGTAGCTGACCATCTCTCTCGATTACCTTCAGACCTCGAGCATGAGAGCATCCCATTGAGTGAGAGTTTCCCGGATGAACAATTGTTGAGTGTCTCCCATTTCCCTTGGTTTGCAGATATTGTTAACTACCTGGTCACTGGACAGATGCCCGTTCACTGGTCCAAACAAGATAGGTCCAAGTTTTTGTCTGAGGTTAAGCATTTCTTCTTTGATGACCCATACCTGTTCAAGTACTGTCCAGACCAGATCATTAGGAGATGCATTTCAGAAGAGGACTATTTAAGTGTGATATCCTTCTGCCATGACCACGCCTGTGGTGGGCATTTTAGTTCTAGAAAGACTGCAACAAAGGTGTTGCAATGCGGATTTTACTGGCCCTCCCTTTTCAAGGATTGTCACACCTTTTGTTTGCACTGTGAACGTTGTCAGAAATTAGGCAAAATTACGCGGAGGAACATGATGCCTTTAAATCCAATGCTTATTGTGGAAATTTTTGATGTTTGGGGCATAGACTTCATGGGTCCATTTCCGAGTTCCTTCGGCAACTTATACATTTTGCTTGCTGTAGATTATGTCTCCAAATGGATAGAGGCGATTCCAACCAGAACGAATGATCGTCACGTGGTTATCAAATTTATTAAAGAAAACATCTTTTCTAGATTTGGTACGCCCAGGGCGATTATCAGTGATGGTGGGAGTCACTTTTGTAATAGCACCTTCGAGAATCTGATGAAAAAGTATTCTATTACTCATAAGGTTGCTACTCCGTATCACCCACAAACTAGCGGACAGGTGGAAGTGTCTAATAGGCAAATAAAGCAAATTTTGGAAAAGACAGTCAATCCTACCCGGAAAGATTGGTCTTTAAGATTGACAGACGCTTTATGGGCTTATCGGACTGCCTATAAGACCCCGATCGGCATGTCTCCATATCGATTGGTCTTTGGGAAAGCATGTCACTTGCCGGTAGAATTGGAGCATAATGCTTACTGGGCCATCAAAATGTTCAATTTTGATTTAAGTAAAGCCGGTAACCTACGCAAGTTGCATCTCAATGAGATGGAGGAACTTAGAAATGACGCCTATGAGAATGCCAAGATTTATAAGGATCGGATGAAGAGAAACCATGATCAATCTATCTTGAGGAAATCCTTTGAACCGGGCATGAAAGTTCTTCTGTATAATTCTCGCCTGCATCTTTTTCCAGGAAAACTGAGATCCCACTGGACTGGACCCTTCATTGTTCGCACTGTCTATTTTCATGGGGCAGTTGAGATTGAGAACCCCAAGAATGGGGATGTTTTTAAAGTCAATGGTCAGAGGTTGAAACCTTTTTTGGAGCTTAAGAACAAGGATGTCGAAGAAACCCTTGTTCAGGACCCTGTGTATGTTGCATAAGTAATTTTCAGGGTCACGTCGGGTTGATAAAGTGAAACTAAGCGCTGGTTGGTAGGCAACCCAATATTCATTTTTTGCATCAACCGATGGTAAGGCGTTCCATTTTTTATTTTTATTTTTATTTTTTTATTTTATTTTTCTTTCTTCTTTTCTTGTCCATTTATCATTTCGCATTGCATATCATTGAGGACAATGTTTGATTTAGGTTTGGGGGTGTGGTACTGCATTGCACACATGTATTTGCCTGTAAATATTTAGTATTTTTTTTTAATTTCTCCAAAAAAAAAAAAAAAAAAAAAAGAAGAAAGAAAATTCCATGGGATTTTTTCTTGTTAATAAGTTTCGAAATCTTAGTTTACCATGCTATCCAAATCCTAAAAAGAATATCACAAAATCAAGTCTTGGAAAAATTCTTGCACATTTAGCCACATGAGTGTAGGCCAAGTGAAGAGTGAGCACATATGAGTGACCCTGACAAATCACTAGTGGAGACTAAACCAATTGAGTGTAGAGCCTTTCTATTCCTTCAGGGTAAGGACTCTTCTGCGCTAATTCCGAGTAGAATGAAGAGCTACTCAAACTCGTAGTTTTCGGCACATTTCTTTTATCTCATTAGTGCCTATTTCTTTCCAACCATTGAGGGTGTCATCAAAATTGCGAACTAACCTTGACTTGTAGCTTGTGAGCACCTTTCTAGACCTGGTAAAGTGATGATAGGCAATCTAAAATGAAAACCTCATGGCCATTAAAAACCTACCCATAAAAACATTTCCATAGTAACCCTTTTTGCGCCATTATCCTTTATACATTTTTCCTTAAAAATTCCCAAAGCCTCTCCACCCAAATAAAAAGCCTTCAACCGATTGTTTTTTAGAAGAGGAAGGAAAAGATAAAGAAAGAAGGAAGTGTGCATTGTTGATACTTCACATGATCTATCCAAGGAAAAAGTCTTCTCGAAAAAAAAAAAACAAAAAAAAAAGAGCATAGTTGAAAAAAAAAAAAACAAAAAAAAAATAGAAGAAAAGGAAAAAGTGAAGTCGAATCGAAGAAAATTCCTTCGAAGAAAACTCAAGATCTTACCTTCTCAGAAACCCTGAAACCTCATTTTCCATTTTTACCAAACCCTTTGCTCTAACCCCATTACAACCAATAAAAGACCTATTGGATTTCAGGAAAAGTTAGGATGTTAAAACAAGTGAGAAGTTGAGTGAGCATTTTTACCCTCAGTTAAATGGTTGTTCTTTCCATGAGATAACTTCACCAAAAATTCTTCATTCTCAAAAGATATGTGAGTCCTTTTGCCAATACTCACATATAGAGTGATAAGTCAGAAAATCTAAGCGATTTTATTTCCGAGAGTATGACTGTGAGGCTGAAGTCAAAACGAATGGATTTAGAAGGTGATCAAATTTGTGTTTTCTCAGAACCCAAAACAGCACAAGTGTTGGCTAAACTCACTCAAATACACTCCGGGACTTGAGCATCCTGAAAGATTTTTAGCAATTGGACAGTGTTCTAAACTTGGTCTCATTTTTATTAGCTTGCTAAAAACCCGAGGATATAAATAAAAAGAATTTTGTGGGATTTATTCGCTGAAAACCCTCACGAGACAAAACTCATCCACTAAGAGAAACTTAGGGGTTTAAATGGCTTGTTGCACGAGCTAAGTGCAGCCGCGATTCCTGTGAAAGTGAGTTAGGATTTTTTTTATCATTTTCTGCATATAGTTAGTTTTCTTTTATTTTGCTCGGGACTAGCAAAATGTAGGTTTGGGGGTGTGATGAGTTCACAAAAAATACACTTTTATAGCATTATTTTATGAGGTTTCAAAGATAAAAGAACTCAAAACACCATTTTTAGCATAAAAATAATAAATTTCCTCCCCATCATGCTTTGCTCATATCTTTCCATTATATATAGCCATTTGTATGCATTTATATGAGTTCCAATGGTCTCCATACAAAATATGTTAAAAAATACTCTCAATTATGTTAATTTCTCTTTGTAGGTGTTAATTGAAGATTAATTTGAAGATTAAAGTTGAGATTCAAGAGTTAAAGAGAGTAAGGCTAAGTTTAGAAGACAATTGGATGAAAAAATGACAAAGATAGGCCAACAATAAGAAGAAAAATGAAAGACCTGGGTTGGTATTTTGACCATATCTTTTCACTCGGATGTCCGATCGAGGTGATCTCAGAAGCATTGGAAAGCTTGTTCTAAGATCTACAAATCATATTTCACAATATTTTTCCCAATTCAGACGTTACGGGGGTCAAAATTGCACATCAATATGGGGGCTGTTTTCTAACACGAGAATTACATCCATATGTTCATATTTCCATTCTTGTGAAGTCCCACATCGGAAAGAAACCAAAAAGAGCAAGGCAAATATCTCTATATAAGGAAGGGATCTCTAGGCATTAGATACACAAGCCAGGAGAGCCTCCTCCTCTTTACTTAAGCTATTCATGTAATTGAGAGCAATTGTAGAGAGAAAGTGAGGAAAGCCTTGTAAAATTTGAAGATTTATAATGAAAGCTTTGTCTTCTCCAATGGGTGGCGAATCACTTTGATTGGATCTTCTAGATGAAGCTAAGTTAATACTTTTCCTTTTGCTTATGCTCTTAATTCCCTTTATGTGCTTAACATGCTAGAATAGATTTTTCTTCATTGCAATGTGCTACCTTCCATGCTTATTTTAATTCCTAGCATTCTTTTTACTATTTATGCTTAGGTTTGATAAATCATGCTTAGGAGTTAATATCTTTTGATGGTTTATGCTTACTTTTGATAAATAGTCATTAGGAATCTTTTCTTTTATGAAGGGAAGAAAATCTTAGCTATTAGATTGTTAATTTCTATCTTAGAGTTTTAAAGTTATATTTTCCAAATCTAAGCATTGATTTGTCATTAGATTTGAGTATTTGTTTGGGAAAATAGAAGAGCATTAGCATTGGATTAGTGTCACTTAGTGGATTCTAGATGATTCAATCTATCCATTAGTATTGCTTGTTGCTTATTTTACTTGCTTTAGTTTAATTGTATTCACATTCCCACACACTTATTCACTTGTTTTAATTCCCACACTCCATTTCTCTATCCACACCATCATATCCATTAGCTTATTTGTTCATACCTTCTATATGTTTGTTTTTATTCCTCCTTTGATTTTACACTTTTAGCACATTTCTTTTTATCTCCATCCACTCATTTTCTATCTTGTTCTCCTAATTAGTTAGTTTTCATGGATGCTTTTAGCTTATTTCTATCTTGATCTTTCACTTATTTTCACACACTTACTCATTTCTAACATTGTCCATTTGTTCTTGTTATTAACCTTGTTATTTTTCTTTTGATATTAACTTTGTTACTAACCTTGTTTTCACTTAAGTTCTTCTATTTCTACTTACATCTCTTTGTTATCTAGTTTCTTGTTTTCTTTTAGTTTGCATTTTTTATTTCCTTTGTTATTATCTTGTTTCTTGTTTTTGTTATCTCCATTTGCATTTGTTAGCTATATTTGAGTTGATACTCCTTTTCATTAATCATTGTTATTTCTCTTGTAACGATCCTCGTGGGAACGATATTCGGACTTTCATAGTCTATATTACTTGAGACAACCGTATACTTGCGGAAAAATTCTCAAACAGTAAGCTCGCGCCAAACTGGCTCGGCCCTTTCAAGGTGGTCTCGGCCTCGGAAGGTCGGCCTACAGATTTGAGGGGATGGACGGCCTACACCTTTTATTGTTTCCTTGATGGATACTCCGGCTATAATCAAATACCTATAGCACCAGAGGACCAGGACAAGACAACTTTTACATGCCCTTTCGGTACATTTGCCTACCGGCGCATGCCTTTTGGGTTGTGTAATGCACCTGCGACATTTCAAATGTGTATGATGAGCATATTTTCGGACATGGTCGAACGATTCTTAGAGGTGTTTATGGACGATTTTTCGGTCCATGGGAGTAGTTTACAGGAATGTTTGCATCACCTGAACCTTGTTTTAGTGAGATGCCAAGAGAAGAATCTTGTTTTGAATTGGGAGAAGTGTCATTTCATGGTGAAAAGAGGAATTGTCTTGGGCCATGTTATTTCTGAGAATGGCATTGAGGTTGACAAGGCCAAAATTGAACTCATTTCCAACCTGCCACCGCCAAAAACGGTGAAGAATATCAGATCTTTCTTGGGCCATGCAGGTTTTTATAGACGGTTCATTAAGAATTTTAGCAAGATAGCTGCACCCTTGTGCAATCTGCTATCTAAGGATATGCCTTTTGTCTTCAATGAACCCTGCCTACAAGCATTTGAACAATTGAAAAAGGAGTTAACCTCTACCCCGATAATAAAGCCACCTGATTGGACAATTCCTTTTGAACTCATGTGTGACACTTCTGACCATGCTCTTGGGGCTGTGCTAGGACAGAGAGTGAACAAATCGCCCCATGTCATATATTATGCCAGTAGGACCTTGAATGATGCTTAGCTAAATTACACAACCACAGAGAAAGAGTTGTTAGCTGTCGTCTTTGCCCTGGAGAAGTTTAGACCCTACCTGATTGGGTCTAAGGTCATAGTTTACACCGATCATTCTGCCCTTAGGTACCTGTTGATGAAAAAAGATGCGAAAGCCCGTCTGATTAGGTGGATTCTCTTGTTACAAGAGTTTGACCTTGAGATTCGGGACAAGAAAGGTTCTGAAAATGTTGTAGCTGACCATCTCTCTCGATTACCTTCAGACCTCGAGCATGAGAGCATCCCATTGAGTGAGAGTTTCCCGGATGAACAATTGTTGAGTGTCTCCCATTTCCCTTGGTTTGCAGATATTGTTAACTACCTGGTCACTGGACAGATGCCCGTTCACTGGTCCAAACAAGATAGGTCCAAGTTTTTGTCTGAGGTTAAGCATTTCTTCTTTGATGACCCATACATGTTCAAGTACTGTCCAGACCAGATCATTAGGAGATGCATTTCAGAAGAGGACTATTTAAGTGTGATATCCTTCTGCCATGACCACGCCTGTGGTGGGCATTTTAGTTCTAGAAAGACTGCAACAAAGGTGTTGCAATGCGGATTTTACTGGCCCTCCCTTTTCAAGGATTGTCACACCTTTTGTTTGCACTGTGAACGTTGTCAGAAATTAGGCAAAATTACGCGGAGGAACATGATGCCTTTAAATCCAATGCTTATTGTGGAAATTTTTGATGTTTGGGGCATAGACTTCATGGGTCCATTTCCGAGTTCCTTCGGCAACTTATACATTTTGCTTGCTGTAGATTATGTCTCCAAATGGATAGAGGCGATTCCAACCAGAACGAATGATCGTCACGTGGTTATCAAATTTATTAAAGAAAACATCTTTTCTAGATTTGGTACGCCCAGGGCGATTATCAGTGATGGTGGGAGTCACTTTTGTAATAGCACCTTCGAGAATCTGATGAAAAAGTATTCTATTACTCATAAGGTTGCTACTCCGTATCACCCACAAACTAGCGGACAGGTGGAAGTGTCTAATAGGCAAATAAAGCAAATTTTGGAAAAGACAGTCAATCCTACCCGGAAAGATTGGTCTTTAAGATTGACAGACGCTTTATGGGCTTATCGGACTGCCTATAAGACCCCGATCGGCATGTCTCCATATCGATTGGTCTTTGGGAAAGCATGTCACTTGCCGGTAGAATTGGAGCATAATGCTTACTGGGCCATCAAAATGTTCAATTTTGATTTAAGTAAAGCCGGTAACCTACGCAAGTTGCATCTCAATGAGATGGAGGAACTTAGAAATGACGCCTATGAGAATGCCAAGATTTATAAGGATCGGATGAAGAGAAACCATGATCAATCTATCTTGAGGAAATCCTTTGAACCGGGCATGAAAGTTCTTCTGTATAATTCTCGCCTGCATCTTTTTCCAGGAAAACTGAGATCCCACTGGACTGGACCCTTCATTGTTCGCACTGTCTATTTTCATGGGGCAGTTGAGATTGAGAACCCCAAGAATGGGGATGTTTTTAAAGTCAATGGTCAGAGGTTGAAACCTTTTTTGGAGCTTAAGAACAAGGATGTCGAAGAAACCCTTGTTCAGGACCCTGTGTATGTTGCATAAGTAATTTTCAGGGTCACGTCGGGTTGATAAAGTGAAACTAAGCGCTGGTTGGTAGGCAACCCAATATTCATTTTTTGCATCAACCGATGGTAAGGCGTTCCATTTTTTATTTTTATTTTTATTTTTTTATTTTATTTTTCTTTCTTCTTTTCTTGTCCATTTATCATTTCGCATTGCATATCATTGAGGACAATGTTTGATTTAGGTTTGGGGGTGTGGTACTGCATTGCACACATGTATTTGCCTGTAAATATTTAGTATTTTTTTTTAATTTCTCCAAAAAAAAAAAAAAAAAAAAAAGAAGAAAGAAAATTCCATGGGATTTTTTCTTGTTAATAAGTTTCGAAATCTTAGTTTACCATGCTATCCAAATCCTAAAAAGAATATCACAAAATCAAGTCTTGGAAAAATTCTTGCACATTTAGCCACATGAGTGTAGGCCAAGTGAAGAGTGAGCACATATGAGTGACCCTGACAAATCACTAGTGGAGACTAAACCAATTGAGTGTAGAGCCTTTCTATTCCTTCAGGGTAAGGACTCTTCTGCGCTAATTCCGAGTAGAATGAAGAGCTACTCAAACTCGTAGTTTTCGGCACATTTCTTTTATCTCATTAGTGCCTATTTCTTTCCAACCATTGAGGGTGTCATCAAAATTGCGAACTAACCTTGACTTGTAGCTTGTGAGCACCTTTCTAGACCTGGTAAAGTGATGATAGGCAATCTAAAATGAAAACCTCATGGCCATTAAAAACCTACCCATAAAAACATTTCCATAGTAACCCTTTTTGCGCCATTATCCTTTATACATTTTTCCTTAAAAATTCCCAAAGCCTCTCCACCCAAATAAAAAGCCTTCAACCGATTGTTTTTTAGAAGAGGAAGGAAAAGATAAAGAAAGAAGGAAGTGTGCATTGTTGATACTTCACATGATCTATCCAAGGAAAAAGTCTTCTCGAAAAAAAAAAAAACAAAAAAAAAAGAGCATAGTTGAAAAAAAAAAAAACAAAAAAAAAATAGAAGAAAAGGAAAAAGTGAAGTCGAATCGAAGAAAATTCCTTCGAAGAAAACTCAAGATCTTACCTTCTCAGAAACCCTGAAACCTCATTTTCCATTTTTACCAAACCCTTTGCTCTAACCCCATTACAACCAATAAAAGACCTATTGGATTTCAGGAAAAGTTAGGATGTTAAAACAAGTGAGAAGTTGAGTGAGCATTTTTACCCTCAGTTAAATGGTTGTTCTTTCCATGAGATAACTTCACCAAAAATTCTTCATTCTCAAAAGATATGTGAGTCCTTTTGCCAATACTCACATATAGAGTGATAAGTCAGAAAATCTAAGCGATTTTATTTCCGAGAGTATGACTGTGAGGCTGAAGTCAAAACGAATGGATTTAGAAGGTGATCAAATTTGTGTTTTCTCAGAACCCAAAACAGCACAAGTGTTGGCTAAACTCACTCAAATACACTCCGGGACTTGAGCATCCTGAAAGATTTTTAGCAATTGGACAGTGTTCTAAACTTGGTCTCATTTTTATTAGCTTGCTAAAAACCCGAGGATATAAATAAAAAGAATTTTGTGGGATTTATTCGCTGAAAACCCTCACGAGACAAAACTCATCCACTAAGAGAAACTTAGGGGTTTAAATGGCTTGTTGCACGAGCTAAGTGCAGCCGCGATTCCTGTGAAAGTGAGTTAGGATTTTTTTTATCATTTTCTGCATATAGTTAGTTTTCTTTTATTTTGCTCGGGACTAGCAAAATGTAGGTTTGGGGGTGTGATGAGTTCACAAAAAATACACTTTTATAGCATTATTTTATGAGGTTTCAAAGATAAAAGAACTCAAAACACCATTTTTAGCATAAAAATAATAAATTTCCTCCCCATCATGCTTTGCTCATATCTTTCCATTATATATAGCCATTTGTATGCATTTATATGAGTTCCAATGGTCTCCATACAAAATATGTTAAAAAATACTCTCAATTATGTTAATTTCTCTTTGTAGGTGTTAATTGAAGATTAATTTGAAGATTAAAGTTGAGATTCAAGAGTTAAAGAGAGTAAGGCTAAGTTTAGAAGACAATTGGATGAAAAAATGACAAAGATAGGCCAACAATAAGAAGAAAAATGAAAGACCTGGGTTGGTATTTTGACCATATCTTTTCACTCGGATGTCCGATCGAGGTGATCTCAGAAGCATTGGAAAGCTTGTTCTAAGATCTACAAATCATATTTCACAATATTTTTCCCAATTCAGACGTTACGGGGGTCAAAATTGCACATCAATATGGGGGCTGTTTTCTAACACGAGAATTACATCCATATGTTCATATTTCCATTCTTGTGAAGTCCCACATCGGAAAGAAACCAAAAAGAGCAAGGCAAATATCTCTATATAAGGAAGGGATCTCTAGGCATTAGATACACAAGCCAGGAGAGCCTCCTCCTCTTTACTTAAGCTATTCATGTAATTGAGAGCAATTGTAGAGAGAAAGTGAGGAAAGCCTTGTAAAATTTGAAGATTTATAATGAAAGCTTTGTCTTCTCCAATGGGTGGCGAATCACTTTGATTGGATCTTCTAGATGAAGCTAAGTTAATACTTTTCCTTTTGCTTATGCTCTTAATTCCCTTTATGTGCTTAACATGCTAGAATAGATTTTTCTTCATTGCAATGTGCTACCTTCCATGCTTATTTTAATTCCTAGCATTCTTTTTACTATTTATGCTTAGGTTTGATAAATCATGCTTAGGAGTTAATATCTTTTGATGGTTTATGCTTACTTTTGATAAATAGTCATTAGGAATCTTTTCTTTTATGAAGGGAAGAAAATCTTAGCTATTAGATTGTTAATTTCTATCTTAGAGTTTTAAAGTTATATTTTCCAAATCTAAGCATTGATTTGTCATTAGATTTGAGTATTTGTTTGGGAAAATAGAAGAGCATTAGCATTGGATTAGTGTCACTTAGTGGATTCTAGATGATTCAATCTATCCATTAGTATTGCTTGTTGCTTATTTTACTTGCTTTAGTTTAATTGTATTCACATTCCCACACACTTATTCACTTGTTTTAATTCCCACACTCCATTTCTCTATCCACACCATCATATCCATTAGCTTATTTGTTCATACCTTCTATATGTTTGTTTTTATTCCTCCTTTGATTTTACACTTTTAGCACATTTCTTTTTATCTCCATCCACTCATTTTCTATCTTGTTCTCCTAATTAGTTAGTTTTCATGGATGCTTTTAGCTTATTTCTATCTTGATCTTTCACTTATTTTCACACACTTACTCATTTCTAACATTGTCCATTTGTTCTTGTTATTAACCTTGTTATTTTTCTTTTGATATTAACTTTGTTACTAACCTTGTTTTCACTTAAGTTCTTCTATTTCTACTTACATCTCTTTGTTATCTAGTTTCTTGTTTTCTTTTAGTTTGCATTTTTTATTTCCTTTGTTATTATCTTGTTTCTTGTTTTTGTTATCTCCATTTGCATTTGTTAGCTATATTTGAGTTGATACTCCTTTTCATTAATCATTGTTATTTCTCTTGTAACGATCCTCGTGGGAACGATATTCGGACTTTCATAGTCTATATTACTTGAGACAACCGTATACTTGCGGAAAAATTCTCAAACAGTAAGCTCGCGCCAAACTGGCTCGGCCCTTTCAAGGTGGTCTCGGCCTCGGAAGGTCGGCCTACAGATTTGAGGGGATGGACGGCCTACACCTTTTATTGTTTCCTTGATGGATACTCCGGCTATAATCAAATACCTATAGCACCAGAGGACCAGGACAAGACAACTTTTACATGCCCTTTCGGTACATTTGCCTACCGGCGCATGCCTTTTGGGTTGTGTAATGCACCTGCGACATTTCAAATGTGTATGATGAGCATATTTTCGGACATGGTCGAACGATTCTTAGAGGTGTTTATGGACGATTTTTCGGTCCATGGGAGTAGTTTACAGGAATGTTTGCATCACCTGAACCTTGTTTTAGTGAGATGCCAAGAGAAGAATCTTGTTTTGAATTGGGAGAAGTGTCATTTCATGGTGAAAAGAGGAATTGTCTTGGGCCATGTTATTTCTGAGAATGGCATTGAGGTTGACAAGGCCAAAATTGAACTCATTTCCAACCTGCCACCGCCAAAAACGGTGAAGAATATCAGATCTTTCTTGGGCCATGCAGGTTTTTATAGACGGTTCATTAAGAATTTTAGCAAGATAGCTGCACCCTTGTGCAATCTGCTATCTAAGGATATGCCTTTTGTCTTCAATGAACCCTGCCTACAAGCATTTGAACAATTGAAAAAGGAGTTAACCTCTACCCCGATAATAAAGCCACCTGATTGGACAATTCCTTTTGAACTCATGTGTGACACTTCTGACCATGCTCTTGGGGCTGTGCTAGGACAGAGAGTGAACAAATCGCCCCATGTCATATATTATGCCAGTAGGACCTTGAATGATGCTTAGCTAAATTACACAACCACAGAGAAAGAGTTGTTAGCTGTCGTCTTTGCCCTGGAGAAGTTTAGACCCTACCTGATTGGGTCTAAGGTCATAGTTTACACCGATCATTCTGCCCTTAGGTACCTGTTGATGAAAAAAGATGCGAAAGCCCGTCTGATTAGGTGGATTCTCTTGTTACAAGAGTTTGACCTTGAGATTCGGGACAAGAAAGGTTCTGAAAATGTTGTAGCTGACCATCTCTCTCGATTACCTTCAGACCTCGAGCATGAGAGCATCCCATTGAGTGAGAGTTTCCCGGATGAACAATTGTTGAGTGTCTCCCATTTCCCTTGGTTTGCAGATATTGTTAACTACCTGGTCACTGGACAGATGCCCGTTCACTGGTCCAAACAAGATAGGTCCAAGTTTTTGTCTGAGGTTAAGCATTTCTTCTTTGATGACCCATACCTGTTCAAGTACTGTCCAGACCAGATCATTAGGAGATGCATTTCAGAAGAGGACTATTTAAGTGTGATATCCTTCTGCCATGACCACGCCTGTGGTGGGCATTTTAGTTCTAGAAAGACTGCAACAAAGGTGTTGCAATGCGGATTTTACTGGCCCTCCCTTTTCAAGGATTGTCACACCTTTTGTTTGCACTGTGAACGTTGTCAGAAATTAGGCAAAATTACGCGGAGGAACATGATGCCTTTAAATCCAATGCTTATTGTGGAAATTTTTGATGTTTGGGGCATAGACTTCATGGGTCCATTTCCGAGTTCCTTCGGCAACTTATACATTTTGCTTGCTGTAGATTATGTCTCCAAATGGATAGAGGCGATTCCAACCAGAACGAATGATCGTCACGTGGTTATCAAATTTATTAAAGAAAACATCTTTTCTAGATTTGGTACGCCCAGGGCGATTATCAGTGATGGTGGGAGTCACTTTTGTAATAGCACCTTCGAGAATCTGATGAAAAAGTATTCTATTACTCATAAGGTTGCTACTCCGTATCACCCACAAACTAGCGGACAGGTGGAAGTGTCTAATAGGCAAATAAAGCAAATTTTGGAAAAGACAGTCAATCCTACCCGGAAAGATTGGTCTTTAAGATTGACAGACGCTTTATGGGCTTATCGGACTGCCTATAAGACCCCGATCGGCATGTCTCCATATCGATTGGTCTTTGGGAAAGCATGTCACTTGCCGGTAGAATTGGAGCATAATGCTTACTGGGCCATCAAAATGTTCAATTTTGATTTAAGTAAAGCCGGTAACCTACGCAAGTTGCATCTCAATGAGATGGAGGAACTTAGAAATGACGCCTATGAGAATGCCAAGATTTATAAGGATCGGATGAAGAGAAACCATGATCAATCTATCTTGAGGAAATCCTTTGAACCGGGCATGAAAGTTCTTCTGTATAATTCTCGCCTGCATCTTTTTCCAGGAAAACTGAGATCCCACTGGACTGGACCCTTCATTGTTCGCACTGTCTATTTTCATGGGGCAGTTGAGATTGAGAACCCCAAGAATGGGGATGTTTTTAAAGTCAATGGTCAGAGGTTGAAACCTTTTTTGGAGCTTAAGAACAAGGATGTCGAAGAAACCCTTGTTCAGGACCCTGTGTATGTTGCATAAGTAATTTTCAGGGTCACGTCGGGTTGATAAAGTGAAACTAAGCGCTGGTTGGTAGGCAACCCAATATTCATTTTTTGCATCAACCGATGGTAAGGCGTTCCATTTTTTATTTTTATTTTTATTTTTTTATTTTATTTTTCTTTCTTCTTTTCTTGTCCATTTATCATTTCGCATTGCATATCATTGAGGACAATGTTTGATTTAGGTTTGGGGGTGTGGTACTGCATTGCACACATGTATTTGCCTGTAAATATTTAGTATTTTTTTTTAATTTCTCCAAAAAAAAAAAAAAAAAAAAAAGAAGAAAGAAAATTCCATGGGATTTTTTCTTGTTAATAAGTTTCGAAATCTTAGTTTACCATGCTATCCAAATCCTAAAAAGAATATCACAAAATCAAGTCTTGGAAAAATTCTTGCACATTTAGCCACATGAGTGTAGGCCAAGTGAAGAGTGAGCACATATGAGTGACCCTGACAAATCACTAGTGGAGACTAAACCAATTGAGTGTAGAGCCTTTCTATTCCTTCAGGGTAAGGACTCTTCTGCGCTAATTCCGAGTAGAATGAAGAGCTACTCAAACTCGTAGTTTTCGGCACATTTCTTTTATCTCATTAGTGCCTATTTCTTTCCAACCATTGAGGGTGTCATCAAAATTGCGAACTAACCTTGACTTGTAGCTTGTGAGCACCTTTCTAGACCTGGTAAAGTGATGATAGGCAATCTAAAATGAAAACCTCATGGCCATTAAAAACCTACCCATAAAAACATTTCCATAGTAACCCTTTTTGCGCCATTATCCTTTATACATTTTTCCTTAAAAATTCCCAAAGCCTCTCCACCCAAATAAAAAGCCTTCAACCGATTGTTTTTTAGAAGAGGAAGGAAAAGATAAAGAAAGAAGGAAGTGTGCATTGTTGATACTTCACATGATCTATCCAAGGAAAAAGTCTTCTCGAAAAAAAAAAAAACAAAAAAAAAAGAGCATAGTTGAAAAAAAAAAAAACAAAAAAAAAATAGAAGAAAAGGAAAAAGTGAAGTCGAATCGAAGAAAATTCCTTCGAAGAAAACTCAAGATCTTACCTTCTCAGAAACCCTGAAACCTCATTTTCCATTTTTACCAAACCCTTTGCTCTAACCCCATTACAACCAATAAAAGACCTATTGGATTTCAGGAAAAGTTAGGATGTTAAAACAAGTGAGAAGTTGAGTGAGCATTTTTACCCTCAGTTAAATGGTTGTTCTTTCCATGAGATAACTTCACCAAAAATTCTTCATTCTCAAAAGATATGTGAGTCCTTTTGCCAATACTCACATATAGAGTGATAAGTCAGAAAATCTAAGCGATTTTATTTCCGAGAGTATGACTGTGAGGCTGAAGTCAAAACGAATGGATTTAGAAGGTGATCAAATTTGTGTTTTCTCAGAACCCAAAACAGCACAAGTGTTGGCTAAACTCACTCAAATACACTCCGGGACTTGAGCATCCTGAAAGATTTTTAGCAATTGGACAGTGTTCTAAACTTGGTCTCATTTTTATTAGCTTGCTAAAAACCCGAGGATATAAATAAAAAGAATTTTGTGGGATTTATTCGCTGAAAACCCTCACGAGACAAAACTCATCCACTAAGAGAAACTTAGGGGTTTAAATGGCTTGTTGCACGAGCTAAGTGCAGCCGCGATTCCTGTGAAAGTGAGTTAGGATTTTTTTTATCATTTTCTGCATATAGTTAGTTTTCTTTTATTTTGCTCGGGACTAGCAAAATGTAGGTTTGGGGGTGTGATGAGTTCACAAAAAATACACTTTTATAGCATTATTTTATGAGGTTTCAAAGATAAAAGAACTCAAAACACCATTTTTAGCATAAAAATAATAAATTTCCTCCCCATCATGCTTTGCTCATATCTTTCCATTATATATAGCCATTTGTATGCATTTATATGAGTTCCAATGGTCTCCATACAAAATATGTTAAAAAATACTCTCAATTATGTTAATTTCTCTTTGTAGGTGTTAATTGAAGATTAATTTGAAGATTAAAGTTGAGATTCAAGAGTTAAAGAGAGTAAGGCTAAGTTTAGAAGACAATTGGATGAAAAAATGACAAAGATAGGCCAACAATAAGAAGAAAAATGAAAGACCTGGGTTGGTATTTTGACCATATCTTTTCACTCGGATGTCCGATCGAGGTGATCTCAGAAGCATTGGAAAGCTTGTTCTAAGATCTACAAATCATATTTCACAATATTTTTCCCAATTCAGACGTTACGGGGGTCAAAATTGCACATCAATATGGGGGCTGTTTTCTAACACGAGAATTACATCCATATGTTCATATTTCCATTCTTGTGAAGTCCCACATCGGAAAGAAACCAAAAAGAGCAAGGCAAATATCTCTATATAAGGAAGGGATCTCTAGGCATTAGATACACAAGCCAGGAGAGCCTCCTCCTCTTTACTTAAGCTATTCATGTAATTGAGAGCAATTGTAGAGAGAAAGTGAGGAAAGCCTTGTAAAATTTGAAGATTTATAATGAAAGCTTTGTCTTCTCCAATGGGTGGCGAATCACTTTGATTGGATCTTCTAGATGAAGCTAAGTTAATACTTTTCCTTTTGCTTATGCTCTTAATTCCCTTTATGTGCTTAACATGCTAGAATAGATTTTTCTTCATTGCAATGTGCTACCTTCCATGCTTATTTTAATTCCTAGCATTCTTTTTACTATTTATGCTTAGGTTTGATAAATCATGCTTAGGAGTTAATATCTTTTGATGGTTTATGCTTACTTTTGATAAATAGTCATTAGGAATCTTTTCTTTTATGAAGGGAAGAAAATCTTAGCTATTAGATTGTTAATTTCTATCTTAGAGTTTTAAAGTTATATTTTCCAAATCTAAGCATTGATTTGTCATTAGATTTGAGTATTTGTTTGGGAAAATAGAAGAGCATTAGCATTGGATTAGTGTCACTTAGTGGATTCTAGATGATTCAATCTATCCATTAGTATTGCTTGTTGCTTATTTTACTTGCTTTAGTTTAATTGTATTCACATTCCCACACACTTATTCACTTGTTTTAATTCCCACACTCCATTTCTCTATCCACACCATCATATCCATTAGCTTATTTGTTCATACCTTCTATATGTTTGTTTTTATTCCTCCTTTGATTTTACACTTTTAGCACATTTCTTTTTATCTCCATCCACTCATTTTCTATCTTGTTCTCCTAATTAGTTAGTTTTCATGGATGCTTTTAGCTTATTTCTATCTTGATCTTTCACTTATTTTCACACACTTACTCATTTCTAACATTGTCCATTTGTTCTTGTTATTAACCTTGTTATTTTTCTTTTGATATTAACTTTGTTACTAACCTTGTTTTCACTTAAGTTCTTCTATTTCTACTTACATCTCTTTGTTATCTAGTTTCTTGTTTTCTTTTAGTTTGCATTTTTTATTTCCTTTGTTATTATCTTGTTTCTTGTTTTTGTTATCTCCATTTGCATTTGTTAGCTATATTTGAGTTGATACTCCTTTTCATTAATCATTGTTATTTCTCTTGTAACGATCCTCGTGGGAACGATATTCGGACTTTCATAGTCTATATTACTTGAGACAACCGTATACTTGCGGAAAAATTCTCAAACAGTAAGCTCGCGCCAAACTGGCTCGGCCCTTTCAAGGTGGTCTCGGCCTCGGAAGGTCGGCCTACAGATTTGAGGGGATGGACGGCCTACACCTTTTATTGTTTCCTTGATGGATACTCCGGCTATAATCAAATACCTATAGCACCAGAGGACCAGGACAAGACAACTTTTATATGCCCTTTTGGTACATTTGCCTACCGGCGCATGCCTTTTGGGTTGTGTAATGCACCTGCGACATTTCAAATGTGTATGATGAGCATATTTTCGGACATGGTCGAACGATTCTTAGAGGTGTTTATGGACGATTTTTCGGTCCATGGGAGTAGTTTACAGGAATGTTTGCATCACCTGAACCTTGTTTTAGTGAGATGCCAAGAGAAGAATCTTGTTTTGAATTGGGAGAAGTGTCATTTCATGGTGAAAAGAGGAATTGTCTTGGGCCATGTTATTTCTGAGAATGGCATTGAGGTTGACAAGGCCAAAATTGAACTCATTTCCAACCTGCCACCGCCAAAAACGGTGAAGAATATCAGATCTTTCTTGGGCCATGCAGGTTTTTATAGACGGTTCATTAAGAATTTTAGCAAGATAGCTGCACCCTTGTGCAATCTGCTATCTAAGGATATGCCTTTTGTCTTCAATGAACCCTGCCTACAAGCATTTGAACAATTGAAAAAGGAGTTAACCTCTACCCCGATAATAAAGCCACCTGATTGGACAATTCCTTTTGAACTCATGTGTGACACTTCTGACCATGCTCTTGGGGCTGTGCTAGGACAGAGAGTGAACAAATCGCCCCATGTCATATATTATGCCAGTAGGACCTTGAATGATGCTTAGCTAAATTACACAACCACAGAGAAAGAGTTGTTAGCTGTCGTCTTTGCCCTGGAGAAGTTTAGACCCTACCTGATTGGGTCTAAGGTCATAGTTTACACCGATCATTCTGCCCTTAGGTACCTGTTGATGAAAAAAGATGCGAAAGCCCGTCTGATTAGGTGGATTCTCTTGTTACAAGAGTTTGACCTTGAGATTCGGGACAAGAAAGGTTCTGAAAATGTTGTAGCTGACCATCTCTCTCGATTACCTTCAGACCTCGAGCATGAGAGCATCCCATTGAGTGAGAGTTTCCCGGATGAACAATTGTTGAGTGTCTCCCATTTCCCTTGGTTTGCAGATATTGTTAACTACCTGGTCACTGGACAGATGCCCGTTCACTGGTCCAAACAAGATAGGTCCAAGTTTTTGTCTGAGGTTAAGCATTTCTTCTTTGATGACCCATACCTGTTCAAGTACTGTCCATACCAGATCATTAGGAGATGCATTTCAGAAGAGGACTATTTAAGTGTGATATCCTTCTGCCATGACCACGCCTGTGGTGGGCATTTTAGTTCTAGAAAGACTGCAACAAAGGTGTTGCAATGCGGATTTTACTGGCCCTCCCTTTTCAAGGATTGTCACACCTTTTGTTTGCACTGTGAACGTTGTCAGAAATTAGGCAAAATTACGCGGAGGAACATGATGCCTTTAAATCCAATGCTTATTGTGGAAATTTTTGATGTTTGGGGCATAGACTTCATGGGTCCATTTCCGAGTTCCTTCGGCAACTTATACATTTTGCTTGCTGTAGATTATGTCTCCAAATGGATAGAGGCGATTCCAACCAGAACGAATGATCGTCACGTGGTTATCAAATTTATTAAAGAAAACATCTTTTCTAGATTTGGTACGCCCAGGGCGATTATCAGTGATGGTGGGAGTCACTTTTGTAATAGCACCTTCGAGAATCTGATGAAAAAGTATTCTATTACTCATAAGGTTGCTACTCCGTATCACCCACAAACTAGCGGACAGGTGGAAGTGTCTAATAGGCAAATAAAGCAAATTTTGGAAAAGACAGTCAATCCTACCCGGAAAGATTGGTCTTTAAGATTGACAGACGCTTTATGGGCTTATCGGACTGCCTATAAGACCCCGATCGGCATGTCTCCATATCGATTGGTCTTTGGGAAAGCATGTCACTTGCCGGTAGAATTGGAGCATAATGCTTACTGGGCCATCAAAATGTTCAATTTTGATTTAAGTAAAGCCGGTAACCTACGCAAGTTGCATCTCAATGAGATGGAGGAACTTAGAAATGACGCCTATGAGAATGCCAAGATTTATAAGGATCGGATGAAGAGAAACCATGATCAATCTATCTTGAGGAAATCCTTTGAACCGGGCATGAAAGTTCTTCTGTATAATTCTCGCCTGCATCTTTTTCCAGGAAAACTGAGATCCCACTGGACTGGACCCTTCATTGTTCGCACTGTCTATTTTCATGGGGCAGTTGAGATTGAGAACCCCAAGAATGGGGATGTTTTTAAAGTCAATGGTCAGAGGTTGAAACCTTTTTTGGAGCTTAAGAACAAGGATGTCGAAGAAACCCTTGTTCAGGACCCTGTGTATGTTGCATAAGTAATTTTCAGGGTCACGTCGGGTTGATAAAGTGAAACTAAGCGCTGGTTGGTAGGCAACCCAATATTCATTTTTTGCATCAACCGATGGTAAGGCGTTCCATTTTTTATTTTTATTTTTATTTTTTTATTTTATTTTTCTTTCTTCTTTTCTTGTCCATTTATCATTTCGCATTGCATATCATTGAGGACAATGTTTGATTTAGGTTTGGGGGTGTGGTACTGCATTGCACACATGTATTTGCCTGTAAATATTTAGTATTTTTTTTTAATTTCTCCAAAAAAAAAAAAAAAAAAAAAAGAAGAAAGAAAATTCCATGGGATTTTTTCTTGTTAATAAGTTTCGAAATCTTAGTTTACCATGCTATCCAAATCCTAAAAAGAATATCACAAAATCAAGTCTTGGAAAAATTCTTGCACATTTAGCCACATGAGTGTAGGCCAAGTGAAGAGTGAGCACATATGAGTGACCCTGACAAATCACTAGTGGAGACTAAACCAATTGAGTGTAGAGCCTTTCTATTCCTTCAGGGTAAGGACTCTTCTGCGCTAATTCCGAGTAGAATGAAGAGCTACTCAAACTCGTAGTTTTCGGCACATTTCTTTTATCTCATTAGTGCCTATTTCTTTCCAACCATTGAGGGTGTCATCAAAATTGCGAACTAACCTTGACTTGTAGCTTGTGAGCACCTTTCTAGACCTGGTAAAGTGATGATAGGCAATCTAAAATGAAAACCTCATGGCCATTAAAAACCTACCCATAAAAACATTTCCATAGTAACCCTTTTTGCGCCATTATCCTTTATACATTTTTCCTTAAAAATTCCCAAAGCCTCTCCACCCAAATAAAAAGCCTTCAACCGATTGTTTTTTAGAAGAGGAAGGAAAAGATAAAGAAAGAAGGAAGTGTGCATTGTTGATACTTCACATGATCTATCCAAGGAAAAAGTCTTCTCGAAAAAAAAAAAACAAAAAAAAAAGAGCATAGTTGAAAAAAAAAAAAACAAAAAAAAAATAGAAGAAAAGGAAAAAGTGAAGTCGAATCGAAGAAAATTCCTTCGAAGAAAACTCAAGATCTTACCTTCTCAGAAACCCTGAAACCTCATTTTCCATTTTTACCAAACCCTTTGCTCTAACCCCATTACAACCAATAAAAGACCTATTGGATTTCAGGAAAAGTTAGGATGTTAAAACAAGTGAGAAGTTGAGTGAGCATTTTTACCCTCAGTTAAATGGTTGTTCTTTCCATGAGATAACTTCACCAAAAATTCTTCATTCTCAAAAGATATGTGAGTCCTTTTGCCAATACTCACATATAGAGTGATAAGTCAGAAAATCTAAGCGATTTTATTTCCGAGAGTATGACTGTGAGGCTGAAGTCAAAACGAATGGATTTAGAAGGTGATCAAATTTGTGTTTTCTCAGAACCCAAAACAGCACAAGTGTTGGCTAAACTCACTCAAATACACTCCGGGACTTGAGCATCCTGAAAGATTTTTAGCAATTGGACAGTGTTCTAAACTTGGTCTCATTTTTATTAGCTTGCTAAAAACCCGAGGATATAAATAAAAAGAATTTTGTGGGATTTATTCGCTGAAAACCCTCACGAGACAAAACTCATCCACTAAGAGAAACTTAGGGGTTTAAATGGCTTGTTGCACGAGCTAAGTGCAGCCGCGATTCCTGTGAAAGTGAGTTAGGATTTTTTTTATCATTTTCTGCATATAGTTAGTTTTCTTTTATTTTGCTCGGGACTAGCAAAATGTAGGTTTGGGGGTGTGATGAGTTCACAAAAAATACACTTTTATAGCATTATTTTATGAGGTTTCAAAGATAAAAGAACTCAAAACACCATTTTTAGCATAAAAATAATAAATTTCCTCCCCATCATGCTTTGCTCATATCTTTCCATTATATATAGCCATTTGTATGCATTTATATGAGTTCCAATGGTCTCCATACAAAATATGTTAAAAAATACTCTCAATTATGTTAATTTCTCTTTGTAGGTGTTAATTGAAGATTAATTTGAAGATTAAAGTTGAGATTCAAGAGTTAAAGAGAGTAAGGCTAAGTTTAGAAGACAATTGGATGAAAAAATGACAAAGATAGGCCAACAATAAGAAGAAAAATGAAAGACCTGGGTTGGTATTTTGACCATATCTTTTCACTCGGATGTCCGATCGAGGTGATCTCAGAAGCATTGGAAAGCTTGTTCTAAGATCTACAAATCATATTTCACAATATTTTTCCCAATTCAGACGTTACGGGGGTCAAAATTGCACATCAATATGGGGGCTGTTTTCTAACACGAGAATTACATCCATATGTTCATATTTCCATTCTTGTGAAGTCCCACATCGGAAAGAAACCAAAAAGAGCAAGGCAAATATCTCTATATAAGGAAGGGATCTCTAGGCATTAGATACACAAGCCAGGAGAGCCTCCTCCTCTTTACTTAAGCTATTCATGTAATTGAGAGCAATTGTAGAGAGAAAGTGAGGAAAGCCTTGTAAAATTTGAAGATTTATAATGAAAGCTTTGTCTTCTCCAATGGGTGGCGAATCACTTTGATTGGATCTTCTAGATGAAGCTAAGTTAATACTTTTCCTTTTGCTTATGCTCTTAATTCCCTTTATGTGCTTAACATGCTAGAATAGATTTTTCTTCATTGCAATGTGCTACCTTCCATGCTTATTTTAATTCCTAGCATTCTTTTTACTATTTATGCTTAGGTTTGATAAATCATGCTTAGGAGTTAATATCTTTTGATGGTTTATGCTTACTTTTGATAAATAGTCATTAGGAATCTTTTCTTTTATGAAGGGAAGAAAATCTTAGCTATTAGATTGTTAATTTCTATCTTAGAGTTTTAAAGTTATATTTTCCAAATCTAAGCATTGATTTGTCATTAGATTTGAGTATTTGTTTGGGAAAATAGAAGAGCATTAGCATTGGATTAGTGTCACTTAGTGGATTCTAGATGATTCAATCTATCCATTAGTATTGCTTGTTGCTTATTTTACTTGCTTTAGTTTAATTGTATTCACATTCCCACACACTTATTCACTTGTTTTAATTCCCACACTCCATTTCTCTATCCACACCATCATATCCATTAGCTTATTTGTTCATACCTTCTATATGTTTGTTTTTATTCCTCCTTTGATTTTACACTTTTAGCACATTTCTTTTTATCTCCATCCACTCATTTTCTATCTTGTTCTCCTAATTAGTTAGTTTTCATGGATGCTTTTAGCTTATTTCTATCTTGATCTTTCACTTATTTTCACACACTTACTCATTTCTAACATTGTCCATTTGTTCTTGTTATTAACCTTGTTATTTTTCTTTTGATATTAACTTTGTTACTAACCTTGTTTTCACTTAAGTTCTTCTATTTCTACTTACATCTCTTTGTTATCTAGTTTCTTGTTTTCTTTTAGTTTGCATTTTTTATTTCCTTTGTTATTATCTTGTTTCTTGTTTTTGTTATCTCCATTTGCATTTGTTAGCTATATTTGAGTTGATACTCCTTTTCATTAATCATTGTTATTTCTCTTGTAACGATCCTCGTGGGAACGATATTCGGACTTTCATAGTCTATATTACTTGAGACAACCGTATACTTGCGGAAAAATTCTCAAACAGTAAGCTCGCGCCAAACTGGCTCGGCCCTTTCAAGGTGGTCTCGGCCTCGGAAGGTCGGCCTACAGATTTGAGGGGATGGACGGCCTACACCTTTTATTGTTTCCTTGATGGATACTCCGGCTATAATCAAATACCTATAGCACCAGAGGACCAGGACAAGACAACTTTTATATGCCCTTTTGGTACATTTGCCTACCGGCGCATGCCTTTTGGGTTGTGTAATGCACCTGCGACATTTCAAATGTGTATGATGAGCATATTTTCGGACATGGTCGAACGATTCTTAGAGGTGTTTATGGACGATTTTTCGGTCCATGGGAGTAGTTTACAGGAATGTTTGCATCACCTGAACCTTGTTTTAGTGAGATGCCAAGAGAAGAATCTTGTTTTGAATTGGGAGAAGTGTCATTTCATGGTGAAAAGAGGAATTGTCTTGGGCCATGTTATTTCTGAGAATGGCATTGAGGTTGACAAGGCCAAAATTGAACTCATTTCCAACCTGCCACCGCCAAAAACGGTGAAGAATATCAGATCTTTCTTGGGCCATGCAGGTTTTTATAGACGGTTCATTAAGAATTTTAGCAAGATAGCTGCACCCTTGTGCAATCTGCTATCTAAGGATATGCCTTTTGTCTTCAATGAACCCTGCCTACAAGCATTTGAACAATTGAAAAAGGAGTTAACCTCTACCCCGATAATAAAGCCACCTGATTGGACAATTCCTTTTGAACTCATGTGTGACACTTCTGACCATGCTCTTGGGGCTGTGCTAGGACAGAGAGTGAACAAATCGCCCCATGTCATATATTATGCCAGTAGGACCTTGAATGATGCTTAGCTAAATTACACAACCACAGAGAAAGAGTTGTTAGCTGTCGTCTTTGCCCTGGAGAAGTTTAGACCCTACCTGATTGGGTCTAAGGTCATAGTTTACACCGATCATTCTGCCCTTAGGTACCTGTTGATGAAAAAAGATGCGAAAGCCCGTCTGATTAGGTGGATTCTCTTGTTACAAGAGTTTGACCTTGAGATTCGGGACAAGAAAGGTTCTGAAAATGTTGTAGCTGACCATCTCTCTCGATTACCTTCAGACCTCGAGCATGAGAGCATCCCATTGAGTGAGAGTTTCCCGGATGAACAATTGTTGAGTGTCTCCCATTTCCCTTGGTTTGCAGATATTGTTAACTACCTGGTCACTGGACAGATGCCCGTTCACTGGTCCAAACAAGATAGGTCCAAGTTTTTGTCTGAGGTTAAGCATTTCTTCTTTGATGACCCATACCTGTTCAAGTACTGTCCATACCAGATCATTAGGAGATGCATTTCAGAAGAGGACTATTTAAGTGTGATATCCTTCTGCCATGACCACGCCTGTGGTGGGCATTTTAGTTCTAGAAAGACTGCAACAAAGGTGTTGCAATGCGGATTTTACTGGCCCTCCCTTTTCAAGGATTGTCACACCTTTTGTTTGCACTGTGAACGTTGTCAGAAATTAGGCAAAATTACGCGGAGGAACATGATGCCTTTAAATCCAATGCTTATTGTGGAAATTTTTGATGTTTGGGGCATAGACTTCATGGGTCCATTTCCGAGTTCCTTCGGCAACTTATACATTTTGCTTGCTGTAGATTATGTCTCCAAATGGATAGAGGCGATTCCAACCAGAACGAATGATCGTCACGTGGTTATCAAATTTATTAAAGAAAACATCTTTTCTAGATTTGGTACGCCCAGGGCGATTATCAGTGATGGTGGGAGTCACTTTTGTAATAGCACCTTCGAGAATCTGATGAAAAAGTATTCTATTACTCATAAGGTTGCTACTCCGTATCACCCACAAACTAGCGGACAGGTGGAAGTGTCTAATAGGCAAATAAAGCAAATTTTGGAAAAGACAGTCAATCCTACCCGGAAAGATTGGTCTTTAAGATTGACAGACGCTTTATGGGCTTATCGGACTGCCTATAAGACCCCGATCGGCATGTCTCCATATCGATTGGTCTTTGGGAAAGCATGTCACTTGCCGGTAGAATTGGAGCATAATGCTTACTGGGCCATCAAAATGTTCAATTTTGATTTAAGTAAAGCCGGTAACCTACGCAAGTTGCATCTCAATGAGATGGAGGAACTTAGAAATGACGCCTATGAGAATGCCAAGATTTATAAGGATCGGATGAAGAGAAACCATGATCAATCTATCTTGAGGAAATCCTTTGAACCGGGCATGAAAGTTCTTCTGTATAATTCTCGCCTGCATCTTTTTCCAGGAAAACTGAGATCCCACTGGACTGGACCCTTCATTGTTCGCACTGTCTATTTTCATGGGGCAGTTGAGATTGAGAACCCCAAGAATGGGGATGTTTTTAAAGTCAATGGTCAGAGGTTGAAACCTTTTTTGGAGCTTAAGAACAAGGATGTCGAAGAAACCCTTGTTCAGGACCCTGTGTATGTTGCATAAGTAATTTTCAGGGTCACGTCGGGTTGATAAAGTGAAACTAAGCGCTGGTTGGTAGGCAACCCAATATTCATTTTTTGCATCAACCGATGGTAAGGCGTTCCATTTTTTATTTTTATTTTTATTTTTTTATTTTATTTTTCTTTCTTCTTTTCTTGTCCATTTATCATTTCGCATTGCATATCATTGAGGACAATGTTTGATTTAGGTTTGGGGGTGTGGTACTGCATTGCACACATGTATTTGCCTGTAAATATTTAGTATTTTTTTTTAATTTCTCCAAAAAAAAAAAAAAAAAAAAAAGAAGAAAGAAAATTCCATGGGATTTTTTCTTGTTAATAAGTTTCGAAATCTTAGTTTACCATGCTATCCAAATCCTAAAAAGAATATCACAAAATCAAGTCTTGGAAAAATTCTTGCACATTTAGCCACATGAGTGTAGGCCAAGTGAAGAGTGAGCACATATGAGTGACCCTGACAAATCACTAGTGGAGACTAAACCAATTGAGTGTAGAGCCTTTCTATTCCTTCAGGGTAAGGACTCTTCTGCGCTAATTCCGAGTAGAATGAAGAGCTACTCAAACTCGTAGTTTTCGGCACATTTCTTTTATCTCATTAGTGCCTATTTCTTTCCAACCATTGAGGGTGTCATCAAAATTGCGAACTAACCTTGACTTGTAGCTTGTGAGCACCTTTCTAGACCTGGTAAAGTGATGATAGGCAATCTAAAATGAAAACCTCATGGCCATTAAAAACCTACCCATAAAAACATTTCCATAGTAACCCTTTTTGCGCCATTATCCTTTATACATTTTTCCTTAAAAATTCCCAAAGCCTCTCCACCCAAATAAAAAGCCTTCAACCGATTGTTTTTTAGAAGAGGAAGGAAAAGATAAAGAAAGAAGGAAGTGTGCATTGTTGATACTTCACATGATCTATCCAAGGAAAAAGTCTTCTCGAAAAAAAAAAAAACAAAAAAAAAAGAGCATAGTTGAAAAAAAAAAAAACAAAAAAAAAATAGAAGAAAAGGAAAAAGTGAAGTCGAATCGAAGAAAATTCCTTCGAAGAAAACTCAAGATCTTACCTTCTCAGAAACCCTGAAACCTCATTTTCCATTTTTACCAAACCCTTTGCTCTAACCCCATTACAACCAATAAAAGACCTATTGGATTTCAGGAAAAGTTAGGATGTTAAAACAAGTGAGAAGTTGAGTGAGCATTTTTACCCTCAGTTAAATGGTTGTTCTTTCCATGAGATAACTTCACCAAAAATTCTTCATTCTCAAAAGATATGTGAGTCCTTTTGCCAATACTCACATATAGAGTGATAAGTCAGAAAATCTAAGCGATTTTATTTCCGAGAGTATGACTGTGAGGCTGAAGTCAAAACGAATGGATTTAGAAGGTGATCAAATTTGTGTTTTCTCAGAACCCAAAACAGCACAAGTGTTGGCTAAACTCACTCAAATACACTCCGGGACTTGAGCATCCTGAAAGATTTTTAGCAATTGGACAGTGTTCTAAACTTGGTCTCATTTTTATTAGCTTGCTAAAAACCCGAGGATATAAATAAAAAGAATTTTGTGGGATTTATTCGCTGAAAACCCTCACGAGACAAAACTCATCCACTAAGAGAAACTTAGGGGTTTAAATGGCTTGTTGCACGAGCTAAGTGCAGCCGCGATTCCTGTGAAAGTGAGTTAGGATTTTTTTTATCATTTTCTGCATATAGTTAGTTTTCTTTTATTTTGCTCGGGACTAGCAAAATGTAGGTTTGGGGGTGTGATGAGTTCACAAAAAATACACTTTTATAGCATTATTTTATGAGGTTTCAAAGATAAAAGAACTCAAAACACCATTTTTAGCATAAAAATAATAAATTTCCTCCCCATCATGCTTTGCTCATATCTTTCCATTATATATAGCCATTTGTATGCATTTATATGAGTTCCAATGGTCTCCATACAAAATATGTTAAAAAATACTCTCAATTATGTTAATTTCTCTTTGTAGGTGTTAATTGAAGATTAATTTGAAGATTAAAGTTGAGATTCAAGAGTTAAAGAGAGTAAGGCTAAGTTTAGAAGACAATTGGATGAAAAAATGACAAAGATAGGCCAACAATAAGAAGAAAAATGAAAGACCTGGGTTGGTATTTTGACCATATCTTTTCACTCGGATGTCCGATCGAGGTGATCTCAGAAGCATTGGAAAGCTTGTTCTAAGATCTACAAATCATATTTCACAATATTTTTCCCAATTCAGACGTTACGGGGGTCAAAATTGCACATCAATATGGGGGCTGTTTTCTAACACGAGAATTACATCCATATGTTCATATTTCCATTCTTGTGAAGTCCCACATCGGAAAGAAACCAAAAAGAGCAAGGCAAATATCTCTATATAAGGAAGGGATCTCTAGGCATTAGATACACAAGCCAGGAGAGCCTCCTCCTCTTTACTTAAGCTATTCATGTAATTGAGAGCAATTGTAGAGAGAAAGTGAGGAAAGCCTTGTAAAATTTGAAGATTTATAATGAAAGCTTTGTCTTCTCCAATGGGTGGCGAATCACTTTGATTGGATCTTCTAGATGAAGCTAAGTTAATACTTTTCCTTTTGCTTATGCTCTTAATTCCCTTTATGTGCTTAACATGCTAGAATAGATTTTTCTTCATTGCAATGTGCTACCTTCCATGCTTATTTTAATTCCTAGCATTCTTTTTACTATTTATGCTTAGGTTTGATAAATCATGCTTAGGAGTTAATATCTTTTGATGGTTTATGCTTACTTTTGATAAATAGTCATTAGGAATCTTTTCTTTTATGAAGGGAAGAAAATCTTAGCTATTAGATTGTTAATTTCTATCTTAGAGTTTTAAAGTTATATTTTCCAAATCTAAGCATTGATTTGTCATTAGATTTGAGTATTTGTTTGGGAAAATAGAAGAGCATTAGCATTGGATTAGTGTCACTTAGTGGATTCTAGATGATTCAATCTATCCATTAGTATTGCTTGTTGCTTATTTTACTTGCTTTAGTTTAATTGTATTCACATTCCCACACACTTATTCACTTGTTTTAATTCCCACACTCCATTTCTCTATCCACACCATCATATCCATTAGCTTATTTGTTCATACCTTCTATATGTTTGTTTTTATTCCTCCTTTGATTTTACACTTTTAGCACATTTCTTTTTATCTCCATCCACTCATTTTCTATCTTGTTCTCCTAATTAGTTAGTTTTCATGGATGCTTTTAGCTTATTTCTATCTTGATCTTTCACTTATTTTCACACACTTACTCATTTCTAACATTGTCCATTTGTTCTTGTTATTAACCTTGTTATTTTTCTTTTGATATTAACTTTGTTACTAACCTTGTTTTCACTTAAGTTCTTCTATTTCTACTTACATCTCTTTGTTATCTAGTTTCTTGTTTTCTTTTAGTTTGCATTTTTTATTTCCTTTGTTATTATCTTGTTTCTTGTTTTTGTTATCTCCATTTGCATTTGTTAGCTATATTTGAGTTGATACTCCTTTTCATTAATCATTGTTATTTCTCTTGTAACGATCCTCGTGGGAACGATATTCGGACTTTCATAGTCTATATTACTTGAGACAACCGTATACTTGCGGAAAAATTCTCAAACAGTAAGCTCGCGCCAAACTGGCTCGGCCCTTTCAAGGTGGTCTCGGCCTCGGAAGGTCGGCCTACAGATTTGAGGGGATGGACGGCCTACACCTTTTATTGTTTCCTTGATGGATACTCCGGCTATAATCAAATACCTATAGCACCAGAGGACCAGGACAAGACAACTTTTACATGCCCTTTCGGTACATTTGCCTACCGGCGCATGCCTTTTGGGTTGTGTAATGCACCTGCGACATTTCAAATGTGTATGATGAGCATATTTTCGGACATGGTCGAACGATTCTTAGAGGTGTTTATGGACGATTTTTCGGTCCATGGGAGTAGTTTACAGGAATGTTTGCATCACCTGAACCTTGTTTTAGTGAGATGCCAAGAGAAGAATCTTGTTTTGAATTGGGAGAAGTGTCATTTCATGGTGAAAAGAGGAATTGTCTTGGGCCATGTTATTTCTGAGAATGGCATTGAGGTTGACAAGGCCAAAATTGAACTCATTTCCAACCTGCCACCGCCAAAAACGGTGAAGAATATCAGATCTTTCTTGGGCCATGCAGGTTTTTATAGACGGTTCATTAAGAATTTTAGCAAGATAGCTGCACCCTTGTGCAATCTGCTATCTAAGGATATGCCTTTTGTCTTCAATGAACCCTGCCTACAAGCATTTGAACAATTGAAAAAGGAGTTAACCTCTACCCCGATAATAAAGCCACCTGATTGGACAATTCCTTTTGAACTCATGTGTGACACTTCTGACCATGCTCTTGGGGCTGTGCTAGGACAGAGAGTGAACAAATCGCCCCATGTCATATATTATGCCAGTAGGACCTTGAATGATGCTTAGCTAAATTACACAACCACAGAGAAAGAGTTGTTAGCTGTCGTCTTTGCCCTGGAGAAGTTTAGACCCTACCTGATTGGGTCTAAGGTCATAGTTTACACCGATCATTCTGCCCTTAGGTACCTGTTGATGAAAAAAGATGCGAAAGCCCGTCTGATTAGGTGGATTCTCTTGTTACAAGAGTTTGACCTTGAGATTCGGGACAAGAAAGGTTCTGAAAATGTTGTAGCTGACCATCTCTCTCGATTACCTTCAGACCTCGAGCATGAGAGCATCCCATTGAGTGAGAGTTTCCCGGATGAACAATTGTTGAGTGTCTCCCATTTCCCTTGGTTTGCAGATATTGTTAACTACCTGGTCACTGGACAGATGCCCGTTCACTGGTCCAAACAAGATAGGTCCAAGTTTTTGTCTGAGGTTAAGCATTTCTTCTTTGATGACCCATACCTGTTCAAGTACTGTCCAGACCAGATCATTAGGAGATGCATTTCAGAAGAGGACTATTTAAGTGTGATATCCTTCTGCCATGACCACGCCTGTGGTGGGCATTTTAGTTCTAGAAAGACTGCAACAAAGGTGTTGCAATGCGGATTTTACTGGCCCTCCCTTTTCAAGGATTGTCACACCTTTTGTTTGCACTGTGAACGTTGTCAGAAATTAGGCAAAATTACGCGGAGGAACATGATGCCTTTAAATCCAATGCTTATTGTGGAAATTTTTGATGTTTGGGGCATAGACTTCATGGGTCCATTTCCGAGTTCCTTCGGCAACTTATACATTTTGCTTGCTGTAGATTATGTCTCCAAATGGATAGAGGCGATTCCAACCAGAACGAATGATCGTCACGTGGTTATCAAATTTATTAAAGAAAACATCTTTTCTAGATTTGGTACGCCCAGGGCGATTATCAGTGATGGTGGGAGTCACTTTTGTAATAGCACCTTCGAGAATCTGATGAAAAAGTATTCTATTACTCATAAGGTTGCTACTCCGTATCACCCACAAACTAGCGGACAGGTGGAAGTGTCTAATAGGCAAATAAAGCAAATTTTGGAAAAGACAGTCAATCCTACCCGGAAAGATTGGTCTTTAAGATTGACAGACGCTTTATGGGCTTATCGGACTGCCTATAAGACCCCGATCGGCATGTCTCCATATCGATTGGTCTTTGGGAAAGCATGTCACTTGCCGGTAGAATTGGAGCATAATGCTTACTGGGCCATCAAAATGTTCAATTTTGATTTAAGTAAAGCCGGTAACCTACGCAAGTTGCATCTCAATGAGATGGAGGAACTTAGAAATGACGCCTATGAGAATGCCAAGATTTATAAGGATCGGATGAAGAGAAACCATGATCAATCTATCTTGAGGAAATCCTTTGAACCGGGCATGAAAGTTCTTCTGTATAATTCTCGCCTGCATCTTTTTCCAGGAAAACTGAGATCCCACTGGACTGGACCCTTCATTGTTCGCACTGTCTATTTTCATGGGGCAGTTGAGATTGAGAACCCCAAGAATGGGGATGTTTTTAAAGTCAATGGTCAGAGGTTGAAACCTTTTTTGGAGCTTAAGAACAAGGATGTCGAAGAAACCCTTGTTCAGGACCCTGTGTATGTTGCATAAGTAATTTTCAGGGTCACGTCGGGTTGATAAAGTGAAACTAAGCGCTGGTTGGTAGGCAACCCAATATTCATTTTTTGCATCAACCGATGGTAAGGCGTTCCATTTTTTATTTTTATTTTTATTTTTTTATTTTATTTTTCTTTCTTCTTTTCTTGTCCATTTATCATTTCGCATTGCATATCATTGAGGACAATGTTTGATTTAGGTTTGGGGGTGTGGTACTGCATTGCACACATGTATTTGCCTGTAAATATTTAGTATTTTTTTTTAATTTCTCCAAAAAAAAAAAAAAAAAAAAAAGAAGAAAGAAAATTCCATGGGATTTTTTCTTGTTAATAAGTTTCGAAATCTTAGTTTACCATGCTATCCAAATCCTAAAAAGAATATCACAAAATCAAGTCTTGGAAAAATTCTTGCACATTTAGCCACATGAGTGTAGGCCAAGTGAAGAGTGAGCACATATGAGTGACCCTGACAAATCACTAGTGGAGACTAAACCAATTGAGTGTAGAGCCTTTCTATTCCTTCAGGGTAAGGACTCTTCTGCGCTAATTCCGAGTAGAATGAAGAGCTACTCAAACTCGTAGTTTTCGGCACATTTCTTTTATCTCATTAGTGCCTATTTCTTTCCAACCATTGAGGGTGTCATCAAAATTGCGAACTAACCTTGACTTGTAGCTTGTGAGCACCTTTCTAGACCTGGTAAAGTGATGATAGGCAATCTAAAATGAAAACCTCATGGCCATTAAAAACCTACCCATAAAAACATTTCCATAGTAACCCTTTTTGCGCCATTATCCTTTATACATTTTTCCTTAAAAATTCCCAAAGCCTCTCCACCCAAATAAAAAGCCTTCAACCGATTGTTTTTTAGAAGAGGAAGGAAAAGATAAAGAAAGAAGGAAGTGTGCATTGTTGATACTTCACATGATCTATCCAAGGAAAAAGTCTTCTCGAAAAAAAAAAAAACAAAAAAAAAAGAGCATAGTTGAAAAAAAAAAAAACAAAAAAAAAATAGAAGAAAAGGAAAAAGTGAAGTCGAATCGAAGAAAATTCCTTCGAAGAAAACTCAAGATCTTACCTTCTCAGAAACCCTGAAACCTCATTTTCCATTTTTACCAAACCCTTTGCTCTAACCCCATTACAACCAATAAAAGACCTATTGGATTTCAGGAAAAGTTAGGATGTTAAAACAAGTGAGAAGTTGAGTGAGCATTTTTACCCTCAGTTAAATGGTTGTTCTTTCCATGAGATAACTTCACCAAAAATTCTTCATTCTCAAAAGATATGTGAGTCCTTTTGCCAATACTCACATATAGAGTGATAAGTCAGAAAATCTAAGCGATTTTATTTCCGAGAGTATGACTGTGAGGCTGAAGTCAAAACGAATGGATTTAGAAGGTGATCAAATTTGTGTTTTCTCAGAACCCAAAACAGCACAAGTGTTGGCTAAACTCACTCAAATACACTCCGGGACTTGAGCATCCTGAAAGATTTTTAGCAATTGGACAGTGTTCTAAACTTGGTCTCATTTTTATTAGCTTGCTAAAAACCCGAGGATATAAATAAAAAGAATTTTGTGGGATTTATTCGCTGAAAACCCTCACGAGACAAAACTCATCCACTAAGAGAAACTTAGGGGTTTAAATGGCTTGTTGCACGAGCTAAGTGCAGCCGCGATTCCTGTGAAAGTGAGTTAGGATTTTTTTTATCATTTTCTGCATATAGTTAGTTTTCTTTTATTTTGCTCGGGACTAGCAAAATGTAGGTTTGGGGGTGTGATGAGTTCACAAAAAATACACTTTTATAGCATTATTTTATGAGGTTTCAAAGATAAAAGAACTCAAAACACCATTTTTAGCATAAAAATAATAAATTTCCTCCCCATCATGCTTTGCTCATATCTTTCCATTATATATAGCCATTTGTATGCATTTATATGAGTTCCAATGGTCTCCATACAAAATATGTTAAAAAATACTCTCAATTATGTTAATTTCTCTTTGTAGGTGTTAATTGAAGATTAATTTGAAGATTAAAGTTGAGATTCAAGAGTTAAAGAGAGTAAGGCTAAGTTTAGAAGACAATTGGATGAAAAAATGACAAAGATAGGCCAACAATAAGAAGAAAAATGAAAGACCTGGGTTGGTATTTTGACCATATCTTTTCACTCGGATGTCCGATCGAGGTGATCTCAGAAGCATTGGAAAGCTTGTTCTAAGATCTACAAATCATATTTCACAATATTTTTCCCAATTCAGACGTTACGGGGGTCAAAATTGCACATCAATATGGGGGCTGTTTTCTAACACGAGAATTACATCCATATGTTCATATTTCCATTCTTGTGAAGTCCCACATCGGAAAGAAACCAAAAAGAGCAAGGCAAATATCTCTATATAAGGAAGGGATCTCTAGGCATTAGATACACAAGCCAGGAGAGCCTCCTCCTCTTTACTTAAGCTATTCATGTAATTGAGAGCAATTGTAGAGAGAAAGTGAGGAAAGCCTTGTAAAATTTGAAGATTTATAATGAAAGCTTTGTCTTCTCCAATGGGTGGCGAATCACTTTGATTGGATCTTCTAGATGAAGCTAAGTTAATACTTTTCCTTTTGCTTATGCTCTTAATTCCCTTTATGTGCTTAACATGCTAGAATAGATTTTTCTTCATTGCAATGTGCTACCTTCCATGCTTATTTTAATTCCTAGCATTCTTTTTACTATTTATGCTTAGGTTTGATAAATCATGCTTAGGAGTTAATATCTTTTGATGGTTTATGCTTACTTTTGATAAATAGTCATTAGGAATCTTTTCTTTTATGAAGGGAAGAAAATCTTAGCTATTAGATTGTTAATTTCTATCTTAGAGTTTTAAAGTTATATTTTCCAAATCTAAGCATTGATTTGTCATTAGATTTGAGTATTTGTTTGGGAAAATAGAAGAGCATTAGCATTGGATTAGTGTCACTTAGTGGATTCTAGATGATTCAATCTATCCATTAGTATTGCTTGTTGCTTATTTTACTTGCTTTAGTTTAATTGTATTCACATTCCCACACACTTATTCACTTGTTTTAATTCCCACACTCCATTTCTCTATCCACACCATCATATCCATTAGCTTATTTGTTCATACCTTCTATATGTTTGTTTTTATTCCTCCTTTGATTTTACACTTTTAGCACATTTCTTTTTTATCTCCATCCACTCATTTTCTATCTTGTTCTCCTAATTAGTTAGTTTTCATGGATGCTTTTAGCTTATTTCTATCTTGATCTTTCACTTATTTTCACACACTTACTCATTTCTAACATTGTCCATTTGTTCTTGTTATTAACCTTGTTATTTTTCTTTTGATATTAACTTTGTTACTAACCTTGTTTTCACTTAAGTTCTTCTATTTCTACTTACATCTCTTTGTTATCTAGTTTCTTGTTTTCTTTTAGTTTGCATTTTTTATTTCCTTTGTTATTATCTTGTTTCTTGTTTTTGTTATCTCCATTTGCATTTGTTAGCTATATTTGAGTTGATACTCCTTTTCATTAATCATTGTTATTTCTCTTGTAACGATCCTCGTGGGAACGATATTCGGACTTTCATAGTCTATATTACTTGAGACAACCGTATACTTGCGGAAAAATTCTCAAACAGTAAGCTCGCGCCAAACTGGCTCGGCCCTTTCAAGGTGGTCTCGGCCTCGGAAGGTCGGCCTACAGATTTGAGGGGATGGACGGCCTACACCTTTTATTGTTTCCTTGATGGATACTCCGGCTATAATCAAATACCTATAGCACCAGAGGACCAGGACAAGACAACTTTTACATGCCCTTTCGGTACATTTGCCTTCCGGCGCATGCCTTTTGGGTTGTGTAATGCACCTGCGACATTTCAAATGTGTATGATGAGCATATTTTCGGACATGGTCGAACGATTCTTAGAGGTGTTTATGGACGATTTTTCGGTCCATGGGAGTAGTTTACAGGAATGTTTGCATCACCTGAACCTTGTTTTAGTGAGATGCCAAGAGAAGAATCTTGTTTTGAATTGGGAGAAGTGTCATTTCATGGTGAAAAGAGGAATTGTCTTGGGCCATGTTATTTCTGAGAATGGCATTGAGGTTGACAAGGCCAAAATTGAACTCATTTCCAACCTGCCACCGCCAAAAACGGTGAAGAATATCAGATCTTTCTTGGGCCATGCAGGTTTTTATAGACGGTTCATTAAGAATTTTAGCAAGATAGCTGCACCCTTGTGCAATCTGCTATCTAAGGATATGCCTTTTGTCTTCAATGAACCCTGCCTACAAGCATTTGAACAATTGAAAAAGGAGTTAACCTCTACCCCGATAATAAAGCCACCTGATTGGACAATTCCTTTTGAACTCATGTGTGACACTTCTGACCATGCTCTTGGGGCTGTGCTAGGACAGAGAGTGAACAAATCGCCCCATGTCATATATTATGCCAGTAGGACCTTGAATGATGCTTAGCTAAATTACACAACCACAGAGAAAGAGTTGTTAGCTGTCGTCTTTGCCCTGGAGAAGTTTAGACCCTACCTGATTGGGTCTAAGGTCATAGTTTACACCGATCATTCTGCCCTTAGGTACCTGTTGATGAAAAAAGATGCGAAAGCCCGTCTGATTAGGTGGATTCTCTTGTTACAAGAGTTTGACCTTGAGATTCGGGACAAGAAAGGTTCTGAAAATGTTGTAGCTGACCATCTCTCTCGATTACCTTCAGACCTCGAGCATGAGAGCATCCCATTGAGTGAGAGTTTCCCGGATGAACAATTGTTGAGTGTCTCCCATTTCCCTTGGTTTGCAGATATTGTTAACTACCTGGTCACTGGACAGATGCCCGTTCACTGGTCCAAACAAGATAGGTCCAAGTTTTTGTCTGAGGTTAAGCATTTCTTCTTTGATGACCCATACCTGTTCAAGTACTGTCCAGACCAGATCATTAGGAGATGCATTTCAGAAGAGGACTATTTAAGTGTGATATCCTTCTGCCATGACCACGCCTGTGGTGGGCATTTTAGTTCTAGAAAGACTGCAACAAAGGTGTTGCAATGCGGATTTTACTGGCCCTCCCTTTTCAAGGATTGTCACACCTTTTGTTTGCACTGTGAACGTTGTCAGAAATTAGGCAAAATTACGCGGAGGAACATGATGCCTTTAAATCCAATGCTTATTGTGGAAATTTTTGATGTTTGGGGCATAGACTTCATGGGTCCATTTCCGAGTTCCTTCGGCAACTTATACATTTTGCTTGCTGTAGATTATGTCTCCAAATGGATAGAGGCGATTCCAACCAGAACGAATGATCGTCACGTGGTTATCAAATTTATTAAAGAAAACATCTTTTCTAGATTTGGTACGCCCAGGGCGATTATCAGTGATGGTGGGAGTCACTTTTGTAATAGCACCTTCGAGAATCTGATGAAAAAGTATTCTATTACTCATAAGGTTGCTACTCCGTATCACCCACAAACTAGCGGACAGGTGGAAGTGTCTAATAGGCAAATAAAGCAAATTTTGGAAAAGACAGTCAATCCTACCCGGAAAGATTGGTCTTTAAGATTGACAGACGCTTTATGGGCTTATCGGACTGCCTATAAGACCCCGATCGGCATGTCTCCATATCGATTGGTCTTTGGGAAAGCATGTCACTTGCCGGTAGAATTGGAGCATAATGCTTACTGGGCCATCAAAATGTTCAATTTTGATTTAAGTAAAGCCGGTAACCTACGCAAGTTGCATCTCAATGAGATGGAGGAACTTAGAAATGACGCCTATGAGAATGCCAAGATTTATAAGGATCGGATGAAGAGAAACCATGATCAATCTATCTTGAGGAAATCCTTTGAACCGGGCATGAAAGTTCTTCTGTATAATTCTCGCCTGCATCTTTTTCCAGGAAAACTGAGATCCCACTGGACTGGACCCTTCATTGTTCGCACTGTCTATTTTCATGGGGCAGTTGAGATTGAGAACCCCAAGAATGGGGATGTTTTTAAAGTCAATGGTCAGAGGTTGAAACCTTTTTTGGAGCTTAAGAACAAGGATGTCGAAGAAACCCTTGTTCAGGACCCTGTGTATGTTGCATAAGTAATTTTCAGGGTCACGTCGGGTTGATAAAGTGAAACTAAGCGCTGGTTGGTAGGCAACCCAATATTCATTTTTTGCATCAACCGATGGTAAGGCGTTCCATTTTTTATTTTTATTTTTATTTTTTTATTTTATTTTTCTTTCTTCTTTTCTTGTCCATTTATCATTTCGCATTGCATATCATTGAGGACAATGTTTGATTTAGGTTTGGGGGTGTGGTACTGCATTGCACACATGTATTTGCCTGTAAATATTTAGTATTTTTTTTTAATTTCTCCAAAAAAAAAAAAAAAAAAAAAAGAAGAAAGAAAATTCCATGGGATTTTTTCTTGTTAATAAGTTTCGAAATCTTAGTTTACCATGCTATCCAAATCCTAAAAAGAATATCACAAAATCAAGTCTTGGAAAAATTCTTGCACATTTAGCCACATGAGTGTAGGCCAAGTGAAGAGTGAGCACATATGAGTGACCCTGACAAATCACTAGTGGAGACTAAACCAATTGAGTGTAGAGCCTTTCTATTCCTTCAGGGTAAGGACTCTTCTGCGCTAATTCCGAGTAGAATGAAGAGCTACTCAAACTCGTAGTTTTCGGCACATTTCTTTTATCTCATTAGTGCCTATTTCTTTCCAACCATTGAGGGTGTCATCAAAATTGCGAACTAACCTTGACTTGTAGCTTGTGAGCACCTTTCTAGACCTGGTAAAGTGATGATAGGCAATCTAAAATGAAAACCTCATGGCCATTAAAAACCTACCCATAAAAACATTTCCATAGTAACCCTTTTTGCGCCATTATCCTTTATACATTTTTCCTTAAAAATTCCCAAAGCCTCTCCACCCAAATAAAAAGCCTTCAACCGATTGTTTTTTAGAAGAGGAAGGAAAAGATAAAGAAAGAAGGAAGTGTGCATTGTTGATACTTCACATGATCTATCCAAGGAAAAAGTCTTCTCGAAAAAAAAAAAAACAAAAAAAAAAGAGCATAGTTGAAAAAAAAAAAAACAAAAAAAAAATAGAAGAAAAGGAAAAAGTGAAGTCGAATCGAAGAAAATTCCTTCGAAGAAAACTCAAGATCTTACCTTCTCAGAAACCCTGAAACCTCATTTTCCATTTTTACCAAACCCTTTGCTCTAACCCCATTACAACCAATAAAAGACCTATTGGATTTCAGGAAAAGTTAGGATGTTAAAACAAGTGAGAAGTTGAGTGAGCATTTTTACCCTCAGTTAAATGGTTGTTCTTTCCATGAGATAACTTCACCAAAAATTCTTCATTCTCAAAAGATATGTGAGTCCTTTTGCCAATACTCACATATAGAGTGATAAGTCAGAAAATCTAAGCGATTTTATTTCCGAGAGTATGACTGTGAGGCTGAAGTCAAAACGAATGGATTTAGAAGGTGATCAAATTTGTGTTTTCTCAGAACCCAAAACAGCACAAGTGTTGGCTAAACTCACTCAAATACACTCCGGGACTTGAGCATCCTGAAAGATTTTTAGCAATTGGACAGTGTTCTAAACTTGGTCTCATTTTTATTAGCTTGCTAAAAACCCGAGGATATAAATAAAAAGAATTTTGTGGGATTTATTTGCTGAAAACCCTCACGAGACAAAACTCATCCACTAAGAGAAACTTAGGGGTTTAAATGGCTTGTTGCACGAGCTAAGTGCAGCCGCGATTCCTGTGAAAGTGAGTTAGGATTTTTTTTATCATTTTCTGCATATAGTTAGTTTTCTTTTATTTTGCTCGGGACTAGCAAAATGTAGGTTTGGGGGTGTGATGAGTTCACAAAAAATACACTTTTATAGCATTATTTTATGAGGTTTCAAAGATAAAAGAACTCAAAACACCATTTTTAGCATAAAAATAATAAATTTCCTCCCCATCATGCTTTGCTCATATCTTTCCATTATATATAGCCATTTGTATGCATTTATATGAGTTCCAATGGTCTCCATACAAAATATGTTAAAAAATACTCTCAATTATGTTAATTTCTCTTTGTAGGTGTTAATTGAAGATTAATTTGAAGATTAAAGTTGAGATTCAAGAGTTAAAGAGAGTAAGGCTAAGTTTAGAAGACAATTGGATGAAAAAATGACAAAGATAGGCCAACAATAAGAAGAAAAATGAAAGACCTGGGTTGGTATTTTGACCATATCTTTTCACTCGGATGTCCGATCGAGGTGATCTCAGAAGCATTGGAAAGCTTGTTCTAAGATCTACAAATCATATTTCACAATATTTTTCCCAATTCAGACGTTACGGGGGTCAAAATTGCACATCAATATGGGGGCTGTTTTCTAACACGAGAATTACATTCATATGTTCATATTTCCATTCTTGTGAAGTCCCACATCGGAAAGAAACCAAAAAGAGCAAGGCAAATATCTCTATATAAGGAAGGGATCTCTAGGCATTAGATACACAAGCCAGGAGAGCCTCCTCCTCTTTACTTAAGCTATTCATGTAATTGAGAGCAATTGTAGAGAGAAAGTGAGGAAAGCCTTGTAAAATTTGAAGATTTATAATGAAAGCTTTGTCTTCTCCAATGGGTGGCGAATCACTTTGATTGGATCTTCTAGATGAAGCTAAGTTAATACTTTTCCTTTTGCTTATGCTCTTAATTCCCTTTATGTGCTTAACATGCTAGAATAGATTTTTCTTCATTGCAATGTGCTACCTTCCATGCTTATTTTAATTCCTAGCATTCTTTTTACTATTTATGCTTAGGTTTGATAAATCATGCTTAGGAGTTAATATCTTTTGATGGTTTATGCTTACTTTTGATAAATAGTCATTAGGAATCTTTTCTTTTATGAAGGGAAGAAAATCTTAGCTATTAGATTGTTAATTTCTATCTTAGAGTTTTAAAGTTATATTTTCCAAATCTAAGCATTGATTTGTCATTAGATTTGAGTATTTGTTTGGGAAAATAGAAGAGCATTAGCATTGGATTAGTGTCACTTAGTGGATTCTAGATGATTCAATCTATCCATTAGTATTGCTTGTTGCTTATTTTACTTGCTTTAGTTTAATTGTATTCACATTCCCACACACTTATTCACTTGTTTTAATTCCCACACTCCATTTCTCTATCCACACCATCATATCCATTAGCTTATTTGTTCATACCTTCTATATGTTTGTTTTTATTCCTCCTTTGATTTTACACTTTTAGCACATTTCTTTTTATCTCCATCCACTCATTTTCTATCTTGTTCTCCTAATTAGTTAGTTTTCATGGATGCTTTTAGCTTATTTCTATCTTGATCTTTCACTTATTTTCACACACTTACTCATTTCTAACATTGTCCATTTGTTCTTGTTATTAACCTTGTTATTTTTCTTTTGATATTAACTTTGTTACTAACCTTGTTTTCACTTAAGTTCTTCTATTTCTACTTACATCTCTTTGTTATCTAGTTTCTTGTTTTCTTTTAGTTTGCATTTTTTATTTCCTTTGTTATTATCTTGTTTCTTGTTTTTGTTATCTCCATTTGCATTTGTTAGCTATATTTGAGTTGATACTCCTTTTCATTAATCATTGTTATTTCTCTTGTAACGATCCTCGTGGGAACGATATTCGGACTTTCATAGTCTATATTACTTGAGACAACCGTATACTTGCGGAAAAATTCTCAAACAGTAAGCTCGCGCCAAACTGGCTCGGCCCTTTCAAGGTGGTCTCGGCCTCGGAAGGTCGGCCTACAGATTTGAGGGGATGGACGGCCTACACCTTTTATTGTTTCCTTGATGGATACTCCGGCTATAATCAAATACCTATAGCACCAGAGGACCAGGACAAGACAACTTTTATATGCCCTTTCGGTACATTTGCCTACCGGCGCATGCCTTTTGGGTTGTGTAATGCACCTGCGACATTTCAAATGTGTATGATGAGCATATTTTCGGACATGGTCGAACGATTCTTAGAGGTGTTTATGGACGATTTTTCGGTCCATGGGAGTAGTTTACAGGAATGTTTGCATCACCTGAACCTTGTTTTAGTGAGATGCCAAGAGAAGAATCTTGTTTTGAATTGGGAGAAGTGTCATTTCATGGTGAAAAGAGGAATTGTCTTGGGCCATGTTATTTCTGAGAATGGCATTGAGGTTGACAAGGCCAAAATTGAACTCATTTCCAACCTGCCACCGCCAAAAACGGTGAAGAATATCAGATCTTTCTTGGGCCATGCAGGTTTTTATAGACGGTTCATTAAGAATTTTAGCAAGATAGCTGCACCCTTGTGCAATCTGCTATCTAAGGATATGCCTTTTGTCTTCAATGAACCCTGCCTACAAGCATTTGAACAATTGAAAAAGGAGTTAACCTCTACCCCGATAATAAAGCCACCTGATTGGACAATTCCTTTTGAACTCATGTGTGACACTTCTGACCATGCTCTTGGGGCTGTGCTAGGACAGAGAGTGAACAAATCGCCCCATGTCATATATTATGCCAGTAGGACCTTGAATGATGCTTAGCTAAATTACACAACCACAGAGAAAGAGTTGTTAGCTGTCGTCTTTGCCCTGGAGAAGTTTAGACCCTACCTGATTGGGTCTAAGGTCATAGTTTACACCGATCATTCTGCCCTTAGGTACCTGTTGATGAAAAAAGATGCGAAAGCCCGTCTGATTAGGTGGATTCTCTTGTTACAAGAGTTTGACCTTGAGATTCGGGACAAGAAAGGTTCTGAAAATGTTGTAGCTGACCATCTCTCTCGATTACCTTCAGACCTCGAGCATGAGAGCATCCCATTGAGTGAGAGTTTCCCGGATGAACAATTGTTGAGTGTCTCCCATTTCCCTTGGTTTGCAGATATTGTTAACTACCTGGTCACTGGACAGATGCCCGTTCACTGGTCCAAACAAGATAGGTCCAAGTTTTTGTCTGAGGTTAAGCATTTCTTCTTTGATGACCCATACCTGTTCAAGTACTGTCCAGACCAGATCATTAGGAGATGCATTTCAGAAGAGGACTATTTAAGTGTGATATCCTTCTGCCATGACCACGCCTGTGGTGGGCATTTTAGTTCTAGAAAGACTGCAACAAAGGTGTTGCAATGCGGATTTTACTGGCCCTCCCTTTTCAAGGATTGTCACACCTTTTGTTTGCACTGTGAACGTTGTCAGAAATTAGGCAAAATTACGCGGAGGAACATGATGCCTTTAAATCCAATGCTTATTGTGGAAATTTTTGATGTTTGGGGCATAGACTTCATGGGTCCATTTCCGAGTTCCTTCGGCAACTTATACATTTTGCTTGCTGTAGATTATGTCTCCAAATGGATAGAGGCGATTCCAACCAGAACGAATGATCGTCACGTGGTTATCAAATTTATTAAAGAAAACATCTTTTCTAGATTTGGTACGCCCAGGGCGATTATCAGTGATGGTGGGAGTCACTTTTGTAATAGCACCTTCGAGAATCTGATGAAAAAGTATTCTATTACTCATAAGGTTGCTACTCCGTATCACCCACAAACTAGCGGACAGGTGGAAGTGTCTAATAGGCAAATAAAGCAAATTTTGGAAAAGACAGTCAATCCTACCCGGAAAGATTGGTCTTTAAGATTGACAGACGCTTTATGGGCTTATCGGACTGCCTATAAGACCCCGATCGGCATGTCTCCATATCGATTGGTCTTTGGGAAAGCATGTCACTTGCCGGTAGAATTGGAGCATAATGCTTACTGGGCCATCAAAATGTTCAATTTTGATTTAAGTAAAGCCGGTAACCTACGCAAGTTGCATCTCAATGAGATGGAGGAACTTAGAAATGACGCCTATGAGAATGCCAAGATTTATAAGGATCGGATGAAGAGAAACCATGATCAATCTATCTTGAGGAAATCCTTTGAACCGGGCATGAAAGTTCTTCTGTATAATTCTCGCCTGCATCTTTTTCCAGGAAAACTGAGATCCCACTGGACTGGACCCTTCATTGTTCGCACTGTCTATTTTCATGGGGCAGTTGAGATTGAGAACCCCAAGAATGGGGATGTTTTTAAAGTCAATGGTCAGAGGTTGAAACCTTTTTTGGAGCTTAAGAACAAGGATGTCGAAGAAACCCTTGTTCAGGACCCTGTGTATGTTGCATAAGTAATTTTCAGGGTCACGTCGGGTTGATAAAGTGAAACTAAGCGCTGGTTGGTAGGCAACCCAATATTCATTTTTTGCATCAACCGATGGTAAGGCGTTCCATTTTTTATTTTTATTTTTATTTTTTTATTTTATTTTTCTTTCTTCTTTTCTTGTCCATTTATCATTTCGCATTGCATATCATTGAGGACAATGTTTGATTTAGGTTTGGGGGTGTGGTACTGCATTGCACACATGTATTTGCCTGTAAATATTTAGTATTTTTTTTTAATTTCTCCAAAAAAAAAAAAAAAAAAAAAAGAAGAAAGAAAATTCCATGGGATTTTTTCTTGTTAATAAGTTTCGAAATCTTAGTTTACCATGCTATCCAAATCCTAAAAAGAATATCACAAAATCAAGTCTTGGAAAAATTCTTGCACATTTAGCCACATGAGTGTAGGCCAAGTGAAGAGTGAGCACATATGAGTGACCCTGACAAATCACTAGTGGAGACTAAACCAATTGAGTGTAGAGCCTTTCTATTCCTTCAGGGTAAGGACTCTTCTGCGCTAATTCCGAGTAGAATGAAGAGCTACTCAAACTCGTAGTTTTCGGCACATTTCTTTTATCTCATTAGTGCCTATTTCTTTCCAACCATTGAGGGTGTCATCAAAATTGCGAACTAACCTTGACTTGTAGCTTGTGAGCACCTTTCTAGACCTGGTAAAGTGATGATAGGCAATCTAAAATGAAAACCTCATGGCCATTAAAAACCTACCCATAAAAACATTTCCATAGTAACCCTTTTTGCGCCATTATCCTTTATACATTTTTCCTTAAAAATTCCCAAAGCCTCTCCACCCAAATAAAAAGCCTTCAACCGATTGTTTTTTAGAAGAGGAAGGAAAAGATAAAGAAAGAAGGAAGTGTGCATTGTTGATACTTCACATGATCTATCCAAGGAAAAAGTCTTCTCGAAAAAAAAAAAAACAAAAAAAAAAGAGCATAGTTGAAAAAAAAAAACAAAAAAAAAAAATAGAAGAAAAGGAAAAAGTGAAGTCGAATCGAAGAAAATTCCTTCGAAGAAAACTCAAGATCTTACCTTCTCAGAAACCCTGAAACCTCATTTTCCATTTTTACCAAACCCTTTGCTCTAACCCCATTACAACCAATAAAAGACCTATTGGATTTCAGGAAAAGTTAGGATGTTAAAACAAGTGAGAAGTTGAGTGAGCATTTTTACCCTCAGTTAAATGGTTGTTCTTTCCATGAGATAACTTCACCAAAAATTCTTCATTCTCAAAAGATATGTGAGTCCTTTTGCCAATACTCACATATAGAGTGATAAGTCAGAAAATCTAAGCGATTTTATTTCCGAGAGTATGACTGTGAGGCTGAAGTCAAAACGAATGGATTTAGAAGGTGATCAAATTTGTGTTTTCTCAGAACCCAAAACAGCACAAGTGTTGGCTAAACTCACTCAAATACACTCCGGGACTTGAGCATCCTGAAAGATTTTTAGCAATTGGACAGTGTTCTAAACTTGGTCTCATTTTTATTAGCTTGCTAAAAACCCGAGGATATAAATAAAAAGAATTTTGTGGGATTTATTCGCTGAAAACCCTCACGAGACAAAACTCATCCACTAAGAGAAACTTAGGGGTTTAAATGGCTTGTTGCACGAGCTAAGTGCAGCCGCGATTCCTGTGAAAGTGAGTTAGGATTTTTTTTATCATTTTCTGCATATAGTTAGTTTTCTTTTATTTTGCTCGGGACTAGCAAAATGTAGGTTTGGGGGTGTGATGAGTTCACAAAAAATACACTTTTATAGCATTATTTTATGAGGTTTCAAAGATAAAAGAACTCAAAACACCATTTTTAGCATAAAAATAATAAATTTCCTCCCCATCATGCTTTGCTCATATCTTTCCATTATATATAGCCATTTGTATGCATTTATATGAGTTCCAATGGTCTCCATACAAAATATGTTAAAAAATACTCTCAATTATGTTAATTTCTCTTTGTAGGTGTTAATTGAAGATTAATTTGAAGATTAAAGTTGAGATTCAAGAGTTAAAGAGAGTAAGGCTAAGTTTAGAAGACAATTGGATGAAAAAATGACAAAGATAGGCCAACAATAAGAAGAAAAATGAAAGACCTGGGTTGGTATTTTGACCATATCTTTTCACTCGGATGTCCGATCGAGGTGATCTCAGAAGCATTGGAAAGCTTGTTCTAAGATCTACAAATCATATTTCACAATATTTTTCCCAATTCAGACGTTACGGGGGTCAAAATTGCACATCAATATGGGGGCTGTTTTCTAACACGAGAATTACATCCATATGTTCATATTTCCATTCTTGTGAAGTCCCACATCGGAAAGAAACCAAAAAGAGCAAGGCAAATATCTCTATATAAGGAAGGGATCTCTAGGCATTAGATACACAAGCCAGGAGAGCCTCCTCCTCTTTACTTAAGCTATTCATGTAATTGAGAGCAATTGTAGAGAGAAAGTGAGGAAAGCCTTGTAAAATTTGAAGATTTATAATGAAAGCTTTGTCTTCTCCAATGGGTGGCGAATCACTTTGATTGGATCTTCTAGATGAAGCTAAGTTAATACTTTTCCTTTTGCTTATGCTCTTAATTCCCTTTATGTGCTTAACATGCTAGAATAGATTTTTCTTCATTGCAATGTGCTACCTTCCATGCTTATTTTAATTCCTAGCATTCTTTTTACTATTTATGCTTAGGTTTGATAAATCATGCTTAGGAGTTAATATCTTTTGATGGTTTATGCTTACTTTTGATAAATAGTCATTAGGAATCTTTTCTTTTATGAAGGGAAGAAAATCTTAGCTATTAGATTGTTAATTTCTATCTTAGAGTTTTAAAGTTATATTTTCCAAATCTAAGCATTGATTTGTCATTAGATTTGAGTATTTGTTTGGGAAAATAGAAGAGCATTAGCATTGGATTAGTGTCACTTAGTGGATTCTAGATGATTCAATCTATCCATTAGTATTGCTTGTTGCTTATTTTACTTGCTTTAGTTTAATTGTATTCACATTCCCACACACTTATTCACTTGTTTTAATTCCCACACTCCATTTCTCTATCCACACCATCATATCCATTAGCTTATTTGTTCATACCTTCTATATGTTTGTTTTTATTCCTCCTTTGATTTTACACTTTTAGCACATTTCTTTTTATCTCCATCCACTCATTTTCTATCTTGTTCTCCTAATTAGTTAGTTTTCATGGATGCTTTTAGCTTATTTCTATCTTGATCTTTCACTTATTTTCACACACTTACTCATTTCTAACATTGTCCATTTGTTCTTGTTATTAACCTTGTTATTTTTCTTTTGATATTAACTTTGTTACTAACCTTGTTTTCACTTAAGTTCTTCTATTTCTACTTACATCTCTTTGTTATCTAGTTTCTTGTTTTCTTTTAGTTTGCATTTTTTATTTCCTTTGTTATTATCTTGTTTCTTGTTTTTGTTATCTCCATTTGCATTTGTTAGCTATATTTGAGTTGATACTCCTTTTCATTAATCATTGTTATTTCTCTTGTAACGATCCTCGTGGGAACGATATTCGGACTTTCATAGTCTATATTACTTGAGACAACCGTATACTTGCGGAAAAATTCTCAAACAGTAAGCTCGCGCCAAACTGGCTCGGCCCTTTCAAGGTGGTCTCGGCCTCGGAAGGTCGGCCTACAGATTTGAGGGGATGGACGGCCTACACCTTTTATTGTTTCCTTGATGGATACTCCGGCTATAATCAAATACCTATAGCACCAGAGGACCAGGACAAGACAACTTTTACATGCCCTTTCGGTACATTTGCCTACCGGCGCATGCCTTTTGGGTTGTGTAATGCACCTGCGACATTTCAAATGTGTATGATGAGCATATTTTCGGACATGGTCGAACGATTCTTAGAGGTGTTTATGGACGATTTTTCGGTCCATGGGAGTAGTTTACAGGAATGTTTGCATCACCTGAACCTTGTTTTAGTGAGATGCCAAGAGAAGAATCTTGTTTTGAATTGGGAGAAGTGTCATTTCATGGTGAAAAGAGGAATTGTCTTGGGCCATGTTATTTCTGAGAATGGCATTGAGGTTGACAAGGCCAAAATTGAACTCATTTCCAACCTGCCACCGCCAAAAACGGTGAAGAATATCAGATCTTTCTTGGGCCATGCAGGTTTTTATAGACGGTTCATTAAGAATTTTAGCAAGATAGCTGCACCCTTGTGCAATCTGCTATCTAAGGATATGCCTTTTGTCTTCAATGAACCCTGCCTACAAGCATTTGAACAATTGAAAAAGGAGTTAACCTCTACCCCGATAATAAAGCCACCTGATTGGACAATTCCTTTTGAACTCATGTGTGACACTTCTGACCATGCTCTTGGGGCTGTGCTAGGACAGAGAGTGAACAAATCGCCCCATGTCATATATTATGCCAGTAGGACCTTGAATGATGCTTAGCTAAATTACACAACCACAGAGAAAGAGTTGTTAGCTGTCGTCTTTGCCCTGGAGAAGTTTAGACCCTACCTGATTGGGTCTAAGGTCATAGTTTACACCGATCATTCTGCCCTTAGGTACCTGTTGATGAAAAAAGATGCGAAAGCCCGTCTGATTAGGTGGATTCTCTTGTTACAAGAGTTTGACCTTGAGATTCGGGACAAGAAAGGTTCTGAAAATGTTGTAGCTGACCATCTCTCTCGATTACCTTCAGACCTCGAGCATGAGAGCATCCCATTGAGTGAGAGTTTCCCGGATGAACAATTGTTGAGTGTCTCCCATTTCCCTTGGTTTGCAGATATTGTTAACTACCTGGTCACTGGACAGATGCCCGTTCACTGGTCCAAACAAGATAGGTCCAAGTTTTTGTCTGAGGTTAAGCATTTCTTCTTTGATGACCCATACCTGTTCAAGTACTGTCCAGACCAGATCATTAGGAGATGCATTTCAGAAGAGGACTATTTAAGTGTGATATCCTTCTGCCATGACCACGCCTGTGGTGGGCATTTTAGTTCTAGAAAGACTGCAACAAAGGTGTTGCAATGCGGATTTTACTGGCCCTCCCTTTTCAAGGATTGTCACACCTTTTGTTTGCACTGTGAACGTTGTCAGAAATTAGGCAAAATTACGCGGAGGAACATGATGCCTTTAAATCCAATGCTTATTGTGGAAATTCTTGATGTTTGGGGCATAGACTTCATGGGTCCATTTCCGAGTTCCTTCGGCAACTTATACATTTTGCTTGCTGTAGATTATGTCTCCAAATGGATAGAGGCGATTCCAACCAGAACGAATGATCGTCACGTGGTTATCAAATTTATTAAAGAAAACATCTTTTCTAGATTTGGTACGCCCAGGGCGATTATCAGTGATGGTGGGAGTCACTTTTGTAATAGCACCTTCGAGAATCTGATGAAAAAGTATTCTATTACTCATAAGGTTGCTACTCCGTATCACCCACAAACTAGCGGACAGGTGGAAGTGTCTAATAGGCAAATAAAGCAAATTTTGGAAAAGACAGTCAATCCTACCCGGAAAGATTGGTCTTTAAGATTGACAGACGCTTTATGGGCTTATCGGACTGCCTATAAGACCCCGATCGGCATGTCTCCATATCGATTGGTCTTTGGGAAAGCATGTCACTTGCCGGTAGAATTGGAGCATAATGCTTACTGGGCCATCAAAATGTTCAATTTTGATTTAAGTAAAGCCGGTAACCTACGCAAGTTGCATCTCAATGAGATGGAGGAACTTAGAAATGACGCCTATGAGAATGCCAAGATTTATAAGGATCGGATGAAGAGAAACCATGATCAATCTATCTTGAGGAAATCCTTTGAACCGGGCATGAAAGTTCTTCTGTATAATTCTCGCCTGCATCTTTTTCCAGGAAAACTGAGATCCCACTGGACTGGACCCTTCATTGTTCGCACTGTCTATTTTCATGGGGCAGTTGAGATTGAGAACCCCAAGAATGGGGATGTTTTTAAAGTCAATGGTCAGAGGTTGAAACCTTTTTTGGAGCTTAAGAACAAGGATGTCGAAGAAACCCTTGTTCAGGACCCTGTGTATGTTGCATAAGTAATTTTCAGGGTCACGTCGGGTTGATAAAGTGAAACTAAGCGCTGGTTGGTAGGCAACCCAATATTCATTTTTTGCATCAACCGATGGTAAGGCGTTCCATTTTTTATTTTTATTTTTATTTTTTTATTTTATTTTTCTTTCTTCTTTTCTTGTCCATTTATCATTTCGCATTGCATATCATTGAGGACAATGTTTGATTTAGGTTTGGGGGTGTGGTACTGCATTGCACACATGTATTTGCCTGTAAATATTTAGTATTTTTTTTTAATTTCTCCAAAAAAAAAAAAAAAAAAAAAAGAAGAAAGAAAATTCCATGGGATTTTTTCTTGTTAATAAGTTTCGAAATCTTAGTTTACCATGCTATCCAAATCCTAAAAAGAATATCACAAAATCAAGTCTTGGAAAAATTCTTGCACATTTAGCCACATGAGTGTAGGCCAAGTGAAGAGTGAGCACATATGAGTGACCCTGACAAATCACTAGTGGAGACTAAACCAATTGAGTGTAGAGCCTTTCTATTCCTTCAGGGTAAGGACTCTTCTGCGCTAATTCCGAGTAGAATGAAGAGCTACTCAAACTCGTAGTTTTCGGCACATTTCTTTTATCTCATTAGTGCCTATTTCTTTCCAACCATTGAGGGTGTCATCAAAATTGCGAACTAACCTTGACTTGTAGCTTGTGAGCACCTTTCTAGACCTGGTAAAGTGATGATAGGCAATCTAAAATGAGGACCAGCTCCTTAAGGCTCCGGCCCTTGCGCCAGTTCTCTCGAAATCGGCCACAGGGCTAGGGTTTTACACCTTACGGCGGCCTTGACCAGGCCATCCCCCTTAGGGAAAGAGCTCGGCCTACCTTCGGGTCCAGACTAACTACAGGTTCTCTTAAGTCTAAAGGCGATCCTTTCGTGTACACGGCCTCAGGGCCAAATGTTCACCGACCTGGGTTATTCGGGAAGGCTAGGAACGAATGGGGCTCGTTCTCATCCAGCATTGAGCCCGGTTTCCTTGCCGATCTCAACCATTTACAAGTTTTTGATCACTTTCAACATTAGGACATCCATACACCATCACAAGAAGAAAGAAAAGAAGAGAACAGTTGGAGAATTGAAAGAAATTCGTCTTTTATTAATCAGAACAATGATTACAAGACCTCTTCATCAGAAAGAAAAAGAAAAGAATACATTAAAAAGAGGAATAAAAACAGATTCCAACTACTCTACTTCTCGGACGCCGCTCCTTTATCCTTCGACTTTGGAGGAACGAACGGGGCAGGAGCATAATATGGAGGAGCCGTAAGAGGAGCCTGGGACGTTTTGACTTCAGCGGGGGTCGGAGGCGGAGGAGGTACACCTGGGACTTCGGTAGGGGCCTCAGGAGGGTTGGAGTCAGGCTCTGACTCTGAGCTCGTTACTGCAGGTTGGAACCGAGGAAGGTTCGCAAATATGGGGTCATCCTCAGAAACCCCGTGCTTGCGAAGGGCCTCCCTGCACCCCATCTCGAACAGCACCGGACTCAGATCCGTGATTTGAGCCACATACTCCTCCGATGCCCAGTCCACCCCAGCTTGGTAAGCTTTTGCGACTTGGGCTAGCAGGGTGGACTCAACATCGGCCCGCTCCTTCCGGGAGGCCTCGAGCTCGGCTTTCTTCTCAGCCAATTCAATTTGCATCTTGGCGAGCTCGGCCTCCAGTTGGCTCGCCCTCCTCGCCTTGTCATCAACAGCGCCCTTTAAGTTTTTATTCTCGCCCCGCAACTTGATGATCTCGGTCTTCACCGTCTGTTGTTCCGTTGCCTATTGGGCGAGCTTCTCCTCCGACCTTTTTATTTCCGCCGCGCTCGCCTCCAGCGCAACCCCCATTTTCTTCTTCTCTTTCTCCATCTCGGTGACCTGGGCAGCTGTTTCCACCCACCTCTCCATTATTACTTGAAGCCTCTGTACATTCTTCAAAAAGATAAAAATAGTAAGGGAATCAAATCAGGCAACCGAGAGGCGGAAATTCAAAAGCAGAAGGGGGGAAATCACCTCAAGCGACGCCCTCATCGTCTGATGGAGCAGGCCCATCGTCCCGGCCTTTTTATGCCTCTCCATGTCCACGGGGAGGGCACATCCCCGGGCAAGAGCCACGACCGACTCCCAGCTGCCCAGTCGATCCTCCATGGTCATGGGCTGGTTGGAGTTGAGGTCGAAGTTGGGCCTCCAGGGCTCCGGCTTGTGAGGTCGGGCCTGCGGGGCCACTTCCTAGAGCCTCTCCTCCTCGCCCCCCACGCGAGGCCTCTCGGGAGGGGGGCCCTCGCCCTCCTTTTCGGCCTCCGCGAATTGAGGCCGGGTCTCCTTTGGAGGCGGAGGCAGCGGAGCCTCCTTCTCGGCCTCCACCACCCTCGGCCTGCTGTCCTTAAGTGGACGAGGCTCCTTGGGCAGCCGGATGTCCTTGGAGGACTCCACCGACCTCCCCCTCTTGGCTTTGGCGGAGGCGGCCCCAGCTGCTCCCGATGCTGTCCCCGACGAGACGGAGGAAGCATTAGCTGCGGAGCCCGGGGCGGCACCTGGCCCGCTGGGGGCACGCTTGGCGGCGGGGGGAGCTCGGCCCCGAAAGATCATAGCCCCCAGATTCTTCAAGGGAGGGCGTTGTCCGTCCATCTCCTCCTCTTCTTGATCTAGGGAGGGGGGGTGTCTGTGATGATAATCGGGCATTGGGACTCCGTGGCTTGGCCACTAGTCTCGGCAAGCGCAAGTACGATCTCCCCTATTGGCTCAGGGGGGACCTCGGCAGTCTTCCTGGTGTAAGACTGGTACCGCGGCATGTACCCGAGCAGAGAGAAGGCAGCTTGGTCGTGGTGACCGTGGTAGCAATAGATCTTCTCTAACCACGCGTCGTTTCTCTTCCACTTATTGAAGCTAGCCTCTTTCCTCCTTCGCTGGATGCCTGCGCAGAAAACGACAAGGGTATCAGCTCGACATAACAACGAGCAAGGACAACGCAAGTAAACCCAGAAAGACAGGTATTTACTCGGAGGGGTCCCAGGTTTCCGCGGGACCTGGATTCTCCACCCCTCTTCGGTCTCGGTCCCCTTGAACTCCCAGTTCCCCAAGACCAGAATCCGGTCATCCCCAGCATATTTGCTCGAATCTTCCAGGGCGTTCACCAAGGGCCGACGCCTGGCCTTCACCCGGAGATAGTAGACATCCTCGCCCCCCGCGGCCTTACAAATGTCATTGACATCTTCTATGTCATGCACACCGAGATTGATGTCCAGAATCCAGTTCAACTCCGCCACGCCCATTATTATTTTGAAACCATTTGGCATTAGCTGGAAGGGGCAAATCTTCCACGCGCTGAGGCAGGATCGGAAAAGCGAGTGGATAGGGAACCCGACCCCCCCTTCGGACACCGACAACAGAGGGAAGGGCATCCACTCCTTGAAAGTGGCGAAGCCCTCAAAGAGGCCCTGGAAATCGCAAGGCTTCACCAGGACGTCGTCCGGAATTTTAAAGGATGCCCTAAATCCCTCCAGGGCTGCCGGGCCCTCCAACCAATGGCTATAGATTCCCATTTTCTTAAAAACAAAAGGAGCAGAGAGCAAGCGAAAAGGAATGAAGACCAGAAAAGCCCTAAGGGACTAAAAACCTCTGAAACGAAGAGAAAAAGAGGCACAAAGAAGTAACAGAGACAGGAGATGGAACTCACAGAAAGGACGTAGGGGATTGCAAAGGACGAAGAAGCAGAAAGAAGGGAAGAAAGTCTCCGAGTTCGATCGGTTTATCTCTCAGCAGCAAGGCGTCGTCTCCAGCAAGAGCTCTTCTTCTCAGACGAAAGCCAGGGTAAGAAGGAAGAGAAAAGGGGCATTCCCATTTTATAAAGGGACGACCCTCTTAATTTGCACGCACGCGAAGAGACACTTCGAACTCGCCACGCGCCGCCTCGATCCCGGCGAACGGCCAGACAGAAGACTCCATGTGGCGGCGACGGTCCGCCTCCCGCCATGCCTCTGGTACGACATTTAGTACCTCGGGCATACGGAACGGCGTCCCACGTGCTCGACATGGCAAAGCAATTATGGTGCCCTATTTATTGCCTAGGACAAACGAAGGGGGGTCATGACGAGAATCTTATAAAAGCAAGATACGATTAGACGGCCCCATCACATCCGAATCTTAGCTCCCGACCTCGGAGAGAATCAAAGAGGTCGAGAGCTAGGGGGCAATTGTGTGGGGGCATTTCGTAATCACGGGATGATGTGGGGCCGCTACTCGAGCTCGGGGTATCCTTGGTCTCGATGTTATCCAAGCTCGGCGGTAGCACCGCCTCGGGGACGCATAGGGCTCGGCTCGGCAACCGTGTTCATAAGCGTTCACCTCGGTCTCAACCTTAAGGCGGATCTCGGCCTCCTGTCATTCAGTCATTAATGCAACCATAAATGCACTGCCGTGAAGGGAACGGCGAGCTGACAAACAGAGTGGGTGCCGGACCTAGATAAGGGGCACGCCTTATCTCAGGGTCATGTCTATAGGCATGGGGTGATGGTCCGATGGGTCATTCCCTTTTTACCTTCCCCCACTCGAGAGATAAAAGTATATACTGATAGGACTTCCGTCCACTCATGGGGACAGTCCAATGATGACTTTCACATCCACATATTGCATGAAGGAAAGCCATGTAAGTACGCACAATCTCTCCCTCCTAGAGCTCTTCTTCTCCATTCCCTTTCAGTTCCTATATTGACTTGAGCGTCGGAGGGCCTTCGGCTGCCTATAGCCAGGGGCTCTAACCTTTGTCTTCTTCCTTTTAGGTCATCGGAAGCTCGATCCTTTCCCTTTATCTTCCCCAAATCATCAAATCAAGAGCTTAATCCTCCCCTAGCCAAGTCCATAATTTATAGGCACTTACAATTTCCAAGCAGTTGTGGCCCTATTTTTCATTGGGATAGCCTGAGTCACCCCAACACTGATGAGCAAGAGCAAAACATAGAGGCCTAGTGGATTGATTCCAATTGCCTGCATCACCAATGGATGGCTATGAATTGGCCTTGCAATGCCTACACAGACCAGCCTGAGATATGTGCAGATGCAAATGAATTTCGACCCAGCTTGCTGGTTCCATAGGCTTGAGGTACTTGATTTATTTATATGCAGTGTCCAGCCTGTATCAGATGTTCGCATTCTACTCTTGTTAAAAATAAAAAAAAGAATTAAAAAAAATATCAATGTCATATTTGAGTCTATTCCAGGCTATGATGTAATCCTGCAATTGTTTCTGTTATTAGTTAAATATGGGTAAAGTTTGTTCATACACACTTCTGGAGTTCTGGTGATGCCAATGTATATTTCAGTTCTCATGCTAATGGCTGGACGGGGCAATATGGCAAACCAAAGGCTCGAGTTGCTTGGGATTCCTCACCCGAAGAACACACAAATGAGAAAACTCACAAATAAAGAACTCTTAAGATTTTATTATCAAAATCAGGAGTGAAAATAAAAGGCTCCACATATTTATAGAGGGAAGTAACTTCAAATCATGTCACAATTGCAAAGTCTTGAACTGGTAACTGAATAATCAATCAGCCAGACCTACTCTTTGGACCCTAAACACTCTTGACTCTTTAACATTGGATGGTTTAATGATTCAGGAAAGCGAGTACACGGCCCTGATTGAGAACTTGATTGAATGAGACATGCTGGACATAGTTTGAAGTTAATTGTAGCTTCCCAATTGTGCCCTGCAAATGAAAGAATTAAGTGAGTGCAAAAAAGAAGAAAGGGTCAGACATTAACATGGTTGATATTCTTTACTATGATTTGAATATTTTGGCTAAACAGATGGTGGCCATTGAATGATGTTGAATATTTTGGTAGAAGTTAATGTTTTAAAGCGAGGTTTAAAACTTATGAAAGATTGATGCTGCTTTTCAGCATTGTGGGATATTATATGTAAGTCAATGACTTGATGCTACATCATCCATTTTTATTATTAATTTTATTTTATTCATGATGGATAATCTTTTACACTTGATTTTTGTAGCATACAACATCGATATGGCAACACTAGGTAACTTGAGTTGTGTGGGTTAAATATGTATATGTAAGCTTGTGTATAAAGTTTCTATAGGAATGATATTATTGCTACCTTAGTTGTAGGAATATGCTTAGATGGATCTTTGTAAATTATTGGCAGGTATTTTTGTACTAATTGTGGCCTGCAAATTGATAAATATATGTATATATATATATATATTTATTGCTTTTAGCGGCGGCCAAATGACCGACGCTAAAAGCAATATTTTTAAAAATTGAAATACAGCTTTTACATGACCGCCGCTAAAAGCAATTTTAGCTTTTACCGGCGGTCACATGGACACCGCTAAAAGAAATATTTTTAAAAATATACAGCTTTTAGTGGTGGTCAGAAAGTTTCTACCGGCGGCCATTTTTAATACTCCCGACAGCAAAAAAATAAACCCTGCTTTTAACGGCGCTCAAGAGGTCGCCGCTAAAGCAATTGATTTTTAGCGGCACCCATTTTCACTATTACCGACGGCCAATGGGCGACGCAAAAAAATTTCTTCGTTGTCCCACAAACCCACGAGTTTCTTTTACCGGCGGTCGGGGCCGCCGCGACAAAAAACAATAGCAGCAGCCACTAAAACCTTTACCGTCCGGACAAGTACCGACGCCTATCGGCAGCCACATTAACCGACGCTAATTGTTTTACCACCGGCCGCCGCTAAATGCAGTTTTTCTTGTAGTGCGCTTACCCTACCCTTAAGGGCCAGGGCAGGGCTCACTGCCTCAAAACAAGAAACCATTATTTCTCAGTTTTTTTTTTTTTTTTTTTTTTTTGTATGTTACCAAGAATTGAGGGTCGACCAAGCGTTATCTTGTTAGACCTTAATTGCGAATGAACCATTAAGAAATCATTTGGAGAATTTTTATCGAACAGAGTCATACGTTCTCTAATGACTTGGGTTCTAGACATATGGTCTTGTTTATTTCGTTATAAAAAAATGGATAAAGATTCTGCTCTGTTTCGCACATTTCAAATAAATTCTCACGTATGAAATCATTCCAGCACTGTCTTATCTTTGAAGATTTTTACATTTACATACCTTTTATCAATTCACAGTGTTATATTTTCAATATAACACTGATCTGACTATTAAACAATGTTGAATTTCAGTCACAAAAGTAAATGCACTTAAATAATACTATTAATTTAGACTTTTAAAAATCGGAAGTTACAATTATTTAATATGACCATATTGCTCCATTCCAACAGTAGAGAAAGTTTGGTTTGCCCACTAAGTTGGGTCTATAGTCTTAGATCATTCTCTTCGACTGTGTATATATGCACAAATGTATAAAAATGCATGTTAATGGATCTAACACGGATGACAACTCTCACCTTATAGAATGCCTGCCCAAGAGAACATTCATTTCTACTTCTTTGGCTGCAATTCTCTTCTTGTTAATGGATCTAACATAGGTGACGCAGGATAGACCCATGATCCGTGGGTCGATTAGCCTGTTGTGCCCAATCTAATCCAGTCTAGTCCAATCCATTTATGTTTTCTATGTTTATTTTATTAATTGAGTTGCATAGGACCCCTTATTTTTAATTATTGATATAATCTCTACCCTTTAATTAAATGTTTAACAGTCGAGATCAAGTTTAGAGTTGCTCCTTTCTCAATTTAAAGCTGCGTAAAGCCTTTCTGGCTACTTAGACTATGCCCTTTTCGCATCTCTATTTTCAGGCTCTATTTGTTCGAGTAGAGGTTTGGAAAATAAGAGCGTTTGACGGTCATTTCTACCCTCTGCCAACTTTAGAGAAGTAGAGGCAAAGCCTTTAAAATCCACAGCCCCCTTTTGAATGTGGTTGAGAAATAAAGGAGAAAAAGGAGGAGCATGAACAACTCTCTCTAAGTCCGCAACGTCCAGTCCGGTTTTTTATTCTTTATTTTTTTTTCAAAAAAATTAATAATATGAGAGAGTAAATTAAGATCCAAACCATTGGAGATCTTCACAAGATCAAACACAGTTATGAAACCACATTTCAGCCGTTGGATCATCACAAAGCTCAAGATATTTATAAAAAATCCTTTTTTTTATTAGTATCGGTAAAATATATTAAAGACTTAAGAAAGGTACAACAAAGAAGATGAAAAAAAAAAGAAACCGGCGTAAGTATTAGAGCTAAATACCAACACAAAAACAACAACTTACAAAGGAGCAAGCAAAGCTACATCTCTTTTTACCCCCAACTTAGCCAAAGAATCCACCATGCCATACCGTGACCGAAGCACATCATGAAACTCAACTTTCAAAGATGAGGACCAAGTCTTGATTTCATTGAAATTAAATTTGGATTTCCATGGACCCTTCTCCAAACAAAACATCGAAGAAATCGCATTTAAGGAATCACTTTCAACCACTATGCTACGAAAATTATTTGAGACAGATCTTTAGAGCTTCCAATATAGCTAGCACTTCGGCTTCATTAGAATCCTTGTTGCCTATATACTTTGAGAACATAAAAATACACTATGGGTCCAAACTTCAACCGTTGGATCATCACTAATCACGAGATATTTGTGGGCCATTTGATATTATTTTTTGGATTTTATGAGCTCCAAATACAAGCTCCAAACCGTTAAATTTGATTTGTCTCGAAGGATGAACACGGTTATGGGGTGAAATTTAAAAAAAGTCTATTTAAAATAGATCCTTCTATTACCAAACACTCCTTTTGATTATGAAAAGGAAAATTTGAGTGCAATTGCTCTATGCAATCTCTCCCAGAAAGGAATGGCGTGAAGCCCATTATCTCTGATTTCTTCCATTTCTTCCCCTGCAAGCCCCGTGTCAAACATCGTTCCCCATCAATAAGGCTCGCAGATTCCAAATATAGGGGCACCTTTTTTCATGACTTGCATGGGATATGCCAGTAGACCGACTCAAACTCTGTCAGGAAAGGTCATGCAACCGTCTGAGTTCATACGAAGATCAAATGTGAATTTCAAAAAATAACATCAAATAACCTATTCTTTTAGAGAAATAAAATTAAAAGAAGATGAAAAATGAGCAACTAGGGTGATCGCTGGTTTATTTATTTCTCATCTTCTTTTGATTCTAATTCCCTAAAATGAATGATTATTTGATGCTCGTTGTTGAAAATGCACCAGTAATCTTCATTTTGAATAGAACGCTAGAAAAAGGTCATTAGTAAAATCTTCAAAATTTAGTATTTTACTATTTTCTGTTAAATGCCTGTTAAAAAGGATATTTTAGTATAAATACAAATATTTAAAAAATGTAAAATAGAAGGGTCGGACCTAGTATTGTCCAAGGCTGTTTTGAGGGCCTGTGAAAAACTCTTCGTCCTTTTTACTGAAAACAAAAACCCTTATTTTAAGGGCGTTTTTAGGGTCGGGCCCCATGTTTGAGGGCCGGAATGATTGGCCTAACCATAGCCATTATTTCAGTTGTATATATCACAAAAGACAGTGGCAACTCATAGATTTGAAAGGAAAAAAAAAAGACTTAATGTGCATACAAAGCTATGGTGCTCTAGCTGTGGGAAAAAAAGCTTGGAAAAAATTTAATATGAGTTCGATTGCAGTTGCAATGAAAAAAAAAAAAAAAACTAGGCTAGGGTAAGGCATGTTTGTGCATGAGAATTTATTCAAAGTCCATTTTTGTGCTATATTCATATTTCAGGGTTTGGTGTGGGAAAATAATTTCTATGCTGAAATGGAAATACAACAGAAATAAATTCTTGCTTGAGTCTCAGTTTGCCTTCCACAAAATTAGCAGAATATGCTTTTTTCGATGCATGAAGCTACAGAAAATGTCCACACAAAATGACAGAGATGCTTCTACTCCAAAAATTATTTTGATATTCTGCAAAAAATAAAAAAAAAGCTCTGCACATGTTTATCTTCCTAACTTGAGCTAGTTTAGCACTTTACTAACATAGTAAAAGTCTAGTAAAGCCTCCATTTTTCAGACAACAAGTCATATCATAAGCACTGTAATTCAAAACTCTCTTCATCTTTTTTTTTAAAAAAAGTCAAAAAGCAACCACCTTTATCAACTAAAATACAAAAAAAAAAAAAAATTTACTCCACTTTCGCATACAAAAAGTAAAAAAGATTCTATAACAACTAACTAAAAAAAAATACCATCATAACTCACTTATATTTTAGGGATAATAGCAGAATACCTACCTGCACTTTGTTCAAAATGCAGACCACCCCTTGGACTTTGGTATTTTGTACTAAACCTACCTGTATTTTAAATCACAATGCAAATAGAGATGGCTGTGACGGAAAATGTGGAATGACGAATTAACCCCTTCATATTTAAGAAGTGTCTTGGCATTTTTTTTTATCATTTTCCCTTTTTCGCTTGCGGCTAGGGTTTCCTTCTCCCCAAAGTCCAACTTCATCTGAATCGAATACCAAAACCTTAATTCACAAATGCCCAAGTTCAAGATTCCAACTTTCCTCTCCTCCTCCTTCATCTTCCTCCTCCTACTAGGGCCAAGTGGAAGAAGAAGCGCATAAGGAGGCTAAAGAGAAAGCGCCGAAAGATGAGGCAGAGATCCAAGTAGTTTACTGGATAGAGGGAAGAATCTTCCTTCATGACCAGGGTCATAGGTTGTAGGGCTCTTTCTTTTTGTTACTTTACCTTCACTGGAGGTTAACATAAAAGAGATGTCCCCTGCCTAATGGTCTCTCTCTGCCATTGTTACTTTTCTGGTTTCGCTCGTCCTGATTGCAACTACCATTTTTGGCAGGGATTATAAAAGAAGGCTATGGTATGTGGCCTGCTGGAGTCTGTGAAGTGACTTTCTTTTATAGGATTTTGATGAAGGAGGAGATGTCCCCTGCCTAATGTTTTGCAACTTTACCAGTTTGCTTAGACACTTTAATCATTTGTGTGTTTTTAATATCATGAGGATGTCTGAGAGGGTTTGAGATCAAAGGGAATAATTTGTGTGTTTTTAATATCCTAAGGATGTATGAGAGGGTTTAAGATCAAGGGGATGGATTCTGAGAAACACACTAGGTTTGGGGAGCATCTCCATCGGAGGGTTTGGGGAGGGAAGGAGGGATTTGAAGAGTCTTTGACTCTGGTTCGAGGATTTCTTCGAGAGACAGTGGTTTGATGGCGGAGAGCTTGGAGGTGGTGGCGGGGAGATCTGGAGCGTTGGATGAAGGGGTATACCTCGCTTTACGACCCACCCTTCTTCATCTCTGCCCATTTACAATATCAGGTAGATGGGCCACCAGATGTACGATTAGAATCCTCCACCTGCTAAACCACCTCCATCAAATTGAGAGTTTTGACAACGAGAACAATGAGTATAGGAGTTTTGAGAAAAAAAATGACCGAGAGCTACTCTTATATCATTACCATTTTTAGAGGCTAGGTTCAGGGGTAAATAAGTCTATTTGGGCGAGTAATTTGCCGCCAGTATGCACCAGACATCATTTATACGACCTACGCCGTTATTACTAACGGAATCCGTTCATTTTGCATGTAAATTAGAACTACAGGTATGTTTAATCCAAAATACCAAAGTCTAGGGGGACATTTTGAGCAAAGTATAGGTAGGTATTCTGTTATTATTCCTATATTTTATTATTTCTTTAAAATCAACTTTACTTCACTTGACTCTTTTAGTAGAGTTGCCAAATTGGCCCAAGTGCGTGTTTGTGTAACGTGAGGTGTAACAACAAGCCGGCTGATGACATAATTTCTGGATTGGAATGAAATTTTGCTAGTGATAAAATAAAATAGGACAATGATTTTGAACGGTTTATTTCGATGATAGATTTATAACATTCTTTAATTCGTAGATTTATAACATTCATTAATTTGACCCAAGATCCCTTACTGGCATACCTGAAACTGTACTCTGGGGCACATCTATTAATAATCAGGTCCCTTCATAATGATTGTCGTCCCCCTAATGTCATATCTTCAAACTTTACTTCAATAGGTGTAGATTTGACAGTAAGATTGAGCACATGGCAGATATTGTGATTAACACAAGCTTATTTTAATTACGTTCTCAAGCTTGCCAAGAGATTAACTTCTATTAAGTAAAACCTAGGGTATGACAAAAGGGGAGATGACTTTTATTTTGAACGGACTGGATGGACTTGGATTTCCCAAGGATGGAGAGAATTAAAAAAAGAAGAAAAGAAATAAGATCCAAACATTCCAAGGGTGGAGATCTCAAAATAAACAGTGCATATAGCGCCTATATAACTTGAATAATTAAATGAAGATGAAATGAAGCAAGTATGTGTGTATGGAATTTTATGATATCTTATAATGGATAGGTGGGTATGAGATTACCTTTAAATCCCCATTTTATTACTGTCAAGTGCCTGACCCAGATTAAGAGGTAGAAAGCCCAGCGATTAAAAAAATAAAAAATTGTGAGTTGTGATCCGTCAGTCCCACCTAAGAGGAGACATCATTCAGATCACTATTTTCGAAGGGAAGGGACGGGACCGAACATACGAGTTCATGAGTCTCAGTGCTTGTTAGTAGCTACGAATGTACGACTTATTGTAAGCCGTGACTGAATATGCGTATGGATTTACTAATAAACTAAGGGAAAGTTTTCAACATAATCGATGTGGGAATTGGGATGGTTGGGTTCAAATAATGGCCAAAACTTACTTGCAAATTGCGTAAAATTAATTAATTTGTAATTTTTTCTTCATGAGATTTCATCTAGCGTCCCTACATTTGATTAATTCAATCCCTCCATGTAGACAATGAATCCCCTTGAACAAAGATAAAACTTAATATTGGCATGGTTCTAAACATTAATCGTCATCCATTAGGTTTCATCACTAAAAGTTTGTGCACGAAATACAACTATTAAACTTTGAATACCTAAGTTGCAATTGCTACTGAAATTCTTAGCTATCTCTGTGTTCTTGGCCTCAACTTGGAATTTAGATCCACTGTCTTACCATGCTTCCTCTAAATGAAAAGAGGCACATGAAATGCCGTTGTTATGATTGCGTTATATGTCCTCAAATTATAATCCAAAAGATTTCGTTCAGCATAAAATAAAGCACATCCCTAATCTAATTGTGGAAATAAAATTTCTCCAGTTCGCACTGTCTAAATTTTCAATAAGTAGGTCACACTGATTTAAACTCCTCAAATTGGGTCCCGACTCGGTCTCAATGCCACCATAGAAAGTGACCTGTACCCAGAATACGTGGGTAAAATATTAATGAGAGAGTAATGAGATAGTATCTTAAATTAGTGGTTAAGTATGGTTATATGTTTGGCTTCTATCTTAATGATATCACGAGTAAGTGTCCTTGTCTGTAGACAGATTCAGATGGGTTCTCCTCAAAAGTTTGGTTGATCATTAAATTTGGATGGAGCCAATTTATATATATGAAAGAGGTTGTTTCCGATTGAGAAATCAGCCTTAATTTATTCAATTGATTTTAACCAACCATTTTCTTTGTCTCCTCCACTTAATGGCTCTCTTCAGTAATAATTTCTTTAATATTCTTTAAGGCAATAAAATAAAACCTGTGAATATCTCACTCAACGCCTCTCAGCATTGATGAGAAACATGAAATGCCCATTTAATATCTCACATTGATGCAAAATCCACCGGATCCTACAAGTGCTAAGAGACAAACATATCCTCCAAGTGTTAAAAGACCGATCGAGTGTCGCCCCCTCAACTGAAACGATCTCTCTTTGGTAGTTATACCCCCATCCTTCAAGTAGTAAAGTATTTTTATTATTTTATAGAGGTTCTCTTTGCCTCTCTCTTTTATTTATTTCATATTTTTTCAATTGATACTTTATTTTTCTTATCTTTTACTAGGGTCATGGACTCATGGTTATCTAGACATTTGTGTTGTTCCTAATTGAGAAATCAACATCAATTCAATTCTAATTGACATCAATTGATTTTGACGCTCCTTAAATAATTAACTTCCAAAATGTCTCCTCACATCCTCAACTCCCCACATTAATTACAATTTAAAATTTTGACTCGTGACATGTCTCTTCAAGTCCTTCCCACCCCTCAAGGGAATAACCTTAATTGAGAAATCAACATCAATTCAATTCCAATTGACATCAATTGATTTTGACGCTCTCTAAATAATTGACTTCCAAAATGTCTCATCACATCATCAACCTCCTCACATTAATTAGAATCTAAAATTTTGAATCGTGGTATGTCTCTTCAAGCAACCCCCCCCCCCCCCCCCCCACACACACACACGCGCGCGCGCGCACACACACACACAAAATCAATAATTATAACCTAATTAAAATTAAGTTAATTAATATTAATGATAAGTTAATAGAGGCAAAATTGATTGATATTAGTTTCATAACTCTTCAAAACGGTTATCAAATTTTCCTCTCTATATATATATATCTGTTTACCATCCTCCCATCATTTCAAACGTTTTCCCCTCGTTATTACTACCAAACTTGCCCTCATCCGAACAATATAATATTTTAAATTTACTATTAAAATTTCTTTATCAATATAAGAGATATAATATTATATTTTAAATTTCATTTAAAATTTTAAACTGTTTACTTTTACAAATTTTTTTTATATTGTGGATTATATTAGCACGGGCGTATTTTGCTACTGCAAACTGAACCTTCAGGTTACATCATAGATATAAAAAAATGTGAATTCCTCCCAGTCTACAAGCTTAGCTGGCAAGGAGCATTAAAATTCTCAAATCCTGTTGGAGAAAATGGTTAGCTAGGTTCAGAGCCCTCTTGCAGTCTTGCCTCTTCGAATGAAGAGTTTATTGGACTGATGGCCTCTAATAAAAGTTAAATAGTGTCACTTATAAAAGGTTACATTAGGATTAAAAATGAAAATTGCATAATAAAAATATAACAAACGCATGCCATTTCACTCATCATCATCATCATTATACTTCATTATTATATTTTTGTTATGCTTAAGTCACCCTTCCAACTATTCTTATCTAAAACTATTTCTAACTAAGCAAAATTTTCTACAAAGGTGATGTGGGATTTTCAATGTTGGCCATCTCCAAAAGCAGGACCATTCAATTAAAAGAACCTTCCAAAAATATGCATGGCAGCCAAGGGCGGACCTACGCTTTCATCACCTAGGGCCGCCCCAAGTCGGATCTTGAAAGTTTCCAAAAGTGCAATGGGCCCTACACATGGCCCACATGTGTTTAAACAAATGCCCCATGTATGAAAATGTCTTGTTGGCTTTGAGAAATGTTATTGTATCTAATTTTGCCCATACCTATTCACCTTGAGTGATCTTGTACCAGACCAGGTAAAGAGACGAGTCACAAGAGAGAGAGACAGAGAGACAACTGATGGGAGATTTGAAGAAGAATCTCTGATATCTTGGAGATGAGATTCTTCAGTTCAGGAGGCATTGAGAAATTGACATCTCAAGACATGGGAGAAGGCAATGTGATGTGAGTAAACCCGTTCCCTTCCCTTCCCTTCCCTGCTATATGTACATATAATCTGTTGGTGATTTCCCCCTGGCCCTCTCCTTTTGCTCATCTATATTTCATGCCACATGCATTTGCAGTATGGATTTACTAATTAACTTCTTCTATTCGCTTCTTCTTCTTCTCTGCATGCAGAGGGTTTTGTTTGCTTTTTTTCCCCGACCTTGTTGGAAAGACTGTATTTTTCAATTCTGTACTTAGTATGCTGAGTGGCGGATTGTTGGAAATTGAGTTGGTTTGGAGATTGCTGTGTCGAATGTTTGGTGATGCATTTGGATGAAGAGAAAAGAGGGACTTTTGTTGTTGATATTCGAATAGGCAGATTACTTGTTGTCGGAAACCAAATAAGAGAAATAGGATCTCTGCTCATATTCCATCACATATATAGGAAACTCCTCCCAGCCTATTAATTATCTGTGTTTGCTATGACCACCATTATCTGTGTCTACGTTTTTCAACCTCCACTGGCCTTGTTGGAGTTGTCCTTTCTCTTTTTTTTTTTTTTCACTTCTGGCCCACATGACGCATGGACCAGTGGAGCTCATTGTGGGTCCCAGCTGAAAATGGCATGGGTCTTGTACACGTTCCACAGATAACATTGGTGTGTGACGCAGTACGGAAGTCCAAAAGAGGCTCTGCGCCCACATGATGGACCCAGCCATTCAACCCAACCTTTGGATTCGGTCCACAAGCCCAAATTGACTGAGAAGGCTAATGTGGCATTCTAGATTTATTTTAAGTTTAATTAGAAATTATTTCTTGTTTTAAACATTCATTAGGATTGGTAACTTTCTATTTTCTTACCGTTTCCCGCATTAGAAGCCTTACTACATTATAAATAGAGAATCACTCCATTGTAATGGGTATGCTTAATTTCAATTGATAATAAGATTTCTGAGTTTATCGTGAGTTCCATCTTTGGTTTCATGGTTTCGTTTGTATCCAATGGCTGAATCCCTCTTGGATTCGATCACTCCTTCAGGATATTGATCTATTGTCTCGATCGCGGATATTGGCTGCGCCAATTTGGTATAAGAGCCAAATTCCAATAGCTGGGGAGACGTTGTCCTTCCTCGAATTCCCTCCCCCCCCCCCCCCCCCATCACATCGAATTACCTTATCCCAATCCACCACCGACACAACCTCTGCTCTGAGACCCATCTCCCCATCGACTATTGCCCACTATAATGGCTTCCTGGAATTCTATTTACTGCAATTTTATTTGATGATTTTTAGGGTATTCTTTGAGACTTGGTTTGGTGTTTGGTTTCAATCTCAGTACAGCAGATGGGTTTATTACTAACCAATCTTGTTTTGAGTACTTTTGCAAGTAGTCATTAGCAGTGAAATAAGAGACACTCTAGTTCATTATTAACTAATCCTCCATTTTGTTCAGTTTGAACCGATGTAAAGAAGTTCTTAGACAAATTTTTTTGTTTTTTTTTCCCTTTTCTCTTTTTCTCTGTGGATCATCTCACTGCCTTTTCCTTTGTTTTGTTGCTGATTTCTAGAAGAAATTATGATATTTAAAAAATGGAAATTCCATGGTGAACTAGCTACTGTCACACTTTGATTTCCTTTTTCTATGTCCTTCATGTTAGTTTATGAAGATTGCTGCTCTGGGTTTGGTTTTTTGTGGCTCTGTGGTCAGTGGGAATGTCTTGCTGCGATTCCTGCCGGTTTCGTTTAACCAGGCGATTGGGGCGACGACGCTCTTCTTCACTGCGGTTTTTGCCTATGCTATGACGGTGAAGAGGGATGATTGGCTGACTTATGCTGCGCTTGTACCGGTTGACGCTGGTGTTGTCATTGCCAGTGGGGTGAGAGTTTGTCCTTTTCTTTTAAAATTTTGAATTGGGTGTGGTTTGATTCGGTTGTTTTAGTTCAATAGTGCTGTGTTTTGTTTTTCCCCTCAATTGCATTGTAAATTTCTCATACAATATTACGAGATTGATAGGAACTCTGATGCATCTAAGTATTGATTAACATTTGTGGGTGGTGCTATTTCAAGTTGTTTGTTTTGATTAGTAGAGTAGAACTCTCAACCCATACTAGAGTTCTCTTGAACAAGTCTAGTTACCACTTGGGTGCATATCCAAATAGTGTAATCTAAATCGCAAAGGGTCAGACCAATAAAATATGGAGTCTTTGGTCAGTTTTCCATTACAACTAGTATTCTTTTCTCAAAGAGAAAGGACCTGTTTTTGGACACCTAACAAGAAACAAATTTATCATGAGCTTCTTGGGATCAGGTTAACTGGCAATAGCCCATTAGTGTATGAAGCTGCAAAATTTCTTGTCTAATTTCGACTTCTAAATTTCGCTCATTGCTTTTACACTCCTCTTCTTGAATTTCCAGTGGGATTTGTGGATATGGTATTGAGCTTAGGTCCCTTCTTCATTTTGTTTAGTTAATGGCATTAGCTACTGACGGATATAATAGAAAGGATGGAGGAAAAAGACTGTTTGCATTTGAGTGCTGCAATAATTGTACTATTGCTGTATCTTTTGATCTATGGATTTCACGCAATAATTGTACTTAGTTTTGTAGTTTGATGGATCGTCATTCATTAATCTGGATAACTCTGTGGCTTTTACCTCTAGGGGGAACCAAGTTTTCATCTGTTTGGGTTTATAATTTGTGTTGCTGCTACCGCTGTAAGAGCGCTTAAGTCGGTGCTTCAAGGGATTTTGCTGTCTTTTGAGGGGTAACAAATGGATTTTTCTTCAATTATATTTTAGAATGAATTATTTCTTACTCGATCAAAGCTGCATTTCATTAGCACGTCACTCCTGTCAGAAGTATTTTAAAATATATATTTTTTATTTTCTTTCGATGATGAAGGCATTAGTATCTAATGTTTTCATTATACATTTTAGTTGATTCTGAATCTGGATGCCTATACTAATTTTTCATGAAAATTTTTATTTATTTCTATTTAAGGGAGAAGCTGAATTCTATGAATCTCCTTCTCTACATGGCACCAATAGCTGTTGTGTTCCTACTTCCTGCAACACTTTTGATGGAGGAAAATGTGGTTGGCATTACATTGGCACTTGCAAGAAAAGATATGAAAATCATCTGGTACTTACTCTTCAATTCTGCCCTGGCATATTTTGTCAATTTGACAAATTTCTTGGTCACAAAACACACCAGCGCATTGACACTCCAGGTACTCTCTCTCTCTCTCTCTCTCTCTCTCTCTCTCCTTTCAAAAGGGTGTCTACCACAATCCTTTTTCTATGTCCTTCATGTTTGTTTATGAATCGTTGCTCTCTCTTGGCTGCAACTGACAGATAAGCTAGCATTTTCCCTTTAAATTAGTGGTTAAGCCTTGAACTTGGAGTTCAACTGCCTTTTTCTATAGCATTTCCCACCTGGCTATATTCGTAAACCATATATGAAAGAGGCCGTTAAATTCATTCAAAGCTGTTTTGTTTTGAAGGAAGCTAAATGTAGAAGAGAAGGGTCATTATCAACCTGTTCTTGGGTGTAGTCCCCTCTCAAACTGTGTAATTGTTACCCTTTTTTTCTGTCAGAATGATCATAACTACGTAAAGTGCTCTATAATGGAAGGTCGGGCTTCAACCATTGTGGATGTGGCAACACTACCTCCTCTTTCTAGATAACCAATCATTTTCTTTGAGAAAAGATAAGAAAACAAACCATAGAATATAGAACAACCAGTATAGGGTGACCATGCGGGGAACTTTGGAAACAACAAAACCACCAACAAAAATCAAACCCGACAAAAAACAAGCCTGGGCTGCTGGGCAGTACAAGCAAGAAAGCAACCCATCCCTACCTGGAAAATGCCAAACAAACACTGTACCACACCCAAACCCCCACAAATTACAATCAGGAGCCCACATAAAGAGATTTGCTATCAATTCTTTGCTTTTCCAAAGAGTCAGCTAGCTCATTAGCTTCCCTTAGGCACTACAGGAACTGCCTCTAGATTTAAACTGATAAACTCAATTTCTTTTAGGACAAATTATACTTCCAAGGACATCCCTCCCTTGTTGTGAGTTGCGAGTCTTGTGACCCAACTGACCGCTTGGTGGATTCATTTCCACATTTCCTTGAGAAGGAAATTCTTAAAGATTATAATGTTTCTTTGATGGCTATAATTTTCACATGATTAGAATCCCTCACTCCAATCGTCATTGTGAAGGCGAGAACACTTTGAACACCACCTCCACTTCATCGTGTAATGACCCATAGAGCAAGAAAACCCATGTTTGGAATAGCTGATACTTTTGTGATGATGCTAACTAAGGGGCTACATCTATTGCAGATTTGCTGGAGAAGTAAGACTTGTATTGCATTATGCGAATCTGAATTCTGTAAAATCTGGTGGTGTAAGTTCAATTTTTGTCTAACTTGAATTGACTGTTGTTGTTATTTTCCTGCTTTCTAGAGTTCCTACTCTATAAATTTGTTTTTTGTGTTTGATTCTATAATAATTCATTCCTCTGATGTTTGTGTGTCTTCTCTTTGCATTCAAAGAAGTCCCATTTCCACCTTCACGTCTTTAACTGACTGGTCTCATTATAGAGTATACCCGGTTTTGATTTGAGTGAGATATTAGTAGTGAAAAGTTCATTCCTCCCACTGTGTAATTGGGAAGTCAATTCTTGATTTCTGTTGAGAGAGGGTTTAGTATATTAGCTTCTGAAGCTCAGTTACTCAGAGTGACCATGAGAACCAGGTAACCAAAGTGCCCAGAGGTACATTCAACTTGATTTGTTACTTTGTGAACTCATGTGTCAAAGCTAGGACATGTATCAATCGAATTACGCTTTCTTTCTACTTATGTTTGTGTGTGCAGCCTTTTTGGCCTTCCATTCTAATGAAAAAATGGCTAAACATCAAGCCTAAGGTTAATGACTTCAGCGAAGATGAGGTTGATACAGAGACAGAGAGTGAGGATGATGGTATATGACAGCAAACTATCTCCTTTTTTAGGGTCAATCTTGGGTGAGGGTGATTGATTCACTTATGCATCTAATTGCTCTTATTTATTGTAAAATTTTCTGTTTTATTGTCTGAAGATGCAAAAGGAAACAACACGAATCAGGCTCGCAGGATGGAGAGGAAGCGATCTGTAAGCCCAGTTCGAGCTTCAGGTAACTGTAAATACAAAAAAAAAAAAGAAAGAAGTTTTTTCTTCTTCTCTATAGAGTCATCATACTCAAGTTCCTGTTAGAAAATTTAAGCTTGGTCGATCTCATGGTAATCTGATGTTATGTTTGGTATTTGCACTCATATAACAAGATTGGAAATGAAAATTTCTTGCAGCATACAACTGTTGCACTAAGAACACCTTATGGTATCATGTTGGTTTATTGTAAGTTTCAAGTAGTATCACTTGCTTAAAGGGGAAAAAGATAATTCCTACAACGACAAGAATCCAGTGTGCTGAAACTCATCTTATGGACTAGCTGCATGCCTGCATCTCCTTCAGTGAGAAATTATACATATGATCAACATATAAAGAGCATAACCTGATAACCATGGTCTTGTTGCTGTCTTGCAGGCATTGAACTGAAAAAAGCTTAATTTCCTTTTAAAGAACCTGACTTGAACCCACAACCCCATGGACCATGGTTGTGAGATAGTGTCAAACATATAACCTTATAATAATCATTAGATATTTCAGGATATTTATAAGAACTTAAGAACTTGGGGGGACAATATCATGTTAATTCTTGCTCCACCCACTTTACCGTCTAATCCGATACACCTTCCTCATCAGGCAAATGCTTTGGGTACTTGGAAGTGTAGCATTTCATCAAATGATCAATAATGATATCATTTTTTCCCTCTTTTCCTTGTCTGATTCTTATAATGCATCTTTCTTGATCTAAATCAGCGTGTTTGATCTGTCCAGGAACGCCATCAAATGGTCCTCCATCGAAGCATAGGAGGGGGAAGTCAGAAACTCTTCGTGTCCAATACATAAAAACAAAGGATGTGAGGTTTGGAAAGTTTGTGTAGATTAAATACTCAGGCATGGATTTGTGAAACATTAAAATTATGTGTTATTTGTATTTTATCATGGTGTGTAGGGTAACAATTGGCACATGGAATGTTGCGGGAAGAGTTCCACATGAAGATCTTCAGATTGATGGGTGGCTCTGTTTGAAAGAAGCAGCAGACATGTACATTCTTGGGTGAGTACTTCCTAATGAAGATGAATTGCTGTAAGTACCTGCTTGCAAAGTTAGTAACATAAAATGCAAAGATTGGAAGGTCAGTTATCAGGCGTGGTTTCTTGATAGTAGGTAAAATAATGGCTGTATGCACGTAGAATGATTGTGGTGGCTCTTATGACTGAATGAATGAATTTAAGTAGAATGGGCGAAAGAGCTACATGGTCTTGGGAATTTCTTTTGTAATCTATCAGATCCTCGCCTACTTATTGACTTTACAAGTACCTGGTCATATAAATAATTCATACTGTCTCATACCTTTTATGTTATAATTGATCAGTAAGATGAAAACTAATCCTTACTACCAGACGACGGCATTGGCTTAATTGATAGCTTTAAAACATACAGACAAATTGATTAACAATAGAATCATGTGTGATAAGGTGGGGATGAACAATTAAATGTGTTTAGTTTCCCCCCTCTTGTGGCACCCATCAAGTGTACCATTTTCTCTCTCTGTTGCTGCCAAGGGCGGGGACCAGCTCCTGGGAAGAGGAGTGAGGTCTTTTTCTTCGTTTTTAATGCTGCTGCTGCTTCTTCTACTTCCTTCTTTTTCTTTAGATTATACTCTGGCCACGTACAAAGGCTGATAAAGCCATTTTAGTATAATGAGTCAAGGCATACAGAGTATGAAAGGAGAACGTGCTCTTACTTATATATGTATAGCGTCTATAAAAGCAACGCGTGGATTCCTTGCTGGATCATCGTAACTGTCCAACTGCTTAGGAACAGTGTAGGGGGTGCTAAAAAGAGGGGTCCTTGATTTAAGTACAGATTGCCTTTTGATACTTTTGGAATGCAAGTCCAAGAAGTGTTGGACAAGCATCCATACCCTTCACCCCTCATCAGAGTGTATTTGTTTACTCATTACTGTAACACAGGCAGAATTGGAATCCTCACAAGACAGATTTTAGATGTATGCGTGTGAGACTTTATTATATATCCTTGTAAATTTAACATCTTCCAAGATTTTACTTGGCCAACACATACATGCCCATGGATCCATTTCTTGGAGGTACTCATGCAAGTTAAAGTCCCTCTCCTGCTGCATCAGTAGCCCAACTAGTGAGAAAAAGATTAGAAAAAAACCAAAACCAAAGTTTTTCTCCGCGCAAAGATGGATCTACAGTGGGAAGGATTGTGCTGAAAGTATGTCATTTAACTTTTTTTTATTGTATTTTAATAATGTCTTAAATATGTGTAGAATTACACAGTGATGGGCTAAACTCCAATTAGAGTAAAAAAGTGAGGTTTAAAACTTATGAAAGATTGATGCTGCTTTTCAGCATTGTGGGATATTATCTGTAAGTCAATGACTTGATGCCACATCATCCATTTTATTATTAATTTTATTTATTCATGATGGATAATCTTTTACACTTGATTTTTGTAGTATACAACATCGATATGGCAATCTAGATCAGCATGGTGTGTTTTACTTACTGCTGAAATTTTCAAACATTTACAAAGTTCCAGGATCTTTCTGATGTTGGAACAGTTAGAAAATTTGGATGGCTTAGCAACTTCTCATAATTTTTGTTCTTGTTCTTGATCAGGAAGAGACTCATGTGTCTTGTTGTACACAAGTAATGTTAGAAAGAGAGATCTGAGGCCAACAAGTTTTTTGTTTTAGGGGCATATATATATATATATATATATCATGTGATAGATCTTGAATGATATCAATCATAAATGCTGGCCCCATTACTTTCAAATCCAAGATCCAAGTTTATTGCTCTAAACCTTGTGTCCTTCTCTTATATTCCTCCAAAGACTTTTAATTTCATTATGTGATGTATTTTTTCTATGGACTTGATTTAATGGAATCTCTCTGTTCTAGGGAAGAATTGCACTATTTTCATAATTGATTTCAGTTGCTTTGTTTATATATAGTTTCACTAAAAGTTGTGCATATGACATTCTTAATCATATGTTAATCTTGCTATTTTTTTATGCAGATTGAATGAAAATTAAAAAATAAATTTTGTTAAAAGAGTCCATGCAGCTAGGATGCAGCCAACATGAAGGCCAAGTATGCAGAGTAACACATTGCTATATGTTAAAATGAGATTCATGAAGTTTTTTAAAACAATGGTGCAACAAGGAAATGATCATATATAAATATGTAAATTTTCATTGGCATTTGAATGTTGGTACAGAGTAGAATGTAGTTGTTTTAATTTTGTAATGGTAATGGTAAAGTGCTTTCAATGTTGAAAGGATGTTTGAATATTAATTTGAACTGGAATGAATTTTCTTGTTTCATTTTTTGATGATTTTGGAATGGAAATGGATATTGGGTGTAGTAGATTTGGTCTTGGATAATGGAATTAGCAATTCCAATTTATTTATGTGACACAGGTTGGAAGTTGTAATAAATTGATGTATATACAGGAAAAGAAAATTAAAAATCAAATAAATAAATAAATAAATCATATTTAAAAAAACAATTATTCCCAGCGAGATAAAACGCCGACAAAAAAATTTTAAAAAAGATTTTTCGTAAATTGTAAATCTTTTCCCGGCGCAAAATTAACCCCGACAAAAGTTTTTCTAAATTTATTTTTTAAAAAATAAACTTATTTTCCCGGCGAAAAAAACGCGGGCAAAAAATTTTCTCTATTTATTATTGAAAAATAAACACCTTTTTCCGGCGCAAAAAAATGCAGGCAAATGTTTTTTGAAAATTTATTTGTGAAAAAATAAACCACTTTTCCCGAGGCAAAAAAACGCCGGCATAAGTTTTTTCTAAATTTATTATTGAAAAAATAAACATCTTTGCCCGGCGAATAAAACCTCCTTTACCGGTGAAATAAAACGCCGACAATGAATACTTTTTCCTGGCGCTACCTATTTTTCGCCGGCAATGGGTATTACTGGCGTACTTTTCCCGGCGGGTTGCCGGCACTAGAAAAATCACCGGTAATAGTTTTTCCCAACGTTTTCTGGACCTTTACCGGCGCTTATTTAGCGCCGGCAAAAGTGTAGATTGTTGTAGTGCGAACCCAATCCTCCAACAACTCATCTTAACCGGGTTGGATAGGCTTTGACTCGGTTTGGCCCATCGTGAATGAACACCTTTAGGGGTCATTTGTTTACACTCGTTTACGCATCACATGCATAAATTTTGGTTCTTGAATAAGTCGAATACCAATGTGAATGTGATTAACCCTGTTCGCTCAACCGAACCAGCTCTGTGCTTCGGTTGTCGAATTTTTTACTAACCACAATAATAGTGCTCCAAGTGAATTTATGATAGGAAAGCTAAAGGGAGACTCTTACGCTAGTGTGAGCCTTTTTTTCAATTTTTTGAAGAACAATGTGATGAAATTTACTATGGAAAAAAAGTCATTGCAGTCCACCGACACAACAAATTGCTATATAATACAAAATTACGCAATTAAAATATTGGTAACTGTAATGTCCCACCCTATACGCATGAATGAAATTGTCCGCTTTGGCCCACGGGCCTCATGGTTTTATTTTTGATGGGTCTCAACCCATCAAAAGGCCTCATGCAAAGTAAGGGTGTAAGCTCTACATATAACCCCATTCACTTTTCTCTCTATAGTCGATGTGGGACTCCGGGGCGTCACATTCCCTCGGCAGGGGACCCACACTCGAACTGGTCGAGAGTCAGCTCTAATACCAATTTGTTGTGATCGTGTGTGCAGAAGTGTACAATCAACAAGCAAACAAATAAAACCACACAAAAGGAACACAGATTTACGTGGTTCGGTGATTTCACACCTACGTCCACGGACAAAGCTCGTCTTCTTCTTCTCCACTAAACAAAGTTTTCCCCACACATAGGGTTACAACCAAATGAGAAAATATGTAGTTTTAACAAAGACCAAATTACCCTTCAACCCTAATACAAATGAATTGAGCCTATAAAACGAGCCAAAACCCATAAACCCAACAGTAACAAAAAAATCTAGATCTCCTTATTCCATTCTCTTGGAATGTTTTGGAATTGAGAATGGGTAGAACGACTTTAGAATCTGCCTAAACTGCGCCCCCCCCCCCCGGCCCCCCGACTAGTGGCTAATTTGGAGGGGTAGTTTTGTAACTTCGTCCGTGAGGTATTTTTACATTCATATGTAAGTTTGTAAAACAAGCCCTTTCTTTTATGGTACATTTTTTTTTTTGCTATTGGAGGGTTTCCAACCCATCAGGCTGGACTACTCCCTCCAGGCCTAGAGGGAAGCCGGGTAAAGTCGCCTGTAGTCTCAGTGTGGTAGTACAGTTTCGAACTCTCAACCTCGGTGTACAATCCGTGGTCGTAGGCCAACTGAGCTATATATATATATGATACAAGATGGTTGGACTCTCTCTAACACTACCCTTAATAAAGGCTGAGAGTGTATTCTTATTTACCGATGTGGGACTCTTTTCATTGCTACTCAGTTGTTTTTTTTTTTTTACATCTTGCTTCACAGTTATCTCCCGTTTTCTTACCCCTCGGAAGAGACCAACCTTTAGGCACAGACGTTGGCTCCATTGGGATTGTTGGGGGAAATTCTATATGCACCCACCTATTCTCTTGAATACACCCACTTGCTGACCTCACCACACCCATTCTAATTTTGGCTTGATTTTGCTGAGCACACCCACCATAATCCCCAGACTGCCCATCCAAGCTCACCATTCGTTCCCTGTTCCATTTCCTGAACACATTCCCTCGTTTGCATTTTTCAAATTTGTGGCCATTCGGAGTCGTCAACCTTCTCCACTTCACAGCTCTCACACCCTCGTGGACAGTTGGTGAGCTGCGCTCCTTCTTCTTCGTCTTCTTCATCAGGGACAGTGAAACAGGTGAGAGCCCTTCTTCTTCTTCATAGGTTTATCATTTTCACAAATTTGTTTAGGTTGTAATTTATGCATTAGAAAGTATAGTTGTGAGACCTTTGCAACAAATAGGGAAGAATCTGGTGTGAAAAGATGAATAGTTTCGAACTCCAGTTTTCCATTTTTGAAAACATCTGTTCGCGATCTGCTCGGCAGTCCGGAGACGTGCAGGGATTTTCTGCACGGCAATTGTAAACCGTGCAGAATATATATGCACGGCCGATATAAGCTGTGCACATATAATTTGCACGGTTTCATATTACCGTGCAAACAAAGGTTGCACGGTTACATTGAGCTGTGCAAACAGAACTTGCACGGTTCCATTTCGTCGTGCAGAATAATGTTGCACTGTCTATTTAAACCGAGCAGTACAAAAAAAAATGATATCCTCTTTTATTGGTTTTCTTTTTTAACAGATTGGAAGAAATGCCGAGAAGACTAGCTCGCCGTATTGGTGGAAGCTCGCAGATGACAGGGGGACGGGCCAGTTCTTCTAGCGAGCCATCGAGAGTTTGGACGAAGATTGGTTTCTCAAGATCGCGTTCCCGAGGTGTGCATGCGAGTTCTTCGACCGCCGGCCGTCAACGGCCAACGGCGTCTGAACGAAGACGAAAACTGCAACAGGATCCACTCCCGAAGCAGGTTGAGGAGCATGTTGATAGTTCTTCAGAGGATGATTCCTCAGAGGAGGAGGCACAGCCGTCCAGTCCCCGTGCATCGACACCAGGAGAAGAGCATGGTGACAGTTCTTCAGAGGATGATTCCTCTGAGGAGGAGGCACAGCCGTCCAGTCTCCCTGCAGCGGCACCAGGGGAGGATGATTCCCATTTCGAGGAGGGACAGCCATCCAGTCCTCCTGCTGCGGCGGCAAGGGAGGGTCCTATCCCCGGCGGTCCGGCCGACCATCTGTCCTTATGAGTTTTAGGACACACGTAGCCTTGTCCATATGGGACGAGGAGGTACAATTGCCTTTTTTAAAGTTTTAATTAATCGTTTTTCAAATAAGATGTGTTGAAGTCTATAATAACAGATATTAATGAAGATTTATACTTGTAATGTGCAGGAACGTGAGGCACTCAAATGTATCAATCATTGGCGAGGGCTGAAGGATTGGTACATACCTTAGCCCGGGGATGGGGCCGATATCCATGTTCCTCGGTTTCATGCTATTATAGAAGAGTCTGGATTGGCAGATTTGAAGCGTTTTTCTTACCGATATATCTCCAGCCCTCTGGTATCCAGCTTTGTAGAGAGGTGGCAGCCCGAGACAAATACCTTCCACATGCCATTTGGTGAGATGACGATCACCTTAGATGATGTGGGTACTCTCCTCGGCATCCCAGTAACGGGACTGCCTGTCCACGCATCGACTAGTATGGGATTTACTGATCAAGTAGATTTACTTGAGCGTAGACTGGGCGTGGATAGGGCATCTGCGTCAGCTGAGTTGAGAGTAGCTCGTGGTGGGGTAGTGAGGATGGCCTGGATCAAACGGGTGTGCGGCGAGGTGAGTCCTGCGTCGTCTGTTGAGCAGGTAGAGTGTGCAGCTAGAGGCTATCTTCTGTATTTGTTAGGCTGCACACTCTTCGCCGATAAGTCAGCCACTCGAGTCCCCATTGCCTACCTACATTTACTGATGGACTTGCCACGGGTCCGTCGTTATGCATGGGGGGCTGCCGCACTTGCATATCTTTATCGCCAATTGGGGACCGCCACGAGGGCAGACGTGCGGCAGATTGCTGGATATCTGACACTGCTCACGGTAATACATATACATATACATGTTCCATCGTAATTGATCCTTTAAATTGTATAATTAATAATTGGTATCTTTTGCAGTCTTGGGTGTACGAGCACTTCCCATTTACCCGTCCTCCTGCGTAGTGGGGATATACCGCTGGTATGCCTCAAGCGAGCCGCTGGAATGCTGGACAGGATTCTGGGATTGCGAGGGAGAACATAAAACTGTTGCGTGAGAGGCTGGATGACCTACATCCGAGTCAGGTGAGCACCCATATGGGGTCCTTGGTATAATGTTGCACTTTTTTTCAATGGACAAATTTTTATTATAATAATGAGTTCTTTCATTTACTTGCCACAGGTCCAGTGGGATCCGTATACTGGTGTCAGGGCTCATCATCCATTCCATTAGATATCTTTCTTCTGTGGTTGCTTGAGAGCGCTAGATGTCATTGAACCCTACCATCCACATAGGGTTCTCCGACAGTTTGGATATGTACAGACCATCTCACCCGCACCGCTCACCCCCATTCGTGCGTCTCGGGGATCTACTGCTGGACAATACAGGGTCTCTTACAGATTTCTAGACCAGTACTGGGTTACTTGGGAGGATCATGTATTGTCCTTAGCGCACCGCGACCATCGAGCGCAACATGCATGGGAGTGCTCACCCGACTACCTCGAGTGGTTTTTTAGGATTTCACACCCTCGAGTACAGAACCCCCAACGTCATTCCCACTATCACCCTAATGAGGGTGTAGCTGACCCGACTCCAAGAGTGGTGAGTGTTTGTACTTTATCGAAACATTATGCATCCATTTGTTATACTTATCTTAGGTATTGACACAGTTAATTGTTTCTTACAGATCACTCGGGCGAGGGACCATCTCCGCGCTATGATTGCACGAACGGAACAGCCTGCAGATTTCTATTACTGGGCACTCCAAACCACCCTCGAGATCCTGGAGGGCTTGCCGGTGACGTACCGACGACGTACAGATCCATGATGGCATGAGGGTTTTTTTTTTTTTTTTGTCTTATTCTTTTGTTAAGTCTGTATGGATGGGAAATTAAAGCATATACTTTAGAGGATGTATGGATGGGTTTATCCATTTTTGCGATGTAAGGAATTTTTTGGATATGTATGGATGGATGGATCACCTGATTTTTGGATGTATCCATTTTTTTAATGGATGTTTTGAGAATACACTTTTTTATGTTTGAACTTGTATGTTTTATATGGATATGTATGTTATGTGTTTCTGTCCGAATAATTGATAAAATACACTGCACGGCCACCATGTTCCGAGCAAATAGCTGTGTGCACGGCACGCTATTAAGGTGCAAATAGTTTATGCACGGCAACTTTTTGCCGTGCATTATCCATTTGCACGGAAAATATTTGCCGTGCAGAACACATTTGCCCAGCCATGTTTAACCGAGCAGTTGTTAATGAAGTAATACCTTCTTTGGAATATTATTAATGAATTAATACACAACATAAACACATAAAGACCTCATCGAATCCATTGGCCATTCAATACAAAATATGTAATATGTTTGTTTACATCAAATGGAGAGTACACATAATCAATCGCTGTCAAGATTGACCGACTCCTGCGTTGCGACACTGTTTCCAATCAATTCTCTGAATTGCTCGATGCTCTTTGCATATGGGAGCTGCCATCTGTCTGCTTCAGGATGGTGGTGTCTATGCCAATTTGTAGCAATGGGAGGCATGGGTGATTCGGGTTTCATGAAGACCTGAACAAAATGGTTTCCATTGACGAAACCAACCGCGAGCACTTTGTGAGAACTTGATGGAATCGGGGATGATCTCAACGGCAGGAAAGTAAGGCACTGCTGTAGTGAAAGAAGGACCAATACAACGTTATAATATGAAGATATTAAGTGACCCATGTCCGGCATTGTCATCCATCGATCAAATGAAGAATTGCTTTCAAAGTAACACAATGCGTAATACAACTCCCCAACCCTATCCTCTCCTCCATAGACCAGTGCATAATAATTTTGATACCTCTGCAATTCATTGCTCAAATCCATTCTAACCTGCATCCATTTATCCTCGCCCAGGCCTAGGAGACCAGCTATCGCTCTGAATCCACAGTTACCATCAGCTGCAACATCCTTAATAGTGTGGATATAGGGGCCCAAAGACTGAGGAAGCAAATGCATAAACGTACATGACCGAGTGCGACGGACAGTCATTTTCTCCTTATTCTTCGTTGCAACTGTATTGCTTAATCTAGCTGGAACGCTATCTTTTATCAACAGTGCGTATTCAAAATTAGATGGTTCCCGACGCGTAGATCTATCCAACTTCTTTCTTTTCGATGATGACCGACCGCGGGTATTCAATTTTACGTCTGGTTCGATAAGAGAAGTAGATGAAGGACAACCGAGTTCTCTAAGTTTTCTTAAAATTTGTATTTTACCCTTCTGATCACTACTTTGAAATCTCTTACTGATCAACTCGAACTCTGAAGTTGTGGTCAACTCAAGGGCTTCGTTCACCATAGTGGCTTCTAAATTGAGCTTCCGCCAATAGTGGTGGACACTACTCAGTGGTATATGAGAACCTTCCCTTATGTACTCGGCAATTTCATGTGCACATGGCAAACCATGAGTCCGTCGGATTACGCACCCACATGATGTAGAATCTGGACCAATATCACTAGCCCTTAACGACTCATTTAACACTATATCCAAAGCATTCCTTGATAGAAATCCTCTCAATTCACGAAACAGTGCCGGTTTGAACTTATGTTGCACGGTGTTCAAACTCTTTTCAAAAGAAGCCTTTATTTCTGTAAAAAGCAACTCTAGCAAGGCATGTATAACCTGCCAGGACGAATCAAAGCTACAGCTCGATGTGCCTAGGTGTCTCTTTAATTTTGCATGTGCACTCTCAGCTCTGTTAGTAGTGACGTTCCCAAAGTGCATATGCCGATCCGTCCATGCAGCAACAAATTGCTCCTTATGCTTATTCAACCATGAGGTCTTCACATAATCAACAGCATGTGGATACCCGCAGTAATTCCGTTCCAAAGCACTTAGCATTTGCGTGTAGTCGCTTTCAGTTGGAGAGACTACCAACGTGTTCCAACAAGAGATAAATGCAACCCATCTGTCGTTGGTCTCAAAACACTTCTTACAATTTGCCAAGATGTTCCTAGAAATAGGCCACCTGCATAATAAGTTTGCTGCATTCGGAAAAATAACATTTATTGCATTCATCAGCGCTAACTCTTTGTCTGTGACAATCACACGGGTCGTGATGCATCCATCCATTAATTCCTTAAGCCTCTCCAAAGCCCATCTATAATTGGCCTCCCTCTCTGATTCAAGGTACACAAAAGCAACGGAGAACGTCAATTGAGTAGATGTGACACCAACAATCTCAAGCAAGGGAAGTCGATATCTATTAGTCTTGTATGTGGAATCCATTATCAAAACTTCTGGAAATGCACGTAATAACTGAATAGATGATGGATGTGCCCAGAATAGGTTCATGATAACATCTGTAGCATCGTTGCTAGTGTGATACTCAATGTAGTTGTTCTCTTCCAAATGCCTCATGAGTTGCTGTATTTGTGATCGACCGGCCATCTCTGTCACCCTAAACTTCTGGCGAGCATTGTAGATACTCTTAATTGTAGTGGTGTTGTGCACATCCCTTTCCTGCAATGTTCGAAGGATGTTCCTCGGTTTCACCAAACTCTTAGACATATCAATCAAAACGTTGATTTCTTCCACAGAAAGCCTCCCAGCAAACGAGTGCCCCTCTAGATGCTGTGCGTTTGGATGATTGTGCACCCCACAAATCACTGTTAACATCCAATCGTCGTCAGTTGCCAACTTTCGACCCTTCAAAGCAAAAGGGCAACTACACTTCTTCGTTCCTGTTGCCTTCTTAGGATTTCTCTTCTCGAATACCTTCGATGGACTCCTGTAACTACCACTTCTCTCACAAGAAAAAACGACTCTCGGCTTCCGTCCATCTCCACCAGCATCCGAAGTCTTGATTACAATTACCAAGCCATGTTTCTTTCCAACATCCCTTGTCCATTGGATTAGGCCTTCTCGACTTCTGAATATCATGTCAGTGGTGAAGACATTTGTAAAATCCAAAAGGCACTCACTGGCACCGGTTGATTCAACCTCCTGCAAATATATCACAAATTTTTAGATTAGCACTGCACACTCATTTATTAATTTTGCACGCTTTATATAGGCGGTGCAAAATTATTCTGCACGGTTTATATAGGCGGTGCAAAATTATATTGCACGGTATATATATGCCGTGCAGAATAATTTTGCACTGTATATATAGGCAGTGCAGAACAATTTTGCACGGTATATATAGGCCGTGCAATATAATTTTGCACGTCTTATACAATGCCGTGCAGGACGCGAGAAAACAAAAAAAAAACGAACGAAATGAAGTCAAAATGTATATACCACATTTTCGTAGATCGACAACTGCTTGTCCATATTGCAAATGCCTACTTTAAATACACAATGTGGTGTAGGGATAATTGTACTTCCAAGTTCGTTCAATAAATGGAGGAGACTTGATGATATATTAAAAAGAGTTAGAAGAAATGATGATGAAGGAGATGAAAATCAATGAGGAAGAAGGAGTGCAGAGGTGCAGTGAGAAGGGAATGGATAAAGGGATAGGAGGAGGAGAAGAAGAAGTAGAAGAAGAAGAGACTGGAGATTGCTGCTGGTGAACCAAAGGAGGAAGACAGATGTTGATGGTAAGGGCAATTTCGTCCTTTCACCCGAGGGCATTTTAGTAATTAAAAAATATTTAAGTTGTGGGTGTATTCATCACTTCCAGTGGGTGCGAATAGAATTTCCCGATTGTTGGACCATTAAAAAGATGACATTTGATCTTTTACATTTGTGCCTTGTGGTGTGCCATCTCTATACCACCCTGTCTGCAAGTGTTTGAAGTGGCTGTTGTACAAGAACTCTTGAACATTTTTGGTAATTTGATTTTGGGGTTGTTTGCTTAGAGCAGAATTTTCTGTGAAATTCTTTGTTTGGCCACTCTTTCCTTAGTTTCAAAAGTACTGTTTTTTCATAATGCAATTCATTGCTGGTCAATCAATTCCTGTAGTTATGTTGTTGTATTGGACTTTCTGTTGCTTGGTTGTGAATTACTGTTGCTTGGTTGCAAGTTTAAGAATGGGTTCCTCTCACAATCTATACATCTACGAGTACATGCACTTTCTTAAATGATTTGTTTATGGGTTTTGCCAATAAATACGAACATACACATAAGAATGGAAGGTCATCATGACCAGATGTTTTGTTTTAAAAAGTTACATAGGGCTGGATATTTAATTAATGAAATATCAATGCAATTATTCATTAATGAATCATCTAACTGAACTATATGAATTGATGCCGACAATTTATTAAACTAATGATGAAGTGCTGAAGGCGTTGAACTCACCATTAATGATATAAACTACAGATGGAAGTCTAACTGAATTGAACTACTGCTGGCCAAGCTGTTATGAACAGTTCAGATTCCTAATTTAGTTGATCCCAAAATTAGGATGTCATCAGGGGCAGTCTTGGTTTTGTTTAAGCATGCACATGGTTTTTGTTCAAGCATGCACAAGATCTTTTATTGTTGTTATTTGGATGTGTCATTTTCGCATTTTGTGTAATTTCTTATCTTTTTTCTTTTCTTTTTTCCACCTGTCTGGTGAAGTATCTTTTTTTACTACGTTGTTGCATAAGATTAGATTGGCATGTTGTGTAGATGAATGAATTTTTATTCGTATTTTAGATGTATATATTGGTTCTAGAGCTTTTTCTCTTTTCATGTCTTCTTTTGATCAGCAGAAAGATGTTTTTGCATATGCTGTCCTTAGGATTAGACTTGAAAGGCTGGTGCCCTTGGCCTTAGTGATTTGTCACCTAAGTCTTGTCTATAAATTTTGATGAGGGAATAGAAAGAAGAATTTGCGTACAAACATAAACAGCCTATCAATGATAAAAGTAAACAAAATTTACCACTAAGCAAGATTACATCAAATGGATACAAATTTACCACTAAGCAACGTTTCATCAAATGGATAATCCATTCATCGCCAATGCTTCTGCCTCCCAATACGTGTATAAACAACATCCATTAGTGTGCTTCAGTCTCTTAATCTACTTGAAGATTTGTTCCATTCTCCGTAACATTTGAGACACATTTTACCAAACTTATAGCATTAAGGGAATCAGCCTCCTCTACAGGAGACCCAACCTTGAGTTTTTAAACGACTTTAGCCTCTCTTTGCTTGCCATCATCAGTAGTCCTCACCGGCAGCTCTTGAGTTTTTTGCTCAGAATCATTGGTCTTGAATGAAGTGGGGTTGGGTGTCTTGGTGAGCTTTGATTGTGCCAGCAGTAAATTTCACTCTGACACTCAAAAATCTTTCTGGTTACTTATTGGGAAGGACGGTAGGTGGGCCTTTAATGAGGTAGTTTCGAGTTGTTCTCCACAAATCTGGTAGTGATCGAATTTGGACCGTTGGATTTGATTAACTAATAATCAGGTTACTTTAAAGGAAACTAGGGTGTTTGGGCCAGACCAATACCTATAGGCACATTTGTCTGTAACAGGTAATAAACCCCTTATCTGGCAATTGAAAATCACCTGTGATCTTAAAAGGGACCACTCAAAAACCCTGAATTACTAGATTAGGGCCATTTTTACTTTTACTGTTACTTTTGTTAAGTTGGGCTATTGGTGAATACATATATACCTTCAACCGGGAGACCCGGGGATTGATCCCTGGGCATGTACGTGATACGAAGATGCAACACCGCTCAACCATATGAATGGCCATGTTGGCAGGTAAGGGCCCTTTGGAAACTCTGGTACGGTCTAATAGTAATTAGTTGAAATTAGTTTTAGATCGAAGAAATAGATCTAATTTTTATATATATTCTAAAGATAAGTTGTTTACCTTTTGTTTGGTAGAAGATAAGTTGTTACTTCAAAGTAAAATATTTGCTAAACATATAAGAGATTATTAGAGATTTTGTCTTAAAAAAATATAGTTCTAACTAGAAAATAGGCTTAATTAAAGAGAGAGCAATTGAATTGGAATAAGGGTTTTGACTGCAAGATGGAGGGATTTGAAGAATTTGACGTATCTTGATTTGTCTGGTAATGCGATTACCGGTACAATCCCACCTGAGTTTGGGAAGTTGAGTAAGCTACAGAAGCAAGGCCTATCCCAGAATCATTTGGTTGGAGGGATTCCAAAGGAAATAGGGCAGTTAAGTTTACTGTTTGAATTGAACTTAACCGGTAACCGCCTTTCTGGTCCTCTGCCACTAGAGTTTGGAAAACTAGCCAATCTGAACACACTAGACCTATCAGAGAACTACTTGAGCGGTCCGATACCGAAGCAATTGGGAAATTGCTCCAATCCACTGTCCTTGACACTGAGGAAGAATAGTTTTGAAGGAAGCATTCCAATTTAGATTGGTAATCTGGTAAACCTGCAGTTACTGTTAGATCTTAGTCAAAACTCACTTGGCGGTGAGATTCCATCGGAACTTGGGAATTTACTCAAGTTGGAAGTACTGAATCTCTCTCACAATATGCTCTCAGGTTTCATCCCATCTTCGCTTGTAAATGCTAGCAGTTTGATATCACTTGATGTTTCATATAACAATTTGGAGGGTACTCTTCCTGTAAACAGAGTCTTCAAACGGGCTCCGCCTGAATTTTTTATCCATAATAAAGGTTTTTGCTGTTTAATAGGAGGCTTACCGCCATGCAAATCCTCTTCAAAGAACTGTGGGCATGGAAGAACAGGCTGCCCAAACTTGGCAATTTTCATAATTATTATTGTTGCTGGGGCATTAGTTGTTCTCCATATTCCTGGAGGCCATGGCATCACTAGTGAACTATTGCAGCCGTGTTAACCCTCCATTGTCCTGGTTACAAAATTATCTGGTGCTTGCATCCAATATGGTTCTTCCAAGTGATGCTATTTAATTCTTTTTCCTGATCCAGTTAATGTAGATATGCCCATTAATCATACGTTGATATCTTATTCTAGTGGCATGATGGTCTAAGAAACCGGTGAGTGTTTTGTGGTCGGATTCAATTTCAGGGGTTTATGTGAATGTATGGGGTTTTGTATTGGTGTGTATTTACTGTGTATTACATGTGGGTCTTTGATCAGTAGTTTTGGATCTTGAGATCTGTTTTTCATATTTTTGTCTCTGTAGAGATGTGTTTTGCTGGAAAAATCTCCTCTTCTTACTCAAGATGATAAATTAAAGCTTGTCCTGTTCCTTTTTATTCAAGCAATCAATGTATGTGCATTGAATTGTATCTGATACTTTATTTCCTTATGTAAATTCCATGTCCATGCTATAGTCATTGCGTGTGTCCATGTCATATCCATGCTATTTCTGGTTGTCATTTTGTATAGTCTCTTCTTTTCTTTTCCTTAGTTTTGCATGGTTTAGAGAGAGAGAGAGTGCAAACATTAGTTGTAGGAACATTCTACTCAATTTATTATACCCGCTTCTGATCCTAAATGTAGATTCTATGTCTTCTTTTTCTTACTTGAAAAGAATCAGTTGTTTCTTCACTATAACTAATAAAACAAACAGGTGCTTCACAATATATAACTAATAAAACAAGTCACTCATGTAAACAAGACCTACAAAGCCCCAGTGTGATTTGAGATATCGAGATCGACTGCCAACAATCTCCAATAGGAAGAACCCAAAAAATGGAGTAAAGTTCTCCTAATTACTACAGAACCCCAAAAATAAAAAGAACAAAAAAAAGAAAAAAGAAACAGAAAATAGTAGTTGGGATACTCAGTTGAGACTTAACTGAAGTTATAGGAAGCAAAAAATTAAGAAAAAAAGAAACAGACGAGGAAAAGTTGTCCTTTCTGATCCTCCATTGATCCAAGAATACCAACATGAACTAAATGCCCCATCCAAGCAAAAGAACGGACTCCAAATGGTACTCGCAAATGATTACAGAAATGAGATCCATAATTTCTTAACTAAAAGTTGTTTGGTTTCCATTTGGGTTGCAGGTGTAGGTACTAGCCATTAAATTACTCCTTATGTATTATGAATCCTTGAATTGGTTATACTAAAAACAACTTGGGTCGGATTGATACCCACCACCTCTAGGACCATATAAAATGTTACAGTAGTAGGCAACCAATAGTAGCAACTAGAACTCTAGAAGTGACAATGTGACATCATCCAGAATAACAGAAGCAGGGTAGGAAAACTGATAATATTTCAGTATTGGAAACCTAGGAGGCTTAGAGACACCCCCACCCCCGAGTACGATGTTGCCACAAATCTCCCACAACCTCAATCTCGACATCAAAACAGTGCAAAACCAAAAACAACCTTAAATCAATGAAAATGGAGAGAGAGAGATTCTCCTGGGCTTTCCCTACGCATCACCGGGGCCCACCACCTTTGTTCGGCAATACGAGGATTCTCTTGGCTAAGTCTGGGCCTGGGCTCTGATACCAATTGTTAAGTACTATGGACCACCACAAACTCCACATTGGTATGATATTGTCCACTTTGGGCCTAAGCCCTCATAGATTTGCTCTTGGACTCTACCCAAAAGGCCTCATACCAATGGAGTACTTAGTCCTACTTATATGCCCATGATCTTTCCCATTTCTAGCCGATGTGGGACTTTGGTTGCACATCCCCAAGATGTCCTACACTTCCTAGATTCTGCTATCCAAACAAATAGAATCACCAAACAGAAGGCTAAATTTGTTTGTCTTTCCATGGTGTTCTTTGAGATAACCTGCCGCATTGGGTAATTTCTTCCTATGAAGTGAATCATTAACTTTGTTGTTTCAATCAAGATATAAATAACCAACTTCACCATATCACTGATCATTTGTTTAGCTACGAGTTTGTTACTATCAATTTCTGCTGAATAAAGGATTGAGCCTGGTTCCTTATTTTATTCTTTATGCACACCAGTTATCTGACAATATCACGGCCATTGTTGACTTACTGCTTCTTCTTCTTGTTGAAAAACCGTTTTTACTTTATTCTAAATCAACCATTCACACTTGTCTCTATCTACCAATCCATTGACAGTTTTCCGTCTTTCAGGTTGCTAAAAGAAGAGAGAGTCTGCTAAATTACATGCTGTTCCTAAGAGTTACCCCCACTCTACCCAACACATTCATTAATGTAGCTTCACCAATTGTAGATGTGCCTTACCGTATCTTCTTCCTAGCGACTCTCATTGGTCTCATTCCAGCTGCTTATGTCACTGTCAGGGTATGAACACTCATTTCAATTTGCATATTTTCATTATTATTTCGATGGCCCCAATTTGATCTGTAATCTTCTTTGCTCACGCAGGCTGGAATTGCTCTTGGAGAGTTGTGGTCAATAGGGGACCTCTATGATTTCTGTGTGGGGGCATTTCGTAATCACGGGATGATGTGGGGCCGCTCCTCGAGCTTGGGGTATCCTTGGTCTCGGTGTTATCCAAGCTCGGCGGTAGCACCGCCTCGGGGACGCATAGGGCTCGGCTCGGCAACCGTGTTCATAAGCGTTCACCTCGGTCTCAACCTTAAGGCCGATCTCGGCCTCCTGTCATTCAGTCATTAATGCAACCATAAATGCACTGCCGTGAAGGGAACGGCGAGCTGACAAACAGAGTGGGTGCCGGACCTAGATAAGGGGCACGCCTTATCTCAGGGTCATGTCTATAGGCATGGGGTGATGGTCCGATGGGACATTCCCTTTTTACTATCCCCACTCGAGAGATAAAAGTACATACTGATAAGACTTCCGTCCACTCATGGGGACAATCCAATGATGACTTTCACATCCATATATTGCATGAAGGAAAGCCATGTAAGTACGCACAATCTCTCCCTCCCAGAGCTCTTCTTCTCCATTCCCTTTCAGTTCCTATATTGACTTAAGCGTCAAAGGGCCTTCGGCTGCCTATAGCCAGGGGCTCTGACCTTTGTCTTCTTCCTTTCAGGTCATCAGAGGCTCGATCCTTTCCCTTTATCTTCCCCAAATCATCAAATCAAGAGCTTAATCCTCCCCTAGCCAAGTCCGTAATTTTTAGGCACTTACAGTTGGCGCCGTCTGTGGGAACAGGATCTGTGCCAAAGCCCCTATAAATATCGTGCCTCCAAAGACCAGATTCGGTGGCGAAAGGACCATCAAAGTCTCGAAAAGCATCGCCCTTCCCGCTGCCGGAGCAACCTTCGTTTCCACCATTCTTGCAACCGCAGCCGTCCCAGCCGGTGCTTCCGGAACCAACCCCTGGCCTTCTTTTCTTTTCCTTAGTTTTGCATGGTTTAGAGAGAGAGAGAGAGTGCAAACATTAGTTGTAGGAACATTCTACTCAATTTATTATACCCGCTTCTGATCCTAAATGTAGATTCTATGTCTTCTTTTTCTTACTTGAAAAGAATCAGTTGTTTCTTCACTATAACTAATAAAACAAACAGGTGCTTCACAATATATAACTAATAAAACAAGTCACTCATGTAAACAAGACCTACAAAGCCCCAGTGAGATTTGAGATATCGAGATCGACTGCCAACAATCTCCAATAGGAAGAACCCAAAAAATGGAGTAAAGTTCTCCTAATTACTACAGAACCCCAAAAATAAAAAGAACAAAAAAAAGAAAAAAGAAACAGAAAGTAGTAGTTGGGATACTCAGTTGAGACTTAACTGAAGTTATAGGAAGCAAAAAATTAAGAAAAAAAGAAACAGACGAGGAAAAGTTGTCCTTTCTGATCCTCCATTGATCCAAGAATACCAACATGAACTAAATGCCCCATCCAAGCAAAAGAACGGACTCCAAATGGTACTCGCAAATGATTACAGAAATGAGATCCATAATTTCTTAACTAAAAGTTGCTTGGTTTCCATTTGGGTTGCAGGTGTAGGTACTAGCCATTAAATTACTCCTTATGTATTATGAATCCTTGAATTGGTTATACTAAAAACAACTTGGGTCGGATTGATACCCACCACCTCTAGGACCATATAAAATGTTACAGTAGTATGCAACCAATAGTAGCAACTAGAACTCTAGAAGTGACAATGTGACATCATCCAGAATAACAAAAGCAGGGTAGGAAAACTGATAATATTTCAGTATTGGAAACCTAGGAGGCTTAGAGACACCCCCACCCCCGAGTACGATGTTGCCACAAATCTCCCACAACCTCAATCTCGACATCAAAACAGTGCAAAACCAAAAACAACCTTAAATCAATGAAAATGGAGAGAGAGAGAGAGAGATTCTCCTGGGCTTTCCCTACGCATCACCGGGGCCCACCACCTTTGTTCTGTAATACGAGGATTCTCTTGGCTAAGTCTGGGCCTGGGCTCTGATACCAATTGTTAAGTACTATGGACCACCACAAACTCCACATTGGTATGATATTGTCCACTTTGGGCCTAAGCCCTCATAGATTTGCTCTTGGACTCTACCCAAAAGGCCTCATACCAATGGAGTACTTAGTCCTACTTATATGCCCATGATCTTTCCCATTTCTAGCCGATGTGGGACTTTGGTTGCACATCCCCAAGATGTCCTACACTTCCTAGATTCTGCTATCCAAACAAATAGAATCACCAAACAGATGGCTAAATTTGTTTGTCTTTCCATGGTGTTCTTTGAGATAACCTGCCGCATTGGGTAATTTCTTCCTATGAAGTGAATCATTAACTTTGTTGTTTCAATCAAGATATAAATAACCAACTTCACCATATCACTGATCATTTGTTTAGCTACGAGTTTGTTACTATCAATTTCTGCTGAAGTTCACACCAGTTATCTGACAATATCACGGCCATTGTTGACTTACTGCTTCTTCTTCTTGTTGAAAAACCGTATTGTATATTTATTTTTTGTTCATCAATGCTTCATATATTTACTTCTCTAGTTGACTGTTTTTCAGCTGCAGATATCATACTGTGGAGAAACAAGCAGATTTCTGCAGGCATACTTGTTGGAGTGACTATTGTATGGCTCTTGTTTGAATGGATTGGCTATCTCTTGCTTACTTTCGTATGCCATGCTCTCATTCTGTCATTGGGAATATTGTTCTGCTGGTCCAATATTTCCTGTGCCATCAATAAGTAAGTTCTTCTTGGTTTGTTACTTAAAATTTTATTGAGCTCTCAAGAAATTACAAGAGTAAACAGAAGAATGTCAAAGCATTGCTTAGCATGGAAGGAGAGAGTACAGAATAGTTGTACTAAACTGAAGAATTAACAATGGCCTATGAGAAGTCTAAATTTCATCATGATCTGTGTTTGTTTGCTTGAATTGTTTAAAAAAAAAAGAAAAGAAAAGGAAATTGTTGTGTATCTCCTGAGAAAAGAAACATTTAGTGAAAACTCATTGTTTTTTACCCCTTGCTAATTGTCATTTAATCACTAAAGTTCATCCATATGGAGCACTAGGCTTCTTTAGAGATGCTTGTTTACTTATACACTGACATTTGGCTAAGGAGTTAATTTGTTTGATAAAGACCTGTATAAATCCCTAAATAACGCCTCTCTTTGACAACACAAAAAAGTACCCCATTGTCCTGGTTCAGGAGGGCCATAGGCGAATGGCTTATTTGTGTTTTGGTAAGCTATGTTGTTGGCACATGGGCAGATGAACACAGGAAAAAAAAAAAAACTGTCCTCATTCTGTTTTACTGCATTGAAGTATCAGTTAAATTAGCACTCTCTCTCTCTCTCTCTCTCAACATCATGGTGACGTAGAGACTTCTGATACTCTTTTTTTTTTTTTTTTGAAATTCAGGTCTCCACCAAAATTTCCTGAGGTTATTTTACCTGAAGACCTGTTTGTGAGTGTTGCTATGTCAGTAAGATATGAAATTAATCGAGCTTTTGCAACATTCCGGCAAGTAGCATCTGGAAAGGACTTGAGGAAATTCGTCATGGTAATATATTTACATGAAGTTATTTCCGTCATTTTCCTTGTGGATTTCTAATGTACACTCTCTTGCAGGTTGTTGCTGGCTTGTGGGTTGTCTCTGTAATTGGAAGTTGGTTTAATTTCTTGACTCTTTTCTATTTGGGTCAGTGACCTTTTTCCCCCGTTTTTAAAAGAACGAATTTAGAGCAAAACCATTTAAGGGCCCCTCTGTTTAAGGGGAATTGAATTCCTAGGGATTTATTATTATTATTATTATCATTATCATCATCAAGGCCTTCCTATGAAAGGGGCTAAATAAATATCAAAGGATTAGGTGAGGTGAAGATCCATGAGGGACCAGTCAAATAATCTCCTTTTTGGTGGAAAATGATCACTGTTGCCTGTTGTAAATTGAATCTAGTAAAGTGACGGCCCCATCTACATCTCTACTATGGAACTTTCACTCCTCACCTCTTAAATTATCTTCTATTTCAGTTCTTAGGAAGTAAAGTAGGCAAACAAGCTTTAAAATTTGAATGTGTGCGTGTGTCTGTGTTTTGATTAACAATTTTATCCGTCACTAATGAAATTTCTTGTGAGCGGCTATGCCCAAGGAATGCGCTCTTCCCTATATTCTTGCTAAGAGGGATGCCAACAATAGAAGAAAGATGCATAGCCTTGGCTGCATGAGAGGTCCATCTGATGCTTAGAACTAAATGGCTTGTATATTATGTCATATTCCCTAAGTCTTGGAATCCGGCTTTTCTATTCTTGTCATGCTTCCTACGAACTAGATGTGCCTTACCGTATCTTCTTCCTGGCGACTCTCATTGGTCTCATTCCGGCTGCTTATGTCACTGTCAGGGTATGAACACTCATTTCAATTTGCATATTTTCATTATTATTTAGATGGCCTCAGTTTGATCTGTAATCTTCCTTGCTCACGCAGGCTGGAATTGCTCTTGCAGAGTTGAGGTCAATAGGGGACCTCTATGATTTCCAAGCAGTTGTGGCCCTATTTTTCATTGGGATAGCCTCAGTCACCCCAACACTGATGAGCAAGAGCAAAACATAGAGGCCTAGTGGATTGATTCCAATTGCCTGCATCACCAATGGATGGCTATGAATTGGCCTTGCAATGCCTACACAGACCAGCCTGAGATATGTGCAGATGCAAATGAATTTCGACCCAGCTTGCTGGTTCCATAGGCTTGAGGTACTTGATTTATTTATATGCAGTGTCCAGCCTGTATCAGATGTTCGCATTCTACTCTTGTTAAAAAAAAAAAAAGAATTAAAAAAAATATCAATGTCATATTTGAGTCTATTCCAGGCTATGATGTAATCCTGCAATTGTTTCTGTTATTAGTTAAATATTGGAAAAGTCTGTTCATACACACTTCTGGAGTTCTGGTGATGCCAATGTATATTTCAGTTCTCATGCTAATGGCTGGACGGGGCAATATGGCAAACCAATGGCTCAAGTTGCTTGCGATTCCTCACCCGAAGAACACACAAATGAGAAAACTCACAAATAAAGAACTCTTAAGATTTTATTATCAAAATCAGGAGTGAAAATAAAAGGCTCCACATATTTAAATATGAGGGAAGTAACTTCAAATCATGTCACAATTGCAAAGTCTTGAATTGGTAACTGAATAATCAATCAGCCAGACCTACTCTTTGGACCCCAAACACTCTTGACTCTTTAACATTGGATGGTTTAATGATTCAGGAAAGCGAGTACCCGGCCCTGATTGAGAACTTGATTGAATGAGACATGCTGGACATAGTTTGAAGTTAATTGTAGCTTCCCAATTGTGCCCTGCAAATGAAAGAATTAAGTGAGTGCAAAAAAGAAGAAAGGGTCAGACATTAACCGGGAAAGAAATGGATCGGTTGGCAAGTAGAATGAATGCATGGTTGATATTCTTTACTATGATTTGAATATTTTGGCTAAACAGATGGTGGCCATTGAATGATGTTGAATATTTTGGTAGAAGTTAATGTTTTAAAGCGAGGTTTAAAACTTATGAAAGATTGATGCTGCTTTTCAGCATTGTGGGATATTATATTTAAGTCAATGACTTGATGCCACATCATCCATTTTTATTATTAATTTTATTGTATTCATGATGGATAATCTTTTACACTTGATTTTTGTAGCATACAACATCGATATGGCAACACTAGGTAACTTGAGTTGTGTGGGTTAAATATGTATATGTAAGCTTGTGTATAAAGTTTCTATAGGAATGATATTATTGCTACCTTAGTTGCAGGAATATGCTTAGATGGATCTTTGTAAATTATTGGCAGGTATTTTTGTACTAATTGTGGCCTGCAAATTGATAAAATATATATATATATATTGCTTTTAGCGGCGGCCAAATGACCGACGCTAAAAGCAATATTTTTAAAAATTGAAATACAGCTTTTACATGACCGCCGCTAAAAGCAATTTTAGCTTTTACCGGCGGTCACATGGACACCGCTAAAAGAAATATTTTTAAAAATATACCGCTTTTAGCGGTGGTCAGAAAGTTTCTACCGGCGGCCATTTTTAATACTACCGACAGCAAAAAAAAATAAACCCTGCTTTTAACGGCGCTCAAGATGTCGCCGCTAAAGCAATTGATTTTTAGCGGCACCCATTTTCACTATTACCGGCGGCCAATGGGCGACGCAAAAAAATTTCTTCGTTGTCCCACAAACCCACGAGTTTCTTTTACCGGCGGTCGGGGCCGCCGCGACAAAAAACAATAGCAGCGGCCACTAAAACCTTTACCGTCCGAACAAGTACCGACGCCTACCGGCGGCCACATTAACCGACGCTAATTATTTTACCACCGGCCGCCACTAAATGCAGTTTTTCTTGTAGTGCGCTTACCCTACCCTTAAGGGCCAGGGCAGGGCTCACTGCCTCAAAACAAGAAACCATTATTTCTCTGTTTTTTTTTTTTTTTTTTTGTATGTTACCAAGAATTGAGGGTCGACCAAGCGTTATCTTGTCAGACCTTAATTGCGAATGAACCATTAAGAAATTATTTGGAGAATTTTTATCGAACAAAGTCATACGTTCTCTAATGACTTGGGTTCCAGACATATGGTCTTGTTTATTTCGTTATAAAAAAAATGGATAAAGATTCTGCTCTGTTTCGCACATTTCAAATAAATTCTCACGTATGAAATCATTCCAGCACTGTCTTATCTTTGAAGATTTTAAACTATTTACATTTACATACCTTTTATCAATTCACATTATTTTCAATATAACACTGATCTGACAATTAAACAACGTTGAATTTCAATCACAAAAGTAAATGCACTTAAATAATACTATTAATTTAGACTTTTAAAAATCGGAAGTTACAATTATTTAATATGACCATATTGCTCCATTCCAACAGTAGAGAAAGTTTGGTTTGCCCACTAAGTTGGGTCTATAGTCTTAGATCATTCTCTTTGACCGTGTATAGATGCACAAATGTATAAAAATGCATGTTAATGGATCTAACACGGATGACAACTCTCGCCTTATAGAATGCCTGCCAAGAGAATATTCATTTATACTTCTTTGGCTTCAATTCTCTTCTTGTTAATGGATCTAACATAGGTGACGCAGGATAGACCCATGATCCGTGGGTCCATTAGCCTGTTGTGCCCAATCTAATCCAGTCTAGTCCAATCCATTTATGTTTTCTATGTTTATTTTATTAATTGAGTTGCGTAGGACCCATTATTTTTAATTATTGATATAATCTCTACCCTTTAAATGTTTAACAGTCGAGATCAAGTTTAGAGTTGCTCTTTTCTCAATTTAAAGCTGCGTAAAGCCTTTCTGGCTACTTAGACTATGCCGTTTTCGCATCTCTATTTCTAGGCTCTATTTGTTCGAGCAGAGGTTTGGAAAATAAGAGCGTTTGACGGTCATTTCTACCCTCTGCCAACTTTAGAGAAGTAGAGGCAAAGCCTTTAAAAACCACAGCCCCCTTTTGAATGCGGTTGAGAAATAAAGGAGAAAAAGGAGGAGCATGAACAACTCTCTCTAAGTCCGCAACGCCCAGTCCGGTTTTTTATTCTTTATTTTTTTTTTCAAAAAAAGTAATAATATGAGAGAGTAAATTAAGATCCAAACCATTAGAGATCTTCACAAGATCAAACACAGTTATGAAACCGCATTTCAGCCGTTGGATCATTACAAAGCTCAAGATATTTATAAAAAATCCTTTTTTTTATTGGTATCGGTAAAATATATTAAAGACTTAAGAAAGGTACAACAAAGAAGATGAAAAAAAAAAAGAAACCGGCGTAAGTATTAGAGCTAAATACCAACACAAAAACAACAACTTACAAAGGAGCAAGCAAAGCTACATCTCTTTCTACCCCAAACTTAGCCAAAGAATCCACCATGCCATACCGTGACCGAAGCACATCATGAAACTCAACTTTCAAAGATGAGGACCAAAAGAAGATGAAAAATGAGCAACTAGGGTGATCGCTGGTTTATTTATTTCTCATCTTCTTTTGATTCTAATTCCCTCAAATGAATGATTATTTGATGCTCGTTGTTGAAAATTCACCAGTAATCTTCATTTTGAATAGAACGCTAGAAAAAGGTCATTAGTAAAATCTTCAAAATTTAGTATTTTACTATTTTCTGTTAAATGCCTGTTAAAAAGGATATTTTAGTATAAATATAAATATTTAAAAAATGTAAAATAGAAGGGTCGGACCTAGTATTGTCCAAGGCTGTTTTGAGGGCCTGTGAAAAACTCTTCGTCCGTTTTACTGAAAACAAAAACCCTTATTTTAAGGGCGTTTTTAGGGTCGGGCCCCATGTTTGAGGGCCGGATTGATTGGCCTAACCATAGCCATTATTTCAGTTGAATATATCACAAAAGATAGTGGCCACTCATAGATTTGAAAGAAAAAAAAAAGACTTAATGTGCATACAAAGCTACAGTGCTCTAGCTGTGGGAAAATAAGCTTGGAAAAAATTCAATATGAGTTCAATTGCAGTTGCAATGAAAAAAAAAAAAAACCTAGGGTGGGGTAAGGCATGTTTGTGCATGAGAATTTATTCAAAGTCCATTTCTGTGCTATATTCAGATTTCAGGGTTTGGTGTGGGAAAACAATTTCTATGCCGAAATGATAATACAACAGAAATAAATTCTTACTTGAGTCTCAGTTTGCCTTCCACAAAATTAGCAGAATATGCTTTTTTCGATGCATGAAGCTACAAAAAATGTCCACACAAAATGACAGAGATGCTTCTGCTCCAAAAATTATTTTGATATTCTGCAAAAAATAAAAAAAAAGCTCTGCATATGTTTATCTCTCTCTCTCTCTCTCTCTCTCTCTCTCTCTCTCTCTCCATCACATCGAATTACCTTATCCCAATCCACCACCGACACAACCTCTGCTCCGAGACTCATCTCCCCAACGACTATTGCCCACTATAATGGCTTCCTGGAATTCTATTTATTGCAATTTTATTTGATGATTTTTAGGGTATTCTTTGAGACTTGGTTTGGTGTTTGGTTTCAATCTCAGTACAGCAGATGGGTTTATTACTAACCAATCTTGTTTTGAGTACTTTTGCAAGTAGTCATTAGCAGTGAAATAAGAGACACTCTAGTTCATTATTAACTAATCCTCCATTTTGTTCAGTTTGAACCGATGTAAAGAAGTTCTTAGACAATTTTTTTTGTTTTTTTTTCCCTTTTCTCTTTTTCTCTGTGGATCATCTCACTGCCTTTTCCTTTGTTTTGTTGCTGATTTCTAGAAGAAATTATGATATTTAAAAAATGGAAATTCCATGGTGAACTAGCTACTGTCACACTTTGATTTCCTTTTTCTATGTCCTTCATGTTAGTTTATGAAGATTGCCGCTCTGGGTTTGGTTTTTTGTGGCTATGTGGTCAGTGGGAATGTCTTGCTGCGATTCCTGCCGGTTTCGTTTAACCAGGCGATTGGGGCGACGACGCCCTTCTTCACTGCGGTTTTTGCCTATGCTATGACGGTGAAGAGGGAGGATTGGCTGACTTATGCTGCGCTTGTACCGGTTGACGCTGGTGTTGTCATTGCCAGTGGGGTGAGAGCTTGTTCCCCTCTTCTTTTAAAATTTTGAATTGGGTGTGGTTTGATTCGGTTGTTTTAGTTCAATAGTGCTGTGTTTTGTTTTTCCCCTCAATTGCATTGTAAATTTCTCATACAATATTACGAGATTGATAGGAACTCTGATGCATCTAAGTATTGATTAACATTTGTGGGTGGTGTGCTATTTCAAGTTGTTTGTTTTGATTAGTAGAGTAGAACTCTCAACCCATACTAGAGTTCTCTTGAACAAGTCTAGTTACCACTTGGGTGCATATCCAAATAGTGTAATCTAAATCGCAAAGGGTCAGACCAATAAAATATGGAGTCTTTGGTCAGTTTTCCATTGCAACTAGTATTCTTTTCTCAAAGAGAAAGGACCTGTTTTTGGACACCTAACAAGAAACAAATTTATCATGAGCTTCTTGGGATCAGGTTAACTGGCAATAGCCCATTAGTGTATGAAGCTGCAAAATTTCTTGTCTAATTTCGACTTCTAAATTTCGCTCATTGCTTTTACACTCCTCTTCTTGAATTTCCAGTGGGACTTGTGGATATGGTATTGAGCTTAGGTCCCTTCTTCATTTTGTTTAGTTAATGGCATTAGCTACTGACGGATATAATAGAAAGGATGGAGGAAAAAGACTGTTTGCATTTGAGTGCTGCAATAATTGTACTATTGCTGTATCTTTTGATCTATGGATTTCACGCAATAATTGTACTTAGTTTTGTAGTTTGATGGATCGTCATTCATTAATCTGGATATCTCTATGGCTTTTACCTGTAGGGGGAACCAAGTTTTCATCTGTTTGGGTTTATAATTTGTGTTGCTGCTACCGCTGCAAGAGCGCTTAAGTCGGTGCTTCAAGGGATTTTGCTGTCTTCTGAGGGGTAACAAATGGATTTTTCTTCAATTATATTTTAGAATGAATTATTTCTTACTCGATCAAAGCTGCATTTCATTAGCACGTCACTCCTGTCAGAAGTATTTTAAAATATATATTTTTTATTTTCTTTCGATGATGAAGGCATTAGTATCTAATGTTTTCATTATACATTTTAGTTGATTCTGAATTTGGATGCCTATACTAATTTTTCATGAAATTTTTTATTTATTTCTATTTAAGGGAGAAGCTGAATTCTATGAATCTCCTTCTCTACATGGCACCAATAGCTGTTGTGTTCCTACTTCCTGCAACACTTTTGATGGAGGAAAATGTGGTTGGCATTACATTGGCACTTGCAAGAAAAGATATGAAAATCATCTGGTACTTACTCTTCAATTCTGCCCTGGCATATTTTGTCAATTTGACAAATTTCTTGGTCGCAAAACACACCAGCGCATTGACACTCTAGGTACTCTCTCTCTCTCTCTCTCTCTCTCTCTCTCTCTCTCTCTCTCTCTCCTTTAAAAAGGGTGTCTACCACAATCCTTTTTCTATGTCCTTCATGTTTGTTTATGAATCGTTGCTCTCTCTTGGCTGCAACTGACAGATAAGCTAGCATTTTCCCTTTAAATTAGTGGTTAAGCCTTGAACTTGGAGTTCAACTGCCTTTTTCTATAGCATTTCCCACCTGGCTATATTCATAAACCATATATGAAAGAGGCCGTTAAATTCATTCAAAGCTGTTTTGTTTTGAAGGAAGCTAAATGTAGAAGAGAAGGATCATTATCAACCTGTTCTTGGGTGTAGTTCCCTCTCAAACTGTGTAATTGTTACCCTTTTTTTCTGTCATAATGATCATAACTACGTAAAGTGCTCTATAATGGAAGGTCGGGCTTCAACCATTGTGGATGTGGCAACGCTACCTCCTCTTTCTAGATAACCAATCATTTTCTTTGAGAAAAGATAAGAAAACAAACCATAGAATATAGAACAACCAGTATAGGGTGACCATGCGGGGAACTTAGTAAACAACAAAACCACCAACAAAAATCAAACCCGACAAAAAACAAGCCTAGGCTGCTGGACAGTACAAGCAAGAAAGCAACTCATCCCTCCCTGGAAAATGCCAAACAAACACTGTACCACACCCGAACCCCCACAAATTACAATCAGGAGCCCACATAAAGAGATTTGCTATCGATTCTTTACTTTTCCAAAGAGTCAGCTGGCTCATTAGCTTCCCTTAGGGCATGTTTGATACACATCCTCAGAGTGGATTTCTGTCGTTTTTCCTCAATCCCGTGGAAAATCCACGTTTGGATCAGCGTGGAAAAGCATATGGAGGAAGAGAGAAATCTTTGTTTGCAAATATTTTGGAAGTCAGACGCCCCCCCATAGGATCAGCGGAATCCACGCTCGCGCGGATTTGCAGAGCTACAATGTTTCGGACGTTAATGTAGGAGGGACCGGTTTTTGCGTTTTTTTGGTTTTCATGGGCCCCACAATCAAGATCTAAACCGGTAAAAGTGTTCATAAGGTCCAAAACGGCTACCATACCAAAAATCAGCCGTTGATTCCATCTATAACTTGAGATATTTGCAAAACCATTCTGACCGTTAATATGCCCCACAGTTAAAAAAAGGGGATTATTTGGCAGTCTGTTTTTTTTATTTTTTTATTTTTGTGGGCCTCGAAATCATCATCTGAACCGTGAATAGTTTAGAGGAGACCAAATACAACTAGGAGCCCAACTTTCAACCGTAGATCTATCCTCTATTTTGAGATATTTGCAAAAACATTCATAATCTAAAATATTAATTTTTTAACTTATGTGGCCCCCTTTGCACGATCTGAACCGTTCAGAATATCTAAAGAGCCAAAAGTGATTGTGGAGTGAAAGATCAGCCCTTGATATTTCATGGATTATGAGAAATTAACTAAAAACTTCTGATTGTTAGATCACACAATGCATGGACTCCATGATTCCTCTCTTCTGCCAAACGTAGAACTATTTTTAGGAAATCCTCTATGAGGATGACTTGATTCCAACAGATCAAAGAAAGCCTCTAACTAAGGGATTCTTGTCAATTTGCCAAACGTGCCCTTAGGCACTACAGGAACTGCCTCTAGATTTAAACTGATAAACTCAATTTCTTTTAGGACAAATTATACTTCCAAGGACATCCCTCCCTTGTTGTGAGTTGCGAGTCTTGTGACCCAACTGACCGCTTGGTGGATTCATTTCCACATTTCCTTGAGAAGGAAATTCATAAAGATTATAATGTTTCTTTGATGGCTATAATTTTCACATGATTAGAATCCCTCACTCCAATCGTCATTGTGAAGGCGAGAACACTTTGAACACCACCTCCACTTCATCGTGTAATGACCCATAGAGCAAGAAAACCCATGTTTGGAATAGCTGATACTTTTGTGATGATGCTAACTAAGGGGCTACATCTATTGCAGATTTGCTGGAGAAGTAAGACTTGTATTGCATTATGCGAATCTGAATTCTGTAAAATCTGGTGGTGTAAGTTCAATTTTTGTTTAACTTGAATTGACTGTTGTTGTTATTTTCCTGCTTTCTAGAGTTCCTACTCTATAAATTTGTTTTTTGTGTTTGATTCTATAATAATTCATTCCTCTGATGTTTGTGTGTCTTCTCTTTGCATTCAAAGAAGTCCCACTTCCACCTTCGCGTCTTTAACTGACTGGTCTCATTATAGAGTATACCCGGTTTTGATTTGAGTGAGATATTAGTAGTGAAAAGTTCATTCCTCCCACTGTGTAATTGGGAAGTCAATTCTTGATTTCTGTTGAGAGTGGGTTTAGTATATTAGCTTCTGAAGCTCAGTTACTCAGAGTGACCATGAGAACCAGGAAACCAAAGCGCCCAGAGGTACATTCAACTTGATTTGTTACTTTGTGAACTCATGTGTCAAAGCTAGGACATGTATCAATTGAATTACGCTTTCTTTCTACTTATGTTTGTGTGTGCAGCCTTTTTGGCCTTCCATTGTAATGAAAAAATGGCTAAACATCAAGCCTAAGGTTAATGACTTCAGTGAAGATGAGGTTGATACATAGACAGAGAGTGAGGATGATGGTATATGACAGCAAACTATCTCCTTTTTTATGGTCAATCTTGGGTGAGGGTGATTGATTCACTTATGCATCTAATTGCTCTTATTAATTGTAAAATTTTCTGTTTTACTGTCTGAAGATGCAAAAGGAAACAACACGAATCAGGCTCGCAGGATGGAGAGGAAGCGATCTGTAAGCCCAGTTCGAGCTTCAGGTAACTGTAAATACAAAAAAAAAAAAAAAAAAAAATTTCTTCTTCTCTATAGAGTCATCATACTCAAGTTCCTGTTAGAAAATTTAAGCTTGGTCGATCTCATGGTAATCTGATGTTATGTTTGGTATTTGCACTCATATAACAAGATTGGAAATGAAAATTTCTTGCAGCATACAACTGTTGCACTAAGAACACCTTATGGTATCATGTTGGTTTATTGTAAGTTTCAAGTAGTGTAACATCCCGTCCCCTAATGGCCTATTAATTATAATTAATTGTCTGATTAGTTAGTGAGTTTAGAGTCTAAATAGTTGGGTTTACCGTCGAATCTCTGAAAGTCCTTGGGATCCTAACCCTAGAGGGGGGGGGGGGTGAATAGGGTGAGCTACAATTGTGACCAATTTAAACCAATTTTAATTTCTTAACATAAACTAGTCACATGTGATGATTAATCAAACAATATGCGGAAGCTAATATAAACAATCACCACAAGCAAGCACCACAACACCAAGGTTTATAGTGGTTCGGCCTCAATGCCTACGTCCACTACCGGCTTGTGATCTAATCACCCCACCGGATTTCCACTATTTATGCTTTTTACTAGGCTAAGCAATAACCCTTACAATGTTGTTTTTCTAGGCTAAACAACAACCTCTCAATGTGCTTTTCTAGGCTTAGCAATAACCTTTACAAAATGCTTTTCTTAGGCTAAGCAATAACCTTACAAGATGCTTTTCTTAGGCTAAGCAATAATCTTTACAAGATGCTTTTCTTAGGCTAAGCAATAACCTTTACAAATCAAGATTTCTCTAAGAAGGTGTCTTTACAAAAGATCACTCTAAGAGATACAATTTAATCTCAATTGAATTGCCTCTACATAGGCTAATATGAAAGTTTAATTCAACTTACAAACATACACTAAAACAAGCTAAAGTGTGTGCACAAGTGTATGAATGCTTTTCTTCAATCAAATTCAACAATGAAGCTCTTAAATGAATGCATGATGCATTTTAAAATCAAAGCTTATAAAATGATAATTGAAGATAAAACTAATCACATAAAAGATTCAAACAACTTTGAAGAAATGAAACAAACAAGTTGTATGAATGTTAAAGTCTAAGAACACATGTGATTAGGATAAGAGTGATTGCAAACCATTCTAATAGACCAATGAAGATAATGAGTTTGCAAAACAACTCTTTAAAAGCTAGAAATCATGCATAAATGAAAACACAAAGATTTAAACATGCATTGATTCTACTTTTAATGGAAATCAAAATGATAAGTAAGATGTACCTTTTTAAAACTCAAGCATTTGATTTCCAAATAGCCCTCTAGCCTTTCCAACTTCTTCGCCTTTCCTTGGCTCCAAAATGGTCTCAAAAGTTCATGTATCAAGCCTTGAAAAAGGTTGGAAATGAATGGACTTTATAGCCAAAAAGTGCCCAACGGCTAGTCCTCGGTCGACCTGCAAAGAGGTCTCGGTCGACCGGGATCACAACGGTAAAAAAAGTGACCGTTGGAGCTCAGTTCAGAAATTGCACAAAAAAGGTGCAGTGGTCCCGGTCGACCGGCGACACTGCCGGGCAACCCCCTTTTTACAAAAATTTCCAACTTTTGCATATTTGAAGGTTTCTCTTAGAGGGGATTTTTGGGCCACTAAACCAAGCTAGAATACATGTTTTAAATCATTCTAAGATGTTTAAAAACATGAAACACACAAAGCCTAAAATGATTCAAAACTTTAAAATCAAAGGCTAGCTTGATTTGATAAAACTCTTTTCACACAAAAATGCATACAAAAATGATTCTGAAAGTATGCAAGGCACAAACCTAGATTCTCAATATGATTTCTCAAAAGTAATGCACAAAGAAATAGGTTTTCAAAAGAGTTTGAATTCTAAAATCAATGCATCCAAGTTTAGAGACAAAACATGCATAAAACAAAACTTTTACAAATCTTAAAAGCAATGCATGTATAAAACCAGATTTCAAGGTTTTCTAAAACAATGCAAGAGTGTAAATTCAAATGATGTGAATATGTTAATGCATCCATCAAATTGCAAATACAAAATTCCTAACAATCTCGTGTGCGAAGTTTCGCACGATTCGGAGCGTGTTTGGGCAGGGTAGAGAGTCGTTTTGCTATTTGGGTAGGGTTTTAGGGAATTTAGGAGATTATGAGTTTTTGTCAGTTGGGTGCATTGGGTAGGTTTCGTCGTTTCATGAACCTTAGTCTTCTGTCGCGTCGAAGAGACCCGAAATTCATCGATTGCATATGTAGGCCGACCCGGAACTTAACCCATCAACCCAAGCCCAACCCAAGCCCAAAGCCCAAGCCCAAGACCTATTTCTTAAAGTATCTCACCAACCCATCTTTATTACCTTTATCTCTTTCATTCATTTCATTCACTCCACTCAACAACCACAACAGTAGCCGACTCATCTTCTTCTCTTCCTTTCTTCCATCTTCTTCTCCGTCGACGAGCACCGGAACTCCGGCGAAGAATCCAAGCCACTTATCATCTTCCTCAAGCCTCCAAGAGCATAATCATACACTTTTCTAAGTGTTTCACCCACAACCCATTTAAAGGTAAGCTTTTAAAGCTTGGAAACCATCTCACCTTCTTCCTTATTGGTTAGAAATGGATTAGGGAGACCCACCTTGACCCTTGGCATGCATTTGTAGGAGCAAGTTGGGTTTGGAGAGTTGTTTCACTTCTTTGGAGCTTCTTAGAGTTGTTTTCTCCAAGGTTTCTTTTGAGTTTTGGTTTAGTACATCATCAAGGCAAGTAAATGGTTATATTAATGTTTGATATGCTTGTCTACCTTGATTTGTTTGAGAAAATCATGTTTTAGACCCTCTTTGCTCATTTGATACTTTAGACAGTTGAAAACATGATAATATGGTCTATTAGTGAATGGAATGGATTTAGAAGTTAATGGCCTGATTAGTTAAATTTATGTATTGTAATTAGGACGGTTCTTATCTCTATATGCACTGTTATCAGGTTCAAGAAGAAAGAAAATGGAAAGACTCCATTTCAGTGCAGAAACAGAGCATGCACTCTGTTTCCGCAGTTCACCCGGTCGATCGGCCACACTAGAACCTGATCAGTTCACTGTAGCCCCATTTCGTTTACAACTGCCGGTCGACCGGCCACTGGCTCGGTCGACCAGGAATGCTGTGTATGGGGTCGACCGAGCATGACCCAGGTCGACCCGCCCAACTGTGAATTTCCTTTTTGAAGGGTTTTCTCACCCAATCTTTGATGGACTTAAGTGGAACTTTGGCTACCCCTTTTGGACTCATTTGACCATGTACGAGGAATGTTTTGAGCAGACGATTTCTTGTAGTTATCTCTGTTCTCTCGGGTTTCAACTCATTCAATCTTGAACGGATTGGGGCGACGGGATACCACCTTATATCTATGCACGAAGAGGTTTTGTTTGGGTATCGTGAACCCTAATTCCTTTCGTTGACTGAGTAGAGTTGTACGAGATTCTGGGAATAATAATGACCTAGGATTGGATTGTTTAGCGCTTATGATTCCGAATTGTACCGTTTGGTACTCTCCGCATGAAATGTCCATGTTCTTTAGCTTCGTTTGTTTTGATTTGTTTGGGATCACATAATGAACTTAGAAGATGGACTTAGGATCCCTTTTGATGTTCCGTTTGTTTCGAAGTATAATTGAAGTGTTGAGGCTAGACGGCTTTGATTGTAAAAGCTTGTCGAGAAATACCTATGAAGTATGAAGAAGTTTGTTATTATTAAGTAAGATTTGATGATGGAAGGTAGTTTCTCTTTGACTAATGAATATTGCTCACGCAGGAAAGTCTAGCCCTTACTATTGTATGTTTAGGACTCTCGTGTCAGGCATCACTCAGCTATTAACGCCCAACACTTTTGGGGCACCAATTGTGTGAGGACTTTGGAATGAACGTCTGTGCAGTACGACCTTTTTATGTTTTAGATGGATGTACACCATCAGATACCCGTTCTGAAAGAAGAATGATGTGTGATTTTGTTTATTTTTATTTTAAGGGTATCATATGATTGCTTGCCGGGGTTTCATCCCGTGCCTATTGCTTTACTCTACCACAGCTCTCAAGTTGAGCCAGGAGGGTCAAGTGAAACTATCCCGTGGTGATTAGCTTATGTGATTTGCCTATTTGTTAGAAGTGTGTTAGTGGGTCGTATGATTCTTATGCTATGCGTTTACTACAGTCAGAACGCTATGCATCTCTTATGATATGGTCTATTCGTATATTCTTTAGTCTGCATATCGTTGATGATTATATATCTATTCCCTTGCCGACCTTTGTGTCTGATGATGCTACTCTTGGTGCATAGGTACCGAGCCCTTCTACCCAGAGGAAGAAACGACGGAAGAAGTTCAGGCAGATCAGCCTGATGACTTCCTTGAGTACAGTACGGACGGCATAGTATAGCCGTATTGACCCCGTATGAGAGAGCCTCTATCTTTTGGGAATAGTTTTATATTTTGGTTCTTTTCTCTTGTGATCAAGCCAAGTCTTGTTGTGGCCTATTTGTGTAATTATAACTTCTTGTCAGTTTTTAAACTTGAACTTTAAATAGGTTATTCAGTATGTGTTCTCAAACTATACATCTATAAGATACCACTTGTGTTTTAAGAGCTTCCGCTATTTGTTTTATGTTATTGAGGAAATGTTTATACCTCACAGCGGTCTTCGATCCAGATGGGACACGATTGGGGCCAAGTTACATTTGATTAATGTTGGAAATTTTTTAATTGGCCCTAATCTCACGCATAACCCCGGTTTCACTTTTGGGGGCGTGACAAGTAGTATCACTTGCTTAAAGGGGAAAAAGATAATTCCTACAACGACAAGAATCCAGTGTGCTGAAACTCATCTTATGGACTAGTTGCATGCCTGCATCTCCTTCAGTGAGAAATTATACATATGCTCAACATATAAAGAGCATAACCTGATAACCATGGTCGTGTTGCTGTCTTGCAGGCATTGAACTGAAAAAAGCTTAATTTCCTTTTAAAGAACCTGACTTGAACCCACAACCCCATGGACCATGGTTGTGAGATAGTGTCAAACATATAACCTTATAATAATCATTAGATATTTCAGGATATTTATAAGAACTTAAGAACTTGGGGGGACAATATCATGTTAATTCTTGCTCCAATGCCGCAACGGTGCTAACGGGCTTCAATGGCGTTTGTCTCCCAGGATACAATGATCAATCCACACAATAGCAGCACTACAAACTATGTGACAGGCGAACCAATTGTGTAGCAGAACTCTCTCTTGACTCAGACTAATGCCCCAAATGCAATGCAGTTGCAGTGAATGGAATGAGCAAGAAGGCATGGACAAGATGATATTTATAGCCTACTTCATGTCTATTCATGGGGTTGCATCTATTCAGTGAACAGATGCTTCTCTTTGGACACACCTCTTGGGTTGGACACACCCTTTCATATGTGAATGGACACACACCTCTTGGGACACACCTCTTGGGACTAGGGACACACCCTTTCATATACGAAAGGGCACACACCTCTTGGGACTAGGGACACACCATTTCATATACGAAAAGGCACACACCTCTTGGGACTAGGGACACACCCTTTCATATACGAAAGGGCACACACCTCTTGAGTAGTGGACCGAGCCAAGCCCAACTCACGTGAAGCCCAAGCCCAAGCCCAAACCCAAGCTCGGTTTAGTTCGGGGCGTTTAGAAAGCAATTTCTCATTCACTCCTAAATGGATTAGAGCAACTATATACATGTCCATAATCTACTCATGGAGTAGATTACATTCCCATGTATTCCCACCCAAAAGGATAAGTGGGTCACACTTAGTTTTTGGCTCAAAGTTTGACAAAAAACTAGTGTAGCTCTTAGCCATTTTTCCAACAATCCCCCACATGAATGAAATTGACCGAAAGCAATGAAATGATATGCAGACACACAGAGAGAGTACAATTTGAAATTTTCTGTATAGAGAGAGGTAGCTTGTGGCCTTGAACCTTCCCTTGTGAAGTACTATCGGATTTACTAGTTGAACAGTGAACATGATGTCTTGAACTTCTCAGCCTTTTGCGTAAACCGAGACAATAGAGTTCACACAGAATCTTTCCGGACATAGTTGGTTCTCATGATTGTGTTCATTTTGGCCCCGAACAATGCCTAGTTTCATGAGTGCTTTAGAGAATTTAGCCTTATTATTCTCATAGAATCGGCCCAGTTAACACTCACATAGGTGATTCTTATTAAGAGTATTTTGTTATATCCCATCTGATTAGTCAAGATATAAGAATCATTAAAAGTGTTGCTTATCCTAATATCCGCTGCAGGTATCACTGTTAATATCATAGGAATGAGCAGGAGATTTTATCTCCATAGTGATTTCGTTAAGTCACACACAATTTGGTTGTCCCTTTGAACCTAGATCTTGGGATCTCCAGTCAACTAGGTACGGTTTCCATTATGTCAGCTTTTCATTTATAGGCTTTAAGCCCATTCCCCTCGATGAACGATTTACTTGCTCTCTCGCTAATCCTTTAGTTAAAGGATCTGCAATGTTATCTATGGACTTTATGTACTCAATTGTCATAATGCCATTAGAGAGCAGTTGTCTCACGGAATTATGCCTTCGACGAATATGTCGAGACTTACCGTTATATATTGTACTCTGTGCCTTTCCAATTGCTGATTGACTATCGCAATGAATGCAGATAGGAGGCACAGGTTTTGACCACGTTGGAATATCTTCAAGGAATTGACGAAGTCACTCAGCTTCTTCGCCAGCTTTATCCAATGCAATAAACTCAGATTCCATAGTGGATCTAGCAATGCATGTTTGTTTAGAAGATTTCCATGATACCGCTGCACCACCAAGTGTAAATAGATATCCACTTGTGGACTTTGAATCTTTAATATCTGATATCCAGTTTGCATCACAATAGCCCTCAAGTACAGCTGGATATTTAGAGTAATGCAAACCATAGTTTTGGGTGTATTTTAAATATCTTAAAACCTGAACTAAGGCCTTCCAGTGGTCTGATCCTAGGTTACTTGTGTATCTACTCAATTTACTAACATCATATGCAATGTCAAGACAAGTGCAATTCATCACATACATTAGGCTGCCAATTATATGTGCATATTCTCGTTCTGATATGCCTTTTCCATTATTCTTGGGTAAATGAATACTAATATCTATAGGTGTCCTTGCTCGATTGCTATTATCTTGATTATATTTTTAGAGTATATTCTCAATATAGTGTGATTGAGATAATATCAATCCATCTGATGTTTGAGAGATCTTTATCCCGAGTATGACATCTGCAACACCTAAATCTTTCATGTCAAACTTATTGTTTAACATTCTCTTGGTAGATTTAATGATATCAGCATTACTACCCATAATGAGCAAATCATCAACATATAAACAAATAATGACACATCCATTGTTAGTGTTCTTGACATATACACATTTGTCACATTCATTGATCTTAAACCCATTTGACATCATCAAGCTGTCAAATTTCTCATATCACTGCTTTGGTGCTTGTTTTAATCCATATAGAGATTTGACAAGCCGACAAACTTTCTTAATTTGACCTGGAACATTAAACCCTTTTGGTTGTTCCATATATATCTCCTCGTCTAATTCACCATTGAGAAATGTTGTCTTTACATCCATTTGATGTATCTCGGATTGTGTATAGCAGCAATTGTTATTAACATTCGAATGGATGTTATTCTCGTCACTGGTGAATAAGTATCAAAATAGTCCAAGTCTTCTTTTTGTCTGTACCCTTTAACAACAAGCCTGGCCTTGTATTTATCGATTGAGCCATCTGCTTTCAGCTTTCTCTTGAATATCCACTTGCATCCAAGAGTTTTGCAACCTTGTGGGAGATCTACAAGTTCCCATGTATGGTTTTGCAAAACGGATTCAATTTCACTGTTTATGGCCTCTTTCCAATATGGTGCATCGGGATTGGACACTGCTTCTTTAAAGCTTTGAGGCGTATCTTCCAACAGAAATGGTAGAAAATCTGAACCAAACGTTTTTGATGTTCTAGCCCTCTTACTCCGTCTAGGTTCATCAATCTCTTGTTGGTTTTTATTACTGCTACTAGCAGTGTTATGAGTTCTTTTAGGAGAACTCGTTTCCTTCGATGGTTTGTAAGGAAATACATGTTTAAAGAACGATGCATTCCTTGACTTAATAATAGTGTTCGGATGCATATCGGGAATTTCAGAGTTGTGAATTAGAAACCGATACGCATTGCTATTATGAGCATACCCGATGAATACACAGTCTACTGTTTTTTGTCCTATTTTCACCTTTTTAGGTGTAGTAACCGCCACTTTAGCCAAACACCCCCACACTTTCAAGTATTTGTAAGTAGGCATTCTGCCTTTCCACAATTCGTAGGGGGTTTTATTGGTTTTCTTTTGAGGTATTCGGTTGAGAATATAATTTGCAGAGAGGATAGCATCCCCCCACAAATTCTGAGGTAATCCAAAACTGATTAACATAGCATTCATCATTTCTTTTAAAGTTCTGTTTTTCCTTTCAGCAACACCATTTTGCTGAGGTGAATAAGGAGCAGTAGTTTGGTGTATAATACCATGTTGTGAACAGAATTCACCAAAAGGTGATTCGTATTCACCCCCTCTATCGCTTCTTATTACCTTAATTTTCTTATCAAGTTGATTCTCAACCTCATTCTTGTAATGTTGGAACATTTCCAAGGCCTCATCTTTACTTCTCAGTAAGTAAACATAACAGTATCTTGTGCAATCATCAATGAATGTAAGAAAATATTTCTTACCACCTTTAGTTTGAACAAACTTCAGGTCACAAATATCAGAATGAATTAATTGAAGAGGTTCAGAAGTTCTTTCAATAGATTGAAAAGAAGTGCTAGTAAGTTTAGCTTCTACACATGTTTCACATTTGATATTAGAATCAAAATTACATTTAGGCAAGCATTCCATGTTAACTAATCTATGTAATGCATCATAATTAACATGGCCTAATCTACCATGCCACACATTAGAAGACTCAAGCATATAAGCAGAAGAGTTTTTCTTATTAGGTACAATTGTCATTACATTCATTTTGAAGAGCCCATCGCTCATATATCCCTTTCCCACGTACATCCCAGATTTTGTGAGTACAAACTTGTCTGACTCAAATACAAGTTTGAAACCCTTCTTACTCAGTAATGAGCCTGATACCAGATTCTTACGAATATCAGGTACATGCAGCACATTGTTGAAGGTGAGTTCTTTTCCAGAAGTCATCTTCAATACCACCTGTCCTTGGCCTTCAACCTTAGAGGTGACAGAGTTGCCCATGAAGAGTTGTTCTCCGGTTGATGCTTGATAAGTGGAGAACATCTCTTTAATAGAGCAAACATGTCGAGTGGCCCCTGTGTCCACCCACCATTCTCTGGTGTTACCAACCAGATTGACTTCTGAGACCACAGCAGAAAGATTGATGTCTGAAACATCAGTGGAGAAAGTGTCCAATTCTGTCATGTTGGCCTGCGCTGGTTTCTTACTTGTATTGTCTTGGTCCTTGCGCTTACGACAGTCCTTAGCACGGTGGCCTGGTTTGTCGCACACATAGCATTTCCCTTTGAACTTCTTGTTGTCATTGGGACCTTGTTTTGGACCGTTGGGATTGTTCTTCCTCTTCTTGGGATTCTGCCCATGTTCCACCATATTTGCCTTAGCTTCAGTGAAGGTTTTTCCTGCTTTCTTTTCAGAAGCACGATTGTCTTCCTCTATTCTCAATCTTACTATCAGCTCTTCAAGTTTCATCTCCTTTCGTTTATGCTTGAGGTAGTTCTTAAAATCCTTCCAAAGTGGTGGCAATTTTTCAATGATTGCTGCCACTTGAAAAGACTCACTAAGAGACATTCCTTCTGCATGAATTTCATGGAGGATTACTTGAAGTTCCTGAACTTGATTGATAACTGCTTTGGAATCGATCATCTTGTAGTCAAGAAATCTGCCAACAATGAATTTCTTCATTCCGGCATCTTCAGTCTTGTACTTTTTATCAAGTGAATCCCATAATTCTTTAGCAGTCTTCAATGAACAGTACACATTATATAATGTGTTGTCTAGTCCATTGAAAATGTAATTTCGACAGAGGAAGTCAGCATGCTTCCAGGCTTCTACCGCAACAACTACTTGCTTGTCTGTTTCACCTTCTTTCAAAGCAGGAGCTTCTTCATGGAGGAACCTAGCCAAGTTCAGGGTGGTGAGATAGAACAACATCTTCTGTTGCCATCTCTTGAACTCAGTACCATTGAACTTTTCAGGTTTCTCCCCATGGTTCACCATAACAGGGGTAGGGGTGGTGACTGGAGTATTCTTCTCAATACCCATTTCTGTGTAACAGAACAGAAATCACTTAAACAGAGTATACTACAGAATTAAACAACTAATAGTACTGTAAACAGTAACTCAGACTATATGATAACCTGTAATTGGTTACTGAAGACTGAGGCAAACAGAATGCAATTTACAGAACAACCTGAAGTTCTGTAACTAAATGTATATAAAGAATGAAACTCAGTTTTACACTACTAGTTTCAGAAACAGAAGAAGAAGAAACCAGTAGAATAAACCGAAACCAGAAATACTGAAGTAAACAGAGAACAGAATGTACTCAGAACTTTAAAGAATTTTGTCTTAAGATTGTTAGTTCGAGTACAACTACTTCAGTATTTTAGGAGAGCAGTTTATATTAAAATGAAACAAAATAGTACTCTGTTAGAATGTAAAATGAACTTACTGTTTGAAGACAGAAAAACAGTACTCTGTTACTGGAGTTACGAATCTCAGAAATTTGCAGAAGAAGAATGATCAAGGCTAGTGTTTGACACTATGTCCTTAAGACAAAATTCGCCCCCGCAACGGTGCCAACGGGCTTCAATGGAGTTTGTCTCCCAGGATACAATGATCAATCCACACAATAGCAGCACTACAAACTATGTGACAGGCGAACCAATTGTGTAGCAGAACTCTCTCTTAACTCGAACTAATGCCCCAAATGCAACCATGATATTTATAGCCTACTGCATGTCTATTCATGGGGTTGCATCTATTCAGTGAACAGATGCTTCTCTTTGGACACACCTCTTGGGTTGGACACACCCTTTCATATGTGAATGGACACACACCTCTTGGGACTAGGGACACACCCTTTCATATACGAAAGGGCACACACCTCTTGAGTAGTGGACCGAGCCAAGCCCAACTCACGTGAAGCCCAAGCCCAAGCCCAAACCCAAGCTCGGTTTAGTTCGGGGTGTTTAGAAAGCAATTTCTCATTCACTCCTAAATGGATTAGAGCAACTATATACATGTCCATAATCTACTCATGGAGTAGATTACATTCCCATGTATTCCCACCCAAAAGAATAAGTGGGTCACACTTAGTTTTTGGCTCAAAGTTTGACAAAAGACTAGTGTAGCTCTTAGCCATTTTTCCAACACATTCACCCAAGTGCAAGTGCAACTACAACTATAACTACAGCTACAGCAACTCTCTTTAATAAAGGCTGAGAGTGTGTAATGTCTTTACCAATGTGGGACTCTTTTCCATGTTCCTATCAGAGAACTACTTGAGCGGTCCGATACCGAAGCAATTGGGAAATTGCTCCAATCTATTGTCCTTGACACTGAGGAAGAATAGTTTTGCAGGAAGCATTCCAATTCAGATTGGTAATCTGGTAAACCTGCTGTTACTGTTAGATCTTAGTCAAAACTCACTTGGTGGTGAGATTCCATTGGAACTTGGGAATTTACTCAAGTTGGAAGTACTGAATCTCTCTCACAATATGCTCTCAGGTTTCATCTCATCTTCGCTTGTAAATGCTAGCAGTTTGATGACAGTTGATGTTTCATATAACAATTTGGAGGGTACTCTTCCTGTAAACGGAGTCTTCAAACAGGCTCCGCCTGAATTGTTTATCCATAATAAAGGTTTTTGCTGTTCAATAGGAGGCTTTCCGCCATGCAAATCCTCTTCAAAGAACTGTGGGCATGGAAGAACAGGCTGCCCAAACTTGGCAATTTTCATAATTATTATTGTTGCTGGGGCATTAGTTGTTCTCCATATTCCTGGAGGCCATGGCTTCACTAGTGAACTATTGCAGCCGTGTTAACCCTCCATTGTCCTGGTTACAAAATTATCTGGTGCTTGCATCCAATATGGTTCTTCCAAGTGATGCTATTTAATTCTTTTTCCTGATCCAGTTAATGTAGATATGCCCATTAATCATACGTTGATATCTTATTCTAGTGGCATGATGGTCTAAGAAACCGGTGAGTGTTTTGTGGTCGGATTCAATTTCAGGGGTTTATGTGAATGTATGGCCGGGGTTTTGTATTGGTGTGTATTTACTGTGTATTACATGTGGGTCTTTGATCAGTAGTTTTGGATCTTGAGATCTGTTTTTCATATTTTTGTCTCTGTAGAGATGTGTTTTGCTGGAAAAATCTCCTCTTCTTACTCAAGATGATAAATTAAAGCTTGTCGTGTTCCTTTTTATTCAAGTAGTCAATGTATGTGCATAGAATTGTATCTGATACTTTATTTCCTTATGTAAATTCCAAGTCCATGCTATAGTCATTGCGTGTGTCCATGTCATATACATGCTATTTCGGGTTGTCATTTCGTATAGTCTCTTCTTTTCTTTTCCCTAGTTTTGCATGGTTTAGAGAGAGAGCCTAGTCACCCCATTGGGAAAGCCTCAGTCACCCCAACACTGATGAGCAAGAGCAAAACATAGAGGCCTAGTGGATTGATTCCAATTGCCTGCATCACCAATGGATGGCTATGAATTGGCCTTGCAATGCCTACACAGACCAGCCTGAGATACGTGCAGATGCAAATGAATTTCGACCCAGCTTGCTGGTTCCACAGGCTTGAGGTACTTGATTTATTTATATGCAGTGTCCAGCCTGTATCAGATGTTCGCATTCTACTCTTGTTAAAAAAAAAAAGAATTAAAAAAAAATATCGATGTCATATTTGAGTCTATTCCAGGGTATGATGTAATCCTGCAATTGTTTCTGTTATTAGTTAAATATGGGTAAAGTCTGTTCATACACACTCCTGGAGTTCTGGTGATGCCAATGTATATTTCAGTTCTCATGCTAATGGCTGGACGGGGCAATATGGCAAACCAAAGGCTCAAGTTGCTTGGGATTCCTCACCCGAAGAACACAGAAAATGAGAAAACTCACAAATAAAGAACTCTTAAGATTTTATTATCAAAATCAGGAGTGAAAATAAAAGGCTCCACATATTTAAATATGAGGGAAGTAACTTCAAATCATGTCACAATTGCAAAGTCTTGAATTGGTAACTGAATAATCAATCAGCCAGACCTACTCTTTGGACCCCAAACACTCTTGACTCTTTAACATTGGATGGTTTAATGATTCAGGAAAGCGAGTACCCGGCCCTGATTGAGAACTTGATTGAATGAGACATGCTGGACATAGTTTGAAGTTAATTGTAGCTTCCCAATTGTGCCCTGCAAATGAAAGAATAAGTGAGTGCAAAAAAGAAGAAAGGGTCAGACATTAACCGGGAAAGAAATGGATCGGTTGGCAAGTAGAGTGAACATGGTTGATATTCTTTACTATGATTTGAATATTTTGGCTAAACAGATGGTGGCCATTGAATGATGTTGAATATTTTGGTAGAAGTTAATGTTTTAAAGTGAGGTTTAAAACTTATATATGAAAGATTGATGCTGCTTTTCAGCATTGTGGGATATTATATGTAAGTCAATGACTTGATGCCACATCATCCATTTTTATTATTTATTTTATTTTATTCATGATGGATAATCTTTTACACTTGATTTTTGTAGTATACAACATCGATATGGCAACACTAGGTAACTTGAGTTGTGTGGGTTAAATATGTATATGTAAGCTTGTGTATAAAGTTTCTATAGAAATGATATTATTGCTACCTTAGTTGCAGGAATATGCTAAGATGGATCTTTGTAAATTATTGGCAGGTATTTTTGTGCTAATTGTAGCCTGCAAATTGATAAAAAAAAAATATTGCTTTTAGCGGCGGCCAAATGACCGACGCTAAAAGCAATATTTTTAAAAATTGAAATACAGCTTTTAGCGGCAGTCATGTGGCCGCCGCTAAAAGCAATTTTAGCTTTTACCGGCGGTCACATGGACGCCGCTAAAAGAAACATTTTTAAAAATATAATGCTTTTAGCGGTGGTCAGAAAGTTTCTACCGGCGGCCATTTTTAATACTACCGACAACTAAAAAATAAACCCTGCTTTTAATGGCACTCAAGAGGCCGCCGCTAAAAAAATAAATCCTGCTTTTAACGGCGCTCAAGAGGTCGCCGCTAAAGCAATTGATTTTTAGCGGCACCCATTTTTACTATTACCGGCGGCCAATGGGCGACGCAAAAAATTTTCTTCGTCGTCCCACAAACCCACGAGTTTCTTTTACCGGCGGTCGGGGCCGCCGCGACAAAAAACAATAGTGGCGGCCATTAAAACCTTTACCATCCGGACATGTACCGACGCCTACTGGCGGCCACATTAACCGACGCTAATAGTTTTACCACCGGCCGCCGCTAAATGCAGTTTTTCTTGTAGTGCGCTTACCCTACCCTTAAGGGCCAGGGCATGGCTCACTGCCTCAAAACAAGAAATCATTATTTCTCTTTTTTTTTTTTTGTTTGTTACCAAGAATTGAGTGTCGACCAAGCGCTATCTTGTCAGACCTTAATTGCGAATGAACCATTAAGAAATCATTTGGAGAATTTTTATCGAACAAAGTCATACGTTCTCTGATGACTTGGGTTCCAGACATATGGTCTTATTTATTTCGTTATACAAAAAAATGGATAAAGTTTTTGCTCTGTTTCGCACATTTCACATAAATTCACACGTATGAAATCATTCCAGCACTGTCTTATCTTTGAAGATTTTAAACTATTTACATTTACATACCATTTATCAATTCACATTATTTTCAATATAACACTGATCTGACTATTAAACGTTGTTGAATTTCAATCACAAAAGTAAATGCACTTAAATAATACTATTAATTTAGACTTTTAAAAATCGGAAGTTACAATTATTTAATATGACCATATTGCTCCATTCCAACCGTAGAGAAAGTTTGGTTTGCCCACTAAGTTGGGTCTATAGTCTTGGATCATTCTCTTCGACTGTGTATAGATGCACAAATGTATAAAAATGCATGTTAATGGATCTAACACGGGTGACAACTGTCACCTTATAGAATGCCTGCCCAAGAGAACATTCATTTCTACTTCTTTGGCTGCAATTCTCTTCTTGTTAATGGATCTAACATAGGTGACGCAGGATAGACCCATGATCCGTGGGTCGATTAGCCTGTTGTGCCCAATCTAATCCAGTCTAGTCCAATCCATTTATTTTATTAATTGAGTTGCGTAGGACCCATTATTTTTAATTATTGATATAATCTCTACCCTTTAAATGTTTAACAATCGAGATCAAGTTTAGAGTTGCTCTTTTCTCAATTTAAAGCTGTGTAAAGCCTTTTTGGCTACTTAGACTATGCCTTTTTCGCATCTCTATTTGCAGGCTCTATTTGTTCGAGTAGAGGTTTGGAAAATAAGAGCGTTTGACGGTCATTTCTACCCTCTGCCAACTTTAGAGAAGTAGAGGAAAAGCCTTTAAAAACCACAGCCCCCTTTTGAACGCGGTTGAGAAATAAAGGGGAAAAAGGAGGAGCATGAACAACTCTCTCTAAGTCCGTAACGCCCAATCCGGTTTTTTATTCTTTATTTATTTTCAAAAAAAATTAATAATATGAGAGAGTAAATTAAGATCCAAACCATTGGAGATCTTCACAAGATCAAACTTAGTTACGAAACCACATTTCAGCCGTTGGATCATCACAAATCTCAAGATATTTATAAAAAATCCTTTTTTTTTAATCGGTAACGGTAAAATATATTAAAGACTTAAGAAAGGTTCAACAAAGAAGATAGACAGCAAAAAAAAAACAAAAACCTGCGTAAGTATTAGAGCTAAATACCGACACAAACAAAAATTACAAAGGAGCAGGCAAAGCTACCTCTCTTTCTACCCCCAACTTAGCCAAAGAATCCACCCTGCCATATCGTGACCGAAGCACATGATGAAACTCAACTTTCAAAGATGAGGACCAAGTCTTGATTTCATTGAAAAGAAATTTAGATTTCCATGGACCCTTCTCCAAACAAAACATCGAAGAAATCGCATTTAAGGAATCACTTTCAACCACTATGCTACGAAAATTATTTGAGACACAGATCTTTAGAGCTTCCAATATAGCTAACACTTCGGCTTCATTAGAATCCTTGATGCCTATATACTTTGAGAACATAAAAATACCTCTCCCTTGTAGTTCCTCAAGATGCCACCTATACCTGCAGGTCTTGGTTTTCCGCTTACCGTGCCATCTACATTAAATTTAAAAACATTAGGAGAAGGGGGAGACCAAGTGACTAAAGGTCTCTTCTAAACACATCCGCTTCCCAAACAAGCTTGTGGGTCCCCAACAAGAAACCCAAACTGTTAAATCTCTTTGAAAGGCTGAACACAGCTACGGGTCAAACTTCAAAGCTTGATATCTTGTGGATCTCGAGAAGTTCTTAAATAAATATCAACCATTGATGTACCATGCTCGATTCTGGATTGGTCCACAGGCAATCAGGTTTTTTTTCTCTCTCTTTTTATGTTTTTGGGACACTAAATCACAATCTAAACCATTGAAATTGTTCATAAGGTCAAACATCACTATGGGTCCAAACTTCAACCGTTGGATCATCACTAATCTCGAGATATTTGTGGGGCATTTGATATTATTATTTGGATTTTATGGGCTCCAAATACAAGCTCCAAACCGTTAAATTTGTCTAGAAGGATGAACACGGTTATGGGGTGAAATTTCAAAGTTTGGTTGATTCCTTGTGGATCTATAGGAATTTATGATTTGTTTTAACATTGATTAAAAAAAATTCTATTTAAAATAGATCCTTCTATCACCAAACACTCCTTTTGATTATGAAAAGGAGAATTTGAGTGCAATTGCTCTATGCAATCTCTCCCAGAAAGGAATGGCGTGAAGCCCCTTATCTCTGATTTCTTCCATTTCTTCCCCTGCATGCCCCGTGTCAAACACCGTTCCCCATCAATAAGGCTCGCAGATTCCAAATATAGGGGCACCTTTTTCATGACTTGCATGGGATATGCCAGTAGACCGACTCAAACTCTGTCAGGAAAGGTCATGCAACCGTCTGAGTTCATACGAAGACCAAATGTGAATTTCAAAAAATAACATCAAATAACCTTTTCTTTTAGAGAAATAAAATTAAAAGAAGATGAAAAATGAGCAACTAGGGTGATCGCTGGTTTATTTATTTCTCATCTTCTTTTGATTCTATTTCCCTAAAATGAATGATTATTTGATGCTCGTTGTTGAAAATTCACCAGTAATCTTCATTTTGAATAGAACGCTAGAAAAAGGCCATTAGTAAAATCTTCAAAATTTAGTATTTTACTATTTTCAATTAAATGCCTGTTAGAAAGGATATTTTAGTATAAATATAAATATTTAAAAAATAAAAAATAGAAGGGTCGGACCTAGTATTGTCCAAGGCTGTTTTGAGGGCTTGTGAAAAACTCTTCGTCCTTTTTACTGAAAACAAAAACCCTTATTTAAGGGCGTTTTTAGGGCCGGGCCCCATGTTTGAGGGCCGGATTGATTGGCCTAACCATAGTCATTATTTCAGTTGTATATATCACAAAAGACAGTGGCGACTCATAGATTTGAAAGAAAAAAAAAATTACCTAATGTGCATACAAAGCTACGGTGCTCTAGCTGTGGGAAAAAAAACTTGGAAAAAAATTTAATATGAGTTCGATTGCAGTTGCAATGAAAAAAAAAAAAAAAAAAACTAGGCTGGGGTAAGGCATGTTTGTGCATGAGAATTTATTCACTGTCCATTTTTGTGCTATCTTCAGATTTCAGGGTTTGGTGTGGGAAAACAATTTCTATGCTGAAATGATAATACAACAGAAATAAATTCTTGCTTGAGCCTCAGTTTGCCTTCCACAAAATTAGCAGAATATGCTTTTTTCGATGCATGAAGCTGCAAAAAATGTCCACACAAAATGACAAAGATGCTTCTACTCCAAAAATTATTTTGATATTCTGCAAAAAAATAAAAAAAAAGCTCTGCACATGTTTATCTTCCTAACCTGAGCTAGTTTAGCACTTTACTAACATAGTAAAAGTCTAGTAAAGCCTCCATTTTTCAAACAACATGTCATATCAAAAGCACTGTAATTCAAAACTCCCTTTATCTTTTTTTTTTTTTAAAGTCAGAAAGCAACCACCTTTATCAACTAAAATACAAAAAAAAAAAAAAATTACTCCACTTTCCCATACAAAAAGAAAAAAAGATTATGTAACAAATAACTAAAAATAAAATACCATCATAACTCACTTATATTTTAGGGATAATAACAGAATACCTACTTGTACTTTGGTCAAAATGCAGACCACCCCGTGGACTTTGGTATTTTATGCTAAACCTACCTGTATTTTAAATCACAATGCAAATAGAGATGGCCGTGACGGAAAATGTGGAATGACGAATTAACCCCTTCATATATAAGATGTGTCTTGGCGTTTTTTTTATCATTTTCCCTTTTTCGCTTACGGCTAGGGTTTCCTTCTCCCCAAATTCCAACTTCATCTGAATCAAATACCAAAACCTTAATTCCCAAATGCCCGAGTTCAAGATTCCAACTTTCCTCTCCTCCTCCTTCATCTTCCTCCTCCTACTAGGGCCAAGTGTAAGAAGAAGCGCATAAGGAGGCTAAAGAGAAAGCGCTGAAAGATGAGGCAGAGATCCAAGTAGTTTGCTGGATAGAGGGAAGAATCTCCCTTCATGACCAGGGTCATAGGTTGTAGGGCTCTTTCTTTTTGTTACTTTACCTTCACTGGAGGTTAACATAAAAGAGATGTCCCCTGCCTAATGGTCTCTCTCTGCCATTGTTACTTTTCTGGTTTCGCTCGTCCTGATTGCAACTACCATTTTTGGCAAGGATTATAAAAGAAGGTTATGGTATGTGGCCTGCTGGCGTCCGTGAAGTGACTTTCTTTCACAGGATTTCGATGAAGGAGGAGATGTCCCCTGCCTAATGTTTTGCAACTTTACCAGTTTGCTTAGACACTTTAATCATTTGTGTGTTTTTTATATCATGAGGATGTCTGAAAGGGTTTGAGATCAAAGGGAATCATTTGTGTGTTTTTAATATCCTGAGGATGTCTGAGAGGGTTTAAGATCACGGGGATGGATTTTGAGAAAGACACTAGGTTTGGGGAGCATCTCCATCGGAGGGTTTGCGGAGGGAAGGAGGGATTTGAGGAGTCTTTGACTCTGGTTCGAGGATTTCTTCGAGAGACAATGGTTTGATGGCGAAGAGCTTGGAGGTGGTGGCGGGGAGATCTGGAGCGTTGGATGAAGGGGTATCCCTCGCTTTACGGCCCAGCCTTCTTCATCTCTGCCCATTTACAATATCAGGCAGATGGCCAACCAGATGTATGATTGGAATTCTCCGCCTGCTAAACCACCTCCATCAAATTGAGAGTTTTGACAACGAGAACAATGAGTACAGGAGTTTTGAGAAAAAAATGACCGAGAGCTGCTCTTATATCATTACCATTTTTATACGCTAGGTTCAGGGGTAAATACGTCTTTTAGGACAATGATTTTGAGCGGTTTATTTCGATGATAGATTTATAGCATTCTTTAATTGGTAGATTTATAACATTCATTAATTTGTCCCAAGATCCCTTACTGGCATACCTGAAACTGTAATGTGGGGCACATCTATTAATAATCAGGTCCCTTCATAATGATTGTCATCCCCTTAATGTCATATCTTCAAACTTTACTTCAATAGGTGTAGATTTGACAGTAAGATTGAGCACATGGCAGATATTGTGATTAACATAAGCTTATTTTAATTACGTTCTCAAGCTTGTCAAGAGATTAACTTCTATTAAAGTAAAGCCTAGGGTATGACAAAAGGGGAGATGACTTTCATTTTGAACGGACTGGATGGACCTGGATTTCCCAAGGATGGAGAGATTAAAAAAAAAAAGAAAAAGAAAAAGAAAGAAAAGAAATAAGCTCCAGACATTCCAAGGGTGGAGATCTCAAAGTAAACAGTGCATATAGCGTCGATATAACTTGAATAATTAAATGAAGATGAAATGAAGCAAGTATGTGTGTATGGAATTTTAGGATATCTTATAATGGATAGGTGGGTATGAAATTACCTTTAAATCCCCATTTTAATAAAAGGGGGGCTGGGGCTGGGGCTGGGTCGGGCCAGAATTCCACTTCCAATTGCCTGACCCAGATTAAGTAGTGGTAGAAAGCCCAGCGATTAAAAAAAAATTTGTAAGTTGTGATCCGTCAGTCCCACCTAAGGGGGACATCACTCAGATCACTATTTCCGAAGGGACGGGACGGTACATACGAGATGAGGTAGCAACATTCATGAGCCTTCTTGGTTCCTCTGTGTACGACTTATTGTAAGCCGTGGTGGAATAGGCGTATGGATTTACTAATAAACTAAGGGAAAGTTTTCAACATAATCGATGTGGGAATTGGGATGGATGGAAGGGTAGGGGCGGCCATTTCCTCCCAAATACTTATACCAGACCAGGTAAAGAGACGAGTCACAAGAAAGAGAGACAGAGAGACAACATGGTCTTTTTACTGGTGGGAGATTTGAAGAAGAATCTCTGATATCTTCGAGATGAGATTCTTCAGTTCAGGAGGCATTGAGAAATTGACATCTCAAGACATGGCAGAAGGCAATGTGATGTGAGTAAAACCCTTCCCTTCCCTGCTATATGTACATATAATCTGTTGGTGATTTCCCCCTGGCCCTCTCCTTTTGCTCATCTATATTTCATGTCACATGCATTTGCAGTGTCAATATGAATATGAATATGAATATAGTTTGGAGGCAGAGTAGCTGCTGGCATGTACGACTTATGAAAGCCGTAATCCATATACAGTATGGATTTACTAATTAACTTCTTCTTCTCTGCATTAAAAGGGTTTTGTTTGCCTTTTTCCCCCGACCTTGTTGGAAAGACTGTATTTTTCAATTCTGTACTTAGTATGCTGAGTGGCGGATTGTTGGAAATTGAGTTGGTTTGGAGATTGCTGTGTTGAATGTTTGGTGATGCATTTGGATGAAGAGAAAAGAGGGAGTTTTGTTGTTGATATTCGAATAGGCAGATTACTTCTTGTCGGAAACCAAATAAGAGATATAGGATCTCTGCTCATATTCCATCACATATATAGGAAACTCCTCCCAGCCTATTAATTATCTGTGTTTGCTATTACCACCATTATCTGTGTCTACGTTTTTCAACCTCCACTGGCCTTTGTTGGAGTTGTCCTTTCCCTTTTATTTTTATTTTTTTTGCACTTCTGGCCCACATGACGAATGGACCAGTGGAGCTCATTGTGGGTCCCAGCTGAAAATGGCATGGGTCTTGTACACGTTCCACAGATAACATTGGTGTGTGACGCAGTACGGAAGTCCAAAAGAGGCTTTGCGCCCACATGATGGACCCAGCCATCCAACCCAACCTTTGGATTCGGTCCACAAGCCCAAATTGGCTGAGAAGGCTACTGTGGCATTCTAGATTTATTTTAAGTTTAATTAGAAATTATTTCTTGTTTTAAACATTCATTAGGATTGGCAACTTTCTATTTTCTTACAGTTTCCCGCTTTGGAAGCCTTACTACATTATAAATAGAGAAGCACTCCATTGTAATGGGTATGCTTAATTTCAATTGATAATAAGATTTCTGAGTTTATCGTGAGTTCCATCTTTGGTTTCATGGTTTCGTTTGTACCCAGTGGCTGGAATCCCTCTTGGATTCGATCAATCCTTCGGGATATTGATCTATCGTCTCGATCGCGGATATTGGCTGTGCCAATTTGGTATAAGAGCCAAATTCCGATCGCAGAGGAGACGTTGTCCTTCCCGGAATTCTCTCTCTCTCTCTCTCTCTCTCTCTCTCTCTCCATCACATCGAATTACCTTATCCCAATCCACCACCGACACAACCTCTGCTCCAAGACCCATCTCCCCATTGACTACTACCCACTGCCGAACCCAATCCTCCCACAACTCATCTTAACCGAACACCCAACCTTCACCAAATCCAAATCATGAAGCCCTAATCCAACCCTCATCAACCAAATCCCATTCCCCCGCCTCCTCCACACTTTCCCGAACTCCTTGGACCCCTATCGAAAATCACCTGACCCCAAATACCCTCATCCAATCCCGTCACCATAAAAAAAAACCCGCAGACCCCAGCCGAACCCAATTCCCCCATTCGAGAAGCCCTACGCACAAACCTCAATCCTGACTCCAAACCAAAACCCTAGCTCACGCCCAAAAAAAAAAAAAAAAAAACCCTACTTCTAGAAACAATGGTCATTTCCTTTTGTTTTCTATGTTACACTATTGGTTACTAGTGATACTTTAAACTCCCATAACCAATGATCTATCCTTGGGCATCCATGAGAAACAAAGGTGCCAACACCATTCAAACATGAGCATTTTGTCCATTGTATGGTAGTTATTAGTAATATTTCTACATAAAAACTGTCTCTTGCTTTGCACGTGCTCTTTTACTGGAATAAATTGGACTTAAGCTTGGCTCGAAAGTAGTTACTCGAGTTTGACCTCAGTCCGAGTTTGCTATACCATTTCACTTGAGCTTAATTTAGTTTAAGCCGATGCATTTTAATAACTTGTCACTTTATTTAGAGCATAGGTGGAGCTCAAACTGGTGCTCCAGCTTTATTTTGATCAAGCTCAAACATGAGCTTTATTAGGCTAATTATTTACGCTCAAGTGCTCAATTCAATTATGTTTAATGTATTAAAGTTTTCAAAAAAGAAAAAGAAGAAGTTAATAAAAATGACCAACATTAAACTTTTAACAGTTTCATCTCTCATCTGTGAACTTATGTGATTGGTTGCATTCAGGTATGCACCATATAAGTTGTACTGTCAAAAGATCTGATTTTTTGTAGAATGGCCCATTTAATAAACTTTCATTCCCAAGAGCTGGATCTAAGTAAATATCGAGCCTAACAACTAGATACACCCGGGTTGGATAGGCTTTGACTCGGTTTGGCCCATCTTGAATGAACACCTTTAGCGGTCATTTGTTTACACTTATTTATACATCACATGCATAAATTTTGGTTCTTGAATAAGTCGAATACCAGTGTGAATGTGATTAACCCTGTCCACTCTACTGAACCAGCTTTGTGCTTGGGTTGTCGAATTTGTGACTGACCACAACAATAGTGCTCCAAGTGAATTTATGATAGGAAAGCTAAACGGAGAATCTTACACATCCCTGCGATGGGAAGGGCATGGATTCGAATATGTGGCAGGTCATTTCCATGCTCCATGGACTTCCTTTTACCATGAGGTAGCACATCAAATTATTTTTTGTATGGAAAAGTTTATTGATGGTAATATTGCATTTGGATTGTTCAAGGCTTGTGGTTTTTGTTATATTTTGTTTATAATGTTGAATTAAGTCTCACTTGATCATGATGAACTGATTTTTCGCCACATCTTAAATCATTACTAAGTGAATTGTCCACAGTAAGGTGAATCTGGACGTTGGACCCCACCTATCATTAAGATGTGTATCCGGTGACACACCCATTTAAGGAGGGACCACCATCATCAATACTAGTTTTTCTGCCAACCTTCATGTGGGCCCCCCACATGAAATAGCATCAGTGACAAGGAGGAATGAAAAATATCCTATGTGCCTTCTACGAGGATGAGGCAATGGGCCCATCTATGAGGAGGTAAACAGCAGGCCAATGGCCCATCTACAAAGGTACCTCTCGCCGCTAGCTTGTAGGGGTGTTCATGGCAAGGTTGAGGCAATCAAGGCCTGGCTGTATTCGGCCTAAGCCGCATATGGCCCGCAAGTTCCAAACCTAGCCTGACTCAATCTTATCAGGCCCGAGCCTGAGTCAAGCAGTTTGGACCATTTAGTTGGGCTTTCTACCACCATAAAGAAGTCAATCAATTTTGCGCCTTTCTTTTTTTTAAGTCGTCCGGCTTGCACTTTGTATCACTTAATCCAAGTCTGGCCCAAATGTAAAATGCAGTTCCCAAAATTTTCATTTCAGGCCCAGACTATGTATCAATACCCAAGACCTGAATCAGGCCCAAAGCAAGCTGAGCCCGAGTCTATCAGTCTCGGGGCCGAATTCACTCTCTCTTTCTCAGGGCGATTGCTCAGGCAAAAGCCTGACTTAATCAGTAGCTAGGTGAGGCTTTATGTGCCTGAAAATAGTCGGTTTTCAAAGAGGTGAGGGTTTTCAAAGAGGTCGGACACGCTTGTAATAATTAAAAAGAAAATGCATTGAAAGCCTCTTTGTTTCATGTAATAGGTTAAACATTTTATCTATCATTCACCCAAGTGCAGCTACAACTACAGCAACTCTCTTTAATACTGCTGTTAATAAAGGCTGAGAGTCTAATGTTATTTACCCGATGTGGGACTCTTTTCAATGTTCCTCAGTTATTATTATTATTTTTTTTTTACAGTGGCCTTTAGCTGCCAGTTTTTGTAAGTGGGTTTCTCAAAGCAGCAGTTCGGATAATGCCTACAGCATCTTCAGCTCGTCACAATTCTCTCCCGTTTTCTTACCCCTTTTAAGAGACCAACCTTTAGGCACAAACGTAGATTCACCAGGCCATACAATGAATTGGCTTGAGATCGTCTTTAGAAGTTGAGTATGTTGTCTCGTATTAGTCTTCAATTTCACAGATGAAGGAATACTAAAAGATCACAGATGACCCATATTTTACTTTGATTTGATGATCGTAATTGTTACATTTTAAATTAACGGTTGGACCAAATCAATCATTCTCGTCCATTTTGGCTCCATTGGGATTGTTGGACCATTAAAAAGATGACATTTGATCTTTTACATTTGTGCCTTGTGGTGTGCCATCTCTATACCTCCCTGTCTGCAAGTGTTTGAAGTGGCTGTTGGGCGTGGGTTGTACAACTCGTTGAACTCTTGAACATTTCTCCCCAATTCTTTTGGAAATGCAAATTCTCAAACATATTGATAGAGACCAAAACTGGAGGTCGAAATTTCCTTCTATGACATCCAATTAGGGCTGCCAAAGGGCCTGGCTGGGCGGGTGTTGTCCTAACTCTACCCTTAATATATGAAGGGCTGGGCCTAGCTTAGGCGGGCCAAAGCCCTCGGAGGGCCTACACTACCTAGGCACTTACCCTACCCTTAAGGGCCAGAGCAGGGCTCACTGCCTCAAACAAGAAACCATTATTTCTCTTTTTTTTTTTTTTTTTTTGTATGTTACCAAGAATTGAGTGTCGACCAAGCATTATCTTGTCAGACCTTAATTGCGAATGAACCATTAAGAAATCATTTGGAGAATTTTTATCGAACAAAGTCATACGTTCTCTAATGACTTGCGTTTCAGACATATGGTCTTATTTATTTCGTTATAAAAAAAATGGATAAAGATTCTGCTCTGTTTCACACATTTCACATAAATTCTCAGGTATGAAATTATTCCAGCATTATCTTATCTTTGAAGATTTTAACTTATTTACATTTACATACCTTTTATCAATTCACATTATTTTCAATATAACACTGATCTGACTATTAAACGTTGTTGAATTTCAGTCACAAAAGTAAATGCACTTAAATAATACTATTAATTTAGACTTTTAAAAATCGGAGGTTACAATTATTTAATATGACCATATTGCTCCATTCCAACAGTATAGAAAGTTTGGTTTGCCCACTAAGTTGGGTCTATAGTCTTAGATCATTCTCTTTGACTGTGTATAGATGCACAAATGTATAAAAAGGCATGTTAATGGATCTAACACGGATGACAACTCTCGCCTTATAGAATGCCTGCCCAAGAGAATATTCATTTCTACTTCTTTGGCTGCAATTCTCTTCTTGTTAATGGATCTAACATAGGTGACGCGGGATAGACCCAAGATCCGTGGGTCGATTAGCCTGTTGTGCCCAATCTAATCCAGTCTAGTCCAATCCATTTATGTTTTCTATGTTTATTTTATTAATTGAGTTGCGTAGGACCCATTATTTTTAATTATTGATATAATCTCTACCCTTTAAATGTTTAACGGTCGAGATCAAGTTTAGAGTTGCTCTTTTCTCAATTTAAAGCTGCGTAAAGCCTTTTTGGCTACTTAGACTATGCCCTTTTCGCATCTCTATTTCCAGGCTCTATTTGTTCGAGCAGAGGTTTGGAAAATAAGAGCGTTTGACGGTAATTTCTACCCTCTGCCAACTTTAGAGAAGTAGAGGCAAAGCCTTTAAAAACCATAGCCGCCTTTTGAATGCGGTTGAGAAATAAAGGGGAAAAAGGAGGAGGATGAACAACTCTCTCTAAGTCCGCAATGCCCAGTCCAGTTTTTTATTCTTTATTTTTTTTTCAAAAAAATTAATAATATGAGAGAATAAATTAAGATCCAAACCATTGGAGATCTTCACAAGATCAAACACAGTTATGAAACCGCATTTCAGCCGTTGGATTATCACAAAGCTCAAGATATTTATAAAAAATCCTTCTTTTTATTGGTATCGGTAAAATATATTAAAGACTTAAGAAAGGTTCAACAAAGAAGATGAAAAAAAAAACCCGCGTAAGTATTAGAGCTAAATACCAACACAAAAACAACAACTTACAAAGGAGCAAGCAAAGCTACATCTCTTTCCACCCCCAACTTAGACAAAGAAGCCACCATGCCATACCGTGACCGAAGCACATGATGAAACTGAACTTTCAAAGATGAGGACCAAGTCTTGATTTCATTGAAATGAAATATGGATTTCCATGGACCCTTCTCCAAACAAAACATCGAAGAAATCACATTTAAGGAATCACTTTCAACCACTATGCTACGAAAATTATTTGAGACACAGATGTTTAGAGCTTCCAATATAGCTAACACTTCGGCTTCATTAGAATCCTTGATGCCTATATACTTTGAGAACATAAAAAAATACCTCTCCCTTGTAGTTCCTCAAGATGCCACCTATACATGCAGGTCCTGGTTTTCCTCTTACCGTGCCATCTACATTAAATTTAAGAACATTAGGAGAAGGGGGAGACCAAGTGACTAAAGGTCTCTTCTAAACACATCCGCTTCCCAAACAAGCTTGTGGGTCCCCAACAAGAAACCGAAACTGTTAAATCTCTTTGCAAGGCTGAACACAGCTACGGGTCAAACTTCAAAGCTTGATATCTTGTGGATCTCGAGAAGTTCTTAAATAAATATCAACCATTGATGTACCATGCTTGATTCTAGATTGGTCCATAGGCAATCGGGCATTTTTCTCTCTCTTTTTATGTTTTTGGGACACTAAATCACAATCTAAACCATTGAAATTGTTCATAAGGTCAAACATCACTATGGGTCCAAACTTCAACCGTTGGATAATCACTAATCTCGAGATATTTGCGGGCCATTTGATATTATTTTTTGGATTTTATGGGCTCCAAATACAAGCTCCAAACCGTTAAATTTGTCTGGAAGGATGAACACGGTTATGGGGCGAAATTTCAAAGTTTGGTTGATTCCTTGTGGATCTATAGGAATTTATGATTTTTTTAAACATTGATTTAAAAAAAGTCTATTTAAAATGGATCCTTCTATTACCAAACACTTCTTTTGATTATGAAAAGGAAAATTTGAGTGCAATTGCTCTATGCAATCTCTCCCAGAAAGGAATGGCGTGAAGCCCCTTTTCTCCGATTTCTTCCATTTCTTCCCCTGCATGCCCCGTGCCAAACACCGTTCCCCATCAATAAGGCTCGCAGATTCCTAATATAGGGGCACCTTTTTTCATGATTTGCATGGGATATGCCAATAGACTGACTCAAACTCTGTCAGAAAAGGTCATGCAATCGTCTTAGTTCATACGAAGATCAAATGTAAATTTCAAAAAACAACATCAAATAACCTTTTCTTTTAGAGAAATAAAATTACAAGAAGATGAAAAATGAGCTACTAGGGTGATCGTTGGTTTATTTATTTCTCATCTTCTTTTGATTCTATTTCCCTAAAATGAATGATTATTTGATGCTCGTTGCTGAAAATTCACCAGTAATCTTCATTTTGAATAGAACGCTAGAAAAAGGCTATTAGTAAAATCTTCAAAATTTAGTATTTTACTATTTTCTGTTAAATCCCTGTTAAAAAGGATATTTTAGTATAAATATAAATATATAAAAAATGAAAAATAGAAGGGTAGGACCTAGTATTGTCCAAGGCTGTTTTGAGGGCCCGTGAAAAACTCTGTCCTTTTTACTGAAAACAAAAACCCTTATTTTTAAGGGCGTTTTTAGGGTCGGGCCCCATTTTTGAGGGCCGGACTGATTGGCCAAACCATAGCCATTATTTCAGTTGTATATATCAAAAAAGACTGTGGTGACTCATAGATTTGAAAGAAAAAAAAAGACCTAATGTGCATACAAAGCTATGTGCATACAAAGCTACGGTGCTCTAGCTGTGGGATAAAAATCTTGGAAAAAAATTTAATATGAGTTCGATTGCAGTTGCATTGAAAAAAAAAAAAAAAACTAGGCTTGGGTAAGGCATGTTTGTGCATGAGAATTTATTCAATGTCCATTTTTGTGCTATCTTCATATTTCATCGTTTGGTGTGGGAAAACAATTTCTATGCTGAAATGGTAATACAGCAAAAATAAATTCTTGCTTGAGTCTCAGTTTGCCTTCCACAAAATTAGCAGAATATGCTTTTTTCGATGCATGAAGCTGAAAGTCCTTGGGATCCTAACCCTAGAAGGGGGGGGGGTGTGAATAGGGTGAGCTACAATTGTGACCAATTTTAACCAATTTTAACTTCTTAACATAAACTAGTCACATGTGATGATTAATCAAACAATATGCGGAAGCTAAAATAAACAACCACCACAAAAGCAAGCACCACAACACCAAGGTTTATAGTGGTTCGGCCTCAATGCCTACGTCCACTACCGGCTTGTGATCCAATCACCCCACCGGGTTTCTACTATTTATGCTTTTTACTAGGCTAAGCAATAACCCTTACAATGTTGTTTTTCTAGGCTAAACAACAACCTCTCAATGTGCTTTTCTAGGCTAAGCAATAACCTTTACAAGATGCTTTTCTTAGGCTAAGCAATAACCTTTACAAATGAAGATTTCTCTAAGAAAGTGTCTTCACAAAAGATCACTCCAAGAGATACAATTTAAGCACAATTGAATTGCCTCTACATAGGGTAATATGAAAGTGTAATTCAAATTACAAACATACACTAGAATAAGTTAAAGTGTGTGCACAAGTGTATGAATGCTTTACTTCAATCAAATTCTACAATGAAGCTCCTAAATGAATGCATGATGAATTTTAAAATCAAAGCTTAAAAAATGATGATTGAAGATAAAACTAATCACATAAAAGATTCAAACAACTTTGAAGAAATGAAACAAACAAGTTGTATGAATGTTAAAGTCTAAGAACACATGTGATTAGGATAAGAGAGTTTGCAAACCAATCTAATTTACCAAAGATGATATTGAGTTTGCAACACAACTCTTTAAAAGCTAGAAATCATGCATAAATGAAAATACAAAGATTTAACCATGCATAGATTATACTTTTAATGGAAATCAAAATGATAAGTAAGATGTACCTTTTTAAAACTCAAGCATTTGATTTCCAAATAGCCCTCTAGCCTTTCCAACTTCTTCCCCTTTCTTTGGCTCCAAAATGGTCTCAAAAGATCATGTGTCAAGCCTTTTGAAAGTTGGAAAATGAATGGACTTTATAATGAAAAACAGTCCAACGGCTAGTCCTCGGTCGACCTGCAAACAGGTCTCGGTCGACCGGGATCACACAACGGTCGGAAATATGACCGTTGGGGCTCCAGGGGCCCAGTTGGCCTGCAGTGTTCCCGGTCGACGGGGACCTCTGGGCCGGTCGACCGGCGACACTGCCGGACCACCCCCTGGGACAAAAATTCCCAACTTTTGCATATTTGAAGGTTTCTCTTTGTGGGGATTTTTGGGCCACTAAACCAAGCTTGGAAACATGTTTTAAATCAAACGAAGATGTTTAAAAACATGAAACACAAAAAGCCTAAAATAATTTGGAAGATTTAAAACATAGGCTAGCTTGGTTTCTAAAAACTCTTTTCATATGAAAATGCATACAAAGATGATTTTGAAAGTGATGAATGCATGCAAGGCACAAACCTAATGATTTCTCAAAAGTAATGCGCAAAGAATTAGGTTTTCAAAAGAGTTTGGATTCTAAATCCAATGCATCCAAGTTTAGAAACAAAACATGCATAAAACAAGATTTCTTCAAGTCTAAAACCAATGCATGTAAAAATCAAATTTTCAAGATATTTTAAATCAATGCAAGTGTGAAAATTCAGATGATGCTAAAGTGACAATGCATCCATCAAATTGCAAATACAAAATTCCTAACAAAAGCTACAAAAAATGTCCACACTGAATGACAGAGATGCTTCTACTCCAAAAATTATTTTGATATTCTGCAAAAAATAAAAATAATAAAAGCTCTGCACATATTTATCGTCCTAACCTGAGCTAGTTTGGCACTTTACTAACATAGTAAAAGTCCAGTAAAGCAGCCTCCACTTTTCAGATAACATGTCATATCAAAAGCACTGTAATTCAAAATTCCCTTCATCTTTTTTTCAAAAAAAAGTGAAAAAGCAACCACCTTTATCCACTAAAATACAAAAAAAAAAAAAAAAACACTCCACTTTCCCATACAAAAAGTAAAAAAGATTCTATAAGAAACAACTAAAAATAAAATACCATCATAACTCACTTATATTTTAGGGATAATAGCAGAATACCTGCCTGTACTTTGCTCAAAATGCAGACCACCCCTTGGACTTTGGTATTTGGTACTAAACCTACCTGTATTTTAAATCACAATGCAAATAGAGACGGTCGCGACGGAAAATGTAGAATGACGAATTTACCCCTTCATATATAAGATGTGTCTTGGCGTTTTTTATCATTTCCCCCTTTTTCGCTTGCGGCTAGGGTTTCCTTCTCCCCAAAGTCCAACTTTATCTGAATCGAATACCAAAACCTTAATTCCCAAATGCCCAAGTCCAAGATTCCAACTTTCCTGTCCTCCTCCTTCATCTTCCTCCTCTTACTAGGGCCAAGTGGAAGAAGAAGCGCATAAGGAGGCTAAAGAGGAAGCGCCGAAAGATGAGGTAAAGATCCAAGTAGTTTACTGGATAGAGGGAAGAATCTTCCTTCGTGACCATGGTCATAGGTTGTAGGGCTCTTTCTTTTTGTTACTTTAACTTCATTGGAGGTTAACATAAAAGAGATGCCTCCTGCCTAATTGTCTTTCTCTACCATTGTTAATTTTCTGGTTCCGCTCGTCCTGATTGCAACTACCATTTTTGGTAGGGATTATAAAAGAAGGCTATGGTATGTGGCCTGTTGGAGTCCGTGAAGTGACTTGCTTTCACAGGATTTTGATGAAGGAGGAGATGTCCCCGGCCTAATGTTTTGCAGCTTTACCAGTTTGCTTAGACATTTTAATCATTTGTGTGGTTTTAGTATCCTGAGGATGTCTGAGAAGGTTTGAGATCAAAGGGAATCATTTGTGTGTTTTTAATATCTTGAGGATGTCTGAGAGGGTTTAAGATCAAGGGGATGGATTCTGAGAAAGACACTAGGTTTGGGGAGCATCTCCATCAGAGCGTTTGGGGAGGGAAGGAGGGATTTGAGGAGTCTTTGACTCTAGTTTGAGGATTTCTTCTAGAGACAGTGGTTTGATGGCGGAGAGCTTGGAGGTGGTGGCGGGGAGATCTGGAGCGTTGGATGAAGGGGTATCCCTCGCTTTACAGCCCACCCTTCTTCATCTCTGCCCATTTACAATATCAGGCAGATGGCCCACTAGATGTACAATTAGAATTCTCCACCTGCTAAACCATCTCCATCAAATTGGGAGTTTTGACAACGAGAGCAATGAGTACAGGAGTTATGAGAAAAAAATGACCGAGAGCTACTCTTATATCATTACCATTTTTAGAGGCTAGATTCAGGGGTAAATAAGTCTTTTTGGGAGAGTAATTTGCCACCAGTATGTATCAGACACCATTTATACGACCTACCCCGTTAATACTAACGGAATCCGTTCATTTTGCATGTAAATTAGAACTACAGGTAGGTTTAATACAAAATACCAAAGTCCAGGGGGGCATTTTGAGCAAAGTATAGGTAGGCATTCTGTTATTATTCCTATATTTTATTATTTCTTTAAAATCAATTTTACTTCACTTGACTCTTTTAGTAGAGTTGCCAAATTGGCCCAAGTGCGTGTTTGTGTAACGCGAGGTGTAACAACAAGCTGACTGATGACATAATTTATGGAATGTAATGAAATTTTGCTGGTGATAAAATAAAATAGGACAATGATTTTGAGCGGTTTATTTCGATGATAGATTTATAACATTCTTTAATTTGTAGATTTATAACATTCATTAATTTGACTCAAGATCCCTTACTGGAATACTTGAGACTGTACTGTGGGGCACATCTATTAATAATCAGGTCCCTTCATAATGATTGTCGTCCCCCGAATGTCATATCTTCAAACTTTATATCAATAGGTGTAGATTTGACAGTAAGATTGAGCACATGGCAGATATTGTGATTAACACAAGCTTATTTTAATTACGTTCTCAAGCTTGCCAAGAGATTAACTTCTATTAAAGTAAAACCTAGGGTATGACAAAAGGGGAGATGACTTTCATTTTGAACGGACTGGATGGACCTGGATTTCCCAAGGATGGAGAGATTAAAAAAAAAAAAGAAAAGAAAAGAAAAGAAAAGAAATAAGATCCAGACATTCCAAGGGTGGAGATCTCAAAATAAACGGTACATATAGCACCGTTATAAACGGTACATATAACTTGAATAATTAAATGAAGATGAAATGAAGCAAGTATGTGTGTATGGAATTTTAGGATATATTATAATGGATAGGTGGGTATGAAATTACCTTTAAATCCCCATTTTATTACTGTCAAGTGCCTGACCCAGATTATTACTGTCAAGTGCCTGACCCAGATTAAGAGGTAGAAAGAAAGCCCAGCGATTAAAAAAATAAAAATATATGAGTCGTGATCCGTCAGTCCCACCTAAGAGGAGACATCAGTCAGATCACTATTTTCGAAGGGACGGGCCGGACATACGAGTTTATGAGTCTCAGTGCTTGTTAGTAGCTACGAATGTACGACTTATTGTAAGCAGTGACTGTATATGCGTATGGATTTACTAATAAACTAAGGGAAAGTTTTCAACATAATCGATGTGGGAATTGGGATGGTTGGGTTCATGGGTAGGGGCGGCCATTTCCTCCCAAATACTTATACCAGACCAGGTAAAGAGACGAGTCACAAGAGAGAGACAAAGAGACAACTGATGGGAGATTTGAAGAAGAATCTCTGATATCTTGGAGATGAGATTCTTCAGTTCAGGAGGCATTGAGAAATTGACATCTCAAGACATGGGAGAAGGCAATGTGATGTGAGTAAAACCCTTCCCTTCCCTTCCCTTCCCTGCTATATGTACATATAATCTGTTGGCGATTTCCCCCTGGCCCTCTCCTTTTGCTCATCTATATTTCATGCCACATGCATTTGCAGTGTCAATATGAATATGAATATAGTATGGAGGCAGAGTACCTGCTGGCATGTCCGACTTATGAAAGCCGTAATCCATATACAGTATGGATTTACTAATTAACTTCTTCTATTCGCTTCTTCTTCTTCTCTGCATTAAGAGGGTTTTGTTTGCTTTTTTTTCCCCGACCTTGTTGGAAAGACTGTATTTTTCAATTCTGTACTTAGTATGCTAAGTGGCGGATTGTTGGAAATTGAGTTGGTTTGGAGATTGCTGTGTTGAATGTTTGGTGATGCATTTGGATGAAGAGAAAAGAGGGAGTTTTGTTGTTGATTTTCGAATAGGCAGATTACTTGTTGTCGGAAACCAAATAAGAGATATAGGATCTCTGCTCATATTCCATCACATAAATAGGAAACTCCTCCCAGCCTATTAATTATCTGTGTTTGCTATTACCACCATTATCTGTGTCTACGTTTTTCAACCTCCACTGGCGTTGTTGGAGTTGTCCTTTCTCTTTTTTTTTTTTTTTCTTTTTTTTTTTTCACTTCTGGCCCACATGACGCATGGACCAGTGGAGCTCATTGTGGGTCCCAGCTGAAAATGGCATGCATGGGTCTTGTACACGTTCCACAGATAACATTGGTGTGTGACGCAGTACGGAAGTCCAAAAGAGGCTCTGCGCCCACATGATTGACCCAGTCATCCAACCCAACCTTTGGATTCGGTCCACAAGTCCAAATTGGCTGAGAAGGCTACTGTGGCATTCTAGATTTATTTTAAGTTTAATTAGAAATTATTTCTTGTTTTAAACATTCATTAGGATTGGCAACTTTCTATTTTCTTACAGTTTCCCGCATTGGAAGCCTTACTACATTATAAATAGAGAAGCACTCCATTGTAATGGGTATGCTTAATTTCAATTGACAATAAGATTTCTGAGTTTATCATGAGTTCCATCTTTGGTTTCATGGTTTCGTTTGTACCCAGTGTGGCTGGAATCCCTCTTGGATTCGATCAATCCTTCGGGATATTGATCTATCGTTTCGATCGCGGATATTGGCTGCGCCAATTTGGTATAAGAGCCAAATTTCGATCGCTGGGGAGACGTTGTCCTTCCCGAAATTCCCTCTCTCTCTCTCTCTCTCTCTCTCTCTCCATCACATCAAATTACCTTATCCCAATCCACCACCGACACAACCTCTGCTCCAAGACCCATCTCCCCATTGACTACTACCCACTGCCGAACCCAATCCTCCCACAACTCACCTTAACCGAACACCCAACCGTCACCAAACCCAAATCATGAAACCCTAATCCAACCCTCATCAACCGAATCCTATTCCCCCACCTCCTCCACACTTTCCCGAACTCCTTGGACCCCTATCGAAAATCACCTGACCCCAAATACCCTCATCCAATCCCATCACCATAAAAAAAACCCGCAGACCCCAGCCGAACCCAATTCCCCCATTCGAGAAGCCCTACGCACAGCCCCCAAATTCACAAACCTCAATCTTGACTCCAAACCAAAACCCTAGCTCACGCCCAAAAAAAAAAAAACCTACTTCTAGAAACAAAGGTCATTTCCTTTTGTTTTCTATGTTACACTATTGGTTACTAGTGATACTTTAAACTCCCATAACCAATGATCTATCCTTGGGCATCCATGAGAAACAAAGGTGCCAACACCACTCAAACATGAGCATTTTGTCCATTGTATGGTATTTATTAGTAATATTTCTACATAAAAACTGTCTCTTGCTTTGCACGTGCTCTTTTACTGGAATAAATTGGACTTAAGCTTGGCTCGAAAGTAGTTAATTGAGTTTGACTTCAGTCCGAGTTGGCTATACAATTTCACTTGAGCTTAATTTAGTTTAAGCCGATGCATTTTAATAACTTGTCACTTTATTTAGAGCATAGGTGGAGCTCAAACTGGTGCTCCAGCTTTATTTTGATCGAGCTCAAACATGAGCTTTATTAGGCTAATTATTTACGTTCAAGTGCTCAATTCAATTATGTTTAATGTATTAAAGTTTTCAAAAAAGAAAAAGAAGAAGTTAATAAAAATGACCAACATTAAACTTTTAACAGTTTCATCTCTCATCTGTAAACTTATGTGATTGGTTGCATTCAGGTATGCACCATTTAAGTTGTACTGTCAAAAGATCTGATTTTTTGTAGAATGGCCCATTTAATAAACTTTCATTCCCAAGAGCTGGATCTAAGTAAATATTGAGCCTAACAACTGGATACACCCGGGTTGGATAGGCTTTGACTCGGTTTGGCCCATCTTGAATGAACACCTTTAGCGGCCATTTGTTTACACTCATTTACATATCACATGCATAAATTTTGGTTCTTGAATAAGTCGAATACCAGTGTGAATGTGATTAACCCTGTCCGCTCTACCGAACCAGCTCTGTGCTTGGGTTGTCGAATTTGTGACTGACCACAACAATAGTGCTCCAAGTGAATTTATGATAGGAAAGCTAAAGGGAGAATCTTACACTAGTGTGAGTCTTTTGTCAATTTTTTGAAGAACAATGTGATGAAATTTACTATGGAAAAAAAGTCATTGCAGTCCAACGACGCAACAAATTGCTACATAATACAAAATTATGCAATTAAAACATTGGTAACCAAAAATCTAGCTCTCCATATTCCATTCTCTTGGAATGTCTTGGAATTGAGAATGGGTAGAACGGCTTTAGAATCTACTGAAACTGCCCCCCACTAGTGACTAATTAGGAGGGACAGTTTTGTAACTTCCCAGAGGAAAGCCGGGTAAACTCCCCTGTAGCCTTAGTGTGGTAGTACAGTTTCGAACTCACAACCTTTAGGTGCAATCCGTGCTTCAGTGTGGTAGTGCAGTTTCAAACTCACAACCTTCAGGTGCAATCTGTGATCGTAGGCCAACCGAGCGACCCCTTATGGTACGAGATGGTTGGACAAACGCTATTAGATGAAACCGTACTTAAAGACATGATTCAAGTCATTATAGTTGGTCTTCTGTTTTGATATATTCAATCTAACATTTGTTCAACCTCTTATGGATAATGTAGTGATCCAAGCCTCTTGGTTGATTGCCTTTCTCCAAATCAATTTATATGTCTTCCATGTGTTGCTGCTGCGAACCTTGGTATTGATACACATCCCTGCGATGGGAGGGGCATGGATTTGAATCTGTGGTAGGTCATTTCCATGCTCCATGGACTTCCTTATACCATGAGGTAGCACATCAAATTATTTTTTATTTTTTGTATGGAAAAGTTTAATGATGGTAATTTTGCATTTGGATAGTTCAAAGCTTGTGGTTTTTGTTATATTTTGTTTATAATGTTAAAAGATTACAATTAATATATATTATAGACGTTGGATTCGATTTTGAAATTGGAGTCCGAATTGCTAATCGATTGCAAAATTGGACTCTAATCTCAAATCAATTTGAGAAATTGGGTCTCAAATCAATTTCAAGAGATAAGCTCTATCAATCAATTCAGAGTCCACTTTTGTTAAGCTTCTATATGTGAATTTAAATTTTAATATATATCTATTATGGATAGGTGTTTAAAGAATATAAATGAGAAAATCCACCTTGCTCAATAACTCTATCCAACCAAGTTTAAATGAGTCTTCTTTAGGTGGATTTAGAATTTTAATATATCTATTATGATTAGAAAATCCTTCATGTTTGTGATTTTTAATAGTAGATCCTTGTTAGTGATTTATACATATGGGCTCCACATATAATACACTTTTTTAAAGTGGGCCTCAAACTCTAATTCCTAAAGATGGTGCCACATGCAATTTTGCAAATGTTAATTTACATAAGACTTGAAGTTTTATACTCATTTATAAAAAGTAATATTTATTTTGTATAAATGTCTGGCTGGGCCATGCTTCGAACCGTAATAAATGGTATACTAGTTTGTTTTATATTTCTTTGTTTTTTACTTATTTTCTTATTAATTCATATCTCATAAAATAGCCACAAATTGCACGTGCTTTTTTTTTTTCCTGGGCCCAGGCTTAGCACGGCCATGCTTTGCTAGTTATTATATATTATAGACGTATGAATCGATTTCGAAATTGAGCTCTAATTTCGCAACTGATTGTAAAATTGGAGCTCAATTTCAATTTCAATTTTGAGTGGCAACAAATCTAAATCTCAGTGGACTCTTTATGGATAGAGACATTCTCACATGATGGTTCATTTTTCTATTTTGTTGCAAATCTCATATCTTATCTTATTTTAAATTCCAGTTTCTCTAGACATGATATTAGATGTATTCTTTATCATTTCCTATTCTATTTTGCAAGAAGTCCAAATCTTCGTAGAGTCTTTATAGACAAAGATAAACTTTATTCATTTTCTTCGTAAATTTTATATAATAGCATTTTTCCTTAGCCAGGGCGCATATTGCTAGATTTATAGAAAAAGATGAACTTCTTTTGTTGTTTTTCTTATGCTAGTGTTGAATTAAGTCTCACTTGATCATGAACTGATTTTTCGCCACATTTTAAATCATTATTAATTGAATTGTCAACAGTAAGGTGAATCTGGAAAAGTGGACGTTGGACCCCACCTATCATTAAGATGTGTATCCGGTGACACCCATTTAAGGAGGGACCACCATCATCAATACTAGTTTTTCTGCCAACCTTTATGTGCCCGCCCCCGCCCCGCCCCGCCCCCGCCCCCATGAAATAGCATCAGTGACAAGGAGGAATGAAAAATATCCTATGTGCCTTCTACGAGGATGAGGCAATGGGCCCATCTATGAGGAGGTAAACAGCAGGCCAATGGCCCATCTATACAAAGGTACCTCTCGCCACTAGCTTGTAGGGGTGTTCATGGCAAGGTTGAGGCAATCCAGGCTTGGCTGTATTCGGCCTAAGCCGCATATGGCCCGCAAGTTCCTGGCCCAAGCCTAGCCTGACTCAATCTTATCAGGCCCGAGCCTGAGTCAAGCAGTTCGGACCAGTTAGTTGGGCTTTCTTCCAACATAAAGAAGTCAATCAATTTTGCGCCTTTTTTTTTTTTTTTTAAGTCATTCGGCTTGCACTTTGTATCACTTAATCCAAGTCCGACCCAAATGTAAAATGCAATTCCCAAAATTCCCATTTCAGGCCCAGACCATGTATCAATACCCAAGACCTGAATCCGGCCCAAAGCAAGCTGAGCCCGAGTCTATCAGTCTCGGGGCCGAATTCACTCTCTCTTTCTCAGGGCGCTTGCTCGGGCAAAAGTCTGACTTAATCAGTAACTAAGTGACGCTTTATATGCCTGAAAATAGTCGCTTTTCAAAGAAGTCGGACACGCTCGTAATAATTAAAAAGAAAATGCCTTGAAGGCCTCTTTGTTTCATGTAATAGGTTAAGTATTTTATCCATCATTCACCCAAGTGAAGCCACACCTACAGCTATAGCAACTCTCTTTAATATTGTTGTTAATAAAGGCTGAGATTGTAATTTTGGTCTATAGAAACCAAATATGGATGACAAGAGCGACGACCAAGCATGCACACACAATTCTCACTGCAGTTATATAAACAGAATCAGAAGGTCTGGGACTTACCTTGCCTTGGGAAGAGAAGAGAGATTTCTTTTGAGTAAAACTTTGTCCTTTGCGAACTCTCTTGGATCCCTGCACAAATCTTAGGATTCTGTGTTAAAATCAATGCCATGTAGTATGGATAGTACACAATGTGAATAAAGCTGAAAAAAAAATAGAAGCTAGAAAAAGAGAAACTAATATTAGAATTAAAAGAAACAAACAACCGTGCTAATTGTCCCCGGCAACGGCGCCAAAAATTTTGCTCCAATCCTAAATGAGGGTTGCAAATATAATTTATTCTCCGCTATAATCTCTGCTTGAAAAAGCAAAGATGTTAACCGAGTATTGTATCCACTGAGACAAAAAGGTTAAGTTGTGTTGTTTCCTAAATTCCTAAACTAAATTTATCAGAAAATAAAGTTCTGATTATTAAACTAATCCTATTAGAAAGCGAAGTGTTGGTTTGATGGGTTTTGATTTCTAAATTAACAAATTAGAAGACATGGTTGATTCAATCAGAGAAAAGATCTCAGGGTACGAATCCACTCTAACCTCGCACAATGGCAAGTATAGATCTAGGATTTCACTATCAACGCTATAAAGACTCATCCTGGTTACAAACATTCAGAGTCAACAAATAAGGGATGTGGATGTAAATCGGGGCATAACCTATCTCTATGGCATAGATTATCCTAGATCTAACAAACACATTCATTCAAGCATCGTTATATGACTTAGTATTCAAATCTACAAGATTAAATTACCAAAGAAAGAGATATTGCATTAATGAAATCCAATCAATGGATTAACATCTTGTCATATAACCAAAAGCGTTTAAATTAAAACCCTAAACCTATACATCACCATAAACAAGAGATTAGGGCTTCATCGCAACCCAAAGATAAGGATTTAGTTACACATGGCTAGAGGTTGACGAAGAATCTCTGATGAAGTCCCCATTGACGCGATTCCAAAAGCTCCAAAACCTTGCTCCAGACCTTCTCCCAAGATGTGTATCTCTTCAAAAACGAGTTTGGGCTTTTATTTATAGGTTTTAGGATGAAAAACCTCTTCAAAACGTGCATGAGGCGGACTCTCATACGGTTCGGGCGTCCGGACGCCAGGAATTTTAATTGCATGCGTGTCTCTGTGACCGGGCATCCGGACACCCGGTGCCAGTGAGCACCGCTTTTTTGGTTTTTTTGCATTTTTCTCCAATTTCGTTTTGATTCGCACCAATTTCTTCGCAATGCACCTAGGGACCTGTAAACATGAAAATAATATAATTAGACTATTTAATCGCATCAAAGTGTATATCAAAGTCTAAACTAAGGGGCCTAAATGGTACATTTTATGCTCTTATCACACCCCCCCCCCCAACTTATACTTTGCTAGACCTCGAGCAAAGCTAAAACAAAAAGAAAACTAACTAAGGCCACTTTCGTAGGGAGCACAGCTGCACTTAGCATGTGCAGCAAGCCTTTAAACGTCTAAGTTCCCCCTAGAGGACGAGTTATAGTCTCGTGAGAGTTTGCAGTGATCTACCCACAAAATTCGTGAAACATAAAAGAAAAACAAGGAGTATTTTCCACCAAGGTATCTACGAGCACCGGATATTCCTGATTATGGAGTTTTCAATACACATCTCAAATGTGGTTCACAAATCCTATCTTTTGGTCAGAAATTCTCAAAATCATGTTGGAAAAATTGACCGTGCACAGTGGAAGTTGTGTACATATAGAAGCATGAAAGCATAAAACGATCCACTAAAAATTTCCGTGAAAACACATCTTTTTGTTTCAAAATGCTGGGCCACCGAACCTCAGTAAAAGTTAACATGATTCCTCTCAAGGCATTTGTGATGGCTTTCACACTATTGTTTTTCAAAGGACGTGACAACACTATTTTGACTTCAATTTTTTTTATTTTAGAATAAAGAAATGACTGTGCAATGCCTAGGTCCCTTAAGCTTTCTAATTAACCCATGTAACGAGCATTCAGCCAATGACTCCCAAAACAGATGTCTTTAGGGCACTAGGTATGACAATACCCCTATGGGCTTACTGGCTCGGGTTAAAAGGGTTACGAACCCAAACTAGTCACAACTTTTTTTTAAACGTTCCCTAACAATAGGTAGTCATTTCCATATGCCCGACTTAAGTATAATCGAGGGTCAGTTTTCCATCATAATTGTTCTGAAGTTTTCACTAGTATGGAAATCATAGTTTCACATTTCAAATTTTCTATATAATACGTGTTAAGTGAGAGATCAATAATTCAACACTTTCTCAAACACTCTTTCCTAAAACAAGATAGTGAACCATTTTTCTCTTTTTTCTCACAAAAAGTTCCAAAAATCAGGATATCTTCGTTTCATAAAAACCTAGTTAGAAATCTCCCGAAAGACTAACAAAACTAGCAAAAACTCTTTTTTTTTATTGAAACTAAAGGAAAAGACTACAAGTAAAAAGAACTAAAAACTACTCCAAAGGTTAATACCCCACCCCCAACTTAACCTAACATTGTCCACAATGTTAAACACAAAATAAAAGATAAATGACAAGGAAAGTAAAGGAAAAGGAGGGATATCACCTGGGTACCGCTAAACAAGAAGTGGAAGGGAGGAAAACGGAGAGGACGCCCCCCAACTCAGACCAAAGTACCAGCGGAATGTTAGCGGCAAGCACAATAAACAAAAACAAAGAAAACCTAAGAAGTACAAACCAAACTTGCAAAAAGACATGACTCAGCACTTCCTTCATGTCTACCTCCTCCAGGTTAGGAACAAAAAATCTCTGCATATCTCGAAAAAGTGTAAAATCAACAATGCAAGGGGGACAAGATATGTAGATGGAGGGATCAATATCTTTCAACTCGGCAACTAAACAGCCGAGTGCACTCTCGTGCATTTCCAACACATCCAAAATTTGAGCTTCCTGACCGTCAGACAGATCAGGGGCAATGACAGCCTGTAAAGTATCCTCAGGGTGAAGAACGTTTTCTACGAGCTCAGCAACAACATCGACTGCCAAAGCAGTCATCCTGGTCTGGAGTTTGATGAGAGGCCTTAAAAGCATTCAGCCTTACTTTCATATTCCCGAAGGAAACATCCATAACTCTGGTTCGACAATTAATGTTCGCATTAGCCGTGGCCAAAAAGGGCCGTCCAAGAATGACATTAGTGTGCTTCCGTGAATTTTGCACTGGTTCAGTGTCAAGGACGTTGAAATCGACAGGGAAAAAGAACTTGTCGACCTTGACCAGAAAATTATCCTCAATTATTCCCTGGGGCATCCTGACATATCTATCAGCAAGTTGCAGGGTAACCAGAGTGGGCTTCAAGTCCCCTAGCCCAATCTGCTCATACACCGAGTAAGGCAAGAGATTGACACTCGCTCCCAGATCCAACAATGCATGATCAATAATGTGACTCCCAATTGTGCAAGTAATGGTGGAGTGCCAGGATCTTTCAGCTTGGGAGGAGTTTCATTATGGAGAATTGAGCTCACTTGCTCGGTAAGTAAAACCTTCTTTGGCACATGAGATTTAGATTTGCGCTTTTGAGCGCACAAATCTTTCAGAAATTTAGCATAAGAAGGGACCTGCTTGATAGCATCTAGCAAAGGCAGGTTAATCTTTACTTGCTTAAACACCTCCAACATTTCATCCATGGTTGCTTTCTTTTACTAAAGGGAGAGGGTGTGTCAAGACAAGTGGGAAACGGGGTTTTAGGCACATCTGGGGGTGCCATAGCCGGGTTAGATGAAAAATTGGAAGGGGTGACTTTATGTCCCTTAGAAATCATTTTAGCCCGAGAACTCGTGGGATTTGCTATGGGCTCTTTCACACCTTGCTTAGGCTCCTCAAGCTTAGTCTCAACCTCACGCCCATTCCGTAATGCGACAACCATTTTTGCTTGCTCATGATAGGTATCATTATGTTGCGAGCCACTACCCACCTCAAAAGAATTCTTAGGGTTAACCGTGGGTTGGCTAGGCAAGCGTCCCTCCTCTCTTTTGTTAAGAGCATTAGCTATTTGCCCGATCTGGACCTCTAGCTTAGCTATGGATTGAGAGTGGGAATGAACCAGCTGAGTAGTTGCTTTGAGCTCTTTGAGCTCTTGCAGCACTGTCTCCTCAAATGATGGAGTTCTTTGAGGGGGTTGAGGGTTTGGTTGCTGGTAGGATTGTTGGGAACGATAGACCACAGGATTGTATTGAAAATTAAGCCCATTTCTTGGTTGAGAGAATGAAGTGCCTTGACCGGGCGACTTCTATGAAAAGTTGGGGTGATTGCGCCATCCTGGGTTAAAAGTATTCGAAAATGGATCATTACCCGGTTTGGAGAACCCCTGTGCAGCATTCACTTGCTCTTGCACAAATTCAGGAAACTGAGAGGCTGCAGGACAATTGCTCACAAAATGAGCGGGACTAGAGCACAAAGCACAATCACCTTGAGAGGGTGGGGATTGGAGAGTTTGACCCACAAATAATAGTTGATACAATTTTTGGGTCAAGGCAGCCACTTGAGTGGTGAGTTCATTAGAGGGTTGAATTTCAAACACACCTCTAGGTTTTTGCAAATTAGAGGATGTCGGCCTCTCTAATCTAGCAGTGAAAGCATGGTGCTGAAAGGTCTCACTCATATTCTCAAAAGGCTCCCATGCCTCATCCTCATTTTTTAGCATAATTGATCCCCCACTGGCGGTGACTACCATATTCCGCCATTCAGGAGACAATCCATCATAAAAGAACTGAACCAATTGCCACTTGGCAATTTGGTGATGAGGACATTTTCTAATGAGATCCTTGAATCTATCCCACGCCTCATGAAATTGTTCATTATTAGTTTGGGCAAAAGATGTGATAGATCTCCTGTACTGATTTGTTTTACCTACAAAGAAATATTTATCCAAGAATTTTTGTTGCAGTTGGGCCCAAGTAGTGATAGAGTTTGCAGGTAAAGTACTCACTCAATACTTGGCCTTGTCCTTCAATGAAAACGGAAAGAGAAACATTTTCAAGGCCTCACTACTGAAATTGTTGATTTGCATCGTGGAGCAAATGACCAGGAACTCATCAATGTGATTGTATAGGTCCTCATTATTCAAGCCATAGAAAGAAGGAATAAGATTGATTGTGCTAGGCTTGATTTCATATTGAGTTGCCTGTACAGTAGGCAGCTGAATACACGATGGTGACGCGTATTCCGAAGGAGTATAGTGCTCCTTCCAGGGTCAGAGAGGTGGAGGAGAGGGTGTACCAGGTGGGGTCTCCTCTTTTTCCTCTGCCATTGGTAAAGTTGTGTGTGAGGAAATAGGAGAGTGTTTAGATGATCTAACCTTCCTAAGGACTCGCTCTAAATTTTGGTCTATAGAAACCAAATATGGATGACAAGAGCGACGACCAAGCATGCACACACAATTCTCATTGCAGTTATATAAATAGAATCAGAAGGTCTGGGACTTACCTTGCCTTGGGAAGAGAAGAGAGATTTCTTTTGAGTAAAACTTTGTCCTTTGCGAACTCTCTTGGATCCCTGCACAAATTCTAGGATTCTGTGTTAAAATCAATGCCCTGCAGTAAGGATAGTAAACAATGTGAATAAAGCTAAAAAAAATAAAAAAAAAATAGAAGCTAGAAAAAGAGAAACTAATATTAGAATTAAAAGAAACAAACAACTGTGCTAATTTTCCCCGGCAACGACGCCAAAAATTTTGCTCCAATCCTAAAAGAGGGTTGCAAATATAATTTATTCTCCGCTATTATCTCTGCTTGAAAAAGCAAAGATATTAACCGAGTATCGTATCCACTGGGACAAAAAGGCTAAGTTGTGTTGTTTCCTAAATTCCTAAACTAATTCTATCAGAAAACAAAGTTCTAATTATTAAACTAATCCTATTAGAAAGCGAAGTGTTGGTTTGATGAGTTTTGATTTCTAAATTAACAAATTAGAAGACATGGTTGATTCAATCAGAGAAAAGATCTCAGGGTATGAATCCACTCTAACCTCGCACAATGGCAAGTATAGATCTAGAATTTCACTATCCACGCTATAAAGACTCGTCATGGTTACAAACATTCAGAGTCAACAAATAAGGGATGTGGATGTAAATCGGGGCATAACCTATCTCTATGGCATAGATTATCCTAGATCTAACAAACACATTCATTCAAGCATCGTTATATGACTTAGTATTCAAATCTACAAGATTAAAATACCAAAGAAAGAGATATTGCATTAATAAAATCCAATCAATGGATTAACATCTTGTCATATAACCAAAAGCGTTTAAAATAAAACCCTAAACCTATACATCACCATAAACAAGAGATTAGGGCTTCATCGCAACACAAAGATAATGATTTAGTTACGCATGGCAAGAGGTTGACGAAGAATCTCTGATGAAGTCCCCATTGACGCATTTCCAAAAGCTCCAAAACCTTGCTCCAGACCTTCTCCCAAGATGTGTATCTCTTCAAAAATGAGTTTGGGCTTTTTTTTATAGGTTTTGGGATGAAAAACCTCTTCAAAACGTGCATGAGGCGGACTCTCATACGGTCCGGGCTTCCGGACACCCGGTGCCAGTGAGCACCGCTTTTTTGGGTTTTTTGCATATTTCTCCAATTTTGTTCTGATTCGCACCAATTTCTTCGCAATGCACCTAGGGACCTGTAAACATGAAAATAATATAATTAGACTATTTAATCGCATCAAAGTGTAAATCAAAGTCTAAACTAAGGGGCCTAAATGGTACATTTTATGCTCTTATCAGTTCTTAAATAAATATCAACCATTGATGTACCGTGCTCGATTCTAGATTGGTCCACAGGCAATCAGGTTTTTTTCTCTCTTTTTATGTTTTTGGGACACTAAATCACAATCTAAACCATTGAAATTGTTCATAAGGTCAAACATCACTATGGGTCCAAACTTCAACCGTTGGATAATCACTAATCTCGAGATATTTGTGGGCCATTTGATATTATTTTTTGGAATTTATGGGCTCCAAATACAAGCTCCAAACCGTTAAATTTGTCTGGAAGGATGAACACGGTTATGGGGTGAAATTTCAAAGTTTGGTTGATTCCTTGTGGATCTATAGGAATTTATGATTTTTTTTAACATTGATTTAAAAAAAGTCTATTTAAAATGGATCCTTCTATTACCAAACACTCCTTTTGATTATGAAAAGGAAAATTTGAGTGCAATTGCTCTATGCAATCTCTCCCAGAAAGGAATGGCGTGAAGCCCCTTATCTCTGATTTCTTCCATTTCTTCCCCTGCATGCCCCGTGTCAAACATCGTTCCCCATCAATAAGGCTCGCATATTCCAAATATAGGGGCACCTTTTTTCATGACTTGCATGGGATATGCCAATAGACCGACTCAAACTTTGTCAGGAAAGGTCATGCAACCGTCTGAGTTCATACGAAGATCAAATGTGAATTTCAAAAAATAACATCAAATAACCTTTTCTTTTAGAGAAATAAAATTACAAGAAGATGAAAAATGAGCTATTAGGGTGATCACTGGTTTATTTATTTCTCATCTTCTTTTGATTCTATTTCCCTAAAATGAATTATTATTTAATGCTCGTTGTTGAAAATTCACCAGTAATCTTCATTTTGAATAGAACTCTAGAAAAAGGCCATTAGTAAAATCTTCAAAATTTAGTATTTTACTATTTTCTGTTAAATGCCTGTTAAAAAGGATATTTTAGTATAAATATAAATATATAAAAAATGAAAAATAGAAGGGTCGGACCTAGTATTGTCCAAGGCTGTTTTGAGGGTCTGTGAAAAACTCTTCGTCCTTTTTACTGAAAACAAAAACCCTTATTTTAAGGGCGTTTTTAGGGCTGGGCCCCATGTTTGAGAGCCGGATTGATTGGCCTAACCATAGCCATTATTTCAGTTGTATATATCACAAAAGACAGTGGCGACTCATAGATTTGAAAGAAAAAAAAAAGACCTAATGTGCATACAAAGCTATGGTGCTCTAGCTGTGGGAAAAAAAGCTTGGAAAAAATTTAATATGAGTTCGATTGCAGTTGCAATGAAAAAAAAAAAAAAAAACTAGGCTGGGGTATGGCATGTTTGTGCATGAGAATTTATTCAATGTCCATTTTTGTGCTATCTTCAAATTTCAGGGTTTGGTGTGGGAAAACAATTTCTATGCTGAAATGGTAATACAACATAAATAAATTCTTGCTTGAGTCTCAGTTTGCCTTCCACAAAATTAGCGGAATATGCTTTTTTCGATGCATGAAGCTGCAGAAAATGTCCACACAGAATGACAGAGATGCTTCTACTCTAAAAAATACTTTGATATTCTACAAAAAAAAAAAAAAAAGCTCTGCGCATGTTTATCTTCCTAACCTGAGCTAGTTTGACACTTTACTAACATAGTAAAAGTCTAGTAAAGCCTCCATTTTTCAGACAAGATGTCATATCAAAAGCACTGTAATTCAAAACTCCCTTCATCTTTTGTTCAAAAAAAAGTCAGAAAGCAACCACCTTTATCAACTAAAATACAAAAAAAAAATACTCCACTTTCCCATACAAAAAGTAAAAAAGATTCTATAACAAACAACTAAAATTAAAATACAATCATAACTCACTTATATTTTCGGGATAGTAGCAGAATACCTACTTGTACTTTGGTCAAACTGCAGACCACCGCCTGGACTTTGGTATTTTGTACTAAACCTACCTGTATTTTAAATCACAATGCAAATAGAGATGGCCGCGACGGAAAATGTGGAATGATGAATTTACCCCTTCATATATAAGATGTGTCTTGGCCTTTTTTTTATCATTTTCCCTTTTTCGCTTGCGGCTAGGGTTTCCTTCTCCCCAAAGTCCAACTTTATCTGAATCGAATACCAAAACCTTAATTCCCAAATGCCCAAGCCCAAGATTCCGACTTTCCTCTCCTCCTTCTTTTTCCTCCTCCTACTAGGGCCAAGTGGAAGAAGAAGCGCATAAGGAGGCTAAAGAGAAAGCGCCAAAAGTTGAGGCAGAGATCCAAGTAGTTTACTGGATAGAGGGAAGAATCTTCCTACATGACCGGGGTCATAGGTTGTAGGGCTCTTTCTTTTTGTTACTTTACCTTCGCTAGTGTCACGTCCCAAAAAATACAACCATGGGATAACGTGAAAAATAAGAATAAATATTTATTTTACTGTGTTTAATACAACACAAGCTTCCAAAAGTGGACCCACATAGCAAACCACAGTGAATCAAAATAAATTTCATTAAATTGAACGAAAGCGTTATTCAATTGGTATTCAAGGTTCATAATTAAGATCCAACACAATCATCAGATGAAGGAATAATAATTAAAGTTGCAGAATAAATCAAACAATTACTAAGGAAAAGTTTATAATTAAAGAAAGTTCATATAAAGAAATTCTATGATTACGTTCTCTCTCAGGTAGGCTCAGACGGCTCCGTAGCCATCTCCGGCTCTCCACTCAGGTTCGTCAACTAGATCAAACGCTTGAAACGTTTGACCATCCTCTATCTCCACATTAGGGTAGGGATCGGTACCTATGCACCAATAAACAAAGTAAACAGGCCCTAATATTAGAATCATCAGATGGTGGCCAAATATGTGTAAGGTCTCATCACAAAAAGAGAAAACCAAACATCGATGGCATAAAAAGGGGTTTCTACATGCATGCACATATGAATCAAAGAGAAACACAAGCATTAAATTTATAAATTATGGTTAGGTACTTGCCTGAGATCCACGGTTGAGGGAGACGGTCTAGAATTCCTAGTGCCAAAGCCCAAAGCGCTAACCCAGAGGAAAGTTGGAAGAGTGGTGGTCTATAAATAGAAAATAAGAATAAGAGTTGTAGTCTAACTTAGATTATAAAGAATAGAGTTTGGGTTTTAAAAAAATATAGGAGTTTGGATTAGAGAAGGATTAGAGTTTTGGTTAAAGAAGAATTATACTCACTAAACTGGGCTCGGGTTAACTATGGGTCAAGATACTTATCCAACAAGCCTAACTCACCAACCTAAGTCTAGCGTGGTCCCCATTTAGACTAATCGCATATTTAATTAAAATACAATCAATTATATAATAATAATAAAATAATTAATATATATAATGAAATACCAAAACGTCACAACTGGAGGTTAACATAAAAGAGATGTCCCCTGGCTAATGGTCTCTCTCTACCATTGTTAATTTTCTGGTTCCGCTCGTCCTGATTGCAACTACCATTTTTGGCAGGGATTATAAAAGAAGGCTATGGTATGTGGCCGGTTGGAGTCCGTGAAGTGACTTGCTTTCACAGGATTTTGATGAAGGAGATGTCCCCTGCCTAATGTTTTGCAGCTTTACCAGTTTGCTTAGACATTTTAATCATTTGTGTGTTTTTAATATCCCGACGATGTCTGAGAAGGTTTGAGATCAAAGGGAATCATTTGTGTGTTTTTAATATCTTGAGGATGTCTGAGAGGGTTTAAGATCAAGGGGATGGATTCTGAGAAAGACACTAGGTTTGGGGAGCATCTCCATCGGAGGGTTTGGGGAGTCTTTGACTCTGGTTCGAGGATTTCTTCGAGAGACAGTGATTTGATGGCGGAGAGCTTGGAGGTGGTGGCGGGGAGATCTGGAGCGTTGGATGAAGAGGTATCCCTCGCTTTACGGCCCACCCTTCTTCATCTCTGCCCATTTACAATATCAGGCAGATGGCCCACTAGATGTACGATTAGAATTCTCCACCTGCTAAACCACCTCCATCAAATTGGGAGTTTTGACAACGAGAACAATGAGTACAGGAGTTTTGAGAAAAAAAAATGACCGTGAGCTACTCTTATATCATTACCATTTTTAGATGCTAGGTTCAGGGGTAAATAAGTCTTTTTGGGAGAGTAATTTGCCACCAGTATGTACCAGACACCATTTATACGACCTACGCCGTTAATACTAACAGAATCCATTCATTTTGCATGTAAATTAGAACTACAGGTAGGTTTAATACAAAATACCAAAGTCCAGGGGGGCATTTTGAGCAAAGTATAGATAGGCATTCTGTTATTATACCTATATTTTATTATTTCTTTAAAATCAACTTTACTTCACTTGACTCTTTTAGTAGAGTTGCCAAATTGGCCCAAGTGCGTGTTTGTGTAACGTGAGGTGTAACAACAAGCCGACTGATGACATAATTTATGGATTGGAATGAAATTTTGCTTGTGATAAAATAAAATAGGACAATGATTTTGAGCAATTTATTTCGATGGTAGATTTATAACATTCACTAATTTGACCCAAGATCCCTTACTGGCATACCTGAGGCTGTATTGTGGGGCACATCTATTAATAATCAGGTCCCTTCATAATGATTGTCGTCCCCCTAGTGTCATATCTTCAAACTTTACTTCAATAGGTGTAGATTTGACAGTAAGATTGAGCACATGGCAGATATTGTGATTAACACAAGCTTATTTTAATTACGTTCTCAAGCTTGCCAAGAGATTAACTTCTATTAAAGTAAAACCTAGGGTATGACAAAAGGGGAGATGACTTTCATTTTGAACGGACTGGATGGACCTGGATTTCCCAAGGATGGAGAGATTAAAAAAGAAAAAAAAAGAAAAGAAATAAGATCCAGACATTCCAAGGGTGGAGATCTCAAAATAAACAGTGCATATAGCGCCAATATAACTTGAATAATTAAATGAAGATGAAATGAAGCAAGTATGTGTATGGAATTTTAGGATATCTTATAATGCATAGGTGAGTATGAAATTACCTTTAAATCCCCATTTTATTACTGTCAAGTGCTTGACCCAGATTAAGAGGTAGAAAGCCCCGCGATTAAAAAAATAATTGTGAGTTGTTAACTATCAGATCAACCTAAGAATGGACATCACTCAGAACACTAATTCCAAAAGGGCGGAACGGAACGTACTTCGAGGTTCACTAGTTATACGACTTATTGTAAGCCGTGGTAAAATAGGCCCATGGATTTACTAATAAACTAAGGGAAAGTTTTCAAAATAATCGATGTGGGAATTGGGATGGTTGGGTTCAAGAAGGGTAGGGGATTTCCTCCCAAATACTTGTACCAGACCAGGTAAAGAGACGAGTCACAAGAGAGAGAGACAGAGACGAGACGAGTCACAAGAGAGAGACAGAGACAACATAGTCTTTTTACTGATGGGAGATTTGAAGAAGAATCTCTGATATCTTGGAGATGAGATTCTTCAGTTCAGGAGGCATTGAGAAATTGACGTCTCAAGACATGGGAGAAGGCAATGTGATGTGAGTAAAACCCTTCCCTTCCCTTCCCTGCTATATGTACATATAATCTGTTGGTGATTTCCCCCTGGCCCTCTCCTTTTGCTCATCTATATTTCATGCCACATGCATTTGCAGTGTCAATATGAATATGAATATAGTATGGAGGCAGAGTACCTGCTGGCATGTTCGACTTATGAAAGCGGTAATCCATATACAGTATGGATTTACTAATTAACTTCTTCTATTCGCTTCTTCTTCTTCTCTGCATTAAGAGGGTTTTGTTTGCTTTTTTTTCCCCGACCTTGTTGGAAAGACTGTATTTTTCAATTCTGTACTTAGTATGCTAAGTGGCGGATTGTTGGAAATTGAGTTGGTTTGGAGATTGCTGTGTTGAATGTTTGGTGATGCATTTGGATGAAGAGAAAAGAGGGAGTTTTGTTGTTGATATTCGAATAAGCAGATTACTTGTTGTCGGAAACCAAATAAGAGATATAGGATCTCTGCTCATGTTCCATCACATATATAGGAAACTCCTCCCAGCCTATTAATTATTTGTGTTTGCTATTACCACCATTATCTGTGTCTACGTTTTTCAACCTCCACTGGCCTTGTTGGAGTTGTCCTTTCTCTTTTTTTTTTTTTTTTTCACTTCTGGCCCACATGACGCATGGACCAGTGGAGCTCATTGTGGGTCCCAGCTGAAAATGGCATGGGTCTTGTACACGTTCCACAGATAACATTGGTGTGTGACGCAGTACGAAAGTCCAAAAGAGGCTCTGCGCCCACATGATGGACCCAGCCATCCAACCCAACCTTTGGATTCGGTCCACAAGCCCAAATTGGCTGAGAAGGCTACTGTGGCATTCTAGATTTATTTTAAGTTTAATTAGAAATTATTTCTTGTTTTAAACATTCATTAGGATTGGTAACTTTCTATTTTCTTACAGTTTCCCGCATTGAAAGCCTTACTACATTATAAATAGAGAATCACTCCATTGTAATGGGTATGCTTAATTTCAATTGATAATAAGATTTCTGAGTCTTCCTGGAATTCTATTTACTGCAATTTTATTTTGATGATTTTTAGGGTATTCGTTGAGACTTGGTTTGGTGTTTGGTTTCAATCTCAGTACAGCAGATGGGTTTATTACTAACCAATCTTGTTTTGAGTACTTTTGCAACTAGTCATTAGCAGTGAAATAAGAGACACTCTAGTTCATTATTAACTAATCCTCCATTTTGTTCAGTTTGAACCGATGTAAAGAAGTTCTTAGACATTTTTTTTTTTTTCCCGTTTCTCTTTTTCTCTGTGGATCATCTCACTGCCTTTTCCTTTGTTTTGTTGCTGATTTCTAGAAGAAATTATGATATTTAAAAAATGGAAATTCCATGGTGAACTAGCTACTGTCACACTTTGATTTCCTTTTTCTATGTCCTTCATGTTAGTTTATGAAGATTGCTGCTCTGGGTTTGGTTTTTTGTGGCTATGTGGTCAGTGGGAATGTGTCACGTCCCCCAAAATAAGAATTGGGGAAAAACGTGAAAAATAAATTAAATTCAAATTTTCCTGTGTTTAATACAACAAAAGCTTCCAAAAAGTGGACCCACAAAAAAAATTTCAACCTATGGTGAGTCAAAATATATTTCATCAAATGCAACGGAAGCTTATTCAATTGGTATTCAATGATCATAAATAAGATCCAACACGAAAAATCAAATAAACATTAAATGTTAAAGTTGTAGGAAGAATAACCAATTACTAAAGGAATGTTTATCATTAAGAAAGTTCATCTAAATAATTGCTAAGATGACGTTCACTCTCATGCAGGCTCAGACGGCTCCGAAACCGTCTCCAGCATCCCACTCGGGTTCATCAGTTGGCTCAAACGTTTGAAACGCTTGATCCTCCTCCGTCTCCTGGGTAAAGTAGGGCTCGGTACCTATGCACCAAATATTACAACGTAAACAGCAAGTACATAATCATAATTCGAAACTTAATACAACAACAAGAAGAATATAGACGAGAGTGATCATATAGAACTAATGACAATAATACTGACAAGAAAGAACGTATAGCATAATCCAAATAAAACAAAATGAGCGATATGATTCACACGAAGACAAGTGTCCTCGTTTTGGGTGGTCAGCCCTAAATAAATCGGGATAGCCCGTCCATAACGTCGGTGGTCATAAACCGATCGAATTAAAAACAAATCAGGATAACCTGTTCACATTCAAAGCGGATTATAAGTGATCCGGTTACATCGGTGATCAACCGTCCATATATCGAGCTGCAGTCGTTCATAAATGACCCACATAAACATAAACATATGAGCATAATAGACCTGAATAATAAAGCTCCGACACAAGAGTCCTAAGTCAAAGTAAAGTGCTGGCCATTCCACATCCCATATCATAATCAAATAATCATTACAAAATTTGTCAAGCCACTTTATAGTTCATAATACACAATAGGGTATGCATTTAAAGGAGTACATATCCTAAACCAACATAGATATGCATGCGAAGGTTAAGACATAAATACGAATCGATCCTAAGGTCAAACATAAGGTCTCGTACCCCACAACCATAGAAATCTCTAATAAATATAAGATCAACGCATCCCTTTTCCATCAATGGTGCATAGACCCACTTAAGGGTTTTCCAATAGAAATGGGTTGAACTCAAATTCATTAGGGTTTCCCCGAGGTCATACAAAGTACTAAACCCCATGTTAGTAATATACCGTATGCCCGTACGGTATTTACTTAGTCCAATGATCCAATTAATAGAATTCGAAAAATATAATTTTAACATATTAAAACCAAAAATATCATTTAAAATCAATTTGCAAATAAAACCCTTAATGTATAATTTTAGACAACCTAAGGATCCCATCTATAATATTTTTCAAATTCAACTCTTATAAAATAGGCTCAAGAGCCTAAGTGGGTTTATAACCTAATCAGGGCCCAATCTCAAATTCCAGAATGCTAACAACTTTCTAACAGAACTCAATGTTCTGTCACATGGGCTCCCTCATTCAAAACTGTGCCCAGGTCAACAATCCCATCACTTCTTTATCCCCATACACATGAGGTCATCAAGTCATCATCAGGTCATCAGGTCATCAGGTCATCAACATCTTTTCCCTTTATTCCTATACAAGTCAGGTCAAACTCATCCTCTCCTCACTCAACACAGAACCGTGTTCTGTAACAGTTCTCGACACCAGCAAAGCTGGGCTACTCGGATTGTGGGCCCCCACCCATCAACACCGTTGATGGAGATGACCTCCAATGTCGCCCAGGGCCAAACTAATATATCTTTGGTTCGGATCAATCATCGGGTTACATCTCTTGGCCCCACCACATGATTAAATACATGAAAAGAACCATCGTTCAGAACCCATCTTCCAGAACAATGTGGTTCCACGCCTGCCCATCAAGGTCACTTGGAATAGTGGGCCCCACGGATTAAGACCCAGATCAGCCTCATCTTCAAGGTCAGTCATGCCTATACGGCCGCGTGATCCGACCTGATCCATGATCAATACATTCAGTGGGTACCACAGAGCACAACCCCATATCACCAACACAAGCAACATCTGGAACGGATGATTGCCCGGACTGTATCTGTGGCTGGTCTCACAACAAGAGAAAATCACAGACGGTGGCCATATATGTACAAGGCATCATCATAAAAAGAGAAAATCAAACCTTAGGGCATAAAAGAGATTCCTACATGCATCCACACATGAATCAAAAGAGGAACACAAGCATTAAATTTACAATTTATAATTAGGTACTTGCCTTTTACCGGGGTTGAAAAAATGCACAGATCCTGACCAAAACCCAAATCGAGATTTCCACAGCGCTCAATCACAATCCTAACACCAATCTGATATAAGAGATGAGAAAGAAATACCCAGGTAATCAGATCTATGATATTCCTATTCAAAACCTAGCATTAGAAAGAATATGAAGATAACCTAAAAGTACAGATCTACTCCTAATGATTTGAGGAGAGGGTTACCTGAGATGAGAAAGTTGAGCCAAGAATGCTGGTATCCTCTAATCTTGATTCTGATGGCTGGATCATAAAACTGGAATGACTTGGGAAGTTGAACGAGGAAGAAGACGAAGAGGTTACGGGAGGAGTTGCAGAGAGATAAGTTGTGAATATTAAAATTAGGGATTAGGTTAAGAAGATATTCTCTGGGCTTAAGTTATTGGGTCAAAACTACGGGTCAGGTCATCTACCCACTAACCCAATTCACAAAACCACGCATCTAATCTAACGTGTGCCTCACTTAATCCTAACCACTTAAATAACTAAAATACATTAAATTAATATAATACTAATATATTAATAATAAATATAATTAATCGTGGGGCCGGATCTCACATAATGTCTTGCTGCGATTCCTGCCGGTTTCATTTAACCAGGCGATTGGGGCGACGACGCCCTTCTTCACTGCAGTTTTTGCCTATGCTATGACGATGAAGAGGGAGGATTGGCTGACTTATGCTGCGCTTGTACCGGTTGACGCTGGTGTTGTCATTGCCAGTGGGGTGAGAGCTTGTTCCCCTCTTCTTTTAAAATTTTGAATTGGGTGTGGTTTGATTTGGTTGTTTTAGTTCAATAGTGCTGTGTTTTGTTTTTCCCCTCAATTGCATTGTAAATTTCTCATACAATATTACGAGATTGATAGGAACTCTGATGCATCTAAATATTGATTAACATTTGTGGGTGGTGCTATTTCAAGTTGTTTGTTTTGATTAGTAGAGTAGAACTCTCAACCCATACTAGAGTTCTCTTGAACAAGTCTAGTTACCACTTGGGTGCATATCCAAATAGTGTAATCTAAATCGCAAAGGGTCAAACCAATAAAATATGGAGTCATTGGTGAGTTTTCCATTACAACTAGTATTCTTTTCTCAAAGAGAAAGGACCTGTTTTTGGACACCTAACAAGAAACAAATTTATCATGAGCTTCTTGGGATCAGGTTAACTGGCAATAGCCCATTAGTGTATGAAGCTGCAAAATTTCTTGTCTAATTTCGACTTCTAAATTTCGCTCATTGCTTTTACACTCCTCTTCTTGAATTTCCAGTGGGATTTGTGGATATGGTATTGAGCTTAGGTCCCTTCTTCATTTTGTTTAGTTAATGGCATTAGCTACTCGGATATAATAGAAAGGATGGAGGAAAAAGACTGTTTGCATTTGAGTGCTGCAATAATTGTACTATTGCTGTATCTTTTCATCTATGGATTTCACACAATAATTGTACTTAGTTTTGTAGTTTGATGGATCGTCATTCATTAATCTGGATATCTCTGTGGCTTTTACCTTAGGGGGAACCAAGTTTTCATCTGTTTGGGTTTATAATTTCTTTTCTTTTTTCTTTTCTTTTTTCCACCTGTCTGGTGAAGTATCTTTTTTGACTACATTGTTGCATAAGATTAGATTGGCATGTTGTGTAGATGAATGAATTTTTATTTGTATTTTAGATGTATATATTGGTTCTAGCTTTTTCTCTTTTCATGTCTTCTTTTGATCAGCAGAAAGATGTGTTTGCATATACTGTCCTTAGGATTAGACCTGAAAGGCTGGTGCCCTTGGCCTTAGTGATTTGTCACCTAAGTCTTGTGTATAAATTTTGATGAGGGAATAGAAAGAAGAATTTGCGTACAAACATAAACAGGCTATCAATGATAAAAGTAAACAAAATTTACCACTAAGCAAGATTACATCAAATGGATACAAATTTACCACTAAGCAACGTTTCATCAAATGGATAATCCATTCATCGCCAATGCATCTGCCTCCCAATACGTGTATAAACAACATCCATTAGTGTGCTTCAGTCTCTTAATCTACTTGAAGATTTGTTCCATTCTCCGTAACATTTGAGACACATTTTACCAAACTTATAGCATTAAGGGAATCAGCCTCCTCTACAGGAGACCCAACCTTGAGTTTTTAAACGACTTTAGCCTCTCTTTGCTTGCCATCATCAGTAGTCCTCACTGGCAGCTCTTGAGTTTTTTGCTCAGAATCATTGGTCTTGAATGAAGTGGGGTTGGGTGTCTTGGTGAGCTTTGATTGTGCCAGCAGTAAATTTCACTCTGACACTCAAAAATCTTTCTGGTTACTTATTGGGAAGGACGGTAGGTGGGCCTTTAATGAGGTAGTTTCGAGTTGGTCTCCACAAATCTGGTAGTGATCGAATTTGGACCGTTGGATTTGATTAACTAATAATCAGGTTACTTTAAAGGAAACTAGGGTGTTTGGGCCAGACCAATACCTATAGGCACATTTGTCTGTAACAGGTAATAAACCCCTTATCTGGCAATTGAAAATCACCTATGATCTTAAAAGGGACCACTCAAAAACCCTGAATTACTTAGATTAGGGCCATTTTTACTTTTACTGTTACTTTTGTTAAGTTGGGCTATTGGTGAATACATATATACCTTCAACCGGGAGACCCGGGGATTGATCCCTGGGCATGTACGTGATACTAAGATGCAACACCGCTCAACCATATGAATGGCCATGTTGGCAGGTAAGGGCCCTTTGGAAACTCTGGTACGGTCTAATAGTAATTAGTTGAAATTAGTTTTAGATCGATGAAATAGATCTAATTTTTATATATATTCTAAAGATAAGTTGTTTACCTTTTTGTTTGGTAGAAGATAAGTTGTTACTTCAAAGTAAAATATTTGCTAAACATATAAGAGATTATTAGAGATTTTGTCTTAAAAAAATATAGTTCTAACTAGAAAATAGGCTTAATTAAAGAGAGAGCAATTGAATTGGAATAAGGGTTTTGACTGCAAGATGGAGGGATTTGAAGAATTTGACGTATCTTGATTTGTCTGGTAATCCGATTACCGGTACAATCCCACCTCAGTTTGGGAAGTTGAGTAAGCTACAAAAGCTAGGCCTATCCTAGAATCATTTGGTTGGAGGGATTCCAAAGGAAATAGGGCAGTTAAGTTTACTATTTGAATTGAACTTAACCAGTAATTGCCTTTCTGGTCCTCTGCCACAGCTAGGAGGTTTTGGCTTTGATTTTGACCGTCGGTTATAATTTTGACCAGCGGTTATGCAACTACCCACTAATTTTTTCCATTAAACCACTTATGTTTTAATTGTTCCCATATAACTATACCCTTTTTGGTCGGTTATAATTTTGAGGGACGGTTATGTAATTACTCATGCAACTATCCATTCATTTTTCCATCAAACCACTCATGTTTTACTTGTTCATAGTAATTATACCCTTTTTTGCTTCAATTTCTCAATTTCTATTTTATCCAACTTGTCTATTGAAAGAGGATTTTTTTTTAATACGTGATTATTTATTTTGTAGTGTAGGGAGATACCGTGCTAAGCACGGGTTATTGCGCTAGTCTACATTAAATTTAAGAACATTAGGAGAAGGGGGAGACCAAGTGACTAAAGATCTCTTCTAAACACATCCGCTTCCCAAACAAGCTTGTGGGTCCCCAACAAGAAACCCAAACTGTTAAATCTCTTTGAAAGGCTGAACACAGCTACGGGTCAAACTTCAAAGCTTGATATCTTGTGGATCTCGAGAAGTTCTTAAATAAATATCAACCATTGATGTACCATGCTCGATTCTGGATTGGTCCACAGGCAATCAGGTTTTTTTCTCTCTCTTTTTATGTTTTTGGGACACTAAATCACAATCTAAACCATTGAAATTGTTCATAAGGTCAAACATCACTTTGGGTCCAAACTTCAACCGTTGGATCATCACTAATCTCGAGATATTTGTGGGCCATTTGATATTATTATTTGGATTTTATGGGCTCCAAATACAAGCTCCAAACCGTTAAATTTGTCTGGAAGGATGAACACGGTTATGGGGTGAAATTTCAAAGTTTGGTTGATTCCTTGTGGATCTATAGGAATTTATGATTTGTTTTAACATTGATTAAAAAAAAGTCTATTTAAAATAGATCCTTCTATTACCAAACACTCCTTTTGATTATGAAAAGGAGAATTTGAGTGCAATTGCTCTATGCAATCTCTCCCAGAAAGGAATGGCGTGAAGCCCCTTATCTCTGATTTCTTCCATTTCTTCCCCTGCATGCCCCATGTCAAACACCGTTCCCCATCAATAAGGCTCGCAGATTCCAAATATAGGGGCACCTTTTTTCATGACTTGCATGGGTTATGCCAGTAGACCAACTCCAACTCTGTCAGGAAAGGTCATGCAACCGTCTGAGTTCATGCGAAGATCAAATGTGAATTTCAAAAAATAACATCAAATAACCTTTTCTTTTAGAGAAATAAAATTAAAAGATGAAAAATGAGCAACTAGGGTGATCGCTGGTTTATTTATTTCTCATCTTCTTTTGATTCTATTTCCCTAAAATGAATGATTATTTGATGCTCGTTGTTGAAAATTCACCAGTAATCTTCATTTTGAATAGAACGCTAGAAAAAGGCCATTAGTAAAATCTTCAAAATTTAGTATTTTACTATTTTCAGTTAAATGCCTGTTAGAAAGGATATTTTAGTATAAATATAAATATTTAAAAAATGAAAAATAGAAGGGTCGGACCTAGTATTGTCCAAGGCTGTTTTGAGGGCTTGTGAAAAACTCTTCGTCCTTTTTACTGAAAACAAAAACCCTTATTTAAGGGCGTTTTTAGGGCCGGGCCCCATGTTTGAGGGCCGGATTGATTGGCCTAACCATAGTCATTATTTCAGTTGTATATATCACAAAAGACAGTGGCGACTCATAGATTTGAAAGAAAAAAAAATTACCTAATGTGCATACAAAGCTACGGTGCTCTAGCTGTGGGAAAAAAAGCTTGGAAAAAAAATTAATATGAGTTCGATTGCAGTTGCAATGAAAAAAAAAAAAAAAACTAGGCTGGGGTAAGGCATGTTTGTGCATGAGAATTTATTCAATGTCCATTTTTGTGCTATCTTCAGATTTCAGGGTTTGGTGTGGGAAAACAATTTCTATGCTGAAATGGTAATACAACAGAAATAAATTCTTGCTTGAGCCTCAGTTTGCCTTCCACAAAATTAGCAGAATATGCTTTTTTCGATGCATGAAACTACAGAAAATGTCCACACAAAATGACAGAGATGCTTCTACTCCAAAAATTATTTTGATATTCTGCAAAAAATAAAAAAAAAGCTCTGCACATGTTTATCTTCCTAACCTGAGCTAGTTTAGCGTTTTACTAACATAGTAAAAGTCTAGTAAAGCCTCCATTTTTCAGACAACATGTCATATCAAAAGTACTGTAATTCAAAACTCCCTTCATCTTTTTTTTTTTTTAAAGTCAGAAAGCAACCACCTTTATCAACTAAAAAAAAAAAAAAAATTACTCCACTTTCCCATACAAAAAGAAAAAAAGATTATATAACAAATAAATAAAAATAAAATACCATCATAACTCACTTATATTTTAGGGATAATAACAGAATACCTACCTGTACTTTGGTCAAAATGCAGACCACCCCCTGGACTTTGGTATTTTATGCTAAACCTACCTGTATTTTAAATCACAATGCAAATAAAGATGGCCGTGACGGAAAATGTGGAATGACGAATTAACCCCTTCACATATAAAATGTGTCTTGGCGTTTTTTTTTTTTATCATTTTCCCTTTTTCGCTTGCGGCTAGGGTTTCCTTCTCCCCAAAGTCCAACTTCATCTGAATCGAATACCAAAACCTTAATTCCCAAATGCCCGAGTTCAAGATTCCAACTTTCCTCTCCTCCTCCTTCATCTTCCTCCTCGTACTAGGGCCAAGTGTAAGAAGAAGCGCATAAGGAGGCTAAAGAGAAAGCGCCGAAAGATGAGGCAGAGATCCAAGTAGTTTGCTGGATAGAGGGAAGAATCTTCCTTCATGACCAGGGTCATAGGTTGTAGGGCTCTTTCTTTTTGTTACTTTACCTTCACTGGAGGTTAACATAAAAGAGATGTCCCCTGCCTAATGGTCTCTCTCTGCCATTGTTACTTTTCTGGTTTCGCTCGTCCTGATTGCAACTACCATTTTTGGCAAGGATTATAAAAGAAGGTTATGGTATGTGGCCTGCTGGAGTCCGTGAAGTGACTTGCTTTCACAGGATTTTGATGAAGGGGGAGATGTCCCCTGCCTAATGTTTTGCAACTTTACCAGTTTGCTTAGACACTTTAATCATTTGTGTGTTTTTAATATCATGAGGATGTCTGAAAGGGTTTGAGATCAAAGGGAATCATTTGTGTGTTTTTAATATCCTGAGGATGTCTAAGAGGGTTTAAGATCACGGGGATGGATTTTGAGAAAGACACTAGGTTTGGGAAGCATCTCCATCGGAGGGTTTGGGGAGGGAAGGAGGGATTTGAGGAGTCTTTAACTCTGGTTCGAGGATTTCTTCGAGAGATAGTGGTTTGATGGCGGAGAGCTTGGAGGTGGTGGCAAGGAGATCTGGAGTGTTGGATGAAGGGGTATCCCTCGCTTTACGGCCCAGCCTTCTTCATCTCTGCCCATTTACAATATCAGGCAGATGGCCAACCAGATGTATGATTGGAATTCTCCGCCTGCTAAACAACCTTCAACAAATTAAGAGTTTTGAGAAAAAAATGACCGAGAGCTGCTCTTATATCATTACCATTTTTATACGCTAGGTTCAGGGGTAAATACGTCTTTTAGGACAATGATTTTGAGCGGTTTATTTCGATGATAGATTTATAGCATTCTTTAATTGGTAGATTTATAACATTCATTAATTTGTCCCAAGATCCCTTACTGGCATACCTGAAACTGTAATGTGGGGCACATCTATTAATAATCAGGTCCCTTCATAATGATTGTCATCCCCCTAATGTCATATCTTCAAACTTTACTTCAATTGGTGTAGATTTTACTTCTAAATGGCCCGATTTTTGGGGACCGAGTGTTGGCCCGGTCCCCAAAGGGGCCATTGCCTCAAAATGGGGCCGAGTAGCATGTCCCAAAAAAAAATTGTGAGTTGTGATCCGTCAGTCCCGCCTAAGGGGGTTATCACTCTGATCACTATTTCCGAAGGGACGGGACGAAACATACGAGATGAGGTAGCAACATTCATGAGCCTCCTTGGTTGGTAGTAGGTACTACTTCCGAGTGTACGACTTATTGTAAGCCGTGGTGGAATAGGCGTACGGATTTACTAATAAACTAAGGGAAAGTTTTCAACATAATCGATGTGGGAATTGGGATGGATGGGTTCAAGGGTAGGGGCGGCCATTTCCTCCCAAATACTTATACCAGACCAGGTAAAGAGACGAGTCACAAGAAAGAGAGACAGAGAGACAACATGGTCTTTTTACTGGTGGGAGATTTGAAGAAGAATCTCTGATATCTTGGAGATGAGATTCTTCAGTTCAGGAGGCATTGAGAAATTGACGTCTCAAGACATGGGAGAAGGCAATGTGATGTGAGTAAAACCCTTCCCTTCCCTGCTATATGTACATATAATCTGTTGGTGATTTCCCCCTGGCCCTCTCCTTTTGCTCATCTATATTTCATGACACATGCATTTGCAGTGTCAATATGAATATGAATATGAATATAGTATGGAGGCAGAGTAGCTGCTGGCATGTACGACTTATGAAAGCCGTAATCCATATACAGTATGGATTTACTAATTAACTTCTTCTATTCGCTTCTTCTTCTTCTCTGCATTAAGAGGGTTTTGTTTGCCTTTTTCCCCGACCTTGTTGGAAAGACTGTATTTTTCAATTCTGTACTTAGTATGCTAAGTGGCGGATTGTTGGAAATTGAGTTGGTTTGGAGATTGCTGTGTTGAATGTTTGGTGATGCATTTGGATGAAGAGAAAAGAGGGACTTTTGTTGTTGATATTCGAATAAGCAGATTACTTGTTGTCGGAAACCAAGTAAGAGATATAGGATCTCTGGTCATATTCCATCACATATACAGGAAACTCCTCCCTGCCTATTAATTATCTGTGTCTACGTTTTTCAACCTCCACTGGCCTTGTTGGAGTTGTCCTTTCTTTTCTTTTTCTTTTTTTTTGGCCCACATGACGAATGGACCAGTGGAGCTCATTGTGGGTCCCAGCTGAAAATGGCATGGGTCTTGTACACGTTCCACAGATAACATTGGTGTGTGACGCAGTACGAAAGTCTAAAAGAGGCTCTGCGCCCACATGATGGACCCAGCCATCCAACCCAACCTTTGGATTCGGTCCATAAGCCCAAATTGGCTGAGAAGGCTACTGTGGCATTCTTGATTTATTTTAAGTTTAATTAGAAATTATTTCTTGTTTTAAACATTCATTAGGATTGGTAACTTTCTATTTTCTTACAGTTTCCCGCATTGGATGCCTTACTACATTATAAATAGAGAAGCACTCCATTGTAATGGGTATGCTTAATTTCAATTGATAATAAGATTTCTGAGTTTATCGTGAGTTCCATCTTTGGTTTCATGGTTTCGTTTGTACCCAGTGGCTGGAATCCCTCTTGGATTCGATCAATCCTTCGGGATATTGATCTATCGTCTCGATCGCGGATATTGGCTGTGCTTATTTGGTATAAGAGTCAAATTCTGATCGCTGTGGAGATGTTGTCCTTCCCGGAATTCTCTCTCTCTCTCCATCACATCAAATTACCTTATCCCAATCCACCACCGACACAACCTCTGCTCCAAGACCCATCTCCCCATCGACTACTGCCCACTGCCGACACTACAACAATTTGCACTATTACCGGCGTTTTTTCCCGGCTGAATCATTAAATGCTGGGGAAAGTATAACTTTTACCGGCGAAAATGGTTGTTTCGCCGGAAAAAGATAGAGTTTTCTCAGCGACAGATTTTTTCCGGCAAATGTTTAGTTTTTCCCGGCGATTTGTTTTTTTCGCCGGAAAAGGTGAATGTTTTCCCGGCGAATTATTTTTTTCGCCGGCAACTGTCAATGTTTTATCCCATATTTCACCCGCCCACTCCCACCAAGTGTCCACGCCTTTATTTTTCTTCCCTCAAAGAACATATTTTCGAAATTATTTTCGCCGTTCTCAATCGACAAACCCGTTCTGCATCTCCTCCCTCTTGGTCCCGTCACCCATCTTGATCCCTCATGTCTCTAACCCATCCCTCTCTCGCCCGCCATCCTCTCCACCCGCTACCCTGCGTCTCGATCCCTCCGTCTCCCCTGCGTAGAGAATCCCCATCACATGCGCAGACCACCATCTCCCTCTCCCACGCAAGCCATCTCCCTAACGACCTCAACCCTCTCCTCCATCTCCCAGGCGACCTGGTCCCCCTCTCCCTCTCACCACTCCCTCTCTCGATCACCCTGTGTCTCGCGGCTGTGCTTGAATATTTCCCTGCTGAGGTAAAATAATTTTTTTTGGGTTCAATCTTCTTTTTGTTTATGGGTTTTACTTTGAATCTAGGAAGTGGAAATGGGGTTTTGTTGGATTCCCATTTGGTTTCCAGATTCTGTGGTTTTACTTGATTTTATTGGGGGTTTTCCTCGAATCTTTGTGGAGCTAATGGCTTCCTGGAATTCTATTTACTGCAATTTTATTTGATGATTTTTAGGGTATTCTTTGAGACTTGGTTTGGTGTTTGGTTTCAATCTCAGTACAGCAGATGGGTTTATTACTAACCAATCTTGTTTTGAGTACTTTTGCAACTAGTCATTAGCAGTGAAATAAGAGACACTCTAGTTCATTATTAACTAATCCTCCATTTTGTTCAGTTTGAACCGATGTAAAGAAGTTCTTAGACAAATTTGTGTTTTTTTTCCCTTTCCTCTTTTTCTCTGTGGATCATCTCACTGCCTTTTCCTTTGTTTTGTTGCTGATTTCTAGAAGAAATTATGAAATTTAAAAAATGGAAATTCCATGGTGAACTAGCTACTGTCACACTTTGATTTCCTTTTTCTAGGTCCTTCATGTTAGTTTATGAAGATTGCCGCTCTGGGTTTGGTTTTTTGTGGCTCTGTGGTCAGTGGGAATGTCTCACTGCAATTCCTGCCGGTTTCGTTTAACCAGGCGATTGGGGCGACGACGCCCTTCTTCACTGCGGTTTTTGCCTATGTTATGACGGTGAAGAGGGAGGATTGGCTGACTTATGCTGCGCTTGTACCGGTTGACGCTGGTGTTGTCATTGCCAGTGGGGTGAGAGCTTGTTCCGCTCTTCTTTTAAAATTTTGAATTGGGTGTGGTTTGATTCGGTTGTTTTAGTTCAATAGTGCTGTGTTTTGTTTTTCCCCTCAATTGCATTGTAAATTTCTCATACAATATTACAAGATTGATAGGAACTCTGATGCATCTAAGTATTGATTAACATTTGTGGGTGGTGCTATTTCAAGTTGTTTGTTTTGATTAGTAGAGTAGAACTCTCAACCCATACTAGAGTTCTCTTGAACAAGTCTAGTTACCACTTGGGTGCATATCCAAATAGTGTCATCTAAATCGCAAAGGGTCAGACCAATAAAATATGGAGTCTTTGGTGAGTTTTTCCATTACAACTAGTATTCTTTTCTCAAAGAGAAAGGACCTGTTTTTGGACACCTAACAAGAAACAAATTTATCATGAGCTTCTTGGGATCAGGTTAACTGGCAATAGCCCATTAGTGTATGAAGCTGCAAAATTTCTTGTCTAATTTTGACTTCTAAATTTCGCTCATTGCTTTTACACTCCTCTTCTTGAATTTCCAATGGGATTTGTGGATATGGTATTGAGCTTAGGTCCCTTCTTCATTTTGTTTAGTTAATGGCATTAGCTACTGACGGATATAATAGAAAGGATGGAGGAAAAAGACTGTTTGCATTTGAGTGCTGAAATAATTGTACTATTGCTGTATCTTTTGATCTATGGATTTCACGTAATAATTGTACTTAGTTTTGTAGTTTGATGGATCGTCATTCATTAATCTGGATATCTCTGTGGCTTTTACCTCTAGGGGGAACCAAGTTTTCATCTGTTTGGGTTTATAATTTGTGTTGCTGCTACCGCTGCAAGAGCGCTTAAGTCGGTGCTTCAAGGGATTTTGCTGTCTTCTGAGGGGTAACAAATGGATTTTTCTTCAATTATATTTTAGAATGAATTATTTCTCACTCGATCAAAGCTGCATTTCATTAGCACGTCACTCCTGTCAGGAGTATTTTAAAAAATATATATATTTTTTATTTTCTTTCTGTGATGAAGGCATTAGTATCTAATGTTTTCATTGTACATTTTAGTTGATTCTGAATCTGGATGCCTATACTAATTTTTCATGAATTTTTTTATTTATTTCTATTTAAAGGAGAAGCTGAATTCTATGAATCTCCTTCTCTACATGGCACCAATAGCTGTTGTGTTCCTACTTCCTGCAACACTTTTGATGGAGGAAAATGTGGTTGGCATTACATTGGCACTTGCAAGAAAAGATACGAAAATCATCTGGTACTTACTCTTCAATTCTGCCCTGGCATATTTTGTCAATCTGACAAATTTCTTGGTCACAAAACACACCAGCGCATTGACACTCCAGGTACTCTCTCTCTCCCCCTTTAAAAAGGGTGTCTACCACAATCCTTTTTCTATGTCCTTCATGTTTGTTTATGAATCGTTGCTCTCTCTTGGCTGCAACTGACAGATAAGCTAGCTTTTTCCCTTTAAATTAGTGGTTAAGCCTTGAACTTGGAGTTCAACTGCCTTTTTCTATAGCATTTCCCACCTGGCTATATTCGTAAACCATATGTGAAAGAGGCCCTTAAATTCATTCAAAGCTGTTATGTTTTGAAGGAAGCTAAATGTAGAAGAGAAGGATCATTATCAACCTGTTCTTGGGTGTAGTCCCCTCTCAAACTGTGTAATTGTTACCCTTTTTTTCTGTCAGAATGATCATAACTACGTAAAGTGCTCTATAATGGAAGGTCGGGCTTCAACCATTGTGGATGTGGCAACACTACCTCCTCTTTCTAGATAACCAATCATTTTCTTTGAGAAAAGATAAGAAAACAAACCATAGAATATAGAACAACCAGTATAGGGTGACCATGCGGGGAACTTAGGAAACAACAAAACCACCAACAAAAATCAAACCTGACAAAAAACAAGCCTGGGCTGCTGGGCAGTACAAGCAAGAAAGCAACCCATCCCTACCTGAAAAATGCCAAACAAACACTGTACCACACCCAAACCCCCACAAATTACAATCAGGAGCCCACATAAAGAGATTTGCTATCAATTCTTTGCTTTTCCAAAGAGTCAGCTAGCTCATTAGCTTCCCTTAGGCACTACAGGAACTGCCTCTAGATTTAAACTGATAAACTCAATTTCTTTTAGGAAAAATTATACTTCCAAGGACATCCCCCCCTTGTTGTGAGTTGTGAGTCTTGTGACCCAACTGACCGCTTGGTGGATTCATTTCCACATTTCCTTGAGTAGGAAATTCTTAAAGATTATAATGTTTCTTTGATGGCTATAATTTTCACATGATTAGAATCCCTCACTCCAATCGTCATTGTGAAGGCGAGAACACTTTGAACACCACCTCCACTTCATCGTGTAACGACCCATAGAGCAAGAAAACCCATGTTTGGAATAGCTGATACTTTTGTGATGATGCTAACTAAGGGGCTACATCTATTGCAGATTTGCTGGAGAAGTAAGACTTGTATTGCATTATGCGAATCTGAATTCTGTAAAATCTGGTGGTGTAAGTTCAATTTTTGTTTAACTTGAATTGACTGTTGTTGTTATTTTCCTGCTTTCTAGAGTTCCTACTCTATAAATTTGTTTTTTGTGTTTGATTCTATAATAATTCATTCCTCTGATGTTTGTGTGTCTTCTCTTTGCATTCAAAGAAGTCCCACTTCCACCTTCGCGTCTTTAACTGACTGGTCTCATTATAGAGTATACCCGGTTTTGATTTGAGTGAGATATTAGTAGTGAAAAGTTCATTCCTCCCACTGTGTAATTGGGAAGTCAATTCTTGATTTCTGTTGAGAGAGGGTTTAGTATATTAGCTTCTGAAGCTCAGTTACTCAGAGTGACCATGAGAACCAGGAAACCAAAGCGCCCAGAGGTACATACAACTTGATTTGTTACTTTGTGAACTCATGTGTCAAAGCTAGGACATGTATCAATCGAATTACGTTTTCTTTCTACTTATGTTTGTGTGTGCAGCCTTTTTGGCCTTCCATTGTAATGAAAAAATGGCTAAACATCAAGCCTAAGGTTAATGACTTCAGCGAAGATGAGGTTGATACAGAGACAGAGAGTGAGGATAATGGTATATGACAGCAAACTATCTCCTTTTTTAGGGTCAATCTTGGGTGAGGGTGATTGATTCACTTATGCATCTAATTGCTCTTATTTATTGTAAAACTTTCTGTTTTATTGTCTGAAGATGCAAAAGGAAACAACACGAATCAGGCTCGCAGGATGGAGAGGAAGCAATCTGTAAGCCCAGTTCGAGCTTCAGGTAACTGTAAATACAAAAAAAAAAAAAAAAAAGTTTTTTCTTCTTCTCTATAGAGTCATCATACTCAAGTTCCTGTTAGAAATTTTAAGCTTGGTCGATCTCATGGTAATCTGATGTTATGTTTGGTATTTGCACTCATATAACAAGATTGGAAATGAAAATTCTTGCAGCATACAACTGTTGCACTAAGAACACCTTATGGTATCATGCTGGTTTATTGTAAGTTTCAAGTAGTATCACTTGCTTAAAGGGGAAAAAGATAATTCCTACAAGGACAAGAATCCAGTGTGCTGAAACTCATCTTATGGACTAGCTGCATGCCTGCATCTCCTTCAGTGAGAAATTATACATATGATCAACATATAAAGAACATAACCTGATAACCATGGTCTTGTTGCTGTCTTGCAGGCATTGAACTGAAAAAAGCGTAATTTCCTTTTAAAGAACCTGACTTGAACCCACAACCCCATGGACCATGGTTGTGAGATAGTGTCAAACATATAACCTTATAATAATCATTAGATATTTCAGGATATTTATAAGAACTTAAGAACTTGGGGGGGACAATATCATGTTAATTCTTGCTCCACCCACTTTACCGTCTAATCCGATACAGCTTCCTCATCAGGCAAATGCTTTGGGTACTTGGAAGTGAAGCATTTCATCAAATGATCAATAACGATATCATTTTTTCCCTCTTTTCCTTGTCTGATTCTTATAATGCATCTTTCTTGATCTAAATCAGCGTGTTTGATCTGTCCAGGAACGCCATCAAATGGTCCTCCATCGAAGCATAGGAGGGGGAAGTCAGAAACTCTTCGTGTCCAATACATAAAAACAAAGGATGTGAGGTTTGGAAAGTTTGTGTAGATTAAATACTCAGGCACGGATTTGTGAAACATTAAAATTATGCGTTATTTGTATTTTATCATGGTGTGTAGGGTAACAATTGGCACATGGCATGTTGCGGGAAGAGTTCCACATGAAGATCTTCAGATTGATGAGTGGCTCTGTATGAAAGAAGCAGCAGACATGTACATTCTTGGGTGAGTACTTCTAATGAAGATGAATTGCTGTAAGTACCTGCTTGCAAAGTTAGTAACATAAAATGCAAAGATTGGAAGGTCAGTTATCAGGCGTGGTTTCTTGATAGTAGGTAAAATAATGTCTGTATGCACGTTGAATGATTGTGGTGGCTCTTATGACTGAATGAATGAATTTAAGTTGAAAGGGGCGAAAGAGCTACATGGTCTTGGGAATTTCTTTTGTATTCTATCAGATCCTCACCTACTTATTGACTTTACAAGTGCCTGGTCATATAAATAATTCTTACTGTCTCATACCTTTTATGTTATAATTGATCAGTAAGATGAAAACTAATCCATACTACCAGACGACGACATTGGCTTAATTGATAGCTTTAAAACATACAGACAAATTGATTAACAATAGAATCATGTGTGATAAGGTGGGGATGAACAATTAAATGTGTTTAGTTTCCCCCCTCTTGTGGCACCCATCAAGTGTACCATTTTCTCTCTCTGTTGCTGCCAAGGGCGGGGACCAGCTCCTGGGAAGAGGAGTGAGGTTTTTTTCTTCATTTTTAATGCTGCTGCTGCTTCTTCTTCTTCCTTCTTTTTCTTTAGATTATACTCTGGCCACGTACAAAGGCTGATAAAGCCATTTTAGTATAATGAGTCAAGGCATACAGAGTATGAAGGGAGAACGTGCTCTTACTTATATATGTATAGCATCTATAGACGCAACGCGTGGATTCCTTGCTGGATCATCGTAACCGTCCAACTGCTTAGGAACAGTGTAGGGGGTGCTAAAAAGAGGGGTCCTTGATTTAAGTACAGATTGGCTTTTGATACTTTTGGAATGCAAGTCCAAGAAGTGTTGGACAAGCATCCATAACCTTCACCCCTCATCAGAGTATATTTGTTTACTCATTACTGTAACACAGGCAGAATTGGAATCCTCACAAGACAGATTTTAGATGTATGCGTGTGAGACTTTATTATATATCCTTGTAAATTTAACATCTTCCGAGATTTTACTTGGCCAACACATACATGCCCATGGATATATTTCTTGGAGGTACTCATGCAAGTTAAAGTCTCTCTCCTGCTGCATCAGTAGCCCAACTAGTGAGAAAAAGATTAGAAAAAAACCAAAACCAAAGTTTTTCTCCGCACAAAGATGGATCTACAGTGGGAAGGATTGTGCTGAAAGTATGTCATTTAACTTTTTTTTATTGTATTTTAATAATGTCTTAAATATGTGTAGAATTACACAGTGATGGGCTAAACTTCAATTAGAGTAAAAAAGTGAGGTTTAAAACTTATGAAAGATTGATGCTGCTTTTCAGCATTGTGGGATATTATATGTAAGTCAATGACTTGATGCCACATCATCCATTTTTATTATTAATTTTATTTTATTCATGATGGATAATCTTTTACACTTGATTTTTGTAGTATACAACATCGATATGGCAATCTAGATCAGCATGGTGTGTTTTACTTACTGCTGAAATTTTCAAACACTTACAAAGTTCTAGGATCTTTCTGATGTTGGAACAGTTAGAAAATTTGGATGGCTTAGCAACTTATCATAATTTTTGTTTTTGTTCTTGTTCTTGATCAGGAAGAGACTCATGGGTCTTGTTGTACACAAGTAATGTTAGAAACAGAGATCTGAGGCCAACAAATTTTTTGTTTTAGGGGCATATATATATATATATCATGTGATAGATCTTCAATGATATCAATCATAAATGCTGGCCCCATTACTTTCAAATCCAAGATCCAAGTTTATTGCTTTAAACCTTGTGTCCTCTTATATTCCTCCAAAGACTTTTAATTTCATTCTGTGATGTATTTTTTCTATGGACTTGATTTAATGAAATCTCTCTGTTCTAGGGAAGAATTGCACTGTTTTCATAATTGATTTCAGTTGCTTTGTTTATATATAGTTTCACTAAAAGTTGTGCATATGACATTTAATCATATGTTAATCTTGCTATTTTTTTATGCAGATTGAATGAAAATTGAAAAATAAATTTTGTTAAAAGAGTCCATGCAGCTAGGATTCAGCCAACATGAAGGCCAAGTATTCAAAGTAACACATTGCTATATGTTAAAATGAGATGCATGAAGTTTGTTGGAATGGTGCAACAAGGAAATGATCATATATGAATATGTAAATTTTCATTGGCATTTGAATGTTGGTACATAGTAGAATGTAGTTGTTTTAATTTTGTAATGGTAATGGTAAAGTGCTTTCAATGTTGAAAGGATGTTTGAATATTAATTTGAAGTGGAATGAATTTTTTTGTTTCATTTTTTCATGATTTTGGAATGGAAATGGATGTTGGGTGTAGTAGATTTGGTCTTGGATAATGGAATTAGCAATTTCAATTTATTTATGTGACACAGGTTGGAAGTTGTAATGAACTGATGTATATACAGGAAAAGAAAATTAAAAATCAAATAAATAAATAAATAAATCATATTTAAAAAAACAATTATTCCTGGCGAGATAAAGCACCGGCAAAAAAATTTTAAAAAAGATTTTTCGTAAATTGTATATCTTTTCCCTGCGCAAAATTAACGCCGGCTAAAGTTTTTCTAAATTTACTTTTTTTAAAATAAACTTATTTTCCCGGCGAAAAAAAACGCCGGCAAGAATTTTTCTCTATTTATTATTGAAAAAACGCGGGCAAATGTTTTTTGAAAATTTATTTGTGAAAAAATATACTACTTTTCCCTGTGCAAAAAAACGCCGGCAAAAGTTTTTTTTAAAATTTATTATTGAAAAAATAAACATCTTTGCCCGGCGAGTAAAACCTCCTTTATCGGCGAAATAAAACGCCAACAATGTATACTTTTTCCAGGCGCTACCTATTTTTCGCCGGCAATGGGTAATACTTGCGTACTTTTTCCGGCGGGTTGCTGGCGCAAGAAAAATCGCCGGTAATAGTTTTTCCCGGCGTTTTCTGGACCTTTACCGGCGCTTATTTAGCGCCGGCAAAAGTGTAGATTGTTATAGTGCGAACCCAATCCTCCCACAACTCATCTTAACCGAACACCCAACTTTCACCAAACCCAAATCCTGAAGCCCTAATCCAACCCTCATCAACCGAATTACATTCCCCCACCTCCTCCACACTTTCCCAAACTCCTTGAACCCCTTTCGAAAATCACCTGACCCCAAATACCCTCATCCAATCCCGTCACCATAAAAAAAACCCGCAGACCACAGCCGAACCCAATTCCCCCATTCGAGAAGCCCTACGCACAGCCCCCAAATTCACAAACCTCAATCTCAATCCTGACCCCCAAACCAAACCCTAGCTCACGCCAAAAAAAAAAAACCCTACATCCAGAAACAAAGGTGTCATTTCCTTTTGTTTTCTATGTTGCACTATTGGTTACTAGTGATACTTTAAACTCCCATAACCAATGATCTATCCTTGGGCATCCATGAGAAACAAAGGTGCCAACACCACTCAAACATGAACGTTTTGTCCATTGCATGGTATTTATTAGTAATGTATCTGCATAAAAACTGTCTCTTGCTTTGCACGGGCTCTTTTGCTGGAACAAATTGGACTTAAGCTTGGCTCGAAAGTGGTTAATCGAGTTTTACCTCAGTCCGAGTTTGCTATAAAATTTCACTTGAGCTTAATTCAGTTTAAGCTGATGCATTTTAATAACTTGCCACTTTATTTAGAGCATAGGTGGAGCTCAAACTGGTGCTCCAGCTTTATTTTGAGCTCAAACACGAGCTTTATTAGGCTAATTATTTATGCTCAAGTGCTCAATTCAATTTTGCTTAATGTATTAAAGTATTTAAAAAAGAAAAAGAAGAAGTTAATAATAATGACCAACATTAAACTTTTAACAGTTTCATTTCTTATCCCTATCATACATCTCTCATCCGTAAACTTCTGTGATTGGTTGCATTCAGGGATGCACCATATAAGTTGTACTGTCAAAAGATCTGATTTTTTTGTAGAATGGCCCATTTAATAAACTTTCATTCCCAAGAGCTGGATCTAAGTAAATATTGAGACTAACAACTAAATACACCCGGGTTGGATAGGCTTTGATTCGATAGGCCCGTCGTGAATGAACACCTTTAGGGGTCATTTGTTTACACTCGTTTACGCATCACATGCATAAATTTTGGTTCTTGAATAAGTCGAATACCAGTGTGAATGTGATTAACCCTGTCCGCTCAACCGAACTAGCTCTGTGCTTGGGTTGTCGAATTTTTTACTAACCACAATAATAGTGCTCCAAGTGAATTTATGATAGGAAAGCTAAAGGGAGAATCTTACGCTAGTGTGAGCCTTTTTTTCAATTTTTTGAAGAACAATGTGATGAAGCCTTTTTTTCAATTTTTTGAAGAACAATGTGATGAAATTTACTATGGAAAAAAAGTCATTGCAGTCCATCGACACAATAAATTGCTATATAATACAAAATTACGCAATTAAAATATTGGTAACTGTAATGTCCCTCCCTATACGCATGCATGAAATTGTCCGCTTTGGCTCACGGGCTTCACGATTTTATTTGTGATGGGCCTCAACCCATTAAAAGGCTTCATGCAAAGTAAGGGTGTAAGCTCTACATATAATCTCATTTGCTTTTCTCTCTATAGTCGATGTGGGATTCCGGGGCGTCACATTCCACCCCCCTTAAGGCTGCACGTCCCTGTGTAGTAGCATGCCAGCCCCTGTAGCCTGTTAGCCCTATTGGCCCGCCCACATGGAAACCCGCCCACTTGCACCAGCCTCGGTAGGGGACCCACACTCGAACTGGTCGAGAGTCGGCTCTGATACCAATTTGTTGTGATAGTGTGTGCAGAAGCGTGCAATCAACAAGCAAACAAATCAAGCGACACAAAAGGAACACAAATTTACGTGGTTCAGTGATTTCACACCTATGTCCACGGACAAAGCTCGTCTTCTTCTTCTCCACTAAACAAAGTTTTCCCCACACATAGGGTTACAACCAAAAGAGATAATATGTAGTTTTAACAAAGACCAAATTACCCTTCAACCCTAATACAAATGAATTGGGCCAATAAAACGAGCCAAAACCCATAAACCCAACAGTAACCAAAAATCTAGATCTCCTTATTCCATTCTCTTGGAATGTCTTGGAATTTAGAATGGGTAGAACGGCTTAAGAATCTGCCGAAACTGCCCCCCCCGCCCCCCGGCTAATTAGGAGGGGCAGTTTTGTAACTTTGTCCGTGAGGTATTTTTGCATTCACCTGTAAGTTTGTAAAACAAGCCCTTTCTTTTATGGTAAATTTTTTTTTTTTTTTTAACTATCGGAGTGTTTCCAACCCATCGGGCTGGACTAATCTCTCCGGGTCCAGAGGGAAGTCGAGTAAAGTCCCCTGTACTCTCAGTGTGGTAGTGCATCTTCGAACTCACAACCTCTGGGTGCAATCAATTTATATGTCTACCATGTGTTGCTGCTGCGAACCTTGGTATTGATACACATCCCTGCGATGGGAATGGCATGGATTTGAATATGTGGTAGGTCATTTCCATGCTCCATGGACTTCCTTTTACCATGAGGTAGCATATCAAATTATTTTTTGTATGGAAAAGTTTAATGATGGTAATTTTGCATTTGGATAGTTCAAGGCTTGTGGTTTTTGTTATATTTTGTTTATAATGTTGAATTAAGTCTCACTTGATCATGATGAACTGATTTTTCGCCACATCTTAAATCAATTAGCCACATCTTAAATCATTACTAATTGAATTGTCAACAGTAAGGTGAATCTGGAAAAGTGGACGTTGGACCCCACCTATCATTAAGATGTGTATCCGGTGACACCCATTTAAGGAGGGACCACCATCATCAATTCTAGTTTTTCTGCCAACCTTCATGTGGGCCCCTCACATGAAATAGCATCAGTGACAAGGAGGAATGAAAAATATCCTATGTGCCTTCTACGAGGATGAGGCAATGGGCCCATCTATGAGGAGGTAAACAGCAGGCCAATGGCCCATCTACAAAGGTACCTCTCGCTGCTAGCTTGTAGGGGTGTTCATGGCAAGGTTGAGGCAATCCAGGCCAGGCCGTATTCGGCCTAAGCCGCATATGGCCTGCAAGTTCCTGGCCCAAGCCTAGCCTGACTCAATCTTATCAGGCCCGAGCTTGAGTCAAGCAGTTAGGACCAGTTAGTTGGGCTTTCTACCACCATAAAGAAGTCAATCAATTTTGCGCCTTTTTTTTTTCTTTTTTTAAAGTCGTCCGGCTTGCACTTTGTATCACTTAATCCAATTCCGGCCCAAATGTAAAATGCAGTTCCCAAAATTTTCATTTCAGGCCCAGACCATGTATCAATACCCAAGACCTGAATCCGGCCCAAAGCAAGCTGAGCCCGAGTCTATCAGTCTCGGGGCCGAATTCACTCTCTCTTTCTCAGGGCGCTTGCTCGGGCAAAAGCCTGACTTAAACAGTAGCTAGGTGAGGCTTTATGTGCCTGAAAATAGTCGCTTTTCAAAGAGGTTGGACACGCTCGTAATAATTAAAAAATAAAAATGCCTTGAAGGCCTCTTTGTTTCATGTAATTAAGTTTCTAGGAATTCCAATATCAATTAGTACTACCTCTATAAGTCGTTAAAAATAAGGAGAAATCAAACCTGAATATATCACTTAAAACAGAATAAGAGATAAAAGTAAAGTAGAGTAGAGTAAAGTGAATTACCCTGTCGTCTTGTTTTGTTGTTCCTTGCTCTCCATTATTCAGTTTTCATTTTTACAGATATGTATTTTCTTTACACAATACTTTTTTCCAGTTTTCACAAGAAGGGAAGAAGAGCAAAATAAAAAAGGGAAAAGGGATATGGTAACATAAAAATGCCTCAATGCAATGGAGAGAAAACTTATGGGTCATTTCTCCCTTAATTCTATACAGAAAAGCAAAAAGCAATGGCGGAGAAACTATTATATTTTCTTGAACCAACACCTTCGTCCTAAACCAATTTTTCATAAAATAAAAAAAAAACGTTGGACCTGTCCTCCTAAGGGAGGGGTGAAACTTGGGTCAGTTGGGTTGGAACTGGGTTGTGAAAGAGAGGGGGCAGGTCGGAAAACTGGGACAGCTGGGTTGGACCTGGAGCGTGAAAGGGAGGGAGGGGGCAAGTGAAAAAATGGGTCAGTTGGGTTGGACCTGGGTCGGGTTGTGAAAGGGAGGAAGTCAAAAAAATGGGTGTCAGATCGTAACCAAGAAGGCTCATAAATGAGCCATCCTCATGTTTTTAATAGGTTATATTTTACCCATCATTCACCCAAGTGCAAGTGTAAATACAACTACAACTACATCTACAGCTAAAGTAACTTTCTTTAACACTGTTGTTAATAAAGGGCGAGAGTGTAGTGTTATTTGCCGATGTGGGACTCTTTTCCATGCTACTCAGTTGTTTTTTTTTTTTTTTTACCTCTTGCTTCTTCACAGTGATCTCCCGTTTTCTTACCCCTCGGAAGAGACCAACCTTTAGGCACAGACGTTGGCTCCATTGGGATTGTTGGACCATTAAAAAGATGACATTTGATCTATTACATTTGTGCCTTGTGGTGTGCCATCTCTATACCACCCTGTCTGCAAGTGTTTGAAGTGGCTGTTGGGCGTGGGTTGTACAACTCGTTGAACTCTTAAACATTTTTGGTAATTTGATTTTGGGGTTGTTTGCTTAGAGCAGAATTTTTGGTAATTTGATTTTGGGGTTGTTTGCTTAGAGCAGAATTTTTGGTAATTTGATTTTGGGGTTGTTTGCTTAGAGCAGAATTTTCTTTGAAATTCTTAGTTTGGCCACTCTTTCCTTAGTTTCAAAAGTACTGTTTTTTCATAATGCAATTCATTGCTGGTTAATCAATTCCTGTAGTTATGTTGTTGTATTGGACTTTCTGTTGCTTGGTTGTGAATTACTGTTGCTTGATTGCAAGTTTAAGAATGGGTTCCTCTCACAATCTATACATCTACGAGTACATGCACTTTCTTAAATGATTTGTTTATGGGTTTTGCCAATAAATACGAACATACACATAAGACTGGAAGGTCATCATGACCAGATGTTTTGTTAAAAAAAGTTACATAGGGCTCTATATTTAATTAATGAAATATCAATGCAATTATTCATTAATGAATCATCTAACTGAACTATATGAATTCATGCCGACAATTTATTAAACTAATGATGAAGTGCTGAAGGCGTTGAACTCACCATTAATGATATAAACTACAGATGGAAGTCTAACTGAATTGAACTACTGCTGGCCAAGCTGTTATGAACAGTTCAGATTCCTATTGTTCAAGCATGCACAAGATCTTTTATTGTTGTTATTTGGATGTGTCGTTTTCGCATTTTGTGTAATTTCTTATCTTTTTTCTTTTCTTTTTTCCACCTGTCTGGTGAAGTATCTTTTTTGACTAGGTTGTTGCATGAGTTCAGATTGGCATGTTGTGTAGATGAATGAATTTTTATTCGTATTTTAGATGTATATATTGGTTCTAGCTTTTTCTCTTTTCATGTCTTCTCTTGATCAGCAGAAAGATGTTTTTGCATATACTGTCCTTCGGATTAGACCTGAAAGGCTGGCGCCCTTGGCCTTAGTGATTTGTCACCTAAGTCTTGTCTATAAATTTTGATGGGGAATAGAAAGAAGAATTTGCGTACAAACATAAAAAGGCTATCAATGATAAAAGTAAACAAAATTTACCACTAAGCAAGATTACATCAAATGGATACAAATTTACCACTAAGCAACGTTTCATCAAATGGATACTCCATTCATCGCCAATGCATCTGCCTCCCAATACGTGTATAAACAACATCCATTAGTGTGCTTCAGTCTCTTAATCTACTTGAAGATTTGTTCCATTCTCCGTAACATTTGAGACACATTTTACCAAACTTATAGCATTAAGGGAATCAGCCTCCTCTACAGGAGACCCAACCTTGAGTTTTTAAACGACTTTAGCCTCTCTTTGCTTGCCATCATCAGTAGTCCTCACTGGCAGCTGTTGAGTTTTTTGCTCAGAATCATTGGTCTTGAATGAAGTGGGGTTGGGTGTCTTGGTGAGCTTTGATTGTGCCAGCAGTAAATTTCACTCTGACACTCAAAAATCTTTCTGGTTACTTATTGGGAAGGACGGTAGGTGGGCCTTTAATGAGGTAGTTTCGAGTTGGTCTCCACAAATCTGGTAGTGATCGAATTTGGACCGTTGGATTTGATTAACTAATAATCAGGTTACTTTAAAGGAAACTAGGGTGTTTGGGCCAGACCAATACCTATAGGCACATTTGTCTGTAACAGGTAATAAACCCCTTATCTGGCAATTGAAAATCACCTATGATCTTAAAAGGGACCACTCAAAAACCCTGAATTACTAGATTAGGGCCATTTTTACTTTTACTGTTACTTTTTTTAAGTTGGGCTATTGGTGAATGCATATATACCTTCAACCGGGAGACCCGGGGATTGATCCCTGGGCATGTACGTGATACTAAGATGCAACACCGCTCAACCATATGAATGGCCATGTTGGCAGGTAAGGGCCCTTTGGAAACTCTGGTACGGTCTAATAGTAATTAGTTGAAATTAGTTTTAGATCAAAGAAATAGATCTAATTTTTATATATATTCTAAAGATAAGTTGTTTACCTTTTTGTTTGGTAGAAGATAAGTTGTTACTTCAAAGTAAAATATTTGCTAAACATATAAGAGATTATTAGAGATTTTGTCTTAAAAAAATATAGTTCTAACTAGAAAATAGGCTTAATTAAAGAGAGAGCAATCGAATTGGAATAAGGGTTTTGACTGCAAGATGGAGGGATTTGAAGAATTTGACGTATCTTGATTTGTCTGGTAATGCGATTACCGGTACAATCCCACCTGAGTTTGGGAAGTTGAGTAAGCTACAAAAGCTAGGCCTATCCTAGAATCATTTGGTTGGAGGGATTCCAAAGGAAATAGGGCAGTTAAGTTTACTGTTTGAATTGAACTTAACCGGTAATCGCCTTTCTGGTCCTCTGCCACTAGAGTTTGGAAAACTAGCCAATCTGAACACACTAGACCTATCAGAGAACTACTTGAGCGGTCCGATACCGAAGCAATTGGGAAATTGCTCCAATCTACTGTCCTTGACACTGAGGAAGAATAGTTTTGAAGGAAGCATTCCAATTCAGATTGGTAATCTGGTAAACCTGCAGTTACTGTTAGATCTTAGTCAAAACTCACTTGGCGGTGAGATTCCATCGGAACTTGGGAATTTACTCAAGTTGGAAGTACTGAATCTCTCTCACAATATGCTCTCAGGTTTCATCCCATCTTCGCTTGTAAATGCTAGCAGTTTGATATCACTTGATGTTTCATATAACAATTTGGAGGGTACTCTTCCTGTAAACAGAGTCTTCAAACGGGCTCCGCCTGAATTGTTTATCCATAATAAAGGTTTTTGCTGTTCAATAGGAGGCTTTCTGCCATGCAAATCCTCTTCAAAGAACTGTGGGCATGGAAGAACAGGCTGCCCAAACTTGGTAATTTTCATAATTATTATTGTTGCTGGGGCATTAGTTGTTCTCCATATTCCTGGAGGCCATGGCATCACTAGTGAACTATTGCAGCCGTGTTAACCCTCCATTGTCCTGGTTACAAAATTATCTGGTGCTTGCATCCAATATGGTTCTTCCAAGTGATGCTATTTAATTCTTTTTCCTGATCCAGTTAATGTAGATATGCCCATTAATCATACGCTGATATCTTATTCTAGTGGCATGATGGTCTAAGAAACCGGTGAGTGTTTTGTGGTCGGATTCAATTTCAGGGGTTTATGTGAATGTATGGGGTTTTGTATTGGTGTGTATTTACTGTGTATTACATGTGGGTCTTTGATCAGTAGTTTTGGATCTTGAGATCTGTTTTTCATATTTTTGTCTCTGTAGAGATGTGTTTTGCTGGAAAAATCTCCTCTTCTTACTCAAGCTGATAAATTAAAGCTTGTCCTGTTCCTTTTTATTCAAGCAGTCAATGTATGTGCATTGAATTGTATCTGATACTTTATTTCCTTATGTAAATTCCATGTCCATGCTATAGTCATTGCGTGTGTCCATGTCATATCCATGCTATTTCTGGTTGTCATTTTGTATAGTCTCTTCTTTTCTTTTCCTTAGTTTTGCATGGTTTAGAGAGAGAGAGAGAGCAAACATTAGTTGTAGGAACATTCTACTCAATTTATTATACCCGCTTCTGATCCTAAATGTAGATTCTATGTCTTCTTTTTCTTACTTGAAAAGAATCAGTTGTTTCTTCACTATAACTAATAAAACAAACAGGTGCTTCACAATATATAACTAATAAAACAAGTCACTCATGTAAACAAGACCTACAAAGCCCCAGTGAGATTTGAGATATCGAGATCGACTGCCAACAATCTCCAATAGGAATAACCCAAAAAATGGAGTAAAGTTCTCCTAATTACTACAGAACCCCAAAAATGAAAAGAACAAAAAAAAGAAAAAAGAAACAGAAAATAGTAGTTGGGATACTCAGTTGAGACTTAACTGAAGTTATAGGAAGCAAAAAATTAAGAAAAAAAGAAACAGACGAGGAAAAGTTGTCCTTTCTGATCCTCCATTGATCCAAGAATACCAACATGAACTAAATGCCCCATCCAAGCAAAAGAACGGACTCCAAATGGTACTCGCAAATGATTACAGAAATGAAATCCATATTTTCTTAACTAAAAGTTGCTTGGTTTCCATTTGGGTTGCAGGTGTAGGTACTAGCCATTAAATTACTCCTTATGTATTATGAATCCTTGAATTGGTTATACTAAAAACAACTTGGGTCGGATTGATACCCACCACCTCTAGGACCATATAAAAAATTTCTTCGTTGTCCCACAAACCCACGAGTTTCTTTTACCGGCGGTCGGGGCCGCCGCGACAAAAAACAATAGCAGCAGCCACTAAAACCTTTACCGTCCGGACAAGTACCGACGCCTATCGGCAGCCACATTAACCGACGCTAATTGTTTTACCACCGGCCGCCGCTAAATGCAGTTTTTCTTGTAGTGCGCTTACCCTACCCTTAAGGGCCAGGGCAGGGCTCACTGCCTCAAAACAAGAAACCATTATTTCTCAGTTTTTTTTTTTTTTTTTTTTTTGTATGTTACCAAGAATTGAGGGTCGACCAAGCGTTATCTTGTTAGACCTTAATTGCGAATGAACCATTAAGAAATCATTTGGAGAATTTTTATCGAACAAAGTCATACGTTCTCTAATGACTTGGGTTCTAGACATATGGTCTTGTTTATTTCGTTATAAAAAAATGGATAAAGATTCTGCTCTGTTTCGCACATTTCAAATAAATTCTCACGTATGAAATCATTCCAGCACTGTCTTATCTTTGAAGATTTTTACATTTACATACCTTTTATCAATTCACAGTGTTATATTTTCAATATAACACTGATCTGACTATTAAACAATGTTGAATTTCAGTCACAAAAGTAAATGCACTTAAATAATACTATTAATTTAGACTTTTAAAAATCGGAAGTTACAATTATTTAATATGACCATATTGCTCCATTCCAACAGTAGAGAAAGTTTGGTTTGCCCACTAAGTTGGGTCTATAGTCTTAGATCATTCTCTTCGACTGTGTATATATGCACAAATGTATAAAAATGCATGTTAATGGATCTAACACGGATGACAACTCTCACCTTATAGAATGCCTGCCCAAGAGAACATTCATTTCTACTTCTTTGGCTGCAATTCTCTTCTTGTTAATGGATCTAACATAGGTGACGCAGGATAGACCCATGATCCGTGGGTCGATTAGCCTGTTGTGCCCAATCTAATCCAGTCTAGTCCAATCCATTTATGTTTTCTATGTTTATTTTATTAATTGAGTTGCATAGGACCCATTATTTTTTATTATTGATATAATCTCTACCCTTTAAATGTTTAACAGTCGAGATCAAGTTTAGAGTTGCACTTTTCTCAATTTAAAGCTGCATAAAGCCTTTCTGGCTACTTAGACTATGCCGTTTTCGCATCTCTATTTCCAGGCTCTATTTGTTCGAGTAGAGGTTTGGAAAATAAGAGCGTTTGACGGTCATTTCTACCCTCTGCCAACTTTAGAGAAGTAGAGGCAAAGCCTTTAAAAACCACAGCCCCCTTTTGAATGCGGTTGAGAAATAAAGGAGAAAAAGGAGGAGCATGAACAACTCTCTCTAAGTCCGCAACGCCCAGTCCGATTTTTTATTCTTTACTTTTTTTTTTCAAAAAAAAAAATAATATGAGAGAGTAAATTAAGATCCAAACCATTGGAGATCTTCACAAGATCAAACACAGTTATGAAACCGCATTTTAGTCGTTAGATCATCACAAAGCTCAAGATATTTATAAAAAATCCTTTTTTATTGGTATCGGTAAAATATATTAAAGACTTAAGAAAGGTACAACAAAGAAGATGAAAAAAAAAAAAAACCTGCGTAAGTATTAGAGCTAAATACCAACACAAAAACAACAACTTACAAAGGAGCAAGCAAAGCTACATCTCTTTCTACCCTCAACTTAGCCAAAAAATCCACCATGCCATACCGTGACCGAAGCACATGATGAAACTCAACTTTCAAAGATGAGGACCAAGTCTTGATTTCATTGAAATTAAATTTGGATTTCCATGGACCCTTCTCCAAACAAAACATCGAAGAAATCGCATTTAAGGAATCACTTTCAACCACTATGCTACGATAATTATTTGAGACACGGATATTTAGAGCTTCCAATATATAGCACTTCGGCTTCATTAGAATCCTTGATGCCTATATACTTTGAGAACATAAAAATACATCTCCCTTGTAGTTCCTCAAGATGCCACCTATACCCTCAGGTCCTGGTTTTCCTCTTACTGTGCCATCTACATTAAATTTAAGAACATTAGGAGAAGGGGGAGACCAAGTGACTAAACGTCTCTTCTAAACACATCCGCTTCCCAAACAAGCTTGTGGGTCCCCAACAAGAAACCCAAACTGTTAAATCTCTTTGAAAGGCTGAACACAGCTACGAGTCAAACTTCAAAGCTTGATATCTTGTGGATCTCGAGAAGTTCTTAAATAAATATCAACCATTGATGTACCATGCTCGATTCTGGATTGGTCCACAAGCAATCATGTTTTTTTCTCTCTCTTTTTATGTTTTTGGGACACTAAATCACAATCTAAACCATTGAAATTGTTCATAAGGTCAAACATCAGTATGGGTCCAAACTTCAACCGTTGGATCATCACTAATCTCGAGATATTTGTGGGCCATTTGATATTATTTTTTGGATTTTATGAGCTCCAAATACAAGCTCCAAACCGTTAAATTTGTCTGGAAGGATGAACACGATTATGGGGTGAAATTTCAAAGTTTGGTTGATTCCTTGTGGATCTATAGAAATTTATGAATTTTTTTTACATTGATTTAAAAAAAGTCTATTTAAAATAGATCCTTCTATTACCAAACACTCCTTTTGATTACGAAAAGGAAAATTTGAGTGCAATTGCTCTATGCAATCTCTCCCAGAAAGGAATGGCGTGAAGCCCATTAACTCTGATTTCTTCCATTTCTTACCCTGCATGCCCCGTGTTGAACATCGTTCCCCATCAATAAGGCTCGCAGATTCCAAATATAGGGGCACCTTTTTTCATGACTTGCATTGGATATGCCAGTAGACTGACTCAAACTCTGTCAAGAAAGGTCATGCAACCGTCTGAGTTCATACGAAGATCAAATATGAATTTCAAAAAATAACATCAAATAACCTATTCTTTAGGAAAAATAAAATTAAAAGAAGATGAAATATGAGCAACTAGGGTGATCGCTGGTTATTTATTTCTCATCTTCTTTTGATTCTATTTCCCTAAAATGAATGATTATTTGATGCTCATTGTTGAAAATTCACCAGTAATCTTCATTTTGAATAGAACGCTAGAAAAAGGCCATTAGTAAAATCTTCAAAATTTAGTATTTTACTATTTTCTGTTAAATGCTTGTTAAAAAGGATATTTTAGTATAAATATAAATATTTAAAAAATGAAAAATAGAAGGGTCGGACCTAGTATTGTCCAAGGTTGTTTTGAGGGCCTGTGAAAAACTCTTCATCCTTTTTACTGAAAACAAAAACCCTTATTTTAAGGGCGTTTTTAGGGCCAGCCCCATGTTTGAGGGCCGGATTGATTGGCCTAACCATAGCCATTATTTCAGTTGTATATATCACAAAAGACAGTGGCGACTCATAGATTTGAAAGAAAAAAAAAAAGACCTAATGTGCATACAAAGCTACGGTGCTCTAGCTGTGGGAAAAAAAGCTTGGAAAAAATTTAATATGAGTTCGATTGCAGTTGCAATGAAAAAAAAACTAGGCTGGGGTAAGGCATATTTGTGCATGAGAATTTATTCAATGTCCATTTTTGTGCTATATTCAAATTTCAGGGTTTGGTGTGGGGAAAACAATTTCTATGCTGAAATGGTAATACAACAGAAATAAATTATTGCTTGAGTCTCAGTTTGCCTTCCACAAAATTAGTAGAATATGCTTTTTTCGATACATGAAGCTACAGAAAACGTCCACACAAAATGACAGAGATGCTTCTACACCAAAAATTATTTTGATATTCTGCCAAAAATAAAAAAAAAGCTCTACACATGTTTATCTTCCTAACCTGAGCTAGTTTGACACTTTACTAACATAGTAAAAGTCTAGTAAAGCCTCCATTTTTCAAACAACATGTCATATCAAAAGCACTGTAATTCAAAACTCCCTTCATCTTTTTTTAAAAAAAAAAGTCAGAAAGCAACCACCTTTATCAACTAAAATATAAAAAAAAAAATATTTACTCCACTTTCCCATATAAAAAGTAAAAAAGATTCTATAACAAATAAATAAAAATAAAATACCATCATAACTCACTTATATTTTAGGGATAATAACAGAATACCTACCTGTACTTTGGTCAAAATGCAGACCACCCCCTGGACATTGGTATTTTATGCTAAACCTACCTGTATTTTAAATCACAATGCAAATAGAGATGGCCGTGACGGAAAATGTGGAATGACGAATTAACCCCTTCATATATAAGATGTGTCTTGGCGTTTTTTTTATCATTTTCCCTTTTTCACTTGCGACTAGGGTTTCCTTCTCCCCAAAGTCCAACTTCATCTGATCTGAATCGAATACCAAAACCTTAATTCCCAAATGCCCGAGTTCAAGATTCCAACTTTCCTCTCCTCCTCCTTCATCTTCCTCCTCCTACTAGGGCCAAGTGGAAGAAAAAGCGCATAAGGAGGCTAAAGAGAAAGCGCCGAAAGATGAGGCAGAGATCCAAGTAGTTTACTGGATAGAGGGAAGAATCTTCCTTCATGACCAGGGTCATAGGTTGTAGGGCTCTTTCTTTTTGTTACTTTACCTTCACTGGAGGTTAACATAAAAGAGATGTCCCTTGCCTAACGGTCTCTCTCTGCCATTGTTACTTTTCTGGTTTCGCTCGTCTTGATTGCAACTACCATTTTTGGCAGGGATTATAAAAGAAGGCTATGGTATGTGGCCTGCTGGAGTCTGTGAAGTGACTTTCTTTCACAGGATTTTGATGAAGGAGGAGATGTCCCCTGCCTAATGTTTTGCAACTTTACCAGTTTGCTTAGATACTTTAATCATTTGTGTGTTTTTAATATCATGAGGATGTCTGAGAGGGTTTGAGATCAAAGGGAATCATTTGTGTGTTTTTAATATCCTGAGGATGTATGAGAGGGTTTAAGATCAAGGGGATGGATTCTGGGAAACACACTAGGTTTGGGGAGCATCTCCATCGGAGGGTTTGGGGAGGGAAGGAGGGATTTGAAGAGTCTTTGACTCTGGTTCGAGGATTTCTTGGAGAGACAGTGGTTTGATGGCAGAGAGCTTGGAGGTGGTGGCGGGGAGATCTGGAGCGCGCGTTGGATGAAGGGGTATCCCTCACTTTACGGCCCACCCTTCTTCATCTCTACCCATTTACAATGTCAGGTAGATGGCCCACCAGATGTACGATTAGAATTCTCCACCTGCTAAACCACCTCCATCAAATTGAGAGTTTTGACAACGAGAACAATGAGTACAGGAGTTTTGAGAAAAAAAATGACCGAGAGCTACTCTTATATCATTACCATTTTTAGAGGCTAGGTTCAGGGGTAAATAAGTGTTTTTGGGCGAGTAATTTGCCGCCAATATGCACCAGACACCATTTATACGACCTAAGCCGTTATTACTAACGGAATCCGTTTATTTTGCATGTAAATTAGAACTACAGGTAGGTTTAAACCAAAATACCAAGTCCAGGGGGGCATTTTGAGTAAAGTATAGGTAGGTATTCAGTTATTATTCCTATATTTTATTATTTCTTTAAAATCAACTTTACTTCACTTGACTCTTTTAGTGGAGTTGTCAAATTGGCCCAAGTGCGTGTTTGTGTAACGTGTGGTGTAACAACAAGCCGGCTGATGACATAATTTCTGGATTGGATTGAAATTTTGCTAGTGATAAAATAAAATAGGACAAAGATTTTGAACGGTTTATTTCGATGATAGATTTATAACATTCTTTAATTCGTAGATTTATAACATTCATTAATTTGACCCAAGATCCCTTACCGGCGTACCTGAAACTGTACTGTGGGGCACATCTAATATTAATCAGGTCCGTTCATAATGATTGTCGTCCCCCTAATGTCATATCTTCAAACTTTATTTCAATAGGTGTAGATTTGACAGTAAGATTGAGCACAAGGCAGATATTGTGATTAACACAAGCTTATTTTAATTACGTTCTCAAGCTTGCCAAGAGATTAACTTCTATTAAAGTAAAACCTAGGGTATGGCAAAAGGGGAGATGACTTTCATTTTAAACGGACTGGATGGACCTGGATTTCCCAAGGATGGAGAGAAAAAAAAAAAAAGAAAAGAAATAAGATCAAGACATTCCAAGGGTGGAGATCTCAAAATACACGGTGCATATAGCGCCTATATAACTTGAATAATTAAATTGAAGCAAGTACGTGTGTATGGAATTTCAGGATATCTTATAATGCGTAGGTGGGTTATTAAGAGGTAGAAAGCCCAGCGATTAAAAAAACAAGGAGTGTGAGTTGAGATCTGTCAGTCCCACCTAAGATCACTATTTCCGAAGGGGCGGGACGGGACATACGTCGAGGTTCACCTGTTGATAATAGAGTAGGGACTACTTCGAATGTACGACTTATTGAGAGCGGTAGTAGATTAGGTGTATGGATTTACTAATAAACTGAGGGAAAGTTTTCAACATAATCGATGTGGGAATTGGGATGGTTGGGTTCAAGGGTAGGGGATTTCCTCCCAGATACTTATACCAGACCAGGTAAAGAGACGAGTCACGAGAGAGAGAGAGAGACAGAGAGACAACATGGTCTTTTTACTGATGGGAGATTTGAAGAAGAATCTCTGATATCTTGGAGATGAGATTCTTCAGTTCAGGAGGCATTGAGAAATTGACATCTCAAGACATGGGAGAAGGCAATGTGATGTGAGTAAAACCCTTCCCTTCCCTTCCCTGCTATATGTACATATAATCTGTTGGTGATTTCCCCCTGGCCCTCTCCTTTTGCTCATCTATATTTCATGCCACATGCATTTGCAGTGTCAATATGAATATGAATATAGTATGGAGGCAGAGTACCTGCTGGCATGTCCGACTTATGAATATAAATACAGTATGGATTTACTAAATAAGAGATATAGGATCTCTGCTCATATTCCATCACATATATAGGAAACTCCTCCCAGCCTTTTAATTATCTGTGTTTCCTATTACCACCATTATCTGTGTCTACGTTTTTCAACCTCCACTGGCCTTTGTTGGAGTTCTCCTTTCCCTTTTATTTTTATTTTTTTTGCACTTCTGGCCCACATGACGAATGGACCAGTGGAGCTCATTGTGGGTCCCAGCTGAAAATGGCATGGGTCTTGTACACGTTCCACAGATAAAATTGGTGTGTGACGAAGTACGGAAGTCCAAAAGAGGCTTTGCGCCCGCAAACCCAACCTTTGGATTCGGTCCACAAGCCCAAATTGGCCCAAATTGGCTGGGAAGGCTACTGTGGCATTCTAGAATTAGTTTAAGTTTAATTAGAAATTATTTCTTGTTTTAAACATTCATTAGGATTCGTAACTTTCTATTTTCGTACAGTTTTCCGCATTAGAAGCCTTACTACATTATAAATAGAGAAGCACTCCATTGTAATGGGTATGCTTAATTTCAATTGATAATAAGATTTCTGAGTTTATCGTGAGTTCCATCTTTCGTTTCATGGTTTCGTTTGTACCCAATGTGGCTGGAATCCCTCTTGGATTCGATCAATCCTTTGGGATATTGATCTATCATCTCGATCGCGGATATTGGCTGCGCCAATTTGGTATAAGAGCCAAATTCCGATCGCTGGGGAGAGGTTGTCCTTCCCGAAATTCTCTCTCTCCCTCCCTCCCTCCCTCCCTCTCTCTCTCTCTCTCTCTCTCTCCATCACATCGAATTACCTTATCCCGAGACCCATCTCCCCATTGACTACTACGCACTGCCGAACCCAATCCTCCCACAACTCATCCTAACAGAACACCCAACCTTCACCAAACCCAAATCATGAAGCCCTAATCCAACCCTCATCAACCGAATCCCATTCCCCCACCTCCTCCACACTTTTCCGAACTCCTTGGACCCCTATCGAAATCACCTAACCCCAAATACCCTCATCCAATCCCGTCACCATAAAAAAAACCCGCAGACCCCAACCTAACCCAATTCCCCCATTCGAGAAGCCCTACGCACAGCCCCCAAATTCACAAACCTCAATCCTGACCCCAAACCAAATCCTAGCTCAAGCCAAAAAAAAAAACCCTACTTCTAGAAACAAAGGTCATTTCCTTTTGTTTTCTATGTTACACTATTGGTTACTAGTGATACTCTAAACTCCCATAACCAATGATCTATCCTTGGGCATCCATGAGAAACAAAAGTGCCAACACCACTCAAACATGAGCATTTTGTCCATTGTATGGTATTTATTAGTAATATTTCTACTTAAAACCTGTATCTTGCTTTGCACGGGCTCTTTTGCTGGAACAAATTGGACTTAAGCTTGGCTAAAGTAGTTAATCGAGTTTGACCTCAGTTCGAGTTTGCTATAAAATCTCACTTGAGCTTAATTTAGTTTAAACCGATGCATTTTAATAACTTGTCACTTTATTTAGAGCATAGGTGGAGCTCAAACTAGTGCTCCATCTTTATTTTGAGCTCAAACATGAGCTTTATTAGGCTAATTATTTACGCTCAAGTGCTCAATTCAATTATGTTTAATGTATTAAAGTTTTCAAAAAAGAAAAAGAAGTTAATAAAAATGACCAACATTAAACTTTTAACAGTTTCATCTCTCATCTGTAAACTTATGTGATTGGTTGCATTCAGGTATGCACCATATAAGTTGTACTGTCAAAAGATCTGGTTTTTTGTAGAATGGCCCATTTAATAAACTTTCATTCCCAAGAGCTGGATCTAAGTAAATATTGAGCCTAACAACTAGATACACCCGGGTTGGATAGGCTTTGACTCGGTTTGGCCCATCTTGAATGGACACCTTTAGCGGTCATTTGTTTACACTCATTTACACATCACATGCATAAATTTTGGTTCTTAAATAAGTCGAATACCAGTGTGAATGTGATTAACCCTGTCCGCTCTACCGAACCAGCTCTATGCTTGGGTTGTCGAATTTGTGACTGACCACGACAATATTGCTCCAAGTGAATTTATGATAGGAAAGCTAAAGGGAGAATCTTACACTAGTGTGAGTCTTTTTTCAATTTTTTGAAGAACAATGTGATGAAATTTACTATGGAAAAAAAGTCATTGCAGTCCAACGACGCCACAAATTGCTACATAATACAAAATTATGCAATTAAAACATTGGTAACCAAAAATCTAGCTCTCCTTATTCCATTCTCTTGGAATGTCTTGGAATTGAGAATGGGTAGAACGGCTTTAGAATCTGCTGAAACTGCCCCCCAATAGTGACTAATTAGGAGGGATAGTTTTGTAACTTCCCAAAAGGAAGTCGGGTAAACTCCCCTGTAGCATTAGTATGGAAGTACAGTTTCGAACTCACAACCTTTAGGTGCAATCCGTGCCGCAGTGCGGTGGTGCAGTTTTGAACTCACAACATTCGGGTGCACTCCGTGATCCTAGGCCAACCGAGCGACCCCTTATGGTACGAGATGGTTGGACAAACGCTATTAGATGAAACCTTACTTAAAGACATGATTCAAGTCATTATAGTTGGTCTTCTGTTTTGATATATTCAATCTAACATTTGTTCAACCTCTTATGGATAATGTAGTGATCCTCCACATTGTGATCCGAGCCACTTGGTTGATTGCCTTTCTCCAAATCAATTTATATGTCTTCCATGTGTTGCTGCTGCGAACCTTGGTATTGATACACATCCCTGCGATGGGAGGGGCATGGATTTGAATCTGTGGTAGGTCATTTCCATGCTCCATGGACTTCCTTTTACCATGAGGTAGCACATCAAATTATTTTTTATTTTTTGTATGGAAAAGTTTAATGATGGTAATTTTATAAGGTGGATTCTAATTCCTAAAGATGGTGCCACATGCAAATTTGCAAATGTCATTACTAATTGAATTGTCCACAGTAAGGTGAATCTGGACGTTGGACCCCACCTATCATTAAGATGTGTAAAGTCCCCTGTACTCTCAGTGTGGTAGTGCATCTTCGAACTCACAACCTCCGGGTGCAATCAATTTATATGTCTACCATGTGTTGCTGCTGCGAACCTTGGTATTGATACACATCCCTGCGATGGGAATGGCATGGATTTGAATATGTGGTAGGTCATTTCCATGCTCCATGGACTTCCTTTTACCATGAGGTAGCATATCAAATTATTTTTTGTATGGAAAAGTTTAATGATGGTAATTTTGCATTTGGATAGTTCAAGGCTTGTGGTTTTTGTTATATTTTGTTTATAATGTTGAATTAAGTCTCACTTGATCATGATGAACTGATTTTTCGCCACATCTTAAATCAATTAGCCACATCTTAAATCATTACTAATTGAATTGTCAACAGTAAGGTGAATCTGGAAAAGTGGACGTTGGACCCCACCTATCATTAAGATGTGTATCCGGTGACACCCATTTAAGGAGGGACCACCATCATCAATACTAGTTTTTCTGCCAACCTTCATGTGGGCCCCCCGCATGAAATAACATCAGTGACAAGGAGGAATGAAAAATATCCTATGTGCCTTCTACGAGGATGAGGCAATGGGCCCATCTATGAGGAGGTAAACAGCAGGCCAATGGCCCATCTACAAAGGTACCTCTCGCCGCTAGCTTGTAGGGGTGTTCATGGCAAGGTTGAGGCAATCCAGGCCTGGCTGTATTCGGCCTAAGCCTCATATGGCCCGCAAGTTCCAAACCTAGCCTGACTCAATCTTATCAGGCCCGAGCTTGAGTCAAGCAGTTAGGACCAGTTAGTTGGGCTTCTACCACCATTAAGAAGTCAATCAATTTTGCGCCTTTTTTTTTTAAAGTCGTCCGGCTTGCACTTTGTATCACTTAATCCAAGTCCGGCCCAAATGTAAAATGCAGTTCCCAAAATTTTCATTTCAGGCCCAGACCATGTATCAATACCCAAGACCTGAATCCGGCCCAAAGCAAGCTGAGCCCGAGTCTATCAGTCTCGGGGCCGAATCACTCTCTCTTTTTCAGGGCGCTTGCTCGGGCAAAAGCCTGACTTAATCAGTAGCTAGGTGAGGCTTTATGTGCCTGAAAATAGTCGGTTTTCAAAGAGGTCGGACACGCTCGTAATAATTAAAAAGAAAATGCCTTGAAGGCCTCTTTGTTTCATGTAATAGGTTAAGCATTTTATCCATCATTCACCCAAGTGAAGCTACAGCTATAGCTACAGCAACTCTCTTTAATACTGTTGTTAATAAAGGCTGAGAGTGTAATTTTGGTCTATAGAAACCAAATATGGATGACAAGAGCGACGACCAACCATGCGCACACAATTCTCACTGCAGTTATATAAACAGAATCAGAAGGTCTGGGACTTACCTTGCCTTGGGAAGAGAAGAGAGATTTCCTTTGAGTAAAACTTTGTCTTTTGCGAACTCTCTTGGATCCCTACACAAATTTTAGGAATCTGTGTTAAAATCAATGCCCTAAAATAAGGATAGTAAACAATGTGAATAAAGCTGAAAAAAAAATAGAAGCAAGAAAAAGAGAAACTAATATTAGAATTAAAAGAAACAAACAACCTTGCTAATTGTCCCCGGCAACGGCGCCAAAAATTTTGCTCCAATCCTAAAAGAGGGTTGCAAATATAATTTATTCTCCGCTATTATCTCTGCTTGAAAAAGCAAAAATGTTAACCGAGTATCGTATCCACTGGGACAAAAAGGCTAAGTTGTGTTGTTTCCTAAATTCCTAAACTAATTCTATCAGAAAACAAAGTTCTGATTATTAAACTAATCCTATTAGAAATCAAAGTGTTGGTTTGATGGGTTTTGATTTCTAAATTAACAAATTAAAAGACAGGGTTGATTCAATCAGAGAAAAGATCTCAGGGTACGAATCCACTCTGACCTCGCACAATGGCAAGTATAGACTTAGGATTTCACTATCAACGCTATAAAGACTCGTTCTGGTTACAAACCTTCAGAGTCAACAAATAAGGGATGTGGATGTAAATCGGGGCATAACCTATCTCTATGGCATAGATTATCCTAGATCTAAGAAATACATTCATTCAAGCATCGTTATATGACTTAGTATTCAAATCTACAAGATTAAAATACCAAAGAAAGAGATATTGCATTAATAAAATCCAATCAATGGATTAACATCTTGTCATATAACCAAAAGCGTTTAAAATAAAACCCTAAACCTATACATCACCATAAACAAGAGATTAGGGCTTCATCGCAACCCAAAGATAAGAATTTAGTTACGCATGGCAAGAGGTTGACGAAGAATCTCTGATGAAATCCCCATGGACGCGCTTCCAAAAGCTCCAAAACCTTGCTCCAGACCTTCTCCCAAGATGTGTATCTCTTCAAAAATGAGTTTGCGCTTTTATTTATAGGTTTTGGGATGAAAAACCTCTTCAAAACGTGCATGAGGCGGACTCTCATACGGTCCGGGCGTCCGGACGCCAAGAATTTTAATTGCCTGCGCGTCTCTGTGACCGGGCGTCCGGACGCCCGGTGCCAGTGAGCACCGCTTTTTTGGGTTTTTTGCATTTTTCTCCAATTTCGTTCTGATTTGCACCAATTTCTTCGCAATGCACCTAGGGCCCTGTAAACATGAAAATAATATAATTAGACTATTTAATTGCATCAAAGTGTATATCAAAGTCTAAACTAAGGGGCCTAAATGGTACATTTTATGCTCTTATCAGTTCTTAAATAAATATCAACCATTGATGTACCATGCTCGATTCTAGATTGGTCCACAGGCAATCAGGTTTTTCTCTCTCTCTTTTTATGTTTTTGGGACACTAAATCACAATCTAAACCATTGAAATTGTTCATAAGGTCAAACATCACTATGGGTCCAAACTTCAACCGTTGGATAATCAATAATCTCGAGATATTTGTGGGCCATTTGATATCATTTTTTGGATTTTATGGGCTCCAAATACAAGCTCCAAACCGTTAAATTTGTCTGGAAGGATGAACACGGTTATAGGGTGAAATTTCAAAGTTTGGTTGATTCCTTGTGGATCTATAGGAATTTATGATTTTTTTTAACATTGATTTTAAAAAAGTCTATTTAAAATAGATCGTTCTATTACCAAACACTCCTTTTGATTATGAAAAGGAGAATTTGAGTGCAATTGCTCTATGCATTCTCTCCCGGAAAGGAATGGCGTGAAGCCCCTTATCTCTGATTTCTTCCATTTCTTCCCCTGCATGCCCCGTGTCAAACATCGTTCCCCATCAATAAGGCTCGCAGATTCCAAATATAGGGGCACCTTTTTTCATGACTTGTATGGGATATGCCAATAGACCGACTCAAACTCTGTCAGGAAAGGTCATGCAACCGTCTAAGTTCATACGAAGATCAAATGTGAATTTCAAAAAATAACATCAAATAACCTTTTCTTTTAGAGAAATAAAATTACAAGAAGATGAAAAATGAGCTACTGGGGTGATCGCTGGTTTATTTATTTCTCATCTTCTTTTGATTCTATTTCCCTAAAATGAATGATTATTTAATGCTCGTTGTTGAAAATTCACCAGTAATCTTCATTTTGAATAGAACGCTAGAAAAAGGCCATTAATAAAATCTTCAAAATTTAGTATTTTAATATTTTCTGTTAAATGCCTGTTAAAAAGGATATTTTAGTATAAACATAAATATATAAAAAATGAAAAATAGAAGGGTCGGACCTAGTATTGTCCAAGCCTGTTTTGAGGGCCTGTGAAAAACTCTTCGTCCTTTTTTTTTTTCTGAAAACAAAAACCCTTATTTTAAGGCTGTTTTTAGGGCTGGGCCCCATGTTTGAGGATCGGATTGATTGGCCTAACCATAGCCATTATTTCAGTTGTATATATCACAAAAGACAGTGGCGACTCATAGATTTGAAAGAAAAAAAAAAAGACCTAATGTGCATACAAAGCTACGGTGCTCTAGCTGTGGGAAAAAAAGCTTGGAAAAAATTTAATATGAGTTCGATTGCAGTTGCAATGAAAAAAAAAAAACTAGGCTAGGGTAAGGCATGTTTGTGCATGAGAATTTATTCAATGTCCCTTTTTGTGCTATCTTCAAATTTCAGGGTTTGGTGTGGGAAAACAATTTCTATGCTGAAATAGTAATACAACATAAATAAATTATTGCTTGAGTCTCAGTTTGCCTTCCACAAAATTAGCGGAATATGCTTTTTTCGATGCATGAAGCCGCAGAAAATGTCCACACAGAATGACAGAGATGCTTCTACTCCAAAAAATACTTTGATATTCTGCAAAAAAAAAAAAAAAAAAAAAGCTCTACGCATGTTTATCTTCCTAACCTGAGCTAGTTTGACACTTTACTAACATAGTAAAAGTCTAGTAAAGCCTCCATTTTTCAGACAAGATGTCATATCAAAAACACTGTAATTCAAAACTCCCTTCATCTTTTGTTCAAAAAAAAGTCAGAAAGCAACCACCTTTATCAACTAAAATACAAAAAAAAAAAAAAAAACTCCACTTTCCCATACAAAAAGTAATTAAGATTCTATAACGAACAACTAAAATTAAAATACAATCATAATTCACTTATATTTTCGGGATAGTAGCAGAATACCTACCTGTACTTTGGTCAAAATGCAGACCACCCCCTGGACTTTGGTATTTTGTACTAAACCTATCTGTATTTTAAATCACAATGCAAATAGAGATGGCCGCGACGGAAAATGTGGAATGACGAATTTACCCCTTCATATATAAGATGTGTCTTGGCGTTTTTTTATCATTTTCCCTTTTTTGCTTGTGGCTAGGGTTTCCTTCTCCCCAAAGTCCAACTTCATCTGAATCGGATACCAAACCCTTAATTCCCAAATGCCCAAGTCCAAGATTCCAACTTTCATCTCCTCCTTCTTCCTCCTCCTACTAGGGCCAAGTGGAAGAAGAAGCGCATAAGGAGGCTAAAGAGAAAGCGCCGAAAGTTGAGGCAGAGATCCAAGTAGTTTACTGGATAGAGGGAAGAATCTTCCTTCATGACCAGGGTCATAGGTTGTAGGGCTCTTTCTTTTTGTTACTCTACCTTCGCTGGTGTCACGTCCCCAAAAATACAACCATGGGATAACGTGAAAAATAAGAATAAATATTTATTTTACTGTGTTTAATACAACACAAGCTTCCAAAAGTGGACCCACATAGCAAACCACGGTGAGTCAAAATAAATTTCATTAAATTCAACGGAAGCGTTATTCAATTGGTATTCAAGGTTCATAATTAAGATCCAACACAATCATCAGATGAAGGAATAATAATTAAAGTTGCAGAATAAATCAAACAATTACTAAGGAAAAGTTTATAATTAAAGAAAGTTCATCTAAAGAAATTCTAAGATGACGTTCTCTCTCAGGCAGGCTCAGACGGCTCCGTAGCCATCTCCGGCTCTCCACTCAGGTTCGTCAACTAGTTCAAACGCTTGAAACGTTTGACCATCCTCCATCTCCACATTAGGGTAGGGGTCGGTACCTATGCACCAATAAACAAAGTAAACAGCAAGTACAAAAGCATAATTGATAAATAAAATACAAGATCAATGAGAGTAAAGACAGGTAATGATCATAAGAGATTAACAATGGAACAATGATAAAAAGAACGTGTATAACCTAAATCCATTCTACACAATAGAGCAATACAATAATCACACAAAAGCACTGCTACTGCTTTGGGTGGTCAGCCCTAACTTTAAAGAGGGAAAACTCGTTCGAAGGCCGGCGGTCATTAACCGGTTCATTATCGAAATCGTAGGCCGGATAAACCGGTTTGAAATTCGGATATTAGAGTGTCCGTACACATCGGTGATCAGCCGTCCACATGCAACTGCAGTCGTTCGAATATGACCAAATCAATATATATATATATATATATATACATATCATAGTAGAATAGACCTAATGATCAGTAATGTTCTTGACACAGAAACCTAAGTTAAAGTGAAGGGCTGGCTACACAACAATCCATAATCGAATACCAAACAAATCATTCGAATAAACCTCTACAATATCTCAATCGATTGCCACGCTACATCACGGTCCATATCCAATCAATCATAGGGTATGCAACTAATAGACCAATATCAACCTCAATCATGTATGTAAACCCAAATGTCAAAGGAATAATCACAAGCCAATCCTAAGGTCAAACATAAGATCCCGTACCTAACGACCACAAGAATCTCTAATTGATAAAAGATCAACGCACCCCTTCTCAATCAATAGTGCATAACCCAATTAAGGGTTTTCCAATAGAGATGGGTTGATCTTGAATCCACTAGGATTTCCCCGAAGTCATACGAAGTACTAGATCTCACGTTGGTAAGATACCATTTGCCCGGACGGTATTTACTCGGTCCAATGATCCAATTAATAATGTACAAAAATATAATTTTAACACATTAAAAACCATAGATATGATTTAAAATTTAATAATAGGAAATAACAAATTTTAGTTTATAATTTTAGAAAACCCAAGGATTCCATTTATAACATTTTTCCAAATTCAATTTTTTATAAAATGGGCCCAAGGTCTAATTTGAATTCATTAAAAGCTATAGGGCCTTTTTTCCAAATTTCTAAAACTAATGGGTATATGGGGAAACTTTCACGGATACTAAAGTCATGTCACATGGGGACTCTATTCCCAAAACAACCCTAAGTCAACACCACTCCCATTCTTTATTCGAAATACATGTCAAAACCGTCCCTGACATGAAGCCCCCCTCTTTCCTCTCTTATGTTTTGTTTCCAATACAGGTACAGGTCAAACCATGCTTACATGGAGTTTCCTTCTATTTAGTTATTTTCCAATACCTACTCAAGTTAAAAACAGGTCCTGTACATGTGGAGACTCCTTTCTCCCAATATATTCAGGTCCAAAACCGCCCTTGCTCACCCAACACAGAACCCAGTCTCCGGATGAATGGGCATCACGCCTAACACATCAAGGTGCATCGGTAGTGGGTGCCACTGCCCACAAATTAAACACTCCTACAAGGTTGTTAGCCAAGTACGGCCAAAGGACCGGACCTGATCCATGATTAAATCATCCCTTGGGTCCCACATCAAAATAAAAGAAAGTAACCCAAGGAGACTCAGGCCCTAATATTAGAATCATCAGATGGTGGCCAAATATGTGTAAGGTCTCATCACGAAAAGAGAAAACCAAACATCGAGGGCATAAAAAGGGGTTTCTACATGCATCCACATATGAATCAAAGAGAAACACAAGCATTAAATTTATAAATTATGGCTAGGTACTTGCCTGAGATCCGCGGTTGAGGGAGACGGTCTAGAATTCCCAGTGCCAAAGCCAAAAGCGCTAACCCAGAGGAAAGTTGGAAGAGAGAGAGAGAGAGTTGTGTGTGAAAATAAAAGAATGTGGTGGTCTATAAATAGAAAATAAGAATAAGAGTTGTAGTCTAACTTAGATTATAAAGAATAGAGTTTGGGTTTTAAAAAAATATAGGAGTTTGGATTAGAGAAGGATTAGAGTTTTGATTAAAGAAGAATTATACTCACTAAACTGGGCCCGGGTTAACTATGGGTCAAGATACTTATCCAACAAGCCTAACTCACCAACCTAAGTCTAGCGTGGTCCCCATTTAGACTAATCGCATATTTAATTAAAATACAATCAATTATATAATAATAATAAAAATTAATATATATATATAATGAAATACCAAAACGTCACAACTGGAGGTTAACATAAAAGAGATGTCCCCTGCCTAATGGTCTGTCTCTACCATTGTTACTTTTCTGGTTTCGCTCGTCTTGATTGCAACTACCATTTTTGGTAGGGAATATAAAAGAAGGCTATGGTATGTGGCCTGCTGGAGTCCGTAAAGTGACTTGCTTTCATAGGATTTTGATGAAGGAGGAGATGTCCCCTGCCTAATGTTTTGCAGCTTTACCAGTTTGCTTAGACACTTTAATCATTTGTGTGTTTTTAATATCCAGAGGATGTCTAAGAGGGTTTGAGATCAAAGGGAATCACTTGTGTGTTTTTAATCCTGAGGATGTCTGAGAGGGTTTAAGATCAAGGGAATGGATTATGAGAAAGACACTAGGTTTGGGGAGCATCTCCATCGGAGGGTTTGGGGAGGGAAGGAGGGATTTGAGGAGTCTTTGACTCTGGTTCGAGGATTTCTTCGAGAGACAGTGGTTTGATGGCGGAGAGCTTGGAGGTGGTGGCGGGGAGATCTGGAGCGTTGGATGAAAGGGTATCCCTCGCTTTACGGCCCACCCGTCTTCATCTTTGCCCATTTACAATGTCAGGTAGATGGCCCACTAGATGTACGATTGAAATTCTCCACCTGCTAAACCACCTCCATCAAATTGAGAGTTTTGACAACGAGAACAATGAGTACAGGAGTTTTGAGAAAAAAATGACCGAGAGCTGCTCTTATATCATTACCATTTTTATAGGCTAGGTTTAGGGGTAAATAAGTCTTTTTGGGCGAGTAATTTTCCACCAGTATGCACCAGACACCATTTATATGACCTACGCCATTAATATCAACGGAATCCGTTCATTTTGCATGTAAATTAGAACTACAGGTAGGTTTAATACAAAATACCAAAGTCCAGGGGGACATTTTGAGCAAAGTATAGGTAGGTATTCTGTTATTATTCCTATATTTTATTATTTCTTTAAAATCAACTTTACTTCACTTGACTGTTTAAGTAGAGTTGCCAAATTGGCCCAAGTGTATGTTTGTGTAACGTGAGGTGTAACTACAAGCCGGCTGATGACATAATTTATGGATTGGAATGAAATTTTGCTAGTGATAAAATAAAATAGGACAATGATTTTGAACGGTTTATTTCGATGATAGATTTATAACATTCTTTAATTCGTAGATTTATAACATTCATTAATTTGTCCCAAGATCCCTTACTGGCATACCTGAGACTGTACTGTGGGGCACATCCATTAATAATCAGGTCCCTTCATAATGATTGTCATCCCCCTAATGTCATATCTTCAAACTTTACTTCAATAGGTGTAGATTTGACAGTAAGATTGAGCACATGGCAGATATTGTGATTAACACAAGCTTATTTTAATTACGTTCTCAAGCTTGCCAAGAGATTAACTTCTATTAAAGTAAAACCTAGGGTATGACAAAAGGGGAGATGACTTTCATTTTGAACGGACTGGATGTACCTGGATTTCCCAAGGATGGAGAGATTAAAAAAAAAAAAAAAAGAAATAAGATCCAGATATTCCAAGGGTGGAGATCTCAAAATAAACAGTGCATATAGCGCCTATATAACTTGAATAATTAAATGAAGATGAGATGAAGCAACTACGTGTGTATGGAATTTTAGGATATATTATAATGGATAGGTGGGTCCCATTTTATTACTGTCAAGTGCCTGACCCAGATTAAGAGGTAGAAAGCCCAGCGATTAAAAAGATAAAAAAAATGTGTGTTGTGATCCGTCAGTCCCACCGAAGAGGGGACATCATCCAGATCACAATTTCCGGAGGAACGGGACCGGGACCGGGACCGGGACCGGACGTTCACGAGGCTCAGTGCTTGTTAATAGCTACGAATGTACGACTTATTGTAAGCCGTGATCGAACATGCGTATGGATTTACTAATAAACGAAGGGAAAGTTTTCAACATAGTCGATGTGGGAATTGGGATGGTTGGGTTCAAGGGTTGGGGCGGCCATTTCCTCCCAAATACTTATACCAGACCAGGTAAAGAGACGAGTCACAAGAGAGAGAGACAACTGATGGGAGATTTGAAGAAGAATCTCTGATATCTTGGAAACGAGATTCTTCAGTTCAGGAGGCATTGAGAAATTGACATCTCAAGACATGGGAGAAGGCAATGTGATGTGAGTAAAACCCTTCCCTTCCCTTCCCTGCTATATGTACATATAATCTGTTGGTGATTTCCCCCTGGCCCTCTCCTTTTGCTCATCTATATTTCATGCCACATGCATTTGCAGTATGGATTTACTAATTAACTTCTTCTATTCAACCTGTTCTTGGGTGTAGTCCCCTCTCAAACTGTGTAATTGTTACCCTTTTTTTCTGTCAGAATGATCATAACTACGTAAAGTGCTCTATAATGGAAGGTCGGGCTTCAACCATTGTGGATGTGGCAACACTACCTCCTCTTTCTAGATAACCAATCATTTTCTTTGAGAAAAGATAAGAAAACAAACCATAGAATATAGAACAACCAGTATAGGGTGACCATGCGGGGAACTTAGGAAACAACAAAACCACCAACAAAAATCAAACCCGACAAAAAACAAGCCTGGGCTGCTGGGCAGTACAAGCAAGAAAGCAACCCATCCCTACCTGAAAAATGCCAAACAAACACTGTACCACACCCAAACCCCCACAAATTACAATCAGGAGCCCACATAAAGAGATTTGCTATCGATTCTTTGCTTTTCCAAAGAGTCAGCTAGCTCATTAGCTTCCCTTAGGCACTACAGGAACTGCCTCTAGATTTAAACTGATAAACTCAATTTCTTTTAGGACAAATTATACTTCCAAGGACATCCCTCCCTTGTTGTGAGTTGCGAGTCTTGTGACCCAACTGACCGCTTGGTGGATTCATTTCCACATTTCCTTGAGAAGGAAATTCTTAAAGATTATAATGTTTCTTTGATGGCTATAATTTTCACATGATTAGAATCCCTCACTCCAATCGTCATTGTGAAGGCGAGAACACTTTGAACACCACCTCCACTTCATCGTGTAACGACCCAGAGAGCAAGAAAACCCATGTTTGGAATAGCTGATCCTTTTGTGATGATGCTAACTAAGGGGCTACATCTATTGCAGATTTGCTGGAGAAGACTTGTATTGCATTATGCAAATCTGAATTCTGTAAAATCTGGTGGTGTAAGTTCAATTTTTGTTTAACTTGAATTGACTGTTGTTGTTATATTCCTGCTTTCTAGAGTTCCTACTCTATAAATTTGTTTTTTGTGTTTGATTCTATAATAATTCATTCCTCTGATGTTTGTGTGTCTTCTCTTTGCATTCAAAGAAGTCCCACTTCCACCTTCGCGTCTTTAACTGACTGGTCTCATTATAGAGTATACCCGGTTTTGATTTGAGTGAGATATTAGTAGTGAAAAGTTCATTCATCCCACTGTGTAATTGGGAAGTCAATTCTTGATTTCTGTTGAGAGAGGGTTTAGTATATTACCTTCTGAAGCTCAGTTACTCAGAGTGACCATGAGAACCAGGAAACCAAAGCGCCCAGGGGTACATACAACTTGATTTGTTACTTTGTGAACTCATGTGTCAAAGCTAGGACATGTATCAATCGAATTACGCTTTCTTTCTACTTATGTTTGTGTGTGCAGCCTTTTTGACCTTCCATTGTAATTTGTAATGAAAAAATGGCTAAACATCAAGCCTAAGGCTAATGACTTCAGCGAAGATGAGGTTGATACAGAGACAGAGAGTGAGGATGATGGTATATGACAGCAAACTATCTCCTTTTTTATGGTCAATCTTGGGTGAGGGTGATTGATTCACTTATGCATCTAATTGCTCTTATTTATTGTAAAATTTTCTGTTTTATTGTCTGAAGATGCAAAAGGAAACAACACGAATCAGGCTCGCAGGATGGAGAGGAAGCGATCTGTAAGCCCAGTTCGAGCTTCAGGTAACTGTAAATACAAAAAAAAAAAATTTTTTTCTTCTCCTCTATATAGTCATCGTACTCAAGTTCCTGTTAGAAATTTTAAGCTTGGTCGATCTCAAGGTAATCTGATGTTATGTTTGGTATTTGCACTCATATAACAAGATTGGAAATGAAAAATTCTTGCAGCATACAACTGTTGCACTAAGAACACCTTATGGTATCATGTTGGTTTATTGTAAGTTTCAAGTAGTATCACTTGCTTAAAGGGGAAAAAGATAATTCCTACAACGACAAGAATCCAGTGTGCTGAAACTCATCTTATGGACTAGCTGCATGCCTGCATCTCCTTCAGTGAGAAATTATACATATGACCAGCATATAAAGAACATAACCTGATAACCATGGTCTTGTTGCTGTCTTGCAGGCATTGAACTGAAAAAAGCTTAATTTCCTTTTAAAGAACTTGACTTGAACCCACAACCCCATGGACCATGGTTGTGAGATAGTGTCAAACATATAACCTTATAATAATCATTAGATATTTCAGGATATTTATAAGAACTTAAGAACTTGAGGGGACAATATCATGTTAATTCTTGCTCCACCCACTTTACCGTCTAATCCGATACACCTTCCTCATCAGGCAAATGCATTGGGTACTTGGAAGTGAAGCATTTCATCAAATGATCAATAACGATATCATTTTTTCCCTCTTTTCCTTGTCTGATTCTTATAATGCATCTTTCTTGATCTAAATCAGCGTGTTTGATCTGTCCAGGAACGCCATCAAATGGTCCTCCATTGAAGAATAGGAGGGCGAAGTCAGAAACTCTTCGTGTCCAATACATAAAAACAAAGGATGTGAGGTTTGGAAAGTTTGTGTAGATTAAATACTCAGGCATGGATTTGTGAAACATTAAAATTATGTGTTATTTGTATTTTATCATGGTGTGTAGGGTAACAATTGGCACATGGAATGTTGCGGGAAGAGTTCCACATGAAGATCTTCAGATTTATGAGTGGCTCTGTATGAAAGAAGCAGCAGACATGTACATTCTTGGGTGAGTACTTCCTAATGAAGATGAATTGCTGTAAGTACCTGCTTGCAAAGTTAGTAACATAAAATGCAAAGATTGGAAGGTCAGTTATCAGGCGTGGTTTCTCGATAGTAGGCAAAATAATGTCTGTATGCATGTAGAATGATTGTGGTGGCTCTTATGACTGAATGACTGAATTTAAGTAGAAAGGGGCGAAAGAGCTACATGGTCTTGGGAATTTCTTTTGTAATCTATCAGATCCTCACCTACTTATTGACTTTGCAAGTGCCTGGTCATATAAATAATTCATATTGTCTCATACCTTTTATGTTATAATTGATCGGTAAGATGAAAACTAATCCTTACTACCAGACGACGACATTGGCTTAATTGATAGCTTTAAAACATACAGACAAATAGATTAAAAATAGAATCACGTGTGATAAGGTGGGGATGAACAATTAAATGTGTTTAGTTTCCCCCCTCTTGTGGCACCCGTCAAGTGTACCCTTTTCTCTCTCTGTTGCTGCCAAGGGCGGGGACCAGCTCCTGGGAAGAGGAGTGAGGTCTTTTTCTTCGTTTTTAATGCTGCTGCTTCTTCCTCTTCTTCCTTCTTTTTCTTTAGATTATACCCTGGCCACGTACAAAGGCTGATAAAGCCATTTTAGTATAATGAGTCAAGGCATACAGAGTATGAAGGGAGAACGTGCTCTTACTTATATATGTATAGCGTCTATAAATGCAACGCGTGGATTCCTTGCTGGATCATCGTAACTGTCCAACTGCTTAGGAACAGTGTAGGGGGTGCTAAAAAGAGGGGTCCTTGATTTAAGTACAGATTGCCTTTTGATACTTTTGGAATGCAAGTCCAAGAAGTGTTGGACAAGCATCCATAACCTTCACCCCTCATCGGAGTATATTTGTTTACTCATTACTATAACACAGGCAGAATTGTAATCCTCACAAGACAGATTTAGATGTATGCATGTGAGACTTTATTATATATCCTTGTAAATTTAACATCTTTCAAGATTTTACTCGGCCAACACATACATGCCCATGGATCCGTTTCTTGGAGGTACTCATGCAAGTAAAAGTCTCTCTCCTGCTGCATCAATAGCCCAGCTAGTGAGAAAAAGATTAGAAAAAAACCAAAACCAAAGTTTTTCTCCGCGCAAAGATGGATCTACAGTGGGAAGGATTGTGCTGAAAGTATGTCATTTAACTTTTTTTTATTGTATTTTAATAATGTCTTAAATATGTGTAGAATTACACAGTGATGGGCTAAACTCCAATTAGAGTAAAAAAGTGAGGTTTAAAACTTATGAAAGATTGATGCTGCTTTTCAGCATTGTGGGATATTATATGTAAGTCAATGACTTGATGCCACATCATCCATTTTTATTATGAATTTTATTTTATTCATGATGGATAATCTTTTACACTTGATTTTTGTAGTATACAACATCGATATAGCAATCTAGATCAGCATGGTGTGTTTTACTTACTGCTGAGATTTTCAAACATTTACAAAGTTCTAGGATCTTTCTGATGTTGGAACAGTTAGAAAATTTGGATGGCTTAGCAACTTATCATAATTTTTGTTCTTGTTCTTGATCAGGAAGAGACTCATGGGTCTTGTTGTACACAAGTAATGTTAGAAACAGAGATCTGAGGCCAACAAAATTTTTGTTTTAGGGGCATATATATATATATATATAGAGGGCTGCTCCCCTCAGCTGCAGCCCTCCTTATCCTCAGTTGCAGGCACGTGAGGGGAGCAGCTGCAGCTGATATTAGAGGGAGGCTGCAGCTGAGGAGAGCAGCAGCCATATATATATATATATATATCATGTGATAGATCTTCAATGATATCAATCATAAATGTTGGCCCCGTTACTTTCAAATCCAAGATCCAAGTTTATTGCTCTAAACCTTGTGTCCTCTTATATTCCTCCAAAGACTTATAATTTCATTCTGTGATGTATTTTTTCTATGGACTTGATTTAATGGAATCTCTCTGTTCTAGGGAAGAATTGCACTGTTTTCATAATTGATTTCAGTTGCTTTGTTTATATATAGTTTCACTAAAAGTTGTGCATATGACATTCTTAATCATATGTTAATCTTGCTATTTTTTCTGCAGATTGAATGAAAATTGAAAAATAATTTTTGTTAAAAGAGTCCATGCAGCTAGGATGCAGCCAACATGAAGGCCAAGTATCCAGAGTAACACATTGCTATATGTTAAAATGAGATGCATGAAGTTTTTTAAAACAATGGTGCTGGTGTTGGAATAGTGCAACAACGAAATGATCATATATGAATATGTAAATTTTCATTGGCATTTGAATGTTTGTACAGAGTAGAATGTAGTTGTTTTAATTTTGTAATGGTAACGGTAAAGTGCTTTCAATGTTGAAAGGATGTTTGAATATTAATTTGAAGTGGAATGAATTTTCTTGTTTCATTTTTTGATGATTTTGGAATCGCCGGTAATAGATGTTGGGTGTAGTAGATTTGGTCTTGGATAATGGAATTAGCAATTCCAATTTATTTATGTGACACGGATTGGAAGTTGCAATGAACTGATGTATATACAGGAAAAGAAAATTAAAAATCAAATAAATAAATAAATCATATTTAAAAAAATAATTATTCCCGGCGAGATAAAACGCAGGCAAAAAGTTTTTAAAAAAGATTTTTCGTAAATTGTAAATCTTTTCCCGGCGCAAAATTAACGCCGGCAAAAGTTTTTCTAAATTTATTTTTTTTTAAATAAACTTATTTTCCCGGCGAAAAAAACGCCGGCAAATGTGTTTTGAAAATTTATTTGTGAAAAATAAACTACTTTTCCCGTGGCTAAAAAACGCCGGCAAAAGTTTTTTCTAAATTTATTATTGAAAAAATAAACATCTTTGTCCGGCGAATAAAACCTCCTTTACCGGCGAAATAAAACGCCGACAATGAATACTTTTTTCCGGCACTACCTATTTTTCGCCGGCAATGGGTATTATTGGCGTACTTTTCCCGGCGGGTTGCCGGCGCAAGAAAAATCGCCGGTAATAGTTTTTTCCGGCGTTTCTGGACCTTTACAAGAGCTTATTTAGCGCCAACAAAAGTGTAGATTGTTGTAGTGCGAACCCAATCCTCTCACAACTCATCTTAACCAAATACCTAGCCCTCACCAAACCCAAATCCTGAAGCCCTAATCCAACCCTCATCAACTGAATCCCATTCCCCCACCTCCTCCACACTTTCCCGAACTCCTTGGACCCCTATCGAAAATCACCTGACCCCAAATACCCTCATCCAATCCCGTCACCATAAAAAAAAACCCGCAGACCCCAGCCGAACCCAATTCCCCCATTCAAGAAGCCCTACTCACAGCCCCCAAATTCACAAACCTCAATCCTGACCCCAAACCAAATCCTAGCTCAAACCAAAAAAAAAAAAACCCTACATCCAGAAACAAAGGTGTCATTTCCTTTTGTTTTCTATGTTGCACTATTGGTTACTAGTGATACTTTAGACTCCCAAAACCAATGATCTATCCTTGGGCATCCATGAGAAACAAAGGTGCCAAGTGCCAACACCACTCAAACATGAACGTTTTGTCCATTGCATGGTATTTATTAGTAATATTTCTGCATAAAAACTGTCTCTTGCTTTGCACGGGCTCTTTTGCTGGAACAAATTGGACTTAAGCTTGGCTTTGATGGTAATATTGCATTTGGATAGTAATATTGCATTTGGATAGTTCAAGGCTTGTGGTTTTTGTTATATTTTGTTTATAATGTTGAATTAAGTCTCACTTGATCATGATGAACTGATTTTTCGCCACATCTTAAATCATTACTAATTGAATTTTCCACAGTAAGGTGAATCTGGACGTTGGACCCCACCTATCATTAAGATGTGTATCCGGTGACACCCATTTAAGAGGGGACCACCACCATCAATACTAGTTTTTCTGCCAACCTTCATGTGGGCCCCCCCACATGAAATAGCATCACTGACAAGGAGGAATGAAAAATATCCTATGTGCCTTCTACGAGGATGAGGCAATGGGCCCATCTATGAGGAGGTAAACAGCAGGCCAATGGCCCATCTACAAAGGTACCTCTCGCCGTTAGCTTGTAGGGGTGTTCATGGCAAGGTTGAGGCAATCCAGGCCTGGCTGTATTCGGCCTAAGCCGCATATGGCCCGCAAGTTCCAAACCTAGCCTGACTCAATCTTATCAGGCCCGAGCCTGAGTCAAGCAGTTCGGACCAGTTAGTTGGGCTTTCTACCACCATAAAGAAGTCAATCAATTTTGCGTCTTTTTTTTTTTAAGTCGTCTGGCTTGCACTTTGTATCACTTAATCCAAGTCTGGCCCAAATGTGAAATGCAGTTCCCAAAATTTTCATTTCAGGCCCAGACCATGTATCAATACCCAAGACCTGAATCCGGCCCAAAGCAAGCTGAGCCCGAGTCTAGTAGTCTCGGGGCCGAATTCACTCTCTCTTTTTCAGGGCGCTTGCTCGGGCAAAAACCTGACTTAATCAGTAGCTAGGTGAGGCTTTATGTGCCTGAAAATAGTCGCTTTTCAAAGAGGTCGGACACGCTCGTAATAATTAAAAAATAAAAATGCCTTGAATGCCTCTTTGTTTCATGTAATTAAGTTTGTAGGAATTCCAATATCAATTAGTACTACCTCTATAAGTCGTTAAAAAGGAGGAGAAATCAAACCTGAATATATCACTTAAAACAGAATAAGAGATAAAAGTAGAGTAGAGTAGAGTAGAGTAAAGTGAATTGCCCTGTCGTCTCGTTTTGCTGTTCCTTGCTCTCCATTATTCAGTTTTCATTTTTACTGATATATATTTTCTTTACACAATACTTTTTTCCAGTTTTCACAAGAAGGGAAGAAGAGCAGAATAAAAAAGGGAAAAGGGATATGGTAACATAAAAATGCCTCAATGCAATGGAGAGAAAACTTATGGGTCATTTCTCCCTTAATTCTATAGAGAGAAGCAAAAAGCAATGGAGGAGAAACCATTATATTTTCTTGAACCAACCCCTTCATCCTAAACCAATTTTTCATAAATAAATAAAAAAACGTTGGACCTGTCCTCCTAAGCAAGGGGTGAAACTTGGGTCAGTTGGGTTGGAACTGGGTTGTGAAAGAGAGGGGGCAGGTCGGAAAACTAGGTCAGTTGGGTTGTACCTGGAGCGTGGGTCGGGTTGTGAAAGGGAGCAAGTCAAATAAATGGGTGTCAGATCGTAACCAGTGAACCTCATGTATTTAATAGGTTAGTCATTTGATCCATCATTATGTTAGTTCGAGTACAACTACTTCAATATTTTAGGAGAGCAGTTTATATTAAAATGAAACAAAACAGTACTCTGTTAGAATGTAAAATGAACTTACTGTTTGAAGACAGAAAAATAGTACTCTGTTACTAGAGTTACGAATTTTAAAAATTTGCAGAAGAAGAATGATCAAGGCTAGTGTTTGACACTATGTCCTTAAGACAAAATTCGCCCCCGCAACGGTGCTAACGGGCTTCAATGGCGTTTGTCTCCCAGGATACAATGATCAATCCACACAATAGCAGCACTACAAACTATGTGACAGGCGAACCAATTGTGTAGCAGAACTCTCTCTTGACTCAGACTAATGCCCCAAATGCAATGCAGTTGCAGTGAATGGAATGAGCAAGAAGGCATGGACAAGATGATATTTATAGCCTACTTCATGTCTATTCATGGGGTTGCATCTATTCAGTGAACAGATGCTTCTCTTTGGACACACCTCTTGGGTTGGACACACCCTTTCATATGTGAATGGACACACACCTCTTGGGACACACCTCTTGGGACTAGGGACACACCCTTTCATATACGAAAGGGCACACACCTCTTGGGACTAGGGACACACCATTTCATATACGAAAAGGCACACACCTCTTGGGACTAGGGACACACCCTTTCATATACGAAAGGGCACACACCTCTTGAGTAGTGGACCGAGCCAAGCCCAACTCACGTGAAGCCCAAGCCCAAGCCCAAACCCAAGCTCGGTTTAGTTCGGGGCGTTTAGAAAGCAATTTCTCATTCACTCCTAAATGGATTAGAGCAACTATATACATGTCCATAATCTACTCATGGAGTAGATTACATTCCCATGTATTCCCACCCAAAAGGATAAGTGGGTCACACTTAGTTTTTGGCTCAAAGTTTGACAAAAAACTAGTGTAGCTCTTAGCCATTTTTCCAACAATCCCCCACATGAATGAAATTGACCGAAAGCAATGAAATGATATGCAGACACACAGAGAGAGTACAATTTGAAATTTTCTGTATAGAGAGAGGTAGCTTGTGGCCTTGAACCTTCCCTTGTGAAGTACTATCGGATTTACTAGTTGAACAGTGAACATGATGTCTTGAACTTCTCAGCCTTTTGCGTAAACCGAGACAATAGAGTTCACACAGAATCTTTCCGGACATAGTTGGTTCTCATGATTGTGTTCATTTTGGCCCCGAACAATGCCTAGTTTCATGAGTGCTTTAGAGAATTTAGCCTTATTATTCTCATAGAATCGGCCCAGTTAACACTCACATAGGTGATTCTTATTAAGAGTATTTTGTTATATCCCATCTGATTAGTCAAGATATAAGAATCATTAAAAGTGTTGCTTATCCTAATATCCGCTGCAGGTATCACTGTTAATATCATAGGAATGAGCAGGAGATTTTATCTCCATAGTGATTTCGTTAAGTCACACACAATTTGGTTGTCCCTTTGAACCTAGATCTTGGGATCTCCAGTCAACTAGGTACGGTTTCCATTATGTCAGCTTTTCATTTATAGGCTTTAAGCCCATTCCCCTCGATGAACGATTTACTTGCTCTCTCGCTAATCCTTTAGTTAAAGGATCTGCAATGTTATCTATGGACTTTATGTACTCAATTGTCATAATGCCATTAGAGAGCAGTTGTCTCACGGAATTATGCCTTCGACGAATATGTCGAGACTTACCGTTATATATTGTACTCTGTGCCTTTCCAATTGCTGATTGACTATCGCAATGAATGCAGATAGGAGGCACAGGTTTTGACCACGTTGGAATATCTTCAAGGAATTGACGAAGTCACTCAGCTTCTTCGCCAGCTTTATCCAATGCAATAAACTCAGATTCCATAGTGGATCTAGCAATGCATGTTTGTTTAGAAGATTTCCATGATACCGCTGCACCACCAAGTGTAAATAGATATCCACTTGTGGACTTTGAATCTTTAATATCTGATATCCAGTTTGCATCACAATAGCCCTCAAGTACAGCTGGATATTTAGAGTAATGCAAACCATAGTTTTGGGTGTATTTTAAATATCTTAAAACCTGAACTAAGGCCTTCCAGTGGTCTGATCCTAGGTTACTTGTGTATCTACTCAATTTACTAACATCATATGCAATGTCAAGACAAGTGCAATTCATCACATACATTAGGCTGCCAATTATATGTGCATATTCTCGTTCTGATATGCCTTTTCCATTATTCTTGGGTAAATGAATACTAATATCTATAGGTGTCCTTGCTCGATTGCTATTATCTTGATTATATTTTTAGAGTATATTCTCAATATAGTGTGATTGAGATAATATCAATCCATCTGATGTTTGAGAGATCTTTATCCCGAGTATGACATCTGCAACACCTAAATCTTTCATGTCAAACTTATTGTTTAACATTCTCTTGGTAGATTTAATGATATCAGCATTACTACCCATAATGAGCAAATCATCAACATATAAACAAATAATGACACATCCATTGTTAGTGTTCTTGACATATACACATTTGTCACATTCATTGATCTTAAACCCATTTGACATCATCAAGCTGTCAAATTTCTCATATCACTGCTTTGGTGCTTGTTTTAATCCATATAGAGATTTGACAAGCCGACAAACTTTCTTAATTTGACCTGGAACATTAAACCCTTCTGGTTGTTCCATATATATCTCCTCGTCTAATTCACCATTGAGAAATGTTGTCTTTACATCCATTTGATGTATCTCGGATTGTGTATAGCAGCAATTGTTATTAACATTCGAATGGATGTTATTCTCGTCACTGGTGAATAAGTATCAAAATAGTCCAAGTCTTCTTTTTGTCTGTACCCTTTAACAACAAGCCTGGCCTTGTATTTATCGATTGAGCCATCTGCTTTCAGCTTTCTCTTGAATATCCACTTGCATCCAAGAGTTTTGCAACCTTGTGGGAGATCTACAAGTTCCCATGTATGGTTTTGCAAAACGGATTCAATTTCACTGTTTATGGCCTCTTTCCAATATGGTGCATCGGGATTGGACACTGCTTCTTTAAAGCTTTGAGGCGTATCTTCCAACAGAAATGGTAGAAAATCTGAACCAAACGTTTTTGATGTTCTAGCCCTCTTACTCCGTCTAGGTTCATCAATCTCTTGTTGGTTTTTATTACTGCTACTAGCAGTGTTATGAGTTCTTTTAGGAGAACTCGTTTCCTTCGATGGTTTGTAAGGAAATACATGTTTAAAGAACGATGCATTCCTTGACTTAATAATAGTGTTCGGATGCATATCGGGAATTTCAGAGTTGTGAATTAGAAACCGATACGCATTGCTATTATGAGCATACCCGATGAATACACAGTCTACTGTTTTTTGTCCTATTTTCACCTTTTTAGGTGTAGTAACCGCCACTTTAGCCAAACACCCCCACACTTTCAAGTATTTGTAAGTAGGCATTCTGCCTTTCCACAATTCGTAGGGGGTTTTATTGGTTTTCTTTTGAGGTATTCGGTTGAGAATATAATTTGCAGAGAGGATAGCATCCCCCCACAAATTCTGAGGTAATCCAAAACTGATTAACATAGCATTCATCATTTCTTTTAAAGTTCTGTTTTTCCTTTCAGCAACACCATTTTGCTGAGGTGAATAAGGAGCAGTAGTTTGGTGTATAATACCATGTTGTGAACAGAATTCACCAAAAGGTGATTCGTATTCACCCCCTCTATCGCTTCTTATTACCTTAATTTTCTTATCAAGTTGATTCTCAACCTCATTCTTGTAATGTTGGAACATTTCCAAGGCCTCATCTTTACTTCTCAGTAAGTAAACATAACAGTATCTTGTGCAATCATCAATGAATGTAAGAAAATATTTCTTACCACCTTTAGTTTGAACAAACTTCAGGTCACAAATATCAGAATGAATTAATTGAAGAGGTTCAGAAGTTCTTTCAATAGATTGAAAAGAAGTGCTAGTAAGTTTAGCTTCTACACATGTTTCACATTTGATATTAGAATCAAAATTACATTTAGGCAAGCATTCCATGTTAACTAATCTATGTAATGCATCATAATTAACATGGCCTAATCTACCATGCCACACATTAGAAGACTCAAGCATATAAGCAGAAGAGTTTTTCTTATTAGGTACAATTGTCATTACATTCATTTTGAAGAGCCCATCGCTCATATATCCCTTTCCCACGTACATCCCAGATTTTGTGAGTACAAACTTGTCTGACTCAAATACAAGTTTGAAACCCTTCTTACTCAGTAATGAGCCTGATACCAGATTCTTACGAATATCAGGTACATGCAGCACATTGTTGAAGGTGAGTTCTTTTCCAGAAGTCATCTTCAATACCACCTGTCCTTGGCCTTCAACCTTAGAGGTGACAGAGTTGCCCATGAAGAGTTGTTCTCCGGTTGATGCTTGATAAGTGGAGAACATCTCTTTAATAGAGCAAACATGTCGAGTGGCCCCTGTGTCCACCCACCATTCTCTGGTGTTACCAACCAGATTGACTTCTGAGACCACAGCAGAAAGATTGATGTCTGAAACATCAGTGGAGAAAGTGTCCAATTCTGTCATGTTGGCCTGCGCTGGTTTCTTACTTGTATTGTCTTGGTCCTTGCGCTTACGACAGTCCTTAGCACGGTGGCCTGGTTTGTCGCACACATAGCATTTCCCTTTGAACTTCTTGTTGTCATTGGGACCTTGTTTTGGACCGTTGGGATTGTTCTTCCTCTTCTTGGGATTCTGCCCATGTTCCACCATATTTGCCTTAACTTCAGTGAAGGTTTTTCCTGCTTTCTTTTCAGAAGCACGATTGTCTTCCTCTATTCTCAATCTTACTATCAGCTCTTCAAGTTTCATCTCCTTTCGTTTATGCTTGAGGTAGTTCTTAAAATCCTTCCAAAGTGGTGGCAATTTTTCAATGATTGCTGCCACTTGAAAAGACTCACTAAGAGACATTCCTTCTGCATGAATTTCATGGAGGATTACTTGAAGTTCCTGAACTTGATTGATAACTGCTTTGGAATCGATCATCTTGTAGTCAAGAAATCTGCCAACAATGAATTTCTTCATTCCGGCATCTTCAGTCTTGTACTTTTTATCAAGTGAATCCCATAATTCTTTAGCAGTCTTCAATGAACAGTACACATTATATAATGTGTTGTCTAGTCCATTGAAAATGTAATTTCGACAAAGGAAGTCAGCATGCTTCCAGGCTTCTACCGCAGCAACTACTTGCTTGTCTGTTTCACCTTCTTTCAAAGCAGGAGCTTCTTCATGGAGGAACCTAGCCAAGTTCAGGGTGGTGAGATAGAACAACATCTTCTGTTGCCATCTCTTGAACTCAGTACCATTGAACTTTTCAGGTTTCTCCCCATGGTTCACCATAACAGGGGTAGGGGTGGTGACTGGAGTATTCTTCTCAATACCCATTTCTGTGTAACAGAACAGAAATCACTTAAACAGAGTATACTACAGAATTAAACAACTAATAGTACTGTAAACAGTAACTCAGACTATATGATAACCTGTAATTGGTTACTGAAGACTGAGGCAAACAGAATGCAATTTACAGAACAACCTGAAGTTCTGTAACTAAATGTATATAAAGAATGAAACTCAGTTTTACACTACTAGTTTCAGAAACAGAAGAAGAAGAAACCAGTAGAATAAACCGAAACCAGAAATACTGAAGTAAACAGAGAATAGAATGTACTCAGAACTTTAAAGAATTTTGTCTTAAGATTGTTAGTTCGAGTACAACTACTTCAGTATTTTAGGAGAGCAGTTTATATTAAAATGAAACAAAATAGTACTCTGTTAGAATGTAAAATGAACTTACTGTTTGAACACAGAAAAACAGTACTCTGTTACTGGAGTTACGAATCTCAGAAATTTGCAGAAGAAGAATGATCAAGGCTAGTGTTTGACACTATGTCCTTAAGACAAAATTCGCCCCCGCAACGGTGCCAACGGGCTTCAATGGAGTTTGTCTCCCAGGATACAATGATCAATCCACACAATAGCAGCACTACAAACTATGTGACAGGCGAACCAATTGTGTAGCAGAACTCTCTCTTAACTCGAACTAATGCCCCAAATGCAACCATGATATTTATAGCCTACTGCATGTCTATTCATGGGGTTGCATCTATTCAGTGAACAGATGCTTCTCTTTGGACACACCTCTTGGGTTGGACACACCCTTTCATATGTGAATGGACACACACCTCTTGGGACTAGGGACACACCCTTTCATATACGAAAGGGCACACACCTCTTGAGTAGTGGACCGAGCCAAGCCCAACTCACGTGAAGCCCAAGCCCAAGCCCAAACCCAAGCTCAGTTTAGTTCGGGGTGTTTAGAAAGCAATTTCTCATTCACTCCTAAATGGATTAGAGCAACTATATACATGTCCATAATCTACTCATTGAGTAGATTACATTCCCATGTATTCCCACCCAAAAGAATAAGTGGGTCACACTTAGTTTTTGGCTCAAAGTTTGACAAAAGACTAGTGTAGCTCTTAGCCATTTTTCCAACACATTCACCCAAGTGCAAGTGCAACTACAACTATAACTACAGCTACAGCAACTCTCTTTAATAAAGGCTGAGAGTGTGTAATGTCTTTACCAATGTGGGACTCTTTTCCATGTTCCTATCAGAGAACTACTTGAGCGGTCCGATACCGAAGCAATTGGGAAATTGCTCCAATCTATTGTCCTTGACACTGAGGAAGAATAGTTTTGCAGGAAGCATTCCAATTCAGATTGGTAATCTGGTAAACCTGCTGTTACTGTTAGATCTTAGTCAAAACTCACTTGGTGGTGAGATTCCATTGGAACTTGGGAATTTACTCAAGTTGGAAGTACTGAATCTCTCTCACAATATGCTCTCAGGTTTCATCTCATCTTCGCTTGTAAATGCTAGCAGTTTGATGACAGTTGATGTTTCATATAACAATTTGGAGGGTACTCTTCCTGTAAACGGAGTCTTCAAACAGGCTCCGCCTGAATTGTTTATCCATAATAAAGGTTTTTGTTGTTCAATAGGAGGCTTTCCGCCATGCAAATCCTCTTCAAAGAACTGTGGGCATGGAAGAACAGGCTGCCCAAACTTGGCAATTTTCATAATTATTATTGTTGCTGGGGCATTAGTTGTTCTCCATATTCCTGGAGGCCATGGCTTCACTAGTGAACTATTGCAGCCGTGTTAACCCTCCATTGTCCTGGTTACAAAATTATCTGGTGCTTGCATCCAATATGGTTCTTCCAAGTGATGCTATTTAATTCTTTTTCCTGATCCAGTTAATGTAGATATGCCCATTAATCATACGTTGATATCTTATTCTAGTGGCATGATGGTCTAAGAAACCGGTGAGTGTTTTGTGGTCGGATTCAATTTCAGGGGTTTATGTGAATGTATGGCCGGGGTTTTGTATTGGTGTGTATTTACTGTGTATTACATGTGGGTCTTTGATCAGTAGTTTTGGATCTTGAGATCTGTTTTTCATATTTTTGTCTCTGTAGAGATGTGTTTTGCTGGAAAAATCTCCTCTTCTTACTCAAGATGATAAATTAAAGCTTGTCCTGTTCCTTTTTATTCAAGTAGTCAATGTATGTGCATAGAATTGTATCTGATACTTTATTTCCTTATGTAAATTCCAAGTCCATGCTATAGTCATTGCGTGTGTCCATGTCATATACATGCTATTTCGGGTTGTCATTTCGTATAGTCTCTTCTTTTCTTTTCCCTAGTTTTGCATGGTTTAGAGAGAGAGCCTAGTCACCCCATTGGGAAAGCCTCAGTCACCCCAACACTGATGAGCAAGAGCAAAACATAGAGGCCTAGTGGATTGATTCCAATTGCCTGCATCACCAATGGATGGCTATGAATTGGCCTTGCAATGCCTACACAGACCAGCCTGAGATACGTGCAGATGCAAATGAATTTCGACCCAGCTTGCTGGTTCCACAGGCTTGAGGTACTTGATTTATTTATATGCAGTGTCCAGCCTGTATCAGATGTTCGCATTCTACTCTTGTTAAAAAAAAAAAGAATTAAAAAAAAATATCGATGTCATATTTGAGTCTATTCCAGGGTATGATGTAATCCTGCAATTGTTTCTGTTATTAGTTAAATATGGGTAAAGTCTGTTCATACACACTCCTGGAGTTCTGGTGATGCCAATGTATATTTCAGTTCTCATGCTAATGGCTGGACGGGGCAATATGGCAAACCAAAGGCTCAAGTTGCTTGGGATTCCTCACCCGAAGAACACAGAAAATGAGAAAACTCACAAATAAAGAACTCTTAAGATTTTATTATCAAAATCAGGAGTGAAAATAAAAGGCTCCACATATTTAAATATGAGGGAAGTAACTTCAAATCATGTCACAATTGCAAAGTCTTGAATTGGTAACTGAATAATCAATCAGCCAGACCTACTCTTTGGACCCCAAACACTCTTGACTCTTTAACATTGGATGGTTTAATGATTCAGGAAAGCGAGTACCCGGCCCTGATTGAGAACTTGATTGAATGAGACATGCTGGACATAGTTTGAAGTTAATTGTAGCTTCCCAATTGTGCCCTGCAAATGAAAGAATAAGTGAGTGCAAAAAAGAAGAAAGGGTCAGACATTAACCCGGGAAAGAAATGGATCGGTTGGCAAGTAGAATGAACATGGTTGATATTCTTTACTATGATTTGAATATTTTGGCTAAACAGATGGTGGCCATTGAATGATGTTGAATATTTTGGTAGAAGTTAATGTTTTAAAGTGAGGTTTAAAACTTATATATGAAAGATTGATGCTGCTTTTCAGCATTGTGGGATATTATATGTAAGTCAATGACTTGATGCCACATCATCCATTTTTATTATTAATTTTATTTTTTTCATGATGGTTAATCTTTTACACTTGATTTTTGTAGTATACAACATCGATATGGCAACACTAGGTAACTTGAGTTGTGTGGGTTAAATATGTATATGTAAGCTTGTGTATAAAGTTTCTATAGAAATGAAATTATTGCTACCTTAGTTGCAGGAATATGCTAAGATGGATCTTTGTAAATTATTGGCAGGTATTTTTGTGCTAATTGTAGCCTGCAAATTGATAAAAAATAATATTGCTCTAGCGGCGGCCAAATGACCAACGCTAAAAGCAATATTTTTTAAAAATTGAAATACAGCTTTTAGCGGCGGTCATGTGGCCGCCGCTAAAAGCAATTTTAGCTTTTACCGGCGGTCACACGGACGCCGCTAAAAGAAATATTTATAAAAATATAACGCTTTTAGCGGTGGTAAGAAAGTTTCTACCGGCGGCCATTTTTAATACTACCGACAACCAAAAAATAAACCCTGCTTTTAATGGCACTCAAGAGGCCGCCGCTAAAAAAAATAAATCCTGCTTTTAACGGCGCTCAAGAGGTCGCCGCTAAAGCAATTGATTTTTAGTGGCACCCATTTTTACTATTACCGGCGGCCAATGGGCAACGCAAAAAATTTTCTTCGTCGTCCCACAAACCCACGAGTTTCTTTTACCGGTGGTCGGGGCCGCCGCGACAAAAAACAATAGCGGCGGCCACTAAAACCTTTACCATCCGGACATGTACCGATGCCTACCGGCGGCCACATTAACCGACGCTAATAGTTTTACCACCTGCCACCGCTAAATGCAGTTTTTCTTGTAGTGCGCTTACCCTACCCTGAAGGGTCAGGGCATGGCTCACTGCCTCAAAACAAGAAATCATTATTTCTCTGTTTTTTTTTTTGTATGATACCAAGAATTGAGTGTCGACCAAGCGTTATCTTGTCAGACCTTAATTGCGAATGAACCATTAAGAAATCATTTGGACAATTTTTATCGAACAAAGTCATACATTCTCTGATGACTTGGGTTCCAAACATATGGTCTTATTTATTTCGTTATAAAAAAAATGGATAAAGATTTTGCTCTGTTTCGCACATTTCACATAAATTCACACGTATGAAATCATTCCAGCACAGTCTTATCTTTGAAGATTTTAAACTATTTACATTTACATACCATTTATCAATTCACATTATTTTCAATATAACACTGATCTGACTATTAAACGTTGTTGAATTTCAGTCACAAAAGTAAATGCACTTAAATAATACTATTAATTTAGACTTTTAAAAATCGGAAGTTACAATTATTTAATATGACCATATTGCTCCATTCCAACAGTAGAGAAAGTTTGGTTTGCCCACTAAGTTGGGTCTATAGTCTTAGATCATTCTCTTCGACTGTGTATAGATGCACAAATGTATAAAAATGCATGTTAATGGATCTAACACGGGTGACAACTGTCACCTTATAGAATGCCTGCCCAAGAGAACATTCATTTCTACTTCTTTGGCTGCAATTCTCTTCTTGTTAATGGATCTAACATAGGTGACACAGGATAGACCCATGATCCGTGGGTCGATTAGCCTGTTGTGCCCAACCTAATCCAGTCTAGTCCAATCCATTTATTTTATTAATTGAGTTACGTAGGACCCATTATTTTTAATTATTGATATAATCTCTACCCTTTAAATGTTTAACAGTCGAGATCAAGTTTAGAGTTGCTCTTTTCTCAATTTAAAGCTGTGTAAAGCCTTTTTGGCTACTTAAACTATGCCCTTTTCGCATCTCTATTTGCAGGCTCTATTTGTTCGAGCAGAGGTTTGGAAAATAAGAGCGTTTGACGGTCATTTTTACCCTCTGCCAACTTTAGAGAAGTAGAGGAAAAGCCTTTAAAAACCACAGCCCCCTTTTGAACGCGGTTGAGAAATAAAGGGGAAAATGGAGGAGCATGAACAACTCTCTCTAAGTCCGTAACGCCCAATCCGGTTTTTTATTCTTTATTTATTTTCAAAAAAATTAATAATATGAGAGAGTAAATTAAGATCCAAACCATTGGAGATCTTCACAAGATCAAACACAGTTACGAAACCACATTTCAGCCGTTGGATCATCACAAATCTCAAGATATTTATAAAAAAATCCTTTTTTTTAAATCGGTAACGGTAAAATATATTAAAGACTTAAGAAAGGTTCAACAAAGAAGATGGACAGCAAAAAAAAAAACAAAAACCTGCATAAGTATTAGAGCTAAATACCGACACAAACAACAACTTACAAAGGAGCAGGCAAAGCTACCTCTCTTTATACCCCCAACTTAGCCAAAGAATCCACCATGCCATACCGTGACCGAAGCACATGATGAAACTCAACTTTCAAAGATGAGGACCAAGTCTTGATTTCATTGAAAAGAAATTTGGATTTCCATGGACCCTTCTCCAAACAAAACATCGAAGAAATCGCATTTAAGGAATCACTTTCAACCACTATGCTACGAAAATTATTTGAGACACAGATCTTTAGAGCTTCCAATATAGCTAACACTTCGGCTTCATTAGAATCCTTGATGCCTATATACTTTGAGAACATAAAAATACCTCTCCCTTGTAGTTCCTCAAGATGCCACCTATACCTGCAGGTCTTGGTTTTCCGCTTACCGTGCCATCTACATTAAATTTAAGAACATTAGGAGAAGGGGGAGACCAAGTGACTAAAGGTCTCTTCTAAACACATCCGCTTATCAAACAAGCTTGTGGGTCCCCAACAAGAAACCCAAACTGTTAAATCTCTTTGAAAGACTGAACACAGCTACGAGTCAAACTTCAAAGCTTGATATCTTGTGGATCTCGAGAAGTTCTTAAATAAATATCAACCATTGATGTACCATGCTCGATTCTGGATTGGTCCACAAGCAATCATGTTTTTTTCTCTCTCTTTTTATGTTTTTGGGACACTAAATCACAATCTAAACCATTGAAATTGTTCATAAGGTCAAACATCACTATGGGTCCAAACTTCAACCGTTGGATCATCACTAATCTCGAGATATTTGTGGGGCATTTGATATTATTATTTGGATTTTATGGGCTCCAAATACAAGCTCCAAACCGTTAAATTTGTCTGGAAGGATGAACACGGTTATGGGGTGAAATTTCAAAGTTTGGTTGATTCCTTGTGGATCTATAGGAATTTATGATTTGTTTTAACATTGATTGAAAAAAGTCTATTTAAAATAGATCCTTCTATTACCAAACAGTCCTTTTGATTATGAAAAGGAGAATTTGAGTGCAATTGCTCTATGCAATCTCTCCCAGAAAGGAATGGCATGAAGCCCCTTATCTCTGATTTCTTCCATTTCTTCCCCTGCATGCCCCGTGTCAAACACCGTACCCCATCAATAAGGCTCGCAGATTCCAAATATAGGGGCACCTTTTTTCATGACTTGCATGGGATATGCCAGTAGACCGACTCAAACTCTGTCAGGAAAGGTCATGCAACCGTCTGAGTTCATACGAAGATCAAATGTGAATTTCAAAAAATAACATCAAATAACCTTTTCTTTTAGAGAAATAAAATTAAAAGAAGATGAAAAATGAGCAACTAGGGTGATCGCTGGTTTATTTATTTCTCATCTTCTTTTGATTCTATTTCTCTAAAATGAATGATTATTTGATGCTCGTTGTTGAAAATTCACTAGTAATCTTCATTTTGAATAGAACGCTAGAAAAAGGCCATTAGTAAAATCTTCAAAATTTAGTATTTTACTATTTTCAGTTAAATGCCTGTTAGAAAGGATATTTTAGTATAAATATAAATATTTAAAAAATAAAAAATAGAAGGGTCGGACCTAGTATTGTCCAAGGCTGTTTTGAGGGCTTGTGAAAAACTCTTCGTCCTTTTTACTGGAAACAAAAACCCTTATTTTAAGGGCGTTCTTAGGGTCGGGCCCCATGTTTGAGGGCCGGATTGATTGGCCTAACCATAGCCATTATTTCAGTTGTATATATCACAAAAGACAGTGGCGACTCATAGATTTGAAAGAAAAAAAAAAGACCTAATGTGCATACAAAGCTACGGTGCTCTAGCTGTGGGAAAAAAAGCTTGGAAAAAATTTAATATGAGTTCGATTACAATTGCAATTTGCAATGAAAAAAAAAAAAACAAAACTAGGCTGGGGTAAGGCATGTTTGTGCATGAGAATTTATTCAATGTCCATTTTTGTGCTATCTTCAGATTTCAGGGTTTGGTGTGGGAAAACAATTTCTATGCTGAAACGGTAATACAACAGAAATAAATTCTTGCTTGAGCCTCACTTTGCCTTCCACAAAATTAGCAGAATATGCTTTTTTCGATGCATGAAGCTGCAGAAAATGTCCACACAAAATGACAGAGGTGCTTCTACTCCAAAAATTATTTTGATATTCTGCAAAAAATAAAAAAAAAAAGCTCTGCACATGTTTATCTTCCTAACCTGAGCTAGTTTAGCACTTTACTAACATAGTAAAAGTCTAGTAAAGCCTCCATTTTTCAGACAACATGTCATATCAAAAGCACTGTAATTCAAAACTCCCTTCATCTTTTTTTTTTTTAAAAGTCAGAAAGCAACCACCTTTATCAACTAAAATACAAAAAAAAAAAATTACTCCACTTTCCCATACAAAAAGAAAAAAAGATTATATAACAAATAACTAAAAATAAAATACCATCATAACTCACTTATATTTTGGGGATAATAACAGAATACCTACCTGTACTTTGGTCAAAATGCAGACCACCCCCTGGACTTTGGTATTTTATGCTAAACCTACCTGTATTTTATATCACAATGCAAATAGAGATGGCTGTGACGGAAAATATGGAATGACGAATTAACCCCTTCATATATAAGATGTGTCTTGGCGTTTTTTTTTTATCATTTTCCCTTTTTCGCTTGCGGCTAGGGTTTCCTTCTCCCCAAAGTCTAACTTCATCTGAATCGAATACCAAAACCTTAATTCCCAAATGCCTGAGTTCAAGATTCCAACTTTCCTCTCCTCCTCCTTCATCTTCCTCCTCCTACTAGGGCCAAGTGTAAGAAGAAGCGCATAAGGAGGCTAAAGAGAAAGCGCCGAAAGATGAGGCAGAGATCCAAGTAGTTTGCTGGATAGAGGGAAGAATCTTCCTTCATGACCAGGGTCATAGGTTGTAGGGCTCTTTCTTTTTGTTACTTTACCTTCACTGGAGGTTAACATAAAAGAGATGTCCCCTCCCTAATGGTCTCTCTCTGCCATTGTTACTTTTCTGGTTTCGCTCGTCCTGATTGCAACTACCATTTTTGGCAAGGATTATAAAAGAAGGTTATGGTATGTGGCCTGCTGGAGTCCGTGAAGTGACTTGCTTTCACAGGATTTTGATGAAGGAGGAGATGTCCCCTGCCTAATGTTTTGCAACTTTACCAGTTTGCTTAGACACTTTAATCATTTGTGTGTTTTTAATATCATGAGGATGTTTGAAAGGGTTTGAGATCAAAGGGAATCATTTGTGTGTTTTTAATATCCTGAGGATGTCTGAGAGGGTTTAAGATCACGGGGATGGATTTTGAGAAAGACACTAGGTTTGGGGAGCATCTCCATCGGAGGGTTTGGGGAGGGAAGGAGGGATTTGAGGAGTCTTTGACTCTGGTTCGAGGATTTCTTCGAGAGACAGTGGTTTGATGGCGGAGAGCTTGGAGGTGGTGGCGGGGAGATCTGGAGCGTTGGATGAAGGGGTATCCCTCGCTTTACGGCCCAGCCTTCTTCATCTCTGCCCATTTACAATATCAGGCAGATGGCCAACCAGATGTATGATTGGAATTCTCCGCCTGCTAAACCACCTCCATCAAATTGAGAGTTTTGACAACGAGAACAATGAGTACAGGAGTTTTGAGAAAAAAATGACCGAGAGCTGCTCTTATATCATTACCATTTTTATACGCTAGGTTCAGGGGTAAATACGTCTTTTAGGACAATGATTTTGAGCGGTTTATTTCGATGATAGATTTATAGCATTCTTTAATTGGTAGATTTATAACATTCATTAATTTGTCCCAAGATCCCTTACTGGCATACCTGAAACTGTAATGTGGGGCACATCTATTAATAATCAGGTCCCTTCATAATGGTTGTCATCCCCCTAATGTCATATCTTCAAACTTTACTTCAATAGGTGTAGATTTGACAGTAAGATTGAGCACATGGCAGATATTGTGATTAACATAAGCTTATTTTAATTACGTTCTCAAGCTTGCCAAGAGATTAACTTCTATTAAAGTAAAGCCTAGGGTATGACAAAAGGGGAGATGACTTTCATTTTGAACGGACTGGATGGACCTGGATTTCCCAAGGATGGAGAGATTAAAAAAAAAAACAAAAAGAAAAAGAAAGAAAAGAAATAAGCTCCAGACATTCCAAGGGTAGAGATCTCAAAATAAACAGTGCATATAGCGTCTATATAACTTGAATAATTAAATGAAGATGAAATGAAGCAAGTATGTGTGTATGGAATTTTAGGATATCTTATAATGGATAGGTGGGTATGAAATTACCTTTAAATCCCCATTTTAATAAAAGGGGGGCTGGGGCTGGGTCGGGCCAGAATTCCACTTCCAATTGCCTGACCCAGATTAAGTAGTGGTAGAAAGCCCAGCGATTAAAAATAAAAATTGTGAGTTGTAATCCGTCAGTCCCACCTATAGGGGACATCACTCAGATCACTATTTCCGAAGGGACGGGACGGAACATACGAGATGAGGTAGCAACATTCATGAGCCTACTTGGTTGGTAGTAGGGACTACTTCCGAGTGTACGACATACTGTAAGCCGTGGTGGAATATGCGTATGGATTTACTAATAAACTAAGGGAAAGTTTTCAACATAATCGATGTGGGAATTGGGATGGATGGAAGGGTAGGGGCGGCCATTTCCTCCCAAATACTTATACCAGACCACAAGAAAGAGAGACAGAGAGACAACATGGTCTTTTTACTGGTGGGAGATTTGAAGAAGAATCTCTGATATCTTGGAGATGAGATTCTTCAGTTCAGGAGGCATAGAGAAATTGACATCTCAAGACATGGCAGAAGGCAATGTGATGTGAGTAAAACCCTTCCCTTCCCTGCTATATGTACATATAATCTGTTGGTGATTTCCCCCTGGCCCTCTCCTTTTGCTCATCTATATTTCATGTCACATGCATTTGCAGTGTCAATATGAATATGAATATGAATATAGTATGGAGGCAGAGTAGCTGCTGGCATGTACGACTTATGAAAGCTGTAATCCATATACAGTATGGATTTACTAATTAACTTCTTCTATTCGCTTCTTCTTCTTCTCTGCATTAAGAGGGTTTTGTTTGCCTTTTTCCCCCGACCTTGTTGGAAAGACTGTATTTTTCAATTCTGTACTTAGTATGCTAAGTGGCGGATTGTTGGAAATTGAGTTGGTTTGGAGATTGCTGTGTTGAATGTTTGGTGATGCATTTGGATGAAGAGAAAAGAGGGAGTTTTGTTGTTGATATTCGAATAGGCAGATTACTTGTTGTCGGAAACCAAGTAAGAGATATAGGATCTCTGGTCATATTCCATCACATATACAGGAAACTCCTCCCTGCCTATTAATTATCTGTGTTCGCCATTACCACCATTATCTGTGTCTACGTTTTTCAACCTCCACTGGCCTTGTTGGAGTTGTCCTTTCTTTTCTTTTCTTTTTTTTTTTGGCCCACATGACGAATGGACCAGTGGAGCTCATTGTGGGTCCCAGCTGAAAATGGCATGGGTCTTGTACACGTTTCACAGATAACATTGGTGTGTGACGCAGTACGAAAGTCCAAAAGAGGCTCTGCGCCCACATGATGGACCCAGCCATCCAACCCAACCTTTGGATTCGGTCCACAAGCCCAAATTGGCTGAGAAGGCTACTGTGGCATTCTAGATTTATTTTAAGTTTAATTAGAAATTATTTCTTGTTTTAAACATTCATTAGGATTGGTAACTTTCTATTTTCTTACAGTTTCCCGCATTGGATGCCTTACTACATTATAAATAGAGAAGCACTCCATTGTAATGGGTATGCTTAATTTCAATTGATAATAAGATTTCTGAGTTTATCGTGAGTTCCACTTTGGTTTCATGGTTTTGTTTGTACCCAGTGGCTGGAATCCCTCTTGGATTCGATCAATCCTTCGGGATATTGATCTATCGTCTCGATCGCGAATATTGGCTGTGCCAATTTGGTATAAGAGCCAAATTCCGATCGCTGTGGAGACGTTGTCCTTCCCGGAATTCTCTCTCTCTCTCTCTCCATCACATCGAATTACCTTATCCCAATCCACCACCGACACAACCTCTGCTCCGAGACCCATCTCCCCATCGACTACTGCCCACTGCCGACACTACAACAATTTGCACTATTACCGGTATTTTTTTCCGGCGGAATCATTAAATGCCGGGGAAAGTATAACTTTTACCGGCGAAAATGGTTGTTTCGCCGGGAAAAGATAGAGTTTTCTCGGTGACAGATTTTTGCCGGCAAAGGTTTAGTTTTTCCCGGCGATTTGTTTTTTTCGCCGGCAAAGGTGAATGTTTTCCCGGCGAATTATTTTTTTCGCCGGCAACTGTCAATGTTTTATCCCATATTTCACCCGCCCACTCCCACCAAGTGTCCACGCCTTTATTTTTCTTCCCTCAAAGAACATATTTTCGCCGTTCTCAATCGACAAACCCGTTCTGCATCTCCTCCCTCTTGGTCCCGTCACCCATCTTGATCCCTCATGTCTCTAACCCATCCCTCTCTCGCCCGCCATCCTCTCCACCCGCTACCCTGCGTCTCGATCCCTCCGTCTCCCCTGCGTAGAGAATCCCCATCACATGCGCAGACCACCATCTCCCTCTCCCACGCAAGCCATCTCCCTAACGACCTCAACCCTCTCCTCCATCTCCCAGGCGACCTGGTCCCCCTCTCCCTCTCACCACTCCCTCTCTCGATCACCCTGTGTCTCGCGGCTGTGCTTGAATATTTCCCTGCTGAGGTAAAATAATTTTTTTTGGGTTCAATCTTCTTTTTGTTTATGGGTTTTACTTTGAATCTAGGAAGTGGAAATGGGGTTTTGTTGGATTCCCATTTGGTTTCCAGATTCTGTGGTTTTACTTGATTTTATTGGGGGTTTTCCTCGAATCTTTGTGGAGCTAATGGCTTCCTGGAATTCTATTTACTGCAATTTTATTTGATGATTTTTAGGGTATTCTTTGAGACTTGGTTTGGTGTTTGGTTTCAATCTCAGTACAGCAGATGGGTTTATTACTAACCAATCTTGTTTTGAGTACTTTTGCAACTAGTCATTAGCAGTGAAATAAGAGACACTCTAGTTCATTATTAACTAATCCTCCATTTTGTTCAGTTTGAACCGATGTAAAGAAGTTCTTAGACAAATTTGTGTTTTTTTTCCCTTTCCTCTTTTTCTCTGTGGATCATCTCACTGCCTTTTCCTTTGTTTTGTTGCTGATTTCTAGAAGAAATTATGAAATTTAAAAAATGGAAATTCCATGGTGAACTAGCTACTGTCACACTTTGATTTCCTTTTTCTAGGTCCTTCATGTTAGTTTATGAAGATTGCCGCTCTGGGTTTGGTTTTTTGTGGCTCTGTGGTCAGTGGGAATGTCTCACTGCAATTCCTGCCGGTTTCGCTTAACCAGGCGATTGGGGCGACGACGCCCTTCTTCACTGCGGTTTTTGCCTATGTTATGACGGTGAAGAGGGAGGATTGGCTGACTTATGCTGCGCTTGTACCGGTTGACGCTGGTGTTGTCATTGCCAGTGGGGTGAGAGCTTGTTCCGCTCTTCTTTTAAAAGTTTGAATTGGGTGTGGTTTGATTCGGTTGTTTTAGTTCAATAGTGCTGTGTTTTGTTTTTCCCCTCAATTGCATTGTAAATTTCTCATACAATATTACAAGATTGATAGGAACTCTGATGCATCTAAGTATTGATTAACATTTGTGGGTGGTGCTATTTCAAGTTGTTTGTTTTGATTAGTAGAGTAGAACTCTCAACCCATACTAGAGTTCTCTTGAACAAGTCTAGTTACCACTTGGGTGCATATCCAAATAGTGTCATCTAAATCGCAAAGGGTCAGACCAATAAAATATGGAGTCTTTGGTGAGTTTTTCCATTACAACTAGTATTCTTTTCTCAAAGAGAAAGGACCTGTTTTTGGACACCTAACAAGAAACAAATTTATCATGAGCTTCTTGGGATCAGGTTAACTGGCAATAGCCCATTAGTGTATGAAGCTGCAAAATTTCTTGTCTAATTTTGACTTCTAAATTTCGCTCATTGCTTTTACACTCCTCTTCTTGAATTTCCAATGGGATTTGTGGATATGGTATTGAGCTTAGGTCCCTTCTTCATTTTGTTTAGTTAATGGCATTAGCTACTGACGGATATAATAGAAAGGATGGAGGAAAAAGACTGTTTGCATTTGAGTGCTGAAATAATTGTACTATTGCTGTATCTTTTGATCTATGGATTTCACGTAATAATTGTACTTAGTTTTGTAGTTTGATGGATCGTCATTCATTAATCTGGATATCTCTGTGGCTTTTACCTCTAGGGGGAACCAAGTTTTCATCTGTTTGGGTTTATAATTTGTGTTGCTGCTACCGCTGCAAGAGCGCTTAAGTCGGTGCTTCAAGGGATTTTGCTGTCTTCTGAGGGGTAACAAATGGATTTTTCTTCAATTATATTTTAGAATGAATTATTTCTCACTCGATCAAAGCTGCATTTCATTAGCACGTCACTCCTGTCAGGAGTATTTTAAAAAATATATATATTTTTTATTTTCTTTCTGTGATGAAGGCATTAGTATCTAATGTTTTCATTGTACATTTTAGTTGATTCTGAATCTGGATGCCTATACTAATTTTTCATGAATTTTTTTATTTATTTCTATTTAAAGGAGAAGCTGAATTCTATGAATCTCCTTCTCTACATGGCACCAATAGCTGTTGTGTTCCTACTTCCTGCAACACTTTTGATGGAGGAAAATGTGGTTGGCATTACATTGGCACTTGCAAGAAAAGATACGAAAATCATCTGGTACTTACTCTTCAATTCTGCCCTGGCATATTTTGTCAATCTGACAAATTTCTTGGTCACAAAACACACCAGCGCATTGACACTCCAGGTACTCTCTCTCTCCCCCTTTAAAAAGGGTGTCTACCACAATCCTTTTTCTATGTCCTTCATGTTTGTTTATGAATCGTTGCTCTCTCTTGGCTGCAACTGACAGATAAGCTAGCTTTTTCCCTTTAAATTAGTGGTTAAGCCTTGAACTTGGAGTTCAACTGCCTTTTTCTATAGCATTTCCCACCTGGCTATATTCGTAAACCATATGTGAAAGAGGCCCTTAAATTCATTCAAAGCTGTTATGTTTTGAAGGAAGCTAAATGTAGAAGAGAAGGATCATTATCAACCTGTTCTTGGGTGTAGTCCCCTCTCAAACTGTGTAATTGTTACCCTTTTTTTCTGTCAGAATGATCATAACTACGTAAAGTGCTCTATAATGGAAGGTCGGGCTTCAACCATTGTGGATGTGGCAACACTACCTCCTCTTTCTAGATAACCAATCATTTTCTTTGAGAAAAGATAAGAAAACAAACCATAGAATATAGAACAACCAGTATAGGGTGACCATGCGGGGAACTTAGGAAACAACAAAACCACCAACAAAAATCAAACCTGACAAAAAACAAGCCTGGGCTGCTGGGCAGTACAAGCAAGAAAGCAACCCATCCCTACCTGAAAAATGCCAAACAAACACTGTACCACACCCAAACCCCCACAAATTACAATCAGGAGCCCACATAAAGAGATTTGCTATCAATTCTTTGCTTTTCCAAAGAGTCAGCTAGCTCATTAGCTTCCCTTAGGCACTACAGGAACTGCCTCTAGATTTAAACTGATAAACTCAATTTCTTTTAGGAAAAATTATACTTCCAAGGACATCCCCCCCTTGTTGTGAGTTGTGAGTCTTGTGACCCAACTGACCGCTTGGTGGATTCATTTCCACATTTCCTTGAGTAGGAAATTCTTAAAGATTATAATGTTTCTTTGATGGCTATAATTTTCACATGATTAGAATCCCTCACTCCAATCGTCATTGTGAAGGCGAGAACACTTTGAACACCACCTCCACTTCATCGTGTAACGACCCATAGAGCAAGAAAACCCATGTTTGGAATAGCTGATACTTTTGTGATGATGCTAACTAAGGGGCTACATCTATTGCAGATTTGCTGGAGAAGTAAGACTTGTATTGCATTATGCGAATCTGAATTCTGTAAAATCTGGTGGTGTAAGTTCAATTTTTGTTTGACTTGAATTGACTGTTGTTGTTATATTCCTGCTTTCTAGAGTTCCTACTCTATAAATTTGTTTTTTGTGTTTGATTCTATAATAATTCATTCCTCTGATGTTTGTGTGTCTTCTCTTTGCATTCAAAGAAGTCCCACTTCCACCTTCGCGTCTTTAACTGACTGGTCTCATTATAGAGTATACCCGGTTTTGATTTGAGTGAGATATTAGTAGTGAAAAGTTCATTCCTCCCACTGTGTAATTGGGAAGTCAATTCTTGATTTCTGTTGAGAGAGGGTTTAGTATATTAGCTTCTGAAGCTCAGTTACTCAGAGTGACCATGAGAACCAGGAAACCAAAGCGCCCAGAGGTACATACAACTTGATTTGTTACTTTGTGAACTCATGTGTCAAAGCTAGGACATGTATCAATCGAATTACGTTTTCTTTCTACTTATGTTTGTGTGTGCAGCCTTTTTGGCGTTCCATTGTAATGAAAAAATGGCTAAACATCAAGCCTAAGGTTAATGACTTCAGCGAAGATGAGGTTGATACAGAGACAGAGAGTGAGGATGATGGTATATGACAGCAAACTATCTCCTTTTTTATGGTCAATCTTGGGTGAGGGTGATTGATTCACTTATGCATCTAATTGCTCTTATTTATTGTAAAATTTTCTGTTTTATTGTCTGAAGATGCAAAAGGAAACAACACGAATCAGGCTCGCAGGATGGAGAGGAAGCAATCTGTAAGCCCAGTTCGAGCTTCAGGTAACTGTAAATACAAAAAAAAAAAAAAAGTTTTTTCTTCTTCTCTATAGAGTCATCATACTCAAGTTCCTGTTAGAAATTTTAAGCTTGGTCGATCTCATGGTAATCTGATGTTATGTTTGGTATTTGCACTCATATAACAAGATTGGAAATGAAAATTCTTGCAGCATACAACTGTTGCACTAAGAACACCTTATGGTATCATGCTGGTTTATTGTAAGTTTCAAGTAGTATCACTTGCTTAAAGGGGAAAAAGATAATTCCTACAAGGACAAGAATCCAGTGTGCTGAAACTCATCTTATGGACTAGCTGCATGCCTGCATCTCCTTCAGTGAGAAATTATACATATGATCAACATATAAAGAACATAACCTGATAACCATGGTCTTGTTGCTGTCTTGCAGGCATTGAACTGAAAAAAGCGTAATTTCCTTTTAAAGAACCTGACTTGAACCCACAACCCCATGGACCATGGTTGTGAGATAGTGTCAAACATATAACCTTATAATAATCATTAGATATTTCAGGATATTTATAAGAACTTAAGAACTTGGGGGGGACAATATCATGTTAATTCTTGCTCCACCCACTTTACCGTCTAATCCGATACAGCTTCCTCATCAGGCAAATGCTTTGGGTACTTGGAAGTGAAGCATTTCATCAAATGATCAATAACGATATCATTTTTTCCCTCTTTTCCTTGTCTGATTCTTATAATGCATCTTTCTTGATCTAAATCAGCGTGTTTGATCTGTCCAGGAACGCCATCAAATGGTCCTCCATCGAAGCATAGGAGGGGGAAGTCAGAAACTCTTCGTGTCCAATACATAAAAACAAAGGATGTGAGGTTTGGAAAGTTTGTGTAGATTAAATACTCAGGCACGGATTTGTGAAACATTAAAATTATGTGTTATTTGTATTTTATCATGGTGTGTAGGGTAACAATTGGCACATGGCATGTTGCGGGAAGAGTTCCACATGAAGATCTTCAGATTGATGAGTGGCTCTGTATGAAAGAAGCAGCAGACATGTACATTCTTGGGTGAGTACTTCTAATGAAGATGAATTGCTGTAAGTACCTGCTTGCAAAGTTAGTAACATAAAATGCAAAGATTGGAAGGTCAGTTATCAGGCGTGGTTTCTTGATAGTAGGTAAAATAATGTCTGTATGCACGTAGAATGATTGTGGTGGCTCTTATGACTGAATGAATGAATTTAAGTTGAAAGGGGCGAAAGAGCTACATGGTCTTGGGAATTTCTTTTGTATTCTATCAGATCCTCACCTACTTATTGACTTTACAAGTGCCTGGTCATATAAATAATTCTTACTGTCTCATACCTTTTATGTTATAATTGATCAGTAAGATGAAAACTAATCCATACTACCAGACGACGACATTGGCTTAATTGATAGCTTTAAAACATACAGACAAATTGATTAACAATAGAATCATGTGTGATAAGGTGGGGATGAACAATTAAATGTGTTTAGTTTCCCCCCTCTTGTGGCACCCATCAAGTGTACCATTTTCTCTCTCTGTTGCTGCCAAGGGCGGGGACCAGCTCCTGGGAAGAGGAGTGAGGTTTTTTTCTTCATTTTTAATGCTGCTGCTGCTTCTTCTTCTTCCTTCTTTTTCTTTAGATTATACTCTGGCCACGTACAAAGGCTGATAAAGCCATTTTAGTATAATGAGTCAAGGCATACAGAGTATGAAGGGAGAACGTGCTCTTACTTATATATGTATAGCATCTATAAACGCAACGCGTGGATTCCTTGCTGGATCATCGTAACCGTCCAACTGCTTAGGAACAGTGTAGGGGATGCTAAAAAGAGGGGTCCTTGATTTAAGTACAGATTGGCTTTTGATACTTTTGGAATGCAAGTCCAAGAAGTGTTGGACAAGCATCCATAACCTTCACCCCTCATCAGAGTATATTTGTTTACTCATTACTGTAACACAGGCAGAATTGGAATCCTCACAAGACAGATTTTAGATGTATGCGTGTGAGACTTTATTATATATCCTTGTAAATTTAACATCTTCCAAGATTTTACTTGGCCAACACATACATGCCCATGGATATATTTCTTGGAGGTACTCATGCAAGTTAAAGTCTCTCTCCTGCTGCATCAGTAGCCCAACTAGTGAGAAAAAGATTAGAAAAAAACCAAAACCAAAGTTTTTCTCCGCACAAAGATGGATCTACAGTGGGAAGGATTGTGCTGAAAGTATGTCATTTAACTTTTTTTTATTGTATTTTAATAATGTCTTAAATATGTGTAGAATTACACAGTGATGGGCTAAACTTCAATTAGAGTAAAAAAGTGAGGTTTAAAACTTATGAAAGATTGATGCTGCTTTTCAGCATTGTGGGATATTATATGTAAGTCAATGACTTGATGCCACATCATCCATTTTTATTATTAATTTTATTTTATTCATGATGGATAATCTTTTACACTTGATTTTTGTAGTATACAACATCGATATGGCAATCTAGATCAGCATGGTGTGTTTTACTTACTGCTGAAATTTTCAAACACTTACAAAGTTCTAGGATCTTTCTGATGTTGGAACAGTTAGAAAATTTGGATGGCTTAGCAACTTATCATAATTTTTGTTTTTGTTCTTGTTCTTGATCAGGAAGAGACTCATGGGTCTTGTTGTACACAAGTAATGTTAGAAACAGAGACCTGAGGCCAACAAATTTTTTGTTTTAGGGGCATATATATATATATATATATATATATATATATATATATATATCATGTGATAGATCTTCAATGATATCAATCATAAATGCTGGCCCCATTACTTTCAAATCCAAGATCCAAGTTTATTGCTTTAAACCTTGTGTCCTCTTATATTCCTCCAAAGACTTTTAATTTCATTCTGTGATGTATTTTTTCTATGGACTTGATTTAATGAAATCTCTCTGTTCTAAGGAAGAATTGCACTGTTTTCATAATTGATTTCAGTTGCTTTGTTTATATATAGTTTCACTAAAAGTTGTGCATATGACATTTAATCATATGTTAATCTTGCTATTCTTTTATGCAGATTGAATGAAAATTGAAAAATAAATTTTGTTAAAAGAGTCCATGCAGCTAGGATTCAGCCAACATGAAGGCCAAGTATTCAAAGTAACACATTGCTATATGTTAAAATGATATGCATGAAGTTTGTTGGAATGGTGCAACAAGGAAATGATCATATATGAACATGTAAATTTTCATTGGCATTTGAATGTTGGTACATAGTAGAATGTAGTTGTTTTAATTTTGTAATGGTAATGGTAAAGTGCTTTCAATGTTGAAAGGATGTTTGAATATTAATTTGAAGTGGAATGAATTTTTTTGTTTCATTTTTTCATGATTTTGGAATGGAAATGGATGTTGGGTGTAGTAGATTTGGTCTTGGATAATGGAATTAGCAATTTCAATTTATTCATGTGACACAGGTTGGAAGTTGTAATGAACTGATGTATATACAGGAAAAGAAAATTAAAAATCAAATAAATAAATAAATAAATCATATTTAAAAAAACAATTATTCCTGGCGAGATAAAGCGCCGGCAAAAAAATTTTAAAAAAGATTTTTCGTAAATTGTAAATCTTTTCCTTGCGCAAAATTAACGCCGGCTAAAGTTTTTCTAAATTTATTTTTTTTTAAATAAACTTATTTTCCCGGCGAAAAAAAACGCCGGCAAGAATTTTTCTCTATTTATTATTGAAAAAACGCGGGCAAATGTTTTTTGAAAATTTATTTGTGAAAAAATATACTACTTTTCCCTGTGCAAAAAAACGTCGGCAAAAGTTTTTTTTTAAATTTATTATTGAAAAAATAAACATCTTTGCCCGGCGAGTAAAACCTCCTTTATCGGCGAAATAAAACGCCAACAATGTATACTTTTTCCAGGCGCTACCTATTTTTCGCCGGCAATGGGTAATACTTGCGTACTTTTTCCGGCGGGTTGCTGGCGCAAGAAAAATCGCCGGTAATAGTTTTTCCCGGCGTTTTCTGGACCTTTACCGGCGCTTATTTAGCGCCGGCAAAAGTGTAGATTGTTATAGTGCGAACCCAATCCTCCCACATCTCATCTTAACCGAACACCCAACTTTCACCAAACCCAAATCCTGAAGCCCTAATCCAACCCTCATCAACCGAATCACATTCCCCCACCTCCTCCACACTTTCCCAAACTCCTTGAACCCCTATCGAAAATCACCTGACCCCAAATACCCTCATCCAATCCCGTCACCATAAAAAAAACCCGCAGACCACAGCCGAACCCAATTCCCCCATTCGAGAAGCCCTACGCACAGCCCCCAAATTCACAAACCTCAATCTCAATCCTGACCCCCAAACCAAACCCTAGCTCACGCCAAAAAAAAAAAACCCTACATCCAGAAACAAAGGTGTCATTTCCTTTTGTTTTCTATGTTGCACTATTGGTTACTAGTGATACTTTAAACTCCCATAACCAATGATCTATCCTTGGGCATCCATGAGAAACAAAGGTGCCAACACCACTCAAACATGAACGTTTTGTCCATTGCATGGTATTTATTAGTAATGTATCTGCATAAAAACCGTCTCTTGCTTTGCACGGGCTCTTTTGCTGGAACAAATTGGACTTAAGCTTGGCTCGAAAGTGGTTAATCGAGTTTTACCTCAGTCCGAGTTTGCTATAAAATTTCACTTGAGCTTAATTCAGTTTAAGCTGATGCATTTTAATAACTTGCCACTTTATTTAGAGCATAGGTGGAGCTCAAACTGGTGCTCCAGCTTTATTTTGAGCTCAAACACGAGCTTTATTAGGCTAATTATTTATGCTCAAGTGCTCAATTCAATTTTGCTTAATGTATTAAAGTATTTAAAAAAGAAAAAGAAGAAGTTAATAATAATGACCAACATTAAACTTTTAACAGTTTCATTTCTTATCCCTATCATACATCTCTCATCCGTAAACTTTTGTGATTGGTTGCATTCAGGGATGCACCATATAAGTTGTACTGTCAAAAGATCTGATTTTTTTGTAGAATGGCCCATTTAATAAACTTTCATTCCCAAGAGCTGGATCTAAGTAAATATTGAGACTAACAACTAAATACACCCGGGTTGGATAGGCTTTGATTCGATAGGCCCGTCGTGAATGAACACCTTTAGGGGTCATTTGTTTACACTCGTTTACGCATCACATGCATAAATTTTGGTTCTTGAATAAGTCGAATACCAGTGTGAATGTGATTAACCCTGTCCGCTCAACCGAACTAGCTCTGTGCTTGGGTTGTCGAATTTTTTACTAACCACAATAATAGTGCTCCAAGTGAATTTATGATAGGAAAGCTAAAGGGAGAATCTTACGCTAGTGTGAGCCTTTTTTTCAATTTTTTGAAGAACAATGTGATGAAGCCTTTTTTTCATTTTTTTGAAGAACAATGTGATGAAATTTACTATGGAAAAAAAGTCATTGCAGTCCATCGACACAACAAATTGCTATATAATACAAAATTACGCAATTAAAATATTGGTAACTGTAATGTCCCTCCCTATACGCATGCATGAAATTGTCCGCTTTGGCCCACGGGCTTCACGATTTTATTTGTGATGGGCCTCAACCCATCAAAAGGCTTCATGCAAAGTAAGGGTGTAAGCTCTACATATAACCTCATTTGCTTTTCTCTCTATAGTCGATGTGGGATTCCGGGGCGTCACATTCCACCCTCCTTAAGGCTGCACGTCCCTGTATAGTAGCATGCCAGCCCCTGTAGCCTGTCAGCCCTATTGGCCCTCCCACATGGAAACCCGCCCACTTGCACCAGCCTCGGTAGGGGACCCACACTCGAACTGGTCGAGAGTCGGCTCTGATACCAATTTGTTGTGATAGTGTGTGCAGAAGCGTGCAATCAACAAGCAAACAAATCAAGCGACACAAAAGGAACACAAATTTACGTGGTTCAGTGAGTTCACACCTATGTCCACGGACAAAGCTCGTCTTCTTCTTCTCCACTAAACAAAGTTTTCCCCACACATAGGGTTACAACCAAAAGAGATAATATGTAGTTTTAACAAAGACCAAATTACCCTTCAACCCTAATACAAATGAATTGGGCCTATAAAACGAGCCAAAACCCATAAACCCAACAGTAACCAAAAATCTAGATCTCCTTATTCCATTCTCTTGGAATGTCTTGGAATTTAGAATGGGTAGAACGGCTTAAGAATCTGCCGAAACTGCCCCCCCCCGCCCCCCGGCTAATTAGGAGGGGCAGTTTTGTAACTTTGTCCGTGAGGTATTTTTGCATTCACCTGTAAGTTCGTAAAACAAGCCCTTTCTTTTATGGTACATTTTTTTTTTTTTTTAACTATCGGAGGGTTTCCAACCCATGGGGCTGGACTAATCTCTACGGGTCCAGAGGGAAGTCGAGTAAAGTCCCCTGTACTCTCAGTGTGGTAGTGCATCTTCGAACTCACAACCTCCGGGTGCAATCAATTTATATGTCTACCATGTGTTGCTGCTGCGAACCTTGGTATTGATACACATCCCTGCGATGGGAATGGCATGGATTTGAATATGTGGTAGGTCATTTCCATGCTCCATGGACTTCCTTTTACCATGAGGTAGCATATCAAATTATTTTTTGTATGGAAAAGTTTAATGATGGTAATTTTGCATTTGGATAGTTCAAGGCTTGTGGTTTTTGTTATATTTTGTTTATAATGTTGAATTAAGTCTCACTTGATCATGATGAACTGATTTTTCGCCGCATCTTAAATCAATTAGCCACATCTTAAGTCATTACTAATTGAATTGTCAACAGTAAGGTGAATCTGGAAAAGTGGACGTTGGACCCCACCTATCATTAAGATGTGTATCCGGTGACACCCATTTAAGGAGGGACCACCATCATCAATACTAGTTTTTCTGCCAACCTTCATGTGGGCCCCTCATATGAAATGGCATCAGTGACAAGGAGGAATGAAAAATATCCTATGTGCCTTCTACGAGGATGAGGCAATGGGCCCATCTATGAGGAGGTAAACAGCAGGCCAATGGCCCATCTACAAAGGTACCTCTCGCTGCTAGCTTGTAGGGGTGTTCATGGCAAGGTTGAGGCAATCCAGGCCAGGCTGTATTCGGCCTAAGCCGCATATGGCCTGCAAGTTCCTGGCCCAAGCCTAGCCTGACTCAATCTTATCAGGCCCGAGCTTGAGTCAAGCAGTTAGGACCAGTTAGTTGGGCTTTCTACCACCATAAAGAAGTCAATCAATTTTGCGCCTTTTTTTTTTTTTTTTAAGTCGTCCGGCTTGCACTTTGTATCACTTAATCCAAGTCCGGCCCAAATGTAAAATGCAGTTCCCAAAATTTTCATTTCAGGCCCAGACCATGTATCAATACCCAAGACCTGAATCCGGCCCAAAGCAAGCTGAGCCCGAGTCTATCAGTCTCGGGGCCGAATTCACTTTCTCTTTCTCAGGGCACTTGCTCGGGCAAAAGCCTGACTTAAACAGTAGCTAGGTGAGGCTTTATGTGCCTGAAAATAGTCGCTTTTCAAAGAGGTCGGACACGCTCGTAATAATTAAAAAATAAAAATGCCTTGAAGGCCTCTTTGTTTCATGTAATTAAGTTTCTAGGAATTCCAATATCAATTAGTACTACCTCTATAAGTCGTTAAAAAGGAGGAGAAATCAAACCTGAATATATCACTTAAAACAGAATAAGAGATAAAAGTAAAGTAGAGTAGAGTAAAGTGAATTACCATGTCGTCTTGTTTTGTTGTTCCATGCTCTCCATTATTCAGTTTTCATTTTTACAAATATGTATTTTCTTTACACAATACTTTTTTCCAGTTTTCACAAGAAGGGAAGAACAGCAAAATAAAAAAGGGAAAAGGGATATGGTAACATAAAAATGCCTCAATGCAATGGAGAGAAAACTTATGGGTCATTTCTCCCTTAATTCTATAGAGAGAAGCAAAAAGCAATGGCGGACAAACTATTATATTTTCTTGAACCAACACCTTCGTCCTAAACCAATTTTTCATAAAAAAAAAACGTTGGACCTGTCCTCCTAAGGGAGGGGTGAAACTTGGGTCAGTTGGCTTGGAACTGGGTTGTGAAAGAGAGGGGGCAGGTCGGAAAACTAGGACAGCTGGGTTGGACCTGGAGCGTGAAACGAAGGGAGGGGGCAAGTGAAAAAATGGGTCAGTTGGGTTGGACCTGGGTCGGGTTGTGAAAGGGAGCAAGTCAAAAAAATGGGTGTCAGATCGTAAGGTTTGGACCTGGAGCGTGAAAGGGAGGGAGGGGGCAAGTGAAAAAAAGGGTCGGGTTGGACCTGGGTCGAGTTGTGAAAGGGAGCAAGTCAAAAAAATGGGTGTCAGATCGTAAGGGTTGGACCTGGAGCGTGAAAGGGAGGGAGGGGGCAAGTGAAAAAATGGGTTGGGTTGGACCTGGGTCGGGTTGTGAAAGGGAGCAAGTCTAAATACAAATACAAATACAAATACAACTACAGCTACAGCTACAGCTACAGTAACTTTCTTTAACACTGTTGTTAATAAAGGGCGAGAGTGTAGTGTTATTTGCCGATGTGGGACTCTTTTCCATGCTGGGGCATTAGTTGTTCTCCATATTCCTGGAGGCCATGGCATCACTAGTGAACTATTGCAGCCGTGTTAACCCTCCACTGTCCCGGTTACAAAATTATCTGGTGCTTGCATCCAATATGGTTCTTCCAAGTGATGCTATTTAATTCTTTTTCCTGATCCAGTTAATGTAGATATGCCCATTAATCATACGTTGATATCTTATGATCTAGTGGCATGATGGTCTAAGAAACCGGTGAGTGTTTTGTGGTCGGATTCAATTTCAGGGGTTTATGTGAATGTATGGGGTTTTGTATTGGTGTGTATTTACTGTGTATTTCATGTGGGTCTTTGATCAGTAGTTTTGGATCTTGAGATCTGTTTTTCATATTTTTGTCTCTGTAGAGATGTGTTTTGCTGGAAAAATCTCCTCTTCTTACTCAAGATGATAAATTAAAGCCTGTCCTGTTCCTTTTTATTCAAGTAGTCAATGTATGTGCATTGAATTGTATCTGATACTTTATTTCCTTATGTAAATTACATGTCCATGCTATAGTCATTGCGTGTGTCCGTGTCATATCCATGCTATTTCTGCTTGTCATTTGTATAGTCTCTTCTTTTCTTTTCCTTAGTTTTGCATGGTTTATAGAGAGAGAGAGAGAGTGCAAACATTAGTTGTAGGAACATTCTACTCAATTTATTATACCCGCTTCTGATCCTAAATGTAGATTCTATGTCTTCTTTTTCTTACTTGAAAAGAATCAGTTGTTTCTTCACTATAACTAATAAAACAAACAGGTGCTTCACAATATATAACTAATAAAACAAGTCACTCATGTAAACAAGACCTACAAAGCTCCAGTGAGATTTGAGATATCGAGATCGACTGCCAACAATCTCCAATAGGAAGAACCCAAAAAATGGAGTAAAGTTCTCTTAATTACTACAGAACCCAAAAATTAAAAAGAACAAAAAAAAAAAAAGAAACAGAAAATAGTAGTTGGGATACTCAGTTGAGACTTAACTGAAGTTATAGGAAGCAAAAAATTAAGAAAAAAAGAAACAGACGAGGAAAAGTTGTCCTTTCTGATCCTCCATTGATCCAAGAATACCAACATGAACTAAATGCCCCATCCAAGCAAAAGAACGGACTCCAAATGGTACTCGCAAATTATTACAGAAATGAGATCCATACTTTCTTAACTAAAAGTTGCTTGGTTTCCATTTGGGTTGCAGGTGTAGGTACTAGCCATTAAATTACTCCTTATGTATTATGAATCCTTAAATTGGTTATACTAAAAACAACTTGGGTCGGATTGATACCCACCACCTCTAGGACCATATAAAACGTTACAGTAGTAGGCAACCAATAGTAGCAACTAGAACTCTAGAAGTGACAATGTGACATCATCCAGAATAACAGAAACAGGGTAGGAAAACTGATAATATTTCAGTATTGGAAAGCTAGGAGGCTTAGAGACACCCCCACCCCCGAGTACAATGTTGCCACAAATCTCCCACAACCTCAATCTCGACATCAAAACACTGCAAAACCAAAAACAACCTTAAATCAATGAAAATGGAGAGAGAGAGAGAGAGAGAGAGAGAGGGAGACTTCTATCATTGTAACAAAATCAAAATCAGAAGATCATGAAACGGATTAAAGCCTACATTCAGGAAGATCTTCACAAGAAACCATGCGAAAAGCTCAGATCTGCAGATCCAGGCCTTGAAAGAATAAAAAAACAATGTGCATAACAGAACAAGTTTCATAAGAACAAACAAATGCAGATCCATATTTGAACACTGATGCAGGGTCCATGTCCCCTTTTGAACATGGGGAGGTTTTATTTGATGCTTTTTAGCATTGTGTATAGGAGTTGAATTTTATTATTGTTGTACTGATTTTGCACTTGGTTCTCAAAATCAGACAATTTTTTGTTGTTGAGCTTAAAATATCCAGGCTTCCCAATTCTCTTGTGGTGTGAATGTAAAATCATACTCGAAACTCAGCATCACATGCCTTGTCTGATCATGTGTTTTTGTTCGGTAGGTGACGGCTTGAATCAGATATTACGATGGATAAAAGTTGGATTCATAAGTCAAGATTGAGCCCTGAGTATCTAAACAGTGCTATAGAATTCCTAAATTTTGCGTTTGACCATGCAACGAATGATGACAAGATCCCGTGTCCATGCATTAAATGTTGTAACAAGTACTATAAGAATAGAGAAGATGTGCATGGTGACTTATTATGGAATGGGATAATGCAGAGATACATCAATTGGACGAGCCATGGGGAGGATATATATGGAAGTGAATACATTAGTGTTGAGTCCGAGGAGGGCGATGATATGCATGAAATGTTACAGGATGCATTCGGTAGACCAAACTTAGATGGTGGGGAAGATAATGAATCACCGGAAGAAAGCATTCCGGATGAGCCCAACATGGAAGCACATAAATTTTACAGACTTTTGAAGGATGCCGAGATTGAACTATACCCGGGTTGCACTAAATTCTCAAAGCTTTCTTTCCTTGTACGGTTATTTCACTTGAAGTGTCTTAACGGATGGAGTAACAAATCATTCGACATGTTACTTGAGTCATTGAAAGAGGCACTTCCTGTTGGTGAAATGTTGCCCAAGAACCACTATGAATAAAAAAAGATACTTCAGGATCTTGGCCTCCACTATATAAAAATAGATGCTTGCCCGAATGACTGTATGTTGTACTGGAAGGAATATGAGAATATGAATGAATGAACTGTATGTGGTGAGTCTAGGTGGAAATCGATGACATGTCACTCTACTAAACAGGCTGTAACTTCGTCTACAAAGGATAAGAAGTCAGCTGCAAAGATTCTACGTTATTTTCCATTGAAACCGAGGCTTCAAAGGTTATTTATATCTTCAAAAACAGCCGAGTACATGAGATGGCATGATCAGGGCCGCATAAAGGACGAGGTGTTGAGGCATCCTACAAACTTTGAGGCATGGTCAACTTTAGACGATGAATTCCCGATATTCGGTTCGAAGCCCCGTAATGTTAGACTTGGGTTAGCAAGCAATGGTTTCAATCTTTTAATACCATGAGTATTGCTCACATCACATGGCCGGTCATTCTCATTCCATACAACTTGCCGCCATGGATGTGTATGAAGCAATCATTTTTCATGTTGTCATTGCTTATTCCTGGCCCTAGGTCTCCTGGGAACGACATCGATGTTTACATGCAACCGTTGATAGAGGAGTTATTGGAATTGTGGACAGATGGAGTTGAGACATACAATGCCTCTTCAAAACAGAATTTCCAGATGCATGCAGCAGTCTTATGGACTATCAGTGATTTTCCCGCATATGCTAACTTATCAGGATGGAGCACTAAAGGGGAAAAAGCATGTCCCTCTCCCTCTTGCAACAAGGACACCTATTCAGTAAGATTGAAGAATGGACGTAAGTGGTGTTACTTGGGACATCGTCGATTTCTACCACTTGATCATAAGCTCCGACACAATAAGAGATCTTTTAATGGATTTAAGGAATTGAGAAGTGTGCCAAATGCATTAACTGGTGATGATGTACTTGATCAATTGTGTGACTACGAGCAAATCACATTCGGTAAGGCGGATAAAGATAAGATGTGGAGGAAGAGAAAAAGGGATGAGTGCAAATTGCCAAAGAATTGGAAGAAGAAGAGTATTTTCTTCCAATTGCCTTGTTGGAAAGGTCTTATATTACGGCACAATCTGGATGTTATGCACATCGAGAAAAATGTGTGTGATAGCGTGCTAGGGACACTGTTGAACATGGAGGAGAAAACAAAGGACAGTTTAAAAGCTCGTCTTGACTTAAAGTTAATGGGCATAAGGGAACATCTCCACCCAAAACAAGAAGGAAATCGGTTGGTATTACCCTCTGCATGCTACTCAATGTCTTTAAATGAGAAAAGAAAGTTGTGTCAATGCTTGAAGGAGGTGAAGGTTCCGGATAATTATTCGTCGAACATTGCACGATGTATTCAGGTCAAACAATGCAAGATCTCGGGGCTGAAGAGTCACGATTGTCATGTTCTTATGCAACAACTACTTCCGATTGCAATACGTGGACTCTTACCCAAGGACATGTGTTCAGTTTTGATTCAATTGTCTGCTTTCTTTAGGCAGATGTGTTTGAAAGTTTTGAAGGTCTCAGAGCTGTTGCAACTTCAAACCCAGATTGTTCTAACACTGTGTAAATTGTAAATGATCTTTCCACCTACATTTTTTGATATTATGGTCCATTTTCCTATTCATCTTGCCGATGAGGACAAGTTTGCCGGACCAGTGCAATACCGGTGGATATATCCAATCGAGAGGTCAGTATATATATATATATATATAATATCAACTTGTCATTTCAAGTTGTAATGGCAATAACATAAACAATTGTATTCCCATAGGTACTTGCACACGCTGAAGTCATATGTACGTAATAGAAGTCGCCCAGAGGGTTCAATAGCAGAAGGGTACCTTTCAGAAGAATGTTCGACATTTTGCTCCAGATACTTGCATGAGGTTGAGACAAGGGTCAACCGACCGGTTCGGAATTACGATGGTGGTGATGCTGAATCACATGAAAAGTTTTCCATTTTCACAGGGACCGGTCGTGCCTTAGGGAAGGCAACCTTGCGCACGCTAAGTACAGATGAGTGGGAGCAGGCTCATCTATATGTGTTGAACAACTGTGATGAAGTCGCCCCATTTGTTCGGTAAGATTGCTAGTTCCAAATCTAGTGATACGATATATATAGTAAACTGAATAGACCTGATATCGAAGGAGTGGTTCTCGATGCAAATATTGTTCTTCCTCATCAAACCCAAGAACATGAAGAAGATGATACCTTCATTGATGATGGTGAAGGAGATGATACCTCTACTGACGATGGTGATGGAGATGATATCTCCATTGACATTGTTGATGATTAAGATTGCCAGCAGGTATTGAAGTTGAGTTTAGATTCTTAATATCCTCCTAATTATATTTTAATTTGTTTCTTTGCTATCACATTCTTATAGAATTTAGTGTCTTTTGTTGATACCTCTATTGAGCATTTAAGATGTAAGCAATCATTTTAAGATACAAGAGTATAAAAATATGTTTTTTGTCACATTATTGCCCATTTATTGTCGACTTATTTAATTTAAATCCATATTCTTGATGGATTATATTTGATTATGTGATTTAGGTAATTAAATAGATAGCGATGATTCGTCGAAACAGAAGCAGATCCAGTCAGAGTTCATCCGTACATCCCCCTCCACAGCCTACAGAGGGGCCTTCTGAGACCCATAGTCAGTGTACCCCTACAGAGGTTGGGGGGATTGGCCAGCCTACCCCTACAGAGGTTGGAGGGATTGGCAACAGTTCAAGTAAGATTACTTCAATTTTATTGATAAAAGTAGACTTAAATTTGATAGATCAAAGATACTAGATTATTCTTTAGTAGTGTAAGGGTTATCAACTTTTAAACTTTGAAAACAGATTCTAACATTGGGAGAAAGAGGACTCGAGGGAGCATACGAGGCATTAAGTTGTTTAATAGGCGGCCCGATGATAAACTAATTGTGCAGCTCAATGCAGAAGGGCAACCTATAGGTGAAAATACTAGGCCTTTCGCCACATTATGCAGAATAATTGTAAGGACACCTGGTAATGCACCATTACAGGTGACGAAATGGGCTGAAGTTCCAGAGGAAGCAAAAGAGAAGATGTGGAAGCATATCCAGGTAAATAGTAAGAATATTTTTGCATACTAGTACATCTCCCTTCTTTAGTCAATCACTTCACGTGATCCTTATTTAATCTTGAATCTCAGGACCACGCGGTGGTTGATGATGAGAGGAAAAAGTGGGTTCTACAGAGTTTAGGGAAGAAATACAGAGATTATAAAAAGGACCTTAAGGATATGTATTATTTGTCGTGGAATACAGATGAGGAACGACTTTAGCATTTACCCCCTGACGTTTCTCGTGAAGATTGGGCCTGGCTTGTGCAATATTGGGGCAATCCAGAGGTTCAGGTAGAAAACCATTGGAAAATTTTTTTAGTGAAAGAGTAATTTTTTCTTGTGCCTTTATATTGTTGCAATATTGTTGAAACAATGTAGGTCGTGGCTTCGAAACATAAGGCCAATCGTAGTAAACAAACACTTAAAACATACAGGGGGGACGAAGAGTTTTGCCCGATATATAGATGAGGAGGTATATGGGTTCATTATATTATTTATTATTTTAGAAATTACGTTGACATTCAACTTTGTACATGGATAGACTCGGAGCAGGGCTGATGGGATACCTTCTCGGGTGGATCTCTTCATTCGCACCCATAGTCGAAAGGACAGGACTCCTGTTGATGAGAAATCAGCAGAAATCATTGTACGTACATTGATAATTTTAACAATAAACCTCAATTTGATAATAATGACACTAATTATTTTTTCCATTCTGTCAAAGTTTAAGGAACTAAGTGCTACACAAGAAGGAGGATCTTCTAGCTCCATAGGTGATGAGTTATATTCTCAGGTGATGGGAGAAGAGCGGCACGGTCGTGTACGTGGATATGGGCTAGGTCCAACGCCCACTTCAGTCTTTGGCTCCACGTCGCGCCAATCTCAGGCCGCTTATGATGAGGTTGTTGGTGAACTCAGCTCAGTGAATCAAAAACTTCAGCAAATGGAGGAGTGGAAGAAGAACCAAGAAGAAGAGATGAGGTTGATGCATGCCATTATTGCTGAGATGAGACAACGGTTATCTGCCCAGGGACAGGATCCTTCCGAAGGGGTAAAAATACTTATTTATTTTTTACTTAATATTACCATGAATCCATGATTTTGCATTATATGATTTGTAAGAAGATAATTTAATTATTATTATTTTTTGGTTTGTTTTGCAGGGAGCAGATGGATGATTGGGCAAAAGATGTTTCATTTTTAGATTTTGATAATGATGTTAAACAGTGTTGAAGTAAAATGGATCTGTTTTAGTTGTTGGTTTGTTGTGGATGATTATGATAAAACTTGCTTGTTTAAATGACAGTTATGAGGTTTGTTGTTTTGAATATTTGCATAAATTTGTTGCAAGGTTAAAATGAGTTGCATTGTGTGGACTAAGGCACTAGAAATGGCAAGTAATTGGGCAAAGATAAAGAAGAGCCTTCTGATTTCATGGGGTCTTTGCTGATTTCAGGGTTCAACTTGCCAAAGTCCTCTCCCAAGGTTATGACGATTCCGCATGGACGCTGCAAAGTAAAAGTGGCAGGTAAGCCATAGAGCAAGAAAACCCATGTTTGGAATCGCTTATACTTCTGTGATGATGCTAACTAAGGGGCTAGATCTATTGCAGATTTGTTGGAGAAGTAAGACTTGTATTGCATTATGCGAATCTGAATTCTGTAAAATCTGGTGGTGTAAGTTCAATTTTTGCTTAACTTGAATTGACTGTTGTTGTTATTTTCCTGCTTTCTAGAAGCCACTAGTTAACTGTTTTGAATTAGTGGGAATCTTTCTTCTCCTTCACCCCACTACATCTCTTTCTAATCACTTTCTTTCTTTTCACTCGTATCTCTTTTTGTCTGGAACAAAGACCGACTACAAGCTTGAGAAACTTCCCCTTCACATGTAACATAGACCAAGACCCACTACAAGCTTGAGAAACTTTTGATATGTGTGATCCAAAATCCACAAAGGTCATTGTTCATTTCAATTACGTGTGAGATTCCCCTTCACATGTAACATAGACCAAATATGTTTGAAAATTCAAACTCTTCTCTATATAAACCCACCACCATCTGCATCCCACAAAAGCCATCTCCCATTACTCTCTGTCTCAGACTCAAAGATTTCCTTCTAAAAGAAAAGAATTAGACATGAAGGCCTTTTCACTTCTTCTCTTGTTTCATCTCTTCCCTTTCATTGGCTGTCTCTTGGATCGTAGCCAATTTCCAAAGACATTTCTTTTTGGAACTTCAACTTCTTCCTATCAGGTAACATATCAAAACATGCATGCCTCTCTCTCTCTCTCTCTCTCTCTCTAATATGTCATAATATACTTTTGGGGTTTGTGTTTTTAGTTGCTAATGATGATTCTCTGAGGCCAAAAGTTTTGGCACTGTTCCAAGTCATTATACACACAATCACAGTGTATATGAGGAGATGAAATGGCTATTTATGATTTCTTCTTTTATGTATTGTCTTTGTAAGATTGAAGGAGCATACTTGGAAGGTAACAAAAGTTTAGGCAATTGGGATGTTTTCTCTCACATACCTGGTAGGTGATTACTGCGTTCTGTTGCCACCCTCTGCCATCTTTCTTACTTGGGTTATCTTAGCCACAGATATTAAAACTAGACTTCTAGACTAACCTTTGAATATTTCTAATTTCTAATTTTCTTTTGCTTCATGTTCAGGAAAAATCAAGGATGGGAGTAATGCAGATGTCGCTGATGACCATTACCATCTGTACTTGGTAATAGAAGTCAAACATGTCCATATCTTTTGGGAAATTGTATCTTTTCCTCTCTTTTTCAGCAGAAGTATCCTTTCCTATTGGAAGGCTTATGCTTGTGGTTTGATAGAAACACAGTACCTTTTCCTACTTCTTCTGTGAACAGTGAATGACAATCTGATTAAGACAGCTTTTACAAACAGGAGGATATTGAGCTGATGGATTCCCTTGGAGTCAATTCCTACAGATTTTCCATATCATGGTCAAATACAGTGAGCATTTTAACCTTTCATTTGATCTCTTTGTTGCTTGTTACTCTGTTTTGATGGTGCTATTATATTCAGCACCTGTTTACATCAAAGTTTCTTAGCCATGGAGATTCAATCCATGACCTCTGTTTTATCATCTAACATCATTGCAGGGAAGATTTTGGATATTTCGCGGAGGTATGTTTCAAGGCTTTTGGTGACAGAGTGAAATACTGGACCACATTCAATGAGCCCAACGTCATGGTAAATGGAGGTTACCGCACAGGAAAATACCCGCCTAGCCATTGTTCCGGCGATAATTGTACCGCTGGGGACTCTGCTATTGAGCCATATATTGCAGCTCATAATGTAATATTATCGCACGCAACTGCAGCGGACATTTACAGGAGAAAATATCAGGTATGCAACACATAGCTATTAAGAACTTTGTTGCTAATTGCTTCATTTGACAAAGATTTTGGTGTCCGGGAAAGCTAACTAGGAAAACCAAAAATTACCCCCTTGTAATTTTTTTGTTTGTTCCAATATGCCTTGTTTTAAGGCATTAATGATTGATATCTCCCTGTTTCAACTGGGGATGATATTACTAGCACTTTACTAAGGCCCTCTTTGGATCTTCTAAATTCTGGTTGCTCTGCACTTGGTTTACTTGTAAATCTGAAAAGCTATTATTTTGTTTATCTGATACTAGTTGTGGCAGGATAAAAAAGGTGTCACTTACAATTAACTTTCTTTTATTAGAAAACTTGAGGCGCTTATATGCATTTATATTTTTCTTTTAAGGTTAATCAAGGAGGTTCCATAGGAATTGTACTGTGCTCCTACTGGTATGAACCATATGATGATCTTCCAGCAGAACAATGGGCAGCCCAGCGTGCACTAGCTTTCGACCTCGCCTGGTAAATAAAATCTAGATATGAAGAAACAGTATTTGTACATTTTCTATCAGTTAGGTTGATAAACTTTCAACATTAATTCGACATCAAGTTAACTATGTGGCAAGTTACCTAATTAATTTAAAATACCCTTACTTGATTCACTTCTTACATCACTTCTTACATGGCACATGCTGATACATGTATAGTTTTTTTGTCTCTTTTTTTTTTTTTTTTGGTTCGATGGTTGGGGGAGGGGGAGGGGTTGGAAATTGGAATTCATAATGTCTTTTGTTTGTCTTCTATGATATTGTTTCTGCTGGTGACTTATGATTCTTGATTTTAGTGTGTTGTTGGTGTCATTGCCCAATCATGTGTCAGCCATTGGAGACAACATTGTGTCCTGCTAGCTATCAGCAAGGCTTAAGTTTTAGGTCAAGTCGTCAAGATAATGAATTATGTTTGAAAAGCATGTATGTGATAAAATGATATCAGCTATAAATAATGCTGCATTACCGGAATCTTGTCTGATCATCTGTCAGCCATTGAAGATAATGTTTCATTGCTCACTAATCTATTTGCACTGCTTAAATTTGATTTCATAAGAGCTTAAGATAATGAAACATGTTTCTGGATTAGCTATATCCTAAATTTCATCAAATATGAATAATGCTTACAGTAAAGGAAAAAACGTGGATTTCAAGATTTCATCAAATAGCCGATCCAGATTCTTCTGGCATGCATGTTATTTTAGTTGTCAGATTAGCACATGTGGTTTTCTGGATATCAGTTGGAAATCCCTTGTTTCAATGTTGAAACAGCTTTACGACAGTTTTATTATATCGTGTGAACTATAGGCACATGCAGTAGAAGTATTATTTAATATAGAAGCCTTCAACGACTCTGGTTGCCCAAGTTTGAGGACTCACTTTTTTCTTTTTTTTTTACATCAACTTCTTCTTAGAAACCTCTGTATAGTAATGATACTTTCTTGCAGGTTATGCCCAGGGGAGCAGTGACAAGATTCCCATGAAAGATTTGCTCAACGACACAGGAAGGATAGACTATTTACGTAGCTACTTGGCTTCTCTCAGCAGAGTCATGAGGTGATCTACAGGGGCCTCTTAAATTTTCATCTGTGTCTTCATGTTATCCATTGGGGCAGACTGGAAATCACATTTATCAGATAATCATGACCATTAATTTTTTCTGGTTACTCATCAGTAAGCTCCTGATCAAATAAGGTTGTAAACCAGTTCGAGCTGGCGTGATCAGTGGCCAGGTTGCGCCAAAGCTTGTCCAAGCCCGCTCATTAGTTTGGGCATAATTTTTAGGCCTGGATGTAGCCAATGGTCCTTTAATGTCAGGCCCAGACCCAGCTGTTCGCAACTCGTTATGCTAAATATTTTGGGCCTGTCGGCACCTTTTTTTTTTTTAATTTTCATGTGTGGTTGCATCAGAGATTATTAAGAGTTTTGGTCATCAACATTATTTTGAGTCTCTGCGGTCCTTTTTCAGGTGGAAAGAGATAAAGCGTGACAATACAGTTACCTAGTTAGCATTTTGGAATGATCCAATCAATCCAAAAGAATTCAAGTATGTCTTCTTAGCAGCAAGCAATTCCTTGAAAGGACAGAGCGACAGAGAAACACGAGAAAGCAAGGATGTTGAAGGCAAGTTTTGTATATGGTTTTTATTTGTGGAATTGGTGATAATTTGTGTTTTTTGCTGTTGATTCTAAGATGAATTGGAAGTTTCATTGGACACGCAATATCTTTTACCCCATAACTTTATGTGCAGGACTACATTGATGGCATTAGAGCGACATACACAGGATTTCGCGAGCAGGGATCTAACCAAGCGACAAATAGCTGTTGCTACATATCTCATTGATAAGCTAGCTCTTAGGGCGGGCAATGAGAAGGTAAAGTCTAATTGCGGGTGTGGGGGTGGGGGAGCAGCCTTAGAGATATTTGTGGAAACTATATTAAAAATAGAAACAAAAAACTTAGAGCGTGGTTCAGTCTGCTTCGTTTGTCCTGTTATGATCTATGGACCACCACAAACTCCACATTGGTATGATATTGTACACTGACATTTGGCTAAGGAGTTAATTTGTTTGATAAAGACCTGTATAAATCCCTAAATAACGCCTCTCTTTGAAAACACAAAAAAGTACCCCATTGTCCTGGTTCAGGAGGGCCATAGGTGAATGGCTTATTTGTGTTTTGGTAAGCTATGTTGTTGGCACATGGGCAGATGAACACAGGAAAAAAAAAAAAACTGTCCTCATTCTGTTTTACTGCATTGAATTATCAGTTAAATTAGCACTCTCTCTCTCTCTCTCTCTCAACATCATGGTGACGTAGAGACTTCTGATAATCTTTTTTTTTTTTGAAATTCAGGTCTCCACCAAAATTTCCTGAGGTTATTTTACCTGAAGACCTGTTTGTGAGTGTTGCTATGTCAGTAAGATATGAAATTAATCGAGCTTTTGCAACATTCCGGCAAGTAGCATCTGGGAAGGACTTGAGGAAATTCGTCATGGTAATATATTTACATGAAGTTATTTCAGTCATTTTCCTCGTGGATTTCTAATGTACACTCTCTTGCAGGTTGTTGCTGGCTTGTGGGTTGTCTCTGTAATTGGAAGTTGGTTTAATTTCTTGACTCTTTTCTATTTGGGTCAGTGACCTTTTTCCCCCTTTTTTAAAAGAATGACTTGAGAGCAAAACCATTTAAGGGCCCCTCTGTTTAAGGGGAATTGAATTTCTAGGGATTTATTATTATTATTATTATCATTATCATCATCAAGGCCTTCCTATGCAAGGGGCTAAATAAATATCAAAGGATTAGGTGAGGTGAAGATCCATGAGGGGACCAGTCAAATAATCTCCTTTTTGGTGGAAAATGATCACTGTTGCCTGTTGTAAATTGAATCTAGTAAAGTGACGGCCCCATCTACATCTCTACCATGGATCTTTCACTCCTCACCTCTTAAATTATCTTCTATTTCAGTTCTTAGGAAGTAAAGTAGGCAAACAAGCTTTAAAATTTGAATGTGTGCGTGTGTCTGTGTTTTGATTAACAATTTTATTTGTCACTAATGAAATTTCTTGTGAGCGGCTATGCCCAAGGAATGCCCTCTTCCCTATATTCTTGCTAAGAGGGATGCCAACAATAGATGAAAGATGCATAGCCTTGGGTGCATGAGAGGTCCATCTGATGATTAGAACTAAATGGCTTGTATATTATGTCATATTCCCTAAGTCTTGGAATCCGGCTTTTCTATTCTTGTCATGCTTCCTACGCACAATAGCCCCTGCTTGGATAGAGTGAGAAATCGAAGATGAATGGAAGAAGTTATAGTTGGTTTTTCCACGACGATACAGGATTCAGTTTTTACTTTATTCTAAATCAACCATTCACAATTGTCTCTATCTACCAATCCATTGACTGTTTTCCATATTTCAGGTTGCTAAAAGAAGAGAGAGTCTGCTAAATTACATGCTGTTCCTAAGAGTTACCCCCACTCTACCCAACACATTCATTAATGTAGCTTCACCAATTGTAGATGTGCCTTACCGTACCTTCTTCCTGGCGACTCTCATTGGTCTCATTCCAGCTGCTTATGTCACTGTCGGTATGAACACTCTTTTCAATTTGCATATTTTCATTATTATTTAGATGGCCTCAATTTGATCTGTAATCTTCTTTGCTCACGCAGGCTGGAATTGCTCTTGGAGAGTTGAGGTCAATAGGGGACCTCTATGATTTCCAAGCAGTTGTGGCCCTATTTTTCATTGGGATAGCCTCAGTCACCCCAACACTGATGAGCAAGAGCAAAACATAGAGGCCTAGTGGATTGATTCCAATTGCCTGCATCACCAATGGATGGCTATGAGTTGGCCTTGCAATGCCTACACAGACCAGCCTGAGATATGTGCAGATGCAAATGAAATTCGACCCAGCTTGCTGGTTCCACAGGCTTGAGGTACTTGATTTATTTATATGCAGTGTCCAGCCTGTATCAGATGTTCACATTCTACTCTCGTTAAAAAAAAAAAAAAAAGAATTAAAAAAAAAATATCAATGTCATATTTGAGTCTATTCCAGGCTATGATGTAATCCTGCAATTGTTTCTGTTATTAGTTAAATATGGGTAAAGTCTGTTCATACACACTTCTGGAGTTCTGGTGATGCCAATGTATATTTCAGTTCTCATGCTAATGGCTGGACGGGGCAATATGGCATACCAAAGGCTCAAGTTGCTTGGGATTCCTCACCCGGAGAACACACAAATGAGAAAACTCACAAATAAAGAACTCTTAAGATTTTATTATCAAAATCAGGAGTGAAAATAAAAGGCTCCACATATTTATAGAGGGAAGTAACTTCAAATCATGTCACAATTGCAAAGTCTTGAATTGGTAACTGAATAATCAATCAGCCAGACCTACTCTTTGGACCCCAAACACTCTTGACTCTTTAACATTGGATGGTTTAATGATTCAGGAAAGCGAGTACACGGCCCTGATTGAGAACTTGATTGAATGAGACATGCTGGACATAGTTTGAAGTTAATTGTAGCTTCCCAATTGTGCCCTGCAAATGAAAGAATAAGTGAGTGCAAAAAAGAGGAAAGGGTCAGACATTAACCGGGAAAGAAATGGATCGGTTGGCAAGTAGAATGAACATGGTTGATATTCATTACTATGATTTGAATATTTTGGCTAAACAGATGGTGGCCATTGAATGATGTTGAATATTTTGGTAGAAGTTAACGTTTTGAAGTGAGGTTTAAAACTTATGAAAGATTGATGCTGCTTTTCAGCATTGTGGGATATTATATGTAAGTCGATGACTTGATGCCACATCATCCATTTTTATTATTTATTTTATTTTATTCATGATGGATAATCTTTTACACTTGATTTTTGTAGTATACAACATCGATATGGCAACACTAGGTAACTTGAGTTGTGTGGGTTAAATATGTATATGTAAGCTTGTGTATAAAGTTTCTATAGAAATGATATTATTGCTACCTTAGTTGCAGGAATATGCTAAGATGGATCTTCGTAAATTATTGGCAGGTATTTTTGTGCTAATTGTAGCCTGCAAATTGATAAAAAATAATATTGCTTTTAGCGGCAGCCAAATGACCGACGCTAAAAGCAATATTTTTAAAAATTGAAATACATGACCGCCGCTAAAAGCAATTTTAGCTTTTACCCGCGGTCACATGGACGCCGCTAAAAGAAATATTTATAAAAATATAACGCTTTTAGCGGTGGTAAGAAAGTTTCTACCGGCGGCCATTTTTAATACTACCGACAACCAAAAAATAAACCCTGCTTTTAATGGCACTCAAGAGGCCGCCGCTAAAAAAAATAAATCATGCTTTTAACGGCGCTCAAGAGGTCGCCGCTAAAGCAATTGATTTTTAGCGGCACCCATTTTTACTATTACCGGCGGCCAATGGGCGACGCAAAAAGTTTTCTTCGTCGTCCCACAAACCCACGAGTTTCTTTTACCGGCGGTTGGCGCCGCCGCGACAAAAAACAATAGCGGCGGCCACTAAAACCTTTACCATCCGGACATGTACCGACGCCTACCGGCGGCCACATTAACCGACGCTAATAGTTTTACCACCTGCCGCCGCTAAATGCAGTTTTTCTTGTAGTGCGCTTACCCTACCCTGAAGGGCCAGGGCATGGCTCACTGCCTCAAAACAAGAAATCATTATTTCTCTGTTTTTTTTTTTTTTTTGTATGTTACCAAGAATTGAGTGTCGACCAAGCGTTATCTTGTCAGACCTTAATTGCGAATGAACCATTAAGAAATCATTTGGAGAATTTTTATCGAATAAAGTCATACGTTCTCCGATGACTTGGGTTTCAGACATATGGTCTTATTTATTTCGTTATAAAAAAAATGGTTAAAGATTCTGCTCTGTTTCGCACATTTCACATAAATTCTCACGTATGAAATTATTCTAGCACTGTCTTAACTTTGAAGATTTTAAACTATTTACATTTACATACCTTTTATCAATTCACATTATTTTCAATATAACACTGATCTGACTATTAAAGGTTATTGAATTTCAGTCACAAAAGTAAATGCACTTAAATAATACTATTAATTTAGACTTTTAAAAATCGGAAGTTACAATTATTTAATATGACCATATTGCTCCATTCCAACAGTAGAGAAAGTTTGGTTTGCCCACTAAGTTGGGTCTATTGTCTTAGATCATTCTCTTTGACCGTGTATAGATGCACAAATGTATAAAAATGCATGTTAATGGATCTAACACGGATGACAACTCTCGCCTTATAGAATGCCTGCCCAAGAGAATATTCGTTTCTACTTCTTTGGCTGCAATTCTCTTCTTGTTAATGGATCTAACATAGATGACGCAGGATAGACCCATGATCCGTGGGTCGATTAGCCTGTTGTGCCCAATCTAATCCAGTCTAGTCCAATCCATTTATTTTATTGATTGAGTTGCGTAGGACCCATTATTTTTAACTATTGATATAATCTCTACCCTTTAAATGTTTAATAGTCGAGATCAAGTTTAGAGTTGCTCTTTTCTCAATTTAAAGCTGTGTAAAGCCTTTTTGGCTACTTAGACTATGCCCTTTTCGCATCTCTATTTGCAGGCTCTATTTGTTCGAGCAGAGGTTTGGAAAATAAGAGCATTTGACGGTCATTTCTACCCTCTGCCAACTTTAGAGAAGTAGAGGAAAAGGCTTTAAAAACCACGGCCCCCTTTTGAACACGGTTGAGAAATAAAGGGGAAAAAGGAGGAGCATGAACAACTCTCTCTAAGTCCGTAACGCCCAATCCGGTTTTTTATTCTTTATTTATTTTCAAAAAAATTAATAATATGAGAGATTAAATTAAGATCCAAACCATTGGAGATCTTCACAAGATCAAACACAATTACGAAAACACATTTCAGCCGTTGGATCATCACAAATCTCAAGATATTTATAAAAAATCCTTTTTTTTTAATCGGTAACGGTAAAATATATTAAAGACTTAAAGAAAGGTTCAACAAAGAAGATGGACAGCAAAAAAAAAAAACAAAAGCCTGCGTAAGTATTAGAGCTAAATACCGACACAAACAACAACTTACAAAGGAGCAGGCAAAGCTACATCTCTTTCTACCCCCAACTTAGCCAAAGAATCCACCATGCCATACCGTGACCGAAGCACATGATGAAACTCAACTTTCAAAGATGAGGACCAAGTCTTGATTTCATTGAAAAGAAATTTGGATTTCCATGGACCCTTCTCCAAACAAAACATCGAAGAAATCGCATTTAAGGAATCACTTTCAACCACTATGCTATGAAAATTATTTGAGACACAGATCTTTAGAGCTTCCAATATAGCTAACACTTCGGCTTCATTAGAATCCTTGATGCCTATATACTTTGAGAACATAAAAATACCTCTCCCTTGTAGTTCCTCAAGATGCCACCTATACCTGCAGGTCTTGGTTTTCCGCTTACCGTGCCATCTACATTAAATTTAAGAACATTAGGAGAAGGGGGAGACCAAGTGACTAAAGGTCTCTTCTAAACACATCCGCTTCCCAAACAAGCTTGTGGGTCCCCAACAAGAAACCCAAACTGTTAAATCTCTTTGAAAGGCTGAACACAACTACGGGTCAAACTTCAAAGCTTGATATCTTGTGGATCTCGAGAAGTTCTTAAATAAATATCAACCATTGATGTACCATGCTCGATTCTGGATTGGTCCATAGGCAATCAGGTTTTTTTCTCTCTATTTTTATGTTTTTGGGACACTAAATCACAATCTAAACCATTGAAATTGTTCATAAGGTCAAACATCACTATGGGTCCAAACTTCAACCGTTGGATCATCACTAATCTCGAGATATTTGTGGGCCATTTGATATTATTATTTGGATTTTATGGGCTCCAAATACAAGCTCCAAACCGTTAAATTTGTCTGGAAGGATGAACACGGTTATGGGGTGAAATTTCAAAGTTTGGTTGATTCCTTGTGGATCTATAGGAATTTATGATTTGTTTTAACATTGATTAAAAAAAGTCTATTTAAAATAGATCCTTCTATTACCAAACACTCCTTTTGATTATGAAAAGGAGAATTTGAGTGCAATTGCTTTATGCAATCTCTCCCAGAAAGGAATGGCGTGAAGCCTCTTATCTCTGATTTCTTCCATTTCTTCCCCTGCATGCCCCGTGTCAAACACCGTTCCCCATCAATAAGACTCGCAGATTCCAAATATAGGGGCACCTTTTTTCATGACTTGCCTGGGATATGCCAGTAGACCGACTCAAACTCTGTCAGGAAAGGTCATGCAACCGTCTGAGTTCATACGAAGATCAAATGTGAATTTCAAAAAATAACATTAAATAACCTTTTCTTTTAGAGAAATAAAATTAAAAGAAGATGAAAAATGAGCAACTAGGGTGATCGCTGGTTTATTTATTTCTCATCTTCTTTTGATTCTATTTCCCTAAAATGAATGATTATTTGATGCTCGTTGTTGAAAATTCACCAGTAATCTTCATTTTGAATAGAACGCTAGAAAAAGGCCATTAGTAAAATCTTCAAAATTTAGTATTTTACTATTTTCAGTTAAATGCCTGTTAGAAAGGATATTTTAGTATAAATATAAATATTTAAAAAATGAAAAATAGAAGGGTCGGACCTAGTATTGTCCAAGGCTGTTTTGAGGGCTTGTGAAAAACTCTTCGTCCTTTTTAATGAAAACAAAAACCCTTATTTAAGGGTGTTTTTAGGGCCGGGCCCCATGTTTGAGGGCCGGATTGATTGACCTAACCATAGTCATTATTTCAATTGTATATATCACAAAAGACAGTGGCGACTCATAGATTTGAAAGAAAAAAAAATTACCTAATGTGCATACAAAGCTACGGTGCTCTAGCTATGGGAAAAAAAGCTTGGAAAAAATTTAATATGAGTTCGATTGCAGTTGCAATGAAAAAAAAAACAAAACTAGGTTGGGGTAAGGCATGTTTGTGCATGAGAATTTATTCAATGTCCATTTTTGTGCTATCTTCAGATTTCAGGGTTTGGTGTGGGAAAACAATTTCTATGCTGAAATGGTAATACAATAGAAATAAATTCTTGCTTGAGCCTCAGTTTGCCTTCCACAAAATTAGCAGAATATGCTTTTTTCGATGCATGAAGCTGCAGAAAATGTCCACACAAAATGACAGAGATGCTTCTACTCCAAAAATTATTTTGATATTCTGCAAAAAATAAAAAAAAGCTCCGCACGTGTTTATCTTCCTAACCTGAGCTAGTTTAGCGTTTTACTAACATAGTAAAAGTCTAGTAAAGCCTCCATTTTTCAGACAACATGTCATATCAAAAGCACTGTAATTCAAAACTCCCTTCATCTTTTTTTTTAAAAAAAGTCAGAAAGCAACCACCTTTATCAACTAAAATACAAAAAAAAAAATTACTCCACTTTCCCATACAAAAAGAAAAAAAGAGTATATAACAAATAACTAAAAATAAAATACCATCATAACTCACTTATATTTTAGGGATAATAACAGAATACCTACCTGTACTTTGGTCAAAATGCAGACCACCCCCTGGACTTTGGTATTTTATGCTAAACCTACCTGTATTTTAAATCACAATGCAAATAGAGATGGCCGTGACGGAAAATGTTGAATGACGAATTAACCCCTTCATATATAAGATGTGTCTTGGCGTTTTTTTTATCATTTTCCCTTTTTCGCTTGCGGCTAGGGTTTCCTTCTCCCCAAAGTCCAACTTCATATGAATTGAATACCAAAACCTTAATTCCCAAATGCCCGAGTTCAAGATTCCAACTTTCCTCTCCTCCTCCTTCATCTTCCTCCTCCTACTAGGTCCAAGTGTAAGAAGAAGCGCATAAGGAGGCTAAAGAGAAAGCGCCGAAAGATGAGGCAGAGATCCAAGTAGTTTGCTGGATAGAGGGAAGAATCTTCCTTCATGACCAGGGTCATAGGTTGTAGGGCTCTTTCTTTTTGTTACTTTACCTTCACTGGAGGTTAACATAAAAGAGATGTCCCCTGCCTAATGGTCTCTCTCTGCCATTGTTACTTTTCTGGTTTCGCTCGTCCTGATTGCAACTACCATTTTTGGCAAGGATTATAAAAGAAGGTTATGGTATGTGGCCTGCTGGAGTCTGTGAAGTGACTTGCTTTCACAGGATTTTGATGAAGGAGGAGATGTCCCCTGCCTAATGTTTTGCAATTTCACCAGTTTGCTTAGACACTTTAATCATTTGTGTGTTTTTAATATCATGAGGATGTTTGAAAGGGTTTGAGATCAAAGGGAATCATTTGTGTGTTTTTAATATCCTGAGGATGTCTGAGAGGGTTTAAGATCACGGGGATGGATTTTGAGAAAGACACTAGGTTTGGGGAGCATCTCCATCGGAGGGTTTGGGGAGGGAAGGAGGGATTTGAGGAGTCTTTGACTCTGGTTCGAGGATTTCTTCGAGAGACAGTGGTTTGATGGCGGAGAGCTTGGAGGTGGTGGCGGGGAGATCTGGAGCGTTGGATGAAGGGGTATCCCTCGCTTTACGGCCCAGCCTTCTTCATCTCTGCCCATTTACAATATCAGGCAGATGGCCAACCAGATGTATGATTGGAATTCTCCGCCTGCTAATCTACCTCCATCAAATTGAGAGTTTTGACAACGAGAACAATGAGTACAGGAGTTTTGAGAAAAAAATGACTGAGAGCTGTTCTTATATCATTACCATTTTTATACGCTAGGTTCAGGGGTAAATACGTCTTTTAGGACAATGATTTTGAGCGGTTTATTTCGATGATAGATTTATAGCATTCTTTAATTGGTAGATTTATAACATTCATTAATTTGTCCCAAGATCCCTTATTGGCATACCTGAAACTGTAATGTGGGGCACATCTATTAATAATCAGGTCCCTTCATAATGATTGTCATCCCCCTAATGTCATATCTTCAAACTTTACTTCAATAGGTGTAGATTTGACAGTAAGATTGGGCACATGGCAGATATTGTGATTAACATAAGCTTATTTTAATTACGTTCTCAAGCTTGCCAAGAGATTAACTTCTATTAAAGTAAAGCCTAGGGTATGACAAAAGGGGAGATGACTTTCATTTTGAACGGACTGGATGGACCTGGATTTCCCAAGGATGGAGAGATTAAAAAAAAAAAACAAAAAGAAAAAGAAAGAAAAGAAATAAGCTCCAGACATTCCAAGGGTGGAGATCTCAAAATAAACAGTGCGTATAGCGTCTATATAACTTGAATAATTAAATGAAGATGAAATGAAGCAAGTATGTGTGTATGGAATTTTAGGATATCTTATAATGGATAGGTGGGTATGAAATTACCTTTAAATCCCCATTTTAATAAAAGGGGGGCGGGGGCTGGGGCTGGGGTGGGGCCAGAATTGCACTTCCAATTGCCTGACCCAGATTAAGTAGTGGTAGAAAGCCCAGCGATTAAAAAAAAATTTGTGAGTTGTGATCCGTCAGTCCCACCTAAGGGGGACATCACTCAGATCACTATTTCCGAAGGGACGGGACGGGACATACGAGATGAGGTAGGACCATTCATGAGCCTCTCTGGTTTTGGTTTGGTAGTAGGGACTACTTCCGAGTGTACGACTTATTGTAAGCCGTGGTGGAATAGGCGTATGGATTTACTAATAAACTAAGGGAAAGTTTTCAACATAATCGATGTGGGAATTGGGATGGATGGAAGGGTAGGGGCGGCCATTTCCTCCCAAATACTTATACCAGACCACAAGAAAGAGAGACAGAGAGACAACATGGTCTTTTTACTGGTGGGAGATTTGAAGAAGAATCTCTGATATCTTGGAGATGAGATTTGAAGAAGAATCTCTGATATCTTGGAGATGAGATTCTTCAGTTCAGGAGGCATTGAGAAATTGACATCTCAAGACATGGCAGAAGGCAATGTGATGTGAGTAAAACCCTTCCCTTCCCTTCCCTGCTATATGTACATATAATCTGTTGGTGATTTCCCCCTGGCCCTCTCCTTTTGCTCATCTATATTTCATGTCACATGCATTTGCAGGTCAATATGAATATGAATATAGTTTGGAGGCAGAGTAGCTGCTGGCATGTACGACTTATGAAAGCCGTAATCCATATACAGTATGGATTTACTAATTAACTTCTTCTATTCGCTTCTTCTTCTTCTCTGCATTAAGAGGGTTTTGTTTGCCTTTTTCCCCCGACCTTGTTGGAAAGACTGTATTTTTTAATTCTGTACTTAGTATGCTAAGTGGCGGATTGTTGGAAATTGAGTTGGTTTGGAGATTGCTGTGTTGAATGTTTGGTGATGCATTTGGATGAAGAGAAAAGAGGGACTTATGTTGTTGATATTCGAATAGGCAGATTACTTGTTGTCGGAAACCAAGTAAGAGATATAGGATCTCTGGTCATATTCCATCACATATACAGGAAACTCCTCCCTGCCTATTAATTATCTGTGTTCGCCATTACCACCATTATCTGTGTCTACGTTTTTCAACCTCCACTGGCCTTGTTGGAGTTGTCCTTTCTTTTCTTTTCTTTTCTTTTCTTTTTTGGCCCACATGACGAATGGACCAGTGGAGCTCATTGTGGGTCCCAGCTGAAAATGGCATGGGTCTTGTACACGTTCCACAGATAACATTGGTGTGTGACGCAGTACGGAAGTCCAAAAGAGGCTTGCGCCCACATGATGGACCCAGCCATCCAACCCAACCTTTGGATTCGGTCCACAAGCCCAAATTGGCTGAGAAGGCTACTGTGGCATTCTAGATTTATTTTAAGTTTAATTAGAAATTATTTCTTGTTTTAAACATTCATTAGGATTGGTAACTTTCTATTTTCTTACAGTTTCCCGCATTGGATGCCTTACTACATTATAAATAGAGAAGCACTCCATTGTAATGGGTATGCTTAATTTCAATTGATAATAAGATTTCTGAGTTTATCGTGAGTTCCATCTTTGGTTTCATGGTTTCGTTTGTACCCAGTGGCTGGAATCCCTCTTGGATTCGATCAATCCTTCGGGATATTGATCTATCGTCTCGATCGCGGATATTGGCTATGCCAATTTGGTATAAGAGCCAAATTCCGATCGCTGTGGAGACGTTGTCCTTCCCGGAATTCTCTCTCTCTCTCTCTCTCTCTCCATCACATCGAATTACCTTATCCCAATCCACCACCGACACAACCTCTGCTCCGAGACCCATCTCCCCATCGACTACTGCCCACTGCCGACACTACAACAATTTGCACTATTACCGGCGTTTTTTCCCGGCGGAATCATTAAATGCCGGGGAAAGTATAACTTTTACCGGCGAAAATGGTTGTTTCGCCGGGAAAAGATAGAGTTTTCTCGGTGACAGATTTTCGCCGGCAAAGGTTTAGTTTTTCCCGGCGATTTGTTTTTTTCGCCGGCAAAGGTGAATGTTTTCCCGGCGAATTATTTTTTTCGCCGGCAACCGTCAATGTTTTATCCCATATTTCACCCGCCCACTCCCACCAAGTGTCCGCGCCTTTATTTTTCTTCCCTCAAAGAACATATTTTCGAAATTATTTTCGCCGTTCTCAATCGACAAACCCGTTCTGCATCTCCTCCCTCTCGGTCCCGTCACCCATCTTGATCCCTCATGTCTCTAACCCATCCCTCTCTCGCCCGCCATCCTCTCCACCCGCTACCCTGCGTCTCGATCGCTCCGTCTCCCCTACGTAGAGAATCCCCATCACATGCGCAGACCACCATCTCCCTCTCCCACGCAAGCCATCTCCCTAACGACCTCAACCCTCTCCTCCATCTCCCAGGCGACCTGGTCCCCCTCTCCCTCTCACCACTCCCTCTCACGATCACCCTGTATCTCGCGGCTGTGCTTGAATATTTCCCTGCTGAGGTAAAATAATTTTTTTTGGGTTCAATCTTCTTTTTGTTTATGGGTTTTACTTTGAATCTAGGAAGTGGAAATGGGGTTTTGTTGGATTCCCATTTGGTTTCCAGATTCTGTGGTTTTACTTGATTTTATTGGGGGTTTTCCTTGAATCTTTGTGGAGCTAATGGCTTCCTGGAATTCTATTTACTGCAATTTTATTTGATGATTTTTAGGGTATTCTTTGAGACTTGGTTTGGTGTTTGGATCTCAGTACAGCAGATGGGTTTATTACTAACCAATCTTGTTTTGAGTACTTTTGCAACTAGTCATTAGCAGTGACATAAGAGACACTCTAGTTCATTATTAACTAATCCTCCATTTTGTTCAGTTTGAACCGATGTAAAGAAGTTCTTAGACAAATTTGTGTTTTTTTTCCCTTTCCTCTTTTTCTCTGTGGATCATCTCACTGCCTTTTCCTTTGTTTTGTTGCTGATTTCTAGAAGAAATTATGAAATTTAAAAAATGGAAATTCCATGGTGAACTAGCTACTGTCACACTTTGATTTCCTTTTTCTAGGTCCTTCATGTTAGTTTATGAAGATTGCCGCTCTGGGTTTGGTTTTTTGTGGCTCTGTGGTCAGTGGGAATGTCTCACTGCAATTCCTGCCGGTTTCGCTTAACCAGGCGATTGGGGCGACGACGCCCTTCTTCACTGCGGTTTTTGCCTATGTTATGACGGTGAAGAGGGAGGATTGGCTGACTTATGCTGCGCTTGTACCGGTTGACGCTGGTGTTGTCATTGCCAGTGGGGTGAGAGCTTGTTCCGCTCTTCTTTTAAAAGTTTGAATTGGGTGTGGTTTGATTCGGTTGTTTTAGTTCAATAGTGCTGTGTTTTGTTTTTCCCCTCAATTGCATTGTAAATTTCTCATACAATATTACAAGATTGATAGGAACTCTGATGCATCTAAGTATTGATTAACATTTGTGGGTGGTGCTATTTCAAGTTGTTTGTTTTGATTAGTAGAGTAGAACTCTCAACCCATACTAGAGTTCTCTTGAACAAGTCTAGTTACCACTTGGGTGCATATCCAAATAGTGTCATCTAAATCGCAAAGGGTCAGACCAATAAAATATGGAGTCTTTGGTGAGTTTTTCCATTACAACTAGTATTCTTTTCTCAAAGAGAAAGGACCTGTTTTTGGACACCTAACAAGAAACAAATTTATCATGAGCTTCTTGGGATCAGGTTAACTGGCAATAGCCCATTAGTGTATGAAGCTGCAAAATTTCTTGTCTAATTTCGACTTCTAAATTTCGCTCATTGCTTTTACACTCCTCTTCTTGAATTTCCAATGGGATTTGTGGATATGGTATTGAGCTTAGGTCCCTTCTTCATTTTGTTTAGTTAATGGCATTAGCTACTGACGGATATAATAGAAAGGATGGAGGAAAAAGACTGTTTGCATTTGAGTGCTGCAATAATTGCACTATTGCTGTATCTTTTGATCTATGGATTTCACGTAATAATTGTACTTAGTTTTGTAGTTTGATGGATCGTCATTCATTAATCTGGATATCTCTGTGGCTTTTACCTGTAGGGGGAACCAAGTTTTCATCTGTTTGGGTTTATAATTTGTGTTGCTGCTACCGCTGCAAGAGCGCTTAAGTCGATGCTTCAAGGGATTTTGCTGTCTTTTGAGGGGTAACAAATGGATTTTTCTTCAATTATAATTTAGAATGAATTATTTCTCACTCGATCAAAGCTGCATTTCATTAGCACGTCACTCCTGTCAGGAGTATTTTAAAATATATATATATTTTTATTTTCTTTCTATGATGAAGGCATTAGTATCTAACGTTTTCATTATACATTTTAGTTGATTCTGAATCTGGATGCCTATACTAATTTTTCATGAATTTTTTTATTTATTTCTATTTAAGGGAGAAGCTGAATTCTATGAATCTCCTTCTCTACATGGCACCAATAGCTATTGTGTTCCTACTTCCTGCAACACTTTTGATGGAGGAAAATGTGGTTGGCATTACATTGGCACTTGCAAGAAAAGATACGAAAATCATCTGGTACTTACTCTTCAATTCTGCCGTGGCATATTTTGTCAATCTGACAAATTTCTTGGTCACAAAACACACCAGCGCATTGACACTCCAGGTACTCTCTCTCTCTCTCTCTCTCTCTCTCTCTCTCTCTCTCTCTCTCTCTCTCTCTCTCTCTCTCTCTCTCTCTCTCTCTCTCTCTCTCTCCCCTTTAAAAAGGGTGTCTACCACAATCCTTTCTCTATGTCCTTCATGTTTGTTTATGAATCGTTTCTCTCTCTTGGCTGCAACTGACAGATAAGCTAGCTTTTTCCCTTTAAATTAGTGGTTAAGCCTTGAACTTGGAGTTCAACTGCCTTTTTCTATAGCATTTCCCACCTGGCTATATTCATAAACCATATGTGAAAGAGGCCCTTAAATTCATTCAAAGCTGTTATGTTTTGAAGGAAGCTAAATGTAGAAGAGAAGGATCATTATCAACCTGTTCTTGGGTGTAGTCCCCTCTCAAACTGTGTAATTGTTACCCTTTTTTTCTGTCAGAATGATCATAACTACGTAAAGTGCTCTATAATGGAAGGTCGGGCTTCAACCATTGTGGATGTGGCAACACTACCTCCTCTTTCTGGATAACCAATCATTTTCTTTGAGAAAAGATAAGAAAACAAACCATAGAATATAGAACAACCAGTATAGGGTGACCATGCGGGGAACTTAGGAAACAACAAAACCACCAACAAAAATCAAACCTGACAAAAAACAAGCCTGGGCTGCTGGGCAGTACAAGCAAGAAAGCAACCCATCCCTACCTGAAAAATGCCAAACAAACACTGTACCACACCCAAACCCCCACAAATTACAATCAGGAGCCCACATAAAGAGATTTGCTATCAATTCTTTGCTTTTCCAAAGAGTCAGCTAGCTCATTAGCTTCCCTTAGGCACTACAGGAACTGCCTCTAGATTTAAACTGATAAACTCAATTTCTTTCAGGACAAATTATACTTCCAAGGACATCCCCCCCTTGTTGTGAGTTGTGAGTCTTGTGACCCAACTGACCGCTTGGTGGATTCATTTCCACATTTCCTTGAGTAGGAAATTCTTAAAGATTATAATGTTTCTTTGATGGCTATAATTTTCACATGATTAGAATCCCTCACTCCAATCGTCATTGTGAAGGCGAGAACACTTTGAACACCACCTCCACTTCATCGTGTAACGACCCATAGAGCAAGAAAACCCATGTTTGGAATAGCTGATACTTTTGTGATGATGCTAACTAAGGGGCTACATCTATTGCAGATTTTCTGGAGAAGTAAGACTTGTATTGCATTATGCGAATCTGAATTCTGTAAAATCTGGTGGTGTAAGTTCATTTTTTGTTTAACTTGAATTGACTGTTGTTGTTATTTTCCTGCTTTCTAGAGTTCCTACTCTATAAATTTGTTTTTTGTGTTTGATTCTATAATAATTCATTCCTCTGATGTTTGTGTGTCTTCTCTTTGCATTCAAAGAAGTCCCACTTCCACCTTCGCGTCTTTAACTGACTGGTCTCATTATAGAGTATACCCGGTTTTGATTTGAGTGAGATATTAGTAGTGAAAAGTTCATTCCTCCCACTGTGTAATTGGGAAGTCAATTCTTGATTTCTGTTGAGAGAGGGTTTAGTATATTAGCTTCTGAAGCTCAGTTACTCAGAGTGACCATGAGAACCAGGAAACCAAAGCGCCCAGAGGTACATACAACTTGATTTGTTACTTTGTGAACTCATGTGTCAAAGCTAGGACATGTATCAATCGAATTACGCTTTCTTTCTACTTATGTTTGTGTGTGCAGCCTTTTTGGCCTTCCATTGTAATGAAAAAATGGCTAAACATCAAGCCTAAGGTTAATGACTTCAGCGAAGATGAGGTTGATACAGAGACAGAGAGTGAGGATGATGGTATATGACAGCAAACTATCTCCTTTTTTAGGGTCAGTCTTGGGTGAGGGTGATTGATTCACTTATGCATCTAATTGCTCTTATTTATTGTAAAATTTTCTGTTTTATTGTCTGAAGATGCAAAAGGAAACAACACGAATCAGGCTCGCAGGATGGAGAGGAAGCAATCTGTAAGCCCAGTTCGAGCTTCAGGTAACTGTAAAAAAAAAAAAAAAAAAAAAAAAAAAAGTTTTTTCTTCTTCTCTATAGAGTCATCATACTCAAGTTCCTGTTAGAAAATTTAAGCTTGGTCGATCTCATGGTAATCTGATGTTATGTTTGGTATTTGCACTCATATAACAAGATTGGAAATGAAAATTCTTGCAGCATACAACTGTTGCACTAAGAACACCTTATGGTATCATGCTGGTTTATTGTAAGTTTCAAGTAGTATCACTTGCTTAAAGGGGAAAAAGATAATTCCTACAACGACAAGAATCCAGTGTGCTGAAACTCATCTTATGGACTAGCTGCATGCCTGCATCTCCTTCAGTGAGAAATTATACATATGATCAACATATAAAGAACATAACCTGATAACCATGGTCTTGTTGCTGTCTTGCAGTTATTGAACTGAAAAAAGCGTAATTTCCTTTTAAAGAACCTGACTTGAACCCACAACCCCATGGACCATGGTTGTGAGATAGTGTCAAACATATAACCTTATAATAATCATTAGATATTTCAGGATATTTATAAGAACTTAAGAACTTGAGGGGGACAATATCATGTTAATTCTTGCTCCACCCACTTTACCGTCTAATCCGATACAGCTTCCTCATCAGCCAAATGCTTTGGGTACTTGGAAGTGAAGCATTTCATCAAATGATCAATAACGATATCATTTTTTCCCTCTTTTCCTTGTCTGATTCTTATAATGCATCTTTCTTGATCTAAATCAGCGTGTTTGATCTGTCCAGGAACGCCATCAAATGGTCCTCCATCGAAGCATAGGAGGGGGAAGTCAGAAACTCTTCGTGTCCAATACATAAAAACAAAGGATGTGAGGTTTGGAAAGTTTGTGTAGATTAAATACTCAGGCATGGATTTGTGAAACATTAAAATTATGTGTTATTTGTATTTTATCATGGTGTGTAGGGTAACAATTGGCACATGGCATGTTGCGGGAAGAGTTCCACATGAAGATCTTCAGATTGATGAGTGGCTCTGTATGAAAGAAGCAGCAGACATGTACATTCTTGGGTGAGTACTTCTAATGAAGATGAATTGCTGTAAGTACCTGCTTGCAAAGTTAGTAACATAAAATGCAAAGATTGGAAGGTCAGTTATCAGGCGTGGTTTCTTGATAGTAGGTAAAATAATGTCTGTATGCACGTAGAATGATTGTGGTGGCTCTTATGACTGAATGAATGAATTTAAGTTGAAAGGGGCGAAAGAGCTACATGGTCTTGGGAATTTCTTTTGTATTCTATCAGATCCTCACCTACTTATTGACTTTACAAGTGCCTGGTCATATAAATAATTCTTACTGTCTCATACCTTTTATGTTATAATTGATCAGTAAGATGAAAACTAATCCATACTACCAGACGATGACATTGGCTTAATTGATAGCTTTAAAACATACAGACAAATTGATTAACAATAGAATCATGTGTGATAAGGTGGGGATGAACAATTAAATGTGTTTAGTTTCCCCCCTCTTGTGGCACCCATCAAGTGTACCATTTTCTCTCTCTGTTGCTGCCAAGGGCGGGGACCAGCTCCTGGGAAGAGGAGTGAGGTTTTTTTCTTCATTTTTAATGCTGCTGCTTCTTCTTCTTCCTTCTTTTTCTTTAGATTATACTCTGGCCACGTACAAAGGCTGATAAAGCCATTTTAGTATAATGAGTCAAGGCATACAGAGTATGAAGGGAGAACGTGCTCTTACTTATATATATGTATAGCATCTATAAACGCAACGCGTGGATTCCTTGCTGGATCATCGTAACCGTCCAACTGCTTAGGAACAGTGTAGGGGGTGCTAAAAAGAGGGGTCCTTGATTTAAGTACAGATTGGCTTTTGATACTTTTGGAATGCAAGTCCAAGAAGTGTTGGACAAGCATCCATAACCTTCACCCCTCATCAGAGTATATTTGTTTACTCAATACTGTAACACAGGCAGAATTGGAATCCTCACAAGACAGATTTTAGATGTATGCGTGTGAGACTTTATTATATATCCTTGTAAATTTAACATCTTCCAAGATTTTACTTGGCCAACACATACATGCCCATGGATATATTTCTTGGAGTAACTCATGCAAGTTGAAGTCTCTCTCCTGCTGCATCAGTAGCCCAACTAGTGAGAAAAAGATTAGAAAAAAACCAAAACCAAAGTTTTTCTCCGCACAAAGATGGATCTACAGTGGGAAGGATTGTGCTGAAAGTATGTCATTTAACTTTTTTTTATTGTATTTTAATAATGTCTTAAATATGTGTAGAATTACACAGTGATGGGCTAAACTTCAATTAGAGTAAAAAAGTGAGGTTTAAAACTTATGAAAGATTGATGCTGCTTTTCAGCATTGTGGGATATTATATGTAAGTCAATGACTTGATGCCACATCATCCATTTTTATTATTAATTTTATTTTATTCATGATGGATAATCTTTTACACTTGATTTTTGTAGTATACAACATCGATATGGCAATCTAGATCAGCATGGTGTGTTTTACTTACTGCTGAAATTTTCAAGCACTTACAAAGTTCTAGGATCTTTCTGATGTTGGAACAGTTAGAAAATTTGGATGGCTTAGCAACTTATCATAATTTTTGTTCTTGTTCTTGTTCTTGATCAGGAAGAGACTCATGGGTCTTGTTGTACACAAGTAATGTTAGAAACAGAGATATGAGGCCAACAAATTTTTTGTTTTAGGGGCATATATATATATATATATCATGTGATAGATCTTCAATGATATCAATCATAAATGCTGGCCCCATTACTTTCAAATCCAAGATCCAAGTTTATTGCTTTAAACCTTGTGCCCTCTTATATTCCTCCAAAGACTTTTAATTTCATTCTGTGATGTATTTTTTCTATGGACTTGATTTAATGGAATCTCTCTGTTCTAAGGAAGAATTGCACTGTTTTCATAATTGATTTCAGTTGCTTTGTTTATATATAGTTTCACTAAAAGTTGTGCATATGACATTCTTAATCATATGTTAATCTTGCTATTTTTTTATGCAGATTGAATGAAAATTGAAAAATAAATTTTGTTAAAAGAGTCCATGCAGCTAGGATTCAGCCAACATGAAGGCCAAGTATGCAAAGTAACACATTGCTATATGTTAAAATGAGATGCATGAAGTTTGTTGGAATGGTGCAACAAGGAAATGATCATATATGAATATGTAAATTTTCATTGGCATTTGAATGTTGGTACATTGTAGAATGTAGTTGTTTTAATTTTGTAATGGTAATGGTAAAGTGCTTTCAATGTTGAAAGGATGTTTGAATATTAATTTGAAGTGGAATGAATTTTTTTGTTTCATTTTTTCATGATTTTGGAATGGAAATGGATGTTGGGTGTAGTAGATTTGGTCTTGGATAATGGAATTAGCAATTTCAATTTATTCATGTGACACAGGTTGGAAGTTGTAATGAACTGATGTATATACAGGAAAAGAAAATTAAAAATCAAATAAATAAATAAATAAATCATATTTAAAAAAACAATTATTCCCGGCGAGATAAAGCGCCGGCAAAAAAATATTAAAAAAGATTTTTCGTAAATTGTAAATCTTTTCCCTGCGCAAAATTAACGCCGGCAAAAGTTTTTCTAAATTTATTTTTTTTTAAATAAACTTATTTTCCCGGCGAAAAAAACGCCGGCAAGAATTTTTCTCTATTTATTATTGTAAAATAAACACCTTTTTCCGGCGCAAAAAAACGCGGGCAAATGTTTTTTGAAAATTTATTTGTGAAAAAATATACTACTTTTCCCTGCGCAAAAAAACGCCGGCAAAAGTTTTTTTCTAAATTTATTATTGAAAAAATAAACATCTTTGCCCGGCGAGTAAAACCTCCTTTACCGGCGAAATAAAACGCCGACAATGTATACTTTTTCCAGGCGCTACCTATTTTTCGCCGGCAATGGGTATTACTTGCGTACTTTTCCTGGCGGGTTGCTGGCGCAAGAAAAATCGCCGGTAATAGTTTTTCTCGGCGTTTTCTGGACCTTTACCGGCGCTTATTTAGCGCCGGCAAAAGTGTAGATTGTTATAGTGCGAACCCAATCCTCCCACAACTCATCTTAACCGAACACCCAACCTTCAACAAACCCAAATCCTGAAGCCCTAATCCAACCCTCATCAACCGAATCACATTCCCCCACCTCCTCCACACTTTCCCAAACTCCTTGAACCCCTATCGAAAATCACCTAACCCCAAATACCCTCATCCAATCCCGTCACAATAAAAAAAACCCGCAGACCACAGCCGAACCCAATTCCCCCATTCGAGAAGCCCTACGCACAGCCCCCAAATTCACAAACCTCAATCTCAATCCTGACCCCCAAACCAAACCCTAGCTCACGCCAAAAAAAAAAAAACCCTACATCCAGAAACAAAGGTGTCATTTCCTTTTGTTTTCTATGTTGCACTATTGGTTACTAGTGATACTTTAAACTCCCATAACCAATGATCTATCCTTGGGCATCCATGAGAAACAAAGGTGCTAACACCACTCAAACATGAACGTTTTGTCCATTGCATGGTATTTATTAGTAATGTATCTGCATAAAAACTGTCTCTTGCTTTGCACGGGCTCTTTTGCTGGAACAAATTGGACTTAAGCTTGGCTCGAAAGTGGTTAATCGAGTTTTACCTCAGTCCGAGTTTGCTATAAAATTTCACTTGAGCTTAATTCAGTTTAAGCTGATGCATTTTAATAACTTGCCACTTTATTTAGAGCATAGGTGGAGCTCAAACTGGTGCTCCAGCTTTATTTTGAGCTCAAACACGAGCTTTATTAGGCTAATTATTTATGCTCAAGTGCTCAATTCAATTTTGCTTAATGTATTAAAGTATTTAAAAAAGAAAAAGAAGAAGTTAATAATAATGACCAACATTAAACTTTTAACAGTTTCATTTCTTATCCCTATCATACATCTCTCATCCGTAAACTTCTGTGATTGGTTGCATTCAGGGATGCACCATATAAGTTGTACTGTCAAAGGATCTGATTTTTTTGTAGAATGGCCCATTTAATAAACTTTCATTCCCAAGAGCAGGATCTAAGTAAATATTGAGACTAACAACTAAATACACCCGGGTTGGATAGGCTTTGATTCGATAGGCCCGTCGTGAATGAACACCTTTAGGGGTCATTTGTTTACACTCGTTTATGCATCACATGCATAAATTTTGGTTCTTGAATAAGTCGAATACCAGTGTGAATGTGATTAATCCTGTCCGCTCAACCGAACTAGCTCTGTGCTTGGGTTGTCAAATTTTTTACTAACCACAATAATAGTGCTCCAAGTGAATTTATGATAGGAAAGCTAAAGGGAGAATCTAACGCTAGTGTGAGCCTTTTTTTCAATTTTTTGAAGAACAATGTGATGAAGCCTTGATGAAATTTACTATGGAAAAAAAGTCATTGCAGTCCACCGACACAACAAATTGCTATATAATACAAAATTACGCAATTAAAATATTGGTAACTGTAATGTCCCTCCCCATACGCATGCATGAAATTGTCCGCTTTGGCCCACGGGCCTCACGATTTTATTTGTGATGGGCCTCAACCCATCAAAAGGCGTCATGCAAAGTAAGGGTGTAAGCTCTACATATAATCCCATTTGCTTTTCTCTCTATAGTCGATGTGGGACTCCGGGGCGTCACATTCCACCCCCCTTAAGGCTGCACGTCCCTGTGTAGTAGCATGCCAGCCCCTGTAGCCTGTCAGCCCTATTGGCCCGCCCACATGGAAACCCGCCCACTTGCACCAGCCTCGGTAGGGGACCCACACTCGAACTGGTCGAGAGTTGGCTCTGATACCAATTTGTTGTGATAGTGTGTGCAGAAGCGTGCAATCAACAAGCAAACAAATCAAGCGACACAAAAGGAACACAAATTTACGTGGTTCGGTGATTTCACACCTATGTCCACGGACAAAGCTCGTCTTCTTCTTCTCCACTAAACAAAGTTTTCCCCACACATAGGGTTACAACCAAAAGAGATAATATGTAGTTTTAACAAAGACCAAATTACCCTTCAACCCTAATACAAATGAATTGGGCCTATAAAACGAGCCAAAACCCATAAACCCAACAGTAACCAAAAATCTAGATCTCCTTATTCCATTCTCTTGGAATGTCTTGGAATTGAGAATGGGTAGAACGGCTTAAGAATCTGCCGAAACTGCCCCCCCCCCCCGCCCCCCCGGCTAATTAGGAGGGGCAGTTTTGTAACTTTGTCCGTGAGGTATTTTTGCATTCACCTGTAAGTTCGTAAAACAAGCCCTTTCTTTTATGGTACATTTTTTTTTTTTTAAAACTATCGGAGGGTTTCCAACCCATGGGGCTGGACTAATCTCTCCGGGTCCAGAGGGAAGTCGAGTAAAGTCCCCTGTACTCTCAGTGTGGTAGTGCATCTTCGAACTCACAACCTCCGGGTGCAATCAATTTAAATGTCTACCATGTGTTGCTGCTGCGAACCTTGGTATTGATACACATCCCTGCGATGGGAATGGCATGGATTTGAATATGTGGTAGGTCATTTCCATGCTCCAGGGACTTCCTTTTACCATGAGGTAGCATATCAAATTATTTTTTGTATGGAAAAGTTTAATGATGGTAATTTTGCATTTGGATAGTTCAAGGCTTGTGGTTTTTGTTATATTTTGTTTATAATGTTGAATTAAGTCTCACTTGATCATGATGAACTGATTTTTCGCCGCATCTTAAATCAATTAGCCACATCTTAAGTCATTACTAATTGAATTGTCAACAGTAAGGTGAATCTGGAAAAGTGGACGTTGGACCCCACCTATCATTAAGATGTGTATCCGGTGACACCCATTTAAGGAGGGACCACCATCATCAATACTAGTTTTTCTGCCAACCTTCATGTGGGCCCCTCATATGAAATGGCATCAGTGACAAGGAGGAATGAAAAATATCCTATGTGCCTTCTACGAGGATGAGGCAATGGGCCCATCTATGAGGAGGTAAACAGCAGGCCAATGGCCCATCTACAAAGGTACCTCTCGCTGCTAGCTTGTAGGGGTGTTCATGGCAAGGTTGAGGCAATCCAGGCCAGGCTGTATTCGGCCTAAGCCGCATATGGCCTGCAAGTTCCTGGCCCAAGCCTAGCCTGACTCAATCTTATCAGGCCCGAGCTTGAGTCAAGCAGTTAGGACCAGTTAGTTGGGCTTTCTACCACCATAAAGAAGTCAATCAATTTTGCGCCTTTTTTTTTTTTTTTTTTTTAAAGTCGTCCGGCTTGCACTTTGTATCACTTAATCCAAGTCCGGCCCAAATGTAAAATGCAGTTCCCAAAATTTTCATTTCAGGCCCAGACCATGTATCAATACCCAAGACCTGAATCCGGCCCAAAGCAAGCTGAGCCCGAGTCTATCAGTCTCGGGGCCGAATTCACTCTCTCTTTCTCAGGGCGCTTGCTCGGGCAAAAGCCTGACTTAAACAGTAGCTAGGTGAGGCTTTATGTGCCTGAAAATAGTCGCTTTTCAAAGAGGTCGGACACGCTCGTAATAATTAAAAAATAAAAATGCCTTGAAGGCCTCTTTGTTTCATGTAATTAAGTTTCTAGGAATTCCAATATCAATTAGTACTACCTCTATAAGTCGTTAAAAATGAGGAGAAATCAAACCTGAATATATCACTTAAAACAGAATAAGAGATAAAAGTAAAGTAGAGTAGAGTAAAGTGAATTACCCTGTCGTCTTGTTTTGTTGTTCCTTGCTCTCCATTATTCAGTTTTCATTTTTACAGATATGTATTTTCTTTACACAATACTTTTTTCCAGTTTTCACAAGAAGGGAAGAAGAGCAAAATAAAAAAGGGAAAAGGGATATGGTAACATAAAAATGCCTCAATGCAATGGAGAGAAAACTTATGGGTCATTTCTCCCTTAATTCTATGGAGAGAAGCAAAAAGCAATGGCGGAGAAACTATTATATTTTCTTGAACCAACACCTTCGTCCTAAACCAATTTTTCATAAAAAAAAAAAAAAACGTTGGACCTATCCTCCTAAGGGATGGGTGAAACTTGGGTCAGTTGGGTTGGAACTGGGTTGTGAAAGAGAGGGGGCAGGTCGGAAAACTGGGACAGCTGGGTTGGACCTGGAGCGTGAAAGGGAGTGAGGGGGCAAGTGAAAAAATGGGTCAGTTGGGTTGGACCTGGGTCGGGTTGTGAAAGGGAGCAAGTCAAAAAAATGAGCCATCCTCATGTATTTAATAGGTTATATTTTATCCATCATTCACTCAAGTGCAAGTGTTAATACGACTACAACTACATCTACAGCTAAAGTAACTTGCCTTAACACTGTTGTTAATAAAGGGCGAGAGTGTAGTGTTATTTGCCGATGTGGGACTCTTTTCCATGCTACTCAGTTGTTTTTTTTTTTTTTTTTACCTCTTGCTTCTTCACAGTGATCTCCCGTTTTCTTACCCCTCGGAAGAGACCAACCTTTAGGCACAGACGTTGGCTCCATTGGGATTGTTGGACCATTAAAAAGATGACATTTGATCTTTTACATTTGTGCCTTGTGGTGTGCCATCTCTATACCACCCTGTCTGCAAGTGTTTGAAGTGGCTGTTGGGCGTGGGTTGTACAACTCGTTGAACTCTTAAACATTTTTGGTAATTTGATTTTGGGGTTGTTTGCTTAGAGCAGAATTTTTGGTAATTTGATTTTGGGGTTGTTTGCTTAGAGCAGAATTTTCTTTGAAATTCTTAGTTTGGCCACTCTTTCCTTAGTTTCAAAAGTACTGTTTTTTCATAATGCAATTCATTGCTGGTTAATCAATTCCTGTAGTTATGTTGTTGTATTGGACTTTCTGTTGCTTGGTTGTGAATTACTGTTGCTTGATTGCAAGCTTAAGAATGGGTTCCTGAGTTCCTCTCACAATCTATACATCTACGAGTACATGCACTTTCTTAAATGATTTGTTTATGGGTTTTGCCAATAAATACGAACATACACATAAGACTGGAAGGTCATCATGACCAGATGTTTTGTTAAAAAAAGTTACATAGGGCTCTATATTTAATTAATGAAATATCAATGCAATTATTCATTAATGAATCATCTAACTGAATTATATGAATTGATGCCGACAATTTATTAAACTAATGATGAAGTGCTGAAGGCGTTGAACTCACCATTAATGATATAAACTACAGATGGAAGTCTAACTGAATTGAACTACTGCTGGCCAAGCTGTTATGAACAGTTCAGATTCCTATTGTTCAAGCATGCACAAGATCTTTTATTGTTGTTATTTGGATGTGTCGTTTTCGCATTTTGTGTAATTTCTTATCTTTTTTCTTTTCTTTTTCCACCTGTCTGGTGAAGTATCTTTTTTGACTAGGTTGTTGCATGAGTTCAGATTGGCATGTTGTGTAGATGAATGAATTTTTATTCGTATTTTAGATGTATATATTGGTTCTAGCTTTTTCTCTTTTCATGTCTTCTCTTGATCAGCAGAAAGATGTTTTTGCATATACTGTCCTTCGGATTAGACCTGAAAGGCTGGCGCCCTTGGCCTTAGTGATTTGTCACCTAAGTCTTGTCTATAAATTTTGATGGGGAATAGAAAGAAGAATTTGCGTACAAACATAAAAAGGCTATCAATGATAAAAGTAAACAAAATTTACCACTAAGCAAGATTACATCAAATGGATACAAATTTACCACTAAGCAACGTTTCATCAAATGGATACTCCATTCATCGCCAATAGGGATGGCAATTTTCCCCGAAACCGATGGATACCCGACCCGAACCGACCTTTTGGGGACGGTTTTTATCCCTTTTTTTCACCCGTGGGGCGGGTTTGGTATTAATTTTAAAATCCCCGGCCGGATTCGGTTCGGATTTGGTATATATTACTCCCCGCCCCGAACCCCGACCCGAACCCATACCCGAACCCGAACCCGAAATATATATATAAAACTATTTATATTTATACATATATACACGTTGTGCGGGTGCGGGTTCGGGTAAAACATATGTTTATACATATTTTTACATATATATTTATACATATTTATACATATATATTTATACATATAAAACTTATTCACACACACACACAAAAAAAAAAAAAAAATTTGCAAAAACTAAATTGAGGTTGGGCGGGTCGGTGCGGGTTCGGGTAAAACTCGAATTATTGTGCGGGTGCGGTTCGGATCGGGGAAAAACCGAAACCCATAGGGTTCGGTTTTGGTACGATCAAAATAACCCCCGACGGGTTTCGGGGCGGGTTCGGGGAAATAAAGAATTTCGGGGATCGGGTATGGTATGCTTAAAATCCGGGCCGATTCACCCGCTTGCCATCCCTAATCGCCAATGCATCTGCCTCCCAATACGTGTATAAACAACATCCATTAGTGTGCTTCAGTCTCTTAATCTACTTGAAGATTTGTTCCATTCTCCGTAACATTTGAGAGACATTTTACCAAACTTATAGCATTAGCTTGCCATCATCAGTAGTCCTCACTGGCAGCTCTTGAGTTTTTTGCTCAGAATCATTGGTCTTGAATGAAGTGGGGTTGGGTGTCTTGGTGAGCTTTGATTGTGCCAGCAGTAAATTTCACTCTGACACTCAAAAATCTTTCTGGTTACTTATTGGGAAGGACGGGAGGTCGGCCTTTAATGAGGTAGTTTCGAGTTGGTCTCCACAAATCTGGTAGTGATCGAATTTGGACCGTTGGATTTGATTAACTAATAATCAGGTTACTTTAAAGGAAACTAGGGTGTTTGGGCCAGACCAATACCTATAGGCACATTTGTCTGTAACAGGTAATAAACCCCTTATCTGGCAATTGAAAATCACCTATGATCTTAAAAGGGACCACTCAAAAACCCTGAATTACTAGATTAGGGCCATTTTTACTTTTACTGTTACTTTTTTTAAGTTGGGCTATTGGTGAATGCATATATACCTTCAACCGGGAGACCCGGGGATTGATCCCTGGGCATGTACGTGATACTAAGATGCAACACCGCTCAACCATATGAATGGCCATGTTGGCAGGTAAGGGCCCTTTGGAAACTCTGGTACGGTCTAATAGTAATTAGTCGAAATTAGTTTTAGATCAAAGAAATAGATCTAATTTTTATATATATTCTAAAGATAAGTTGTTTACCTTTTTGTTTGGTAGAAGATAAGTTGTTACTTCAAAGTAAAATATTTGCTAAACATATAAGAGATTATTAGAGATTTTGTCTTAAAAAAATATAGTTCTAACTAGAAAATAGGCTTAATTAAAGAGAGAGCAATTGAATTGGAATAAGGGTTTTGACTGCAAGATGGAGGGATTTGAAGAATTTGACGTATCTTGATTTGTCTGGTAATGCGATTACCGGTACAATCCCACCTGAGTTTGGGAAGTTGAGTAAGCTACAAAAGCTAGGCCTATCCTAGAATCATTTGGTTGGAGGGATTCCAAAGGAAATAGGGCAGTTAAGTTTACTGTTTGAATTGAACTTAACCGGTAATCGCCTTTCTGGTCCTCTGCCACTAGAGTTTGGAAAACTAGCCAATCTGAACACACTAGACCTATCAGAGAACTACTTGAGCGGTCCGATACCGAAGCAATTGGGAAATTGCTCCAATCTACTGTCCTTGACACTGAGGAAGAATAGTTTTGAAGGAAGCATTCCAATTCAGATTGGTAATCTGGTAAACCTGCAGTTACTGTTAGATCTTAGTCAAAACTCACTTGGCGGTGAGATTCCATCGGAACTTGGGAATTTACTCAAGTTGGAAGTACTGAATCTCTCTCACAATATGCTCTCAGGTTTCATCCCATCTTCGCCTGTAAATGCTAGCAGTTTGATATCACTTGATGTTTCATATAACAATTTGGAGGGTACTCTTCCTGTAAACAGAGTCTTCAAACGGGCTCCGCCTGAATTGTTTATCCATAATAAAGGTTTTTGCTGTTCAATAGGAGGCTTTCTGCCATGCAAATCCTCTTCAAAGAACTGTGGGCATGGAAGAACAGGCTGCCCAAACTTGGTAATTTTCATAATTATTATTGTTGCTGGGGCATTAGTTGTTCTCCATATTCCTGGAGGCCATGGCATCACTAGTGAACTATTGTAGCCGTGTTAACCCTCCATTGTCCTGGTTACAAAATTATCTGGTGCTTGCATCCAATATGGTTCTTCCAAGTGATGCTATTTAATTCTTTTTCCTGATCCAGTTAATGTAGATATGCCCATTAATCATACGCTGATATCTTATTCTAGTGGCATGATGGTCTAAGAAACCGGTGAGTGTTTTGTGGTCTGATTCAATTTCAGGGGTTTATGTGAATGTATGGGGTTTTGTATTGGTGTGTATTTACTGTGTATTACATGTGGGTCTTTGATCAGTAGTTTTGGATCTTGAGATCTGTTTTTCATATTTTTGTCTCTGTAGAGATGTGTTTTGCTGGAAAAATCTCCTCTTCTTACTCAAGCTGATAAATTAAAGCTTGTCCTGTTCCTTTTTATTCAAGCAGTCAATGTATGTGCATTGAATTGTATCTGATACTTTATTTCCTTATGTAAATTCCATGTCCATGCTATAGTCATTGCGTGTGTCCATGTCATATCCATGCTATTTCTGGTTGTCATTTTGTATAGTCTCTTCTTTTCTTTTCCTTAGTTTTGCATGGTTTAGAGAGAGAGAGAGCAAACATTAGTTGTAGGAACATTCTACTCAATTTATTATACCTGCTTCTGATCCTAAATGTAGATTCTATGTCTTCTTTTTCTTACTTGAAAAGAATCAGTTGTTTCTTCACTATAACTAATAAAACAAACAGGTGCTTCACAATATATAACTAATAAAACAAGTCACTCATGTAAACAAGACCTACAAAGCCCCAGTGAGATTTGAGATATCGAGATCGACTGCCAACAATCTCCAATAGGAATAACCCAAAAAATGGAGTAAAGTTCTCCTAATTACTACAGAACCCCAAAAATGAAAAGAACAAAAAAAAGAAAAAAGAAACAGAAAATAGTAGTTGGGATACTCAGTTGAGACTTAACTGAAGTTATAGGAAGCAAAAAATTAAGAAAAAAAGAAACAGACGAGGAAAAGTTGTCCTTTCTGATCCTCCATTGATCCAAGAATACCAACATGAACTAAATGCCCCATCCAAGCAAAAGAACGGACTCCAAATGGTACTCGCAAATGATTACAGAAATGAAATCCATAATTTCTTAACTAAAAGTTGCTTGGTTTCCATTTGGGTTGCAGGTGTAGGTACTAGCCATTAAATTACTCCTTATGTATTATGAATCCTTGAATTGGTTATACTAAAAACAACTTGGGTCGGATTGATACCCACCACCTCTAGGACCATATAAAATGTTACAGTAGTAGGCAACCAATAGTAGCAACTAGAACTCTAGAAGTGACAATGTGACATCATCCAGAATAACAGAAGCAGGGTAGGAAAACTGATAATATTTCAGTATTGGAAACCTAGGAGGCTAAGAGACACCCCCACTGATGAGAACCTAAAAGATACATTTTAGGCCCCTTAATAAGGACTTGGTTATACCGCCGAAAGAGATTAATTAGCTTAATTATGTTATTTTATTGTTTGTAGGTACTACAAATGCACTGAGCGAAATTCAGAGCTAAAATGAAAGAAATCTCACAAAGCATGACAAATCGGAGTTGCTAGTAAGAAAGCGTGCCAAATATGGAAAGAGACTCAAATAAGAAAGCAAAGCAAGAGTCCAAACATGCCTTGGATGTCCAACATGGGTCCCACTCACCCCATAGCATCCCAACATGGAAGGTCTTTTAATTGCACCATTATTCTCGGAATTTTCAGGGGCAGCAACTTGAAATGGTCATAACTTTCAACTCGAGTGTCGGATTCGTGAAATCTACATACCGTTGGAAAGATCTTTTCGAGTAGATATCCGTGGAGTCTAAGATTGTATAAATCGGAGCTATATCAAGGGAGATATGACCTCGCGAACTTCGCTGTGATGACCAGTGGGCCCAGACCCGACGGGAATCCATCTCCTGCACGAATTAAAGACCTTTTTCACCCAAAACTTATAAATAAGAGCCCAAACTCGTTTTTGGGGATATTCACACTTTGGGAGAAGGTCTGAAGAAGGTTTTGGAGCTTTTGGTAGTGGATCCATGGCAATTTCATCAGAGAATCTTAGCCAATCATCTTCCATGCGTAACTAATTCCTCATCTTTGGGTTGCGATGAAGCCCTAACCTCTTGTTTATGGTGATGTATAGGTCTAGGGTTTATTTTTAAATGCTTTTGATTATATGACAAGATGTTAATCCATTGAATGGATTTTATTAATGCAATATTTCTTTCTTTGGTATTTTGATCTTGTAGATTTAAATACTAAGTCATATAATATGCTTGAATGAATGTTTTTGTTAGATCTAGGATAATCTATGCCATAGAGATAGGTTATGCCCTGATTTGCATCCACATCCTTTATTTGTTGACTCTGAAGGTTTGTAACCAAGACGAGTCTCTATAGCGTTGACAGTTAAACCCTAGGTCTATACTCGCCATTGTGCGAGGTTAGAGTGGATTCGTACCCTTAGATCTTTTCTCTGATTGAATTAAAGTTGTCTTTTACTTTGTTAATTTAGAAATCAAAACCCATCAACCCAACACTTTGTTTTCTAATAGGATTAGTTTAATATTCGGAACTTTGTCTTCTACTAGAATTAGTTTAGGAATTTAGGAAACAACACAACTTAACCTTTTTGTCCCAGTGGATACGATACTCGGTTAACATCTCTGCTTTTGCAAGCAGAGGTAGTAGCGGAGAATAATTTATAATTGCAACCCTGTTTTAGGATTGATCACCCCCGAGTACGATGTTGCCACAAATCTCCCACAACCTCAATCTCGACATCAAAACAGTGCAAAACCAAAAAAACCTTAAATCAATGAAAATGGAGAGAGAGAGAGAGAGAGAGAGAGAGAGATTCTCCTAGGCTTTCCCTACGCATCACCGGGGCCCACCACCTTTGTTCGGCAATACGAGGATTCTCTTGGCTAAGTCTGGGCCTGGGCTCTGATACCAATTGTTAAGTACTATGGACCACCACAAACTCCACATTGGTATGATATTGTCCACTTTGGGCCTAAGCCCTCATAGATTTGCTCTTGGACTCTACCCAAAAGGCCTCATACCAATGGAGTACTTAGTCCTACTTATATGCCCATGATCTTTCCCATTTCTAGCCGATGTGGAACTTTGGTTGCACATCCCCAAGATGTCCTACACTTCCTAGATTCTGCTATCCAAACAAATAGAATCACCAAGCAGATGGCTAAATTTGTTTGTCTTTCCATGGTGTTCTTTGAGATAACCTGCCGCATTGGGTAATTTCTTCCTATGAAGTGAATCATTAACTTTGTTGTTTCAATCAAGATATAAATAACCAACTTCACCATATCACTGATCATTTGTTTAGCTACGAGTTTGTTACTATCAATTTCTGCTGAATAAAGGATTGAGCCTGGTTCCTTATTTTATTCTTTATGCACACCAGTTATCTGACAATATCACGGCCATTGTTGACTTACTGCTTCTTCTTCTTGTTGAAAAACCGTATTGTATATTTATTTTTTGTTCATCAATGCTTCATATATTTACTTCTCTAGTTGACTGTTTTTCAGCTGCAGATATCATACTGTGGAGAAACAAGCAGATTTCTGCAGGCATACTTGTTGGAGTGACTATTGTATGGCTCTTGTTTGAATGGATTGGCTATCTCTTGCTTACTTTCGTATGCCATGCTCTCATTCTGTCATTGGGAATATTGTTCTGCTGGTCCAATATTTCCTGTGCCATCAATAAGTAAGTTCTTCTTGGTTTGTTACTTAAAATTTTATTGAGCTCTCAAGAAATTACAAGAGTAAACAGAAGAATGTCAAGGCATTGCTTAGCATGGAAGGAGAGAGTACAGAATAGTTGTACTAAACTGAAGAATTAACAATGGCCTATGAGAAGTCTAAATTTCATCATGATCTGTGTTTGTTTGCTTGAATTGTTTCAAAAAAAAAAGAAAAGAAAAGGAAATTGTTGTGCATCTCCTGAGAAATGAAACATTCAGTGAAAACTCATTGTTTTTTACCCCTTGCTAATTGTCATTTAATCACTAAAGTTCGTCCATATGGAGCACTAGGCTTCTTTAGAGATGCTTGTTTACTTATACACTGACATTTGGCTAAGGAGTTAATTTGTTTGATAAAGACCTGTATAAATCCCTAAATAACGCCTCTCTTTGACAACACAAAAAAGTACCCCATTGTCCTGGTTCAGGAGGGCCATAGGCGAATGGCTTATTTGTGTTTTGGTAAGCTATGTTGTTGGCACATGGGCAGATGAACACAGGAAAAAAAAAAAAATCTGTCCTCATTCTGTTTTACTGCATTGAAGTATCAGTTAAATTAGCACTCTCTCTCTCCCTCTCTCTCTCTCTCTCTCTCTCAACATCATGGTGACATAGAGACTTCTGATACTCTTTTTTTTTTTTTTTTGAAATTCAGGTCTCCACCAAAATTTCCTGAGGTTATTTTACCTGAAGACCTGTTTGTGAGTGTTGCTATGTCAGTAAGATATGAAATTAATCGAGCTTTTGCAACATTCCGGCAAGTAGCATCTGGAAAGGACTTGAGGAAATTCGTCATGGTAATATATTTACATGAAGTTATTTCCGTCATTTTCCTTGTGGATTTCTAATGTACACTCTCTTGCAGGTTGTTGCTGGCTTGTGGGTTGTCTCTGTAATTGGAAGTTGGTTTAATTTCTTGACTCTTTTCTATTTGGGTCAGTGACCTTTTCCCCCCGTTTTTAAAAGAATGAATTTAGAGCAAAACCATATAAGGGCCCCTCTGTTTAAGGGGAATTGAATTCCTAGGGATTTATTATTATTATTATTATTATCATTATCATCATCAAGGCCTTCCTATGAAAGGGGCTAAATAAATATCAAAGGATTAGGTGAGGTGAAGATCCATGAGGGACCAGTCAAATAATCTCCTTTTTGGTGGAAAATGATCACTGTTGCCTGTTGTAAATTGAATCTAGTAAAGTGACGGCCCCATCTACATCTCTACCATGGAACTTTCACTCCTCACCTCTTAAATTATCTTCTATTTCAGTTCTTAGGAAGTAAAGTAGGCAAACAAGCTTTAAAATTTGAATGTGTGCGTGTGTCTGTGTTTTGATTAACAATTTTATCCGTCACTAATGAAATTTCTTGTGAGCGGCTATGCCCAAGGAATGCGCTCTTCCCTATATTCTTGCTAAGAGGGATGCCAACAATAGATGAAAGATGCAGAGCCTTGGCTGCATGAGAGGTCCATCTGATGCTTAGAACTAAATGGCTTGTATATTATGTCATATTCCCTAAGTCTTGGAATCCGGCTTTTCTATTCTTGTCATGCTTCCTAGCTTGGATAGAGTGAGAAATCGAAGATGAATGGAAGAAGTTATAGTTGGTTTTTCCACGACGATACAGGATTCAGTTTTTACTTTATTCTAAATCAACCATTCACACTTGTCTCCATCTACCAATCCATTGACTGTTTTCCATCTTTCAGGTTGCTAAAAGAAGAGAGAGTCTGCTAAATTACATGCTGTTCCTAAGAGTTACCCCCACTCTACCCAACACATTCATTAATGTAGCTTCACCAATTGTAGATGTGCCTTACCGTATCTTCTTCCTGGCGACTCTCATTGGTCTCATTCCAGCTGCTTATGTCACTGTCAGGGTATGAACACTCATTTCAATTTGCATATTTTCATTATTATTTAGATGGCCTCAATTTGATCTGTAATCTTCCTTGCTCACGCATGCTGGAATTGCTCTTGGAGAGTTGAGGTCAATAGGGGACCTCTACGATTTCCAAGCAGTTGTGGCCCTATTTTTCATTGGGATAGCCTGAGTCACCCCAACACTGATGAGCAAGAGCAAAACATAGAGGCCTAGTGGATTGATTCCAATTGCCTGCATCACCAATGGATGGCTATGAATTGGCCTTGCAATGCCTACACAGACCAGCCTGAGATATGTGCAGATGCAAATGAATTTCGACCCAGCTTGCTGGTTCCACAGGCTTGAGGTACTTGATTTATTTATATGCAGTGTCCAGCCTGTATCAGATGTTCGCATTCTACTCTTGTTAAAAAAAAAAAAGAATTAAAAAAAATATCAATGTCATATTTGAGTCTATTCCAGGCTATGATGTAATCCTGCAATTGTTTCTGTTATTAGTTAAATATGGGTAAAGTCTGTTCATACACACTTCTGGAGTTCTGGTGATGCCAATGTATATTTCAGTTCTCATGCAAATGGCAAACCAAAGGCTCAAGTTGCTTGGGATTCCTCACCCGAAGAACACACAAATGAGAAAACTCACAAATAAAGAACTCTTAAGATTTTATTATCAAAATCAGGAGTGAAAATAAAAGGCTCCACATATTTAAATATGAGGGAAGTAACTTCAAATCATGTCACAATTGCAAAGTCTTGAATTGGTAACTGAATAATCAATCAGCCAGACCTACTCTTTGGACCCCAAACACTCTTGACTCTTTAACATTGGATGGTTTAATGATTCAGGAAAGCGAGTACCCGGCCCTGATTGAGAACTTGATTGAATGAGACATGCTGGACATAGTTTGAAGTTAATTGTAGCTTCCCAATTGTGCCCTGCAAATGAAAGAATAAGTGAGTGCAAAAAAGAAGAAAGGGTCAGACATTAACCGGGAAAGAAATGGATCGGTTGGCAAGTAGAATGAACATGGTTGATATTCTTTACTATGATTTGAATATTTTGGCTAAACAGATGGTGGCCATTGAATGATGTTGAATATTTTGGTAGAAGTTAATGTTTTAAAGTGAGGTTTAAAACTTATATATGAAAGATTGATGCTGCTTTTCAGCATTGTGGGATATTATATGTAAGTCAATGACTTGATGCCACATCATCCATTTTTATTATTAATTTTATTTTTTTTCATGATGGTTAATCTTTTACACTTGATTTTTGTAGTATACAACATCGATATGGCAACACTAGGTAACTTGAGTTGTGTGGGTTAAATATGTATATGTAAGCTTGTGTATAAAGTTTCTATAGAAATGATATTATTGCTACCTTAGTTGTAGGAATATGCTAAGATGGATCTTTGTAAATTATTGGCAGGTATTTTTGTGCTAATTCTGGCCTGAAAGTTGAAAAAATAAAAAATTATTGCTTTTAGCGGCGGTCAGGTGGCCGCCACTAAAAGAAATTTTAGCTTTTACCACCGGCTGCCGCTAAATACAGTTTTTCTTGTAGTGCGCTTACCCTACACTTAAGGGCCAGGCAGGGCTCATTGCCTCAAAACAAGAAACCATTATCTCTCTGTTGATGTTGTTTTTTTTTTTTTTTTTTTGTATGTTACCAAGAACTGAGTGTCGACCAAGCGTTATCTTGTCAGACCTTAATTGCGAATGAACCATTAAGAAATCATTTGGAGAATTTTTATTGAACAAAGTCATACGTTCTCTGATGACTTGGGTTCAAGACATATGGTCTTGTTTATTTCGTTATAAAAAAAATGGATAAAGATTCTGTTCTGTTTCGCACATTTCATATAAATTCTCATGTATAAAATCATTCCAGCACTGTCTTATCTTTGAAGATTTTAAACTATTTACATTTACATACCTTTTATCAATTCACATTTTTTTCAATATAACACTAATCTGACTATTAAATGTTGTTGAATTTCAGTCACAAAAGTAAATACACTTAAATAATACTATTTATTTAGACTTTTAAAAATCGGAAGTTACAATTATTTAATATGACCATATTGCTCCATTCCAACAGTAGAGAAAGTTTGGTTTGCCCACTAAGTTGGGTCTATAGTCTTAGATATGTATAAAAATGCATGTTAATGGATCTAACACGGATGACAACTCTCACCTTATAGAATGCCTCCCAAGAGAGCATTCATTTCTACTTCTTTGGCTGCAATTCTCTTCTAGTTAATGGATCTAACATAGGTGACGCAGGATAGACCCATGATCCGTGGGTCGATTAGCCTGTTGTGCCCAATCTAATCCAGTCTAGTCCAATCCATTTATGTTTTCTATGTTTATTTTATTAATTGAGTTGCATAGGACCCATTATTTTTTATTATTGATATAATCTCTACCCTTTAAATGTTTAACAGTCGAGATCAAGTTTAGAGTTGCACTTTTCTCAATTTAAAGCTGCATAAAGCCTTTCTGGCTACTTAGACTATGCCGTTTTCGCATCTCTATTTCCAGGCTCTATTTGTTCGAGTAGAGGTTTGGAAAATAAGAGCGTTTGACGGTCATTTCTACCCTCTGCCAACTTTAGAGAAGTAGAGGCAAAGCCTTTAAAAACCACAGCCCCCTTTTGAATGCGGTTGAGAAATAAAGGAGAAAAAGGAGGAGCATGAACAACTCTCTCTAAGTCCGCAACGCCCAGTCCGATTTTTTATTCTTTATTTTTTTTTTTCAAAAAAAAAAATAATATGAGAGAGTAAATTAAGATCCAAACCATTGGAGATCTTCACAAGATCAAACACAGTTATGAAACCGCATTTTAGTCGTTAGATCATCACAAAGCTCAAGATATTTATAAAAAATCCTTTTTTATTGGTATCGGTAAAATATATTAAAGACTTAAGAAAGGTACACAAAGAAGATGAAAAAAAAAAAAAACCTGCGTAAGTATTAGAGCTAAATACCAACACAAAAACAACAACTTACAAAGGAGCAAGCAAAGCTACATCTCTTTCTACCCCCAACTTAGCCAAAAAATCCACCATGCCATACCGTGACCGAAGCACATGATGAAACTCAACTTTCAAAGATGAGGACCAAGTCTTGATTTCATTGAAATTAAATTTGGATTTCCATGGACCCTTTTCCAAACAAAACATCGAAGAAATTGCATTTAAGGAATCACTTTCAACCACTATGCTACGATAATTATTTGAGACACGGATCTTTAGAGCTTCCAATATAGCTAGCACTTCGGCTTCATTAGAATCCTTGATGCTTATATACTTTGAGAACATAAAAATACATCTCCCTTGTAGTTCCTCAAGATGCCACCTATACCCTCAGGTCCTGGTTTTCCTCTTACTGTGCCATCTACATTAAATTTAAGAACATTAGGAGAAGGGGGAGACCAAGTGACTAAAGGTCTCTTCTAAACACATCCGCTTCCCAAACAAGCTTGTGGGTCCTCAACAAGAAACCCAAACTGTTAAATCTCTTTGAAAGGCTGAACACAGCTACGAGTCAAACTTCAAAGCTTGATATCTTGTGGATCTCGAGAAGTTCTTAAATAAATATCAACCATTGATGTACCATGCTCGATTCTGGATTGGTCCACAGGCAATCGGGCTTTTTTTCTCTCTCTTTTTATGTTTTTGGGACACTAAATCACAATCTAAACCATTGAAATTGTTCATAAGGTCAAACATCACTATGGGTCCAAACTTCAACCGTTGGATCATCACTAATCTCGAGATATTTGTGGGCCATTTGATATTATTTTTTGGATTTTATGAGCTCCAAATACAAGCTCCAAACCGTTAAATTTGTCTGGAAGGATGAACACGATTATGGGGTGAAATTTCAAAGTTTGGTTGATTCCTTGTGGATCTATAGAAATTTATGAATTTTTTTTACATTGATTTAAAAAAAGTCTATTTAAAATAGATCCTTCTATTACCAAACACTCCTTTTGATTACGAAAAGGAAAATTTGAGTGCAATTGCTCTATGCAATCTCTCCCAGAAAGGAATGGCGTGAAGCCCATTATCTCTGATTTCTTCCATTTCTTACCCTGCATGCCCCGTGTTGAACATCGTTCCCCATCAATAAGGCTCGCAGATTCCAAATATAGGGGCACCTTTTTTCATGACTTGCATTGGATATGCCAGTAGACCGACTCAAACTCTGTCAACAAAGGTCATGCAACCGTCTGAGTTCATACGAAGATCAAATATGAATTTCAAAAAATAACATCAAATAACCTATTCTTTAGGAAAAATAAAATTAAAAGAAGATGAAATATGAGCAACTAGGGTGATCGCTGGTTTATTTATTTCTCATCTTCTTTTGATTCTATTTCCCTAAAATGAATGATTATTTGATGCTCATTGTTGAAAATTCACCAGTAATCTTCATTTTGAATAGAACGCTAGAAAAAGGCCATTAGTAAAATCTTCAAAATTTAGTATTTTACTATTTTCTGTTAAATGCTTGTTAAAAAGGATATTTTAGTATAAATATAAATATTTAAAAAATGAAAAATAGAAGGGTCGGACCTAGTATTGTCCAAGGTTGTTTTGAGGGCCTGTGAAAAACTCTTCATCCTTTTTACTGAAAACAAAAACCCTTATTTTAAGGGCGTTTCTAGGGCCAGCCCCATGTTTGAGGGCCGGATTGATTGGCCTAACCATAGCCATTATTTCAGTTGTATATATCACAAAAGACAGTGGCGACTCATAGATTTGAAAGAAAAAAAAAATTACCTAATGTGCATACAAAGCTACGGTGCTCTAGCTGTGGGAAAAAAAGCTTGGAAAAAATTTTAATATGAGTTCGATTGCAGTTGCAATGAAAAAAAAAAAAAAAAAAACTAGGTTGGGGTAAGGCATGTTTGTGCATGAGAATTTATTCAATGTCCATTTTTGTGCTATCTTCAGATTTCAGGGTTTGGTGTGGGAAAACAATTTCTATGCTGAAATGGTAATACAACAGAAATAAATTCTTGCTTGAGCCTCAGTTTGCCTTCCACAAAATTAGCAGAATATGCTTTTTTCGATACATGAAGCTACAGAAAACGTCCACACAAAATGCCAGAGATGCTTTTACTCCAAAAATTATTTTGATATTATGCAAAAAATAAAAAAAAAGCTCTACACATGTTTATCTTCCTAACCTGAGCTAGTTTGACACATTACTAACATAGTAAAAGTCTAGTAAAGCCTCCATTTTTCAGACAACATGTCATATCAAAAGCACTGTAATTCAAAACTCCCTTCATCTTTTTATTTTTAAAAAGTCAGAAAGCAACCACCTTTATCAACTAAAATACAAAAAAAAAAAAAAATTACTCCACTTTCCCATACAAAAAGAAAAAAAGATTATGTAACAAATAACTAAAAATAAAATACCATCATAACTCACTTATATTTTAGGGATAATAACAGAATACCTACCTGTACTTTGGTCAAAATGCAGACCACCCCCTGGACTTTGGTATTTTATGCTAAACCTACCTGTATTTTAAATCACAATGCAAATAGAGATGGCCGTGATGGAAAATGTGGAATGACGAATTAACCCCTTCATATATAAGAAGTGTCTTGGCGTTTTTTTTATCATTTTCCCTTTTTCGCTTACGGCTAGGGTTTCCTTCTCCCCAAATTCCAACTTCATCTGAATCAAATACCAAAACCTTAATTCCCAAATGCCCAAGTTCAAGATCCCAACTTTCCTCTCCTCCTCCTTCATCTTCCTCCTCCTACTAGGGCCAAGTGGAAGAAGAAGCGCATAAGGAGGCTAAAGAGAAAGCGCCGAAAGATGAGGCAGAGATCCAAGTAGTTTATTGGATAGAGGGAAGAATCTTCCTTCATGACCAGGGTCATAGGTTGTAGGGCTCTTTCTTTTTGTTACTTTACCTTCACTGGAGGTTAACATAAAAGAGATGTCCCATGCCTAACGGTCTCTCTCTGCCATTGTTACTTTTCTAGTTTCGCTCGTCCTGATTGCAACTACCATTTTTGGCAGGGATTATAAAAGAAGGCTATGGTATGTGGCCTGCTAGAGTCTGTGAAGTGACTTTCTTTCACAGGATTTTGATGCAACTTTACCAGTTTGCTTAGACACTTTAATCATTTGTGTGTTTTTAATATCATGAGGATGTCTGAGAGGGTTTGAGATCAAAGGGAATCATTTGTGTGTTTTTAATATCCTGAGGATGTATGAAAGGGTTTAAGATCAAGGGGATGGATTCTGGGAAACACACTAGGTTTGGGGAGCATCTCCATCGGAGGGTTTTGGGAGGGAAGGAGGGATTTGAAGAGTCTTTGACTCTGGTTCGAGGATTTCTTCGAGAGACAGTGGTTTGATGGCGGAGAGCTTGGAGGTGGTGGCGGGGAGATCTGGAGCGTTGGATGAAGGGGTATCCCTCGCTTTACGGCCCACCCTTCTTCATCTCTGCCCATTTACAATGTCAGGTAGATGGCCCACCAGATGTACGATTAGAATTCTCCACCTGCTAAACCACCTCCATCCAATTGAGAGTTTTGACAACGAGAACAATGAGTACAGGAGTTTTGAGAAAAAAAATGACCGAGAGCTACTCTTATATCATTACCATTTTTAGAGGCTAGGTTCAGGGGTAAATAAGTCCTTTTGGGCGAGTAATTTGCCGCCAGTATGCACCAGACATCATTTATACGACCTACGCCGTTATTACTAACGGAATCCGTTCATTTTGCATGTAAATTAGAACTACAGGTAGGTTTAATCCAAAATACCAAAGTCCAAGGGGGCATTTTGAGCAAAGTATAGGTAGGTATTCTGTTATTATTCCTATATTTTATTATTTCTTTAAAATCAACTTTATTTCACTTGACTCTTTTAGTAGAGTTGCCAAATAGGCCCAAGTGCGTGTTTGTGTAACGTGAGGTGTAACAACAAGCCGACCGATGACATAATTTCTGGATTGGAATGAAATTTTGCTAGTGATAAAATAAAATAGGACAATGATTTTGAACGGTTTATTTCGATGATAGATTTATAACATTCTTTAATTCGTAGATTTATGACATTCATTAATTTGACCCAAGATCCCTTACTGGCATACCTGAAAGTGTACTGTAGGGCACATCTATTAATAATCAGGTCCCTTCATAATGATTGCCGTCCCCCTAATGTCATATCTTCAAACTTTACTTCAATAGGTGTAGATTTGACAGTAAGATTGAGCACATGGCAAATATTGTGATTAACACAAGCTTATTTTAATTACGTTCTCAAGCTTGCCAAGAGATTAACTTTTGTTAAAGTAAAACCTAAGGTATGACAAAAGGGGAGATGACTTTCATTTTGAACGGACTGGATGGACCTGAATGCCCAGCGATTAAAAAAATAAAAAAATGTGAGTTGTAATCCGTCAGTCCCACCGAAGAGGAGACATCATCCAGATCACTATTTCCGACGGGACGGGATGGGACCGGACACACGGGTTCACGAGGCTCGGTACTTGTTATACGACTTATTGTAAGCCGTAATTGAATGTGCGTATGGATTTACTAATAAACTAAGGGAAAGTTTTCAACATAATCGATGTGGGAATTGGGATGGTTGGGTTCAAGGGTAGGGGCGGCCATTTCCTCCCAAATACTTATACCAGACCAGGTAAAGAGACGAGTCACAAGAGAGAGACAGAGAGACAACTGATGGGAGATTTGAAGAAGAATCTCTGATATCTTGGAGATGAGATTCTTCAGTTCAGGAGGCATTGAGAAATTGACATCTCAAGACATGGGAGAAGGCAATGTGATGTGAGTAAAACCCTTCCCTGCTATATGTACATATAATCTGTTGGCGATTTCCCCCTGGCCCTCTCCTTTTGCTCATTTATATTTCATGCCACATGCATTTGCAGTGTCAATATGAATATGAATATAGTATGGAGGCAGAGAACCTGCTGGCATGTCCGACTTATGAAAGCCGTAATCGATATACAGTATGGATTTACTAATTAACTTCTTCTATTCGCTTCTTCTTCTTCTCTGCATTCAGTGGGTTTTGTTTGCTTTTTTTTCCCCAGACCTTGTTGGAAAGACTGTATTTTTCAATTCTGTACTTAGTATGCTAAGTGGCGGATTGTTGGAAATTGAGTTGGTTTGGAGATTGCTGTGTTGAATGTTTGGTGATGCATTTGGATGAAGAGAAAAGAGGGACTTTTGTTGTTGATTTTCGAATAGGCAGATTACTTGTTGTCGGAAACCAAATAAGAGATATAGGATCTCTGCTCATATTCCATCACATAAATAGGAAACTCCTCCCAGCCTATTAATTATCTGTGTTTCCTATTACCACCATTATCTGTGTCTACGTTTTTCAACCTCCACGGGCCTTGTTGGAGTTGTCCTTTCTTTTTTCTTTTTTTTTACACTTCTGGCCCACAAGACGAATGGACCAGCGGAGCTCATTGTGGGTCCCAGCTGAAAATGGCATGCGTCTTGTTCACGTTCCACAGATAACATCATTGTGTGACGCAGTACGGAAGTCCAAAAGAGGCTCTGCGCCCACATGATGGACCCAGCCATCCAACCCAACCTTCGGATTCAGTCCACAAGCCCAAATTGGCTGAGAAGGCTACTGTGGCATTCTAGATTTATTTTAAGTTTAATTAGAAATTATTTCTTGTTTTAAACATTCATTAGGATTGGTAACTTTCTATTTTCTTACAGTTTCCCGCATTAGAAGCCTTACTACATTATAAATAGAGAAGCACTCCATTGTAATGGGTATGCTTAATTTCAATTGATAATAAGATTTCTGAGTTTATCGTGAGTTCCATCTTTGGTTTCATGGTTTCGTTTGTACCCAATGGTTGGAATCCCTCTTGGATTCGATCAATCCTTCGGGATATTGATCTATCGTCTTGATCGCGGATATTGGCTGCGCCAATTTGGTATAAGAGCCAAATCCCAATCGCTGGGGTGACGTTGTCCTTCCCGGAATTCCCTCTCGTCTCTCTCTCTCTCTCTCTCTCTCTCTCTCTCTCTCTCTCTCTCTCTCTCTCTCTCTCACACATCGAATTACCTTATCCCGATCCACCACTGACACAACCTCTGCTCCGAGACCCATCTCCCCATCGACTACTGCCCACTGCCGATCGAACCCAATCCTCCCACAACTCATCTTAACCGAACACCCAGCCTTCACCAAACCCAAATCCTGAAGCCCTAATCCAACCCTCATCAACCGAATCCCATTCCCCCACCTCCACACTTTCCTAAACTCCTTGGACCCCTATCGAAAATCACCTGACCCCAAATACCCTCATTCAATCCCATCACCCTAAAAAAAACCCGCAGACCCCAGCCGAACCCAATTCCCCCATTCGAGAAGCCCTACGCACAGCCCCCAAATTCACAAACCTCAATCCTGACCCCAAACCAAACCCTAGCTCACGCCAAAAAAAAAAAAAAAAAAAAAAACCTACATCCAGAAACAAAGGTGTCATTTCCTTTTGTTTTCTATGTTGCACTATTGGTTACTAGTGATACTTTAAACTCCCATAACCAATGATCTATCCTGGGGCATCCATGAGAAACAAAGGTGCCAACACCACTCAAACATGAACGTTTTGTCCATTGCATGGTATTTATTAGTAATATTTCTGCATAAAAATTGTCTCTTGCTTTGCACGGGCTCTTTTGCTGGAACAAATTGGACTTAAGCTTGGCTCGAAAGTGGTTAATCGAGTTTTACCTCAGTCCGAGTTTGCTATAAAATTTCACTTGAGCTTAATTCAGTTTAAGCTGATGCATTTTAACAACTTGCCACTTTATTTAGAGCATAGGTGGAGCTCAAACTGGTGCTCCAGCTTATTTTGAGCTCAAACACGAGCTTTATTAGGCTAATTATTTATGCTCAAGTGCTCAATTCAATTTTGCTTAATGTATTAAAGTATTTAAAAAAGAAAAAGAAGAAGTTAATAATAATGACCAACATTAAACTTTTAACAGTTTCATCTCTTATCCCTATCATACATCTCTCATCCGTAAACTTCTGTGATTGGTTGCATTCAGGTATGCACCATATAAGTTGTACTGTCAAAATATCTGATTTTTTTGTAGAATGACCCATTTAATAAACTTTCATTCCCAAGAACTGGATCTAAGTAAATATTGAGCCTAACAACTAAATACACCCGGGTTGGATAGGCCAGTTTGGCCCGTCGTGAATGAACACCTTTAGGGGTCATTTGTTTACATTCGTTTACGCATCACATGCATAAATTTTGGTTCTTAAATAAGTCGAATACTAGTGTGAATGTGATTAACCCTGTTCGCTCAACCAAACCAGCTCTATGCTTGGGTTGTCGAATTTTTGACTAATGACCACAATAATAGTGCTCCAAGTGAATTTATGATAGGAAAGCTAAAGGGAGAATCTTATGCTAGTGTGAGCCCTTTTTTTCAATTTTCTGAATAACGATGTGATGAAATTTACTATGGAAAAAAAGTCATTGCAATCTACCGACACAACAAATTGCTATATAATACAAAATTAAGCATTTAAAATGTTGGTAACTGTATTGCCCCACCCTATACGCATTCATGATATTTTTCTGCTTTGGCCCACGGGCCTCACGATTTTATTTCCGATGAACCTCAATCCATCATAAGGCCTCATGCAAAGTAAGGGTGTAAGCTCTATATATAACCCTATTCATTTTTCTCTCTATAGTCGATGTAGGACTCCGGGGCGTCACAGTCCACCCCCCTTAGGGCTGCACGTCCTTGTGTAGTAGCATGCCAGCCCCTGTAGCCTGTCAGTCCTCTTAGCCCGCCCACATTGAAACCCACCCACTTGCACCAAACCACAGCAGGGGACCCACACTCGAACTGGTCGAGAGTCGGCTCTGATACCAATTTGTTGTGATTATGTGTGCAAAAGCTTGCAATCAACAAGCAAACAAATCAAGCCACACAAAAGGAACACAGATATACGTGGTTCGGTGATTTCACACCTACGTCCATGAACAAAGCTCATCTTCTTCTTCTCCACTAATCAGACTTTTCCCCACACATAGGGTTACAACCAAAAGAGATAATATGTAGTTTTAACAAAGACTAAATTAGCCATCAACCCTAATACAAATGAATTGGGCCCATAAAACGAGCCAAAACCCATAAACCCAACAATAACCAAAAATCTAGATCTCCTTATTCCATTATCTTGGACACCCCCCCCCCCCCCGGGGGCTAATTAGAAGGGGCAGTTTTGTAACTTCGTCCGTGAGGTATTTTTGCATTCATCTGGAAGTACGTTAAACAAGGCCTTTCTTTTATGTTACATTTTTTTTTTCTTTGCTATCGAAGGATTTCCAACCCATCGGGCTGGACTAATCCCTCCAGGCACAGAGGGAAGCCTGATAAACTCCCCTGTAGTCTCAGTATGGTAGTGCAGTTTCGAACTCACAACCTCCGGGTGCAATCCGTGATCTTAGGCCAACTTAGTTACCCCTTATATATGATATAAGATAGTTGGACTCATGTTATTAGATGAAATCGTACTAAAAGACATGATTCAAGTCATTATAGTTGGTCTTCTGTTTTGATATACTCAATCTAACCTTTGTTCAAGCTACAGCTACAGCTGCTCTCTTTAATACTGCTGTTAATAAGGCACAGACGTAGATTCACCAGGCCATACAATGATTTGGCTTGAGATCGTCTTTGGAAGTCAAGTATGTTTTCTCATACTAGTCTTCAATTTCACAGATGAAGGAATACTAAAGATCACAGATGACCCATATTTTTCTCTTAATTGTTTTTCAAATTTAAAGAATAAGAATGAGACGAAGAGATGTGATTCGACTTTTTGCCCTTTTTTGTTTTTTTATTTTAATAATGTCTTCTAGAAACAAGCCGCTTGATGACATAATTTATGGATTGGAATAAAATTTTGCCGGTGCTAAGATAAAATAGGACAATGATTTAGGCGGTTTATTTCGATGATAGATTTTTAACATTCATTAATTCATCCCGAGGGCGGGTCAAGATTCCTTAATGGCATACCTAAAACTCTACTGTGGGGCACATCTATTAATAATCAGGTCCCTTCATAATGATTGTCATCCCACTAGTGTCGTATCTTCAAATTTTACTTTAATAGCTGTAAATCTGACTGTAAGATTGAGCACATGGCGGATATTGTGATTAACACAACCTTATTTTAATTACGTTCTCAAGCTTCCCAAGAGATCTATTAAAATAAAACCAAGGGTATGACGAAAGGGTGAGATGACTTTCATTTTGAACGGACAAGATGGACCTGGATTTTCTAAGGATGGAGAGATTAAAAAAAAAAAAGTAATAAGATCCAGACATTCCGAGGGTGGAGATGTCAAAATAAACAATGCACATAGCGCCTATATAACTTGAATAATTAAATAAAGATGAAATGAAGCAAGTATGTGTGTATGGAATTTTAGGATATATTATAATGGATAGGTGGGTATGAAATTACCTTTAAATCCCCATTTTATTACTGTCAAGTGCCTGACCCAGATTAAGAGGTAGAAAGCCCAGCGATTAAAAAAATAAAAGTTGCGATCCGTCAGTCCCACCTAAGAGGAGACATCATTCAGATCACTATTTTCGAAGAGACAGGGACGGGACCAGACATACAAATTCATGAGTCTCAGTGCTTGTTAGTAGCTACGAATGTACGACTTATTGTAAGCCGTGACTGAATATGCGTATGGATTTACTAATAAACTAAGGGAAAGTTTTCAACATAATCGATGTGGGAATTGGGATGGTTGGGTTCCTCCCAAATACTTATACCAGACCAGGTAAAGAGACGAGTCACAAGAGAGAGACAAAGAGACAACTGATGGGAGATTTGAAGAAGAATCTCTGATATCTTGGAGATGAGATTCTTCAGTTCAGGAGGCATTGAGAAATTGACATCTCAAGACATGGGAGAAGGCAATGTGATGTGAGTAAAACCCTTCCCTTCCCTTCCCTGCTATATGTACATATAATTTGTTGGTGATTTCCCCTTGGCCCTCTCCTTTTGCTGATATATATATTTCATGTAAACCCCAAGGGGTTGGCCGAGTGGTCAGGACCACGGTTCCTCTCTCTTCCGGAGCTAGAGGTCCTGGTATCGACTCCCGGTTCCCCCCTCTTCAGGAACCGAAGGTTGAGTCCACTTATGTTACCACCAAGGGCCACTCCTAGGGGCCACAGGGGTTTTACCCGGCTTCTCTCTGGGCCCGGAGGGATTAGTCCAGTTCAAAGGATTGGGAACCCTCCGTTAGCAAAATATATATATATATATATATATATATATATATATATATATTTCATGCCACATGCATTTGCAGTGTCAGTATGAATATGAATATGGGCTCTACATATAGTATGGAGGCAGAGTGGCTCAAGGTCCATTGAGAGGAATTCAATTTGTATATTTAAGGTATCTTTTCACGACTGAATTTCTTAAATGTCCTTCAAAATTAGATACGATTGTTTCTTTATTTCTTTACGAGACATACATATTGTCATAAGATTGACAACCTCCTTTTGTAAGTCCCAAGTGGTTGGCCGAGTGGTCAGGACCACGGTTCCTCTATCTTCCGGAGCTGGAGGTCCTGGTATCAACCCCAGGTTCCCCCCTCTTCAAGAGCCGAAGGTTGAGTTTACTTGTGCTACCACCTGAGGACCACAGGGGTTTTACGCGGCTTCTCTCTAGGCCCGGAGGGATTAGTCCAACCCAAAGGGTTGGAAACCCTCCGTTAGAGAAAAAAAAAAACCTCCTTTTGTTTGGGTTTAGGGCTTAAGTGAGCCGATGTGGGTTTGGGACTCTCTGGTGGAATTGGGTTGGATAGGGGAAAAGGTCACTGATCAGTTTCTGTGGCAGCCCACTGAATGCATGCCAAATGCAAATGGTGGGGTGATCAGAAGCCGACATATGAAGTCAATTAGAGATGGCCATTTTTTTCCTTTTTCCTTTTTTTTTTTTTTTTTCGAAAGGAGATGGTGACCATTAATTTTTTGGGGTTCAAAAGTGTAATGGTTATAGAAAAAGTTGCAATTTTTTTCTTTTTCTTTTAATGTATCCTAGGGAAGGTGGCATGCCCAGGGTCGATCATTGGACATCGATGCGAAAATGGACACATCTTACCATTGGAGTATGACGTCGTTCTCGGATTAAGTGTTTGTTTGAAGATTGAGTGGATTGTAGGGTAATTCTACTATTGATTGATTGCTCCCTCAAAGTAGATCAATTTGTATTTATATTTGATGTTTTAGCCATTTGTAAGTTGGAGACTAGAGACTAGAGACTAAGGAGGTTGGTTTGTTGAATTCATTTCATGAGAGATGGACTGTGGCATGTTTATTTTGAGTGATTTTGGACTAGAGTCCTATTTTTCCAACAACATTGTAAAAAGTTGTATATGGAGTATTTGTAATTTCTTATTTGATAAGTGGAATTTCAAAACTTCAATCTTTTGAATGTTACCTTTTCTTTTGGAATATCCGAATTTCTAGCTTCCTAAGTGTTGAGCTATACTTGAGCATTTAGAATTATGCATTTTTAAGCATTTGCAAAGAAATGTGACCTAAAATACAATACAAAGGTTTCATATGTAAAAAGAATATTTAGATAAGGTCAAGTAAGATAGGATTATGTTCATTTTGCCCTTACATAAATGATAGCTAAGATGGCACATGTGGTATACAGCAGCACTATTTTATTTTTTTTCATATAATTAAATTCCTGAGAATTTTAAGACTCTACAATAAGATTATGACCTGAATGAAAATTAGGCCTGAGAGAGATAATTTGGAGGTGAAACTTGACTTCAATCAGTGGGCTCTTTCACATGGATGAAGAATAGATGGGTATTTGTTAGCATTAGGTGTCATGCTCGTTTGAAGTGCTTGGATTATTTGGAATGGGTTATGAAGGAGATGGTGCGGACAGAGAGAAGACTTTTTACTGAGAAGGTGAAGTCCTCTTGATATACTCTGATCCTATTTGGATAGGCCAAAAATGGAGTAGAGAGAAGTTAAATGGGTCCTAACAGTCTAAAATTTCAACTCTATCCCGTTTGGATGAGTCTGACTCGATAGATGAAGTAATGTTGTAAGTTATATATAGTCTATTTCACTTCAACTCTAAATACTTCAATTTCCTTGAGTAAAAGTGGATTCTACTCCAAGCCTTAACTTCAAAATAAGCATCCAAATGGAGTGAATTGAAGTACTCTACTTTAACTTCAACCTACTTCTCTTCACTCTACTCCACATGTGAAATCCACTTCATTTTACTCTACTCCTCATTTATTCAAATAGGCCCTAGAGAAAAATGGAAGTTTTCTGTATTCCTCTCATAACACGTGAGGGAATGAATAGTGTCCCTCACCATACGGTGAATGACACTTACATAATTGAAAATATTCATGTGCAAAAGAGGAAAAGCCATATATGATCATATGTAGAAAAAGAATGTTCATGTTCAAAGAGAGAAAACCAAGTTAGTGTCCCTCACCATAGGGTGAGGGAATAAATATCCCCCATACATATATATATATATATAAATATATATTTAATTGGATATGTGAAAGGGGCGCGTTTATGCCCCTTTTTGACGAGGGGAGTTTTTGAGAATTTCCCATATACATATATATATAGATATAGATATATAACAAAGTTTATTATTTCATAGGAATTATTCAATTGCCTGACTATCTGTTGTAGAACTGGAGCAGGATCTGAACACAAACCCAATTATCAATTGGGTCACATGCCTTCAAGCTTTAATAACAACAACATTTAACACTGGTTAACATGCCCTCAAGCTTTTCATTTAAATAGAAAAGGAGGAAATAAAAATATGTGACAGGCTAAGTATCAATTTTTATAAGAGCATTTGATGTGATAATTTTTCTTGATAAAATCAATCAGGAAAGAAAATAGATATATTCAGAAGTTGAGGAAATGAAAATTAATCAGAAGGCGACAAAGGCGACAAAAACCTTTTTTTATAATATATAAAATTTTGTTACAAGTTAAATTAAAATATGAATAAATTAAAGAATAAACAACAAAAAGAAATGTAAAGAGCTTCCAATCATTTGGACATTCTATGCACTCTGTTTTAACTTTGCAGGAAACACATAAAATCCGTTGACAATGGAAAGATTAAAAAAAAAGAACAAAGGATTTAAAATGTATGATTATGCTTTGTTTAATACATGTGAATGGCATAGTTAGAAAAAGGTGCCTAGGGAATTGTAGTTTCATACAAACAGAAGTCGAAACTCCAAAGACAGAGATCTACTATGCAAAGACTGGTCTTATGTTGAGACAACATTGTAAAATTCATAAAGGGTAATATTCAAGTAATATTCAAGTAGGAACTGTTCTCACATATTATGTGAGAACTTATTGGTGGGGCCCAATTGTGAGCCCCATTTGGAGATGGGACCGGGAGGATCGAAAGTTCTATATGAGACCACCTCAAATATCAAGTTTGACCCCAAACTCATGCCCCTAACCCCTTCATCCGTAGCCCACAAATTTAATAGCTTCATATTAAAAAATATATATATCCAACCCTCGATCCATTGGTTCAGTCATAAAAAAAATTGTGCTCAAGTTTGATAAGGCAGATTAAAACTCCAAAAACAAAAGAAAAGATGACCAAAGACCCCAAGACCAACTGAATTTCAACCCATCGATTTGTGAGATGGGGATGTTCCATGTCCTGATCCAATGGAGTGGGTGTGGTGAGGTGGAGGTGTGGGTGTGGGTGTGGGCTAGCCTGTGAGACCCACATGACCTGTACAATCAAAACTACATGCCCATCACACACCCCTAACACAATGCGAATTGCCACGCGCCCAATTATGACACATCCAAATTTTTTCAGAAAAATTTTGACTCCTACTAAGCCCAATCAATCATGCAAACATTCCACATAATCAGGCCTTATTCTTTTTTTTCTTTCTTTTTTTTTGTTTTTTTTTTTTATAACGTAGGATTCCCAGCCCTTTGGACCAGAATAATCCCTACGGGCCCATGAGAGAAAGCCGGGTAAAATTCCCCTGTGGCCTTATTCAATGATTAGAATTTGTGTACAAAGTTATCCCATGGTTAGGATTTTGTACAAACTGAAAAATCCCTCCAGAAAGTACCTCCTGAGATGGTTCCCAATTTTCTACAGACTACAAACTGGTAGGTCAAAGGGAGATCTATCAAACCCCTACCCCACCCACAATTGTCACGCGTTTAAGTGGGCCACACATACCTGATTTTTCCTAGGCCATATCATTCATGAATAAGATTGCTACTTTACAATGAGCTTTATGTACTTTCATGTATAAGCTAATAACAGCCAACTGGACCTTTCAAATAAAGTGCCGGGCAGCCACATCTTGAATATGATACATGCCATCTGTGCGTGCTGCTTACAAGAATCAGACATTCGGTTAAGGTACAATGAAGCAATTTAATTCCGCCTTCTGCTTGACTTTGAGGACTTTTTGGCACTGTGGGATGAAGGTTGCTGCAAAGGACATGGTAGGATTGTTCCCCCTCTGATATCATCTGCATCTGTCATGTTGTCAAGTGTTTTTTGAGCCTCAACATAGACAGTAAGGTCTCTAATCTGCACCCCACCAAATACATACAGATAAGTGAATCACAGTGCATTTGACCCCTAAAGATCATACTAAAAAACCAAGGAAGTGATCATGGATACCTGTTCTTCCAAATCAAGAATCTTGACGTCTCTCAACCGTAACGCTGTCCTCTCCCTGAAGGGAAAAAGAAGGAATGCTCAACGACAGAAGGGCGCAATGACAGACTTGAATACAATCCCATGAAAAAAGAGACAATGAACGGCTGCATTTTTCAGATATGTATTACAATTAGGGATGGCAATGGAGCGGGGCAGGCTTGTTAGGTGTTTATTTAATATTTTCAAAAAAAAAAAGAAAAAATAGATGTGTTAGGGGAGATTTGAAATGATGACTTCTAGTAAAAATATTTATCCTCATTGCCACTGCACTGCTGAGCTCTCTAATGAAATGAAATGCACTCATTAATATATGAACTAAAGATATATGGGGCGGGGTGGGGCAATACACCCAAAAACCCAAACCCACTCGGGTGAATACATGGAAAACAATACCTGACCCAAGCTCTACCAACACGCTACCAAACTCGCGCCTAATAGAAGTAGGTAGGGGCGGGTCCCTATTTAAACCCGACCCATTGCCATCCCTAATTATAATTTAGAGATCATAACGATCATTGAAGGAAGATTTCTTTGATAAGGAGAAAGTGACGCGGCTGTAATCAAATTATTAAATCTTTCTAGCTGGCATCCTGGTTTCCTGCAAGAGTGCTCCTCAGGTTACGCTTTCCCAATTGAAAAATGGAATCGCTAATTTTGAAAGACTCCCAGTTTTGGCTTTAATTTGTGTTTATTTTCTCTGCTCATGCATTCTTCAATGCTTATAATCCATCTGGATTCAACCAAATCCCTTCTGTGGGTTTGGTACCTTAGATCTTGGAACCCGGGCAGCATCATGCTCTATACAATCTCTTAGCATGGACATAACTTCTGAATGATACTTCCAGCAAGTTCCAGAGAAAATTTCCTTTTTGCTTTAAATAACTGTTGACAATCTCTTTGCATGGGCTTTTGCTATTGGGGGTTCATGTAGAGGAATAGAACACTGCAGCAATCAACTACAAACCCAAAATATATGGAAGGCCTAGGAGCCAGTATGCTTGAAGGCTTATTGAGCCACATGAATCTTTTGAGAGAAGATATTGATTCAGCAATTTATAGGTTTAACATCTAAGTACGGATTTTAAAAATATAATCACTGAAGTAAATGAACATGTTAAGTTAACCATTAAGTATATAAATCTAGAAATTTAACCGCTTGACTGAAAAATTAACATATCTAGACTCAGGACCTTATTAAAGACAATTATTTGAAATCCACCAAACAAATTCTTAAAAAGTTCATGAATTATGGGATACTCAGACAAAATTTGTGTACCCCATGACTTGAACTGGATCTCCTCCACAATTAGCTTCTTCAGCAGGTTTCAGCGAGAAAAAAAGGGAATAAAGATAATCTTTTGGTTGTGACCCAAAAAATAATAATAATATTTTTTTTTTTAAATTACAAAGATCTCCATTCTATTTTTCATTAAATATTCTCATCCAACAGTGGAGCAAGTCCACCTGATGCCCTTCAGACAGGCAGTAATTTCTCTAGTAAAAGTTAATCCAAATGTTAGCAAAACACACAAATTTTATTATTTTTGTTTTATCAGAACACACCCTTAATCTATAATTTTATGCAGATAGAAAAGTTAAGACAGCGTACCTTTCTTCAATTTCTTTAACTTTTTTTCTCCAAAGATCCTGGTTCTTCACAAGATTCTCATTAATCTACAGGTAGCAGCAAAGGAGTCTTAAGACGAGCAACACTTATGGACAAACAGTGTGCACGTGCGAAAATAAAACAACATAGCTAGAATCATTCATTTCCGAAATGAAGGAGAAAATAAGAAACATGAAAAACAAGGGCCTATAAGAAAGTTGGAAGGCAACTGTCGCAACCAGAATGCTCCGGGTTTGAGCCAAGCTACCAATAAAATAACCAAATAAAACAAGAGAAGGCACATGGCATGTAGGTAGGGCTGACGATGAGCTGAGCTGAGACAAGTTTTGTTTTCCTTGAGCTTGACTCACATGCAAAAAGTCAAATTCAAGCTCAACTTGCTCATTTCAAGCTTTACAAGTTTAGCACAAGCTTGGATAAGAAGCACTTAATCAAGTCAAGTGAAGCCAAAGTTGAGCTCAAAAATAAAATATGAGCTGAGCCAAGTTCATCTCATTTAAAGTATTAAACACCTTATTTGGAAAGCTTAAACTCGAGCACGAGCTTTAGTCTAAACTTGAGATTGAGTTCAAACTCGAACTCAGCTCAACTCATTTCTCTTTAAATTGTGAGGCCTTGGTAGCATTTATTTAACTTTTTTATATATAAAAACATAAATCAGGAAAAAATCATGAAAAAAATTGGAAAAAAAGGTGCTAAAACTTCGCAGATTTGCTCCAAAACTCTTGTTCCAACATGTTCCCATCATTTCTAAACCATTTTGAGCAAGAAACTTGGAAAAAAAAATCGAAAAATAAATACTTGCCTAAAGTAGCTTGATTTTGAGATTTCAATGAAAAATGGTGAAAAAGAAGGTGGGGGGCGATGAAATAGGATCTCTTGTTTCTTATACTGAGCTTGGAGTGAAATAGAATGGAAGAAAATAAGAAAAGGAAGGCTTCTAGTGTCTGTCCGCGCTAATTTTCAAAATGAGCCAGGAAAATCAACTTCTTTCAAGCTCAAGTCCATAAAGAACCAAGCTGAAGCATAAAAGCCCACAAGCTATCTCAACTCATTGACAGCCAACAATACTACATGTAGGAGGGGTTCACTAATCTCACCATATAAAATAGGAGATTGTGGATTTGCCACTGCCAAAAATCAATCTCATTGAAAGTTGATAGCATCTGATCAATGGTGGCGATTGCAAGCCATTCCCTGCTATATTGACAGTACATTTCATTATCGATGATCATACGGACAACTATGACAAATGGTGTTATTTTGCTTAGGTGGCTAATCCGCAAAACCCTCTTTTATATAGTGGAACTAATTGTTCTACCAACATGCCACATGCTTACTTTAGAAGCTACATTCCAAGTGTTTCAGAAAGGGTTCCTTTTCGCTAGCAAAACTCATACTAAACATCCAGATTACAAAGGCTGTTAATAAGATACGGAACAAAACTTACATTAGCAACAACTTTTTTGTCCTCGATACATTTTTCAAGTTTATCTTGGATATCCTGCAACTTTGAACTCACAGCCAACTCCACAGCTTCAGAAATGGACTTTTCTCGTTTTGCTTTGGCCTCAGCGAGTAGAGATTCATAATACTGAAGTGAGAAGGCCAGAACAAATTAATAGCCCATCTGAGTATGTTGCAAAAAATTTTCTAGATAGGTGAACTAATTTGACAAACATGCTCTGGTTCACTACTCTATTTTCAGAATGAGAAACTAATTATCAATTGGTAATATCATAGAACACAAAACATTGAAACTCATAATATACATTGGGAGTTCTCAAACCAGGTAGACTGCTTTGGCAAACATATTTTGATTCAATCTATTATCAACATAGTGAGACATGTGTTGGTGCTGTATAAAACACAAGCAGTCAAAAACCATAATGCATGTAGAGTGACCATACCTTATTTGTATTTTCATGGGAAAGAGGAAATAGAAGCGATGGAAATTGGAATAGAAAGGTGAGGAAAGAGAATAGAATGAGGAGATTAAAACAAAAATCCTGACAGCAGAGCTTAACTTCTCTAATTTCAACTTTCAAAGATATCCAAGTCCAACAATCTGCTTGTACAATGAGGCGAGTTGAAAAGGTTCTAAATACATTTTAGAAAGGACAACATTTTAAAAAAATCATTGAGGACCAGTTTGGAAAAAGTCTAATTTATAATGAAAATAGATCATAAGAATTTGTCTTGAACCATGTAGAAATGAAAATCGGTGTAAAATGATGATATCCAGAGAAACTTTTGTAAGCTTGTTCCATTATTGTTTTACTGGAAACATGACACTGCATTTATGGATAAATTTTCTAATCCCACAAACACATTCAGGTCTATCATCTATGAAGAAACATAGAGGGTACTTCATAGCTTGAAATTTTGGAGGACAAGCACCAGAATTGAAGAAGATATGAAGGAAAAATAATCGCCGTCTGACAGGCGCGACAGCACTCCAATTAAATGGCAGAAGTTGAGCATGTTAAGAAAGTTGTCTATGAGAACGTGAAAGAGTATCATGCTGTCATCCAGCAGCCCAATTCTTTAGTCAATAGCACCATTCAAGAAAAAAAGAAATAGATCAATAGCAACTAAATTTGGAAATTAAGAGTGTTAAGAGATCATATTAAATGTAGGTTTCATTAGGCGATTTCTTTGCAGGGTGTTGACCTTTGTACAAAAGCCCCATTAAAATGTAATAAAGCATTCATTGCTAAAGATTTTCTCTAATTTCCTTGTGTAAGCAGTGTGATGAAAATCTGATTGCTTTCAAGATCCAAAAGGAGGGGCCCACAACCAGCAAGAGTCCCACATGAGTTTCAGTCTTCCAACCTATGATATCACTATCGTCCCTGTGAAAGTGAGATGCATTTCTACCGAGCTATCAGTGGGTCGGTGTTGGCCTGTGCATTTTATCTAGTAAAGTCATGCAGATCAAAAATCCTATTTTGTATGAAGTTCTTGCTTAATGATTCCTACCCACCGATAACGATGAGAATAGAAAGTAGAACGGCCCCGTTTTTATTGAGTCAAGAGTAAGTTTAAAATTAATCACATTCCCAGTGTCATCAAACATAATAATTTGTTCTACAGATAAGTAACATATGCAGTGGCCGAATATCACTTTAAAATAGTTGAATTTCCTATCATTCAGCAAAACCAAACTCCCTCCTACAGGTGTGGTGTGATTCCCATCTCTGCCACCTACTGTGACCCAGAGAGATCTCTAGCAAGTTGAAGATCAAAGTGCAACTTCTAAGCATCCATCCTGCACTAGTTTGCTAACAGAGCTACCAACACTTTCTTGTTTCATGTCATCAACCAATGCACTACTCAGATCAGCGTCCTCTCTTTGCCCCTTACATTTTTTTTTTTTTTTTTTTACAAATTCCCAAAGTCCTCATTACAACCGGTACTCCACCAGATTTTTCAATAGAGAACCAACACTCAAGACCTACCAAAACAGCCCCCGCTCAAACCCTGGTTTGCCATAAGCCCGAGCCCTAAACTCATCTAAACTTTTTCCATAATCAAACCATTAATCTGCCCTAAATCCATCCAATTTGCCACCCTATGTCTGACCCAGAAAAAGGCCAGCCATTATCCTACCAAAAATTCCCCAAAATTTGTGCCTTGAATCAGTGATCAAAATCCCACAAAATCAGCCATTGGACTTTTTTTCTACCCAAAACTATTGCCTAAAATCATTTAAACTATGGCCTAAACTAACATTTCAAACCGTCAGAGCTGAGCTTATTATAAAGTAGTCCAAAGGCTCACGCAGGCCCATGGCCCACAATGCCCACCGGCCCAAGGCTCACAAGCCCAACATCCACAGGCCCAAAACCCACAAATCTGTTGTAATCTAGTGTAGATAAGAACAATAGATTTTATCATCATAATTTTAGCAGTCTTGTATATCATGTAATCCTAGGAATATAGTTTCCCTTATCATTGGAATCCACTTACATAAAGGGACTGGAAGTGGGGATTTAACAATACACAATTCATGAAATATCTTTACCATCCTCTCTTTGAATTGAAAAACAAACTCCCTTCAACCTGTCAATAAAAGGTCTCCTTGCTAAGTCAAAATTTTCCCAGTACCCAATTTGGCCTACTCACCTTAAACCAATTCAGTGCCAACCGATAACCGCTAAAGCCTATCAGACCTACTCTACTTACAAGTTCCATATGGTAAGAATGATCGGCTATCAGCCCTCAAAACTGCCTCTACAGACCTTCAATGAGTCCACCAACAGTTGCTGTCTACAGCAATCAAACCTCCATATAGCCTCAGGGCAACCCTTATCACAGCACCCATTCAGCTTCTAATACCCCTGAAACAGCCCCTGTTTAGGACAAGGATATTTTTCATTTTGTTTGAAGTAAAGATTTTGTGGCCATGACAAGAGTCTGTGGCACACTGGAAAGCACTCACTATCACTAACTTGAGGTTGTGGGTTCAAGTCACTTTACTAAAAAAAAAAGGATTTCTGGGCCATACACCGTCATCTTAGCCTTCAATCTAGGGTTCACTTTAAGAGTTCTCTCATATACCAAGAGAAAAACTGTCATCTTGTATTCAAACATTTTAATACAAGTACATTAAACTGAATGCTTTCTCTCATTTCCATATTCTTTAAATATTTTCTCCAATGCAATAGCTTCTTCAGTAAATTTGAAACTAATATTGCAACTTCAGCAAGGATGAGCGCTTCGGGAGCATTAATAGGTGATAAATCTAAACATACTCGTTTGAGATGGTTTGGACATGTCCAATGCAGGCTAGCAAAGCTATCTGTGAGAAGTTTTCCTATAGAAGTTGATGGCACATCAAGGAAATGGGTGAAGCCGAAGAGGACATGGATGGAAGTATTAAGGACTAAAGAGGTGCAACCTACCCGAGGATTTGGCCCAGCATAGACTAGAATGGAGAAATAGAATTCATGTAGCTATCACTGTCTTGATGGACTATGCCTTTGATGCACAAATTATTTTTACTAAAATTTCATGCTCTTGATTCTCCACAAAATAAGACAGGAAGAAAGAAAAGAAAAGTATCTATTATATATTGGGGATTTTACTTAGAAGATACAGGCAAGACACAATTAAGTCTTTAACTTGACTCGGCAAACTTCAAGTCGAGTCTTTTTCAAAAAAAAAAAAAAAAAACTTCCAGTCGAGTGAGGCTTTCAAGTTTCAAACTACGCTCTTCAAGGACTTTCTATGCCTTAAAAGAAAAAGGATCAATACTAACATATAAATAAATGTATGCAACAAAAATAATTAAACGAAGTCATGTTGCCTATTCCAAAAATAAATAAATAAATAAATAAAAGATTAACTGCAAGTGCCCTTACTTGTCTCTGATTCTCAAGCTGGGTTGCAAGTAGATGATTGTATTCATCCACAATCTGTTGTCAAGTTTACACGAACAATAAATACAATTACAGTAGGAGGATAAAGAAAGTATATTACTTATTAAGTAAATTTTCTTTTATTAGCGACATTACTCAAACCCACAACCTCAAGGTTGCAATAGTGAGCACCTTCCACTATGCCATGGGCTTGTCAAGTAAATGTCAAACTATGATCAACAACAAGCAGAAAAAACAAATGAGAAGAGAAGGAAAAAAAATCCAGTAATCACCACATCGACTTTGCTGCTAAACAGTGCCCCACTAATGCCAGAATCATCACTACATTCACAAGTCCCACAATCATCTTCACCGATGGATCTACAATGGGAGTTCAACTCAACCAACTTGCCATCAGATTTTGATTGATTTAGTCGGTGGACATAATTATCACCCACATAATCCCAAACTCTCTGTGTTTCAAGATCAAGAGAATAGCAATGCTGAGTGTCTTTCCAATGCCTGATACCATGACCTTCTTTATACCTAGTTAATTTTGTTTCAATGAATCAGTATTGAGTTGAAAGCAGCCATTGTTTTCCAAAGAGTATGAAGTAATATCAGTTCTGATATATAAAGCCATGCTTCTTACCTCCCACATCCAACAAAGCCACAAATAATGCAGATCCAGATATTCTCTGATGTTTCACAAACAAAACATGTTGGCTTTTCGGCTTGCTGCAAACAAAATTGGCATACCTGAAAGGAATGAAAAGTTTTGAGCTACCAGTTGGAACTTGAGAATCCAAGAAATGTAGTTTTTTTTTTTTTTCCCCACTAAATTTCATGATGTTAAGAACTTCAGATACTAATAAAGCATAGAAAAGGTATTTCAACTTAGTGAAGACACGGTACTCATTTTGCTAACTATTATGAACAGGATGGCCCATAAATGGAACTGTCAATTGATTATACTACCAGATGGATGCATGTTGAAGTAAGGTCTGTCTAAATAAGTCATAAATTCTGGTGAATGTAAATTTCATACCATTCACAGAAGGGAGCAGTAATTTCATTAGGGGCATGTTTGCGTAATGCATTTTCCATGTAAAAAGAACCGAAAGTGTTCCAGTTTTCTACGGATTTCACTTTCCATCGTTTGATGCGGACAGTTTTTTGGTGGAAAAGCCTTTCCTATTGGGGGTGGGGTGATTTTTTTTTTTTTTTTTTTGGTGTGTGTGTGTGGGGGTTGGGTTTGGTGGGGGGGAGGTGTTGTTTCCATGGAAAAGTGGAAGTCCGCAGACTCAATTCAAGCAGGGACTTGAAAATTAAAGGTCAGATAGACTTTTGCTAAGTCAACCTGAGTCTTAACAAGTCGGTAAGTTGTAAGTCTGAGATTTTTCAGTCAAGTCTTTACCAAAACAGGTTTTGATTAACAGAAAACATAATTGAGTCAAGTTTTTACAAGTATCCAACCATGCATCTAATGCATTAATTGTTAGTTATTATACTATCAATACAAGCAATTGCACATATCAACCAGGAGTTCTTAAAAGTCATGCATGGTTCTTTTTAACATGAACATATACATATATATAATAATGGGTTTAAACTTGCATCAACCCCAAGTTTCATACACCCAATTTCTATTCTAAACTATGGGGCTGCCGGTGAATGGTGATGAATCCATAATTCATACTCTTAAAAGGTCAAGATGGTCCTGATGCCAAGAGCTGATCATTTCTTCGTGTGTAGGGCAACACACCCCAGAGCCTGGCTATTACGGTTAACCCTTGAAAACACCTACTTTCAGTGGGATCCACATGGATGCATAAAGCCAGGGGAGGCACAGCCATAGAAAGGTTTGGGTGTGGATTAGGAAATATGAAATATCGAGCCTATCAAATTGTCCTAGCCATTAGTTATAGGTCCTCCAAGTTTAATGGCTATACATTGTCAACACTTCTTGTGATGAATCCAACATTGAGAAATATCTGGAACAGTATGAAATTAGGTTTATTTCCAATTCAAGAAGATTTGGTGTGTGAAGGGATTGGATTGAGCAAATACAAACCCTATACTCAAAAGGGGCATCTGCATCCAACTTAGGTGTAAACCTGTCCGCAGACTGTCCGCACCTGCATAAACCTGGCTATACAACTGGATGCATGGCATCAGGGGAAGAGGGAAATTTCATTGACACCTAGAGATGTGCAAAAAATCAGCGTTATGCCGTTATCACATTCACATCATCCTAACCACTTAAATCATTGGCCCTCAGAGTTTGATGATATTAAAGACATCAATATTTCGTGTTTTAAATCCAACAGTAACAATAGAGTGGCAAATCACAGGGAGGCAGTGTGTGTGAGGGGGGTTGATCGAACATTTTTTGTTTGAATGGCAGCGGCTGATCGAACATGGGTAGACCAAGTTGAAGAAAGTGGAATCTAATCAGCCCACTGTTAATTATATCAAGTTTTCAACAACCAACAACCACACCCCCCAAAACCAAAAAAATAAAAACTCTCTCCTCTCCTCCCTTCTACACCCAAGGGCATCTTTCATTTTTATTAATGGTCCGAAGGGCATCTCTTCTATGTTGTACACTATGACAAATACAAGCCATCCACGCTCTTGTTCTCATCGGCTAGCACTTAGCCCGACTTGTCCCTGATCCGACTATAAATCACTATTGGATTTAATCACAAGATTTTAGTTCTTAAATACCATTGAACTTTAAGGTACAAAATTAAGGGTTATAAAGATCAGATTAGAGTACTTATTGACCTACCCCTGTTGACACCTTCCATGGCTCTACAAATCCCAGCTACCCTAGTGAGTGAGATAATTGAATGTGTCTCACATGGGCATCAAAAGCACTATTAATACAGTGCTCCTGGGCCAACAAGAGAATCCAGATACTATTTTAAAAATAATGCTGCTCCTATGGGCCCATCAGAATGCATGGCAATCATGAAGGATGGGGAGAGAAAGGTCTGGCTGTGGATAATGTAGGCCAAAATCAGACTAATCACATGATCTTAACCCTTGAAGACTTCAAGCCTCAAGCTTTAATGGTTTTACCAAATTAACATTTCAAAAATGAAATCCAATGGCATCTAATTGTCAAATCAGTATAATAAAAGGGTAGGTGACAATTCTTAGGAGTACTAATTGTGGTTGGGTTGGATTGATCATTAGGTTGGCCCCACTATCCAATATACGAAGGGTTAAAACGTTTAAGTTCTTGCCCAGTCTTCTTAGAGGATTTACTATAAGTGTGTAATAATTAGAGGTGTAAAAGTCTCTATTTACATTAGGAACATACCATCGTCGTCGTCATCATCAAAGCCTTGTCCCAACTATGTTAGGTCAGCTACATGAATTCTGTTTCGACATTCCAATACATCTTGGGCCAAATCCTCAAAGAAAACACTTCTTCATATGTATCCTTACTAGTTTCATCTATGTCCTCTTCATACTACCCATTTTCCTTAAGGGGCAAGGCCATCAAATTGCATGGGTTGTTGGCCTACATTGGACATATTCAAACCATCCCAAACGAGTCTCTCTTAATTTATATCATCTATGAATGCTATCCCTAAATGCTCCTAAATGTGCTCATCGTTAGATACAATAAGTTTTCCATTGGGAGTATATCATATCATGTATTCCCTGTTTCACCCTAATCTTATCACTGAATTAATCAAATGAGGTTATTTCATAAATGTAAAATTATATTAGTAAGAATGCTCCTCAAAATAGAAGATAAATTTTATTGCTCTAACAGAGTCCAACTATATGGAAGTTTACATGGAATCGGGAGGACAGACACATCTTTCCCTCTCGTCACATCTCTTTCATCCAAACACCATCCCTTTTGTGTTCCATCTTCGATCTAGTGGGGCACACTGGTACCATACAATTAATGTATCACTTCAGCAGTTGTACAGTCAAAAGTACCCCACATTTTGGGTTGAGTTCTACAGGGTCTGGTAGAAATTGATTTTACAGGCTCTTTGGCAATTTATCACAATTTCTTTTTTCTTGTTTGGTATAAGGACAATTGTTTTCTACCTTCTCAATAAGAAATCCCGGGGGAAAAACCATTTGAAAGTTTTGATTACTTTTTTTCTTCTAGATAGTTTCCCAGAAAATACTGTGGTCTTGGCTGGTTTAAACTTAAGGTTGGGAACCACCAACATGACTTGAGTTCTTACTTCTTAGGGCCCATTTGGATGTCTACAGAATAAAATATTTACAAATTTATATTTTGCAAGAATAGAATAGTATAGAATACAATAATACAATATTATAGTAGCATAATATTTTTACTGTTTGGCAATTTTTGAAGAATATTACAGATTTTAAATTGACCTGTTTGGAAGGTGCTATGATTAAAGTAAATTACATTATAAATATATTTTTTATTAAATATTATGTGATTTACCACGTCTAGATAAAAAATAATGTGGTAAAGTAAAGTTTAACTTTCATGTTTTTAACATGAGTTACTTTTCTTTTATCACATAAAACCATGGTAAAGTATAGTAAAGTAAAGTCAATAAAGAAAACAGCTACTTTATAACTCTCTCTCCAACTTTGCTTTACCACATACTTCATCTGACCTTACTTTACCTCACATTTTACTTTGATATGACATCAATCTTTATTTTACTTTACCACACCTGTAAATAAGTCACTTTTTATTTACCATATAAAACTACGATAAAATGTGATAAAGTAAAGTAAAAAAAAGAAACTACTTTGCCATTTCTTCCCACTTTACTTTATCATGTACTTTATCCCACTTTTACTTTACCTCACCTTTACAGTCCTGTGAGATTTACTTTTACTTTACTTTACCATATATGTAAACATACACATCATGATGGATTTGGTGAACTAAAATCTTTACTTTACTCTACCACTTTGTAATCGTTATTTTGAAAGATTTTTATCTTGTAGAAAGTTTTCTACAGGGGGGAGCTATAAGAGAGAATATTGAGCTTTTCGAAAGAAATTAATCTTTTCTTCAAATTTTTCTTGAGTTACCAAACGCACAATATTTTTCTTTTTTAAAAAATGAAAGATTATATTTTATAAAATATTATTTTCTTGTGTTTTCTTGTGCATCCAAACAGGCCTTAGTGAATATTGTACATAGTTATATTTGATGACCAACATTATTCTTAAGGTTTTTTTTTTTTTTTAAGGGTTTCACAGGAACCTATACACAAATGGTAATCTGTGATTTTTGTTAGAGATGATCTCGTCGAAGGTTTTTCTTAACAATGGTTTGATGGTGCTATGTGAAGCAAATCACGCCCGTATGGGAGGGGGCGCTGATAAGGATTTTGATCGTATGGGGGCCTAGAACAGGTCTGGCCATTATTTGCTGCAGATGGCCAAGCTAGTCCTGATATATATGCTTATATCCACCTGCAAACTAGCTTGTACAGTGGATGCATATCAATCACATAGGTGGTCCAGAGGATGAAAAGGGCTCATTTTGAATTAGAGGGCATTCACAAGATCAGACCCATATTATTATTATTATCATTCTTTTTGGTAATCCTAATATGCCGTATTGTTACACCCCAACCCAAACTAATCATGATTAAGGCTAATTAATTGATATTAATGCTAGTTAAGCATGAGTAATTGGGTTAATGAAGATTAATGACCAAAGAGAGACAAATTAATCTCAAATGTTGCATTAAGCATATTGAAATGAAATTGAGTTGGTTAAAATGAGTTTAGACTCAAACAAGGTAAGCTAAGGACTTTTTCGTAAATACGGGTTTTCACGTATTTCATCAAATACGGAAATTCTGGATACCAACGTGTGTATCTCGAATAGTACGTTAACTTTCATAATAAACGTGATTCCATTTTACTTCAAATGGATCAAATGAAACTTCATTTGACTCAAAATGTAATAAGACTTAATAGGAATGGGTTTTAGTGTGAGAGCCCCTTCTATTAGAATGAGATAAGGGGAATGAAATCATTTCCATTCCAAGCAAACCCTAGGTTCATTCTCCTCCCTTCTCTTCCATTTCTTCATCAAGAGTGAGATTAGGAGAGATTCAAGTGGTTTTGAGGATTGTAGTCTCATCTTCATATTCTTCCTCAAGCCATTTCCCCCATTGTTGAAGTGTAGAGCTTGAGAAAGATCTCAAGGTTTCTCTCATTGAGCTACAAGTAAGTACTTGGAACTTTTAATGAGTTTTCAAGTTATAATGAATGATTAGGCATGGTTATTGGCATAAATAGCTTATGAGATGTATCTTTACATTTTTGTGGATCAGGGTTTGAGTTTTGGGGAAAGACTTGTGTCAAACCAAGCTAAGGAAAGAGGGCTTTTGCTACTAAGCTTCATAAGAGGCAAGTATAAGCATTTCTTGTGATTAGTATTAATTATTGGAGAAATGCATAGAGTTTTTCATGGATTTGTGCATTTTCCATTGATTTTTTTGGAGTTGTTTATGGTTTGTATGAGATTGTTAATGAATGATTAGAAGTGTGGTTTGTGAATGGATGATGTATGAGGAGGGAACAGGAGGTTCCAATGCTATTGTAGAATGTGGATGAGTAATGGAGAGAGGAGGGCAAAAGAAGAGAGAGAATCAGATTTTCGGAGTTGAAACTCTGGACAGTTCGCTCAAGCGAACAGGGAGTTCGCTCGAGACCAAGGTTCTATGACAGAGTGAACGTTCAGAATTTCGGAATTCTGGACAATTCACTCAAGCGACCAACGTTTTATGAGGTGTCCGCTCAAGCGAACCTGATACAGGTCCAGACATTACTTATAAGTGAAATTTTGGATTTTTACATAAACTTGGAGTGCTTCTCGTAAGTATAAGTACTCCTTAAACTAGTTTTAAGACTAAACTTCCATGGGTGATAATTACAGGGACTATGCAATGCACACATTAAATATAAATGTGATGTCCATCGAGAATAACACGTGCATTTGAAAACCAACGGTTACACCCAAATGGTTGTCTAGATTTGAGACAGAATTAAGTAGAACCACAAGTAGTTAGTAAGTACTCTCATTGTATCGTATTTCACATCTTTGGGTCCCAATCTAGTGAGATTGGTGTTACCGCTATTCTATTCCCTTGTTATGGAGAGAATTATTGGATTGGATTGAATCCAGAAACGGATTGCTTGTCGGAAAGCATTAACTCTTGAGTCTGACACTACCTAGCTATGGTATTAGAACTTTAAATGAGTTCAATGAATTAATAAATGAAACAAATGACTATTCCTACTGCAGTAGATGGATTTGGGGCGTTCCGGAGCTCCGTGATGATGCTAGTTGTCCCTGGCCCAGACACTAGTAAGTCCCACATATTCCGATCATATCTATTGGTATTGATTGATGTCTTCTATTTAGAAGATGAATCCTTCCTTTGAGGGAATATGGTAAATTAAATGAAACGAAATGAAGTAAATGAAATGAAAGCTATGGTAGTGACCATTTGTACATGACTGTTGATTAATTTTAAAGTTACATATTGTCATTGTAAGAATTATCAAAACTTATATAGAATGGTAATTGTTACTAAATAGATTTAAAGAATTCAGTATATGTATTAACATGTGCTATTACAAGATATGTTTATACATTGTTGAACCGTCGTGTTCACTAGTGTTATTGATGGCATTACAGGCCCGATTGCCCTTACCGGTGCAGTAGTGCCCCCGGCGGCAGCGAAGGAGACCGCTCCGGTTCCTCGATGAGGTTTAAATGAATGGAATAGTCGGGATACCATTTGATATGAGTATCCAAGTGCGAGAAAATAACTATAACGTTTTGAAAAGTTATTGTCTAATCATTTGAAATGTAATTAATTGTTGTTGTATGGTTTTTTGGATATGCACCGATTGACAAACAATGATGGGAATGATACATGTATAAGGACTTTATTCTTTTTGTATACATGTAAATTGTAAATTGTTGTTGTCAAATATATATGTTTCCGCAAAAATTGTATATTTGACAGGTTTATTGAGAATGTTACCCCTTGTGGATTCCGTTTTAACTTCGGTTAATTCGAAATTTACGTGAGTGAGTATGGGCTCACGACTCGGGGTTATCGTAATTCGAGCCCGAGTCATGACACGTATCTAACCTACTTTCTTTAAGAGCTCTACTAAATGATGCTCCCTGCTCTAACCAAGGCTCAAACATGTTTTACACCAGAAGGTCCTGAACACCTCCTTGATGGCTGTTGTAAGCAAAGGGACCAACAATGAATGCTGGTCATATGAGTGTCAAAGCAGGGCTAGTGGGAGTTCATGTCGGGTAGTAAGTGCAAAGGGATTGGATTGATGATAGACAGGAGGACCCATAAGGAGGTGTGCATGGTAGTCCATGTAAAGGTTTTCGTTGGAATACATAAATGTATGTCTGTATGTATGTATGCACTTACAGAAGAAATGCACAAATAAAATTACATATATGCTCACTACATAAAAAACAAATAAACAAAGAAATTTATAAATATTCTCACTACGTAAAGAACAAATAAACAAGTGAAGTATGTACATCAAGAACACGTATACAAAAAACTCTAGTAGAGAAATAGACATACTTACAGGACAAGATGAATCAGTCCATTTTGAAATGCATGAACACTGAAAAGAGTGATCGCAAAGGGTTGTCAAAATGCCACTAGTGTCTTGGTCCAGTCTCTCTAAACAGTTGAAAAAAGAAAGAAAGAAATTTACATGTCAGAGGAAAAGAATCCAAAGCAATAAAAATAAAAATAAGGCAGGTCTAGAGTAAGTGGGACACTGAGGCTTTTTTAGTGTAAGTTCAAATTCTGAACAAAGGTTTATGGCCTTTGAGCTTGAGAGTGATAATTGGATCAGCCAGATGATAATCCTAACATGTCAAAAGGAACCTGAAATTTGAGCAAATCAAGGATACATGTAACATGCCTTGTCACTGGAGTTTTTTTGTCCACAAAAATGAAAAACCCCTCTGACAGGACTTCTATTGCAACAAAACAACAATCAATGAAGAAGTTTCCAGCATAATTTTTATCCACTGAAACTGGCTGAAATGTGCCTAAACCCTGTCCAAAATTGAATATGCACACAAAAAGGTGCTGAGAACTTGGACAACATCTTTACGAAGCACAGTACTGGAGGAAAAATATTTGATTCAATACCAAACATTACTCATTTGATATCATCCAAAACAATTACAAACAAGTTCTGCAAGCAACCAAACCAAATATTCATTCATATCCTGCCGCTTATAAAGAACTGAGATATACGACACATATGAAGGCACTCAACCAAGAGTTTCCGTTCTCATTAACTGGTACAATAAGAACAAACGACTGACCTAGGCAAACAGGACACGTAGGTAATTCCGTGTGTCCTATTGGAGGGGTACTCGCAATCTCACTCAGTTCCGTGTATTCAACACTGTCTATAAAGAGAATATGGCAAATCTCTGCCTGTAAAGCAATCAATTATTAATAACAAAGTCATCAATTGGAATTTGGATTTCAAACTTGACCATTTTGAATCAAGAACAAGCCGCAAAAGCACACCTCACTGGATGAGAAACGCCTTCCATTGAAGTTGCGATAGAAGCTGTCAGCACCCTTCTGGTTATCTAACTTAATCAATATGCTATAGCGGTCATCCACTGCATCATTTCTGAAAATTCACTAATTAGAAGAAAAGACCTATTGGAGGATAGAATTTCAACATCCTAAACATGAGGAATTTATATTTATGTAAACACACATAAATCATGTCATTATGAATCCTATATCGGAATTATAGTTAATTTATCCCTATATGAGAATTTGGCTCAGAATAGATTATAATGGAAAAACGAAATTCATGTAGCCGACCCCAACATACTTAGAGCAGCAAGGCTTTGATGATAATGAGGAGGAGGAGTATTTTTTACCTCATGTAAGCGTGGTGTTGGTAGATGGCCTGTTTGTTTGCATGGGAATTTAGTAGTGAATTCATGGTCAAATGGGCTCCACCTAGGACTATTAAAGAGGGGAGGAGTGAATGATATAAGATGGAGATGAAGATAATGCAACCCTTGCTTTTCTAGGATTTGAATCAGTAGGGTGGTGGCTGGGTATTCAATTCCCATCTCCTCCGGGTCCATTTTCATTTGGTAATCTTCCAAAATTCACTCTAGTTTCTTCAATCTTTAACCATTTTTAGAAATAAAAGACTTACAATTCATGCATATTTGAATAGATAGAGTGGTTAAAAATGAACAATAAAAGTGAACTTTCAAAAACGAGCATCAAATTAAAAAAGAAGATGCTATTTGATACTCCTTTTTTTGGAAATTCACCCTAAGTATTCAATTCCTATGTATTTTAATGCAAACAAGCATGGCCTAAGTATCTAATCTATAGTTCATTTGAAATTGGACTTTGATAATTTCGTTGGATACAACTCCTACCACCCAATTACAGAGCTTCATCTGCAACCCCCATCAACTCAAAACCCTAAATTACTGTCAAGATCCCATCAAACAAACCGCGTAACTCCATAAATGAAAAGAACGCCAGATTTTCTTGGGCCATTCCAAGTAAGAAAAGGGGGAGTAGCTGTAGAGAGATTAGGGTTTGTTCCGAAGGATGATCAATCTAGTGCACCCACCTGACGAGCTCGATTTCTGCGAGGTGGTCGACGTGCGAGGCACAGAAGAAGAGGAAGTCTTCGGTGGTCATGCGGCTGGGGACTGCAAGGACAAATAATAGGGTGGTCCGCCCCGCCGGAAGGGGATCGGGATGGCGGGAGATTGGACGGTAGAGATGGACGATGCCTCTGCTCTCGCGGATTCGGGGATCCGCTTTGCTGCCTTCGGGACGAAGACGGTCCTCGATCGAGTGGATTCGGAGGCTGAACATAGCGCCGCTTCTTCTCGCGGATGACTGTTTGTGTTTGTGTTGTGCTCGTGTTTGGCAACTGCATCTCTCTTTCGCCCACTCCATGCATTTATAGGAAGAAGAAGTGCTGTGTATTATGGCGCACTGTGGGGCCCACCTTTCATCAATGCAAACCCTTTAATAAATTTTTGCTCAGCCAAACGTCCTTCATATAGGACTTCTAAAGCCTCCAATCCATCAATTTTTCCTTTAAAGGCTATAGTCCATGCAACTTGAAAATATTTCGATGAGAGGTCCTAGACACGTCAGCTTATGAAGAGAGGTCCCTAGACACGCCACCTCATATAATTTTATGACTGATTTGCCCTTTCAATTGATTAGGCATAAAATTTTAAATTTTTAAATTTTAAATCTTCCATTCTCCCTCTTCTTCTTCTTCAAATCGAACATGGACATTGATGGATTGGATCTCAACAGTTGAGATCAATCTCTGAAGAAGAAGACCCTTGTAAAGAAGAAGAAGAAGAACCATACAAAGAAGAAGAAATAGAAGAAGAAGAAGACCCCTGCAAAGAAGAATAATAATACCCCTACAACGAAGAAGAAGACGATCTTCTGCACCATCGCCGGATTTACTGCACCACCATCGTTCCTACGTGTTGCCGGAGAAGGGGGGTCGCCATCGGAAGCCGCGCCGTGCCATCGTCGGAATCGAGGAAGAAGGTGAATGGAAGATGGCTTTTTGTATTTTTTATTCAAGAACAAATAAGAAGAAGAAAGTAGGCCTAGGATTTGCAGCAGTTCCAGGTTGATTTTAAGTCAGGTTCGACCTGACCCGTTCCAAAGATCTATCCCAATTATAGTCAAAGTTAAATTTTTCTAAGTTTTGTATTTTTTGTCAAATTTATTTGTGTTTTGGACAAAATATATCTGAGCTTTTGGCTATTTATCTGACTGTTGGAACAAATTATTTTGAGTTCTGGAGAAATTTATTTGAGTTATAGACAAATTTGTCTTAGTTTCTGGCTATTTATCTGACTTCTGGAACAAATTTATCTGAGTTTTAGAACAAATCCATCTGAGTTATAAACAAATCTATATGAGTTTTTGGCAGATTTATTTGTGTTTTTTAATTTTATTTGTGCCTTTTAAAATTTATTTGTATTTTTTGAAATAAATTTAACTGAGTTTTTGACAAAAAGACTTGAATTATTTGCCACATTGTCCACTAATTTGGAAAATTGGGTTATTTTAGTTATGGCAAATGTATTTGCGTTTATTTAAATTTATTTACATTTTTTAATTTTATTTACGTATTTTGAAATTTATTTGATTCTTTTGAAATTTATTTGGATCTTTTGAAATTTATTTAAATCTTTTAAAATTGATTTTCATATTTTGAAATTTATTTGTGTCTTTTTAAATTTATCCGCATTCTTTTGAATTTTTTTTTAAATTATTGTTTTTTTTAATTTTTATTTGCATTTTTTTAAATTTATTTGTGTGTTTTTATAATTTATTTGAAAATCTCATTAATGAGATTCCATTAATCGTGGCCCATTAAGTAGTAGTTGACTATTATTAATGGGATATTCCACCAATCATGGGATATGATTTAAATAAAAAGTAAATTAGACATATCAAGTATGAGAATGTGTTAGAGGACCTTTGGCGGCATGACCTTTTTTGTGGACTGTTTGCAATAAAGTCACACTTTGAGGGACCTCTCGCCAAATGCCCCAACTTTTTCATCTCATAATCCGGCTTTCCGCCCAATTTTACACTACATTTACTCACCATTGCATTGAATTTTAAGAAAAATATACGAATAAGATTTCATTAGATTTTAAAGCTCTTAAATCAAAGGGTTGGCTGAGTGGTCAGCACCACGATTCTTCCCTCTTTCGGAGCTAAAGAAAGAGGTCTTAGTATGGACCCCTGGTTCTCACCTATTCAGGAACCAAATATTGAGTCCACTTGTGCTACCACTTAGGAGCCACAAGGGTTTTATCCGACTTCTCTTTGGGCCCGGAGGGAATAGTTTTGGGCTAGGAACCCTTCCTTAGCAAAAAATAAAAAATAAAAATGCAAGGGCTTTGATAATTTGATGGAGCTCATATTTTACCCCTTGTTCCCGAGGATGCATTTCCATTTGCCTTCCTTCCATTGATAAACTTGCATCTAAGTAGGGCCCATTAGAGGAGAGAAAGCCTGAAGCATGATATACTTGAATATGGTTTTATTTGTTTGATGGTTATTTGTATGATTGTGTTTATATTTAAGATTGTTATTATATTTGAGTTTTTTGTATTTTTTTTATCTCATGTGTTTGAAACTTTGAATGCTAGTATTAAACAGATCAAACCTACTTCACTTATAAATGGGCGGGCTCCGGCCTAACATGTTTGAGACAGGTTGAGCCCGAGTTAGCCACTTTCAAGTTACAACCCATCTCAGGTTGAGACCCGAGGGCTTTCAGAGTTGATTCAAGCCCGAATATATCTCAACCAGCCTAACCCTATGCCACTAGGGCAACAGTGCATTGGCATTCAATGCCGACATTGATCACTAAGAACTACAAAAATAAGTTGAGGTTCTACACTTCCCTGCAAGGTTAGTTAGTCCCTCATATTTAAGTGGTACCATCCCAGACTGGTACTTTAGGGCATGTTTGGATGTATGGTGAATTGAAGTATGGTGATGTGAAGCATTAAATCAAGAGATAATAAAATATAAGGTGTTATGATGATATTTTATTTTTAATTGTTTGATATGAAATCTTTTTGACTTTTTGTATATAAATGTAGAGTTTTTTTTGTCTTTTAGTGGAGAAATGAGATTGCTTTTTTTACTTTTTTTAAAAAAGATTGAGGGAATTTTGAAATTGTGTACTTTTGATATGACTCATTGTCTTTTCTTATCTGGATAATTGAGGCTTTACCTCATATCACCTCACTTCACCATATATCCAAACACGCCATTATAACTTTGAAATGAGCCAAAAGCATAACTCTCTCATGGTGGAGTGTCTTTGATTGTCATAAAAATCAAGAGTAAGTTTATTGATTTTCCGGGTTTTTTTTTTTTGGCAAAAGAGTAAAATAAAGGAGAGTAAAAATAAATTTCAACGGTTGGATTCTTTTACCTCATGAGGTGTTTGTTCGTATTAGCTCATACAATTAAAGTAAATAGGTATGTCCAGCTAGTGGTTACTCCAATTCTACCTCTTCTCTCCCACAGTTACTTGGATATACCATAATAAAGTGGTTGGTAGAGTTGACCCATTTCCCATTATCTTCATCCAACCAAATGCAAATTTAAATCCATTTACTTTACACCAATCCTCCAAACACATCAAAAGTAATTCATCTATTCATTTATTTCAACCCACTCCTCTTTAACTTTATCCTAAGATAACATCCCACTACTCTTATATTCCTCCCCTAACACAGACAAACAAGCTCGAAAAAAAAAAAGTATCAATGCAATTATAGGAGAGGAGCTTAATTACAGTTTTTTTTAGAAGTGATGTTTATGTAATTTTAGGAAATTAAAGGTGTCTATTGTAAATTTATAGAAAAAAGAAACTTTTTTGATTAATAAAAAGATAGAAGGGTGTATCTAACATGTGTTTAAATTAAGGAAAATTAGAAAAAAAAGTATAAACCTTTTAGCTTGTTTAAAAAAAAAACACATGAAGATTTGAATATTTCATAAAAGTATAAAAGTTTTCCGCAATTCTTTATATCAAGTCCTCTCTATAATAATTTTTTTAGAAATGACAAAAATATTCTTTTTTTTATGATTGGTTTTTGTCTTTTTATCAACCCGTTTCCTCCCTAAAACCAGTCATTTTGATTCTTATGATCACAATTCACAACTATTTAATAACACTGGTTTTTTAGTCATTTGGAATCCCCCTTTTTTAACCATCCATAGCCCACGTACAAGGACAGTACGAGCGGGCCCCACTAGGACATTTGGGTTGGACTTGATCATTTCTCTTAAATGACTTATTAAAGGAAAATTTTGAAAAACAGTATAAGGGTATTTTTGTTATTTCTCAAAATTTTATTATGGAGAGGACTTGATTGAGAAATTGTGGAAAACTTTTATACTTTTATGAAATATTCAAATATTCATGTACTTTTTTAAAAACGGGCCATAAATTTTATACCTTTTTTTAAATTTCCTCTTTATATAATTAAGATGGAGCGGTGTGTTTGTAAATTACCCGTATAAAGTAGTAATTACTGAAATTGAGAGCGAAGTACCTGTAAAATGACAAAAAGAAAGATGGATTTTGGGAAGCTACTTTTAAGAAAGCATGCAACCAAATGCTGCCACTCTTAATTATTGGATCATTGGGCTTTTGTGTCTTGGATATCTAACCAACTGGCATCTTGTCCAATGCTAGGATTTTGCATTGCACAGTACAGTAGAATAAGTTTGGGGGAAATTCTATATGCACCCCTTATATGTACTGAGCGGGGAGGGTGCATATAGAATTTCCCTAAGTTTGGACACTATGTTTTCAAAATCCCATAATGTTTTATTGAATTTATTTTTCTATGTTGCTATATTATATTTATTACCTAGTACACAAATTTACTCTACCCTTAGCCAATCAACCAGGAAAAATATTTTTGTATTCTATCATGTTGTTTTTATTGTATCACATTGTCAGACCTACGTAGTGAGAGGAGGAGAGTTTGCATCCTATTGAGACTTTGTGTCCGATGACAATGTTGGGAAAAATAAAAAATAATTTGTTCTCTTTTACCCTTATTTCGACCTTGGCCACAAGGGTATAATAAGGACCTAGGCAGTGACTACGCCCTCCAAGCACTTTCGCCAACCTTGAGCCTGGCCTACAAATATCAACGGTAAAGTAAAGACATCTAGCCCTTGTGTCGGACCTACTTCCCAATTTCACTTGGTCGTTTGATAACCCTAATTTATGATGGTCCGCACTTGGATATTTCATGATCAAGTGCCAATTGGCCAACTTCACTAAATTTAAATTATAGAAAAAGAATATGAAAATAGTATAAAAGTGTTGGTTCATTTCAAAAAAGTACATGATGACTTGAACGTAGAAAAGTTTTTCATATTTATTTTGAATAAAGTCCTCTCCATTATATTGTTTTTATAAGATGACAAAAGTACTCTCATGACAAGTTCTTACCAAAATATTAACATTATTTTATTTAAAAATACGGTGGTGACCTTCTTTCACCTAAAATTACTTTATAAGTCATATAAAAAAATAATTTATGAACCGTACTAATCAAATATTGATGGCAGGGCACCTTCTTTTGATAGTTTAGTTGTCAAAGAGAATGTCAGAATTGGTATTGCGGCTCTTTCCTATAGATTCTCATGCTGTACAATTCTCAACTTGATTTGTTAATCATAATCATTTAATAAAACTAGATTTTCAATCATTTGAAATCCATATAAACCCTTAGTTTTGAACCATTATGTATAAAGATAGCTGAAGTGGTTCCTGCTAGATCATTTGAGTTAGACTTGATCATCTTTAAAATGATTTATTAAAAAATTGAAAAAATGACATAAGGAGATTTTTGCCATTTAAGTTGTTGTTGTGTTTTTATTTATTTATGGTGAAGACTTGAATGAAATAAATATGAAAAGCTTTTATACTCTTTTATAATATTGAAATCTTCATCTACTCTTTTAAAAATAAGAAGCTAAATTTTTTATACTACTTTCAAAATTTTCCTTTATTTTACGTGCATTGGTAAACTTGTTCAATGACCTGTACGCCCTTATTTATTACATATGGATTATGGACCAAGAACATTGACATGCATTAGTTGAAAAGCACCTCGTCTTGCTTTTTTTTATCCAAACCTATGGACCAGTGAATAGTACAAACGTGTTCGATGAGTCCGGGTTCTGCTACTAAATAAGAAGATGTTGTTTCGTCAATCCAAATTTGCCATAGCTGCAACGGGGTTAGACTCCCGCTCGATAGCACCATATTTATAGGTGGCGCGCACATGTTGCTTTTAAAAGGGTGTGGTCGCCATCAAAGATATTGTGAAGATGGCTAGTTCTCAAATCTCGCGTAGCCGACTCTCCAGTCTCCACGCATCCAATATGGACTCTGGAGTCTCGTTGTGGATAGAAAATCCGACGCATTTCGTATGCGGGATGCATGTGGGCCATATTTAAAAAAACTATTGCAAGAAGGGCCGGACAATGCTTGAGTATTTGATGTTCTCCAAACACTGTACCTCCCATAAAATTTCCATATCCTCCTGTTGGAGGAGAGAGCAAGTGAGAGTAAGAGATGACTCATATGAGTTACCGTCAAACAATGCATGAGCTTTTTTGGATAGGCAAAAAATAGAGTAGAGTAAAATTAAATGGGACCTAACCGTTTAAAATTTCAATTCTATCATATTTGAATGAGTCTGACCCGATGGATGAAGTAATGTTGTGAGTTACGTATACTCCATTTCACTTCAATTCTAAGTACTTATATTTTTTTTTAGTAAAAGTAAATTCTATTTCAAACATTAACTTCAAAATAAGCATCCAAATGGAGTGAAGTGAAGTACTCCACTTTAACTTCAACATACTTTTATTTACTCAACTCCACATGTAAAATCTACTTCATTTTACTTCACTCCTCATTTATCCAAATAGGCCCTAAAGTTATCAATGGATTGAAGTGCGATGAGTACGAAAAATGTGTAGATAAAATTATTTAGTTTGACAACAAGAGGGGATTTTCAATGTGTTCAGGTGACTGTATGGGAAAAATGAGGATTTCAGGCCTGTGGCCTACAAAACTTTGTATATAGAGTGGAAATTTATAGTAGACCTACCTATTAAAAATGTAATAGACTCAAAATAACATTCTTTTTCAAAATTGTAAGATGGATGGAAAGAAATTAGTCCCACTATAAAATTGAACCTACGATTAATAAATGAGACATTCAACTATGATTCAATGATAATCTCAAGGGGTTGGCTGACTGGTTAGGGCCATGGTTCCCCCTTCTTACAGAGCTAGAGGTATTGATATCAATCCCTAAATTCCACTAATGCTGTTATCTTAAAACTATAGGGGTGTGTACCTGACTTTCCTCCGGCACTCCCAAAGGGTTTGATAGGGAAAAAAAAAACATGATTCAATGATCCGACCCACCAATAAAGCATGGTCCAGTTTTCCACTTGTGTTTAAAAATGGTGTACCCGCCTGCTTGTCCGCTCGTCATGGCTTTATGCATATGGCCTATACCCGTCGCTGTTTTCTCTTTGAATGACCTGTCCAGTCCTTTTGTCTGCCACGTGAATGGCTATGATATTGTTAGAAAGCAGAGGGCAGAAAATTCGTCTTCCCGGCAAAATCTTCCAAACAAAATAAGATGTTTCGACTGGGACGGACACTTTTCTGCGAACAGACGAACACATTGTGGGGGTGGGCCCATCTTCCATGTGCCCCACCACTGCAACGGTGCCGATCACAAACTAGTGCGCCCTACAAACATCCCAAAGACTCGAAGCTACAAACTGTTTCCAACCTTGAATCAAGGATCGGATCCCTAAAAAACGGTTCTTAACAAATCCGAAACAAGATTGTTAACAAATCTTATCCGGATTTTTATTAACGAGAGTAGAATTGGCGCGTGCGTGTCACCACACAAGCAGAAGTGCGAGGCCCAAATATCTTGATGGTGGGACCCACATTTGAAAAAACCCACACCGTAGAGCCAATAAATATCTATGGAGGGAGCTATTTTTTAAAAAAGGGTTATTGACGTAAGACTCTCTTTTACAAAGGTTATTGCCTGTATAAATGTTATTACATTTCATATGTGCCCAATAATTAGTTTAAATTTATATAATTCCCGCCGACCTGTCGTGATATCTCACGGCTAAGGTTGTAAACGGGTCAATTTTGGTGGACCCGAAACCGTTAAGAAGAAGGTGAAATCGGATCCGGACCCGGAGCCGTTTTGGAACCGGTTTTTTTGGTTTGGAACTGAAACTGGAATCAGAACTAGAATCATATATGGGACGGGTCGAGAATAATATTAAAAAAGTATGATTTTTAAGAGATTTTTGAAAATTGAAGGAATATGTCGGGTCTTGAATCTACAGATCTGAACCAAGGTGGAACTGGACCCGGATCCGGACTCATTTACTTATCGGAGTCTAAATAAAGACACATACTTAGTTTTTAATGGATCGAAACTTTCAGGTAATTGAAATATCGATACCCATTTACATCCCTATAGTCACAGCCATGTAGTATTGCATGTGTGATATTGGATGGCCCTAAGATATTATTATTACATGTTTGATGTCTCATGTCTTACTGCCTGAAATATCAAATTAGGCAAATATTTAAACTCCGATCACTCAATGGTAAAACTAAAATTTAAGGGCTGCTCTCCAGACAATATCCCCTTTTCAATTAAAATTTGATCATGCCCAATTCCCTATATGTCATATTTATTTTTGAACAATTCAAAATTTTAGTAAGTGGACCCCAGTGCAATTTCACCACTGTGGCATTTCTCCGGGTCAGAGCCCAAGAGGATGGACTCAGCATTAAAGGATAGCTGTTACCAAACGCTGCAAACGGAAAGACTGAAAATTTAGAAATTTCCAGCTCCCAAATTCGTCCCCGCCGAATACAGAATATATATAGAGGGAGAGAGGGAGGGAAGCGGAGAGAGAGAGGGACCGAGGCTTTCCAGCCAAAATCCACCCTTCATTTTCATCTCAAAACCATCCCAACCGTCCATTCCTTCCATCTCCTTCTGGTTTCTTCCATGGCGATCCTCTATGCTCTGGTGGCGAGGGGATCCGTCGTCTTGGCGGAATTCAGCGCCACTCAAACGAACGCCAGCGCCATCGCGCGACAGATCCTCGAGAAGATCCCCGGCACGAACGACAGCAACGTGTCCTACTCTCAAGACCGCTACATCTTCCACGTCAAGAGGACCGACGGCCTTACCGTCCTCTGCATGGCCGACGACTCCGCCGGAAGTGAGATCCCTCTCTCTCTCTCTGCTCGATCTGTTGTTGTTGGAATCTGAGATTCGATTTTCAAGATTTCTAGGGCTGATTCGTGAGAAATCAGGGATCTTGAAGTTGAATTTCGGCAGTGGTCGGTTTTGTTTTTAATAGTCACTTGATTTTGAGTTTCTGTTGCAATCTGTGGTTTTTTGAGTTCTGATGATGTTTTGAGTGATCCGGATCGTTGATCTGGTGGGGATGGAGCGATTGCGGATGTGTGGTTTTTGTTTTGACCGTCAATTTGAGAGATGATGATCAGATGGTTATTATTGTTGCTTGATCTTACTCTATGTGGAATCATTCCTTCATGATTTCATACGTTTTCGAACAAAGATTGCTTTTTATTTTTTTATTTTATTCTCTTCCTTGCTGTCATTATCATTGAAGTCTTATCGCATCTACTTAGGGTTCTACTACTGTGATAAGGACTGATACTTGCTTGAATGTGTTGATTTATGACAGCTGTATCATTTTTTTTCCAATATTGATGTAGATAGGTATGATCATTGCGATTTTGTATTCATAGTGATTTTGAGTCCATGAACAAGAACAATATGTTATATGTGATCTGTAGCTGCTCAAAATAAATCGATCGATCGATTGCCCTCAAAACTTCTTTAAATTAATTTTATGCTTTTAGGACTGAAACAACTTTGTTTCCTAGGCTTATCAAGTATCAACCACTTCCTTTTTCATTCCAAAACTTGGTTTCATATAACTACATTGCCATTGTTATTTAGAATCAGACTCAATTATTATATTTAAAATGTTGATGCCTCTTTGTTTTTCGTGGTTTGTATCATATCCAGCATTTTCTTGTCTATTGGATGGAATCCACTTGATTTGTTGCATTGCTTTTCATCGTTCTTATAGTACTCGTTTAGTCGTTCAAATCAATTGACTGTAGCAATAAGCTTTAAACTAGGATATTATTCATGGGCGATGCACCAATTAAATTATTAGTTAGCTCTTTCTGGATTCCACTTCCCAGGCACTTAAGAATGCCCTCTTGTAATTATGTCTGGGTCATTATTATGTTATAAAATTCATTTGTAAGTATCACTATATTCGCTATATTTTGGATTCTCTGTTTTGTTGCTTTTTTAGAATTCTAAGATCTCATTCATTTTTATTAACTACATGAATTTTATATGTAGGGAGAATACCATTTGCATTTCTTGAGGATATACATGGAAGATTTGTCAAGACATATGGTCGTTCTGTTCATACAGCACTTGCTTATGCCATGAACGATGAATTTTCAAGGGTTCTTAGCCAACAAATTGAGTATTATTCAAATGATCCAAATGCAGATAGGATAAATCGCTTGAGAGGTGAAATGAGTCAGGTAAAATATAAATCTGGCGATGAATAAATACTAAAAGGAGGATTTATTTATTTTGTCACTACTTTCATTCATCTCCTGGTATTTTGGTGTTGACTTATTTTTTGTTTTTATTTTATTTTATTTTGATCCAATTGAGTTCCTCATGAATCCTTGTGTTATTTTGATCTATTTAACATTGTTTCCTCAAAAAACATAGAATACACATGCACATGAAGAAAGCCATTAACTGATAAAATTACGGATAGCATAAATTATACCAACTTTATTCTGAACATAATCATGGTAGATGTAGTTAGCGGTAGTAGCATTAAGAGTCTCAGAAGCAGTAGAGTGAATGGGAAAGAGATTTGAAGCTGGAGTGACATCCTATGTATGTGTTTTTGCAACCAAGGCTATAGGAACTGGGTAACATAGTTTAGTAAATTGTGGTTCATTCGACAAATGATATTCGGACCATAAACCCTTGATAATTCATCCGTCTTGTTGTCTTGTGTAGGTTTGAAGGAATGCAAACACAAGTGTTTTTAAGATTAATTATTTTGTCAAGTTATCCTTCTTTTGTTTTGTTTGTATATTTATAGTGTATGAGTGGGCAATTTCTCATAAACTTTAGACAGGGTGAGGGAAAATCAAATTGATATTGCATTGCATGTTCCAAACATTGGGGCTGCACAATGTAGTTGACTGGTGAATGTAAAGAACAAAAATAAGATATTAATGATTTTTTTTTCATTTTTGAAGTTCATGGGAATGTATTCATTTTCAATTCCATAATCACATCCACATGTATTATTTGATTCCACATGTCTTGGTGTACAATGTGCTGCTACCTAATAGATATTTCTACATAATCATTCAATATTGATGATTGGCTCTGTCTCACTTAATTAATAGTGCCTCTGTGATTTTCACACCACTTTGGAGTTTTATCAAAATCTGTGCGCTAAACATTTCTATTGGAGGCCATAGTGGGATGCAAATTCAATATATTGTTGTTCCTCTCCTAATTTCTATCTTGGATAACATAAGGACTCTGTCCTTGGTGGATCACTGGCCTTTATACTTCCCATATTCCCAGTAATGATGCACAAAAAATTTGCATGAATGTAAAAGCTTAATTGCCAACCCAACTTTATCTTCTTTGGTATGGCATTTCATTTAGATTTCGAATGGTTTATCAATTTCTGGTGAAGAGTAATTATTGCACTACATCTGAGTTGTTTTATGATTGATAGGTGCGTAATGTCATGATAGAGAATATTGATAAGGTTCTGGAAAGAGGTGATCGATTGGAATTGCTGGTTGACAAAACTGCAAACATGCAAGGAAATACAATTCGTTTCAAAAAGCAAGCTCGCCATTTCAGGAGCACAGTTTGGTGGAGAAATGTCAAGCTTACGTATGTGCATAGAACTCTAAACACTTCTATTTATTTATTTCTTTACTAGTGGACACTACACTTTCTTACTAATTGCATTTGCTCATTTGCACTAATAGACAATATAGTCGCATTTTGGTATTTCTGAACTTTAAGCATCAATAGTTGGAATATATGCAAGTGGATAAAACCCTGGTGGGGCCGATCCTTTGATGACACATACACTGACAAATGGGTCTTCTTGGCTATTATATTAACTTGTATTATTTAAATTGTCTTTATGGTAGTGAGATGAGGTGTGATCATCCTCAGATTCTTCATTTAATTAGCTTGTCTAGCAATCCTCCAATTCTTTTTATCTTGCTCCGTTGGTAAGTACATCTGCAAGCTGATCCTTCCATGGCTCATTAATGGAGGATTAGAAGGTTGGAGTCACCGAGCCTTTGGAGTCATCACCATTGGCAGACCATGGGAGTCCTCAGAAATGGAGGAATCATGTTGAATAAGAAATTGCATATTGAGGGAGAAGATGCATTTTCATGAAATTTATAAATGAGAGAATACGAGGGAATTTATAGAAGGATGGGATGACAATCAAGCCTATTAGGGATCCTTGATTGAATTTCCTTTATTCTCCATGAGATGATTACATGGGATCTTTTTTTATTTTGAATAGGATTTTCTTTCTTCTCTCGTATTGATTACAAGCAAATGAACTATTTGCTAAATCTAGGAAGTCCTCTTAGGATTTTGTAAACTAAGAATGTAGATCTAGAAAATTTTCTTGGGGATTTACGAAACTAAGAATGTAGATCTAGGAAATATTTCTTGAAAATCTACTATTTTAAGAAAGTAGATATCGTCGAGCTAGTGGGTTTGCTGGCCATGGGCTAGGTCCAAGGGATCAGTCATCGATGGGCCTGGCCCAATGGTCAATTATGTGCCTATTCTTCGGCCTCCTTTTATAGATCTTCATTACGAAACATCACACATTCCCCAGATGGATGATAATTGACATTGTCTTTTCTCTTATTATCGAGAATTAACTCTTTGTTTTCTTCTCATGTAAGGTCGGGTTTTCCATGATATGTAGTGTTGCTTTGTTGTTTGTACCAAGCATGGGAAGCTCAGTGTAAGCTTTGAAATTTTTAAACAGCGTCCTTTACCACATAACTTCAAATGACCAGGAGCTATTACTTGTTATTTAGCTTCTGCACTCGAACAAGCGACAACACATTTACCTTTTATTTTTCAATATCAAAAGGTTCCCCCCTATAATATACAATAGCTTTAGGTTGACCTTTTATCCATCCAGTGGCCGTTTAAGTGTCCGTGCTTTGAATAAAGCAACCCTTTTTCCTTGAAGAAGACTTCATATATCTTAAAATTTGCCAAACTATTTCTAAGTGCTGCATTGAGGAGAGACTTGAACTTCCCATCTCAAGTTCTTGACTTCCATTACTATCTTCTTCTACCTCCCAATTTAGATCAAATTGTGGATTTAATCCTTTTGACCTTTCCAAAATGGAAACAAGTGACTCCATCTTCAATCTCTCTTCCATTTCAAGTTTGTCATCTACAAGACACTCAGAGTCATGTGTCATGTCCTTTCTTAAGTGTGGTTTTTTAATTATATTCTCTTGGGGTTTTCCTCTTTGCTTAGGATAGTCTTTCCCCCTACTAGAAGTAACATGCTGGATTTATTAAAAACAAAGAAAGATAAGGTGAGCGGTACATGGGGGTGTTATTGTCCCAAAAAAGAAAGAAAAGAAAAACAAGTCATAATAGTGGACAATGCAACTCTATCAGTCCCTTGCTTATCCAGTAGGTCCATGGAACCACGACATGTTTGGCTCTTCTTAAGTGTGACAGGACACTACAGAAACAAACCTGCAGAACTCCTTAATTTCATCAAATGAGAACCTTTTGCCTCCATGGGCCTTTACTTACTGACTGAATTGGTTGTGTTTGAGGAGTGACTTTCTAGGCTAAGAGAACTTTTAATTGGGGCCCTAAAAACTTCAGCACTGCGTGACTTAGTTTCCCCATTTACTAAAACTCCAATTAAATTGTGTTTTTTTTTTTTTTTTGGGACTTGTTCAAAATAGATTTCCTATTTTCTCCAGAGGGCACACACGATGCTATTGCCACTGTTAGGTTCACAAGTCACTAGGGATCACACGAGCTATTGATGGAGGTTGAGGTTTCTAGGCTTGAGAAGCTTTACCTGGATGGCCATTAGCTAAATTGTGTTGGCATTTTGGACCCCCTTCGGCAAACACTAAGGCATAATTGTCCCGAACCAGTCGCTGCACTTTTTCAAGGATTGTATTTCCCAAAATATACCATCAAAGTTGAGCTTGAATGAACCATTTGGTGGCAGCTGCAACCTTGGCTTTGGCCAGCCTCTTAAGAGATGCTTGATGTGTTTTCCACCTCAGGTTAGTTTCACTCGATGGTTGATGTCCAAAAATCTTGGAGTGTCAACTGTCAAGAACGAGGGCCTAGGGTGGCGACATAAAATTTTAGCTTGGTTGCTACCATATATATTTCAAAGACCTACTTTTGAAGCATTTGCGGCTGTTCCATTCTTTTCAATTGGCCAAATGACTGCCATGAAAATAGCCCATCTTTGACTCCAAACTTCCATGCCTATGACGGCCGTGCAATTCAGCCACAAGTAAATCTCAACTACAATGAACCATGAGAGTATTGTGTGCCATATAGCTTAAGCAAAAGGACGTCTCAGAAGGATATGATCCACTTATTTTGCATTTGCTAGACACAGGGCATTCCTTTATTATAATCCTATTATTCTTTCCTGGATCATCCATGGTTTGGATACTTTCTATGATTGTTGTTGAGCCAAAAGATACCACTTTCATTTAGACTTGAATCCTCCACCACCTAGCAAGAGGGTTGTGGCTTTCCTCCTCTCTTAGAATTGAAGTGGGAGCAGTTGAAACATGCACATCCATGGCCCATCCATAGCCTCTTACCCACCTCTGTTGAGATATACTCAAATCGTATAAACTTCAACATGGACTGAAATTCCAAACTCTTTCTTTTGTCGAGTTTCTTTGGAGCAATGGTCTCTCACAGTTTCGGCTTTCATATCTCTCACCTTTCCTTTCTTATCCTAGGCGCATTGAAATATGGTAGGGAACTTGCTAGCCAAGATCTGTCACACACTCACATGGTGTATCAATCTAAAATAATACTTGGTTGCCATTCCCACTTTGAATTGAGTATTCACCATAGAAGTCTCTGACTGATGAGATGCTCCGTCATGTGTCAGAATGGTGGGTAGAGACCTTGAAAATCTCCAGCAATTCCTAGACATGCCATTTTCAGACATTAGGACATACCTTTTCACGGGTCTTTGAAGTCGTCACCTTAATTTCCATGGTTATTTACCCAACAAGACATAGTTCATGAGTGTTGATTAGCCTTCTGCCAAACCCCCTTTAGCTTTAGGTATGTGCTCCATTACCTATTCCACCTGGTGATACTCTTCTTTTTTGTGCCTTGCCATTGGAAACCCTATTGAATGTTTTTAGTGCCCCTGATGCTGCTTTAAGAAAACAAGAATTTGTCCATTTTGCAACCCATTAAGTCTACTAGGCCTTATGCATACTGCTTCTCCAGCCTTTAACTGTAGCAGCTAACTTCCGGAAAAATTGATTCTGAGTCGCTTTGAAAACATCTCATAACTAATTACCTTGATAGTCAAAATGTGATCTCTGTTTTGCCATGCATAAGCTTAGGCTGTCTTCCTTAAATTGTGAGCAACCTTTGGGCTTAAGGGTGAGCACTTGAAGCGTGAATGAGGTTTGTGCATTTAGGCACTTCAATCATTATGCTTTTGCACCTTATTGACTAAACAGAGAGGAGAGAGTGGCTGTCCTTATTTCAAGTCCCTTGCCAATAAAGAAACCTTTGGCGTTTCCGTTAATTGATATAGAGGAGGTGGCAGAGCCACATTTTCCTTAATCCACCTTTGCCACCTAACCCAGAACCCCATCGTTTGCAACATATGGGGAAACCCAATCAACATTATCATAAGCCTTCCTAGTCCAACTTGTATATTTCCAACTTGTATATTAGAGTCGGACCTCTTTTTTTTTTTTTTCACATGTATAAATTAGAATCCGATCACTTGTTTACAATGAGAACATATCAAGATCTTATGGCCATTCACAAAGGCTCCTCGGGCAGGCAAAATGACCTTTGGGAAGAAATTCTTGCATTCTTGTAGCTAATGACTTTGCTAAAATCTTGTAGGTGCTCCCTATGCGACTGATTGGTTGAAAATCTTTGATACCCGTTGTCCCTTTTTCAGAACCGGCCTTGTTAGACGAGCTTTGTCATGGAAATTTCGACAAACTCCAAAACATCTTTTCTTGTGCCTTCCAAAAGAGCCCGAAGAAAGCCATAGCCATTTGGGCTTGGTGCTTTATCATATCCTAGATCAAACTCTTCCTCTTTGACCAATTCCTCAATAAAGCCCACTATAACCAGTCTACAAACATTGTTTTCCTATTTATATGGCATTGTAGAAGATGATTTTTAGAGTTAATTAATGAAAATTGGGTTTTCCTATTGAGGTGCGTCCTCGTTATCATTGTCTCTACGGAGACTTATTGGGTCTTCGCACATGTGCTTCGGCACCCATTGTGCTTCAAGCACTTCCCATGCAAGCCCTAACCCCTAGGGCCTGCATCAATCGCCCTCTTTATGTATGTAGATCATGGTTCCTACCCTTTTGATGGTTTGGAAACTGGATAAGGAGCTTTCACTCAAGGACAAAGACTTGCTCAATTCAATCACATCAATTGAGGAGAAGAGGTTTTTTTTTTTTTTCCATCTAATTCATAACGAAAGAATGCAAGGGATTTTATTGATGATATCTGATTGTTCTAACCCCATCATCTGCGGCCCACAAGTTCAGTCCATTTGGATGGGTGTGCAGTCGATCCAACGGTCCAATCCATTCGATCTATCCAAACCTTGCGGGCTTGTATACTATAAGGGGTGGGTTTTTTTTTTGGTTCACAAGGTGGGCGCATTGGGTGCATGGGATAATTGTATATAAATATATTCCCCCTTTTGCTCCCCTACTTTTTTAGGCCATGGAGCCCATCTTGAGCTGATCCAATCTTCACATGTCCAAATTTTGACACTCATTCAGCTTTTGCTCACCGTTGAATTGAAATCCTGAGAAAATGATGCCTCTAAAGCCATTTAACTTTATTGAGGGCCATAGTTCAAGTGTTCGGATGATCTAATGAAGTTGAAATTTTAAATATAAGTAGATTTTGTCCATATTTTTCCATCCAATGGCATTCCTTGTAGTATAATAGTGGGCCCCACTAGAATGGGTGTTTAATAAATAAATAAATAAAACTCTTTGGGAGTTTTCTAGCCCTTATTTTTATATAGGAAGATGTTCCTATGAGAGCATCTCTCCCCTTTACTATGAGAGATAGGATGGGGCCCTCACACTTATAGGAGCATATATATATATATATATATAAGGACTGTTCATGTGCGTCCATCCCTCACCATAGGGTGAAGGACACTTGCATCCATTGATATATAAAAAAAAATGATGACGATGTATCATGGTTCAAAATAGCGACGTAGCGCCCGCATTATCGGCTGTACCGGTCGAAGCCGCTACGCTAGCGGCGCTACGGTCTAAAAGCTAATAGAGCCAAGTAATTTTAATTTTAAACACTGCTTTTCCTATTTGTTCTCCTCATTAGTCTTTCCTAAAGTTATCTATACCCATGTATGGTTTCAAAACACTAAAGAAATACCATTTAAAAAATTCACACCGCTACACTGCTACGTATCACTGCAACCGCTACGTATCGCCTGCTACGTAGCATTTTGACCACTGACCGCTGTGCTTGCCGCAACCGCTATTTTGATCTTTGCGATGTATTGATTGCTCAAAAGAACTATACAGTATAAGAGATATATACTGACTCAAAAGGCCCCAAAATAGAGGGGATGAGCAAATAAAGCCAAAAGAGACCTAGTGGGGAAACTCCATTGATATATCCTGATGCTTTATTTGGAACTTTCACATAAACTCTTTACCAAAAATTCATGTACGGCCTGTGCCCATGTATATTGTTTGATTCTCGCCAAGTCATCAATTTAGCATATGAGACCAGATGGGATTGTTTTCTTTGACCTTACAAATAAAAGTGTCCCCAAAAACGTACAACCAATAGAGATTTGTGAAATTGTGTACTGACTCTAATGAATCTCGTTTTGAAGTGGCTTTCCTTTGCACATGAACATTCCTCATCTGCATATGAACATACATGACTTTTCCTCTTCTACACATGAATATTTCCAATTATATAGGCGTCCCTCATCCTATGGTGAGGGATGGATACACATGAACATTCCTCTCTCTCTCTCTCTCTCTCTCTCACACACACACACACAGGGTGCAGAAATCAGTCACTTCAATATATTAGCCGGCCAACACATGTAATCATGTGGTTTGTTAAAGATTTGTCACCTATTTCATACTTTTGCGGCATAGCAGACCAATGGTTCTGTTTGATTTTTGGGCCAGTTCAATGACACAGTAGGTCCACCACCTTTTGCATGGGTTGGATTTGTATGGGCATCAGAGGGTGTCACGTTGCATGGTGTAGCTGTGTGAACAGCCATGTGTATGCCTCAAAAGTCTATCTAAAGATGGACAGATGAACCAATGTTGTAGACAATATCTATCTGTGGCAGAATGTCTTTAGTGCAGTTCAGTAAATTAGTTTATTGTCTGTGTTTTTCTTTTCTGAAATTTTCTCAATACCTTCTCGTAGGCCTAATTTTACTGAGGTTACCAGATGAACTAAATCAGGGTAGGCAATTGGTGGAATGTCATTAACAGTAACAGATTGAAATGGAAACCTTTTTTCAATCTGTTATTGTCATTGAATTCACCTTTCAATTATGAATGGATTGAAATTGTCGCAAAATGATTTTTTACCTCTAGGCATTTGATGTTCATCGGGAAAAAAAAAATGCTAACCAGAGGGATTTCTTGTTTCACAGGGTTGCATTGATAGTCCTCATCTTGGTTGTTATCTATGTGGTGCTCGCATTTGTTTGCCATGGGGTGACTCTGCCATCTTGTTTTAGGTGAAGATTGTCTTTTACATTGTGCTGATGGAAGACATTTTGAGTATATTTTTCTGCATTATGATGGTATATCTGAGGCATTATTTGACATGCCAGTATATGCTTATCCATGTGTGTGCACTGTGTGTATGCCGTTGTACGTGTTCAAGATTCAAGCTGCCAAATTGTGGTCCATGATGGATGGGGCATAACCCTAAGAATCACTATGAACATCCCATTGGTGTCCTTAGAATGAATATGGTTAGGACAGTTCAAAAGGTCAGAAGATGACAGTCTTTTAATCTGGTACTAGGATTGTTGGATAATAAAGGTTTTGGGGTTGTGTGCTTCATATACAGTGAGGGCCATAATTTGTAATGCTTGAATTGTTTGCACATGGCACAGTGAACTTCACAGCTGTATGCATGTGTATGGGATAGTCATACTCTGGCAGTTTCTCAATGTTTTCTGTTCTTTGGCTTTGCGGATTGACTTCATTTGAAACCTTAGCGTTGTATCTTTAAGGTGTGCATTGATTGAGCTTTTGGCAGGAAGTATTCTGAGTCACTAGTTTGAAGCAGTTTTTTGAGTCTTATGAATCCCTTTCTTCCCCTCCTGTGGATATGTAAAACTGAAAATTCATACTGATTGGACAAAATCCAAGAACATGGTTTTTTTTTTTTTTCCTTGGTGTACGTGTGTATTAGTATCTTTCAGAGCCAAAAAAAAAAAAAGGGTCAACATGAAAAAAGCGTGGGCGGGAGTGCCATGTGACAAGCATTTATGATATGGAAACTCCCTGCTTTCTAGTTGCATTCTAGTTGCAGAGGCCTTTCTATGAATCGTTAGTTGCCAGAATTTGTGGAGCCCACCTGAAAACATCAAGCCGCTCAAATGATCTTAGACTTAGGTTTTAGGTCATCAAAGTTTTAAGGGGCAAAATTATCTTTTTATCTTTTAACCCAAGTGAAAGTCATTTGAGTTTGAGAATGGCTAAATGCACAAACAATTTTTCTTTCCACTCCACCCTCTCTCTCTCTCTCTCTCTCTCTTTCTGAGTTTGGGAGGGAGTGGCTTTTGATAAACGTCCTTTTAGATAATTTACCATATGGGTATATTGGTTATAAAAAGGTACGTTAGCTCTATGAGTTTTTCTCAAGCGGTTGTTTCTTGTTTGTCAATTGTTTGTCAATTTCACATGTGATGAGAAAATGGCTTACATTTTAAGTGACTCGTGAAAAGCAACTCATTGTTTGCCATTTTCTCACCTCTTCAAATGTGAATCTGATTGTATCTAATGGTTCACAAGTCTTTCATGGTTTTTTTTATAGATTTTAAAAACTCCATGATGAATCAAGTGACGAGATCCATCTTATCCAATCCGCATTCTTAACCTTCTGAAAATGATTAGCGGTTTAGATTGGGAATAAGATGCCCACAGAAATTAGAATTGAATATCTAACGGTTAGGATTTTTTTTTTTTTCAAACAATCCAAGAAGGGTTAATGGATGAAATCTGAGTCAATAGCCGTTTTTGGCCTTATGATGAGGGTTTACTGTTTGGACCCATGTTCAATCAACACTAGAAGTTTGACCCCGTAACTGGTAGCTGAAAATGAGCTTCTAAAGAGAGGATTAATGGTTCCGATAGTGAGAATTTTAACGGTCTGGACTTTTTCGTAAATTTCTCACGATCTATGATCCTGATGATTATGAGGATGTGAATCGGTCTAAAATCTTGCAATATTACGAGGGGACTGCAGTATTGTGACATACAAAAAATAGTGATATTGAATATGCAACATTTAAGTTCCCTCAGCTTTAGGCCCTGTCTGGATCCTTGGAATTCGATTGCCTTGTTACTAGTAAATCTAATTGCCTTTGGCGTCGGCAAAGCACAAAACAATTGTCAACTTCAGGTAATTCTGTTTTCTAAATATATGAACCCTCGTTTACATGTAAACCAAGTTACCTGCAGATTACAAAGATCCAAATGGGCCTTCAGGGTTAGAAGTAAAACCCCATTTTAGCAAACATTAGAATATAAATCACTCTCTGCAACAACTTCATATTTGGTGAAAACAATCTAACAAACAGTTGAACTTGACAACCACTCCCAAAATACACTTTGATCGTTCTTTCTTCCTATTGCTTACCCTTCACAGCTTACTTCTGCTCAAAGTGAGCAGTCAGACCCCCCATACTCATGATGGAATGATCTTATCCGTTGACCCAGTGCCAACAAGATCGACAGTTAAAAACAAAATAACATATACTGTCAATTTAGCAGGCACTAGATCTTATCCATTCATGGAGATAGTTGCACATCAATTGTGATCGATGATGGGACACTTGCGTGGGTCCCAAATTTACAAGCAATGAAGTGAGTAGTAATGGTCTGTTGACTACAGTAGTGTTTACCAAAACTGAAGTTGTCAGTAATAAAACTATAAAAACAAAAAAGTATGGAATGGGATCATAATAGGCTAAAATCAAGGCAATTGTTGCATATTTGGCTCATTGCCGATCAATTAAAATTGAACTATATGAATCTCATGTCCTCATATCTACCCTCTCAGCAACGTGGGTTAGGGCAGGTGTCTGGCTCGGAGTAATTTTTGACTCGTGCTACTACCTTTTATCTGGCTTCAGCCTGGCACTTACCGTGGGAAACTTGCATATGACCTTAACTTTTGTTTTTTTTGGGGGTACCCTGCATATGAGTGACCAACCTCAATGGTGCACTTGTAATATTTGTGGGAACTCAATTTCCCCTGACGCCTGACCTTCAGCATGGCTTCATTTCAAAAGACCCAAATATACATTGCAGGGAAACAGGCCTCCTCACATGTGAGGCACTTCTTACAGATCTCTTATGTGTTCTATTCCACTAAAACCTATATCAAAATATGCCTTGCAGCAAAATCTTTGAACTCAACAGGAAGCAAATACTGCATGGATCATGGATTCTCTAGTCACAGTAACTCAATACAAACATGGGTATATACTGCACACAAGACATCACCGCCTTTGCATTCATGGCACATGGCATGTTGGTATTCCTCGCTAAGTAAATGTGTCTTCCCGGTCTCCCTCAGCAGTCTCACCCTCCTCCAAGTTACTGAACTCGAGAAAATGAGTCGGCCTATGGTCCTCATGATAGTAGTCTCTGGGTGTTCCTAGCTTCATACCAAACTTCATACTCACTGTATGCTTCACTCCCATGAAGTTGTAATTCCAGGGACCACTATCTGGAATCTGAGTAGATAAAACAAAAGTAAACAGTTACTCATGGAAGAACATAATATTAGCAGTGAAAAGTCGGCTGGCTTGGGATAGTCAGTTCAAACTAGAAAAGAAAATAGACAAGACTTGAATGAGCAATATATTACCATGTAGAATCCCAGGAAGCGGTCGCTGAGAAGCATTTGGACCTTCTCATAGTGAGTTGGCAGGTAACCATGTGGATTACTTCCTGTGTCCTTGTTGACACGACCCCACTCGTAACCAGTTGGAGTCAGCTTGTAAGCAGTCAGGGAGCAGGAACCGGGGGTGAAACTGCATGTTAGAATGATGCACCTCTCACCATCCCATTGCTTGCTGTTCTCCAGAATCCGGGCATGGCAAGTGAGATCCTGCAAAATACAAAAGAAAGAACAACGTGACGCGCAATTAAAGGTCTTCACTTAATGCTAGGCACCAGGCTAACTAAGCATTGATATGAAATAAGTTTACATAAGCCCTCAGAGAAAGCTCACCTGAGGAGATAACTGAGGGAGCTCATTTGGTTGAGTATGCATCCATCCCAATGGCTCTAGATCATTCAAGAAGTCGTGCTCAGGGAGTGCAGATGGAAGATGGACTTGCTGATGAGTACCCCATTGAGGTGGCATAGCTATACAGCGGATTTCCTTCACTTGGGGGTTGTCTGGGGGGCTTATGCCATAAAGGTATCCTGCAATTTGAGTCCGAAGATCTGCTATGCAAATAAACTTCTTCAAAATGTTCTTTGGCATGATGTATGTGTAACCCGTCTCCTGTAATCAGAATACTTTCAAGATCAGTTTATCCAAATCATTCTCAAGTTCAAAAGATGTAAAGAACAAAGATTCACATTTAATTACCTTGATATCTTCTGTGTTCACATAAATGTGATTAACTCTGAGATGGAGATTTGTAGCTGAGATTGCTCTTACACGCCAATCAGTTTTAGAGCCAAATGCTGCTTGCTCGTAGGGGCTTGTCGTGGTGACAATGAGTTCATCCCCGTGCACATTTGTTGTCCTTGTCGTCACAGCTGTGAGTTGGCTAGCTTCTTTTGCCTGAACATGACAGTTTGAGGGCGATTAAACAGGATTAAATCAATAAAAAAATTAGTTCAAAAAAAAAAAAAAAAAAAAAAACCACACACACACACACAAACCCTCCAAAGCGACGGCCTTTGCAATAGACAAACCTGCTTCTCAATTTCTGCTATCTGTTGCCTTTGCTGTGAAGGTGGAGTTATCTCAGCCCCAAGTATTATATCACGGATTTCAGACTGGGTTAGTGCTGATGTGTTCACATTATTCTTCTTGGCATAATCTGATAGTATCAGATCTCTCAGAGCAACCTCAACCTACATTGAAGGAGACATTAGCCACCATCCTTTAGATGGTAAAAAAGAATTCATCGAGTGGAAAATAATATAGAAACAAAGATCAAATATCATATAACAAAAACGGAATAACTTGTACCATCACTGGCCGATCAAATCTGCCACCTAGGTTCAAACTTGATGAAAGTAACATCGGGACAAAAAAAAAGACCACGAAAGGAAATCTACCTTCATCCATTGATCATCAGTCAGAGTAGGCCAGATGTGATGTGGTTCAGTGATAATTGACTTGTCGGGCTTCAGTAACATTTTCGCCTTCTCATTGTTCACATGGAGTGCACGTAAAATCAAGATAAGCCTAGAGAAAGCAGTATAGGATGATATACTTTTCAACCAATCATCATAGATATTGAAAAGAACCATCTGGGGTTCTGTGGCCTTCAGAATCAAATCCCCAAACTTCTCAATTTTCAAGCATGCCTGGAAAGGTAACTGCAGCTCACTTCCCTTGATTACAATGTTTGGAAAGTCGAGTAAATGGACCTCTAAAGGATCCAACATTCCTTTGCGTGTCACAATGATTTGCTTCGGCTGCTCCTCAACGGGCAATGACCGCACTAGTGCAGCCACTTCTTCTGCTGTTTTCCACTTAGCCAGCTGACCAAGACGCTTTTGCCCTGCCCAAACACTTGTATGGATGACCTACAGGAAATCAAAGGCATTGTGTTAGGAAATCCAAATGTCAATTGTTCCAAGCATAGATTGTCATGAAATAAACCAACTCTCTCCGCGGGGGGGGGGGGCGCAGAATAGAACAAAAAAACTAAAAGAAAAAAAAAAGAAAGATAAAAAATAAAAAATAAAAAAAACAAAAACAAAATAAACCAACCTTCAAAAAGAGCTGTCCTGTCCGTGGATTGAATATAAAGATGGCACCATTTATGGGTTTTGTTGTGAGATTCCCTTCGAATGTTTTGTGGATTGTAACACGATAGACATTCGTGTCGTCGACAAACCATATTATTTGATTGCTGAAGATCTCACCATAATTCTGAGACGAGAGATATGGTTCTGTAGGCTCAGATGAATACAGCTGCAGACCTTTTCTTATACGCTCCCTCAGCACATACAGAGCTGGATTTGACTGCAGCACATGCATGCAAGAGAATTAGCCATGTCCATTTCATATATTTTAAAGCAAAAAACTAAGGACCTGCATTAGGATGAAATGTCTGTGGATTGCAGACCCTGGAAGCTTTTAATTATGGGCCTCTGAACAAACACCTTGGCAAAATGGTTTTGCAGAGTTTCTTACTGCAGATTGTCAACATGTTAAAATGTTTCACCTTTATAATTTACATGAGGCATCCCCATAAAACTCCATTTTGCTGAGAAATCTGTTCATGGGCCTGCAGAGTCCTGATGGTGTATGAATAAAAAAGAGTAGTGGAAACATAATAATTGATATACCTTCATGATTTTATTCATTGCTTGAGCAAGCAAGGGCTTTGACCCAGGAAACCAATTTCCAAAAGCAGAATGCAAGTTGTATGCCAGATCAATCCCAATCATCACTCCTGGAGAAGAAACAAAATGACAATCAGTCCTAGACGATAAGAGAGCCAACTTGTGCAAAGGCAAGGAAAGAAAACAAACCAGTTGGAGATGGATATATGGACATGTTGTCCGTGGTATAGTCCATAAACTTGGCCCTAGTGTAGCGCTCAATATCATGAGAATCATAGTCTCCCCAGCGGAGTTGCACATCTATCCAGTATTTATTGCTTGCTTTCTGATCAAATACATCCTTTGACTCGGCAACAAGACTAGGTTTGGACATGGGCCATCTATGTGCAGCAAAGAGAAGAACATCGGCACATGAGCTGTTCATCTTATAACTCTTCCTGGGATGTATAGTTTCTTTCTGGACAGTCTCAATTTCCAATGCATCCAGTTCTTGGTCCAAAACCTGGCAAAGGTCCATAACAACGCTTTCATGGACCTTCTGCCAAAGATGAGCACGGAATATCTGAATCAGTGATATCTTCAAGGTTGGGATTTTCCCATGCATGAATATCCCTGTCAAATCTAATTGCACTTGGAAGCCTACATAAACATTGGCACGGTTAATAGTAGGAGACCACCAAAGAGTAAACCTACGGTTTGGAATTTGATTCAGCCCAGATCGCTGAGCATTAGTCAACTTCTTGTACTTCATAGACTCCTCAAAACCAGATGCCTTCTCCCAAAATAGACCTTCCCAAGTAGGAAAACTGAAATAGAAAGCGGCATAGTCATATCACATCTCACAAATACTATTTCAATTGTACAATAATAAAAAAAAAGGACTTCCAAATGCTGCTCAGATTATAAACATTCATATATTTTCCTTTTGGATGATTTAACACTCTTATACATGAAGCATATGCATGCATTTACAAGAAAAAAAATTAAGAGCAAACGTGACAGTTATACTAAAGTGTAAGAAAAAATACAAATACCAAAGGACTTCCCAATGCTGCTCAGATTATAAAGAGTCAAAACATAAGCATTTTTAGCCTATAAAACGTGTAGTTCTTCACTGATTTCCCGATTCAGAGTGTCAAGTTTCATATAACAAATGGATCACACAATCATGACAATATATGGCTGAGGGGACATTTGACATTTTCATATGATTAACCTAGGAAAATGATGGATTAGGAAGAGTGAAAAGGAGAAAATCAACAATGGAGTGAAGAGCATAAAATTTTCCCACACTTTCGTGAGACTTGAGGTTGAGAAACAATTTACCATCAAAGGTAGGGAAATTGATGATTACTTGAATATATATTTATCAATAACTCTTCATTCACCCTTAGGTCATTGCCATTTTCCTGTGTAAATAATGGAAAAATGACATGTCACCTGAGCAGGGCCGGTTTTGAATTTTGAGGGCCTAGGGCAAGAGTAAAAGTTAGGCCTCTTCAGCCATCATATATGATAATATCATTGGTGGGCCCCACTGATGTGAAAAATTGGCAATGGATTGATGATGCCCAAGTATAACTATTTGAAAAAAAAGAGAAGAAAGATAACTCAGACCAGAATTTAAGCATCATATATGGGGAATAAAAAATCATTAGTGGGCCCCACTAACAGATGAGAAGAACGGGTGAAGGGCTGAAGGCTTGATGATCTGTTTGTAAAAAAAAAAAGCCCCAAATCATCCCAATGCTAGACCAGATTCTCCTAGAATTTCGGCCATCAAATATAAAATATTATTGGTAGGCCCCACTGATGGATGCTCAAATAAGTGATGCAATAAGCACTCTCAGATGATTTGATGATGGGTCTATTGATGCCCAGTACGATGGAATCTATTGGATGAGCCCTGCCCCCACCAAATGATTGAAAAAAAAAAAAAAAAAGGTAGAAGGGATTTTGGGCCCCATGAAAAATGGGCCCAGGGCAAGGGCACTTACAGCCCTTTTGCTCAGGGCCGGCCCTGCACCTGAGGGTTACACACTGCGTTTAAATCCTCAAGGCCAATCTTTGCATGAAACAACCATTGTGTCTCTCAGAAGGCATGCATTAACTTTTAGGAAATCAAAGGCTCTCAGAGAATAAAATATATTCAAATGCATAAAATTGTTAAAGTAACTCACTATGTTCCTTTAAATAAGGTATGTTCAAGAATTCCCTCAACTCCTCCAAGTGCTTGGATTACATCTGTCCGATAATTATTCAAGTTCCACAACTTGCCATCATGCCGCTGGTGTGTCCACCAAAAGGGGTTTTGTTTCAGAACTTGATACTGCTTAAAATCAGTCCGTACTCTCCACCCTTTGTCATAAGCTAGAGTATGCCTGTCCTTTTGAAAGAGTGTGTTAATACGAGGTATCCCCCTGTCCCATGAATCCTGCGAAATAACAAGATAAATTCATCAAGCATGCACTAAAAGTGATCAACTCCGTGAATGTAAACGGTACATGTGTACATGTGTAAAATTTATTCCATATATTAAATGTGATGTGACCCCCATTCCTATCAATATTGTTTAAGAGAATACCCTCCAAAGATAATTATTGGCAACAAGAAAATTAGACAATAAAGATAGTTCAACATATAAGCATGAGATTTTTTTTTTATTATCAAAGTGATACTTATAGAAAGATATATTTTTTGTGAAAGAATTAAAAGATACACATGTACAATCAATGGTGACATCATTTCGGAAATATGATCAACAAAGTCACCTCAAGGTCCTCAAGGGTTAGACGCCTATTTTGGGACTGTGCTTCCTGCCTCTTCAATGCATATTCGGCCCAAACACGCTGTGAATCTATGAATTCACTCTCCCATGGCTGCAAACGAACATGACAACATGTTATAGTAACAATAGATAGCCAGATAGATATTTACAAAGAATTGCATTACATTCCAGTGTATGAGCTTCTAACCTGTATGTATCTATAAAGATTTGGGATGAGCTGATCCTCTTCATGACTCATACCACTCCGAAAATGTGTTACCCCAACATCTGTCTGCTGACTGTATCGGAGGTCACTCTGTGGTATCAATATGTGTCCCATTGATAGCATACCAAGGCCTCCAATTTCCTTCGGGGTGTAAAAAATGACAGGAGGGAATCTGGTGTACAGAGAGCAACTCAGAACATTATTACACAAAATGAATGGTTCTTCATGTGATAAATAATGATTTTGGGATAAAAAAAAATTCACCTGCTAGGCATCTTTGAGTTTAACCCAATCTTGATACGTGTCTGAATTTTATTTTCACACTTGACGAGCAAATCTAACAGCTCTTGAGTATGCACAGTTGCTTCACGAAAATACGTCATAAGACCTGCAAGGAAAAAGTTATTCAGCATGATGTCACATAACCCGGAATGGTACGTGTATTAGTTTGCCAAAATGCACTACCAGTTAACTACAGAAAGAAGTTGGTGAAGATTACCTATAAGAGCTGTATTCCATTTGTTGACTATCTTAGTAAAAGTTGTAGATCCGGATGACATAAGAATCTGCCTCACACGGTTCTCAAACACCTTCATGTGTTCATCGTCAACACGTAAAAAGGCTATTGCTGTCCGCTCCTTGGTCTGCTCATTCTGCAGGTTCCAAACTCCATCCTTAGTGTTGCTGAATGCCTCTTGAGTCATTCTTATCTTCGGCAGTATCCGAACTTCAAAGCCACACCTAAATGCCAAAAGATGTGCAAGTATCAGAAGCAAAACAAAACGCCTACTCATAATTTTCATGATTGGAAGAAACTGCACAGCAACCAAAAAGGTGACCGGTCTGGAGAAAACGGCTTCAAGCAAATCTATCCAGATTAGAAGTCCAACGAATCTGATTATTAAGTAACAACACAATTAAGCAATGAAAAAGCTAAACATGATGAGACATGCCATGATAAGTATGATAGTAGAAATTCTGAAAATAATATATAAGAGAAATGGTTTGTCTCATTTTTAATTAGGCTCAGTATGCAGAGAATTGCAACCTCCAAGCTGATCTCAGAAAGAAGGATTAGGCCTAGATGATGATGATGAAGAGTTTGGACAAATACTAATCAATGGGAATCAAGAAAACCAAAAGAACAAAACAGAGATTCAAGTAGAAGTGGTAATTAGGAAATCAATGACCATCGATTAATACTAAACAAACCAGACAAAAAAAGAAGGGAGAGAGAGAGATTAGAAGAAGGGAAAAACAAACACACTGAATGTTGAGGTTAAATTTGAGATTTTGGAACACTTGAACTTATTTATTTCTTTTTCAATAATTCAAAAACAGTATGAGCATGGTGTGTAAACTGTAAAGAGGTTTTGCATGAGGGCTAGGACTCAAGCATGCCTCATTAAGCCTTGGTGTTTTAAGCAAGAGCCTTGCCTAAATGCATAAGCCTCGTATGCCTTTTCTAACACAGGTCACATAATCATACAAAACAAAAAATTAAAATAAGAGAGACAAATAAGCTGTGCCAACTCCAGTAAGGTCATCAGCAGTGCCTAGAATTCAACAAAAAGGACAGAAATGTAGCCAAATATACTTACATGCTGAAAAGCAAATTAGGATTGTCCTTGCTGTAAACAGAAACAAAGCTGTTTTCCCACTCCAATGTTGTGATACTCCGAGGAAGTCGGTTCTTCATGTCCCAAAAAACACTTCTCCCAAGGTTAACTACAGAGCAATGGAAAGAAATATTAAGCACCATAGGAGTATAACTTACAAGTTTACAAAATAATCTGGAAAGGGACAATACCATCATGTTTCATAAGCCTCATCCTCGCATCTCTTGGCCAACACTTCTTATTATTATATCCAACCATATTTTCATTGTTTGGGTCAGGATGTTCAGTAAGGTAGCGTTGAATGAGGTCCCGCGCCTCTTCATGTGTGAAACGGAACAATATGTGAACTCTGTCTATATATCTAGAATACAATCGAATTGGATGCCTTGTCTCGACCTTAGTGTCCCAATATGTAATGAACTCATTAGGCATCTGAGGTGGACCAGCAATTTCACTGGCTCGGGTCAACCCAAGTAGCAAAAGATCCAAAACCAGCCCATAATATTGAACGACAAATGATGCAAACTGAAGGCCTCGAATTAGACCATAAGAGTTCGTGTGACTCATGTCCTTGTATGACAAAACGACATTGTTCTTAGCAGTGACATAATCAGCAATATTGTGGTCAAGAACCAACCGAAGAAGCCTACAAAAGTAAAGAAGTTTGAGATTCACATTCTGCAACAATCAGCAATTTTACTTGCTTCAAAATAATCAAGATAAAAACTTCACTTACCTGTTTAACATTGTCAAGTCAATCTTTTCAAAGAACTTCTCAAATTTTGTCTGAAGCATCACAACACACTGCCCATCACTAGTGTCCCAAATACCTTGCAGGTTGTTTATTCCTTGACACCATTTGTAAACCAATAGTGGAGGCGGCTCCGAATCTGCAGGCTTAATCCAATTGGGGAAGAGATGGCGCTTGTCTCCTTCATACCATAAATACTGATCAAGGTATGCATCGGTAATTTTCTCAAGAGGTTCAATTTCGTATACAGGAATAAGATAGCTATACAAATCCATGAACTCGATGCCAACCTGTCATAGAATTATCATCAGTTACCATTATACAATTAACAAGAATGAAAGGCCGAACCTAAAACAATATTTCTGAACATCAAAATTAACTTACTTCTTTAAATGCACGTTGTGTAAGCAGGTGACGCTTTATACGTGACAATGCCTCATGTGGATTGTCATATGCTTGTTCAATGAGACCCAATTCTTCCCTCTGTAGTTGGTTCAGCCGCACTGCCACACTATAAGACTCCTTCAGCCTTTCAAGTGCAAGGATAAGAAGCTTTGTATCATGCTTGTATGATAGTGGAGGAAACGGTATAGGAGAAAATTTTCGTGATTCTAGCCAGTGCACAGTGGTGGTGTATATGGCCACTGCTTCTTCTGGGGTGACATAAGGACCATCTTTCAAGTAATTATGTTGCCGTTCCTACAAGAAATAGATGATGGCTTATATTAGAACAGGGGAAGGGCAAGAAGCCTTCTTATGCGAATGAAATAACCAACAGCAACAACTAAACTATTGACAAAGATACATGCCTGCTCTGCCTTCAACCATAAACGAGTCAATCTTCCCAGATTCTTCCGACAGACTGTCTTATCGACAGTTGCGCCCCTTCTTATACGCTCACGATTGTAGTGAGCAACATTTGTCCACCAATCAGCTTTTGACTTAACATAACGAAGAATCATGTTCTCAATGGGGACTGGCAGGCCAGGAACCTGTAGATTCTTAAAAGTGAGAACTTCTGGCACGGAAAGGATATGGAAAAGTACTCTTTTAAGTATTTAAAGCACGTAAGTATCATAAATCATAACTATACCTTCCAAGGAATGTTAGCTTTCCAACAGCGCCATGCTTCACTAAGATGCTGCAAAATGGTCCTTGCCTTGTTCTGCTTAATGCCCTCTGCAGTGGAATGGATCAAAGATAAATATTCTAGTTTATTCTTCTAAAATCAACATCGAGCTAAAATGTTGTCCAATTCCAAAAAAAATTGTGGCACTAAAATCATACAGGTATCCTCAAGCAAAGAACATAATCAAGCAACAAACTCAGGTAAACATACAATGAAGCAACTAGCAACAAACTCATGTAGAATAAGACATGCAACAGAATGTACTATAAAATTAAAAAAAAAAAAAATGTAGTCACCTGGCATGGCATCAAGAACATCATGCATGACAGCAGCACGAAGTTCCAAGTCAAAATGGCTTTCCACACGCTGCTTAGTAACAGTCTTGGCAACTCCTTTTGAGTGGCGCCCTTCAAACTGTCGTGCAAGTAAATTCCCAAGCCACCTTTCCAGCAATGGGACAATACCACGAAGGAAAAATAACCACACTCTCCACATTGGCGCCCAGAAGCCACATCCAGGTCCCTTTCCCACCGGTCCAGTATTGAATCGGTAGTAAATTAAGTGCTTCAAGTCTTTACACATTCTGATCTGGCGCATAAGCCGATATTTATAGCGGTACATACCAGTCAATTGGCCCACATGCGAGAAGGTATACTGCAAACCATCTGCTAACTGAAATGCGTCCACATTTCCAAGGCGGAACTGGATGTTAGCATCCACAACAAGCTTTGTAAGTCGCAAAATTTCACGGCATAGATGAAAAGCATTTCCAAAACGTGATTTCTTGCGCTCCTTTGTCGTTAGTGTCTTCACAGGTTTCAAATTAAAATTATAATCAAGGTGAAGATAATTAAGATTCTTCCTGTGGATCAACAAATTCAACATGTTGTATCCTTGCTTGCAAACTTGAAGACCTGCTTCAGCCCAATCTAATTCTGTAGTTTGGAAAAACTTAGTTGCTTGGAGCGATCGGAATAAGTGCTTCTTTTTCTGTGCCTTTGGAGGCCTGTGATGAAGCTCATTGAGTACAAAACACTTCAATAGTTTCTGGTAGCTGACACGGACTTTAACCGGGTATGATGGAGGACTGCAATGCAATGAAAAGCCACAACACCATTTAAAAGTCTAGAGTACGCATTGAGGTAAATGCAAACAGCCAACAAAAAGATTCAATCAAATGGAGCTTACCAGTGCTCTTTGTACCATTCTGACACGAGAGGAATATCTTCAGCCCGTCGCATCCGACCAGATCTCATGTTGAATGGGCGTGGTGCAAACAAGAGTGATACACCTGCCGCAGTAGTGTCGGTATAAAGTTGAGTGCTATGCAGCAAAGGTTCCACTCCAACTGGCATCTCAAAATCATCTTCTTCCTCCTCTTCATAAACTTTCTTCTCCCGCCGGTCAACTTTGCTAGCTGAGGTTATTGGATGTATCAAAGGATCATAGTAGAAAGCAGGTAAGTCAGGATCCTCGGTTTTTATATACATTATCATAGGAGTGTGGTATACCCCGAGTCTTACTTTCCTGGGCCTATTGTTGTAGAGATGAGGGAAGGCAATCCGATACTCTGTCCTAAGCGGTGAACGTATGATGAGTTTATTGATGTCATTGAATTCATTCCAGTCCTCATCTCCTTTCTCCATATCACGATACAGAGGCTCAAATTTGGGACCTCCTGCAACAGCAAAACAGGATAACATATTGGTGACTTAGCTTTCAGCATGTAGAAGCTACTACCATCATGTTTGATAATTTCAAATTTTCATAAATTAGCTCGTATTGTTGGTTGCCCTGCTAGCAAGTAAAAACCATGTAACTACATCCTCCATTCTAATATGGGTGTATTGGAGTCCATCAATTCTTGGAACCTGTTGGTCTAGAAGACCAGCCAAAGCACAAAGCTCCTGGCTTGATTTAAAGCACAAAGCCAAAGATGTGTTCCAAGCAATAATGTTATAGACAGAGAAATGATTCATTCTAATAAGTTAAGGATAGAAATGACAAATAATAACAATGATTACCGGGTATGCACATGTTCAATGCTTTAGCAGTGAAGAATGATTCCATGTCAAACAGGTAGAAGTAGTTTCGGTCAATCAGATCAGAGAGCAGCTGCCCTGCAAGCCGATGAAGAGTTGCCATGATAGGAAGCGACAAATGCCATCTCCTGTAACTAGGACCATTTATCAGCTTTGTTTTTACAAGAGGTTTATGGTCGTAGAACCATGTATATACAGCAGAATCTTCTTCTTCATCCATTTCCAGTTGTATGGGCTCCAATGGGTCCACATCAAGTAGATTGTCTGCATAGTCCAAGGGAGGCTCCTCATCATCAAAAGGTGGAAATCGCATTCTTTTAAAATGCCGTCGATCCCTTTTTTCCCTTCGCATCATGATCCACATTGTGCCCCACTGAAAAATTCATTTGATCCATCATATGCCACATGAGCAAAATAATAATAATAATAATAATAATAATAATAATAATAATAATACGGAAAGAACTGTGAGCTTCTCACATCAACTCCATGGAGAAGCACACCCTAGGAGCCGATTATTTATTTGTTTTTCTCAGTATTTGGGCCCAACTATTTAGTTCTTTTTGTTCAGAAGTTTGTATTGGCATCTCCAGATGGTTTTGCTGTAATTAATATGCAACACATGATAAATTGATAAACGACAAACCTGTGCTAAGTAGATAGGTTCCACTACCCATGGTATTTCATTGACAAAAGTAATTGCTCCAGTTATATGATACAAAATCTTCACATCCCGTACCTATAACCATATCAGACCTCATAATTATTGACCCAAAAAGGAAGCAAAAGAGGAAAAATGCATATATGAAAATTGGTTCAAATATGTTCATAGATAATCAGAAGGGCAGAAGATTATTGCCTGCTCCCAAGGCATTGGCATGTTCTCAAGAAGCTTGTATACTGCATGAGGGATAAATTTTAGGGCTCCAAGATACACACGCTTGTCATGACGAAATTTTTTTGATGACATATCTCCATGGTCTCTGTAGAAGACAAGACCAAAAAAAAAAAAACCATAAGTGACCACTTGACTGGTGGAGCCAACCAAAAGGAAAATTCCATAAACATTAACAATCACATCCAACAGAAACAACAATAAAATAAATTCCGTAAGGGTATCCTCAATAAGTGACCACTTGCAGCGATCTCCATTGGGCATTGATTTTGACATATAAATTTAGTGAAAATGATAATGTGAGTTTGAGTATCTAAAATTAAGGTTAGAATCATTTTTTATCCATCTAATGTTTTTTGGTACTTCTGATTAACATCCTAATTCCTAACCTCTTCATTACCTAATCTTCAATAATTATCACGCATCTAGTTGAGTTCCACGAGCTGAACATTTTCTAAAGAAAAACTTACAGGTGCTATTTGGTGATGTGAAAAAGTCTAGCAAATTCTAACAAAGATATATATTTTTTTAATATTAAGTCTAGCAAAGTTTTAGCCCCACCCAATGAAAATCTTGGGTCCGCCACTGGGTGGCATTGAAAACGGAATCCACATTTGCCGTACTGAGATGAACAAACATAAAATCCAAATTTTTAGGAAAGTCACCAATCTAAAAAAAATCTTTTATGTATTAGAAATAGGTACTCGTTTAACCAATTACCTGAAGACCTAGCCCCAAATAATATAAATATTAGTAGTTCTTAAGGCCCATGTTTCTCAATTGGCTGCTCTAATGTTCTACAATTCAGCTGATTGAAGTTACTAGATTTATTCTTACATGGTGTCGGATACCGAAATGAGATTGGTACCACTTCTCAAATTCTGAGCCACAGCTCGACCTTCAAAGTGCAAACTGAACTGGTTTTGGCCCTTATTCTGAAGCCCATATTCTCAGTTGGGTCATGTCTACTTTTCAACTGCTTAAATATCCCTAAATAAAACTGCAGAGATTTCTATTTCTTATCCACTGGAATTAGCTTATACCAGCATAATAACTGTTGGGAGTCAAAATTATTTCTCTCATAACTATGGGAAAGTGTCTTGTCATCTCTCAAACCCTAAAATCATCTGAAATTTACATCACATCAAACAAATCAAGTATTGGCGAGTTTCTGACCTAGAATCAGGATTTGATCATATTAGACGACAACAAATCGCACAAACTCGAGTAAATTAAAAGCGCACACACAAACACAAGGGAGAGGTGAATTTGAAGGAGGAAACACTGAAGAAACCAGACCTGATGATCTTGCGGACGTGCTCGGGAGGCATGTCCTCCTTCTGCGCCTCGACAAATCCGAACTTGCGCTTGTCGCCGTAGCGCTTGGAATTCAGCTGCATCCACTTGCGTGCCCTCTCCTCCAGCCGCGCCTCCAGCTCCGCCGGAGAGAGCGGTATGCTGTAGGATGGCTGCATCGGCGGCGGCAACGCCGACGATCCACCGGTCCCCGGCGGAGCCATGCCGCTAGATCCTCCGGTCCCCGGCGGCGCCATGCCGCTGTTGTTCCACATTGTCTTCTGATTCTTCTTCTGCACAAATCAGAGAGAGACGGAAGAAGAAGAGAGATATTGGAAACCCTAGAAACGAAGGATGCAGAGCGATTTCTCCGTTCCCAGGAGAGATCTCTGATGGAGGAAACTCTAGGGTTTTGTAGAATCTCTCTCCAGTCTCAGTCCTTTTTAGAGAGTCGGTTGGGTTTAGAGGTATATAATAAGACAAGCTGATAAGTGAATGGTGGTCTGGAGTGGACCCGCTTGAAAAGATCTGCACTCTCTTGTGGGTCCCACATATAGCCATCTCTAGAATTAAAAAATTTGATCGAGTAGTCAGCTGGACTAATCTCTTCGGACACAAAAGAAAGTCGGATAAACTCTCCTATAGTCCCAATGTGGTAGTATAATTTTGAACTCTTAACTTTCAAATGCAGATCGTAGTCCTTGCCCAACTTAAGTACCATTGGGGTTTATTTTATGTTTGGTTGGAGGATGATATAGAATGTTTTTATAGTGTCAGTCATCAAGTTTTAGTTTCATTACAGAGAGATAGCGCGATTTGAATATGTAGGCAGTAATGTTCCACTTAGATCAGATCGGTCACGATTTTTTCGTAAGTGTTCATTATAACGCTTGATGAAAATAAAAAAAATAGTAATATTTGGATAAATATGTAGGCAAGAAAGGATGCATAATTTTAATTTATTCATGAGAGAGAAAAAAAAAATAACAGTGGGATTATTGCAGAAGCGTAAGAGGCAAGATATGAGCAGCTAAATTGTCCTCAATGAAGTTAGAATGAATTTCATGAGAATGCAGGCTTTAAAATGTTTTCTCACCTAACATCCTTCTTAGCATAAGCCGTTGATCAAATTGCCTTTTGGGTTACTCTAACTACTATCTTTGAAAATTTCCATTTAATTTGAGTGGTAGATGCATAACGCATTATTAGCAACTTTAATGCCCTTAACGCCTGAAATTTTGAGTGTATTAATTAGCAACTTGAGATGATATCAAAGCCAACATGTCTCGAGTTCGAATTTGCGCATAGCAAAACAAAGGTCTCATTGCGTCTTAAATGTGGGTGCGGGTGCACAAGACAAAAAGGCCCGATGAAGCGTCTTGTGTGGCCATATACTTCGAATCACACTCGGCATTTTGGATGTATTGGTTAGCAACTTGGAAGACTATACATTTTTCACCATTTACTCTATTCTATGGTTACCATTAAATTTCTAAATTCCTCGCACCATAGTTCTAGGTTGTTTTTGGTTTTGACCATCATTAAATTCTTTGATCCAATAAAATCAGACCTCTAAATATTTAGTCTTTGATCTTCTATGTTTTAACCTTTTTACTCGAAAACTTTTCCAAAGTTGTAACTTATTGTTCATATGCCTTCTTGTTTGACTGATTAGTGTAAAATTATCTTCATATATGTGCCATACACAATGGCAGAAACTCCACCTTGGATATTTGCTATCAAGTTATCAATAACCAAGGAAATTAGATAGGGAGATCAACGTGTATCCTTTGCAGTAAACCAACTTCGACAGAAAAGTTAGATGCCTTCTCATGCTTATAATTACCTGTCCATGCATATTTCCTATGATCTTGATGTACTTATCAAAGATGCCTTTTTCTTTGTTGTTAGACAAATTTATTGCCTTTTTTAAAAGAAACTTTCATTCCAAACCAACAAAGCAGCCTATAAAAGATTAATCAACTTATGTATCCAGTCTAGGAAATTATCAAACCACAACATGTCCACTGGGGCGGAACCAGGAATTTTTGTTTTTTTGGGGGGGAGGAATTTTTTTTTGTGGGGGTGGGGGAGGGGGGCGCAAAAAAAAAAAAAGACTATAAACAAAATTGCAATGTAAAATAATATATAAAAGAGAAAGTGGATTTGTCATTCTTCTTCTTTATTCACGCCTTAAAGTTTGTTGGGTACACACCGTGGAAGAGGAAACGGTCTGCAGAATTGATTTCCTATCACCCTAGGTGGGAAGTGCGGATCCACGCCATTGTGGAATTGAAGCACAAACGGAGGGAAAAATCAGGACATTTCGTCGCTGCACTAAATGCATACCGGCGCCTTGTCTCCTCCTTTTTCCAATGCAAACTTCTCTGTGCAAAGCCACAGGTTTCCTATTCTGCATCTTTGGTTTTTGACAGGGGTAGTTGGGATTTTCGGAACCTCTTTAGTAAGGAAAGATAATGTAAAATCCCGAAATTCTCTGCATTTTCGCCGCTGCACCAAATAAGAAAAAGAAAGCTCTAGATTTTAACCCTTTTCTGTTAAAACATCACTTGCACAAGCAAAAACTTTAAAGTCTCCGCAAGATGTGCTTTCTCCTATTCCTCTCTTGGATCGTAAGATTTGGGGCAAGTGTAGATGGTTAGAATGAATATTAAAAAAAAAAATCTCTTCTCCAACTCTATTGAGCCTTGTTTATTTGTCCTTCTTTTCTTCATTTCCTTTCCTTTCTTTTCATTTCCATTTTTCATTTCAAGCTTTTCTTAAAATCAGTAATTTTTTTATTTCCTTTTTTCTAAGAGTCAAACCATCTTAAAAGAGCCGTAAACAATGTGTGTGCGTGTGTGTTAGAGAAGCTTATGAAGTATGGGGGAGCCATGGCCCCCTGCCAGCCCCCGCGTCCACACCTGCATGTCCATGTAGGACCTAAGGGCAAGAGTGTGTCTAACCATAAGATTTTTTAACAATATAGCAAAAATCTGTTGCGACAAAAGAACTATACACTTTCAAAATACTATATACACCGTGAAAGAGGAAACGGTCCGCAGAATTGATTTCCTACCACCCTAGGTGGGAAGTGCGGATCCACGCCATTGTGGAATTGAAGCACAAACGGAGGGAAAAATCAGGATATTTCGTCGCTGCACTAAACGCATACCGGCGCCTTGTCTCCTCCTTTTTCCAATGCAAACTTCTCTGTGCAAAGCCACAGGTTTCCTATTCTGCATCTTTGGTTTTCGACAGGGGTAGTTGGGATTTTCGGAACCTCTTTAGTAAGGAAAGATAATGTAAAATCCCAAAATTCTCTGCATTTTTGCCGCTACACCAAATAAGAAAAAGAAAGCTCTAGATTTTAACCCTTTTCTGTTAAAACATCACTTGCACAAGCAAAAACTTTAAAGTCTCCGCAAGATGTGCTTTCTCCTATTCCTCTATTGGATCGTAAGATTTGGGGCAAGTGTAGATGGTTAGAATGAATATTAAAAAAAAAAATCTCTTCTCCAACTCTATTGAGCCTTGTTTATTTGTCCTTCTTTTCTTCATTTCCTTTCCTTTCTTTTCATTTCCATTTTTCATTTCAAGCTTTTCTTAAAATCAGTAATTTTTTTATTTCCTTTTTTCTAAGAGTCAAACCATCTTAAAAGAGCCGTAAACAATGTGTGTGCGTGTGTGTTAGAGAAGCTTATGAAGTATGGGGGAGCCATGGCCCCCTGCCAGCCCCCGCGTCCACACCTGCATGTCCATGTGGACCTAAGGGCAAGAGTGTGTCTAACCATAAGATTTTTTAACAATATAGCAAAAATCTGTTGCGACAAAAGAACTATACTCTTTCAAAATACTAGTGGATAGGTACGTGCGTTGCACGTAATGTTCATTCCACTAAGATTTAACTCCAGTAGATTGAATTTTAAATCATATTATCTAATTTTTCCAACTACAGGATCAAGGATAGAAGGAGCAAAGTAGGGAAAACGAATCAGATCATTGCTGCTTCTAAAGAATGAAAAGGGGATCAAACCCCTTCACCATTGGTGGGAAGCATGATTCAGGCTTTCTTTCATGAGCCAAAAGGTCCCTTGAACAATACATGAGTGCAATTTTTTTGAGATATCTAGTCAAAGTGAAAGACAACAACCAAAATCAATGGTCTAAATGATATATGACCGGATGTTGCATCATAGGCCGAGAACTAAGAAGCCATTTTAGTGAATACACGGTTAAGAATCAAAGAAAAGAAGATCCATTATTAGAATCAGTTTAGATATACAACTTTAACCTACTTTGAACTTGGCAGAACCCATTATAGTTAAAAGATGCTATTTAGTTGTAACACAGCAATAAACTCATCCAATATTGAGCTTCTAGTTCAGTCTTGCATTAATCATAGAAAAAAAAAGGCCATGATATAAAAAATGTGCAAATCTGACGCAATAACTTTTTTATCCTATGTGTTTCAATTATTGGTGAGAGTGCTAGAAAAACATTCAGGTAATTCCATGAGGATGAACATTACTAAAGCAGTAGCTCTTAGAACACGTGCAAAAGTTTAAGGGAAATTCTATATGCACCCTCCCCTTATGCTGAGCACACTCCCCTTATGCTGAGCACACCCACATCCATGTGGGTGTGCTCAGCACATATAAGGGGTGCATATAGAATTTCCCAAAGTTTAATCCATTGGAATTGCAACTACACATAAGAATACAAGTGCCAGCAAGAGCCCACAACAATGATTGAAGTTTCTCATCATCGCAAACTTCAAGACAAACTTAATGACAAAAATAATTTTGTGCTAAACAAATCTGAAGGCAATGTAGGGTCATCAACTCTAATTTCCTTGCAAAGGTATTTGCCAATAACAATTACCTGACACAGTTAGAAGAGAACAACAATTAACTTCTATGGTAAGTTAGACTATCACATGAACCATTATTTATGTTTAAATTGTGTGCTATATTGTTTAATCTTTAGATTTGAGTCGAATGATGTGAGTGTGAATGCATCAAACTATAATTTGTACATATTAAGAGGTTATGAGACTCACATTCGTTCTGTAGATGGTCATGCAGGAGATATGACGAGAAACAATATCCAAGTGTCTACAACAAAGAGAGAGAGAGAGAGAGAGAGAGAGCAACAATGAACGAAAAAACATATCAATGATGAATGAACAAATCAAATAACTATCTAATTTCAAAATTCTTCAATGGAATCACGGGAAGGGAAGAAGAAGGTTTGGGAGAAATGCTACATGTCAACATTGCAAACATCCAATCATATTCAGTGATCATTCTACTACAAAGCATGTACATCATCTTCTTTTGAAGATAATATGAGAAATGATCCATTCTTCTCCATCATTATATGCATCAAGCTGACTTGCTTGGGTAAAAAAGACTCATCAGAAGTTAATCAACTTTATTGCTGCTTCTTTGTTTCCTGTGAATGATTCTGCCATCTATTTCTCAGCATCCACATTTGTATCTAGATTGTTGAAATGAATTTCCCTTGAAGAAATAAAACTGAAATTACTTCATCATATAATAATATAGTTCAATAGAATGAAATCTCAAAGTCGCAATCAAGGATTCTTTTGAGTTTAGTTGATCAAAGAATTTGATCAGATTATATAGAGGAATGAACAAGTGGAAGCAGTTGTACAACATTTGACACATGAATAATCTAATACTTAATTCAGGTCACTTACTTTGAAGTAGAATGGGATGTATAAGCAAGAATTTTTAGTTGTGTATCAACAATTGGAATTTGTAAATCTAGACATATTATTGTTAGGAATTTTGTAGATTGCAATTTGATGGATGCATAATCATTCAAGTATCATTTGATTTACACACTTGCATTATTTTAATTAAACTTGAAATCTTGTTTTATACATGCATGGTTTTTAAGAGTTGTAAAAGTTTTGATTTATGCATGTTTTACTTTTAATCTTGGATGCATTTGTTTTAGAAAAGAGTTTTAACAAATCAAGCTAACTTATGTTTTAAAGTTTTGAATCATTTTTAGGCTTTGTGTGTTTCATGTTTTAAAACCCTTAGAATGATTTAAAACATGTTTTTAAGCTTGATTTAGTGGCCCATAAAGTTCCACAAAGAAAATCTTTGAAATTGCAAAAGTGGAATTTTGGTGTCTCGGCAGTGTCACCGGTCGACCGAGACCTGTATCCCGGTCGACCGGGAACACTGCAGGCAGAAAGTGCCTGGGAGCACCAACGGTCAGAAATGTGACCGTTGTGTGATCCCGGTCGACCGAGACCTGTGTCTAGGTCGACCGAGGACTAGTCGTTGGGCACTTTTTGCTATAAATATGAGTTTTTTCCTTTGCCAAGTTGGGAATTTTAAGCCCCTCCTTGAGAGGTTTTGAGGTGTATTCAAGGGAAATGAACTAAGGGATGAAGGGGAGTATTAGGAAAGCTAAAGCTTGGATTAATGAAGTTAAATCTCCAAGTAGGCTCTACTTTCCTTAATCATATGTTTTCATGCTTTGTTTTATTTTTGGTAAATCATTTGTAGCATGTTAAACTATGTTTGTGTTATGTCCTTAACATGTTTTTTGTTTTGAATTAATTTATTGTTTTGGATACTTCACCATTGATTCAATCAAAGTAGTACTTAATCTTTGGTAAATCTAAGTAGATCATGTTAATGAAAGAATCTTTGAAATTATATGTAACATGATCCATATACTTTGTTGAATCTTTGGTTGTTGTTTTCTATCATAAGAAAATCACTTTCAAAACTATCTTATGTTTTGGACTCAACTTCTTTACAAATCATATGTTTTCATATTTTGTTTTATCATTGGTAAATCTTTAGTAACATGATAACCTATGATGTGTTGTATCCTTAGCATGTTTTATACTTTGAATAGATCTATTGTTTTGGATGCTTCACCATTTGATTCAACCCAAGTAGTACTTTATCTTTGGTAAATCTAAGTAGATCATGTTAATGAAATATGTAGCATGATTCATATACTTGGTTGAATCTTTGGTTGTTGTTTTTCCATCGTAAGAAAATCTCTTTCAAATGTATCTTATGTTTTGGATTCAACAAACTTTACAAATCATATGTGTATTATTGTTTTAAAGTTTCACAACTTGCCTTACTTTGATAGGTATATCATTTTCAAGTTGTATTTATAATTACATATGATTTGTCCCCTAACTTCAATCAAATCTATTTTTATGTTTTGAGCTTCATTGTTGATTTGATTGACATCCCTATGCATCACATGTTTAGAGTTAATTAATTTCATACAACTTGTGTATCTTTGACATCATTAACAAGTTGTTACTTTTAACATGTGATTGCATTATTTCCTCAATCTTAAATGTTTTATGAGCTAAAACTTTCAAAAGCCTTAGGCATACATTTATGAGCTTTCATTTTCAAAATGATTGAGGACCACACACACACATCATGTACTTTCATCTTTGCATTCATAGTGTGAGTGTGTATTAGATTTTCACTTCCATATCTGCCTATTTAAGAAGCATTGTAATGAGCTTAATTGAATCTCCATCAAGTGTACTATAGACACTAAGTTAGTGAGATAACCAACCTTGTGGTTGAAGAGGTTATTGCTTAGCCTATAAAAGCATAATGTATAGGTTGATGTTTAGCATTGAAAAACATCATTGTAAAGGTTATTGCTTAGCCTTGAAAAGCATATTGTAAAGGTTATTGCTTAGCCTATTGAAAAGCATAAATAGTGAAAATCCGGTGAGGTGTTGGATCACAAGCCAGTAGTGGATGTAGGCATTGAGGCTGAACCACTATAAATCCTTGTGTGATGGTGCTTGCTTTGTGGTGATTGTTTTCATTAAACTTCTGCATTTTGCTTGATAATCATCACTTGTGACTAGTTTGTTTTAAAGAAGTTAAAATTGATTAAAATTGGTCATAAATGAAGCTCACCCTATTCACCCCCCCCTCTAGGATTCGGATCCCCATGGACTTACAAGTGGTATTAGAGCGGGTTACTCTATTTTAGGGCTTAACAACCCGGAGTTGATCCTTGCTAGATTTGAACCCTAGTGTTGTGATTTATTGCATATCTTTTTAAAGATTTCCACTATGTTTGAAAATGATTTTTCTCCTTGCCTCAATGCACCACTCTAAGACTTTTCCAAGTTATATCTTCTAGAGTTGGTGAGTCCTCAAAGTGATCTCTCAAGGACAACCTTTTCAAGACCTTAGGTGAATCTTCATTGGTACACATTTAGACTAACCTTAAGGCCTTGATCCTCCCTAAACCAACCTATTCTTTTTAGTTATATCTATTTATTGGTCATGTTACATTTGCATTTTGTTTCTTTATAGTCAAATCTTTTAAAATGCAATGTTTCTTTGTGATCATTTGATTTTGTCTTCATGAACTTTTAAAGTTATATCTCATGGTTTTCAAAATCCTTTGATTGCAATACTTTCATGATGGATTTGCATTTTGTTCATTTAGTTATATCTCTTGTAGTGCATATCTATTCATGATCAATTGATTGTGATTACATAAGCTTTCTTCGCTAGTTTTTTCATGATCAATTGATGTTGTAAAATCATTTGATGATTGTCATAGTTAGATCCTTTTTGTAAATCAAATGATTTGAAGCAATTTAAGTTTTTCATTGATTTTCAAGTTATATCTATTGGTATGGAAAATTTGTGAGTGTCTATTGTTTTACAAATTGAAAATTTTACAATAGTACACTTCTTGGTTTTCCAAATCACTTGCTCATAATTCTATAAATGATTCTTTGGTAGAAGTTCATATATTGAAGTGATTTGAAAAACTTTAGAAAATGTTCTAAGCTTTATTGGTGGTATTTATAGAAGCATTTTCCTTGAATCTATTTCCTTGTGCCTAATTATGATTATATCATTTGGAAGGAAATAGTTTTTACAAACAATTTGCATCTTTGCTCATTTAGTTATATTTCATTTATGCAAATTGATTTTGATGTCTTACATTGCTTGGTTGGATATGGTTTCATTGATTTGCATGTTTGTGCCTAACTTGGTATATGTTTTCATTAATGCAAATTGATGAGTGTTTATGTGCTTTATAGTAAAATCTTGTATTTGAGCTTTTTAAGTGCATTTGTGATTTAATGTGCTAAGTTCTTTTGGTATAAACCTCATATCCTTTTTCCATTGCATTGTAAGCTTAGTACATTTGCTAAGAGTGGAAATGTTGCATGATAGATTGATCCAAATGGTTTCATTGATCCCTTCAACTTCATACCTTCTTGTGCTTAAATAGTTATATTCTTTTTTGATGATTGGTATGAGTTAGATCTTGAGTGTTGATTGATCCTCTCTATGCAAATGTCAAAGTGTTCTTATGTATGGTTGTGTTTTTAGTTATATTTCTGGAAACCATACTAGAACTCAAATCCATCCTCTATGCCTTCTAGTCATTTCTTTTTGGATGGTTATGATGTTGATTCATGTAGATACTCTTGATGTCATCCTTATACATGTTTCAACTTTATAAGTAGTGATCTTAATCATATGAAACTCCTTGAAATCCATTCATTGTATTTCTATATGGTTGATGGATATCTTAGTAGTTGAATTCATATGATTTTGACACTTTGGAAATTGCATGCATTTCAAAGCTATATCTTTTTGCATTGCAATTTATCTTGTTCATCACTATGCTCATTAGTCATACTTTAAAAGTGAGGAATATGCATTTATGATGCTTGATGGAATTTTGGGTTTGTCACACTCTTGCTCTTAAACATGTTGTCAAATTCAATTGGTTTCATTTGGTATAATTTTCCATTGATTTCATATCCAATTGATGTCTTATCTTGTGTGTGTGATAGACCTTGTGTACATTGGATTGATCTTGCTAGTTATATGTTTTCATTCCATGTCACACTCCATTAGCATCATATTGTTCATGTTGCTACCTTTTTTTTTGCTCACATAGGTAAATCTCATGACCACCATGTTTATGTGTTCATAATATTGGTTGGTTATTAGTTGAGGTTGGCTTCATGTTCGAATTTCATTTCACTCAACTTGCACTTAAATAAGTCATATTTATTGATTGAATGAAATGATTTTCAAAACCTTCATAGCATATGCTTTCCATAGTTAGATTATTTGATGATATGATTAGTAAATCCCATTGCATCATGGATAGCTTTAATTTGGATTTTTCCTAATAGTTATATTTTTAAATCCATTTTAGAGTAATTGATTTAAAAGTCATATCCTTAAATCTCAATTGGTATTCTTTATTTTTCCAATTGGTATCCATGAGTGCTTTTCTCATTAGACCTTGCTCTCTTTTGGTAATTTGATCAAATTGTGCTCTATAGTTAAATGAATCTAATCATTTCCTTGAAGATTGACCCTCAATTGGTTAAACCATCTTCTTCTTGCACCTAATAGTTAAATCTTTGTCAAAAGTTTGACAAAAGGAGAGAATGGATTGAAGGGGAGTGTAAACCTTCATAGGAAGTATTAGTTTTGATCAAATTGACCCTTGAATTGCCTTTGAGCCCTTAGAGATTAATTCCACACATGATAGCCTGTTATATATTTCACTTTCGATTTCTTTTATTAACAGGTGCTACTAAAGGTATTTTCCTTGTTTCCTTGCAATTTAATGGCAAAGGGGGAGAAAATATTCAAGTTCTCAAAAGGGTGAAGAAAATGTCCAAGCTTCCTAAGGGGAGGTTTTGTATGATCTTCTAAAAGGGGAGAGAATACATACCTTGTCAAAGGGAGAAAGAGGCATGGTCAAAGGGAGAGAGCTAATAGAAGAAAGAAAGCTTGGAAGCTAAAGAAGATGCTTGGCTAAAGAAAGAAAGATTGAAGAATGATCAAGCACCAAGCATCATGAAGAATGAAAAAAAGAGCCCAAGAGCCCAGGCTAAGAGAAGGAGCATCCAAAAAGATTTCAAGCCTTGTCCAGCTGAGGGGGAGCTGAAGTGGAAGCAGTTGTACAACATTTGACACATGAATAATCTAATACTTAATTCAGGTCATTTACTTTGAAGTAGATTGGGATGTATAAGCAAGAATTTTTAGTTGTGTATCAACAATTGGAATTTGTAAATCTAGACATATCATCTTTCAGTCTTTTACTTCAAGAAAGATATTGAGTTACATAATCTATGTTTTCTCCGTTCCAATCATCCAAACGAAAGTATTGGATAGGCTACACTTACTGATAGGGGTCATTCGCCTACATAGAAAACTTTTTCTTCGCCTGCAGCATTGATATTCTACATTGTAAACGTGCGAACCATCTCAAGTGAGGCCCCTTAATTTATCACATATTGATGTTACACCTAACTACTTTTTGATTTTTTCATATATTTACCAAACATTCATCTTAACATTTTTGTATACCGATTTCTCTGCATGTAATTGTTTTCTTAATATGCTAATATTTTGTCACACTCAATTATTTCCTAGTTTTACCATAAGAAAGATTATAAAATCTCAAATTCTTAGTCAAGCTCAATTGAGTTTGTTACCATGTGATTATAAAACTAGATAAGAAAGATCAAGTTGGGTAAAGAAGTAAATTATTTCTAAAAAAAGTAAATTATTGGTTCTTTTATACATGATACATGCGAAATGTTTCCCACCGGGAGTCCAATTGGTCCATGACTAATACATCATCCTGTAAACATATAGGTTAGATAGAATAATGTTAGATACATATGTACAACATTGTTTTATTTACTAACAAAGAAGATTTAAAATGTATTATACAAATATTGAAACGTATTCATGAAAGAGAAAAACAAATGCATACTTTTGCTTGGTTTTCAGCTTTTGAAAGGACCTACGGTTAGAAAAAAAAAAAAGCTTCGACATCAGCTGAAAGTATAAGATTAATGATACTGATGGCATTATATATGTCCCAACAGAAAATGAATATACCATGTACTGTGGGGTGAATCACTAATAATGCATACTTTGTATACACTCATGACTCATATACATAAAAAAGATTATATTGCATTGTTAAGTTCACTAAAATTTTCCTTGAAGAAGAGGTTTTACATGAAATGGGCAAACTGCGAACGAGGATTTTGATATGAGGATTTTAAGCATCTTGCAAAATATAAATTCTATGAGCTACGAAATACACAATTAAAGGTAAGAAAAAAAAAGTAGAGTTCAAGAAATTCAGGTATCCTATCTCCATACTTGGAAGAGATGAAATTCCAAGAATCTGAAATTCATAAAATAAAATAAGGAAAGGGAAAATCAAGGAAGGAAAAAAAAGATATGACAATCTACAAGAGCACTTACATTTTGAGCTCTTTGAGGGTGTATGCATTATGAACGGGCAAGATGTGAATTGTCATGTATGTTAAGACTGGCAAAGCTCAACTTCTGTCTAACATAGGAAAAGGATGACGTTAGCGAGAAATTAAAAAAAGAACAATCTATAGACATAGGAAGATGAGTAGATAGAGAGAGAAAGACTGATGTTTTTCTGTACATAAAAAATAGTAGTGGAGAAATATAATGTAGTCATGGTTTATAATACAAGACCAACAGTCATTGGTTAATCATTAATGTAGATTGAGATGAAATATGAATTGAGATGAACTTGGAATTAATAATAATACCATTAGGGAGATGAAATACCTAACACGTCGTGTTTAATATGTAAAAAAAAGGGAACTGTCATAAACGAAAGGGAAGAATTGTCATCATGCAGGGAAAGTATATGATGTAAAGAGGCAATGAAATAGAGCTACAAGCTATCTAGTAAAGATTCTTTTATGCATACATGTGGGAGGACAAATCAGTGAGCTATAGGAATAGATATTGGTCAATTATATAGGTAGTGAAAGACTGAAAGTAAAGTCTCAAATTAAAACATTTCCATTAGTAAATATGTATGTGGTAATTCTTTACAAAATATAAAGCAAAAGTAATAGATATAAGGATTGCATAAATCCCATCATTCAGAAATTTACATGTTCCTATTGGTTAATACATTCAACGTATTATAAAATGACCATCATAATAAACCAAAAAGTGACCAACATGAGCGTTTCAAATTTGCAGTTATGCGGCTATCATTGTCTTCATATGCCATTGGCTTTGATCCTACAAAGGATACAACATTTCAACATTTCAGGAAGGGATTAACAAGTACCAAAGTTATAAATGTTACTATGCGTAATACTTTTAAAGTTAGTGAAATAATAGTGTTATGAGTCTAATAGGCCTTTCTCTTTTCTCTTTTCTTTTTTCTTTTTTTTTTTTGTGCAATTTGTGATTGGCTATGTCAATTAGGAACTTAATTTGACCGAATAATGAGTTAGGCAAGAGTTGTAAAAGCATTTAGAGTTTTATAACTATCCTTGGGTAGCTATTTTAATTAGAATGATTGGATAAATGAGAAAATACCATTTTTGCTATATAAACAAACTAAAAGCTATTCGTTCTTTTGTGATGTGATAATAATGGCCCTTCTCTGACCACTTTGATGTTCTTGTACTTTGATGCGGAAAAGAAAAATCTTGTCTTGACAATTTTTCATTCATATTTTGACTTGATCATGATTTTCGTACAAATGAAAATAAAGATAAAAATTAAATAATATAGTTCAAAACATCTTGAATAGATTATGTTTGAGAATTATAAACGTTATTAAAATAAAATCACCTTCATTTGAGTATTCATAGTATGTTCTCGTGTACAATAGAATATTTTTTGTGCTTCATCTTCAAAGAGCGTTGCATGAATAGATGTGGTTGAGTCTGTAATTTCAACATTGATAAACCATCTATAGTTTAATGAAAGTTAGTATGTGTTTTTATTTATAAATGTAAAGTACATAATTTGTCTACATTATTAGCATACCTTGGTATTGCAGTGTCTAATGTGTTGCAATTGAGGCATGTAAATGATGAATCGTATGTTTCTTGTGTCTTTTTTTTTTTACAATAATTGCATGACATATTCCAGAACTGTTGGTTTTCTGGTATGTTTGTAATTGAACCTTTGATCCAATGAATGCTATCCTATAATAATATAATTATGATGTTATACATGTAAAATAAATAATAAAATGGAGTAAATAGATACATACAAGTTGTCCAGAATCCATGATTTTCTGGATCGACGTTGTTTCCAAATCTTTTGGCTTTGGTAGTTGTAAGTATGATTTCATTGAAACAATATCATTCAGTACTTCCTTTTATTGTATAGAGCTGTAAAATGCAAAAAAAAAGTTATTATTATTTTTTATTTAAGCATGTATAATGTTTTTTTTTAAAGAAAATACTCACAACGAAAGCATTCTTCTGCTTCGGGTATGGTCGGATTAATGAGAATATTTGATGATGACCTTGTTGAGAATGACCTTCTTCCTTAATTGATGATGAAAACATCGATTAAAATATTATGAGACATAAACATAATTTAAAAATTGTAAGTACTATGAATCAACAATTGTAACGCCCCAATTTCGGATACCGATAAAATCGTTCGAATACCCGAAGTTGGCGCGCTACTTCCCGGAAAATCCGAGAACTTCCAAGATCGTAGGCCCGCAGTGAGGTCCAATTTAAAACTTTTTGAACAACATACTATCAATGGTTAAATTCGCAGAAGCACATTAAGTAAAGCGGAAGCATTTGGTATCAATATGTATAAGTAAAGTGTGAGCAGAACTACAGTCTAGTTAAATATATCAGTGGTTAATCAAAAGTTAATACATCTTTATGCTACCCGTCTCACCTACAAAAGTTCTCTCAAAACCCAAAATAAAGTGAACTCTCAAAACCCAGGTAACTCATCTCCGACCTCCGGCTCGACATCCGGGTCGGCTAGGCCCCATCCGTAATCTCAGACAATCAGCGCCTCTACTAGCGCTAGTGCATCCTCTGGGATCTCTGGGTCAAGGCCTAAGCACTAAAGATGAGTCAGATCTAAAAGATCTGGCAAATCATAGCATACTACTAACATAGAACATATATATCAAATGAATAGAGACAGGTAAATAAATTAAAGAATGACAAGGTAAAAAACTAGGCAGTTGAGCAGTATAATCATAAGGAATCAGGATAAATATAAAACATCTAATCTACAACAAAATGGCACATTCACAAGAGTTGGAATACCGCGGGATATTATGCCGCGACCCTCCCATACTGAACACAGTTGCGACGGGGAAATCTCACCAGTGCTGGGAATTACTAATCCCGCAAATCACTCATCATCTCATCACACTCATCACTCAAGACCGGACACGGTATCACACCGTCCGTCTTAACCACACAGCTCATCGTGATAGCTCCTCAACACTCAAATAGCTCCTACCGGGGATGATCAGTCCACAGACTGAGCTTAAATCAACCGAGTGAATGTCTATGCCGACTCAAGAATAACTCTAAGGGTCTGTGTCTGTCTAGGCTTTGCCTTGCATGAACAAGGTCCTAACCAAGTCTCTAAGAAGGTTCATATATATCAATTCAGTCTATGGATTTCATTCAAGGTCCAAACCCATTCGTTGGATCCATACCAAGGCCCGTCAATACATGGCCGGGTCTAAAATCGTCCAAACGAGGCATCAAATCCATTTACTACTGATAAACAGTTCATTCTAATCCACTATGACTTAAAAGCCCAAAATAAACTACCTCTTCCAACTAAAGGTACACATCTCCACACTTAGGCCTAATAAGGGCCCGCCTAGACACAGACACGGGTCAGTGATCTCCAAATCATACTAACGGGTCACCTCTAAGATATCTTAGGTCCAGGTCCTCCAATTTCCATTAATTAACAGTTAATAACTACTCTAAAGATCTAAGAATGACAGCATTAAACAAGGTGAAGTGTGAACTTCAACATGAGAATCAATAGGGAAATACAACGGTCCAATCCTAGGTAATGGGCCATGTTAGGTTCATGTCTATCTTCGGTAATTTGATCTCTAAACGAAGTCACTGATGCCATATGATACTATGTTTGGTGCTTATGAGGTTACGGGCATCATTGACAACTCTTAGGAGTCAAATCATCTTAGATTAATAACCAAAACCCTAATCAGTGGTCCCCGCTAGTCAAGGTTGAGCCACACTGTTGACTCGGGCTTAGAACATTGATAAACGTTCATTTGGATGGTCAATGGGCCCTACAACTGATCACAACTCCTAAATGTTGAAAACTGGAAAATCAGGGTTTCCCAGGTGGACCGAGGTGTAGTGTGCTCGGTTGACCTCCAGGCCTGGTGGGTCAACCGAGTGCACTGGATAATCTGAATCAGGCCTCCTGAAAAACTTGTTTCGTTTCTAAAGGTTCTTAGCATGTCCTGTCAACCTCCTGGCCTAGGTGATTGACCGCATACACCAAAAATCTTAGAAAGAGTGATGTCCCAGCTTCCATACATGTTCTGCTGCAAACCCTAAGTACTAGGTCGATCTGAACATAGAGTGTCTGAGTTTCAGGTGAAAACCAACTTTCAGTCAAATCCTGCAAAAACAGTGTGTACCGGGTCGACCTGGGAAGGCCAGGTCAACCTGGCTAACTGAAATGGGTTTCTGCAGGAAAAATTAACTGAGGGCCAGTTTTTCACAAAATACAGTGTGGCCGGTCGACTTAGGCAGGGCCCGGTCGACCAGGAACACGGGAAACTTAGTCTGCAGAAGTTCCCAACTGGGAGCAAAATTTCCAAGTCTGTAGGGCCTGGTTGACCGGGTACACTGCAGGTTGGACCTGCAGAAAATAACTGGGAGCATGATTTTTTCACTTTTCAGTGTCCCCGGTAGACCGACTTGCAGGCAGGTCGACCGGGTACACTGCAGGTTGGACTCCCAGGTCGACTTAGTGCACGAAAACTGGGAAAAACATAGTTTCAGTAACTTTTCCATTTTAGCTCGTTTTTCCCCCAAACCACTTCCAATCCTTCCCAAACTTCACCAAACCATCACAAAACATAAAATCACTCCAATGCCCATTAACCAACATCATTTGGACCCATTGATCTTCCAAGTGGGGGGTGAAACCCCCATCCATCAATGTCCAATCCATCCAAACAAAACAACTAACACTCCAGGTAAATTTCTAGGACTTGAGTATTAACATACATGAACTGAAATCACAGAATCGAAGAAACAAACATACATTCTAAGTTAGGAGTAAGGTGCACTTGCCTTTTGCTTGGAATAGAAGGTTTTGTAGAGAGAGAAAAATAGAAGAGAGATCCCAACCCAATGAAGAAGAAGAAGATATAGCAGCTCCTAAGCAATTCTCCCAGCACAACAGTCCCATCACTTAGCTCAAAGGAGAAGAAATGAGAGAGAGGAAGAAGAGAGGAATGAGGGAGGAATAGTTGCTAGGGTTTTGGGGATTTGTGCTAATTTATAGATTTGGGGGAGTGGTTGATGACTGAAAAGCCCTTTAGGTTTACATAGGATTAGGGTTAGGGTTAGGGGCTCTTTGGTCTTTAGGTTGGAAGGTTCTAGAGAATGCCTTTTTACACTAAACCCCCTATAGTTAATCCTAATCCCTAGCTAAGGCCTCCCCTACACTAATAAACCCTAGAATTACCCAAAACACCCTACTAACCAAATTACTAACTCAACTAAGCTAGTCTAACTACAACCTAGGAAAATCTATCTAATTACCATGATTAACCCCTAATTAGCATAATTAGCTAGTAATTAGCAATAATTAACAATAATTAGTATTAATTAGCATTTAAAATATAAGTTAGAGGGCCCACAAAGGGTGGGGCCTCACATCAATATTATTCAAATAACTATTTATTTTATCTTAAAATTGTTATTAGAAATGAGGTTGATATTGTAAATTAATTTAGTCATTTTTGTTTCATACCTCTAAACTCTTTTGGAGCTAGATTTATGGCGACAATGACTGGCCTGGATAGTAAGATTTCGAATATTGTTTTACATTCATCTTTTATGAATTTATCCCAGGCAGATAGAAATATAGGCTCCAAACTATACAATAACGAAGTTTAATAGTTAGTATTTTTTGTGGGTATCTTTGGAAAGTTTTAAAAATATGCATACATTGAAAGGTAATAAGATTTTGAGAATGTGAAAAATATGCATTGAATCAATGACAACTATTTCTTGAATTAATGCATCTTTGTTGTCCTATTTCCTCTTGAATGTTTTTTTTTTTTTTTTTTGAGAATATCCAAGACAACGCCAATGATATCTAAAAAGCAAGAAAGTATTGTTAGGGATTAAAACTATTGATATATTTGAACATTGGATGATTGATACCTGCTGTTGTTGTTGACCTGGGATCAATGGAAGTGGATTTGAGAGGGGTGAAATTATATTTTTTTTGTGTTTTGATATTGGATGCCTCTTCAACCACTTCTACTTTTGTGTAACTTTTTATGATCATCTAACAGTCATGCTCGATAAGTTTATACTGCGGTGGAATTTTTTTAATGAGACCATTTGATATGTAGTATGTACAATCCCGTGTGATTCTTGAAGCAAATATATTGATGTCATCATTGAAAATTGTTGCTTGCATTTTTGTCCCCTATATTGAAGAAACAAAGCTTTTGCATTAATAATATAATAGGATGTCAGTTTTCATGCTAATATCAATTATAGATGAAATAATACCTCTTCATCAATCAAGATCAAGTGTTGGTAAGTTGATTTATTATTCTTTGAAGACCGTGGACGTCTCATTTCATGAATGCAAACCTTAATCCAGCTTTGAGTTCCATCATTAATTTCTTTAAGCACTTGATATTGCACTGCCATTTTTTATGCATGTATGTTTAGAAGAGTAATACCCTGAAAGGAGAGAGATTGTAATTTGAATTAGAAAAGCAATAATGGATATTATTGAGCTAATAATAAATATGTAGCATGTATATGGCAATGGAAAAAAATACAAATATTACTGTAAGAATCTTAGTTTTGATATTTTAAAATTCTTTGCTATTTGGTAAATTCATGCATTTAAAAAAAATCTTCAAATCAATTTTTAAATTGGGGACACGGATTGTTTTTTGTAATAGAAAATAAAGTCTAAAATGCAAAAATAATAGAACTTTTTATAATAATTTGAAAAAACTGGCATGTCTTTGATTGAGGTATCGTGCAGCATTTATATTATCATTAGACATAAAAAATAAAGAAATACATGTAAAATAATCTATTGATAGTTATATCAAATTTGTTTGGGCCATGATTGGACTCTTATATTCAAAATGTGATATACTTATCCCCTAATTATAACAGTAATGAATTTCAAAATATGGTACTCTTTGGAGATGTAGTAAACCTTTTGAAGATTAAACATGTGGAGGAAGTTGGTCGCTGCCCTATTAAACTCTAGGTGTTGACATAGGTTATGGGGCAATGGAATAAGGTAGTAATTTATAGTTTTTATGAATCATGTATAATTTGTAATATATGATATATAAGTAAACGTACAAAAGTGGTCTATGCAATAACATATACATGTATAATTATATGTTTGGCATCATTAGTTGTTAAAAGCAAGTGCCAAGAGCTCTCTGTAGACAACATTTCTTATATATGATGTTTCATTCTTGTTGTTGGAAGATGGATTTATTAATATTTTGATGGCCTTGGCTGATCTAACTCTTGATAAGGGAACATTTAGTTGTCCATGTGAAAAAACAGGTTGAGGTAGATAAATGCCAACATTTTCCAATGTCTGCCCTTGAGATTTATTAATTGTCATTGCAAAGCTCAAACGAATGGGAAATTGTTTTCGCTTGAATGGCAATGGAAATTTCTCGTCCTAATCTAATTGCAATGGGATTCGTGGTAGAAACACCATTTTCCCTTCATGATGACCAACAATAATTTTAGCATCAATCACATTCTTTTGAGAATTTCTGCAAATTAATCGAGTGCCATTGCAAAGGCTAGAAGAATGGTCGATGTTACGTAATAAGATGACTGGACAATTTTTCTTCAATATCAATTCATGTGGAGGCAATCCACTTGGAGTCAACCCATTTAGAAACTTTTCTGGTAGATTTTGTTGTGGCTCATCTATTACAGAATCAAAGCTATAGTATTTGATTGAATCTCCTGGGAATTCTTCAATCAAGATTTGGTTCAGCTCATCAACAAATTCATTTTTTGTTATCAATATAGCTCGGTTTGTCATGAAATGTGCATCATATCCATTCATGATGAGATTTGGAAAGACACAATAGATAAGTTTGAACTTTGAGCTAATGTCAGCCATGTAAGGAATGAGCATTGTTTTTTTAATTTGAATTCTTTCTTCTGAAATAGCTAATTCAGTTCCATTCCCAATACGTAACAGAAATTCACTAAAATGTGGATCTATTTTAGCTCTCATACTTTCTATTAGTTCTATTTTTTGGATTTTTTTCCATAATTCTGACATCACTAAGCTTGCATCAATTGTTTCCTTTTTTCCACCACGAATGACAATAAGGGGGTATTTGTCGAAAATCTCCTCCAAATACTACTACTTTTCCTCCAAATAGTAGTTTGCAATCAGTTATATCTTGCAACATAACATTAAGTGTTTCAATTGCTCGCCTATTTGCCATGGATGCTTCATCCCAAATAATAAGTTTTGCTCTACACAATAGCTTTGTCAGGCCACTTTGTTTTGATATATTACATGTTGATCTATCTTCAACAATTGATGCAGCAATGCCAGATGTGGCAGTTGCTAGTGCAATATGTCCTTCTGATCTCACAGTTATGAGTAGAGCTCGATATAAATATGTTTTTCCAGTTCCTCCTGGACCATTGGTAAAGAATACACCATTATTACCACTTCTTATTCTTTCTAATATGATGGTACGTATAAGCTCTTTTTTGTTCATGATTCAAATTTTGAATTGTGAACAACTCATTTTCTGAAATTGGGATGTTTAGTTCTTCACGAGTTTCTTTTAGGAGCTTTTCCTCTGAACTATCAACAATCATTATTTCTGGTAAAGCATACTCATTAATACTTTTACCCATTGATTCAATGAAGTAATTGATACTTTGCAATGCTTTTGCCTCAATGTTCCTTGCAGATATGAAGTTTGTTTTTGCAAAATCTTCAGATATCGCATCTTTATATTTGTCCCATAATGCTGTAGGATTATGCACTCCACCAGTAAACCAAAAGTGTAGAAAATAGTCGCCGCAATGTAAAAGGCATTTGGAACAATGATGCTTCTTCTAAGCATTGATCAATATTGTTATCAGATTCAAGCAAACCGAATTACTCTGCTGCTTTACAGAATGTATCAAATTTAATTCCATTGATAGTTCGTAAACTTTGATATGATGTGGCTCCTTTGACATTATTTAATAGTAATCGCAGATAATATCTTTCTCCCTCAACTGGGCTTGTAGCAACAAGTCTACTAATTGCATTCCGTTGCTTTCTTTGGCTCCAGTATTTTTTATCTTCATTCCAAACATAATATTCAGGGAATTCCTTATAAAGAAATTTGCAAGCATCTTTATCTAACTGATTTATTTGAAAGTATCTGTCAACATTGTTTTTTATGCTTGTTGATTATGCAAGATGCTCAATAAGTTCGTATCTTCTCGGAATCCAACAGTTTGCATATTTTGTAGATGAACTTGTAAGCTTTTGACTGATGGATACATTTCATTTAAACAGAACTGGTAAATCCTCCACATTGTTCTGGAGGAGATATCCATTTTGCTTGTTGAAATTGTTGTATCTCATCAATATCTTCAGGAATAGCATTGTTGTTGAGATTAAACATGACTCTATTATGTCCTTTATAAATATACTTATACAGATATTTTACTGCTTTTACTGTCGAACAAACTTCAACATTCATGTGACAATTGAATTTTGCTAATAGATATGGGTTATATGGAACTACCCACCGGTTATCCATCAAACAACCACGAACTTTGATCTCTTCTCCAGTGTTTTGTCTTTTATATAATGGATAAGAACTCTTTGTTAGTGTTGTGATAGAACAAAATTCCTGAGGATAGTGATTTTTGCATTATCCATTTCCCATACAAACATTAGTCGGATTCAAATTGCCGCATGGTCCATGCATCATATGCTGAACAACCATTTTCTATAGATGTGGATAGCTTCTGCTATTAGGAAGTTCAGCAGACACAAATTTGTCGTACATCTCTGGGGTTTTAAGTTTGTACTTGTTCTTTAAGATGAGTAGGAAATGAACATGTGGAAGTCCTCTTTTTTGAAATTCTATAACATATACATGCGCTGCAACTGCACCAAAAATATTCTTCTTCATTAAATCAAGTTTAAGTTCTTCTATCTTTGCTCTAAAAACTCTTGCAATCAAGTATGGTCTGTTTTGTGCTTCTTCATGATGACTCAGTTGATCTTTAACTTCTGACCAAGCTGGATTACAAGTGATTGTCAGGAAGATGTCTGGTTTGCCAAACTTTTGAACTAATGCCATTGCATCAAGATACCAACGATGCATATTTCTTGGACCTCCTATAAATGATGGTGGCAGTACTATTCCTTTTCCAATCTTCTTTCTAGAAGTTTCACCAGTGCTAATGCTATCCATTATTCCTTGATATAAATTAGCTCGGATTGAATTTTGATCATTTCGAAAGTAATCCAAGCGAGAAGTTTCAAGTTTTATATACATGTCAACAACATACTGTTGTAAAAGACGACCAGAATGTAGTAAGATTGAGCTTTCAGATGGCCGGATTTGTAATTTATAACAGTAATATTGTCGGCATGATATAGTTTCTTTTTCTGAACTTTTTTTCTCTAAAGCTGACAGGGAAAAAAAAGATATTATAAGTTTTTAGTGTTCAAGTTGATTTTATAATAGTTTATATAAAGATAAGATATACCTCGCTTTTCTTTGTTCAACAAATCATCAATCGAAAGTATATTTGGATGACTTAACCACTCATTTCTTTGTCTTCGTTTGATACATCTATGCCAACCTGAATCTCCATAAGGAAATAGTAATGGATACTCCAATGGATCATAGCAACCAAAATAATGCTTAATTCTATGACTGTGTCCAGAATGACTATATAATATGATGTCGCGTTCAGCTAATTGGTTGGTATTTGAATTCTCAGTCCAGATTCTTGCAACTTGTGATGCTGAAGGTGCATTGTATACCCTTTGATCAAGTTGAAGATCACATCTTATGAATATTCTTGTTTCATCATTGATGGACAAATGTCTTAAAGATCGGAAAAATTCAAAATAAGGATTGATGGTCAAAATATCCATTAGCTTTTGAACAACATCAGGCCTAAGCTTTGTTGACTGATACATCCTATTCTCCACTTCATGATCAGTATCATAAAAGTATAATTGCAGATATAATGGATGGCCATCGGGAGGTAGCAATTCATTGATGTACTGGTAAACTTGGCCTTGAACCTTGAAAGTGTAAATACCTTTGTTTCTCCTACAAAGCTCTTTTTCATATTTGACAGCAAAGGAGGTGAATGCAAATGTTTTGTTATATGTTCTTACATGTGTTCTGAAATGAACTGCCTTTTCACTATTTGATGTGAATAGAGCTAAAAGTTCTTCAGGAATAAAATTTGAAGCTAGTAATACTTGACCAGTAGAGCAGCAAAAACCCTTTGGTTCATAAGCAAATCTCTTTGCTCCACAATAACTACAATCAGGTTTTTATTCTAATATCGATGGTTGGGAATGAATGCTTATATAAAAACTAAACATAGCTGCATGTAAAAATTGTATTAGTATAATTCGGTTCTTTTAATAGACCTAAGCTATTTTGTTGTATAAATATGTTTACCTTTTTGTCTGCAGTTTAATGTAGAAGTGTTTTCTAAATAAACACTTGAAGAAGCATCTTCATTAGATTCAGCGGGTTGTCTCGATGTTGACCCTGGTAGAAGATATATATATATATATAATGTTTAGAAGTTTGTAATATAAAAATATATTAGATCAGATGAACATATTTATTAATTTTTTAATATAGAACTTACCAATCTCATAAGTATGGTATACTCTTTTTTCCATTTGGGCTATAATATTTGCGGGAATATCATTGAGACCGATACCTAGCGGTGTATTAGTGCCTTCTATTCGTTGCACAAGATAAATATTTAATTAGAAAAATTTTTCTTATATTTTTGAAAGAGTTTTAATATTACACATAAGAGTATAGAATTAATTACCGGTTTGTTGACTTGTATTAAATGATAAAGTAAGATTTCTAGAAGATTCTCCTTTTAGTAACTTTTTTTTAGCATAAGCCTCCCTTTTTCGTAGAAGAAGTGCGTCTTTTTTTTCTTTTGGCAATGACGCGTAACATTGTCTTCTTTGTAGTCGCTTTTGTAGTGTTGCATGCTCTATATTTGCACAAATATTGGAATTAGTAATTACAAATACTATTATTCATTGTAATTATAAACATAAATGTATTATAAGATTTAGAGCAAACCTAAGTTTGATGTTACTTTTGTGGAATTTGCAGTTTTAGAAGCATATCTTTTCTTCTTTGGAGCAGGTTCTAATGTTTCACTTTGCAATATTTGTGTCCTTTTATTTGCTTCCCTCTTTTCCATGTTGATTCTTTCTTTTTGTTCAATAGACAACTTGGTGTACCAAGTTGTGTTGCCTTTGATGAATCTTTTTGGAGTTATCTTTTATAGAAAATAACAAGTCAGTCACTTTTTAGATTTGATACTATATTTGAGTTATGCTCAGTTCTTACGTTTGATACTATATATTTATGTAGTATGAATTTAACCTTTTAACACTATGTAAAATGTCTTCCAAAATGTAAATTATCTTAAAGTATATGATGGTAAAGCAGACAACATAAATCATGTAAGTTCATATAAATTAATAAAAAATTAACATGATTCCCATTTTAGATAAAGAAAAATGATATCAGAAGTCCATTTTCATATAGGTGGACAGCATTAGCAATTTAAAAGAAAAGAACAAAAGAGCACGGAATCCATAAACAAATAGCATCAAATGTAGTAATAAAAGAACCATTAATTATTTAAATTTACTACAAAAATGTACATATGTTCCAACAAATGCTAAATTAAATGGAAGGTAAGCTTTCCTTCAAAGAAAACTAAGATTGAAGAAATTGAGAAAAATAAGCAGAATCCTAAATGAAGGAGCCATATTTTTGGAAGAAATAATAACATGAGAACGTGAGAACATCCGTAATGACAGGAGGATATTAAAATAGAAGAAAACTTATCTTCAGGTAAGAGAGTTGAGCTCTACTATTCGAGGAACCTATTGTAAATTTCAGCTAGTGAAATGATGAATCCATCTAGATTATAGCAAATCGTTATATTTTATTCCAATGGTACTTAATAAGAAGATAGTTTGTTTGATTATAATAAGAAATTAATGAATATGCATAAGATTTTGCAAATCATTAGAAAAGGTGAGAGAGTATGAGTGTAGTAGGGGTGGGATAGGATTTGGCTTGCATCATTAAAAATATGTGTGCGTACAGAATATCATATTCATCATTGACTTTAAAATATTTGTATTAAAAATATTCAAAAAGTATAAGCAGTGAAGGTATGTTGTAAGTTCAAAAATAAAATTTGCAGTTAATGCAGAACAACAACTTGATGAATTGGGTTGGATGTTTCCAAAATCATGACAACTTTTCAAACAATTAAAGGTTTGCAAATGAGTTAGGAAATTTTTGAAAATTATAAAGTGGCTGACAGTTATTCACCTCTCAAACTCAAAAGCAAATATTCAAGATTTGATTAGGAAGGTTTATAAAAGGTCCCAATAAAGAAAGGGGGTAAAAGAGAGCTTGTATGTATTTCAATTTTTTTTAATTTTGACCCATGGCTTATGTGGAAAGAAGAAGCCTCTTTAGCATCTGAAGCAATGTAAAACACAATATTTGGGAGTAAAAATGATTGGACTTTTCATGATTTATTCAAGAAAGGATGGATAAGTCCTAACATAAAAATAAAATAAAAAGTAAACAAATGGCTATTAAAAGCAAACGAAAAGCAAATAAGATCTAACATACTTGATTCCTTACTTTGACTCAATTAGATTTTCACTTCCTTAGATTCAATTAGACTTTTCCTTTGTCAGATGTATACATGGAAAGGATCAGAGCATGCCTTAACTACAGTAAAAGTTACAACATCCATCAATCAAGCTGCCTGTGCAAGAAATTTAAGGGATTTACAGCATTGAAGAGTTAAACTACAAGGAAACACCATGGTTTGGACAAATAATAGAATAATAAGATCAAATGCTCTACCCTACTACAAACAATTTGGGCATGTACATAGAAAGTCTAAATTAGCTCTTCTACCACATCTCAAAAGGCTATGGTAGGGATGAGGAGATAATGCTAGACCAACAAAACCCATAGAAAACATGGTAATGGGGTCAATTGAATCATACGTCAAGCAATATGGATAAAATTTACAAGACCACTATTGAAAGAAAAAGGAAGAAAACTAAATCCAAAGATATGGAAATCACATTTTGAGCTTATCAAAAGAAGAGCATAAAAGAAAAAGAATGGCAAGCATTTGACTATAATATAGCACTTAATATAAAAAACTACAATCAAACTATTAGTTAGAAAAGAACAAACTCAACTGAAGAATACCATCGAAAAATAAAAAATAAAAAACAATCATAAAGAGAATCATAAGACCAAGTTTTTTGGTAGAAACTGAGATGCATTAACAAAAAAAGAACTGCAAACATTTATATTTTTAATCTTATTTTTTCTCTATTTAAAGACGGAATATTTTAACATAGACTGGATTATAATATTTATTTTTCTTGAAGGAAGTGAGTGACACTTGTTCTTTGCAAGGCAGTAATAGAACTCAACTGAACATATTCCCTTTCAATTACGAAATCAAATATAGTTTTAGTGTTGTTACACTTTAGAAGCAAATCAAAGGAAAAAAAATAAAAATAAAAGAATATATAGCATATCTCAAGTGATTTGACCTGATTCCTTATATACAAAACAAATTAAGCACTTTGGTAATCTGAATTTTATTTTTTAGGTAAAGACAATGAATTTTTTTTGCTCATTTAAGCATCCTGACATTAAACATAGTAAGAGAGAAGGTACTACACTTTTAAGAGAGGGGTAGAACCATTAAATTAATCATGACATTAAGATTCAATTTCAATTAGACCTTTAATGAAACACTTCATGCTTAACTTAGCCAATCAATTAGTTGACTCAACCCAATTCATATTCTTGTTTAAAAGGGGGCTTTCAGTCATCATAGTCAAATTAAAAACTCAAATTGTAAAGAACCCCTTCATTGCCATGGAAAGATTGAAAGAGAGTGATGAAATTGAAGAAACACAACATCTCTTTCCTTTCATCAGTATCACAAAGACCCCAAAAAATTGAAAAGAAAGAAAAGCAGGGAGAATGCAATCCTACATAGAGAAGTATGGGTGATTTTTTTTTCTTTTTTGCCTAGTAGCTATAACACGCTGACATTGGTCATTTTATGCTCTACTCTTCACCTTCCAACCAACATTATTAATGAGCAGGGATTCAAAAGTCTCTGAGTACAATGCCGAAGTGTAGTATCATGAATCAGGATTCCTTTCCTTGGCCTCCACGTAATGCACTTTCGATCTACACATTTCCCCCATGAAAATAACCCCTCTTCACCTACCCTAGTAAAACAAGAGGAGAAATCAACTGGCGAGGTATGTTTTGGATAGGAGATCTCTTTCCTTTAGTGCATAAAAATTAAATTGGCTTCTCAAAGTTTCTAACCTTCTGTAAAGTATTCAACATAGCATGACATGCTTTGTTACTTTTCCATTCTCCTTTCGTTGCTGAACACTGAACAAACCATGGCTCAAAAACAGAAAAGAGATAATTAAATAGAAGGGAAATAAAGCACCCATAAGTAGCTGGCAAATTAAAATCAACATAATCTGTAATTCATAAGAAATTGAATAAAAACCACCTAAAAATTTGTTCAAGATTGATGAAAGAAGCAAATTAAAAAAACCTAATTAGACCCTAAACAAATGTAAACAAACAATATCTGAACTCACCAATTAGAGTCAAACTAATGTCAATCAAATCAATTCAAATGCTTTTCAAGAAAAATATTAGTGCACATGGTAGGAAATTAGGAACACCCCACTTCACAAAAACTGTAAATTGCACAGAGGTATCAAATATACTTTGAAATAGGAAACTTTTTTCTCTTTAAGAAATCAGACGAGTGTCAGAAATCTACGCCAAAGATTGCGACAAACTCATAGTCCTTGATTTAGCTGCAATTCATCGCCGTCTTGAGATTCCTTATGAGCACCAACATCCGAGTAATTGGGTCATTTGAATCATCCAGAATCTGGATGAGGAGATTTGACCTTGGGTCCATCCAAATTGCATGTCACAGCAATCGATTGCTGATACACCTGTTTGATAAATTAAAAATCAAATACAATAAAACATAATATATTTAAGAGAAGAAAGGAAGATCAGTAGAAAACCAAACATAATGTATGCACCCATTTGCTGATAAACCCGGAAAACCCTAAACTTTGTATAAAACAAATTTGCTGCTTTTAAATAGATAAAAAACTGTTGCTTTTATATTATGGGATAGACTTTTATATAGAAAGCAGAGGAGGGTATTTTCTTCACATGAATGAATGAAAGAACATCAAACATCTACAAAATGCATCACAGAAAATCAATAACCAAATGCATGTCAAAAACACATCCACTAACCTAATCCAGGGAAGAGCTTCAATTTTATTTTGCAAGAGATGAGAGAGGGAGCAGATAAACTTCCATTCAGTCCCACTCTGACTCACTCAGCCCTTCTGTTTGATTTTTCAAAATCCTCTTGAATCCACCAAGTCTCCTCTAAACCAATCGAAACACAGCAAAACCAAATCCAACGGTCCAAAACAAAACCAATCCCCCTCACACGGATCACTCCTCCATCCAACGACCCACAACACAAATTCACTCCCTTATATATATATATATGATAAAATCACAACAGAAACCTAGAAATCAAGGAATCCTCATTTCATCATTTTCTCACTTTCCAAACAACAAAGAGAGAGAGAGAGAGAGAGAGAGAGAGAGAGATGTCTGGAAGAGGGAAAGGAGGCAAGGGTCTGGGAAAGGGAGGAGCAAAGAGGCACAGGAAAGTCCTGCGGAGGAATTACAAAGCTAGCCATTCGAAGATTGGCTCGTCGGGGCGGCGTGAAGGAAATAAGCGGTCTGATCTATGAAGAGACAATAGGGGTTTTGAAGATATTTTTAGAGAATGTGATAAGAGATGCTCTTACTTACTCAGAGCATGCTTGTAGGAAGAGATGAGAGAGACATGAAGAGGGAAGCTGACGAGAGAGATGGGAAGAGCGATTTTTCTCCAGCGTAGAGAAACAATTGAGAGAGAGGAAGAGGAGGGAAAGCCGACAAATTGGTGCTGCTTTTATGGTGGTTAGGAGAAGATAAGCATCACAATTTCGCACGTGCATGGGCACGTGTATAAGGGATATGAGTCGACCAAATCTGTTGCTTTTATATTATGGGATAGATACAGAGTTACATACTCGATAGATCAACCAATGCATTTTCTAATTATTTTCACCACTTTAAGAGCAACCAAGAACACCAGGGTTTTTTCGAACCACTTTATCTCTAGCCCAAGTTACAATATTGAAGATCGTTCTCGCTTCTACTTCTTTGAATGAGAAGAGCAGATACCTGCACCACATAGTTTACATTATAAAAGATCAGCCAAATCAGACTGCTTGAGCAAACTGGAACAGAGAGTGATCAATTGATTCCACCTCAAATTCAAATATAGGGCAAGCCGCAAAATACATGGAATTATAAAGTTAAGGATTGATCGCACCCCTGGACAACAATTTGATGAGTAGAAGTTCTTCATATCTACTAATTCTTCCCTTCTTTCCAAGTGAGGCGAAAAAGATCTAATCTGTCTTTTTAAACATTGGATGAATTGTACGATATTATGTGTCTAACCTAGCGGTGTCTAACCTAGCGGACCCTGTCCCTGAAAAGTGAAATGCATATACCACTGAGCTATTCTGTTGTAGTTGGGCGAAAGACCTTATCTTATGTGATAAGGTGTACATCTAGAACACAAGTTATCATGAGCTAAATTGGGTGGCTCATTATGAATCATCTATAACCTCGTCATGCATGATTATCCTAAATAAATTTGGATTACTAACCATGTGGACATTTCTTAATTTCTAACTGCTAACCATTCTTTTTATTATTATTATTAATTAGTCACAAAATAGAAAAACAATGGATAAAATAATATGAAAAAAGATAAAAGATCATGTTTAGTACACAAATAGACTGGGATATGGTTAGTCACCCACTTAATTTGTTGCATTAGTAGATCGATATGGGGTTCCCATGAAACAAGATGTTGGTGGCATGACACAAAAGGGCTCAAACCACCACCTGATAATACTAATAATGTAGTTAAAAATTTAGAGGACAGGTGGGATGAACTCATAGATATTTCACACCCCAAAACTCCAAGGCTAGACAGAGAAAACTATCAAGTAATCAACCTCATTGTCATTGTTGAGCCTATGTATTTATAGAAAAGGGTGTGACGACCTTCACAATCCTTGATTTGATAGGGGACTCAACTCAGCCCATTATATATTGGGCTATGGTGGTCTATCCAAAACCAAAAATGATCAATGACTCGTCATGGGAATCTGAGAAGTCCAAGAAGCCCAACTCTCATGGGCGTCCAAGTGAGTTGTGTTCAAGAGAGTTTGAATATTGTTAGGTCTCTCCAAGAGGATTGTCATTCAAGGCCTGCTGCGCTAAGGGGATGCGCATGCCATATTGCTTCAAACTCTTCGCAAAAGAAAGAGGACAGAGACATGGAGTGATCTCTTTACCCATGGGACGTACAACCTAGTTTGCAAATGTTATTAATCATATCTTTAATTTTGCAGTGAGACCAACTCCTAAATATAATTTGGAGACATTCAATACAAGCCCTAGGAATTCACCTAAATCGGTTCAAACTTTCAATACGTGGGCCCCATTGTGATGGTTCACAACTTTCACTTAGACTCATTCCAAGCCCTCTTTCACTTAGACTCATTCCAAGCCCTCAAGAGTGCTCTCTCTCTCTCTCTCTCTCTCTCTCTCTCCCTCCCTCCCGCCAAACACATATGGGCTATGTTTTTACTATGAGGTACCTTGCACGGATTTGTATGAGAGATAACCTTTTTTATCACGACATAGGACACCCCATGACAAATCCACCCCCACACTCACTAACCTCCCATTCGTTAGCACTCACCCAGCAAAAATCTCAATAATAATTATTGTTGGAGGAGTAAATTCCAACAAGTTCTGAAGTCGCATTTTCCTTGAGATTTAATCAAGTATTTATTATTATTCAGGCTAGTGTCGAATTGGAGTGAGTGCTAATTCATGAGAGTAAATGAGTGAGAAGATGTTGGGTTTGTTATGGGGTGTCCCATATGATAGTCAAAAGGTTACCTCTCATCCAAATCTATGAGAGGTAACCTTCTTACCATCATGTAAGACACCCCATAATAAATTCATCCCCCTCACACTCATTAACCTCATAAATTAGCACTCGCCCTAATTTGATAATAACTTGAATAATAATTACTGTCGGGTTAAATTTCAATGATTTCTCAAGTTATATTTTTCATGAAAATCAGTCCGACATTGATTATTACATTTTTTTATTGGTAACGAATACTTTCATCAAAAGGAGATTACAAAGAGAAAGCAAAAAAATAGAAAAGGTACAAGAGCATTGTACCTCTCACCCACAATAGTCACATTACTGAACCCTCCCAAGGAAAAGTCCTCTCAACCCCTTACTTAGCTAAAGCATCGGTCATACAATTTGTAGATCTCAACACATGACGAAATACGACATTAGTTTTTTTTTTTTTTGATAAAAAAAGAGAAATTTCATTAAGAAGCAAGAAACACCAAATCAAAAGCCAGACTCAGGGACAATCCTACAAACCCCCCAAGAACAAATACTTGCCCATGAGAACGATAAATCCGATCTATTGTTTATATCCTAATTATTAGAGAGACACAGTTTAGCCAACAAAAGAGCTGTTGAATTAAAAGATCTAGGAATAAAATAAAATTCAACATAATCAAAAGTTAAAGCTAACTTCTTGATATCATCAATAATTGTGTAACTACTTTGTTAGCACTCGTGAGCACATCAATCCTTGCATATCCGTTCTCCTTTGCCTTTTGGCAGCAACTAAAGTTAGAATTTCATTAAAGAGGAATTGAAGGCCCCACAGGTCGCTTTTGATTCTAGAGGTCCAAGCAATTGCATTATATGAATCACTCTGCACGGTGAGATCACCATGGAAGTTCTTCAAAAAGCAACATAGAGCCTCCAAAATAGCTTGTACCTCCGCTTTATTAGAATCACAAATACTAACGAACTTGAAAAACATAAAAAGGATGCTTATTATTATTTAGAGGGTGTTTTAGTGACTTTGAGGGGATTGGATTTGTCATAGGGTACCACGCCCTGCAATGGCAAAAGGTTTACCTCTTGTGCAAATGTGTGAGGGGCACCATCCAGGTGGGCCCTATAAAGTTAGCTCGACATCTCACTAGACCACTCCTCTTTCTCTTTACTATATATATATAAATATAGGGGAATGTTCATATGCATCCATCCCTCACCATAGGGCGAGGGATGCTTCCATAAATAGGGGGTTTCAAATACAAAAGGAGGATTTCAAGTATATAGGGTGTACTTTAAAACCCTCCATTTATGGAAGCATCCCTCACCCTATGGTGAGGGATGGATGCATATGAACATTCCCCATATATATATATATATATAGAGAGAGAGAGAGAGAGTTTTCTTGTGCGCCCGGTGCTCAAGTTTTTGTGCACCAGTGAAGCGGCCCACTTGGGGTCCATTCAAGTGGACCAAAAGTTCCCCCTGAAGTTAATGGGTCCCACCAAGTTTGCACCCATGTGAATGGAATATACACCGTTAAATGTACGGGCACCGGATGAGGATGATGGGATGATTGGTGAAGGCCTCTTTTTTTTTTTATGCATGGAGGAGAGGCCTATATAGGGAGACTTTTTGATCCCCCCATGTCCCAGTCCAATGTGAGGCCCCACATCAAGTTGCACACAGTCATCCAGTGTACAAGTTCTGCACTAGATGACACAAGCGCGTGCGCATAGAGAGTTGGGGGGGGGGGTGGGGGGGGGGTTTATCATGTAGGGCCCATGGGTTGTCTCGCACCTGGGGGGGTTATACATTAAGGTTGAAAAACTTGGCGCGTTGACTCTTGACTGTGCATATTCACCTCCTTTTAATGAAAGATGAGTAAAATATAGGGTGAATTCGGCTTAAGTTAAGTATAAGAAACAAAAACTTGAGGTCTGGTGTTAACAATTTAAAAATGATTGATTTGAATGTGATAAATTGACTAATTTGAATTTGCCATCATTAATACATGTAAATACATGTATATCTGAATTTTATGCGCTTGGTTTATTTTTGAAAAAACATGACCCTCGTGTTGACTCTCTCCAAGTCAATATTTTAGAGCTGGATAAGTCAAGTCCAGGTTACCAAATTTTCAACTTTGTTATACGTACCTATTTCAGGTTTGTGTCCATAGGTCAGAACTACATTGAATCAGACCTATACCTAGGCCCAAACCCAAAAAACTTTGGGTCCACCTAGGAGACTCAAACCTCCACCAGAAAAATGATTTTCTCCAAATTAAGAAGCAGGCCCTATTTTTTTTTTTTTTTTTTTGAATCTCAATAAATGGGTCCCTTTTACCACCTGGGCCTATTCCAAGTCGGGTCTAAATTCAACATGGTTAATGTAAAGGACCCACCTACACTTCGATTGATCTAGCCTTATTACTATATACAATAATAATATTAATTCAATATATTCATAACGAATTTTGAAATCACATATAATATTTTGAAGACCCCACTATTGTTGGGAGAAGGCTTTGATGATAATATAATATTAACAAACAAAACTCGATAATTTTTATTTATTTTTGCTAACGGAGGGTTCCCAACCCTTTAAACTGGACTAATCCCTCCGGGCCTAGAGAGAAGCTGGGTAAAACCCCTTGTGGCCCCCAGGTGGTAGCACAAGTGAATTCAACCTTCGCTTCCTGAAGAGGGGGGAACCGGGGGTCGATATCAAGACCTCTAGATCTGGAAGAGAGATGAACCGTAGTTTTGATCACTCGGCCAAACCCTTGGGGTTGCAAAACCCAACAATTGAGCAGGTCTATGAAAGTACACATACCTGGATTTTTCCTGCTGGATCTTTTGGATAACCAAATGATAAAGGCTCATTGACATCTCCATTTGAAAGCCCTGGAAATCCTAGACTCTCCCTGTAAACTAACTGAAGTGTATCACACCAAGTACTCATGTCAGATCCAGCCAAATGTAAATGGAAGTACCAATATCTTATCAAGAAATTCAGCAAATGCAAAACTCTTCTTCTTAATATACCAAACCAGTACATTTACCTACTTCTGACCCCATGGATAGGCTACTATCATATTAGCCTCTCATAGAGAAATCTGTGTAAATTTGTTTGTTGCTGTTGAAATTGATCTGTGTGATTACACTGATTAATTAGATAATCATAGCCATCGAATCTCCCCTGTAGAATCTGCACCATTAACAATTTTGCCCTCTAAAAGTTCCATTTCATGTCAACTCGTTGAATGGTTATGTTGTTATGATCATCTGATCACTTGAAAGATTGATAGGCCATCGTCCATCAACAGTGGGGGCCAAAGTTTGAATGTCCATTGGATATATTTCCTTCTTGATGTAATCATATGATGTGCATTGGAGGCCTCAGCTCCGGTCTTGTGGTAGCATTACACAGTAATACCTTTCAATGTGGTATCAGAGACTATAAGCCTGTTTCATGTGAAGAGTCGGTTATACCTGTCACTGCAATATCAACATCAGTAAGTAATACCCAAAATATGATATGAGAATGATGAGTCCATGGTTTTAATCTTAGGCTTCATCATTCCTTCTTTTACCTCTCTTCAAATGTTTTAATCATCATCTAGAATCTTTTTTCCCATGATGCTGGGTATGTTGAGTGTAACCCACTTTTGTTGGAGAAGAACATAAATTTGATTCAAGAGTTTATGTGACCGATTTATCGATTGACTCGAGTTTTTCATCACATCAAAGCTTGGGACTAATACATGGTGAGAGATAATAGACGATAAAAATCAATTCAAGTGTTCTAATCATAGTTCAAAAATTTGACTAACCGAGTCAATTTGACTAATAGATGGATCAGCTTAAGATTGATATGGTCTTGAATAATTTTGTATATTCTGTCTTTATTTTGCATATGAATGTGACTCAAATCAGAAACTTGACTGATAGAAATTGCCTTGGGTTATTCAATCAGAAACTTGACTAACAGAAATTGACTTGAGTTGAGCCTTAAATTGGTCTGATGAGTTTTAAATATACTGTTTTAGGTGTGTATATCTCACATGATCAGAGTTAAGTCAAAACAAGTATGGCAGTCCATTCTCCTTAATTAGAATGACTTAAGTGGAGTGTTTCCAGCCAAACATATTTTGCTTTACTAATGTTACAATTTGGAGATAATTTTCAAATGTGTTGTGCTATTCAAAATCAGGTTTCATGGGATAAGGCTAAAATGGCGGTGGCAGTGGTGGTGGTGATTATGATGATGAGGAGAAGGTGACACAATGACAAATCTTACAATATTTTGTGCCTAAAGGGCTTCACTATTTTGACATATAAAACAGGGATTTTGAATATGCAACATTAGGCTTCCCCTATCAAGCAGGCTTTAGGCCCAGTGTGGATCCTTGGAACTCACTTGCCTTGTAAGAAGTTTACCTGTAATTCTAATTACCTTTGACTTATTTATATGTAATTGGCATTGGCAAAGAACAAACCAATTGTTAAGTTCAGGAAAGTCATGTTATCCAAATGCATGAACTCTCATTTATGCGTAAACCGAGTCACCTGACCTTTCATTTCCGAAGATCCAAATGGGCCCAGAGTCTGGAAGTAAAACCCCAATATTGTTCAAACATTAAAACTTAGATCAATCTTTGCAACAACTCCATATTGGGTGAAAAGTGAAAACAATCCAAAAGATGGACACATTATTCATTGATAGAATAGTCCCAACTTGAAAAGGCCACTTCCCAAATGCTTTGATCGTTATCTTCCTTTTGTTTGGCCATCCCACCTTACTTTTGATGGACATGAACAGTTGGGCACCTAAACTCATCTTATCCGTTAATCTAGTGCAAATTAAACACATGAATGGTTAAACCAAACATCATAATCAATCATTTTAGCTGGCACTAAGTCAACGGATAAGAATATCCGTTCATGGTAGTAGTTGTACCTGTACATAAATTGAGATGAATGATGGGGCACTTGCATGGGTCCCAATGAAGTATCAGGACTATTGGTCAGTGGATTACCATTGATCTTTACAACATTGCTAGTGTCATTAACATATGTTTAAAAACAGAAGGATGGAATGGGACCATAATAGGCATTACTTACATACATGTTTTGCTGTATGCCTTGTAACATGTAACTGCAATAGTAGCAAACCCTAAAAATGGAGGTTGGCAGCCTCTTATCTACAAAATAGCAATATTGCTTATTTTTTTCTGTGATGAACAAGGATAAAAATAAGAAGGTAAAAGTGTGCATCCTCTCTAGTAAGAAACTCATGTACCAAGAAGTCCCTAGCTAGATATGTTGAAAGCTCATTTTCTTTTGTTGACAAGTCAAAAGAAGCAAAAGGAAAGAACAAGGCTATAAGCATAAAAGACTCATGCCACATTGTTAAGATCCATGCAAACAGAAAATGAAGAATCTAACCCTTACCTCAATGTGCAATGCACTGATTAATTTATCACTTGCGCGCCACTTGATCTTCGGCAAGCTTGCTTGATCCATGGTCAGATGCTTCATGGGTTTGATTGAATGGACCACTTGAAGCAAATCATATGGATAGAATGATGCTACTTCTTCCATTGATGTCATTGACATATAAATAATCAGATGATTAAGTTTGCATGACTAGTGAGGTTACTCTCTCATTACCTATCACATTAGAATTGAATGGATTACCTAGACCGTAGACCATTTATTGCAGATTTAAGATTCCTGCAATAGGAAAATGTGAAGGAGGAGGAGAAGAAGAGAACATGGGGAGAGTGCAGTAGAGAAGGTGATATTGGCGCGGCTCAATCTGAGATCGTTTTACAATTAAGTGTAAATCCGTCCTGGGATTGAACCTCACCAACATCGCTTCCTGCTATTGTGCCCCAAGTACCCTCACAGGAAAAACTTGTTCCAAAGGGAGAGAGAAGTAGTATTCATTCAACATCAATATACCATATGTATATATATAGTAGAAGATAAAAGGAGATGATAGTGATGAAGTGGACCACATAATTATGATCATTGAGTTTAATGACACAAGACTGGGATTCGATGGACCCCAACTTATGGGGGGTTGCCTGGCACTATCGACTGTGGATGGTATAAAGTGCCAGAGTCTTATGGGGCCATGGAACATAAATCATTATGAAGCAATTCATGCATCTCCAACCATGTGGGCTCTTCTACTTATTTGGGTTGGTGATAGAGGAACATGAGAAAGACAGATTGAGGATGTTTCACATCTCGATGATTCCAAACACTAGAAACTAAGTGAACAGATGATATGGAATTAGTAATAGCAGCAGCAGAACAAGAAGAATAAGGCAATTCACTCATATTACGATTGTAGGCTTATATTCTCATTTGGGTGACTGAAACTCATTTCATTACATATGGGCATGTTTCCTCATTTGGGTTTGTGAGAGAATAAGATGAGGAAGACTGGGTGAAGTTGTTATACTTAGATAAGCATAAAAACTACTAACAAAGCAAGAAATACTATTACCTGTGCTAATAGTATTGGGCTAGTCTTCTTGTTTGGGTTAGTAATAGAAAGACAAAAGGAGCATGGAGTGAGAATGTTTTGCATTGATGGGCAAGAACACTAGCAGCTAAGAAACAAATGATACAATGTTTATGCATTAGAAGAAGAAGTAGTAGTAGAAGTAGTACTAGTAGTAGTAATAGAAGAAGAAGGAGGAGGAGGAGGAGGAAGAGGTGGTAGACAGTGAAGAAGATAGAGGAGGGAAGATCAGAGGAGAGAAGAGGGAGGAGTTTGGATTGAAAGAAAGACTGGCGAGGGAGAGAGTATGTATAAGGGAAGGTTTGCCTCGGGATGAGAAGGATGAAGGTGAGTGGAATGATGAGAAGGGGAGCAGCTTACTTTAGCGTGTGTCATGCTTAGCTTCTACTCATAAATTCAAGAGACCCCTCTCTTGCGCATGCACCTGAAATATTCTCTTCTTCACCCCCCACCATAAATCCAACCAAACAAGCACTTTTGCTCCTCTGTACCATACATACATTTATATATACAGATATTTTTATGTATGTATCACCTTTCATTTGCATGTTTACATGAGAATAAATTTGTACGGTGGATTCAAATTTAGTATACAACTTTTTACTATGATTTTCTTGTGTTCAGTTATCCTACTATTGAGGACTGATCCATTGCCAATTTGTACTGGACAAGGGGCTCACCATGATGTACATGGACCATGAAGTTAGTCTAAGGTGCTCCCCACCTATCCCCACCCCAGATGCCAATCATTTTGAAAGATGTAGATCAATGGTTTACAGGTTCCAATCTAGGTGATGGTAATAGATTTTCTCCGATGTATGACGAGTCTGGATTTGACTCTGCTGGTTAGGGTTGATCAACAATTTTGTTGGCTGTGATTCCCATTTTATGATGATGGATCCCATCCTATTACCATCAAGTTTCTTAATCAGAGTGACATCACCGTCACACGTGATCAATCCAACAGCGACTATCACTCTGATTAAGATGAAACTTTGATAGTTTGGACGCTTTGTTTTAAGTGCAATGGATCGGATCATAACAAGATGAGAAGGGCAACCCGCAAACCGACCAATCCAGCCCGTCAAGTAAAGATGGGCCCCACATGGAGTAAAATATAGGACCATTTCCATCTAATAAGGAATTTGCTTCTTAGATATTGCTGCAAAATCCCTCTGAAAAACCAAATATCTCAGGTCAGCATACTGCTGCAACTTGTGATATGACTCACATGACTAAAAATTGGTCATTCCCCTCAACATAGAAATCAGGGAAATACCATGTTCCTCTTTTTAAAGATCAGAGAAATCCCCACTTCCAATGTCACTTTGAATTCAGAAAAATCTGTCAACATTTTCAAGGCTTCAGCCAAAAAAAAAAAAAACCCATATAATTTCTAAAGTCCCTGGATTTCAAGGGGACAAAATCAAACCTTCCCAGAATCATTCATGGGTCCCTCAGTTGCTGCACAATCACTAAATCCCAACCATTTAAAATACAAGTGTAAAAGTGTATATATATATACATGATCATGGCCCACCATGATCATTCCTTCTTGTTAGAGAGTAGGAAAAGGGAAGAAGGTGGGAGTGGGAATCTTGGGAACAGGAGTGCAGAATGTCAGCAAAGGGATTCTCTTGAAAGAAGTTTCGGTAATGGTACGTAGTTAAAAGGTCTCTCTCTCTCTCTCTCTCTCTCTCTCTCTCTCTCTCTCTCTCTCACACACACACACACAGTCTATTCCACTTCTCTCTTGTTGTGTGTGTGAGGCATTGGCCCAACCCAAAGCGGAGACAACGGCGCTGAAAGAGGTCTGCATTGGGGTGCATAAGGGGGACAGCATTGGGCTGCTGCCATGCATTTGTTTTGATAATATGCATTTGTGTTGTTTTTCCTTTTTTATGTGGGACCTTCTCCTTGTTTTGTAGGGATTTGTTGGGTGCGTAATACACCACCTGTTTGTACAAAGTTGGGGGGCCTTTTTTTTTTTTTTTCAATTTGGGTTAGGAAGGACTTAGTTGTGTGGCTTATGAAGTGGGTTCTCTTGGGCACATGATTTGAGAGGCTCAGATGGCGTGCCACCATCCATTACATATTCCTTCCCATGCCTTCTAAACCATTCTCTCACATCACCAGATCCTAGGTCTCCCTCCCCCTCTCTCTCTCAATTTGGCAGTTACACATTTCTTATCACCAATCAGGGCCATGCATTTGGTTCTCTCTAAAACTAGCACATTTCTTAGCATGAATCAGGATCGTCTATTTGGTTCTCTCTCTCTCTCTCTCTCTCTCTCTAGCATTCTGCACTTACACAATTTATAAATTTGGTTTTAACCTCTGTTCCCATGAGCTAACTAGAGAAAATTTGTATCAATGAGAGATGATGACAATATACATAGTGACCGATCTAGATGGAATAAGACTTCGATGAAGATGATGATGATGATAGTGACCCATGTTTATATAGCCATTCATGTAATGGTTGGGATGATTATTTGATTGGAAACCATCTTGGAGAGTGATCAAATGTGGTCACCTAGTAAACAGATGAACTGATTCCATGATTGGACCTTGTCTATTTAAGAAAATCTTGATCATTTGAAAATATCAAGATGTCTTTGTGAGAGAGAATAGTAGAAACTGATACACCTTTTATTACCATGATATTTTCTAAGGATCATCCTGTATTTTCAATTTGTTTTAAGAAATTATGTTTTTCCTCTACTATTTACTACCTTTTGTCATTTATTTAAAACAATTCTTCAATTATATCTTAATAAAAACCTAAGATTTAAAAAAAGTGATAGTTTTTCAAATTGTTAAGAATCAGATTCCAAGCAAAAAAACCAACAGCCCAACAAAAAATTCTCACAAGGCCCATCCCATCAACAGATTTCAGGCCCTTTGAAGTCCATTAAGTTGAGACACAAATGTACAAAGACCCATCAAAGCAAGGGTCATGAATCATGATCCATTAAAGGGTGTAGACTAAGGTCCATGGTCCATCAAAGTAAAGCTCATGACCCATCAAAGAAATTGGAGCCCTGATACATAAATGGAATGAAATCCATCAGCTAAATACATGATTCAGAGCCCATGGCTTATCAAAGAGACAAAAGACCTGCATGCCTATAAATGGACCATCATGAATATCAATACTTTAAAGGCCCACCAAGATCATCAAGAAGACAACTTCTTCTTCTGCCACAACATTGAGAAACAACTTCCAAACTAATACTAATTGCTTGGCGACCGGTCTTATTTCAAATCAATCAAGAGATGTAACAAAATTTTAATTAAGAAAAATCTTTTTCCATTGTTAATAACAAATATTCTCTACTAATGAGATGTAATTAAGTGCTCTTGAACTTTTACAACTCCCATTAAGGGCCTATTTATCTGATCATGTAATTGTCAAAGGTGAATACCAAAAAATGACCATTGAATCACCTCCTATTTAATGAAAACTAAATCAAGAAAAATGGGGATTGAATGGCTAGCCTTCGATCACATCTAGTAATTCAAGTCCTACGAATGTTGAGTCTCATTCATATGGCTACCCTATAATCTTTCAACCCTCACCTCGATCCTTCAACCCTAGTTCTTTAATAATTATGTGGTGAAGCCCATTTGACCAAGAACTTTTATTCAATAATATGTTTTCTTTGCAGAAAAGTCAGACCCTTAAAAGGTCCAAAAATTAATAGAACTTTCTATTAATGGGAAAAAAAATATTTATGCATTACTCTTCTGCACAATTTACTGTGAATATCTATTCCGAGTACTTGTTAGAAGATTAAAAGTATTCCATCATTTGAAAATTCACTGCCTGATATGATTACACACACAAAAAAAAAAAAAAAAAAAAAAAAAAACCGTCCATTGAGACTCATCAATACTTCAATACAATCTATTTCCTTCGTAATCCTTAAAATGATATTTTAATTTGCATGGCATTAGGCCAATATAAGGTTGCTTCATCATATAAGCACTTCGAATAATTGAGTCACTAGCATAGTAACCCGCACTGAGCACACACATGTCTACACATTACAGGTAATAATATAGCCACTACAATATTACAATCAATATAAATTATATTAGGCATATATATTAGCATGTATATATATATATATATATATATTACATAATATTACTTATGATATTATAATGGGAAAACTTTAGATGAGCACCGCGTACCTAAATATCTAGTGGTGCCCATCTAGTGATCCATATGAGTGGACCATAAAACAGGACCCCTCTAGCCTCACATGCACAAATGGCAATGGGCTTTTCATCAAACATGACACATGATATGCATCAATCTAGGCGTCCATTTTATAAGACTTCCCACACCACAGCTTTGCCTCAATATCCGCCCTCCATTTTACACCTATCAATAAATAGTAACGACATCCATCACTTTGACACAATCAAGGAGTGGGGTCCATGGATGAGAATCAAATCTAGAGTTTAAATTTGAGTCAAAGTCAAATTGCATATTTAATCAGGAGAGTCGATTAAAATTAATTGTAGAGGTCAAAATTTGAATCGATTGCAAATTAAGAGTCGATTTTGCAATCAAATCGCCCTTGCTTATCTACCTTTCCAAATTACAAACAACAAATACAATTACACTGATCTGCCAAAAACACACACAAAAAATAAAAAAAAAGAATAAAAAAATAAAAAAAAAGACACCATTAAAGTATATACTTCTTTACAAATCTAACAACCCCTCTTCTTTTTCACCAAACATTAGAAGAAAATGAAAGCCTTTTCAGCCTCTTTCTTGTTAATGGTTTGCTGCCCTTTTTTCTCATTTAAAAGGTTCTTTTGGTTGTTGGTCCAGAACCATGTCTGTGTGATAAACCTTAAATAGATTATCTTTCACTCTTCAACATTCCAAAAGCATCTTTCCCTTGCGCATGGGATGCATAATTATGAGTCATGCTACAGAAATTCCCACAGAAAGATTGAAGAGCCTTTTTAGTTCTTGAAAGATTTAAAGAGGTTTATTCCCAGCTATGAATTGCCCATGCAGGGGGGTCCTACCCTTATCACGTATGGTTGGCTGGTCCGGGGAATTGGTGGGCCAACTATGCACTAGAAAGTATGGAGACCAATCTAAGCTCACCCACATCCATTATCAAGTTCGAAATACCAACCCAACCCAAAGTCCCAAACCCAACCCTGAAGTAACATGGGTCGATCCCAATATTATCTTCATCATTGGCATTGCCTTGTTCTATCAATCTGGGGTTAACAGATTAAACGGCTAAATCTGACTCCTAATTTAAAAGGGATCGACGGCCCAATCAACATAATAATTTGGAATAAAGGGATAGCCCAACCAACCAAGGTTTCATCACTCAGTCCTCTCCCCTGCGTTTGCAGTCAGTTTCATCGGTTAGGTCTCTCTCAAGGATCAAACCTTCTTGGCCGGTATCCCAAAAAAAATAAATCAATTATAATAATGCTGAGTTATTGACTGAGTCAGTTGGAATCTGACTGAGTTGAGTCAAACATATTGGGTCAATCCAAATTTCTTGGAGCTGTAAAGGGGAGCCTAATGGGCAGTTGACCGAGTGGGCCCCACCTGATAGAATGGAACGGCCAAGTGCCGGGGACATGTTTCACAATTGATGGGAGGGAGCACATCAATTCCTCCGTGAAAGTAGCATCCAGTTCAAAGCAGGGGAGAGGTGGGGATGTTTGAATCATGTTGGGCAATTTGGGCCAATGCCTTTGTCTGCTTGTGAAGACAGCAAAGGCAAATCTTCTCTCTGTTCTCTTTCCCCAAAATCCCAGTTTCTAAATTGTTCCTCTTCATTCCTCAGTCCTCATGTTTTCAGGGACTTTTGCAGGTACATGTATGTATGTATTTATTTATACCTAAGAGATGCATCTAGGAATGCAAATGGGTTAGGGTTGGGTCGAATCCAGGCCCACTTACTATGTTGACCTTTTTTTTTTGGTAAAAGACTATGTTGACTGTTTGATTAACACTACAGAAAAATAAAAAAGTTGTTACCCTACAAGCCATAGTTTTTTTTTTGTCATTTAGTGCTTTCAAAAGTAGTTATTTGTCTCTTAGTGCATTTTACTTATCATCATCTTTATTTTACTTCAATCCTCTCCTCATGCAAATGAACATGCTCATGAAAGCAACGAGATCAAGATTGTCCAATTCAACAATGAATATCACCTTGATTAATACGGTTGTCTTTTACATGCATGCGTAACTTATTATCATATTTGTGTCCATTTGTAAATGATTCACACGCATATATTAGATGTAAAATGGTGTGTAAATAAATCTATTTTCATACCCACCCCCCACCCAAAAACCCGTGCAAATGTTTCCTGACACCTAAACCAAGACACACTGGTACACTTGTGCTACAATAAAAGAAATGTTCCCATGGCCCATCAAAACACTTTAATTTTGTTATTCCTATGGCCCCTAATTCGCGATCCAAACTGTTCATCTTTTTAATATGGCCAAAAAACTGCAAGAAAGTCAAATTTAACATCTTAATTCTGGATGGGTTTTGAGAAGTTTGTGAAAAAGTCCAACCCATTAGATATAATATTTTGGACATTTGTGGGCCGCCCATTCATAATCCATATCGTTAATCCTCTTATATGCTAAAAATGGATGAGGTTAAATATCATATATTAACTATTCATGAATTTTTAGAAATTTGTGAAAACTGTCCTCAAAATCCAAACAAATCGAACCGTTGGACGAACAACTATTCACAAATAAAAATGGTGATTTTGAAGAACATCGGAATTCCCATGTATACCATTTACATACATAACACACGTGTGCTATTTATGCATATAAATCATTTACGTATGCAAACAAACAGTCCCAAAATGAACTTTAGTGAAGATTAAATACACCACAAGCATAATAAGTTTGGATTCCTTAAAATAATCTATGACACGTCTCATGGCTTGCATGTGGGACAATGCTATAATCCCCTCATGGGGCCTACTTGGATGCATGCATTCATACAAACATAGTGTGATGGAAATGTCTCATTATGAATATAATTTTGGGCAAAAATCATTTCATTCAAATCATCACAATCATAGATTCAGGGGCCTCATAACATAATAGTTTCTTAAGTCGCTCTTTTTATTAAATCCAATCTAATGGTAAGTATAATTTTAGTTACTGTTAAATTAGGGTGAGTGTTAATACATGAGGGATTGAATTGATAAGGGCCGCGGCATGGGTGGTAAAAAATTCTTCCTCTCACGCAAGCCATAAGAGATGTCTCTTAGAAGAAGGTTTTCTTATATTAAAGTCGTGATTAATTATTAGTTTGCTCACATTTTTCTCAATTTGACTCTGAATATTGCAAGTCTAGCAGGAAAGAAGTGGATCAAAAGCATCATGCCATTCATGCAAATCCTTGAGGATGTGGTATAGCCCAAATGCTCATAGCATCCCTTGTAACCAATGGTGCCATGTATCGACCTTGGCACTCGGAGCCGGAGGGCATGGTCATGAGCCTACTTGGACGTAGGATGAAAGTGAAGCATATGCTTGGGCAGAGGACGAAGGCATAGCATACTCAGGCAGAGGAGGCAGTGCAAAAAGGGTAGTTTACAATTGGCCGTTGTGTTTCAGTAGTTGTATATGCCCGCTACCTTTTCATTTTAATGCCGTTCCAAGTCTTCAAAATCTATAATCCTAATGAGAACTAGCACAATAACTAGTGTTAAGTATGAGCATGTTCACTGGCAACTTAAAAAAATTTAGATCGCACAAAATCATCCTCAAACACTTAATGACAATGATTTGCTATAGATAGATCATGCAATTTTAAAAAGAGAAGATTATGATAGTACTTCTTTTCTCAATTCAATAGTCCGTAGAGTAAAAATGGGATAGAAGAAGTCGAGTAGGAAGAAAAGAGGAGAATTACATTTGAATTGGAAATGAAGTTGTTACGGAGAGTGAAAAGTGTGAAGAAAACTTGAATGGTTACAATACAACTAGATGTTGGAAGAAAAAGTGAGTTAGTGTAGAACATATGTATAACTTCTAATCAAAATAATAAGTTATGGTCAAAATTAACTTCAAAACCCTTCGCTTTAATATATTATAATGGACAACTAGCAAGAGGTTTGTGTTGGATTTTTATAATGCCCTTAATCATTATGCAAAGTGAGTATATCATTATTTAATAAAAATACCATTACTTTATCCTAATTCCGAATGGGTTATATTATGATAACTCTCTCAATGAAACCTAATTGTTTACTTTTGAAACTTTTATCAATCCAAGAGTGAGTCATGCATGGATTTGATGAATGATAGCCAATTGTATGTACAGGTGTTTCTCATTAAGACCAATTAGAATTGATGCAATGGGTCCCATATTGATAAAAATGAATTTAGGTAGGGTTTCTCTCTCTCTCTCTCTCTGCACTATCGTGACCACAATGCTACAAACTTTAATAAGTGTTTGGTTGTACTATCGTGGCCACAATGCTACAAACTTTAATAAGTGTTTGGTTAGCTACATAACTCACGCTCTCAAAATCAAGATAAAGGAAAAACTTCCACCGAGCATTAGTGCTCATGATAAGGTGAACACCACTTGCTTAATTACGTAGTGGGGCACACCTTACGATCCGAGTGGAACAATAAAATAGAAACCCCCTTATGGCACTCATTGATCTCGGATTTAGCACCCATCCAAATGAACTGAACATTAGATAAACTTTGTACTCGTTTTGACAGTAAAACTTATAGGTGATTACTAAGTGGTTAGTATGATGATTCGAACCTCTATCTCGAATTTTATTGTGAGCTCCACCATATTATACTAAAAGGTTTTCCACCACCATATTACGAACCCTAGTGGCATAAGGCCATGTGATCTTTCTTATGCATTCATGGGCTGTTGCGTCAAGTATGCTAATGGATAATGGATCCCCTGGGTAGTTCACAGAATTTTTTTTTTTTTTTTTCTTTTTATAAAGTAGGGTTCCTAACCCTTTGGGCCAAAATAATCCCTACAAGCCCAAGAGAGAAAGCCAGATAAAATATATATGTGACCCCAGTGTGGAAGTGCAGTTTCGAGCCCACAACCTCCGGGTGCAAACCGTGGTCCTAAGCCAACTGAACTACACAGATAGATAGTCACAAAATCATAAGCAAAAAAAGGCGGGCACCGAAAAAAACCCATACAATCTATTTTTGGAAAGGGCTTATCCAGAAGGTTATATAATCACCAAATCAATGTGAGTTTTTAAGTATATGTAATTCATAAGAAAGAACTTCCTGCCAATGATCACGCCCATGCATTAGGTACTCATTTTCCGTCAGTCTAGTAAAATTATATAAGTCTATTGGGCCCATTCAGACCTTTATCAACTGAAAACAGGCTACTCAGTTCTCACAAAATCAAGATTCAAGTGGCTGGATAACCAGAACCACCTGCAGCTAATGTTTGGAACTCTTTTTACAGACCAAAAACAAAGGAAACAGAGCTACATGTAAACCACTTAAAGGCAGCCAAGTTCCAAGGATCCAAAGCCTTTGGGACTCTGGCACAATGTCAACGGAGCAACGGTTAGCGGAATAACATATATTTTGTGATGCGTCTGTGCTTCTCCAGAACAAGCACACTTTCAGTCTGGTTAGTAATAGTTGATACCACACCAAACCACATATAAAAGCTAATGTTCTAGGCTAGAGCTTCACCACTCCATGGCAAACTGTGTGGCTTTACTGTTTTCTCAATTCTCAAATGGAATGCAAATGCAATTTACAACTTAAATTTGATATGATAAAAAAAACACCAAGTGAATGGATAAAAGCTACTTATCATCAAAAATTCAAATATATGCCATGCCGCTTGCTCCCAATTCAACCAGTCTAAACCCTTTTGGGACCACCCAAGATATAAAATGGGAAAACTTACTTCCCTATGAGTTTACAGTATGCATACAAACCAGAGCCGATGAATCCGAGCATCTGCCCAACAACATTCAGCTGGTACCAAAGGATTAAACAGCACAAGTTAAAGCAAAAGAGATCCATAGATAAAACACCAAAACAAGTATTCAGTTCTGATGCATCAGGATGTGTACAATTCTCCTAATATTCCACAGAGAGGCCAAGTTCGAGTGATCAATTGCTTTGAGGGCTCCTAAAGTAGATGAGGAAAAAATACGATCTTCTAGAATGAAAGAATATAACCATATCCAAACCATCTACACTTTTCCATGCTTTCATTTTTGTTTGGTCTACTTGTAGGACAAACATTAGGCTCCTATAAAGTATACACACGAGAAATTTCAAAAGAGAAATGATTTCTTATTTACTAAAGAACTTAATGGGCCCACATATATAAACCTTCCATGTATGAAGCCCATCCCAATTTGACACTCATCAACTGATAGAAACCATGGGATTCAGGGAGAACACTTTTCTAGGGTTTGAAACTTCAAGGCCATACATCAAGGGCTACGATGATTTTATTGGGACCTTCTTCCAGTCTACCCCTAACACATATACCAGCACACAATCTCCTGCAATGCTTATATTATATGATGCTTTGTAGAGTTCACCTCAGTCAAACACCAATCAAAGTGTTGGGGGAATGGAAGACCATTGCGTCAATAATGGATACGCCAAAGATCAGCCTGATCAACTTCCTTTTGGTGTGGATTTTAAGGCTTTAAAATAAATGGTTGAAGAAGTGTAAAAAAAGAGTCTCATGTCTCAAAACCGAGAGAGTAAATATACAAGTCCGATGAGTATCAAATTGGGACAATGCCAATTTATGGGTGTAGGGATATGTGCCTGGTAGGCCCCATAAGAGCATAATAGCTCATTTAGTTCATACGAGGAATGAGTCCCATGTGATCACTTTCAAACACGGTATCTGTTTTCCCAAACAATGGCCCCCATAGTACGAATCCAGATGCATCACAACCAAAAGAATAAAATTAAAAAAAAAAAAAACATACGAGTGTAGCAGCACATATCAGTGGTACATTGAAATTAAGAAGTTTCCAAACTCACCAGATCAAATGGTAACCCACCAAACAATAGCCAGCCAAGTCCAACAGTAAATAGATCCTACAACAATCAGCACAAAGATCAGCCTCGTACATGAAGTGAACACAAAAAATGGTCAACAGGTGAGAGTGCAAACCTTTAGGTTACCACACATTGTTTGTGTGAGAGCAGAATTCAGAGTAGTGTTCAAAAATACACTGTAGTTTAAGAAAAATGCCAGTATACAGGAAAGCAGCATCACAGCCTGCAAAAGAATCAAATGTGCAATTAATTAGCCGACAATAATACTAATTTTAGAAATAGTAAAGGTAACAATTACAATACATGCTCTATTTCTACCTAATACGGACATGGACGAGATAAGAGAAAAAACAACTCATCTTTTACCGAAGTCTAGGATGCATGAAATGGATCCTATCTGATCCTTCAAATAGAAGGCAGACTACCAAGTTCGAAAAAAAAAAAAAAAAAAACACCTGCTATAATAGGATACTAGCTGTGCACGGGCTAATGCAAGCATGAACAAGAACAGTGCTATATTACTAGATATGCACAGGCTAATGAAAGTGTGAACAAGAGCAGTGACAACAATAACAACAACGTTGACAAAAACAAACTTGATGACTATGACAGTGATGGAATACATGAAAATATTCTCGATAAGAGAGTAGCCACGCTGTTCACCCCTTCTTTTTCCTTCTTTCTCTTGCACAGGCTGCTGGAGTCAATAAATAAATGGAAAACTAGATCCAGAAGGATCGCATATAAATAATCCCATCGATCCTCCTACGTAGTAGTTTGGTTTCAAACTCCTGTTCGAACAGGAGAAACCCTATGCTAAAGCACCTTGAACAATCCAGATCCCTAGGTCAAATTCTGAGCATGCATTGATCTATCATTGTGGTGAGGGCCCTTACATCCAGCAGCAATAACATCTATTAGGCCACACTTTACCACTGAGCTACCCTGGTCATAGGCATTCCCAAATGCGAAAAAAATACGGTACCCCGAAAAAAAAAAAAAAAGTCATCAAATGGATATATACACACAGACACAACAACGATCCCTAAAATAGGTGAGAGGTAACTTGTGGCTCACCTTATCCCCATAACACCACCAAACCTGCGCCACCCCAAAAATAAAACAACAACAACATTGATACCAGATCCAAATTGAGAGAAAGATCAGATTATAATCTCATACCTGAAAGCCAGGAGAATATAAATGAGGAAAATTCAAAGTCATCTCCAGATCTCCGCGGATAAATGTCCAAAATAGCAGAATTGGTCCACAAATCAATCCTAGAGACAGATAAACGATAATATAAATAACAGAAATCACCATTGCCATCAACTGAGAACAACAAATGTGTCAAAACTCGAATTTTCATCAACAATAATATTATTTGCGCAAACTATAAAAGAATGACAACATTACCATTGCACCACATTAGACCAAAGCTATTGAGACCACTAGATTTCCCTGTAAATTAAAAGGTAAAAGAAGATAAACGAAACAAACATAATACTCAATAAAAGATGAAACATGGCAAAAATAAAAGGGTGGAAACACTACCAATACGGGAAATAGTGGCAAGGTATATTGCGGTTGTGATGTTGGATATGAAAACAATAGCATAGCCATAGGAGTCATATGACAAGTCACGAGATCCCGCAATAAATGCTCCAAATACGATCAACCCCACACTGATGAAACCCTTGGTTTTGGCCACAGAGAAAATAATCAGAAAAATAAGGTCTCATTTTTAATATAATACTGTATATGCATATATACTGAATTGAGACTTCATGAACTGAAATAAATAAATCATTCAGCTGTAGTTTAAGATAAAATGAGAGTTCAATAGGAATCATGGTTCTGATGAACTACATGACCAACTTGACTACTAGAGCACTCAGTTGTACAATCAATGCACTAGTATGTCACTATGTTGCATGTAAATCAGGTATTTACAAGCTTGCTTCACTTTGACGTCCCATATATTCGAGAGGCTCTATTAGCATCCCAGTACTCTTAACTATGGAAAGAATAAATAGCATCCCAGTACTCTTAACTATGGAAAGAATAAATAAATCAATGATGATAAAAATGTCCGTCAACTATGGACACAAAGTGAAGATATCTTGTAAATTCAAAGCTCCAACTACAGATCAATATGTCTTCAATGCTGTTAAAGTGCATGTCTTTAATAGAAAACATTAAGAAAAGAACGCCTACCTGCCAACAACAGGAGATGTATACTTTTGCCCCGTCAGAAGGTATTCGACAATCATTGTAAATACCACAGTAGTGCGTCTTAGGGTGGTGTACATTGGAACATTAACTCCCCGTACAGATTCCATTGAAGCCAGCTTACACCAGAGGAAAAAAGATTGTTAGGGAAATTAACTATAATTGGAATGGAGGTCGCCGTACACTACTTAATTTCTAAACATCACATAATTATGAACATACCATGTAAAGTAAATATGACATTGCAAGAGGCAAGGTATGAACTAATGTCTCAACCGGTACAAGGGTTGCAGAGTTGTCAGAAACACTCCGTGATTCACCCACTGTGAAAGAAATCATCTTCCAGCGTCTCATGGCATAGAGAATCGAAGTTGAACAAATCATCTGTCACAAATGTAAATCAGTTGCTTTGAGAATCTAATGCCAGAATAACAACAATGCATGGTGAGAGACAAATCAGATTATCAGCTGGAATCCTAACACAAGTACCAGAAGAAATCTTAAGGGCGCGTTTGTGCAGCAAGAGGAATCTGCCCTTCGTGGATTTTCATTTCTATGGGAGAGAGGAATCCTGCATTACCACCACTAACATAGGAAATTGAAATCCTCTCAATCAACGAAAATCAGTTCATTTATTTTCCTTCTCCACGAGGAAAATATGTCGCACCAAACAACCAAAAAAGGGGCTGCACAGAATACCAGAACATTTTTCCTCTCTACTGCAGATTCCTCTCATCGCATAAACACACCCTAATTGACATAAAATCCTTTTTTTTTCTGAATGGTAACGAATTATATTAAAATATTGAGGAACATGGGAAGAGATGCTAGATTTAATTATTGAATCACAATAAAAAAATTCCAGAAGTGGAAGCACTTAAACAAGGATTAAATTTAAACTGTTAGTGCCTTTAAATGCCGTCTGACATTTCCAAGGATTAAGGAGTAAGGACTTTCAATTTGGTTAGATAAGAGAAAGAACTTTTAGATTGGTGATACACAAATGAAAATGTGATGATTACATAGAAAATTCAGCCAATGATCCAAAGCATCTTTCTTACAACTTAAGGAAATCTGAGACCAAGTTCTCTTCAAACATCTCTCATCCCTGTGCTTAAGGTGCCAGTGATGTAGCAAATAAACATTTAGCAGAATGGGGTTCGAGAAGGTGGAATCAACAAGAGCCCTCCACTGAGGATTGACCATGTATTTCTCACTGTACTTCTTCCTTTTAATGTTTTCTTACCCGGGAAAGAAAGAGAAAGCCCTTCAGAGGTCTACGCCCTGAGCTACACATATGATGCAATCTTAAGGAACATGTTATCCAAATCAAGAATACAAGAACAGATGCATAATACATGCACACCAAAGATCACAAGTCGAGCTGACTGAAGCAGAAACGAATGGAAGCTAGGCAATGACACCTCCATCTTCCAAGAAATTTTTTACAGTCATTTAATCTTTTTTTAATCTTTTTGATAATAGACAGCTCACCAAAGAAGCCTCTTCTACAGATATGATAACTACTTGTACATCTTTCCTGGTGGGGACATCAACCCTAATTCCCCCAATTCTTTCAAGATCTACCAAAGGAGGAAGTGTAGGGTGGCAGATCAAGCTATGATATGGATGGATGATGCGTATCTTGACTCTGCTCGCCAAGATCTCAAAAATCCACCATTGGATTACCATCATGATGACATCCAACAGTTGGATTTCACTGGATCTACTGTTTGAAGGAAAGAACGCCCTATGTTGTACAATCATCTGTAAGGCCCTATTTTGGGAAGTGACACATGGGTTGAAATAAAAGAGTTTTTAAGTTGAGAGGGCCCAAGTCATTTCTCCCGAGCCCATGCGTCAGCCCCCCCTCTCTCCCTTACATTCTTTTTGGTTTTCTTTTGTGATGATGTCATCACTTTAGGGCTAGGTAATATAATACCGTATTGTCTTCTTCTTTTTTTTCATGCCATCTTATGTAAAAATGAGTCTCTTGGGTTTCCCCTTGCTCAAAGGACGTAACGCGTCCAGATCGGAGTTTGGTTAGAGCCCAATTAAAGGTATCCTCCTCTCTTTTTCTATTTTTTTTCCTACGAGCAATCTTCCTGCACTAACCCTAAATTTTTACTAGATCTCCACCATTTCCACCATTTAACAACCCAACCATCAGATCAAAGACCCTTGTCACTAGATCTCAACCCACGGTTTTCCCATTAGACCATCTCACTCAACCCTTGCCCAGATACTCATAAGAAACGCGAGATCTACACAACTGGACCTTTCGTAAGTATTTTAGGAGTTCTATCTTCCATTGGGATCTTACCCCTGCATCTGAGAGGAACTTTTACTGCAGGACTGTAAGTCCGTCTTGGATCAATTATTGATTTTCCCATTAGATTGCAATGTTTATCGATATGAATAGTGTGTTTCAATTTCATATTAATTTTAATTCTAAATTTGATCTCATCAATCATCATACCATATTAGGTGAACCTCAAAATTGAGCCATAACAATAACAAGATTCTAGTGGATTTCAGATTTACGAGGAAGATGAGGATGGGGAGGGAGGCAATGTAGATATTCTTAACTATCTAGAGGTCTAAGTAACTGCATTGAGATTTTGAATTTTTTTTTTTATACTTTTAAACCAATGTAATATTTTGGGACTTGGGAGTATGATATCTTAAAGAGTATATGGTCCCCATAGTAATTTCAGTAGTATTTTTTTTTTTTATAATTACTGACAGAAATAATTTTTATAATTAAAAACTATGTTTTTGGAGGGTATCATTGCTTCAACATTGATTTTCCTTTCTTTAATTCTAAACCAATTTAGAAAGCATTTTGGGGTGCAATCATTTTATGATTAGAAACTATGTTTTTGGAGGGCATATATTTGCTACAATCTAGTGAGTAGACTCATTCTTATTTACGTCTTTCTTAAACTCAAATCATTTACCACTTCGCAGAAGGCTGCCAAGACTCTCTCTCGCTCTTCTTTACTTCTTTCTGATACTCAAATCACCTATGAAAACTCTCTCTCTCTCTCTCTCTTCTTTATTCACATGTGAAAACTCACACACACAGACACACACACACACGAAGAACTGCCAACTTTTTCCTACCTGTTTTTCTCTCTCTTGAATCAAAGAACAAATTGAAGTTGAGGTTTCAACAAGAGTCATCATTCATGCTCAGTGTCCAACGAGGTTATTAGCTATCCAGAAATCCTCTTGTGATCTCCCTTCTCTATGTCAATCTTCTTTACTTCTTTCCTGGACACGAATCACCTAGTCGAATCACCTGTGAAAACTCTCTCCCTCACTCTCTTTTTACTTATTTCCTGTACTCAAATAACCTGTGAAGTCTCTCTCTCTCTCTCTCTCTCTCTCTCTCTCTCTCTCTCTCTCTCTCTCTCTCTCTCTCTCTCTCTCTCTCTCTCTCTCTCTCTCTCTGTCTCTAATCTTTGATCAAACAAAGAACCACCAACTCTTTCCTTTTTTTTCCTCTCTTGAATCCAAGAACAAATTGGAGCCTAGATTCTGGCAATAGTCATAATAAGGTCTGGCGAGGTTTCAGCCAGCTGAAAACCCTCCTTCTGCTCTCCTTTCTCTGTCACTCACTCGTCTTTAGTTATTGCTGAATCACCTGCTAAAACTACCCCCCGTCCCCTTCCCTTCTTTCTCCTTCCGCCTCCTCCTCCTCCTCGGATCAAATGAGGAACCACCAATGTCTACTACAAGTGTAAGCTTTCTTTCAATTTTACAGGAATTTTTGTATGAATAAAATTAAACTACAAGGCCCATGTCTTGTGACTCCCAATGCTAAATAACATTCTGTGCATGTGTCTGTTACAAGTGTATGCTTTAAATTTTCAATTCTAAGCAGATTGTATAAACAAATTTGCTAATGAATGAGAATTATCCCATTTAAATTGTTCAACTTAAAATTGTATTGGATTGATTGTGCCCCTCAAAATTTACTTTGACCAGACAGTCATAACAATAAAATCGAATTATATGCAAAAATAAACAGTGATGTTATTATAATGGATTATTTTCAATCATATAAGCCACCCTTATGTGGGACCCAAGTTGGATTACCACATCCCTCGGTTCACTTTAATTGATCGATCCTAGCCATCAAATCGACAGTTTTTTTTTTTTGGGGGTGGGGTGTGGGGGGGCGGGGAGTTTCAATGATCAACTGCTATTGGTGACCCCACTTGGATCACCCATATCAAGATCCATGTTGAATAGATAATCACAACCATGCAATCAATGGTCAGTAACTTGGTAGTCCAGAAGAATAATGATGGAAATGGGCCACTCATAAATCTGGATTATCCATCACGTCCACACAGCTATGGATTTCCATGTTTATAACAACAGATACTAAGCGATCCCAGCCATAGGTCAGAGGATGCGCTATGCAAACCTTTGTGTTTCAGTTCAGAAGAATTGGCCAGTCAAGAATTGAGCAGTTCTTCCTCTTATCAAAAGTTATCCAAATTGAGGAATTAGGCTCAATCTGTGGTACATTCAAAACAAACTTGATATTTGACATGCAGATTAAATGTTTTCATCCAAAGAATCTAAGTCCAATCCTTTCATTCTAATCCGCATCTTAGTCAGGAACCTAGAATCAATAATAGATATATACACAAAGAAACAGTGTGTAGATGCAATTTCATTCAGAAATGTAAATACAGGTAAATGAAACAGCATTACGACATAATTTTCAAAAGAAAACTATGAAAATTGAAAAGGAAAAAAACATCTAGAAAATATAATTAAGCAAAGAGGCTACCTGAAAAAGAGTGATCACATTTGCACATGGGAAACTATAAGAAGAAAGTGCCGCTTTGTTAAACATCACCAGAAGTACTGTGTGGCATGAGTTGAAACATTAGTAAGAGATCATGAAGAGTGGCATATTAAGGATGTTACAAAAAGAGCCTTGAAGCGGTTAAACTAGAATCATTAAAAAAGGTATAATAAAAACGTATCTTTTTTAGGGCACTTAAAATAAATACAATACACGTGCATCCACAAAACAAATCCCAGAAATACAGACCTAATGAGATGACTGCTAATATAATCAAACATCATGTGCATAATCTGTCAATCACGAGTGTCTAAATTAGATGCTTCCTATCAAATCTAGCCTTCCGACGCTTCTTTCATCAACAATTTCATTTTTTCTAGAAGTCGGGATCTAGAGGATTGTAAGTCTATCTGCTTATCATCTGTTTTTTCAGTTACAGATTTCCACTTCTTTAGGATTAGAATTCAGAGATTGTGACTCGTGGTCCTGATGAAGTCAAGGAGGGAGTCAGAAGTTGAAAAGGTTTGCTTCTGTGAGTTCCTGGAACAAAGGTTTAGGTTAAGCTGCTGAGGCAATCAGACGCTGTATGGATGAATGTATGGAATTTGATGCCAAGGCTGATTTAGCCGGGCTTTGACCAGAACATAGATGGAGGAAAGGGAAGCAAGTGAAAAAATATTCATTCATTGGTAACATTAGGAATTATCTTATAAGGAATTTACAATGGATTTATTCAGGAAAGCAAGCACAGTCAAAGAATCAAATCAGCTGAAGTTGGCGATATTTGATAGAAAACACACACAAACAGATATAAACCATTCAGGACAGTAGAAATTTGGAAATAAGATTCGCTTAACTAGAAGAAAGAAATCATGCAAAGGTGCATTTTTGAAACTTCTTGTCCAGATTTCACAAAAATGGATAAGATTATTTACTTGGGTCCACGAGACCTGGAGATCTGTCATTCTAGTTGTTCCTCAAAGGATCCTTAATATTGGGTAATCATGACCTATTCATTAAAGACTTCTAGAATCCCTAAAAATAGGAAGTGGGAAGTGGGACATGGGATCATGTCCGTGGGGTGGCAGCCCATAGTTCTAAAAAAACAGGATCTCGTATCACAAATTGTTCCTGCCCATGAATCGAATCGAGATCGAGATCGTATCGCGAATCGTAAGATTTGTTTATTTTTCTAATAAAAATGAAAATAATTAATTTTGAAAAAAGGTAGTTATTCATAATCCATCTATTTTCCAATACATAGGAGTATAAATGCAATGACAAATAATTCTATCATAAAATCGTATCAAGAACATCATAGCAAATTAATATATAATAAATGATATCCGTAAATAGTTAAATGAGTTTAAGGAATCAATATATATATATATATATATTTGTAATCTTCAATTCAAAATATAAAAGTAAAAATAAAATCCAAACCATCAATCTTATGATTAGGATATCTCCTAAAGTTAAGAAAGTGTTCACGAAGGAGGAAAAAAAAAAAATCTATAGACAAGCCCCATACATACAGTTGAACATTTTAATCAAATCCATGTTCTTTATTTATCTCTAAAACCACCCCAAACCTACAAACATTCTTAAAAGGTTTTTGTTAAGTACTATATAACATTTTAAAAGTAAAACGCGCTAAAATAAGATAAAAGACTATTAATATTAACTAATTATTAATCATAGCTATTCTCGTTCGGCCAAATTATTTGAATCATAAGAATTCGAGTATCAAATCATAAATCCTGAGATCAACAACGTCGGAATAATGTTAATATGGCCCTAAAACCCCAACAACTCTCATTCTTAGGAGACTGATATGTAATAATTCATGCACTTAACAAGGGAGATGGGCCACAGCCGTTGGAAAAGCTCCTTGATGATAGGAGGCTCTTGACTTGGTATCCAGATGTGAACGTTGGCATCAGTTGTTAGCATCAGTTGTTATTCCTTCTTTGTAGGTAGTTTGTTAGATATTCCTAGGATTGTGTTAACGTGTGTATGGGTGGTTACAATCCATGGTTTTGAGATCTCTAAGTTGTATTTAAGCAAATGAATTTCAATAGAAGGATCATCATTAATTATCATCCAACAAAAGGTCTCTTTTTGGTGCAATCTCCCATTTGAGATTATATCCCATTATCTTCCCCTTTGAGCAGTGTTGATCATATCAACACCATAGCTCGGGTTAAACAAAAAAATTCATATCAGAGACCCTGTGGAAGTAACCTATTAACACGTGAAATATAGCATCAGGCGGATGTTGTTGCAGTCTACATCGTCGAAATATGCTACGACAACGATGATGTCCCTAAAACCCTAACAGCTCTCATTCATAGGAGAGACCCCATGTCCTTAGATGAATATTGTGAATTTGACTCTACTTCCTAAGCCCTCCCTCGCAAAGCGAAATGAGATTTTCAGAGAAAATGAAGTGCAAATACATACCCATGAAAGCATCCTACATACCCCAAAATCCATCCCCCCCAAAGTAGAAATCTTTCTTTTCTATTTCACAACGAAACACACGAATCCAACAAAAACAAAAACCGGGTCCAATCCAAATTCAAACCAGAAAAAAAACCCTAAAGTTCAAATCTTGAGATGGATGGATATAGAGAGAGAGAAAGCGAGAGAGAAATACCAGCACAGATCATGTAGAAGATGGCGGCATAAGCGCCTCTCTTGGTCATGGCAGAGCCCTTGAAGACGCTTTCATCGCCAGACCTTGAAGAATCAGAGATCGGAAGAATCTGATTCTTGGTCGAAATGGAAGACGCCATATCTTTCTCTCTCGATCGATCGATTCCTCTCGTCGTCGACGTCGTCTGCTACAAGGCTAAAACCCTCGCAAATGCGTCAGTATGAGAGTGAGTCAAACGAGGAGGCTCTTGGCTTTGCCTTTTTGGCTTTGATTTTGTACTGCAAAATCTTCCTTTCTTTTTGGAGGGTTTCAACGGTTGGGAATTGAGGAATTAGATTTGTGTAAGGTGGGCCACACTGATTGGGAATTGTGAAGGTCCAGTTTGTGATCATCCAAACCGTTAAAAATGTGTTCTTGGAAAATTAAAAGTTTAGCTTTTTGTGTGATGCTCTTCATGGTAACCCATATGTGAAGATTGGGCTCAGATCCCTACTTCATAGAAATGGGAAGATACTGTTTTGTCCAATCAAAACTAGTAAGTAGCATTCATTCTTATGCCATCTCAATTGCTTTTTTTGGATGAAAAAAAATCAAGGTAGATATTTTATTCAGTTAGCTAACTCTAATTGGATAAAACAATACCTTTCTGAAATGAAAATATAATAAAAAAAAAAGATTTTACACAGTTGGCTAATTATAATAAAATAAAATAATATCTCCATGTTGGGATCCGGACTCATAAAGATTTTCATTTAATTTTCATTGACCACCCTAGATCTCCAATTCGCAAATCATGCCAAATTCTTAAATTTGGACACTTGAGGATTTTGATTTGCAAATCATCAAGGTACAATGTAAGATTTTGGGAGGATTTCTCTTATTTGGGGGTTACCTAATGAGGAATTACTCTAACCTTTGTTTTTTATTCACTCCCAAAGTAACCTTCGGGATGGGAGAATTTTTTGAAATGGATTTTTTGAAATGGATTACGGATAAATTACATATTGATCATATTTTCTTAATAAAACAACATTTTCCCATGAAACTCAGGAATTTGGATTTGAAATGTCAATCTAATCATTCATCCATACGTCAACTTAATTTTAACAGCTGAATTCAACATTGTGAAAGAAAATATATGATTAAATTGTATTTATCCAATCCAATAGTTAAAATTTATAACTTTATGTGCACAAAACATTTCACACTGGGAAAGAAACTTAGCATCTAATACACATGTAAGGTGCAAACCCTATTGTGTATAAAAAAAAAGCAGTAACGTTTGAAAATTTAAATGATCGATATATATATCAACAACTTAAATGTGAGGCTCCCACCTTTATCTCTCTCTCTATATATAGGAGATATTCAAGTGAGGGATTCCCTCACCATCCCTCACTTAAATATTACACTATATATATATATGCGCACGCAAGAAACCTTCGCTTGAACACTGGTGCTCACCTTTTTGCATTAACACCTAGTGGAGCCTACCTTATAATTCATCCAAGTTGAACGTAAAACAAGGACCCCATGTTAGTCATCAATCTTGGATTTGGCACCTATTCAAATAGACCCGACTGTTGGCTCAATTGTATATTCATTTCTTACATTGAAATTTATTGGTCATTGATCTAGTGGTTAGAATGATGATGTGATCCTCTATCGCAATATACAAGTAGGTGGGGGATCCACTTGTGGACACCACAAAGAAACGTGCTCACCTTATTATGAGCATCGGTGCTCAGCGGAGGGGGGCAAGGCCCATATATTGATATATATGTACCTAGGTTTGAGTTTTCTTTGCTTTATGAAGTCCTCTTTTCTTTTCTTTTTGTAACTGAGCAACTAATTTATTTTCTAAATGTCACGACCCGGCCCCGAGATCAGAGTCATTAGGGTTAACCCCGGGTCGCGATGTTAATCATACTTACTCCCGTAGATCCGAAATAACCGAAGTTAAAACGAATCTACAAGGGATCTTGCATACGTACCTGTCAATGTACAGTGCAGAATATACAAATAATATACATTGACAACCATTAACAAAACGAATCATATACTTTACTATGCACAGTAAAGTTACTTTACATCGTTTCAGTTTTCTTATATCAACCACTACATATTTAAATTACAATGCAGGGGACATCATTGATATACTTACAATACCAAAATGAATGGATAAAATACTTTCAACAAAATTCTCAAAAGATTTCCACGTGTCCGCTCTCAAATCATGTCCATTCGGCTAAACCTCCTGGAGGTAGCGAATGGGCCTCTTCCGCTGACGAGACGGTCTCGGAGGTATTGGCACGAGCAACTGAGCCTGTAACATCATCAGTAATACCATGAACACGACGGTTCAACAAGGTATATATATATTTATGACATTTTATAATTCCTAACAATGTATCGTTTAACAGTACTAAACAGTTCATAATAAATACCATTAACAACAACATATACTGGCAACTACACTAGCAAGGTTTCAACTCCAATCATTTCTTCCCAAAGGAAGCATTTCATATTCATTTATTCATAATGTTCCATATTTATTAATGGCTTTTCAGTGTATGACTTTTCAGTCAATGACCTTTCGGTCCAGTGTGGTGAGATCTCCCAGTGTCTTGATCAGAGATCACTGGTGTCCCACGGGCTCCGGAACACCCCATTCTCATCTACTGCAGTAGGAATAATCATTTCAGTTACTTTTCGTAACCATTCATTTATCATTTATCATTTTCAGTCAATACGAAGTTTGGAAACCACTAGGTAGTGCCAGACCTGTTAACAACTACTATTAATCTCAGTATCATGTCCAATTCATACTTTAACCAACCATTGAGTGTAACTTTGGTCATCAATGCAATGATTACTTTTGATGACATTACTTATATGATTATGCATTAAGATAACCCAAGTTAACACTTATGGAGGTATAAATCTAGTAATAGTCCTAATTGACTCATAAGCGATATTAGTTTTCGTAAAACCCAAAACTCTCGCGAGGACCGTTAGGTCCGAGCGATTGGCTAAATTTTTCCTTACTATTAATAACTTGGTCAATCACTAAGCGTGACTTATTAATTCCGGACATTTAGACTCAAACTACTCTTTTTGGACAATTTTCCATGGTCTCGGTCGACCTAGACTAGCCTCGGTCGACCCAGAGTTGTAATTGAAAATTCGGAACAAAATTTCGTCAGGCGCAGAAATTCCTCATGCAGTGGTCCCGATCGACCGAGCCCTGCTGGCCGGTCGACCGGCAACACTGCAGAAACAGAACCGAGGTTCTGTTCTGCAGTGCAGTGTATGGGTTTTTCACCCATTCATGTTTCCCTTCTTTTTGAACCTGATGTACCTAATAAGCAATTAACTTATGGGAATAACAAGAAGACTAATCTTACTCATTCTTCTCATTTAACCACAATTAACACAATCAAATTAAGGGTTTAAATTCCATAAAATCACCCATATAGCACTCTAATGGTTAAATCATCATTTCTTTCCATTCAAATCAATGAAATCTCCTCTATAAACATAAACATATATACCACTTGCCTTATTTGAAGCTTAACCTTTGCTTAGCTTGGATTTAAGATAAAAATCCACTCTTTGAAGCTTGAATTTCAATAATAATCAAAGAAGATGATGAGGAAGAAGATGTAGACAACTCCTCTTCACTTCAAAGCACTCCAATTCACTCTTAAACAAAGAAGAAATGGCAAAAGAAGAAGAAGAAACGGTTGCAGGAAGAAGGGTTTAGGTTACAGGATGAGATGAATGAAATTCATCTCATCTTATAAGTTAATTTTTGCATTTAACCCCCCCCCCCCCCCTCTTCATTCTCTTAATTCCATTTCAAGTCAAATCAAGGTCCATTTGATTCATTTCTCGTCGAATTCATTCAAGTCTTTTATGAAATTCGTCCTACTCATAAAGATACACATGCGAGTATCAATACTTTTCGAATTCAACAAATACGTATAAATCCGTATTTATATGCAATTCATTTCCTAATCTTGTTTAGCACTTCATTAAACCTAAATTCCTCATTTTAGGCTCACTCAATTCCAATTGGTGATAAATCACCATTAATTCATTTGAAACCAGCTTAATTAGTCTTAAGCTCGATTAATTAGAGTTAATTGTGGTTAACTCGGGACGGAGCCTAACACTAAAACCATTCTATTAATTCAAAAATCTCAATTAACTAAAATAATTGTAAGTAAACTTATTTTTATATAGGTTGATGAAATTCATTGTTTTTTGTTTTAGAAAAAAGGATGATAGTTGCCTGTGTCTCCTACCTCATTGAGATGAAATTCAAGGTCACATTACATATGAGTTAAATCATTACATTTGAATTAATTCATTTGGGATTGGTACTGTTGGTTCATCCAGTGGTTGGATTTGAAAAGTCAGCATCAAGATTTCACTTTATAATATTGTGAAAAAAGAGGGCAGTGAAGTTTTTTAGACTAATGAGGGTGGTAAGATTTTTAGACTAATGAGGGGTGGTGGTGATCATATGTAAATGTAGAGAGTTCAATTTTCATCACCCACCCACAAATCTCCAATTTGAAAAACATAGTAAGTTCTAACATCTAGACACATTTTCTTGATCCAAGTCAGATGTATATACACGCCTGATCAGACTTCTCTTGTACCAAAGTAGCATTTTTTTCTCCTCCTTTTTTTCATTCTAATATGTACTCACGCATCCATATTGATTTGAGTTGATCAATATGTTAAAAAAATATATTTCTATATTAATCTAAGTTTTTGATGATTTTCTCTTGTGCTCTTGCGCTACAGTCCATTTAGATAGGTGCCGGATTGTGGTGGCACGTCCCATTAAAAAGTATCAGGCAATTTATAAAATTTTAGTACTCAAACGAGAGTGATTTAATATTCATAACTAGGATATGACCCATCTAATTAAAAAATTATTGGAGTAAATGTTAAAAACAACTAGCAATGTTGTTTAATCAATGTGGGTCTACACGTTGAAAACCACAATGTAATACATCTAATGGTGATTATAACAGTGTACCCTATGAAGTGTTAGACATCATTAATGAATCCATATATGAAAAATTAATGTGGAACCCATTTGATGTTAATAGTCATATTAACAAAGCTAATTATAGTAATCACTAGCTAGGGGCCACTAAACATTTATAATGAATATGACTACAATCACACAATCCAATATTGGTAATGAATACGAGACCCACCTAATATTGGCAGTATGGGACCCATCTAATGTTGGTAATCAAGTGGAAGTCGCCCAAATGCAATATTTATAGGACTACTTATTATTAATAATCAACAAAGGAGCTATGTAATTATGACAAGGCCAGAGGACTCATATAAAATTTATAAACATGGAACGGCCCATCTGAGTCATAGTAAGACTCCTAAAAAAACCATCAAAGATAAAAATTGTAGTGGGCCACCGTGGTAGTATTTGCTCAAGAACTTTCACTCGTGTCTATAAAAACTTTGGGCAAATTTCTGAACGAAAGATTGTTTTATAGGGCATATACTTGAATATTTTAATATGAAGATTTTTGTAAGAAAGTGAGATATTGTACGATACCTTCTAAGTTATCCAAATACATAATTTTTAGGAGATAATATATTATAATATCTCGAAATATCTTTTCCAAACACTCCCTGGTGCGTCAATTTAAAAAAAAAATCTTTTTTATGGCATGTGTTCGGTGCTAGCCAATTTGCTAGTTCAAAAAGTAAATCAAATCATACTAGACTAGCAAGTAGTGCTCACGCGCATCTAACCCACCTCTCTTTTTTTTTTTAGCTTTTTGTATATACCCTTCTAAGGTTTGTAGTATTTGTAAATAAGCCCCTGAGATTTTAGTATTTGTAAATAGGCCCTTGTTTTTTCTTTTTAATACCTTTCATATCCCAAAAATCAATATTCCTAACAAGAATGGGCAACCACTATGAGATTTGTATTAGATTTTTATATAAATGACAACTTTGCCCTTACATTCATTATACAAAAATAAATATAATATTATTTATAAAAATATCATTATTTTATCTCAAGACCTAATGATTTATCTCAATTACTCTCTCATACACATGACCAATGGTAGACCCAGGTACATGGGCATGGGGACTGAAGCTTCCACCCATATCTGAGAAAAGTTTAAATTCAGCCCCTCTCACTGCAAATTCTAAAAGTATATATATATATATACATATATATATATATATACATATATATATATATATATATATTTTACATTTGCCTCTTCACATACTATTTGTTTTACATAGAGCCAAACACCTCCCCGGGCAAATCCTAAAAATTAATATTATTCTTTTACATTTGTCCGTTCCCCCAATATTTCTTTTACACTCTACACATGAAGTATAATTATGTATTTTGAAGCTTTCATCAATCCAACGGTAGGTCATGTATGGATTGGATAAATCATAATCGATTATAAGTACAAGTGTTGATTGTTGTCATGATTAATTCGGATTTAATGAAATGAGCCATGTATTGATAAAAAAAAAAAGAATTTATATGAGGTTATTCTCTCTCACTAAAGAATTGTTAATGTTACATGCTTTATGAAAAAAATTAAGGCCAAGATTTGAAAATTATGCATATAAGGACAAAAGAGATAAGCAAAAGTGTCATTTCGTTCTAAAAACCTATGGTGGTTGGAAGACAATTGATTTTAGAAGATTTAAAAAAAAAAAATTTTAGATAACCAGTGGGCCAAAACAAAAACTTTAACCGACCGTGCACCAGATCAATCAGTTTGCCCGAAATGGTGTTTTTTTTAAGAGTTTCAACTAGCGTCCCTAGGGACCTTAGTTTTATTAAGCTAAAGGTCCCTAGGGACCCTGCGGTGGACACAAATTAGAATAAAAGAAGCGTTTTGCTCGTGTTTCTCTGTCAGGACTTCCATTTACACATACAGGTTCCTCTATGCCCATTTCTTCCTCAAAAAACTGTGGTCCCCTCCAACATCTGCTTCGACTGCTGCTCATGCTCATTGCCCTCCTACCAACTGTGGTCCTCTCCCACACGTCTTTGTCGAAGGTATGATGCTCCCCTTTGGCCTTTTCTGACTGGATTGTCATCTAGGATAAACCCAAATTACATCTCCATGCTTTTTCGTTTGGTTATTGTTTCCTCGTGACAAACATCTACTCTCCACTCTAAAATCGCTTTCTAAAAGGGTTTTCGTCGTCCTTGTGTAACAATACTCATGGCTTGAAAAATGCGTTTGTCTTTTTTTGAAAGACAATGGGCAGAGACAAATGCATGATCTACTTTCTATTGTTTTAGGTTCTTAATTGCTTGCCAAAGGCAAATGCATGATCTGGTTTGTATTGTTGCCGGTTCTGAATCACTTGCTAAATACAAATGCATGATCTGATTTATATTATTTCTGGTTCTAAATCACTTGCTAAATACAAATGAATGATCTGGTTGTCAAAGACAAATGCTCATGTAAATTAGGGATCACATGTGTAGAAATTGTTGGACAAAAAGGTGTTTGATTGGGATGATTAAAAGAAGAGTGTGTCATGGGTGTACTGAGTTGGTTTTTGTTTTTTTCACCTTTGAAATTCTTGAACCATACAGTTCCAAATACTCATGAAAGATTGATTAAGCTATCAACATTTGCCAATTTGAAAAATCTCTGAACTAGAATTTTATTGACTCTTCCAATCAAACACACGCTTATAAGACATTCCTTAATTACCTAAACCTGAGGTATGATCAAACACACACTTATAAGACATTCCTTAGTGGATGTGATAGGACATGAAGTAGATCTGGGAGTACTGCTTTGTGGTTGGGAGAGGTCAAGGAAAGGGCAACGTGAAAAGAGAGGTATAGTAGTAGCAGTGGCGGGTAGTGTTGAAGGAACATGACCTAAAAAGAGGTGGGTGTGGAATTTTAATGTGAAGTGGAAACAAGTCTAAGAACAGAGGAAAGTGGGCAAACAAAAGAGTACCAATGAGAAGCTAAAAAAGAAATGTGGGTTAAAGTGGGTGAGACAGAGGAAGACGAAGATTGAGAGGCCTGTTGAAAGGGGAAAATCCTCATTGAAAACAACTTGGCGAGACAAATAAACTCCACCAGTAATCCCTTTATGCTTGAGACTATATCCAAGAAAGACACACCATTTGGATCGTGGGTCTAGTTTGTGTGGTGTGTATGGTCTTAACCAGGGATAACAGGCACCATTAAAGACCCTTAAAAATGTAGAGAGTAATCATGAGTGTGATGAAAAAGTTCTGCTAAGGAGATGAGATCTGCAACTATTTCACTGAGAGCCTGTTGATAGGATAGGTAGTTATGGCAAAGACATTAGCTACAGAATGCATAATAGAAGGAAACAAATGGGTAGACAAATTAACAAAACAAAAGAAAGACAAGGAGCAGATACAGACCCAACGAAGCCCAGCTAGAACAAAAGATAGAGGGCATCACATCACCATTATTATCATACAGCTAACATCATAGAAGAATTTCTATTGGGGTATAGGGCCCACTGAAAGAAATGCCATCAATTTCATCTTTTATTACGAAGGTTCAGGTTGAAATTTCTTCTTAAGGTGGAGGCCACATGCAAAAGGATCTCCAGATTCTTTTGGGATGTGCCTTGGAGGATCCACTGGTCCCAATTGGCATTGCCTATATTTTATTCCAATATCTATTTAGATATGCATGTGGACTACTGAGTCCTGGGCCCATCATTCCTTATTTGTGATCTTGGCAAAGTTCAGTGTCTTTTTGCCTTGGTGAGTAGCTCCAAAGTAGTTAGCAGTGCATTCCCCAAACTCGACTTTTTTGTACACTGTCTTTCCATCCTTCTCTGGCAGGCCTGGTTGAGGTAATATTATTATGGGTTAATATTGTTGCATTTTATTGTAACTGGCAAATGTCTGAAGCAAAGAGCAACAATGCAAAAGAAAATGGCACAGTTGATCTTCTCTCTGAGCAGGAAACACATATTAGTTCAGCCATATATAATGGGATTGTATGTTGCTAAACCACCTACCATTTTCAATTGAATATCAATGCATGGTTTTTGACGTGCTCTCTTTTACATGTTGACAGAAGCTTGGTACTTATAGATACATTCCGACTAACCCTGATTACGAGACATGGCATCTAAACGAGAGGCGGCTAGAATATGTTCTTATGTCCGGACTATACCACCTTGCACAGATGAGGTGGATTAGAATAGATCTCACATTGATTACCAGTTTGGTGGAGCGGTGGCGCTCTGAAACAAACACATTTCACCTTCGCATCGGCAAGGCGACAGTGACACTAGAGGATGTTGCATATATCTATGAACTGCCGATCAATGGATCGGCTGTCACCGGTACAACCTTTCCTACTGCAAACGTCGCAGATTTGTGTGAAGAATTGCTAGGCCTTTGGCCCCAAATGGGTGTAGATTTCAATGGAATATCCATTAAGTACACATGGTTGGAACAACACTTCCAGATCCAGGCTGATCAAGGAAATAATAAGAAGAAGAAACTTAGTGCTGAGCAAGAGGTTTACAATACTAGAGCCTATCTCTTTTTCTTGGTTTCGAGACGGATCAATTCAAACTCTTCTTCTTTTAGGGGGCCCACATATGCACTTGAATTATTTAGGGATTTCAAACCATATGCCTGGGCCCCCGCTTGTCTGGCCGACCTATATAGAATGTTGAACAAGGGAGTGAGGTGGGCTGGGCTAAACAAAACCAATGTTGGTTCAGATGGCAAACCAGTTGGTATTGACCTAACGGATGAGAGTGATGCGTTTGAACATACATTCAAGAGTTTGTCAGGCCCTCTCCAGCTGCTCCAGGTTTGTATTAATCATAGTGTTTTGCTGAATGCATTAGTCTTTTACAAAGTTGGCACGCACTAACAACAATATATTTTTGACAATTTTACAGATATGGGCCTACTCGAGAATGGCAATCAGCCGAGTGATAAAGCCTTGGGCATGGCCTAATAATGACATTCAGTTCCCTTTGACAATCACATGGCACAACAGGCTAGGAGGAATCCACCACGTTACAAGGCTGAGAACCGTACGTAAACAACTCAACAACCTTACAGCCGAGCAAATGATCAAGTTAATTATTAATTTGTTCTATTTTGGAGATTTTTATGCACCGCTTTTATACTCTATCTAATACATTCTGTATCACGTTTCCACAGTTTGACTGGCAGCCGTATAAGAGGCTTGGCAAGGCGTTTCTAAAACGAGTACCCAAGGAAGACCGATATTTATTCAGATGTTCTACACCTCTGATATTCTTTTGGGTGCTAGAAAGGCACAACACCGGTCGGGTCATGAAACAGTTCGGTCTAAGGCAGGTAGTTCCTCCACCCTTTGTAACGGAATTACCAAGGGCGAAGCGCATAGAAAAAGTCGTGACAAATTACGGTATTGTACACTCAGCAGAGATAGAGCTATGGGAGAAGAGGTATAACAGTGTATTGCATGGGAAGAAGTCATCCAAAGTGGAGCACACCGGGGAATATATGACATGGTATTCTTTAAATACTATAATGCACATAGGCCAACCAAGGCAAGATGATGCACCCAAGGCAGTAGTACCAGAACAAACTGGGGAACATGAGCCCATTGTCAGTAAAAAAAGAGTAAGTAGGACATTTATTTTGACTTTCAAAGTTTAATATTGGGACATATTTTTTAAATGACAAGTGTTATGTGTGTGTATTAAGAGTTTGAATTATTTGATCATATTGAGTGGTCGTGCGGTCGAGCAATGGATAAGAACCTGGCATCGTCCATGGATAGATTTATCACTTCATTGCATTGCAAGATAAGGAAATTCAAATCCGTTGTTGAGGCTACGTTTGATCAATACACGGAGACCTGTAGCAGTTCCCAATCGGATGAGGAAAAGAAATTGGTCTGCACACTAAACAAAGAGAAAGCCTTGATTTGATCAAATTGGTGTCATACTCATTGCTTTTATCTAGATCTGATCAAGTCTAGAATTATCATTGTTTGAATGGATCCGAAAGCGCTTTTTTTTTTTCTGCCATTGTCCTGCAGGAAGCTCATTGCAGCTTCTTTAGAATGAGACACCCATGAATAAATCAAAGGTGTAAACATGCATCAATAAATAAACTTAAGTTTTATTAAAGTCCTTATGAAACTACTTTTTGTGTTACACAGGTCCGAACGCCCAGAAATGTCGTACCCTAGAAGCCTGCTTCGAAGAGTCTGGGGAAATGAAAAAGCGAGGACGAATGCCACAGCCACAGCCATTGAACATTGATGATTCTCCTTTGAATGCATCACCCCCCAAGAACCATGTTAAAGAACCAAAGTTGCATTATGAGTTTGTTTACGTTACCCAACCTGATGAAGAAGATGTCAACTATGTACCAATTGAGGATCTGTTTTCCACTTCGCCTTGTCTTGAAGTGTTAACAACTCCACCACCAGTCTAGCAGCGTGCCATTGTGGTTGCCCGTTCGCCTGCAACCATTGAGTCACTTGTGTGGAGGCTTAAACATTTACCTAGGATGCGAAAAGCTCCAGACAAGTTAATGGGATTTCAGCATTCCATAACTCAGTCTGAATATATCCTCTCGGAGCTGGACAAGGAGATACTAGATGGTTTCTACAAGTACTACAATTCAAGGTAGATATACACGCTTTAACAGCTATAGGTAAGTATTACGATTCTATAAGTACCTAAATGATATTCCAATTTGGATTACAGGAAGACAGAACTTGATGCTATATACTCGATGGTCAAGAGCGACACTATATACATTATTGGAGGAGGACACGTTGCTGGGCACGAACGTCATTTATTATTATTTCGATTGTATTAGGAGTAGCTGCAAAGATGCATATTTGGCTGACCCAAGCATATGTGTAAGTGACATCGTTACATGTTGAAATATAGAAATCTTTCAGTGGGCTGGATGGCTTATGCAGTGGGTTGATTTGGCAGGTTCCTTTGCAGCAGATGGGTTTAGTCACTAAGTATTGTGTTCTACAAGTTGCTGGCTGGGGCTAGGGGTTGAAGTGGATGGCGCAGATATAGGCTAGTTAGTGTACAAATGGTGGTGTTTGTATGGTTTATAGGCCAAAGAGGTGGACTGTTGTCAGTTGATTATTTTTTTGTGTACACATGAGATGTTGAGTGTGGACTGTGGAAAAATGGATTGTAGACTGTAATATTTGGGTGGCTTGTTTATTTTGAAAATTTCCCATTAACTGTTATAGTGTATAATACATCTATCATTTACCTTTACAGAGTTGGTGGCAAGGAAAGCAGAAAATCGGAGATGATGCATCGTTTGGCCTAAATGACACCAGAGTTTGGAATGCAAAAGAGTGTAAGACCCTCGTTTACATCCTACATGCACACAATCATTTCACTCTTCTCGTCGGTTACACGAACGAAAATCGTTGGGAATTCTACAATAGCTCAAAAAGTGACCATTATCATCAGAATATTTGTGATGGTTTCGTGAGTATAAAACCCATCAGTTTCTTGTTATTCATGGATTGCCCATTCGCATGCTATTATTTATGATCTTTTTTTCCTACTTAATTTGTAAACAGAGAATGTGGTTAACTCAGCGATTTGGAGATTACGGATGGGGTGAGTCATGGGTGTGGACGAACATCACAAAGACCGATATCCCTTATCAGCAGAATGAGACAGATTATGGTTTCTTTGCTATTGGATACGCAGAGCACTGCATACATTGTTGCTCGATAAGGTTCACCCAGGCTGACATTCCCTACTATCGACGGAAGATTTTGGTTGAGATATTCAAGAGAAGCTGGCTTATGAATGCGACAGGCTTCAACTCCCGAACTTCCCAGCTTTATAGACTTCTATTTTATTATATGCCAAGGATGTATGAAATTCTTTTGGTGAAATTGATGTAATGAACTAGTATTCTTTTGGATGAAAATAATGTAAAGAACGAGTAGTTTGGATGGAATTTATTTGGATGTAATTTTTTTGTTGAATTTAAAGTTGATGTATGATGTGTAATGAACATGTTATTTTTTGTGAAAATGATGTAATGAAATTGTTGTTTGGGTTGAGATTTATTTGTTGAAGTTGAAGTTGATTTTTGATGTAATAAGGCAACAATTGTAAAGTTGTTGTTAATCCACCGTGATTTAACACACAAGCTTCATAGCGTCCCTAACGACTCATAAAGCAACTCAGATTTCATTTCTAGCGTCCCTAGTAACCTATATTAGTTATAGATAAGGGTCCCTAGAGACCAATTGAACAACATCTATTTTCTTCCATGCATCCCTTACGACCTATATTAGTTATAGATAAGGGTTCCTAGGGACCAATTGAACATCATCTGTTTCATTCCCTGCATCCCTTACGACCTATATTAGTTATAAATAAGGGTCCATAAGGACCAATTGAACAACATCTATTTCCTTCCCTGCATCCCTTACGACCCATATTAATTATAGATAAGGGTCGGTAGGGACCCATTGATCAACATCTGTTTTCTTATACATATTAAGACAAAGTGCATAGCAGAAGTAGTCTTTATAGGTAGATAAGGTCCATTCCAACATAACTGCAGAGGGAAATCCAACTTGAATTGGATTTATTCTAGGGAAAAAAATAAAACGAAATGAGGGAAATTATACATTAGCAACCAAGAGGAAGCCAGATGGAACATTACATCTGGAAAAACATAAAATATCATTGACATGTCATTAAATTTCGTCTAATTACATTGATGTTCGTATGCATAAAGAAGGAGCCATAAAAAACCATTTGAAACAAAATATCATTAAATCGGTTGAAATTTATTGTTAATATGCATAAACAAAACCCATCAAATTACATGTGATATTAGACATCAAAAAATAAAAAACTGGTTCCTTTACTGAACAATTGGAGGATTACGGCAGGTCACCCGATTGTGTCCCCTCTCTTTACAATTGGAGCAGGTTACAACCCTTCTAACGCGGTTGCGGTCTTCCACCCGGACCCTATTCTTCTTTGGCTGACCTGGCTGCTTACTTGCTAATGGGGGAAGAACGCGTTCGCAAGAGCATGACTCCCACTGTTTTCTATCACGCGTTGCATGTGAAACCTAATTGTAGGTCATCTGATACATGGGCGTATGGTACCAGTGCTCACAGTAATCATATGGATCAATACTTGAGCTTTCATTGCAGCCATTGCATGTGAGCATGAGATTCTCATTACTTCCGATCTGCGGCACGAGCATGATCTACACTCGAGATTGACGACATCGACGTACTCACTTGATTGCACCTGGAACTCTATCAAACCTGTGACACGAACGTGCAGTCTGCGAGATTCTTCAATTTCATTGCTCAAGTACTTCACTGCATAAGGAGTCAGACGTGACATAATCTTCTGCGTTTGTGCATGCCGTTTTTAAAAAAAATCCATTAGTTTTAAACGTATTTCTTCAATTTCTTTGTAATTGGTAGAACTCTTGTGTCCTTAAGTAGGCTATTTGTACACTCCGCGGCGTTGCTAGTTAGCATGTCTTAACGGCGTCCATGTGCAAAAGTCGTTGCCCAATTTTGACGCCCGATTGCGTCGATGTAATTATAAGCACGCTGATCAACCGACAATATGTCATTCATGTACACATCGTACTCAAAAGGTCTATAAGCCCGCGCAACTTTCCAAAATTTCCTCAAAATGCCAACATCATTAAAGGATGCCTTAGTATTTTCCGCTATATGATGACAACAGAAACAGTAGTGTGCACTATGAATTATGGCTTGAAGTGCAGGGATTAGGCCCTTCTGACGGTCTGAAATAATTGTGAGGTTATTCGGTTCACCCAATGACATATATAAGTTTGCAAGGAACCACTCCCAGCTGTCTCGCCGCTCTGATTCGGCGAAGGCAAATGCAATTGGAAATAACTGATGATTTGCATCATGTGTCACAGCTACTAGTAGAACACCGGGATATTTGTCCCGAAGATGTGACCCATCTACTGCTATCAATGGTTGCAAGGAGTTTTGAAAAGCTCGAATGCAGGGACCAAAGGCCCAAAAGAAACTTCTAAAACGGTCATTAGATGTGATGTCGATGTTGGTCACTGTGCTGGGGTTTGTCCTTTTAAGCTCATTACAATACAGTGTTAGAATCTGAAACGACTCTTCGTACGACTCTCGAACCTTGCGCAGAGCAACTTCCTTAGCCAGGTGTGCCTTCCTGTAGCTGATTAGAGTACCAAACTCCATTTGATATTCACTGATTATCTCTTTTGGTCTTATATCATTATTGCACCGTACCCTCTCTTCAATGAAATCTGCTATAAGCGTCGCAGATGCTTGTGGATGAGCTATCCTCATCATAGGCTTCGAGCAAGAATGAATTGCTATATACTTCCGCACCTTGAAATGTGGTCCCGATTCAACCATGGACGCATGTATTCTCCAAGGACAATTTGCATCTTTGCAGCGCGCAGTTACTTGCTTCATGTTGGTGCGCACATGCTCCAACGTGAAGTTACTGTAAATTGCAAACTTTGTAATGCATCTTTTAAAAGCTTCACGATCGTTAAACTCACGACCCAACCACATCTCCCTTGCTGAATCAACTCCCTCCTCAGATATGATTACCTCTTGCACCATCGTGTCCACTGTTGTGAAGTTCTGCTTGGTGGTTGCATCGTTCAACCCTCTAGTAATCCACTCGTCCAGACCATGAAATTGTTGCTCCTTGTTTGAACTAAGTTCTTTCGTGTGTCTTGAAATGGAGGGTATACTCGTAGAGTAATGAACATCCTCAGAACGATCCATACTTGCATCATTGTCCAAAGCCCGAATGATTGGTTCCTCCTCTCCTATCATACCATTCGGCGTTAATGGAAAATTGATATCACAATCCTCATTCAAGTCGATGATGGGAAATTCTTTCGTGTGTGGCTCGATCACCAACTCTTTTGTTTTGGTTAACTTAATTTCATTGATCAAGGCTTCTCGTTGATGTTTATTTCTTTGCCTCTTATTGTTTCTGCTTAAAAAAACACATGCATCAATTAACTTTGGATTTATATAAACACAATTATGGATTAAAAATAAATTTCACTACATACGAACTTGGTTTCTGGGGTTTCTTTGGTAGCATATGTGTCTCCTTCCCTTCTTGCAATGAACAACAATATATTGTTTCTTGGATAAGTCTCCGAAGCTCTAAACATTTCCTTTACATCATTGTCATCATCAATGTCTATCAATGAAAAAAAAAAAACTTCGATTGTGAAGAAGGTGCTGTATACATAAGGCTTCCACACTTGTTTCCCAGTTTGATGCTTCGAGTGCTACGTTCACCAACTCACTATATGTTATGGTTTTAGGAAGATGCCTCATCTTCTGTCTTCCTCCGATATATTGAGGACATTTGAGATCAGATTGAAAATTACCATCATAATGTAATATTATTAGAACATCAACATCCGAATGAATACTGCAACATTAAAACATTTCATATTAGTTGGTTAAATAAGTAATAACAAACATGCTTCACTGAGAATATATAATGTGCAAAAGGATCATTTGTTCAATACCACAAGTCCATTTGGAAGTTGATTGGTAAGTAAAGCTATTCGTCAGCAGTGGTACAATTATTTCTGATAACATTGATTCGATTAATCTTGCTTTTTTTACAACAACCCCAAGTGGTAATCAAATTAAATTTTTTTTTTCATATATGATTCTCTACGTTCTTTCTAATCACATAACTTATTTCAAATCATTTTCTTTATGTTATCTACCAGTTTCTCTAAAGCCCAAAATTTAATTGTATGCTAACATTTCTTTTGGTCCATCTTATTCTCACATCAATGTCAGTGAAAAATAAAAACATAAAAAATCATATCAAAGATGTTTGTATGCCAATCTCTATCTTGGCTTGAAACATTTGGTTTAAGTCATTAGCTGCTGGGTTTGAGATCTACAAATATCAGTCACCTTCAAAATCTTAGATCAATCACACAGTTGTCAGCAATCTGGTTTGTTATTTCCATTGAAAGGGCCCAATGGGTTTTTGATCAATGGTCGTGATAAAAATACAACATTTCTTCTTATTATCATGACATAAGTATTTATATTGGAAAGGAAAAGGAAAGCACAAACACTTTGATTTCAAATCTCTATCTGTCTATTTTTTTATGATGGGATGCTGTGGGGAAGAAGACAATGAGATGCATGCAAAAATGGTCACATGCAACTAGGTATTATGAAAAGGGTTTATCAAATGTAGAAAATCATGTTTTAGGGCAAAATACAAACTTAATCTTTCCATTGCTCTACTCCAAACAGAGTATCATATCCACTTCAATGTTCCCCACCAAACAAAGGCATGTGGCTTTAATAGTCTTCAAGAGGTGAGAGTGACCTTCAAGAGATGACTTTAATGCACTTTAATGTTCCCCACCAAACAAAGAGCTCAACCTAGAAGACAATCCAGCCCAGATGACTTAGAAAATGCCAAAAACCTTTGACAAAGACGTGTGGGAGGGGACCACAGTTGGTAGGAGGGCGATGAGCATGAGTAGTAGTCGGAGCAGATGTTGGAGGAGACCACAGTTTTTCAAGGGAGAAATGGGCACAGAGGAACCTTATGTGCAAATGGAAGCCCTAACAGTGAAGCACAAGTAAAACGCCTCTTTTATTCTAATTTGTATCCACCATAGGGTCCCTAGGGACCCTTAGCTAAATAAAACTAAGGTCCCTAGGGACGCTAGTTGAAACTCCTAAAAAAAAACACCATTTCAAGCAAACTGATTGTTTTGGTGCAAGGTCGGTTAAAGTGTTTGTTTTTGCCCATTGGTTATCTAAAGTTTTTTTTTTTTTTTTTTTTTTGTAAAATCCTCTAGATTTTAAGTACATGGAAGGTATTAAAATGAAACTATATGGGCCTATTTACAAATCCTAAAACCCCGGGGCCCCATTTACAAATCCTATAAATCTTAGGAGGGGGATATACAAAAGACTCTTTTTTTTTTTTATCCCTATAAACAACATAGTTCCTTCAACAAGAGGCTACGACAAAGGGCACCCAAATTACAAAAGAAACCAAATAGATAAAAGTTTTAAGTTCCAATAAGATGTGACTTCGATACTAGATAAAAGTTTCAAGTTCCAATAAGATGTAACTTCGATACTTATAATTTCACCAATGGGTAGCCCAAGTGACAACAAGTTTGATCCCATAAAAGGATTGAGATTAGAGGGGGCACTGTGCTTGCATGTATTTTAGTGTGTCACAAAATTTGAAGAGCACATTAAGTATAATATACCATTTTCTGCTCATTCTCCCAAAGTTATTATTGGTGGCGATCGCCTCTGCTGGTGATATGGCGGAGCAAAAACAAGTTCGTGATGAAGGTTGCATCTAGAAATTGGTAAACTTAGTTTTCTTGATGGGGTGCAAGTGTATATATTTTAAGATATAATGAAAGCTATTAGTGTACTTGCCGATCTCTAACCTGCCTTGATTATTTAAACCTTGGGTTTATAGCATTAGATCATGGGTTTGAGATATGATACCAACAAAGGGAGGGAGTCGGGAGAGAGAGGGCCCCTATGAAAATTACTTGTGCAGTTTTCATTAGGGAAGTAAATGGGCTCCCGATTCTCCATTTACGGGGAGGTCTAAAACTTTTAAAAACCTGGTCTAGGTCTTTATTTAGGCCTCGATAAGTAAATAGGTCTGGGTGGGTCCACCTTCGTTCGAGCCAGTGGACCCGAGATCTGACATATTACCTCATTTTTCGAAAACCTCTCCTAAAAAATCATATTTTGCTAATATCATGCTCTACATAAACTCGGATTTGGACTCGTCCCATATTTGGTTCTGGTTCCGCTGCTAAGAAACCGGTTTCAAAATGGTTATTCGTCTGGATTAGGTTCCACCTTTTTCTTAACAGTTTCGATTCCGAGTCCACCATGAATCCAGACAGGAACCAACCCGTTTACAACCCTAGTTCTCATATATTTGGATGTTGTGCATGGGTTTCTTAATAAAATGTGGCACAAAGTATCTTTCTGAGGGTTACTGATACATGAGTGAAATCTCAAAATTTATCCAAGGATGATCAAGATTTAATACCATGCATGTGAGATCTATATGCCACTCTAAATTGCTTAGGTGCAATAAGCAACCAATGTAATAGCAAGATATTTCACACACCCATTATTTACATTAAATTGATGATTATTTACATGGAAGAAAATGAAGAGTCGAAATTAATTAAAAAGTTAAATAGTATAGAGGAATGTGAAGGGTTTTTCTTTAAAATGGGAAGGTACAGAAGTCACAAAACAAATTTAAGAGTGGTCGAAATAAATTGGGTAAGAGTTAAAATCAACTCAAGATTTCTCAGTTGGGTTTAGTTCGCTTCATATATTAATATGATAAGGTTGGAACTAAAACAATTTAAAAAGTAAATTAAATCACTTGTCATAAAACTAGAACTAAATTAAACCATACTTGATGAATTAAATCACAAGAGATAAGGGAAAGAATCCTTTGAAAGTATTCTAAGATTAAATTTGGAGAGAGAGAGAGAGAGAGAGAGAGAGAGAGAGAGAGAGACGGAAATATATTTTAAGAAGGCCTCATAATAATATAATAATATCCATAAAAATCAATAGTAAGATAAGTTGGGTCGAAATGAACTTAATGAAGTTGGTTTTATGTGGAAGTGGGGGAGAACGCGGGTCCTTTATATAAAAGGAGTAATATAACTCTCCATCAAAATCAACAATTACAGTTAAAATTAGCTTTAACACGCATACATACCTTTAATAAAATATAATTAGTAATCTAGTGAAAGGTGGGGCCCTCCCATTTCTTTACCATTTATATATAATAAACAAAAATGAAATACAATTTTGCAAAGTGCATATTTTGTGGGGCCCATTACTTCACTCAATCTTGACCATGCATGATGTGGGGCCCCACATGGTGTCAAAAACTAGAACTCTTATCAGGAGAGAAAGAGGCCCCCCCTGTCCCCATGCCGCGCGTCAAACATAGCTTCTTCTCTCTCTCTCTCTCTCCTATTCGGCCATTCCTCTGACTCATATATAAAATAAAATGAGATGTATGACCGCAACATTGGGGGAAACGTGGTTACTTGGACGCATTACACTCTTCTTTCTTCTTCTTCCTCTGCGGATTCGAGGCGATTCTTTCATTCTTCTCAACCCCCCCCCCCCCCCCCCCCCCCCCAACAAGAACAGAAGAAGAAAGGGGGTATCTTTTCTATTCTATCATACTCTCTATCCAATTTTCTGATCTCTCTTCAGGTTGAAATACTATTTTCCTTGTAATTTGTACGGTTATCATAATATCATCCCTTTTTCCTGAGTTTTCGAGGAATCAAAAGACGGATTTTGAACCCAAACAGTAATCAGATCTGTTCTCTCTGCGTATGTAAGTGGGGTTATGTTGGTGGGTTTTTTTTGTTGTTGTTGTTGTGGGGTTGGGGAGAATTTCTTAAGAGGATGTTTGGGTGTGATGGGTTTTGTTTGGGATAGTAGGCTTATTTGGTGGTTTTGATCTTTATTTTAGGGAAAAAAAAAATGTTTTGATGTTTGGGTGTTTTTTTTAAGGGTCAGTTTGGATGGGGAGAAATGGAAAGGTGGGGGGGGGGGGGGGGGGGGGGGGGTTGGTGATATTCTGCGCTTGGTGAAGAAAGGAAGAGAATTCTAAGAAGGGGAGAATCCCTTTGTGGTGATTCACTACTTTTTTTTTTTTTTTTTTTCTCTAGTAGTGATTTTACATCATGTGTGGATTTTAGTGGAAAAGAAGGAAAACATTAGTGGAAAAAAAAATTCTTTAATAAAAGATGTCGCTAGGGCTATCCTAGTGAAGAAGTATCAAGGGGCATCAGAAGAAGTCAAAAACCAGAGTGCCCTTTAAAAGATAGCTTAAATTATATACACTAGTTATATATGAACTTAAACTCAAGATTTCTATGAACCCCCACCCCACAGAAATTACTGAATACTGAATGTTTCTGAAATTCATTTATAATATATTTCTTATCTTATATGCACAAGTCATGATTGCTTGAAACAACAGTAACTCTGGATGATTCTGGCATCTTTTTTGTTATGTTTCATGTTCATTTTAGCACTGGCTCATTGCTGCATAAAGACTGGAATACTTGGCCTATGTAGTTCCCTATAAACAATTTCATAGTTTGTTGTTACTATTGCCAAATAGGTGCTATGGCTGGAGAGGTAGCTGCCACAGCTTTTGAATATGAGCTTTATGATCGAGATCCTGATCGCGTTAAAACTGTTGTAGCTACACCAGATAGGGTTAACCCTTGGATTGATCCAGGGGTGTTGAAACTAAGCCACAGGATTGGACGGGGGCCTTTTGGGGATGTTTGGATTGCAACTCAACATCAGTCTGGTGATGATTATGATGAGTATCATGAAGTTGCTATCAAGATGTTATATCCTATTAGAGAGAACCAGATGCAGGCCTTTTTGGCAAAGTTCGAAGACGTATTCGCGAAGTGCCGAGGCTTACGAAACGTTTGCTTTTTACATGGCATCTCAGAAATAGGTGGAAAGGCAAGTCGTACATTTCACTTTGATGGGTTTTATGGATTCTTTATAGATTTTGTTTTCTGATTTTTGAGATTTTCTTCATGCACATGATTTTTGTCTTGTCAAATTTGCAAGTGAGACAACCGTGTAGACGTCCATGCTAACATAGATGTGTGGGGTAACTATAGGTCATAGAGTTAGAAAGGAGTACATTAAACGTTAAACATTTTTTTTTACAATGAACATTAAACGTTAAACATTAAACATAAACTATGAATCATAGAATTAGAAAGGAGTACATTAAAATGTCCTGAGAATAATGAATTAGGAGATGGAGGGGAAGACTTAGAATGAAGAAGTCCAAATTGACATTTAACGTTTAGATTGGTAGAGAACAAGTCTTACATGCAGAGATGTGGAAAAGTATAGCCCACAAAGAGATGATGGTGATGGTACTAATGCTGATTACCACATTGAGGCATGTGTCAATGGTCCAACTTGTGTGTCATTTACCCCAACAATAGCCTGGTTTACTCATTGGGCAACCTCACGTGTGCATTGAATGTAAGTCTTTTTTTTTTTAATGTTTTTCCAGTTTTCCACATTGAATGGTCTGGCTTACTTTTGGTCTAGAGAATCTACAATGATGGTCCCACCTTGAGGATGGCTAAGATCTTAACGTGTGCACTGCCACCTCGGCCATGAAAGCGTGATACCCTGGCTTCTCTCACATAGAATTTCAAATTTCTCCTCTGAATCTTTATATTAAATAGATTTTTTTTTTTTTTGACAAAGTTCACTTTCTTTTTGGTGTATTTGCAGATGTGCATTGCAATGAAGTTTTATGAAGGGTCCATCGGGGACAAAATGGCTCATCTTAAGGGAGGCAAGCTCTCATTGGCTGATTTTTTGAGGTGATGTATTTTCTGCTTGTATGGAAAAATATATTTTTCTAAAACATGTATGGAAATACTTTCTTGTATGTTTTTCCTTTTACAAAGAAATGATGTTGCAGTAGCTTTGCAGATTATAAATGTTCTAGCTCATGACAGAGATGTGAAACACATGAAATTCTGAAATTCTATTTAAGATGTATTAGACGACCATTATGCATATACACTGCTTTCTGTACATTTAATCCCCACAGGTATGGGACTGAATTGGCTCAGGGAGTTTTAGAACTTCATGCGAGGGGAATCCTTGTTCTTAATCTGAAGCCTTCTAACTTTCTGCTCAACGAGCATGATCAAGCGATTCTCGGTGATTTTGGGATCCCATTGCTACTTCTCGGAATTCCTTTGCCAAGTTCAGATGTGGCTATAAGACTTGGCACACCAAACTACATGGCTCCAGAGCAATGGCAACCAGAAATAAGAGGTCCCATTTCTTTTGAGACAGATTCATGGGGATTTGGATGCAGCATTGTGGAAATGTTGAGTGGCATACAACCTTGGTGTGGGAAATCAGCTCAAGAAATTTATCAGTTAGTTGTAATAAAACAAGAAAAACCGATTATTCCAAGTGGCTTGCCTCCTGCCATGGAAAAGGTTATTAGTGGATGCTTTGAGTATGACTTACGGAATCGACCATTAATAGCAGATGTTTTACAGGTCTTTAAAAGGTTAGTCCTGTCAATACAAAGCTACTAGCCCATTGCTTGCTTATGTAGTTATGTTAGAACTGCATTTGGTAACTGATGCATTAATTTGTGTTTGCGTTTAGGTATTTTAAGTTTTATGCAATAATGCCATTTTCTTTTGTCAACTCGTAATAATTGTCAATCATATTTATGATTGATATTACTGAAGGATCGTAGTCATTTCTTTTAAAATTTAAGGTCACTTTTACATGGACTTCATAATTCTCGATGAAGGCTTAGTAGTCAATTTTGGTTCCTGAATTTTTTTTTTTAAGTTTGTTCCATTAAAAAAAAAATTGTTCTGTTCAGTCAGATGATTGAACTGAATAACCTTGTAAAAATTCGGTCCAGATTTTGATTTTGTTCAATCACTTCGGTCCAAAGCTGAAGCGGCCAGTTTTTGTCAAAATAGTGATAACAGCACAAGATTTTAATAAAAAGGGCTCCTTATTTTGATCCAGTCACTAATTTTCCCAATATAATTATTGTGATTACGTGAATGTGTTTTTTTAAGTGATAATGTTGATAAAATTTGGGTCTAGATTTACAGACCTATTCGTCTCTTGTTTGGCTATTTCAATCTAGATTGTCCGAATAGGCGAAGTGGCTAGATTTTATCTGAATGGTGAAAGTAGTGCATCTTTTTTTAAACAAAAAGGCTCTTCATTTTGATTTAGGTACTGATTTTCCCCACTATATTTCTTTGATTGTGTTTATATTTGTTTTAAGTCACGAAATTTTGATGATTGGAGATGAGAGTTGAGATTATAGGGATGCCAATGAACCTCTGATTTTGACCTAAAAATTCCAGGTGTGGACTTTCTTTTTGGAGATGATTGAGAATCGGGTCCCACTTTGCTCCATACCCAAATGTCTAGTTATCTAATCGAGAGGTATACTACATTATATATTTTATAAATATAATAACAAATTTATATCAATGGTATCTTATAACATTGTCTTGACTAATTACAGAAAACAGCTCAGTTGGTAGAGGCTTTTTGTTGTAGTCAGGTTCCACTCTTCTGACAGATTGTGGGTTCCATTTCTGTTAAATACAGATTTTGGGTTGGGCCTGCAGTCAGGTCTGAGTCCAGTAGGTTCGATTGGAGTTGTACCCAGGTCCAGATGCATGCTTTAAAACAGGTCGAGTCCAGGCCTGGGTCCATCATGTATCCGTACCGAATCTGGCCATTTACATCCCTAGCTCGGAAGGTCATTCCATCAGTACGTCAAATGACCCACATTACACTCTGGCTGGATTCTACCTTTTTTTTTTTTTTTTCCTGCTGGTAATTTATGATAACTTTTTTGTACTATGCTTTAAAGTGTCAGTCATTCCACATGTGATGGCATGTACCTTTTTTGTTCTTAGTCTCTACAAATGTGGCCTGAGATTCCCCAACAGTGTCATTATTTCCATGCTATCTTTAGTTATTCGCATTATGCTCATATTTTAATTTGTTTAATAGTCACAAAATTCTCTTAAATTTTAAGTTCTCAACTATTTGTGAATTTCTTAAGAATGGAATTATTTGGCAACTGTTGAAATATGTTATGTGCCTGCAGCGCAGTTGGAACATACTCATTTTTGCATACCTAAAAAGGAAAAATCAGGAACCGACTCTTAGCCTCCACACCACACACACAAAAACATGAATTGTGTGTCCCATTTACATTTTTTGAAAAAGTGCAGCATGCTCCTCTTTCAGAAGTGGGAGCAAGCTATTTGTACTAAAAAAAGTATTACTGACAATTAATTGGAACAAATCAATTTCTTCTTCATTCCTTTTCAGACAAGAAAAGAAAGAGGACTTATTTTCTTTATGGGCAACGGAGTGGAGAAAAGAGAACTTCACTTTCTCAGCACCGTTGTTTTATTTTACCATTTTTTTATTTTATTTTATCATTAGTAGCCGAACTGTTGCTCCTTTCTGCCACCTAAAATTATGATGCATGCTCCTTGCAGTTGCAAGAATACAGTTTATGACGATGAGGACTGGACAAGTCTCAGAAACAGTAATTTGGAGAAACCGAGCAGGGCTGCTTACACCGAGTGGTTTCTCTCAAAAGACCAACTTCAAGTGGGTGACACTGTTCGTTCTAGAAAACCTGCAAACTCCTGCAAACCAGAAACCATGGTCATCCCAGAAGGAGCAGTAGTTGGGTTGGAAAGTGATGTTGATAGGGGTAGCTTTGTTTTGGTGAGGGTCCATGGGATTCACAATCCTTTGAGGGTCAATTCCTCAACATTGGAGAGGGTGACATCTGGATTTGCAGCTGGGGACTGGGTACGAGTGAGGGAGGAAGATAGGCAGCACTCTCCTGTAGGTATTCTTCATTCAATAGATCGTGATGGCCGAGTAACTGTTGGTTTTATAGGGATGGAAACTCTTTGGAGAGGGAGTTGTTCAGAGCTTCAGATGGCAGAATCTTATTGTGTGGGTCAATTTGTGAGAGTGAAGGTGAATGTATTTAGTCCTCGGTTCGAGTGGCCCCGTAAAAGAGGAGGGGAGTGGGTGACTGGAAGGATATGGCAGGTTCTGCCAAATGGGTGCCTTGTTGTCAGATTCCCCAGCAAATTGGTTTTTGGAGATGAATTATGCTGCTTAGCGGATCCAGCTGAAGTGGAAGTGGTCTGTTTTAATAATTGTCTTGGCCTGGTGAAGAAGTACCAGCACCTTGAGGACTTCCATTGGTCGGTTAGGCCTCTGGTGATAGCATTGGGGTTGTTTGCAGCGCTGAAATTGGGTGTTTTCATGGGTAGCATGAGAAGGTCAAGGCCAAGGATGACAGTGAAGTCAATGCCAAGAAGGAAAAGAGGTGGTGGTGCTCTGGTGCAGGGTGACAGTCTAGAGCAAGATGGTCAAACTGGTAGTAATCCTGCTTGGCTACCTCCATCTGTAGCAAATATTTTTAGAGAAGGTGTAGGTACTGCTAGATAGCTTTTCAAGTGGCAGACTACAACCCGCATATCCCACATTGCAGCTTTGTTGTAACTTTCCTACTTACATGCATGTGAATACAGACTGTCCAAAGTACAAACCTGATTATCAGTGGAACTATCCTGCCAAGTCATTCCTAACAATTTATTGTGGCTTTATATGGCTGGTGAAAATTAAAATTGTCAGCCATTTAAAATTCAACTGGTGAAATCAAATCTTTCAGTCTTCAGACTATCATGGTTTCTGGGCTAATTCTATTCATAAGATGGCTCAGGATTTGGCTTTATGGACTGGTGTGCATCTACATCACATGTGGTAGATGAGTTGCATAAAAGTTTGAATTGTGGAAATGCAGTTTAGTCTATGAAAAAGCTTCTCTCCTGCTTGCGTGATGGGGTTGTTTATAAGTGTACATACATTATCTCTACTTTGCTGTAAATATATTCAGAAGTTATTACTGTTATTTTTATCATATAGGGGTATGGATGTGGACATGACATTAATGTTCTTCAATTATGGATATGATTAGAACCAGTTCAATCTACTGAAGCTGTTAACCATGACTATTTGTTTCTTTCCTTGGTTGGTTTTCAATTCTTTGGTTTTGTTGTCTTTCAATATTGGAAAAATTGAGGATTAAGTTCTGTTACCATTATGGTAACTGACCTGCTCTCTCTTGGTCATACTTCCTGCGGCCAGTCTTTTCAGTGACAAAAAAAGCCCCCACCTTGGGACCTTTATGTGGAGTGTGTACCAATCCTTGAAAACCCCTAGCCAAGGAAGATTGGTGGCTTCAGCTTCAGAGTTTTCTCTTCTAGCCCTATGATAAAAATTTATGTAGGGTACAAATTATGATGAAAATTTCTGTTGAATATAATAAAAATGTGTGTATCATGCTCCCAAGTGGAGAGGAGTTTTGGGGGGTAAAAAGGTCCCCACTGTTCTATTGTTTGCAGGCAGGGCAAATCTGGTCTTAGCTTTCTTAAATTCTAAGCTGTGGGAGATAACCAAAAACTTCTTGTTTTTGGTCGTGGGCTGTTCATTAAATCGTTTTTTTTTTTTTTTTTTTAAATAAAGTACCAAAAACTTATTGGTTTTGGTCGTGGGCCGTTCATTAAATTATTTTTTCTGAGTAGTATAACTTTTTTTTTTTTCCAAAAAAGTATGAATCTCATTTCAGAATATAAGGGCCAAACCTGCAGGGACCCAATTCTAAAAATTCCAATTTTTGTGTCATGGCTTGTGGCACTTGATTACCACAGGCGGTACATGTCTAACTAAATCTGGATGGGATATAGGGCTATTTTGCACATCAGCTGAAGAATCTCATTTTGGATCAGATGCACTTTTTAGCATCCTTTTGCCCTCCTGGTTTAGGGATGATGACTGCAGTGATCACTGTTAACAGTACCCCAAAACTTTTTTTGTGGGTGTCCACATTGGGTTGAAAAAGATTTTTTTTTTTTTTGGGAGGTCAAAGGAAGCTAATCTTATTGCATGGGAAGTGGTGAGATGTGTGTGGAACGTTGTGTTAGACAGTTTCAGGGCAAGTAATTAGGAATTGAGCTAAGAGGTTCAGGGACGAGTTAGAAGGTTTAAAGAGAACAATAATACCAACAGTTTAGGAGAAGAATAGTACCAAGTAATTACGAGAATAATAATACCAAGTAGCACTTGGAGCTGGAAACAAGGTAGAAGTTGTGGGTCTAATGTGTTGTGGGGTTGGATTCCCATTTCAGAAGGTAGAAGATAATAAGTCAAGTTGGATAATTTTCAGACGAGGGTAGCTTTTGAGGCTGGATTAGCAAAATATCTCATTTTCTGGGAAGATGAGGGCCTGTTTGGCATCTTTCTGGAAATGTTTCGTTATGAGAATGAATGAAGAAAAACTCATTTGGGAAGCATTCTCTCCCTTTCTGCACATTTATAGAATCTCTCCCTCTCTATCTTCCTCCTTTCTCTTACACTTCAAATTTTCTCTCTAACAAAATGTCTGTCAAACAAGTGTTTCTTCATTCACTTTAGAATAAAACATTCCCATAATGATTTACCAAAACATCTGATGAGTTAAAATCTCAATGTTTAGCACTAGGGTGGGGTTGGGCTGTGCTGCATAGATTCATTTTGGTGTACTCCCCCGTTTTATAGGTTGAAAGATTCTAATTAGTTAAAAATCTCAGCAACTGATACAAGTGCTTACAAACTTCAAAACATCTTTCTAGAGTAAATTTGACTCTTGAGATTGATTCAGCAAATGCAATTTCATGGGCATTATAAATATTAAATGCCAATGGCGATTGATGTCTGTTTGTAATGAGAGAAGAAATATGCAAATCAATTAAGTTAAAAATCTATCATATTTTATGATGTGCAATTGCAAAGAGAAAAAAAAATAAAGAGTCCCTCTGTTGTAGCTTTGTTTTGATCAGGCTCTCAGTATTTGTTCAAACTTTGTGGCTAAGAATATTATCCATCAAGATCACATACACAATCAACTTGCACAAAGAATCAACAGTTTTGAGATGGAGATTAAAAAGGAAATGAACCCAAAAAGAAAAAAGAAAAAAGAAAAAGAAAAAAAGAATCTGAAAATAGCTACAAACTTGAGGACAATTGTGAGATTTCTCATTCCGTGGTGGTATTGATACAGTAAAACTTGAATGGGCATAAGCTACAGACAGGATATTTCAAGGCAGAAACTATACTAGTATTTTTCTTTTCAAAAGAACCACTCTTCTAGCATCACCCTAAAGCACAAAGCAATCTGTTAGATATCTACAGAAGGATCATTATTCTACACCTCATGCTGTGACGTTGGTAATACCAGCCGCTTTCACTAATTGCTCTGTCAAAGCTGCAAGTTGGGCAGCTTCCTTTTGGGCTGCTTCAATACAGTTGCTCGTCCTCAGATCAGTGCCAGTTTCTGCCTTCTGAAAGACATCAACATTGACATCATCAAAATGCAATGCAATTTTGGTCTCTTTCAGAAGCTCCCCACTCAATTCTGCAAGGTTACGCAGTGCACTTGTCGCAGCTTCGACTTCCAGTTGAGCAGCCTCAAGTTGAAGCTTTTCAATTGCCAAATCCCCTATACTCTTGCCCTCGAATTTTTCCTCAACAAGTGCAGACATTTCTTTTAGGATGTCAGCATCTTTCCACTTCTCTTTCATCTCCTTCATTTCCCTCTCTCTTGCGTCCAGTTTGTTGAGAACCATTTTGAGCTCCTCATCTTTAACAGACAGAGCTCTCTTCACTGCCATTAGTTCCATTTCTTTCATTCTCAAGCTTTCTGTCATCGTCTCAAGCTCCGTCCCCAACTGTTTCCGCACAAAGTCATGCACTGGTTTGTCCAGCACTTGCACTGCAGTAATGTTTTCGTTATCATCCTTAGCAGAAATGACCAGTTGGTTTGTGAGTTCGGCAATTCTTTCCACTACACTTCGGGCTTCTGAGAACTTGCCTTTCGTGTCATCCAACTCATGCCGCATTGTCTGCATATGCTCTTCCTTCTCCTGTAGCCTTTCAGTTGCTTGGACGAGCTGATTCTCTCTGCTGCTCATGAGATTCTTCAACTCCTCTACCTCATTGTTTAAATTCACCAATCTGATCTGTGCATTTGAAAGATCTGAATCTCTCTCTTCTAGGATGAGTTGAAGAGATGTCTGTACATATTTCAGATGCTGGATTTGCATTCTGGCTTCCACTAATTCAGACTCTTTCACCTCAAGAAGGTTTTGGGCTTCGTCAAACTCATGGGTTTTCTTCTCTAGCTCCTCCTGAAGCAATGCTATATCTTGGGTTGCCTTTTCCAAAGAAGATCGCTCCCCATTTAACTTCTGCTCTAAAGTTCTAACAAGATCCTGCTCCACAGATAACTGCTCTTCAAGTTCTTTGTTTCGAGACTGTTCAACTCTTAGCTTGGTTCCCTCTGCCTCAACTTCCAAATGGGCTTCTTTCAAACTTTCTGTGTATGATGTCACTACAACTTTTAGTTCACTGATTTCAGTCAGTTGCTTCTCCAGCTGTTGCTCTTGATCCTCCATCTTTCTGCGAGTGGAAGTAAGAACTTTCTGAGAAGAAACCAGCTCAGACCTTACATCAGTTAGAAGTTCCCTTAACCTTTTAAAGTCCTTCAAAGTCTCTTCAGTTTCGTTCATATGTTTTGATGCTTCTGTTGCCAGTTTCTGTAACTCTTCCTGTTGCAACAACCATTCCACAGTCCGCTTTTCTAAGTTGGCCTCGGCAACCTTTAGTCTTTCTTCTTCGGCTCTCCGCAGCTGCATGGACACTTTCAACTCATGCTCCTTCTCTCCAACTGATCTTTGGAGCTCTTGAATCACGGTTTCTTGTTTCTTGATCACAGCATTCGCTTCATTAAAAAGCAGCTCTCTAGACTCGAGCTCGGAAGACATCCTTTTTGCCTCTTCATGCTTCTTCATCAGTTCATTTCTTAGTTTATTTAGTTCTTCTTCTTTGAGCAAAAGAATCAATTTTCCACTAGCAATGTCCCTGTCCCTCTCTTCGACCAATAACTTCAGGTCTTGAATCTGCCTAGCCTGAGAAACTAGATCATCATTAGCCTGCTTTAGTTCTCCTTCCATCTTTTCATATTTAGCGTGTGCAGCAGAGATCTCCTCCTGTCGCTGATCTAGGTCTCGCTTTGCACGGTCTATTTCAGCATGTTCCAACAAAACTGCCATCTCTGCATTTTGAAGTTCCTCTTCCTTTTTTCTCAAGGTTGTCAGGGCATTTTGAAGGTCCGACTCCAAACTTTCAAGGTTGATACTAACGTCCTCAGAAAGAGAAGGATCTTTACTCATCTGTTCTTCCAGTTTCTGAGTCTGTGCAAACAGTCTCTCCAAAAGAATCCTTGCAGGCTCAGTTGCTCCATTTCCATTGCTACCAATATTTGGCCCCAGAACTGATCTCGAGGGCCGAAGAATAGGCTTCTTCTTGTTTCGAGCATTCAGAACAATTAATGCTCGATGCTTCTTGTTCAACTTTCGACAGCAAAACTGCAGAAAGATAAAAGGTAAGTGTTGTTTTCCTATAATTGGTGGGATCAAATACCATCAATGATGCTTCTTCTCCAAAATAATTATATTGCCATAAAAGGGGTGGGTAAGAGAGTGGAATTTCACAGAAACCATTTTCCAATTGCCTGGCCTGTTAGCATGCAGAAATTGCTAGTGGTCCATACCAGTCCCCAAAAGTCATTGCCTCAACAATCCATGGATTGCCATACAGAACAAAATTTTGATTGTTGATCACTAGGTAGGAAATAGAAGGATAATAACAATTGTTTGTATCATGCATGTCACACAGACAGTGAGCCACTTGCTTTTGAATGTTAAGGTTGTTTGATGGATTTAGCATCCCGTCCTTTCATGGCTTGAAGTTGGGCGCTGTCTTACAATATTAGGAATTTAGGATGCATTACAACTCCTGAAGGATCAAACTGTGCTTCTCTAGCTTCTTCTTCTTCTTTTTAAATACAATCAGTGACCTTTTAAAAGAATAAGGTAGTGTGTAACATTCAATGATTGCCACATTTAAAGTAAAATGCGTAGCCACCATGGTTTCAAATATCATGTATTGTATCGGCTGATATGTATGTGATATTGTATTTTTTGATACAGGAAAAAGAATTAGCTTCTATATTGGAACACCATATATGTATCGCTTTTATGGTTCTGTATTGGCTGATATGGTTATGGAAATTCATAAAATTAAGGAAGAAGGCAACCTAAAAAGAAATTAGTAAAAATTTAAAAAGTTAAAATCAGCAGCCAAGCAGAACTTTGTAGAAAACAGAATAGACAAGATAGGACTCTGACAAACAACCGGATGATTCATTAGCAAGCAACAGCACCAAGAAGCAACACACACACAAAAAAGGGTCAGATGCACGAGCAACTTATAAATCAAACACCACGGTAGAACTCGCGATGCCTGGAATTGGATACTTGTACAAGCCCAGCGTATCCGTGTTGGACCGATACAACACTCTATTGGTACTTGATACTGCACTGATACTCTAGGGTAGAAGTTTAGCATATCCTACTAGATCTATTATTTCATATGGTTCTTCTAATTTTCTTACTTCTAAACATAAAAAATGTTAGAAAGGAACATAAACTACGACAATTTTTATGAATTCAAAAGTGTTTTAAAGGAAAAATTAAGATAGCCATGTCCGTATCCGTGTTCTAGATTTTCAATAGCCCAGAGTCGTATCCCCCAATCCCAGTATCCGTGTCCGTACCTGCATCCTTATTTGGCATCACAGGGTGGAACGTGAAACAACATCCCTTGCTGGAGAATCTGCTTCCAAGTTAGCTGCTCTTGAAACCAAGAAAAGGATACTTGATGGCTATGCATGAGGTATTTCACTTCAATCTACAGGCCAAACTTCCAAGGGCCACGGCTCTCCCCTTCAGCACATCTGATTGCGCAAGTGGAATCAACTTCCACCACCAAGGGATAGAGGCTTTGCGTGCAAGGATCTTGAACTCTCAATCAAATAAAGAAATTCAGCTTTATCTATATGTTCCTACGACCGCCCAGACCTGATAAGTTAAAACACATATCTACTGAGCAGTCCCTAGGAAGGCTGTAAGGCCAGTGTTTGTAAAGCCAGGATTTCCTTGGGGTGGGGGCATCAAAATTGAGCTTCCACCAGGACCACCACCCTGCCTTAGAAAGAGACCATAGGGCTCGGGTTTGGGAATGGGCAACAACATCATCTATCACCTGAATCCAACACTAGCTTAAGGTTTCTGCCGACACATCCACAAGCTGACCCATAGCTAATGTCCAGGAGATGATCCACTTCTGATGAGAGAGATTAAGCCCTTAACAGTACTTTGTTTATTGTCGAAATATCTACTGTTTCTCTTCTTCCATAGGACCAAATAATCACCGCAAGGGAGAGCATCTAGAGTCTTGCCTTGATGAAATCGAAAGCCAAATTGCTAGCGACCAATGTGCAGTGTTATATCTTTAGAGAGCACCCAGGAGATAACAAACAAAGATAAGACACCATTCCTAACTTCTCTAGCCATGGCACAGCTTAGAAGGGAGATGGTTAACTGAGACTGCAACGCACAGGACCTGCACAGTGTTCCATGGTCAAAATGCTGTCCTAAATAGATACCCATGTAAAAACGATCACTTCCATACGAGCCCGGATGGACCACACGTGAGCCAGAATGTGGCTGGCAGCGTCCCCATAGAGAAGGCTGGAATAAAATGACTTAACATTCACATAAACAGAGGAAGTCCCAGACCACACTATGATATCCATTTCAAAATGAGGCAAAGAGGACTGCTGCAAGAGTGTTTTTTTTTTTTTTTGTAAACAGAACTGATGTAAGAGTTGAAGAATCTGAATGGCTTTGCTGGCCTTGCTTTAGGAATGTGATGCCTAATCCATCATGGCATGCAAACCACATCCCATCGAACTAAATAATATTTCTTATTCTCATCCATGGCTTGCCAAAAAAAATCCCTTTGAATTCTTTCAATTCTCTTAATTACAGATATCAAGCACCGATACAGAGCCATGAAATAGACAGGAAGGCCAGAAAAGGCTGATTTCAACAGAGTGACTCGGCCTCCACAATAAAAAGCATTTTGATTTCCAAACAGACGGTCTCCTTTTGATACGCTCCATCATTGGGTCGTGCAATGTGTTGGACTCTCTGCCAACACAAAGGGAAGATCTAAATAAGACACCGAAAGAGTTACTGTTTTACAGCCCATGATTTTGGCCAATTCTTGAGAACTGAATCGCTAGATCGCACACTAATCAGCTTAGGTTTTGTAACATTAATTTTCAGCCTCGAGATAGCTTTGAAACACCTCATCACTGCCTTAATGTTTTGAATTTGAAACTTATCCACCTCACAGAAAACCAATGTGTCATTAGCAAATAGAAGGTGAGTGACCGAAGATCTAGTCCCCTCTGCAATTGAAAGCTCAAAAGGTCAACCTGCTTTGCTTTCTCTAGCATTTTTCTGAGAAACTCCACAACCATGGTGAGGAGGAACAGGGACAGGGGTCTCATTTAAGACACTTGTAAGCCTGAAAGAATCTAATAGGGAGCCATTAACCATCACCGGAAAGAGATACCGAACCCTCTCATTCTCTAATCTAATTCCTCCATTTAATGCCAAAGCCCATCCAAGGGATAATGTATTATTGGAGAAGCCCTAATCAACCCTATTGTACTCTTTTTCTACGTCTATCTTGCAAATGAGTCCCCATTTCTTGTCTTTGTACTTTGAATCTACACATCCATTGGCAACTCAAACCCTGTTGGGCATCTGTCTCCCATTGATGAAAGCTCCTTGAGTGAAAGAAATCAATGAGGGAAGCACCTCTCTCAATCTAGCAGATAAGACTTCGGCCAGGATTTATATGCACTACCAATGAGACTAATCAGTTTGAAATCTTTGATTTGTGTGCTCCAACATTCCTTGGAATGAGAGCAATGAGGACACCCATGCTTTTAGGAAGGAGGTCCTGGTCCTAGAACTCATTGATGAAATTCATCACATTCTAATGGATATCCTCCCAGAAATCTTGGAAAAGGTCATTGGGAACTATTGACCTTGGCGATCTCAACCACCAACCCCCACAACCCCCCCCCCCCCGGTTCCATTTTCTAGAAAAAGAAACTTCAAAAAAATTGCTATGTTTTAATGCTTTATCGCCTATTTTGAAAAAAAAAAAAAAAAGGAAAAAGGGGTAAAATCAGTTAGGATGGAGCAAAGTCTTTTTTTTTTTTGGATAACAGAAGGTGTCCCAGCCCTTTGGGTCGGACTAATCCCTATGGGCCCAGGGGGAGCCGAGTAAATCCCCCGTGGCCCCCAGTGTAGTAGCATAGTTTCGAACCCTCAACATCCGCAAGCAAACCGTGGTCCTAGGCCAACTAAGCTACCCCTCGGAGTTAGAATGGAACAATGTCTTAGAGAGCAGAAGTTCCAATACATGCGTAAAATCGGCTAGTCAATTTATGATAAAAAAAATTAATGTTATCCAATATTTTAGGAATTTCTAAACTATTTTCAGATTTTCTTTAGCTAAAAAAAAATCAAACAGATAATGCCCATATAACTAGTTTTCAACTGACTGAAATGGGGAACTGATATGTAGATTTGTTGCAAAGAAAGAGCTGTAGGAAAACATGTAGCACAATTAGAAGGTGCAAGGTTTCAGTTGGGAGGAAGGGAGGAAGCTCGTTCCTATGTGAAGTAGATAGAGGGAGATGAGGTTTTGTGGCTAGTTACTAACATTTAAAGACAAAAGGAAAAGGAAAGAAGGGACTTCAGAAAAAGGGGGGAAAATGATACAGTAATGGAAGTTATGGAACTGAAGTTTGTCACTTGAAGAAACTCAGATTTTGTATTTAGTGTCTTTTTTTCTTGGTTGTACCACGTGTCTTGTTCTTGCATGTTAAAGGCCTGAAAATCCTGAGTTCCAGAATTGAGTTAGTTTAATAATCAGTTATTCTTCCACTAACTTGACTACAAATTTTTAATAAAAATTTTAGGGACGACTGGCTACTTTTGTAAGTTGACGTGTGAATCTCAATCTTAAATATTAAGGCCAAAATCTAATATTGTTTCTGGTCGCCGCAAGCTTCAAAATTATTTCCAACAGCCAATAGGTAGTCCTGATAGATTATGTCCATATCTCTCTGATCCTACTTGTGCATCCAGTGAGCTCTCAGTTGATAGGAAATGGACCAAAGTAATCTTCAATAACAATCCCAGCACTGTACACTATTTTTGCATTCTTTTCTTTAGTTTTACTAAGTTACCTATTTTATTCTTATTTGTTAATCCATTAATGGCTATGACACAGTGATAAACCCTATCACTGGAACAGATCGATCTGACTGTCATCAGTCTTTTTCTCAAAGCATTGCATGGAACCCACCAAACCCCAAATTGAGAATTTTGGTGGAAAAGATAACCATTCATTTGATATGCATCTAAGGACACATCTATTATAGGAACCATAGTACATGAACAAACTTCCACTCTCTCCACCATATCTATATTGAAATACATCCAATATGATTTCAAGATCGAATAGTTTATTCCCTACAAAAGTTAAAGAGTGCAACCCTCATGATGAACTAACAGAGGAAGGAAAGACAACTCCACACACGTCCGGTTTAATAATCTCCATACAAGATTTGGATCACAAGCACCGAACAAGCAAATCAAGAATTACTCTCTCAGAAGCTAGAGAGGCACTGTCAAACATTGATAACAAAGAAAAATAACCACGCCCACTATCCTAAACACCTTTTCTGCATGGGTGGAGCCTGCCCATGGCTGTCCCAACTGATTCATATAAACCCCCCAACCCAGGATAGCCACTAGCCCTAATCCCTCTCCAAACATAGTGATCTACACCGTTGGACCGATTGTGTTTGAAATTCATAGGTAAGTCTTTAACACATGCTGAATCCAATGGTTTAGATCACTCACAGCGCCTATTATCACGAAGCGTGTGATGCAAATGTACTGTATCAATCAATGGTAGGCCCAACACTTGTCAAACAAGTGGTCAAGTGATGGTGGCAAGGACTGTCTTCATAACATGATATGACCCTAAAATCAGAACAAGAAAAAAAAAAAACATCTTCAATCATCAATAACAAACACTCCTTGCAACTCAATTATGTAAACATCCCTCACTAAGTACTCTTGTATAAACATAACATACACAACAAACCAGATTCCACTCACACTCATACACTAGTAAGTTTCTGGCCATGATTACCATCAGTCCTCAATTCATCATCATCATCATCATCATCATCATCATCGACTTAGCCGAATCCGATCAGAGGCCGGCTTAAAGAATTCAACTAATTAACAATGTAAAAGCCACATCTAACAGACTAAGATTCTCATAATCAAATTCTTGCAGAGTAATTTAATCATCTCATGATCATAAGCTCATTCAAAACCATAAATACTCACTGTTCACCTATTTCATGCTATCCCTAAACGATTTACAAAAGATCCCAAACACTTGATTTCGCTAAAACCATCGCTCCAACCATCAAACTCCTAATCCTCAAAGATTTCCACACAACAGAAACCAATTTCCAAATCACAGCACCCAACTACTCTCTCAACTCGTCTTTTCCCCAAATCCAAACCAGAAAAGGAAGGAAATACAAGGAATCGAGGCGAAGAAAAACAGTTTCATGGAATTTGAAGATTGTAAACCTAATTAGAAAGCAAGAAAGAGAATGAGGGGAAGAAGAATACCTGGGAAGAGGTGTAGGAAACGGCAGCAGCGTTGTTGAAGCAGAGAGCCATCTTCAGTGCATTCCATGTGTTTGTGTTTGTTTCATGGATTACTTCATTTTCCAAGGAATCTCTTTGTCAGGCCATTTAACTAGCAAATGAGAGAGAGAGAGAGAGAGAGAGAGAGAGGGAAATGGGAGGGAATCTTGGCCTGTTAGTTCGGTTGTAACTGCATAGTTGCAATTATTATTTTCACATGCAAGATAGGTTTGAAGATTGGGCACTTTAAAGGGGAATTTAGATATGTTTGTAGGGTTGGAACTTGTAAACGTGTACTTTGGGTCCGGTTCATGGTATACCCGAAACTGATACTGTTAAGGAGAAGGCGGAATTGGATCCGGACTAAGATCCGTTTCAGAACTGAATTCTTAGCTCCCGAATTGGAACCGGAACCAGAACCATATATAGGATGGGTCTGGATTCAGATCTAAGCCCGGGTCTAGGTAGAGAATGATATTTAAAAAAATATGGTATTTAAGAGAGATTTTCGAAAATAAAGGTGATATGTTAGGTCTCGAGTTCACGAGTCCGAACCAAGGTGAAACCGGATCCAGATCTGGACCTATTTACTTAGCGATGCCTAAATAAAGACCCAGACCTGGTTTTTAACGAGACGGAACCTCCGAATAATCGGAGAATCAGGGACCCATTCACATTCCTATATATTTGGCATTTTTATTTCTCTGATAAAAGACCATGAAATTAACGGTTAATATTTAAGCTTAACGACATGTATATGCCGAAAAAAATTAGTTCAATAGAAATTTTTCTATTTCATTGAAAAGGGTATTTTTCCGACCCTTCATGGGAGTTTTTTTCAAAGCGACCGCGAACAATTTATCCAATTTTAAACTTTTGTGAAATCAAAATATAGATTTTACTATAATGTGAAAAATCATTTATGCAATCCTCAGTTTTTTCATAACAGTTGGCCATATGAACTTGACTTTGCCTACTGACACGTACATGGGAGTTGAAGTTGCATGAGATATGGATTTGCTCAAACTCTCAGTGTATTTTTATGAGTTTAGTGAGTGAGTGAGTGCCACCAGAGGGTAGTCTATTAGGTCTAAGACTTAAAAGGAGAGCTGACCAACCATTTTTATGGAACTTGATTAGAGATCTGGGCTTTTGTAGGTAGAAAATGGCCCTATAAGACTATACCATGTGTCCTACTCTACAAATATTGGCTTTGAGTTGGTAATGTTGAGACCTATAATACACAGATACTTTAAAATGTGTAACGTATCATGTCGTAATGTATTCGATATTTTATAGTATGCTAGCATCATTGGCTGTGACTGTGGATCGGATGAAACTAACGTGCGCATGGTGGGTGAGAGTGAAAAGGCCCGGCCACTCTTTGTTAGGGGGCCCACGCCCACAAGTAGATTCAGTCTTAGCCAAATCGATCGAAAGGGGAGGAAGGTGGGCCCACCTTTTCAAGCCCGAAGAAAGGCACCTGCCTCGTCCGAATCAAACATAACTCCAAAATGCATCAATCATCAAAGCTATTCAAAACCTAAAGGGTATTTTGACTTCCACACAACCAAAGGATCTTATTACTGATTATGGAAAGGAGAATTCAAATACTGATCAATAATTGTAAACCCATGATGTAAAAGGATGGCCAATTTTATACTCATTAAACTTGGTGGATCATTTATTTGAATCTAACTCTAAGGATAGCTCAGTTGGCTCAAGACCACGGTTTGCACTTGGATGTTATAGGTTTGAAACTGCACTACCACACTGAGGCTACATGAGATTTTACCTGATTTTTCTTTGGACATGAATGGATTAGTTCAGTCGAAAAGATTGGAAACCCTCCGATAGCAAAAAAAAAAAATAATAATAATAATAATTGAGTCTAATATAAATCTATAGTTAAAATGTCATTAAATTTTAAGACGGGTAAGCAAGGGCTAGGTAATTTGGTGGGGCAATTTTTGGTGTACTCATTTTCTATTAAGGAGACTTCCAATTTGCTCTCTTCATATTGAGATACATTATTAAAGTAGGTCCCATGAGCTGGATTGCATACTTACACATACTGGGAATATGTAATATGTTGGTAGGAGAACATTGGCCCACTAAATAGAGCAAGCAACAACAGGAAAAACTGCTGCAATAGGAGAAAAATTGCAACTAATGTAGGTTAACAGAGGAAAGCAAGAGCTAAGACTTTAGGTGGAGGCTCCTTGGGTTGACCAATTGGGGCTCCTTTGGCCATATGCATTGGAATGACATCCAAATTTCTTATAGAAAGTGAACTTCTCCTATATATATATATTTTCTAACGGAGGGTTCCCAATCCTTTGGCCAGAATTAATCCCTTTAGGTCCAGAGGGAAGTCGGGTAAACTCCCCTGTAGCCCCAGTGTGGTAATGAAGTTTCGAACCTACAACTTCCGGGTGCAAACCGTGGTCCTAAGCCAACTAAACTATCCCTTAGAATTAACTCCCATATGATATTAGTAAAATGAATCTAATGGATTTTACCTTGTGTGTTCCACTAAATGCATGTGACCACATTGAAATCCACTTATGATCTGCGGCTTGATCCATTAGGGGGTCAGTTCGGATCCATGATGCCATGTGGTAGCTGTGTATAGCAAAAATTAAACTTGAGACATGGAATATTTTGGGGGCTTTTTCTCCTACAATGGGACTGTACACTCTCTCTCACTCTGAATGGAATTGAGTGCATTAGAACTCATGATAAAATGTTTTCAACAAACGATCTTAAAGAGGCAAGGGTGAAATAAGGTAGAGATGTAGAAGAGTCGTTGAGTCTTTTAGGACTTAAATTACCACAGTGATGATAGTATATTTATTTACTATATTCCCTTTTAATTCATTTTTTAAAAGAGGTTATTTTATAGACATTTAGGGGTTGTTTGTTTGTACCCATTTAAAACATTTACTCTTACACATTTTTGTCTACTATCATCATTTCTATATTATATGCGTAAATGAGGTATGAAAATAGCATGTTAATGAGGCCATTTTCAGCCCAAATCTTGGCATATGAAAATGTATGAAACCATTCCATATGTCTCGCCTTAAAAGGCACTACTACAACTACCACATCATTTTCATCAGCAATAAGTTGTATCAAAACCCATCAACTGTCTTCTATTTTCTTTTAGTCCCATGGCCCCCAAATTTGCAATTCAACTTTTTTAAAGAGCTAATAAATCCCAAGACATTTACTTTTAGATCTTAAGTTTTCCATAGGTTTTGACAAATATATATGTCAAAAAAAGAAATCCTACAGATCTGATTTTTAGAGCTTTTTTGGGCCCCCTGTTGATGACATGCTCAATATTGTCATATAAATGGTAAACCTCAAAATATGAAGTTCCTAATAGTAGATCCTCACAAATAGCATGAAATATGTGAAAAAACACAAATATATATATATATATAAATATCATTTCCTTATTATCTGCGCTTTTGTTGTCCTTGAATTCATGATCCAAACTATTCAATATTTTCAGAAATATAACAAACCCCCATACTTGAATTTCATATATTAGATCCTCATGAGAAATATGCAAAATAAAAATAAAAAAACCTTAAACCCACATTCTAATATTATGCACTTTCTTGGATCCCCAATTAATGATCCGAACTATTCATTCCAACTATTTCTTTTTTGGGGAAAAGTTTTGAGGTTCTAGAACCCACTAAAATTATACAAAAAATGATATATACCCTTTCTCGCTCCTTTTCTTTTTGCCCCTAAATTATTTACTCAGGTGAAAATGATGCTTCCAAATAAATATGCTAATATGTTTTCACAAATGTAAAATTCCAAGTGCATCAATCCCATTTTCATATTTCACACGTACGTAAAAGACAAACAACCCCTTGAATTATCTACTCGTTGCTTTACCCTTTTAAAAAATACACCTTTTACAAATTGTTATAGAGTCAATTTCATGAAAGAAACAGGCCCACTTAGACATTTTTGCAAATACAGTTGGAGAACTTATAGCTGGTTGGATGTCCAAAAAAAAATTCAATAATCTCAACTTGGTGGGCCATGTGATTGTGATTAAAGGTTCCTTATTCCCATTTCAAGTGGTAACACTTTAATAATAGAAAGAGATAGAGAGTTGGTTGAACCCTCTTTTTAACCAAGGGTGTTGATTCGATTGGCAAACATGAGTGCACGGGTTCCATCCTACAACACCTACCAAAGCATCTTTTCTAAAAGAAAAGAGTACCTGTTTTGAAGTCTTGACTCTTGCCCATACCCGTAGTATGAAATTGAAGCACTCACCTATAATGTCACAAAATATTAGGACCCACAAGATGATGCAAGGAGTCCAGTATCCTCAAAGGCATTGATCTTGAATTGATTTGAATTGATTTTGAGGTGATCCGGAGCTCTGTAGTGGGGCCCACATATCCATCAATCTCTCTCTCTCTCTCTCCTCTGAGGCATTGATTTTGAGGTGATCCGGAGCTCTGTAGTGGGGCCCACGTATTCATCAATCTCTCTCTCTCTCTCTCTCTTAAGATAAGATCTATTATCAAATGATCGGATCATGAACCAACTTTTATTAGAGTAAAATATGGAGATAACCCATGCGTATGAAGGGGGTTTATTTAGAGGGTCAGATTTTCAATAAATGTGTTTTAGCGTGAAGTTTGACTCCTTTAATCAAGGATTTCTCTAGGTGAAAGCTTGAGGGCGTAATTGTGCAAGCCCTATATGACAGAAATAAAATTGAAAAAAGCGCTTGAAATCCTAGATGATCGATGCGAGGATGTTTGGTGCAGCGATGTTTCAGCGATGAAACAAGACTTTTTTATTTGATTTTCTGTAATAGGTGGAAATTGCAAGTCGCAACATCTCTTGGGCAGGAACGGAAGAGCTGCCAAAGATGAAATGCGGCAGGTATACAAACACACCCTAAGAAAATGTTGTTGGCAATTATGCTGACCTTTTTTTTTTTTTTTTTCTAAATCTCTCGAAGGTGAGATTATTGGAGATGGCTATTTTCTTATACAGGATTCTTATTTCGTATTTGCAAATCTTTGTGATGGACTTAATTTCTGCAAAATCTACTCTAATTTTTATGCTATTTTGTTCACATCAAGAAGATTTCTTGTTGATTTTAGGAAGTGGAGAGAAGAATTTTGATGCCAGTACCAAAAGGTGCAAAATTCTCTAATTATATATAGCACTAAAGCCGCCCCCCCCCCCCCCCCCCCCCCCCCTCCTTTTTTTTTCCTTCTTCTTTAGGAAAATTGTATCATGAAAAAAGGGCACTTTTCAATATATCTTCATTTCTTGTCTTTAACTATTTGTGAAAAAAAAATGCCTAAAAAATGTTCAAATCAATTTCTGTTTTGACAGTAGGGCCTATTGAACAAGTTCCATAAACAATGTCCAGTTAGAACTTTTCAAGAGGAATGTAGAGCAAATCAAGTTTAAGAACAACAGAATAAAGCAAAAGCAAAATTAGCACATTATGGACTCCACTTGTATAGCATTTGATCCATACCAAACAAAAGGAAACAAAAACCAAAACCCATACATCATCTGCTAGGAAACAAGGATACTTTGGCACAAAAGCCAAACATAGGACAACTTCATGGATGGTACCAAAGTATTTTGGCACAAAAGCCACACATAGGAAAACTTCATGGATGGTAACAAAGATACTTTGGCACAAAGGTTAAGACATAGTACAACTTTATCAATGGTTCACATTCAGGAGAGATGGAACAGTACTTGCCATACATTTGAAGACAATTGTGGATTATGCACCACATTTTACATGGTTCCCTTCTTGAGTATATGATTTGTAATTTGGGATCTAGCTTGATTCAAAAATTGGATAGAGTAGGTTCATTTGATCAAGTTGCATGAACTAATTCATTTACACCCAAGCTGTAAGTTTATTACTCAAGCCCACATCTAAAATTCAAGCCACTCAGAATAGCTGTTTGTTCTTCTTTATATTTACTATTGGCCAAATTTTACTTAAATCGGAGTTGGACTTACAATCAAATTAATCACATGTAAAACACATGATTGAAATAAATAAATAAATAAAAAGTCTAATCCATGTTTTATAGGTGATCAATCCCAAGGTGGGCTTAACTCTAGCTGAAGTTAGATGACATGGACAGTGCTAATAGATAGGGGTACGGTAATTTAGAGTAGCTTGGATTTTAGGTAAGCCCAACTTATGGTTTTATAGTGCTCATTGAACCTTCTTTCACCGTTGGATTGAGTCTTAAAAAAATTTAAGATGCGACTAAATTTTAAGCCGGTTAAATCAAGGGCTAGGATAATCTAATGGGGTTGATTTTTGTAACCCCCTTGACCATAAAGACACTTTTCAATTTGCTCTACTCCCATTGTTAGATTAACATCTATGTAGGGCCCACAAGTTGGATGCTCTTAGGTTTAAAATTCCTTCTTTTTTCTTTTTTTTTTAACCTACTTTACCCAAAAATTTTAGGAATTCAATATAAGGAGGGCAAATGGGCGCTCATGCACTAGAAGAATCTCACAAAAGAAGAAGAAACCTCACTTTAGTTGGTTGATGAATACCTTAATTCAATGCCTTGTATGCAATCATCCAACAAGGGGCCCATTTTCAAGTGCTAGAACAAGGTTAAGATGTTTAATTATGGGTGGGCTGGCTCCTGGCTCCAATGAGTTCAACCTCTCTGCAAGCTGATTCTAGTTTGTGGCAACAAATCAATAGTATATGATAAAGAAAACACAATAGGTCATCACCTAGTGCAGTTCGGCCGAAGTAGGGGTCAGGTCGCCAAAGGGTTTAGATAAAAAAACAAACCTATCATTTGATAATTTTGCACAAAATGGCTGCTCGTAGGTCTGTAAACCCTAAAAATCGAATGCATAATCTTATATGGTGGGCCACTGGGCCTGTTAATTTATGTGGGCTTAGAGGAATGGCCCTCTAATTATAACAGCAGAGTGCAGATCTCTGCCATCATAAGTGGGCCCTTCCATCATGATGAACATCCTAGCCTTGTCCCGACAAGCTGTGTCAGCTTAAAAGAAAAAAGGTGTAAAGTATAATTGCTATCTTTGTGGAGGGCCACAAGGAAGCAAAAGAAGCAGGTCAACTGGGGCCCACAAGGAAGAAAGGAGTGTGAAATGGACTAGCAATAAGCCATTATTAAAACTTGCAATAATGGTGGATTGCTTGTAACACCTTTCTTCACATTTTGGTTATTCACTTATGTTTTATTTATTTTTGGGAGACAGTTATAGAAGTCTTAGGCCACCTTTTGTCAATTCTGGATTAGTGGGCTCACAATAAGAGATTATATAAAAAAAACTACAGGATTATAAGAAAGAACAAGTTTTGAATACAGGAGGCACTTTGGAGTTGATTTGATTTGGTGTAATAACTTACTATCAAGGTTTTCAAATCCTCTCCTATCCACATGTACCCGGTAAAATTTTAGAAGGTGGCCAACGAAGTTAAGGTCAAACACAAAACCTCTTCGCTTCCTAAAGTGCAGAGTCTTTGGCACTGAGCTACCACTCGTTGGTTTCGTTATTTTTTTCTATTAGAAACTAGGGGATGGTTTTTAACACACTTCGGGTGTTTCCGGGGGCCAAAACCAAAACCTTCTGTTACAGCTGATATACTGGTACTACACTAATATATAAGTTTGTTTTGGCACTTTTTCACTAATAACAGAAGGGGGAAAAAAATGCAAATCTTGGTTTTTAGTATGCTTTTGGAGTGTATTAGATGTGAATAAAATAACATAATAGGATAGGAAAGTGGTGAGAATAGAGTTGTAATACATTCTCTGGACTGAAACACAAACTCTGCATCAATGATGGCCAAAACCTTTACATATTGGAAAATCAAACTTCGTTTCTGTTGATGAGTTTTAAGGTCATGTACTAAGAAATGGGTGAATGATTTTATTGGAAATGGGTGTGAAAGTTAAGCTATGGGTGGAAACTGATGTGTTTTTTTTTTTTTTTTTTTGTTATTGTTGTTGTTGTATATCCTAGATAAAGGGTTGAGACCAAGCAGTAAGGAGTAAGGGCTGAGATTCTTATTTGCACCCGCAAAGAGAGAGAACCCGCACAAGCAAGGAGTAAAACTCATACATGTAAGGAGTGGCGGTAGACCAAAGTCGATCCCTCGACATCCGGGTAAGAGGTGGTGTTTGATTGGGTTAAAACCCAAACTGAAACAATTTAGTAACTGGGATTGTTTTCCAGACAAGAATGCTACTACCACCAGCATATAAACAGGTCAACCTGGCCCAATCTGTATAAATCAATTTGGGGTGGGTTGGGAATTAAAAATCCACAAATCAAATCCCCGTATAAAACTGCTTAAATCGTCAATATTATTTTTCAAATCTCTAACACTAAATTAAATATAAAACCCTAACCTAGTCTAAGCCTTAACCAAAATCCCACTCAAACCCAAATCAGAACCCCCATTCAAATCCAAACCCGCAAAAGTTATCCACCTTAATCCAAGCCCAATGTACCCTAACCCACATGGTCACACCCCAACCAACCAACAATCCGTACCCGCATATAAGAGTTTGGACAAACAGCCATGCAAACAAAAGCTTTTAGTAAAGACAATCGTACCCGCATCCCATGGTGATGTGGCAAACCGTGATTGATCCACTGATGATCACCGTGGGTGAAAAGCCTCGTAGAATCCCGATTCTCCAATTGATGTCCCCCACTTCGGACAAACAAACCTCACTCATTGATGGATGTGGCAACATCAAGATTGTCTTGAAAGAAACCTGCTCTTATGTAGGGATGTAAATGAGTCCCTGATTCTCTGATTACCCAAAAGTTCCAATCCCAAAAAATTGGGTTTAGGTCCTTATTTAGACCCGATATGTAAACGAGTTTGGAACCAATTCATTCCACTTTGGTTCTAACCCGTGGACCCAAGACCAGACATTGCCTCAATTTTCGAGAACCTCCTCTAATAACTATATTTTTCCCTTATCACTCTCTACTTGGACCCCTCCCATTTACAGTTCCGATTTCATCTTCTCATTAACGGTTCCGGTTCCGATTCCGGTTCCACCTTTTCATTAACCATTTTGGGTCTACCATGGACCCGGACCGGAACCGATCTGTTTACATCCCAAACCTTATGGAGTGCTTCATTTCCCATTGAATCATGTTTCTACTTTCCAACGAATCTCCTCATTCATGAAATAAAAAATAAAAATAAAAAAGATCCTCCTTCATAGAACTGATATTTGCATGCAAACCAAAAGAACTAGAATTATCTTTAAAAAACACTGAAACAAGAATTCACAGCCAAAGTCTTTCATTAACAAATGGAACTGTGAATTACGATGCTTATATTAGTTTAGAACACTGTAAATAACCAAAAAACACATCTGAAGATCGATTGAGCAAAGGGAAGAAATCAAACGTAACATTCTAGTGATTGGATTCAAGGAATGGCAGCAACTGTTAGAAAATCAAAGACTTCATCTAATGCACATGTTAATCTCAATCATGACACTAGTAGCAGGTGCAATAAAATCAATCCCAACTTGATCACCAGAATCATTACATTTCATGGTTTCTTAAAACTGGAGGAAAATTAAATGGTGTACCTTCCAAAAATTTTCTCCATCACTCAACCAACAGTGTGAGGTTTATAACATCCTCCTTTATGTCCATTTCATACTCATTAGTTGGCTGATCTTTGAAACACGCAGACCCTTGAGCAAACATCTGAATTCTGCATATAGTTCTTAAACACCCCCATTCCCGGGCGAGAAAATTTATGCCCACAAATAAGATAAAGCCCATCGAGAAAATGGATGAAGGGACAAACAATTCCTTTACTTACAGCATAGACCCAACACGAATTATATACAATGATTTTTACCTGTATTTAATGGAGAATCCCTGATGCTTTTGGATTGTGTTTGGGACAGCTGCCAATTACCATCTGCTTTCTTCTTGCGCCGACCTTGTTGAGATGAACGAGAGTGGTAAGAATAAATAGCAAGATCGTTGAGATCTTGCAATGGTGTGAGACCCTTCACGACTTCATCCATTGAGGGACGAGATTTGGGGTCCCTGTTGAGGCAATAGTACGCTAACTGAGCAACCTTCTGCACTCCCTTAATGGAATAGTTGAGCTGTAATCGTGGGTCTACAATCTGGAACAGCTTTCGTTTATCTCCCAAGTATGGTCTGGCCCATGCAACAAGATTTTGTTCCCCACTAGGCCGGTTCTTATCCATCGATCTTCGACCAGTTAAAATCTCAAGTAATACAACTCCAAAACTGTAGACATCACTCTTAGATGTCAAATGCCCTGCATGAGAGGGAACCAGGATTGCAACTGATGCTTTTTAAGAAGAATCTTCAGAGATTTAATATATATATATATATATAGAGAGAGAGAGAGAGAGAGAGATGCTTCCTTTCTTCTGGTTTTGTCACAATCATGCACAAACATTCCAAGGACAGAACTGATAGAAAACACTAATGTTGTTACGAATATGTGCATTGACAATGTGCAATACTATGGTACAACCACTCCCCACCCAACCACAACCAAAATAATAATAATAACAAAAGAAAAAAAGATCGAATCAACTCAAGCATGGTTACTCTTGCAACCACTACTCTGCAAACCCACATTAGAACTTTCCATTGAATTTAATGAACCACTAGAGCAGAGGGCTTCTTTTTCTTCCAAAATTTGAAAATTTCTGTGGTTCCTCTTTTTCTATTTTTTGCTAAGAAAGCGGGGTAGAAGAGACAGTACAGAGCATATGGTAGAAGGGGAGATGCATGTAAACCACACTACTATAAATAACCATTCTAGTATGTATGCCTATAACTGTAACCATCACCTAATTACACGAGATGACTACATGAGTATATAAAGGTGTACACTAACACAACTTAATAGCTTACTGTAGCTAACCACCAGTACTATAGCTATCAACTACTGTTTTTGCCTTTCTATTTTTTCACAATTAACAAAACCTCACTTCTTTCCTCAAATAAGCAAAGGCAGGTGGGACTTAGAAACTGTAAAAGATAAATTCATTACAAATTTAGATTTTTTAAACTAAACTAAACTTCAAAATATGTTTAAATTTTTTGGAGTTCAAGTCCACTAGATAGTTGAGAAAATGAGACGTCAATGATAACACTGAACTCCGAGAATCCAAAACAACTTATCTACGAACGTGTGGCTAAAAATCAAACACCATCTTCCCATCCCATTTCCAATGCACTCAGCAAACGTGTGAAAGATGTGACAGTCCCACTTTCAAATGAACTGCCCAAGAAAGAAGGCTGCCCCCTCAATATTATGGGCTCTCTATGGAAATTATGGTATTCCTTATCAAATGCCTCCAAACATCCATACTAACGATTCAGAACTTACTGGCCTGATGATTGTCTACTTGGATTAGAGCCATGTGACATAGGGGTGGTGCATCAGATATACAACTTGTGTGGCACAGAAGCAAGGCCACATGGAGACAATGTGTAGGATTATGAGATATCTATGGCTCTACAAGTATGCACTCCAGCAATAATTATTCAAGAGGGTAATTTGGCGTAGGAATAACATATTTGGAATGGTAGGATGGTATGTTTGGAACAGTGTGACCTGTGTTACCTTGGTCAAAGTTCATTATTGAGGGAGCCATGCAATGTGCAGACAAAATGCATGGTCAACTTCTCATTTGATAAAGCATAAGGCTTGGTGAAGACTCTGTTCAATGAGTTTTTTCTTCTTTTAAGAACTCTTTTTTCCCGAACTGTAACTTACGGCAGTGACATTGCTGGAGTCAGAAAGAGAGATCATGTGCCCAGCACACAAGGTGTTAAATATCAGCCCATTACAGATATATAGTCTGTAAGTCGAATATTGGGCCTAATGTCATGTAATAAGATATATCATCAAAAATTGAATGCATAGGCATTAATCATGTATCTTTTTTTTTTTTCCTAAATATCAACAGGTACAGACAAATCAAGACATGCCAATTTCGTTAAACAATGGAAGTCATTATATAAACCATGCCAGTCCTATTTTGGGTTCAATACATGCAAAAGTACACATGCATATACATTTCTCCCGATTCCCGTACGAGCATGTACCACATGAACATTCTTTTAAGTTACAATTACCACTGCAAGGAGCACCTTTTTGAGGTATTTCCTAGCTTTTCAAGAACCAACTAAATACCACTACTATAACAGTTTACCTCTTTCTGTGGGCAACAGAAACTGAAATCATGATGCCAACAGTGCGACCTTTATTTTTTTTTATTATTTTTTTTTTTTTGAAAGATCAGCAGTGCGACCTTATATTCTGAAATGTAGCAATGACACTCAACTGAACTTTTTACAGTTACTACTTCGCGGGGGTATCATTTCACATCATAAAAATGACCACATACCTGTCATCACATACTCTGGTGCAGCATAACCATATGTCCCCACTACCCTAGTAGAAACATGTGTTTTGTCCCCCTGGGGCCCAGCTTTTGCCAGCCCAAAATCCGAAAGCTTTGCATTAAATTCCTAGAAAAGGAAGCTTCATATTGTAAAGGCAGAAGGATACCAATCATGATAGTGAAAGTAGGAGATTTTGGCACATACCGAATCTAGCAGAATGTTGGATGTCTTGAAGTCCCTGTAAATGACAGGTTCAGTTCCACCATGGAGAAAGGCCAGTCCTTTAGCGGCACCAAGAGCAATCTTTAACCTGCTGGACCATGGAAGAGGTAAAGCCCCTACAACAGTTTGAAAAAAAAAAAAAAAATCAGCGTGATATTTGAAGATACTGATCCCTGTAAAAAAATTTAGATAATGCTAGAAAGCTGTGCAGTATCATCAATCATCTTTTATGTATTTATGCTACAGAACCCTAGCTAATTTGAATTAGTACATACCGCTTAATGGAGAAAATAACAGCAAGAATTGATATTTCTACCATTTTTTTCCGCAAATTATTATTATTCAGGTGCTTATGACAGGTTGACCTGGGTTGTCAAGTAAGTTAATCGAATCATTCCCTGAAATGCATCAACCATATGTAAGATACCATGTACCAACCTAAAAGCTTAAGCTGGTAGGTGGAAGGCCCAAACAAGTATATGAAGCTCTATCAAACCCATTGCTTGGGTGATGTGGGATGTGGGACTTCCGTCACTTTCCCAACACTCCCCCTCACGTGCAGGTCCAACAGATTTCTTGGATAGGCCTGCCACGTGAGCTATATTAGAACGACAAGAACTGACTCTGAAACCATGTAAGTTTCCATGTACCAATCTAAAAGCTTAAACGGGTAGGTGGAAGGCCCAAATAGGTATATGAATCTCTATCACACCCATTACTTGGGTGATGTTGGCTGTGGGAATTTCCCAACACTATAGAGGTCGGGATTGCAGCGGGGACCACAAAAGCTAAAACAACAGTCCCCAGTGTATACTAACCCATAATTGTAAATTAATATAATTTTCAATCATAGAGATGATTGCACAAGAGAAGAATAACTGTCGTTCCCCTTGTGTGGGTTGACAAGTTTATATAATTCTGGAGAATCCAGTCAAGGCTACAGTTAAGACCTAATCATTGCAAAGGAAATTACAATGAATTTGAACAAGCATCTCCTATCTATTTATAGTATGCAATTATCTTAATTTACAATTATGGCTTAGCATACAAATGGGACCACTGTTTTAGCTTTTGTGGCATAGCTATTAATTTCATTTCGTTTTGTTTCGGCCAAAATGGCCGAAATTTTTTGTTTCGGTCAAGTGGCTGAAATAAACTTTTTGGTTTGAATTTCGGTCAATCTCGGCCGAAATTAGGGATTTTGGCCGAAATGGAATTTTACATAATTATTTTTTTTTTTTACTTTTTTACACATATTTTGTATTTCTTATATTTTCACAAAAATATAATTCCAAAAAAATCACTCTAACGGATTAAATCTATATTTATTACTTTTTCTATTTTTTTTACTTATATATGTATATATATTATGTTATATTTTCCATGAAATGCAATTTCAAAAAGTTTCGCCGAAATCCCGAATCGGCCGAAACTTTTCATTTTGCAGGCAAGAGCGAAATGAGGTCCGAAACGATATTAACAACTATGTTTTGTGGTCCCCTCTGCACTCCCATCTATACATTTGCAATTAGCACAGGTTATTAACTGTTGCTTAATCGACAAAATATACTTAAAAAAAGACAATAAATTATACACAGACTTAATTTAAGGAAGAAGCATTCCCATACAAAAATAATGGCCCTAAGAATTCCTTCCTTGGTTAGTCAATCAGCCATCTAGTTCTGCCTCTTTCTACATGGCGGAGTCAAACAAACAGAAAATCGCATCTCATTTTTTAAATTAAGGGTCTAAGAAACTAATTTTCTTAAGTTTCTCATTATGAAAAGACTACCCAAATAGATCAAGGATCAAATTCTCAATCCTTCTATCCATGCCTTTATTTCTGCCTCATTCCAATCACCTCAAAGAAAGTCATAAAAATTAATTTCTTATTTTTTCTAATTCACCTCCAAGCACCCAACTACAACAGAAAGACCTAGTATTCCTTCAGTTTCTCGGTTGATATTCAACTTCCAAACATGGAAGCTGATATACTCCGACATCATTTTTCAACCAAGCATTGCTTTACCCCTATATCACCTCTTTCCAATCCCTTATTATCTTTGGTATGTAAGGTACCACAAAAAAGCTCACCCTTACTGAAGCCCTTTTCAGCAAGTGATCTTAATAATAACCACCATTTTCTTAATAGTAATAATAATTTTATTAAAAGAAGAACGAAAAACAACCATAAAACCACCAATTGAAAAAGAGAAGCCATAAGAATATTTTAAAAAATGACTATTTTCCTTTTTTTCATATGTTCTTCTAACTTCTAAGTTCTTCGCCAACCCTTCTTGGAAAACCTCCAGAGAGCTACTAGACCCAAATATGAAGCATATTCAGCATGGATAGAGAAACAATCCATCATTTCCACAAGCTTCTAGCACATGAAACAAAGGTAAGGTAGCTACCTCGAAGATGCAGGTTTCAACAATAAGTACTTTTGAGTGATTGTTGCCCCAGAAAATGCCTCTTCTACGGGTTGAATTGGCTCCAGCCAAACATGAAAGACGAGCCACATTACCACCATCCTACTTTCTCTGGTTTCATTTACAAGAGTAATGTCCAGAGAAGGCACTCCTTATAAATTAGGGCACATACATGGACAAGCACACCACCACCACCATCACCCTCACTGAAGCCCATTTCAGCGAGTGAATCTTAATAATAACCACCAATCTTAATAATGCCTATCAAATTATAGATGTTATTTAGTAACCAAGTCTTCTCGACAGTTCGCGTCAGTTCCTTTAGTACCACTATTTGACTCATCAGAACTTCCCCAATGGAGTTGCCATAGACATCAACTTGCTCTAACTTCTCTTCTTCTCTCTATTTCTATGGTTAACGACTCACATTCTGCCTCATCATGCTCTTCAACCTCTTGTTCTTCTTTCACATGTACTGAAGCTTTTGGAGGTCGGCGTGGGAATTGAAATGGCAAGTGAACCTTCCGTTGTGGGCATTGAAATAACACACATGCGAATTGTTCGTTATTGGCTCATTACTAGATTGGAAACTTGATCCCATATCTTGACTTGATTTTGGACTTGTGTACTTGTACTCGGCAACAAAGACGATTGATCAATCCCCATAAAAAATGCAAGTTGTTGAGCTTGACAGTTGGCTATCTCTTCCATGGATGAAAATAGCGGCCGCTATGCTACATCGGCCGTAGCGGCCGCTACGGGACCGCTATGGGGTGAGAAAAATTCCTACTTTCCAATTTTTTTTAAAATGCATAATAAGACTTATTTCTTTTCTTCTTCTCTCCAAATAACATTTCTACACAACTCTTCTACCCTTTTATGTTCAAAAGAACACCAAAAAGCATATGATCTCGCCGAATTACAGTCGATTAGAGAGTTCTTCTCAATGATTCTTCTCTAAGTACATCCTATTAGACACCCCCTTTGGTAGATGTATTTTTTTCTCTAGGTACTCTTAAGTCTTGATTTCATGACATGGTTTTTTCTTTTATAAGCCTTTCATTAGTTTCTAAGTTAGTATAACTAAGCAACATGAACAAATGTGAAAAAAATGATCATTACTATTATTTTCTATTTATACAGCGATACAAGACCTCATACAGTAAGGGGACCGCTACGCCCTCTTACCTTAGTTACTTTTGCAAAAAAAAAAAAAAAATACATTTTCTTTCATTTTACAATTTTCTGGATTTTCTGGAATTTTTTCAGATTTTTTTGGCGATTTTTTCAAATCGCACCGCTATATATCCCTGCTACGTAGCGTTTTGGCGGCCCGCCGTTACCGCTATTTTCATCCTTGATCTCTTCCACTTTTAATGCATGTTGCACCACCCCATCAATAATCTCAAAGTCTTGAAAAGCTAAGAGATGTTGTATGTCCAATCTAAGACATGATAAAACATGCAGACTACAACATCCTTTGGCTCGTCCAAGTCACACCTTGGAGGAGAAAGAATCTTCTGTCTACTCAGCCACTGATTTCTTCCTCTGGTTTAAATCTTAAAGTTTGGATAACAAATCCCTTTGAAACTGACCAAAATAAATTTTTGTTTCATCAGATTCCACATTTCTGCACATGTTTCCACTATAAGGCGGCTGATATGCCTTCCACATTAGCTTTTTTTATATATACTTGGTTACAACTATTCATTTGATTAATCAAATACAAACATTTGTTTTCAATGGCATCCATCCTCTTAAAACATTTGATTAATCAGAAAACAAAGATTTGTGGCACAATCCAATGCTGAAGGAAAAAATAAGGATATGGCACTTGCCACACGTGAAATGTTGTCTATATGTTTACTCCTACAAGAAATGGGTTGTTCTTGTCTCTCTGCCCATGAGTCCTCAGTATGATAACCAAGCAACTATTCATATTACTAGCAATCAAATCTTCCAAACAAGAACCAAGCATGTCAAAGTGGACTGCCATTTTGTGCAAGAGAATGTTTCCCTCAAACAAATTGCTCCTGAATATGTTTAGTCCCAAACCATTTTGTGGATTCCCCCACTAATGCTGGAGGACAAAATCTCGTACTGGTTTTGTTACCAAGTTGGGCATGTGGTAATGCTCCAACCTGAGGGACTGTTGGAAGACATGTGGTTTTGCAGAGACCCATAAAGATGGAATTTATATTGGCATAATATCAGGGAGGATGCTAGATAATTATCTCTTTTTAATCTTTGATTGTAATTAGGTTGATTGATTTCAATTAGTGTCCCTAAAATTGTATTGTTTTTGTAATCACTGTACATGGAAAGAATCATCCACAAGAAGAGGTGTCTATCACCCTGACAGGCTATCTCATTCTTGCCATTCTCCATTCTCCTTTCATTATTTTGATAATAATTCTAGCAACAGCAACAACAACCAACTCCAACACAGGTCGGTACTCAGTACTCTTATCATGTTTTTTCCTTGCCCAAATGCACTCTTGATGCTGATCCTCCTATTTGTTTTGATGTTCTTTGTCAATAAAGCATTCAGGTTCTCTAACAATCTCCATCCACATAAGCTTATTAAGAACACTCAATTCTTGTCCCACAATCTCTCAATACCAAACTCAGCACACGCACACACCTTTCAAGCTTCATGGCGTTTTTCCAATTGATAAGGTGGTATTTCTTTCCATTCATGTCAGGGTTTTAGGAAACAATACGATCACCCACACTCCTGAGCTTTGCAGAGTTTTGATAGATTAGGTGGCAGTTCCATTTCTTGCCACTCCCTGCCTACAGCACAGCCCTTTGGAATTATAACTGTATCTACCACCATTGCTGGAATTTTAAGAAACAAGTCCTGCAGATGAAGTTCAATAGTTGTTTTTATCAAAGTAATGTGTACTGGCACAAAAGATCAAGCCTTATATACATTACAGTTTCTCCTTTCTTTCCTCAGGCACCGGCTTTTTCACTTTAGATTCTTAAAATTGAAGACTGCCTACCTCCCCTCTTTTGTGGAAGAAAAAGGTTCAATTTAGCAAATATAACCACTTTCCTCTACAGACCAGATTTCTTCACATGAACAACAGGACATGCATGATGCTGGAAACATAGATACAAGAAATGGGTAAACCTAAAATGCTATTGTTTAAAGTTTAACCCAATGAGAAAAGAAATCCTTAAATCGTTATATCATTCTAACTATCTAAAGAAAGATGCAACCAATTATAAAACACCCAAGATAAAAAAATGTGAAGAGACTTACAGCAAAAAAAAAAAAAAATGGAGAAGAGACTGGCATACCAAAAGGTGATCCAGAAAAATAATCACCCTTCAGCAAATCATATATAAAAATGAGACTGAAAAGGTACAAAATTTAGTCTCACAATGGATCGATGGCCAATGTACATAAGACACCCAAAGAAGAGTGTTTTTTTCCTTCTCTTTTAGCAGAAAATGATAGGTAAGAGAATTTATGGTTATCATCCATAGGGCAGGGCAGCATGGATATCAAAAATCACATTAGATAAATTTTGTCTCTTCCCTCCCCACCCCAAAATCATTATAAGCATGTATCCAAAATTGTTTTAGGGTGGGAATTTCAGAAGGAACAATAAAAGAGAGCCCCACCAATTTTTCAAAACTTCATAGACTTTATACTCAATAAACCCACTCTACCAGAAATTTAATTGCAAGATGAACCAAAAACAAAGAAGAGGTAATATGCGCACTTCTGAACAAATGGTTTTCAAGGCTTCCTCGCTGCATGAATTCATACACAAGAAGCCGCCTATCGTCCTCAATGCAGTATCCAATAAGCTTAACAAGATTGGCGTGGTGGAGCTGCCCAAGAAAGTGGACTTCTGCCTGCATTTTAGGAAAATAAGGAATATGACAACTGCTCACTATTCAACCATCTCAAGCTCCAAACACCCAAATAACAAAACAGACAATCTACTGACCACCCACTCCCTGTGGCCTTGAAGACCATCCGGCTTCAGGCTTTTGACTGCCACAGTAACACCTGTTCCTGGTCTGGCAGGGGCAGTTCCATTCTCTTCAATCCACCCTTTGAAAACATACCCGAATCCGCCTTCCCCAAGAATGCTATCAGGTCTGAAGTTCCCAGTAGCAGATTTGAGCTCCTGAAAAGTGAACTTAAGTAGCTGAGGAACATCTTTCTTCTCGGGCCCAGGCGGATCGATGACAACATCTGTTGAGGCCTGAGCATCTTGAGGGACAGCAAGCTCCCTGTTGCTAGCATTCAAATATCTGGTCTCGGTCACTGCAGAGAGTGAAACCAAGTGTTAGATATCCAAATTCACTCCAATTGCTGAAACCGACTTGATTAAGAACAAACAAATTCTATGAGGTTCCAAAATAAATAAAAAATTGAAATCTTTTAGTAAGAAGTCAGTGAAAAGACATCCAAATAAACCAGCATCTAATGCATTGCAACAAACTCATTGAATATATAGAAATTTATAGACAAGGAGAAAATGAAGATTCCCATTTCCTTTACCTTTGTTGAAATCTCAACGAATTCAGCAAAAAATAGCAGGTGGGAATGAGACCCATATCAGAAAAAAAGGGCCAAATTACAATCATTCTACCTAAAGAACATGATCCGAAGAAAGCAACTTCGGTATGAAGCTTGTATCAGAAAAACAAAGAAGAAAAATTCAAACAAACAAATAAAATAATTTTACCAAGAAAGCAAGTGGGCATGAAACTCATATCATAAAAAAACCAGACCAAAATCATTCCTACCAAAAAACACTTCTACCGAGGAAAGGCATGAAACCCATATCAGAAAAAACCAAACCAAAATCATTCTGCCGAAAGAAATCGACCCAGAAAGCAACTGGATATGAAACCCATATCAGGAAAAAAAACCAAACTAAAATCATTCCACCAAAAGACTACGACCAAGAAAGCAACTGGGTATGAAACCCATCTCAGAAAAGACCAAACCGAAATCATTCCACCGAAAGAATTCGACCAAAGAAAGCAAGTGCGCCGCAAACCCATATCAGCAAAATCCAAACCAAAATCATTCCACAGAAAGAATTCGATCAAGAAAGCAACTTTATACAAAACCCACATCAGAAAAACCAAAAGAAATCTTAAAACTCGCATTTTAAGAACGAATCCAGCCTATATAGCAAGTGGGTGTCGAAACCCACACCACAAGATCAAAGAAAAAGCCATGTCTGAGATTGAAGAACAACAAAAAAGCAGACAGACCTGCGTCGTAGACGAGACTGGTTCGAGGGATGGTATTGGGAGAGTCTGTTGATGAAGAAGAGCTGCATGCTCCTTTCACTCCGCGCTTGAGGGCCGCCCAGCACCCACACTTGTTAGCCATCTCTCTCTCCCGCCTTTCTCTTCTCCTCATCAACCTCAGAAGAAGCTTTTGCTGGTTTTGAGATTGCCCAAATAAAGAAGAAAGGACTGAGATGAGCTAAAGCATCATGACAAGGAATCAAAGAGGGAGAGAAGAGAAGTGAAGTGAAACAAGCAAAGAGGGATTTTTTGTGTTGGTGGAGGTGGTGGTGACTGTGAGAGGATATGTTTGGGATTGGAGGGATGATGATGGTCATCATCACCACCACCATCATACCAGCATGTACAAACATCACTTTTCCCACCATCCTCTCTCTCTCTCTAAAAAGCTCTTTTTTTTTTCTTTTCTTTCTTTTGATGATGCGCTCTCTCTCTCTCTCTCTCTCTCTCTCTCTCTCTCTCTCCCACTTGCTTTGAGGCAACTGTGTCTCTGTAGTATCACTGGAGGGTGAGTGAGACTGAGTGCAGCACTGCCAATTCTTTTGAATTTTCTTTTTGGATGGAAAGACTTATCAGTATCAAGACTGTGGGGGCCAATCTACAGGGTCTAAATTTGGGACCCACTGATGATGGGTAGAAAGCTATAAATCAGGTGATGGAAGACAAAAACATGGGAGTAGAGTACCTTTCCTATGCCTTGAACCAACAAAAAGAAAATTGGCTTGTTCATCATATGCTTGGTCTTGTGTGTTGAATATTGTTGGAAATTTGTGGGTTGATTGGGATGGAATTGTACAATGTTTACTGCACTTTCAAATTATTTCTTCCTGTTAACTTAATATGGTTACAAGACACCTACTAATTTTCTCCAACATTATCCATCCTCTATAATTCTCAGTTTTGTGCTTAGGCTTCCTTCAACCCTAGTACCTTCACTTTTCTATTTCTTCAAATTTATTCAAGGTTTATCTTCATCTTCTCAGTGACGTTATCATCATTAAAGCCTTACCCCAAGTATGTTGGGTTGGCTAAATGAATTTTATTTCTCCATTCTCATCTATCCTCCGTGTGAGATAGGTTGTGCTTCCTCAAAATCTATCATTGCCATTTTTATTTACTTTCATCCATCTCCTCTTCGGCCCACCTATTTTCTTTGGTAGGCAAATAACATGCATAGAGAGAATTTTCCTCAATAGCGTTATTCTTGACACTTTTCATCTGTGAATTGTTAATGAACCCGCTTCATTCGGCATTCGCCGACTCTATCTGATCCAATATCTCTATGAAGCATGAGTTCTATAACAAGGTATGGAGCCTATGAATCTATTCATTTTTTTTAATTGTTCAGTCATTGGATCTAGAAAGAATATAGAAATAGAAATAGAAATAGAATAAGGGCCCGTTTCGAATGAAGAAATAATCAAATACTTTTCCCAGATATCTCAATTGGTCAAATTCAAACCAATTCTATCTTCATTCATTTTTTTAATGAATGCTCGAAAGAACCGCTTGAAATAATGAATATTATTTTGATTTCGAGACAAAAGAACTTGACCTCATTGCATACATCAAAACCATTGTAAACAAGACTTTCTTAATTTATCACCCATTAATTGTACCTCTAAATGCTCTTGAAAATGCATATATTGGTTCCATTGTTCCTAGTTTTATCACAGATCCATCTCAATATCTTCATCTTTTGTTCTGCTTACTGTACTCATTTTGTGCATGTGTTGCTTCTTGATTGGTTAACATTATGCTCCGTAAGTCATAACTATTTAATCGATGCAATGTAAGATCTTCCCATTAATCTTGCTGGCACCACGATCACAACACACTTTAAAAATTAGTCTCCACTTTAATTATCCCTCTCTTATCCGTTGTTCAACATCTTCCCCAATATCTCTATCCAAACCAATTATTAAGTCAATTTATCAAAATGAATCTCTTTATGATATCTATTGAGCTTCAATTCCCATTGGAGTTTCAGTTCTTTTCCCACCCCCTCCAAAGTTCCCTCCAAAGTTACAATTCATATATTCTTTCTTCATACCACTTATTTTAAAATCCTTAAATGTTAAGGTCTTCCTCAATCTCTTAAGTTTCGTATTCACGTCATCTTTCACATCATCCACCGGCACTATATTATTTACAAAAAAAAAAAAAAAAAAAAACCCTTACATCTAGGCATCTTCCTAATGACAATGGTACCCAAAGGTGCACTACGGCTGATTCTTCTATCTTTCATCTCCTTTTCTACTTTCTTTTGTGGATGATGAGGGCATGTAATGCAAATTGTTTCAAGTTATGTTTTTGTAGGTGGATTTGATAAAGGTCATCGAGCTTCAAATCCCATTGGAGTTTCAGTTCTTTTTCCCACCCCCTCCAAAGTTACAATTCATATATTCTTTTTTCATACAACTTATTTTAAAATCCTTAAATTTAAAGTCTCCCACAATCTCTTAAGTTTCATATTCACGTCATCTTTCTCATCGTCCACCGGCACTATATTATTTACAAAAAAAAAAAAATAAATAAATAAATAAAAAACCTACATCGAGGCATCTTCCTAATGACAATGGCACCCAAAGGTGCACTACGGCCGATTCTTTTATCTTTGATCTCCTTTCTACTTTTCTTTCTTGGATGATGAGGGCATGGAATGCCAATTGTTTCAAGTTATGTTTTATAGCTGGATTCGATAAGGGTTAAGGAATCAATTTAGGCGAAAATAATCAAACAATAAGACTTTGATTTTTAAAGTTTTGATAGAAACAAAGGCAGGGTCGGGCCAATTTTGATTAGACAACATCAAATGAAGGTTAGATAGACCATGTGTGTGTGTTGTGTGCGCGCGCACCCACGCGTGCTGAATTTTGAGTCTAGAAGGGTTGGATTTGTGAAAACCAAAAATCCTTCTTTGAAGGAGTTTCAAATTGTAGATGTGTTATGGGTGATAGATAACAATGGGGAAATGAACTATGATGAGTTGGGTGGTGCTAATAATCCCATTTGATGGAAATAGATGGGTTGGATTGGGCGCATTTGAAGTTTATTTAGTGAAAATAATAAATAAATAAAAACTCATTATTTGGAGATTTCAACTTGGAATTTTGCAGAGTGTTAAGGACATCTAACTATTTTGCATTTTTATATAACATCATTTGTGATGACATTATAATTAGTCAATACCAACCTATTTGAAAGTCGCCTCAAAACTTAGGCTCCTTTCAGTATTTATCAATCCATTCAAGCCTTTCGTAATTACACATGTATTTTTGAAGATTTTCCCTGGACAAATCAATTTCCTCATCAACAGTAGAAAGTCATGCACATAATTGTGTGCATGATTTGTAACAATCACTTCTCAGTGAGATGAATCCCATGATGTTCACTAAATGGAAATGCTCCTTTAAACTGTGCCATCAGCCCAAAGGCCACACTTCTACCAATATTCACTAGTGGCCTGAGGTACCAACTACTTAGAATGATCAAGTGGCCATTAGCCCCACCATAGGTCAAAAACCTGACTCACCCAAGTTGGGCAGTGCTGTTCCCACTTGGCATGTCAGTCAAATCTTTTTCCAACTCAGAGCTCTATCAGGTGTAGTCAATTTGGCCGAGTCATGTAGAGACTTTTTAACTAAAATGGGCTAACCAATGCCGCACAATAAATTTAAATGGAGAAACAAAATTCGTATAATAACTAATCCCAACATAGTTAGGACAGTGTTTCAATAATGATGGTGATGAATTGTGGACTCAGAGATGGATCGATCCCACACTATGCAGCTGATCAAGGAGTTGCATGGACTTTGCTTGATTATTTCTCATTAGAAGCATTTGCTTTGCTTCCAAGCTTTAAAGTTGTTCAAATCTTAGCCACCGGATAAATTGGGATGAATGTCAAATTTTGCATGATTGATTGAAGAGCATACACTACTTGAATGAGTACCAAAGTTAAGTCAATCCTAATTCGGTTGAAAGACCGACAAGGAAGGATAACAAGTATAAAGGGCTCAGATTGATCATAGGGGCACAAGAGAGCCCACATGTCAGCTTAGAAGAAGTTCATCTGTTCTGAAAACTGTCATCTTTTATTTATATTAAACTAAATAAATTTCTCATTCCCTAATTGCTAGTTTTGATTACCTTGGGTCTAGGTGTTTGCTTAGACTCCCACAAGTCCTTCCTTCCATGCCCCAAACTGCATGTGATAGGAGATGCTAGGATATTAATTTTCTTACTAGGGTCTCTAGCATCTGAAGTTTGGATTGAGTGGCAGTAGCTTCAGCATATTTTTTTGTATTCCATTTACAAGTATCAGAACATTTTAACTGTATATCTTTTGTTGATGGTCAAAATGAAAAGAAAGATGGTCAAGAGCATATTTGAGTGCAATCCCATCAAGGTCCTTCCAGCAATAATAATATATATAAGCCCACTTTAGTAGTAGTAGTAGTCCCATTGGGACCACCAAAGTTGTTCTATTCTTGCTGTTGAGGCACATGTAGGGGCAGATATGAACACTTTAACAGCAAAGGCCCAGCATAAATAAGGCAGCTGAAGGTATCTATCTTTGCAATCCATCCTAGCCGTGAATTCAGTGATGTTGAATGAAAAGCACAGAATCATATGTATATAAACAAGCTTTGGGTAATTTTTAATTCATTTAGAAGATTTATTAGGAAAAGGGGTGGAGAGGTTTTTTTTCTTTTTTCTTTTTGTGCGGTAACTGAAACATTATAATCAAAAGAAGGCAAACGAAAAACAATACACTACCAGCAACAGGTATAAGAGCCTTATATCCAAAGAACAAAGAAAAACAATTACATGGTGTAAGCAATCAAGGGAATAACCCTATCTACCCCTTGTTTCGCTACAGATCAGTCTGCCATTGCATTTGCAGACCTTCAAGGGGTGGACAGTGAAGCATATAAGATCTTCAAGGGTTTATAAATTGTTAAAGTTCATTTGTCTTAAAATTCTTTCACTTTTGATCCTTCACTTTCTAACTAGCCTATTAAAAAAAAAGGATGAGTAGCTAGTTGAATCTGAATGGATTCACACTGCTTCAATGATTTTGCCCAACATAAACACATTCAAGAACTGGACAAAACCATCTAAACTAAGGGCCTATTTGCTTGAAGATATTTCTGGTGATAATTGCAAGTGTGGAAAGATTTTTACTAGAGTGTTAGATTATGTCTTCAAAAGCAGTTGAATTTTTCTATTTGAATGTTAGAATTCTCTAAAAAAACATCTTTATGAAGAGTCACTTTCCGTCTTTGAAATTATAAGTACTTAACTTCCATAACGTTGGAACGTAATTTTGCATTTTAAAAGCCACTTGAGTGAATTCATAATTCTCATGGACGAGAACTTTCATATCAAAATCACAAGCATCAGCATGATGGATCCAGATCCAAGTGGTAGTATCAAACCCTTAGCTATTGTTCTTGAAAATGGCCAAGTTTGGCCCAATCATCGAAAGAACTTTTTATGAGATCCCTGTCCATTTTGATGCATCGCAACGGAGAACTAGTGCGATAAAACAGGGATTTTGATTTCTAGTCTCCCTAGAGTTCCTCTAACCAAATAGACCCTAATAAAAACTACGATCAAATTGACATGAACTTGCAGTCTTGGCTGGTTAAAATTGGCTCGTAATTTATTAATTACTTTGTTTATTAAATTTACGACATTAAGGTCAAAACTAGTTAAGCCATGCATCAAACTAATTTGAATTAACCCATCCAATCAAGATGTTAACCTTGGATTCGAGTTTTAAAATATTGTTCTCAATCCTTGCCAATAAGCTCGTTTTCTAAGAATTTCTAGAAACTGTATAGGAATTTGCCAACTGTACCCTCATCTTCATAATTGATATCTCAAATGATTAGAATCTTTTCTAGGAAAAGAAGTGCTGTCCAAGGCCTTTGTATAGTGGGACCTACCTTTCAAAGTGGGCCTCACTAAAGTGACCCACTCACTAAATGCAAAATTGGATTCTCTTGTCTTCCAACCAAACTATTGATATTTTTTTTTTATCACACATTATATATAAAGTGTAGCATATTCTTAAGTGTGTTCTATTGGATGGTAGGGGTGAAAGGAAGAGAATATTTGGGATATTTTTCTTTTTTTCTCATTAGGGTGGGTGGAGTGCTTATTGAGATGTCATTTCAACAAAGAAAACATAACAAACTCCATGATGGTGTAGTGAGAAAAAGGCCTTGGCTGATCCTACATTGTAGGTACTATTGAAAATTTTGAAAGCCAAGTTGGAAAGTTGGTACCCATGAATGGGTGGCCTCAGGATAATGAAACCAGTGCCATAGCTCCAAACCCCCACACCAAGTCACCTTTTCCACCCCCACTTGTCTATGGAACAAAGGGGAGCCCCCACAAACAGTCTATAAGCCTAGAGTAGCATTTCAACTCAGGACAGCACCAATTAAGGGTGTTGGAGTCTAAGGGGTTGAGGAGATGATGGTGATGAATAAGGAGCAAGATAAACTCTTTTTTGGGGTGTGGCTTTTGGTGAGGAGAGGTTTCATGGATTGTGCAAGATCTAAAAAAAAAAACTATCTGAAAGGTTTTAGGAGTAAATGATTCAATTCTTTCACTGAAGAAATAAGGTTGTACAAGTGGGATTTGAATTTCATTTGGGACCTCATAATGAACAGGATTGATGACTGTTGTGCTTGTGCAGGGGCATGAAACTTTCAAGACCATCATATGGGTTCTATATTGACATATTGTTCTCCTCTTTTCCTTTCTGATGTAGTGATGACCAAAAGTTTTGGAATAAAATGCAAATTAGAAAACTTGAGCCTTAAATGGCTGCTAAAATCTCTCTCTCTCTCTCTCTCTCTCTCTCTCTCTCTCTCTCTCTCTCTCTCTCTCTGCCTTGACTTAAAAAACTACAAGCTAAAGGGGTGCTGGAGGAAAAACCCCTTCTATGTGGTGAAATTATTATTTTTTATTTTAAAAAACGATGCTTAATCATTTAATTTTCATAGATCTTAGTCTGAAAAATTAAAAGATTTCAAAATTATTTCCCCTATATTGCTTTCTCCATTTAGATATAAAAATAGCAGAGAATTAATTACGACAAAAAAGTCACTATGCTAAAAGGCCATTATCCACTTGTCATTTTCTTCTCTTTCAAGAAGGTTTTGTTTCATACACCATAAAATCCTTAACAATTCAGGTCAAGCATAGGGCAATCAGCTTTTGGTTACTTTTGGCCAGGGTTTTGTTACCCAAAATATTCAACTCAATCAGCTTCTAGGCCTCTGAGGCAGGTGCAGATGGAGAGAGCCATCATAATAATCACCCATTATGTGAAGCAAACAGTTGCTACATTTTTAAAGCTACCATTTCACTCCAAGAAGAGTGATTTACACTGGGACAGTGGGACTGATCACATTTCAACCGTATAAATCATTTGGGTCGTAGTGATATTTGGGTCACTGCCTATAGAAATAGGGCATTCGAACCGAAGTGATAGGATTGGGTTGATGTGATATTTAGGCCAGTGCTTATAGAAAGGTGGCGTTCAAACCGAAGTTTTAGGATTGGATTGAAGTGATATTTGGGGTTGTGCCTGTACAATCCAGCTTTGAGTTTGGGTCTTTAATTTAAATTTGGGCATGGTTATTATTTCTATAACCTGGACCTGAGTTGGGCCCAGATCTGTGCACAGACCTGAACCCAAGCCATTGGCCATTTGTCCTCCCTACCTTCAGCTCAGCTTACTGCTTAACATAGTTATAGGTCTGCAGTCTGCTCTTCAGATTTGGCCTAACATAAGCCCATCTAATAAAACGGATAGCACCTAGGCTTTTGCAAAGCCCAAAAGTCCTTGTCCAGGCCAACCTACGTAGGCCCACTAAGCTCCCGTCTAATTAAACTACTATAATTACATAATAATAATTCTTTTTGTATTATTGATGATCAAATCTCTCTTGCGCGCCATCTTGATGATCTTCACTGCCTAAGGAGAGATAGATGATGATGAAGAAAATTGATGGTTGAAATGATAACACATGGTAAATCACATTTTTGGGAGATAAACTTACGAAGATTTGATTGGGCCTTGATTAGGGTTAATACGTAATACTGTGAACCATGGGTCACACCAGGCTTAAAATTTAAGCCCGTATAAAATGGCCCGAGGTTGGGCTCACATATTCGAAAATTAATTTGCTAAAGCGAAGATCTAAGTAGTTAAATGGCTTGGGCCTTTGTTGCTTAACCCAGTATGATAAGGCCTCTTGTTGGTGAATCAGATTTAAGGCCCGCGAAATCGTTACGATCCATTTGTGCCTGTAACAAGATATCCAAAAGATTTATAGTGATACCCGAATCAGGGCCTTCTTACTGGATCTGTAGTAAGGTGGCAAAATCCGGCCCTAACCCGGAAATATATACTGGTCAGTCATGGGTTGTAGAACCTGACCCACAGTAAAAATGGCTCGTCGTATGTTTTATCCACACAACCTTGCCTAAATGGGTTAGTTCAAAGTCAACCTGTATGCATAAACTCATTTAAACAATTTGGTGGTGTAATGAGAATGGTTTATTTTATACGGAATGAGCCAAACTTATGTTGGGCTCTTTCTGGCCTGCAAATTAACTCAAACGTAGCATTAGTATGTGAAACGGATTGGGTTTGTGCCGATAGGCAAAAAATAGAGTAAAGTGAAGTTAAATGGGCCTAACGGTTTAAAATCTCAACTCTTCCACTTTTGGATGAATCCGGTCCAACAGATGCGGTATTAATGTAAGCCACATGTATATCCCATTGCCTTGGGTAAAAGTTCCAAACCTTAGCTTCACACCAAGCATCCAAATAGAGTGAAGTGAAGTACTTTGCCTTAACTTTAACCCACTTCTCGTCTAATTCACTCTTGTGAAATTTACTTCACTTTACACCACTCCTCATTTATCCAAACAGCTGCTTATACGAGTTGGATCGGGTTAGGTATACCCATATGGTTGCTACTCAACCCATTTCAGAAAATGGGTCGGGTACATGTTGGGCCTCAACTCGTAGATATGCCTCATTAATCTGACCCATTTGCCATTGCTAATCCGTACCTACACCCGATTAATAAGAAGCACCCAAACATGGATCCAGATAAAATGAATTGCCTAGATCTAGACTGAGATTAAGGCCCAACTAGATATATACTATATGATTAAACTTTTGGTGCCCAGATGGAGATGATAGAATTTACGGTTGGACCTGATCTTTTCCAGAAAGTAGGGTCCTAGGGAGTCCTTGAAATCCCCCCATCCATATCGCTAGGTGGGCCCCACCAGGGGTGGGGTGTGTGTGTGTGTGTGTATGGCATTGGACCCTAACCCACACCTGAATTTTAGTTGGAGTGCAAATGGAATCGACCCGCGATCCTAACTTTAAAAAAAGCCCAAATATTGGACCTGAGGCCATGTTTATAGCATGGGTCCCTAGCTAGGTTACTTGAGGAATCATTTCCAACCATAGTCTCAGACTGCATCTATTTTTAATAAAGTGAGTTAAAACACCATTGAAAGAAGAACTTCCCTAGGTTACTTAAATGCCAGTTTGCATCTTTAGCATTGAAATATTATATTATAATATTATGTTATTGTGCGGGGCTCAAAAAACTTGATCGGACTCCAATTATAGGGTGCAATTGTAGTAATTATTTGGTGAGTCCAAGTCGATCCATATGAAGCAATGCTTTTTAAGAAACTTTTCAACTTTGACCAGTCCTAATTTAGAAACTAAATCTAACCTAATAAATAAACTAATCAAATTACAAGAAAATTCCTAAAAACTGAAAATTAACAATTACAACTTTCCAAATAAAAAAAAAAAAAAAAAAACCTAAACTAAGTAAAGAAACCTAGTTTATTCAACCTTATTTTAACCATAACCTGCAAAAGTAACAAACTCATTAAAACAACCAATTTAATAAAAAAAAATCAAAAAAAAAATTCTTAAATTAAATCCTAAATACCAAAATCACTTTTTATGCAAACATGAATGATCTATAACACCCTAAATGCTAACAATGCAATTTTATGTAAGTTTCTAAAAATTTGATGCATGCTGCAAAAAAATTCCGAGTATGGAAACTCTTGCACATGCCTAATTTCGTTGGACTGTACGACTAGTCTAAGATGATATAAATCTAAATTTAATGGCTGGAATCAATACTTTGATGATGCATGAACACAACAAAAAAAGAAAAATGGAAAAAGGACTTAAATCGAAAAATATATGATCACCTAAAGATGCCTAGTTGAACCAGTTATGCTGCTGAAATCGGATCGTAGGCTTTCCAACTACCCCTGTTTTTGCCTCTGGTTGACACGGTTCCCGAGGTTATTTTTTGCTGAAATTCTGGGGTTTCAAAGTCCAATTACGTTTACCTAGTTTTTAAATCACGCACTTTTGTAATCCATTTGGGTCAATTCTGCTGAAACCGTGCAGGATTTTTCACTATTCACATACCAGGTCCGAATTTAGTCTTTCTAATCAGTTGATAATCTTGTGATTTCAGCAACAAAAACCTGTTCTAATGCAATTTCTAAATATGATGCATGTAAAAACACTTTCCAATCATATATTATGCAATTAATAAAAATAGAAAGTTTCTACTAGACATAGAAAGATGCAAGTTGAGTTTTTTTTTATTTAGAATTTGTAAATAAAAAAATCAGAATATTAATTTTAAAATAAAACAAAAGGTGTGGAAAAATAAAAAGCGGAAAAGATGTACCAAAAATCTAGTAACGAGATGATCATACAAGTATTGAGAATGCGATGATGATGTCCGCTCTTCTAAGAGTAGGAAAAATTTATGCAAGTGATTATTTGATGTCTCTCGACTTTTAATCCGTTTATTTTATTTTCAAAACCTTAGATCTAATCATGTGAAATATTGTCTCCAATCAAAACACATAAATGAACTAGAATGAGAAAATTAACGCACTTACATGAAGAATCACAGAATCAATCCAAGTAATGTCTTTATTCCTTGATCTTAAAGTACAAAAAATTAAGATTCTTCTCTCTTCATCATTCTCTCGACATGATCTCTGAATCTATTTCTAAAGAATTAGAATGGAGAAGAAGAAGAAGGGGACTTAGCGAGAAAGGGTAGATGGGAGTGAAAAGGGAGAGAAAACCCCCAAGATTTCTCAACTACAAGGCATTGGGCATCCAGCTACTTTGTTGGCTCCTTTTTATAATTTTTGATGTTCCTTTGTTACCAAGAATTCCCCTCCTTCATAGGGCTTTTGTTTCCTCTTTTGCCTTGATTCTTTTCTTCATCTCCAAGCTACTCTTCTCTCTCTGGAAAGACTTTTAAATTTGAGAGATGTCCTTATCTTATTAGGTTTCTTGATGCACACACATTCCTTGTATAATTCCAAGAATATCTCTAAAAATTGCATGATGGTGTAGAGGGAAGAAACTTTCCAAATATTAAGATTTCTTGCAATTCCCGCCTAAAACTGTATCAGACAACTTCCTGAGATCATATCTCCCTCAATATAGCTCTAATTTACACAATCTTGGACTCCATGGATATCTACTCGAATAGAGCTTTCCAACGGTGGCTAGATTGCGCTGATGCGACACTCGGTTTGAGAGTTATGACTATTTTAAGTTGCTGCCCCTGAAAAATCGGGGAATAATTGTGTACAAATGGAAGATTCGATGTTGGCATGCAATGGGGTGTGTGGGACCCATGTTGGACGTCCAAGGCATGCTTGGACTCTTTCCTTGCTTGCTTATTTGACTCTCCTTTGACCTCTCTTCTCAAATTTCATCAATGTGGGTCCCATATTGATTTCTCCTACAAGTTGAAAGAAATAAATTTAATATAAATTACGTATAAGAAAATAAACATGAATCATGCATGGGACCCTACATGCCTAATGATGCACCCAAATGACAAACTTTCCAAAAATAGCACATGGTGCCAAAAATAGCAAAATCTGCATTGATGAAACCAAAAGCTTAATTTTGGGGTGATAAATGAGATGAGAAAAATTAGTTTCACAAAAGTCATGCAATTCAATGAATTTTGACCTATTTTGAACATGTTTCCAAAAATAACCCCAAATGCATGAAATCATGAAATTGAATGTAATCTATGCAATTAAACCTAATTAAGTCCACAAATGCTAACGAAATGATGACCTAATGACCTAGTTTTGTGAACTTATCACTGGGCCTTGAACTAAAACTTCTTTAATAGAAGAATTTAAAACCCATTAAATTGCAATGTTAAGATCTAATTTGTTATTTTTAGTTAAGGGCATGTTGGGTTGCAAGCATTTTGGGATACCTATGTTGGAGGATCTTGGAGAATTCCAAATGCTACCCCCCATAAAGTAGAACTATACAAGGCTAATGGGTCCCGAGCATTCGAAATTCCAAAATTAAAAGAATTCGGCTGGCCAAAAGTGACTTTTTCTGTGGCGAGCTCAACAAATTCTCATTTTAAAATATCAATAAAAGAGGGAATTTAGATATCCCACAGACAACTATTGCATTTTATCTAGAATTCTCATAAAGTTTTCAGTTTCCAAGTAAGGTGAATTTCAGGTAGAAATACTTGCAACCGAACAGACCCTAAGAAATGAACTTTATGTCAAATAGCTTAGATGTAATGAGTGCATGAATGCTAAACGGAACCATCAAAATTGGGGAGTTCTCCAAGTTTACCCTTGATGATATCCTTTCAAGTTGGGGAGCTTGCATGGTGTATCGTCCTTTAAAGGAGAGGAGATCAACTCAGCGGTGTTTCCTTCATATAGGGTTTTAAAGTTTAATGTGGACGGTGCTTCTTGGGAAAGCAGGGTCCCACGAGGATTGGAGGAGTGCTTCGTAATGGCAAGGGCGAGGTGTTATTTTTTCGGCAAGCACATAGGTGTGTGAGACTCCAATGAAAAGGATGTGCTAGCTATTCTAGAAGGTCTTAGGTTGTTCCCTACAAAATATGATGGTGCGCTTTTTATGAAAAGTGATTCTTTTAATGCAATTAGTTGGGTGTCTAATAAGAAGGTCAATCCTTGAAATTTTCAATTTCACTTTAATAAAATTAGGGAGTTATCGGCCAACATTCATGTTACTTTTCATCATTTGGTTAGATCCACCAATTCCATGGCGGATGTGTTAGCTAAGAAAGGGGTTGATAGGTTGATAACTTAGGTGGGTGTGATAATGTAATTGAAGTTGGGGTTAATACATCTCTTTTACCTCTTCTCGTCCCTCTACTTTTGTCTTTGTTGTGCTTTGTATCCCTTTTAATCTTAATGAAATCTTTTACTGCTTCAAAAAAAAAAAAAAAGAAAAAATAACGAAATAAACACTCAAGGTTCTTATATGAAAGGATTACTCACGCCTGGAGGATTTGGTGTTCCACCTTTAACCGTACACTCTTTGACCCTCCAAAAAAACACTTCTCAATAAATACATAGGTAGCATATGTTGGAAAAGTAAAACTAAAGCTACCAAATTCGGTGGAAAGATTTAGATTACATTTGTGAAACCACCTTTCAAAATAAATGTCCAGGAAAAGTGGAACTTTTTTCCATAAAAAAAGGTTTTTTTTTTTTTTATATCATTTGGTGCGAATACTTTTTTATGAGGATAATCATCAAAACTAGTGCAATTCTCCTCAGTTATGCACGAAAGTGCTTCTAATTAAGGGAGGTCTTTAGGAAAAGAAATCTGAAATTTCATGAATTTGCGAAAACTCAAGCTTTTTAAAAGGTTACTTTTCTTCACTGTAAACTATCCTCACCAACAATAAAAATGAAATCAGTGGAAGAAATGAAACAACTTTTCCTTCATTTCACGAAAAATGCGTTACACAAACTTGCCCTAAAGAGAAATATAAAAGCAGAGGAGCTTCATCTTTGATTGCACTCTAGTTTAAAGCTAGAGATGTAGGAAGTATCCAATGTTTAAAAATATGCTTCACTACTTCCACTACATTTTTTGAGGCTTTTGCTTTGTGCAGTTAGTAGAGGAAATCTTATAAAATGGTCCCCAAATTTCCTTGCCGACAACATAAAGGCAAGCTGGTTTTTCAACAGCAATTGGTTTTCTCCACTTACGTGGTTTTCCTACATAGAACATGACCTTAGGATTTCAATGGGGATTTGACAAACATGTGTTTAGGGCCTCTTTGTTTCATGTAATTGAATTCTTAAGATTTTTAAGACTTTATATTTCTATAAGATTTAAAATGAAGAATCAAAAGTGAATATATATATAAAGACCATCTAATAACCTTCCTTTTGATGAAAATTGTATCAAAGAAAGCAGGAAAACGATATACCATCTTCGTTAATTCAAATCATAGGAAAGTCAAAAGCTCATCTACTTTGCTATCTTATATCCTTCTCTCTGAGCCCAAAGGAAAGCCGAAATGCCCCTAAGTGGTAGTAGACTCAGCCTTCGATTCCTGAAGAAGGAGGAACCGGGGGTCAATACTAAGACCTCTAGCTCCTGAAGAATGGGAAACCGGGAGTCGATACCAAGACCTCTATCTCCGGAAGAGGGAGGAACCGTAGTCCTGACCACTCGACTAACCCCCTGGAGTTAAGCTCGTTTGACCATTAAATACTATGTATTCAATCCTTATGTATCTAATGCAAACAAATGCACCCTTATAGTGTCTAACCTCTGAATTAAAACCAAAACATTAATTTACTGCATTTCGTTGTTTTTCCTTGTAACAATTGAAACGAAGTTTTAAACCATTATATATGAGGTTGGCCTCTTGGAGCTGTCATTTTATTACCTAACCTGTGAAACAAAGTCTCTAGGTAACGAGAAAAGCTGATTGACTTTAAGAGTTAGATCCGTATCTTTGAATTTGTGACTTCATAGATTAATATCATCTAGATGAACATAGATATGATCTTTTGAGTGGACCTTTCATGTTTTTTTTATTTTTTTTTTTATTGAACTACATTCATGAAAGATAAGATATCAAACCTAAAATATTGTACTAAGTACTAACTCCCTCACTTCAAGGTTGTAGTCCCCATCCTCTATCCTAAGACTAACTCTATGATATGGTAGGAAAACATCAATTTTATAGTGATGCAATGGATTGGGGCCACCATCCTCTTGTTTATGAGAAAATGTAGTTAATTTCGGCCTTCATTGTTTATTATATATGGATGAAAATTTAAGGGCACATTTCATAACAAGTGAGCAATTTGCGTATTTGAGGATTTCTTACTTCTTCTAAATAGGAATTTCCTCATTGAGGAATTGTACAACTGAGGATTTAATATCGATATCGGTGCGTATGGATATGTATGGCTAATAAAAATTGATATCAATGTATAAATCTCCAAAAATGATGACATATTTCATAATCCTACAGAGGAGGATCGGACATAAAAGTCCTCAAAATGGGGATTTCCACTCTTCCAAATCCTTGGAAATTTGCAACTGCCAAATGTAGGTTTTCCACGACTTCATGAAAAACGAGTGAGGAATCCCCATGGATTCAGTTGCAAAATATGAACTTAGTAGTAGTTAAGGGGACTTATATAGGATTTTTAGTGTCATTTCCTCCACCATATCATGTCTCAACATGTGCTAGATGGCTAGACCTAGGCTGGAAAGAGGAGAAAGAGACTGAATTCGTCGAGTCTCTATTTTATACATCGTATGATCAATTTTCTTGTGGTACTAGCTTTTATTAGTGTAAAATCTGGGGCATCACATACAATGTGAGGGCTTTGTTCTGAGCGGCTCAATAGTTGGGTCTCACTATAGAGCTCCACTCTTTTAAAAAAAGAGTTCTCTAATAGGGTCATCTTTTTGCAGTCATGCGTAATGATTATGCATCATCATGTTTGCTTGCACTTAATTATGCATGTGATGCATAAATGACGTGTGAAAAATATATAGAAATAATTTCATTTTCTCACATGAAGTCATAATTCACACCTCCCACTTACGAAAAGGTGCCCATACAATCTCACACGGTGGTTGCATTTGGTAATGGGATCAATCCCATGAACCGCGCTCTTTTTGTCATTCTTGTGGGGCCTATGTTTGTAATTAAAACTGTTGAATTTGTTTAGACTTTGAGTAATTTGTGAAAAGTTTAAAAAGAAAACCAAACATATTGATCTAATTTTCTACATTTATATAGGCCCCGGTTCATGGTCCGAGCCGTTTAGTATTTTCATGTTAATGGTAATCATCAAGACATTAATTTCAATATCTTAAATCTTTGTGGGTTTTGAGAATTACATGAAACAAATCCGAAGCATCCAAACACATCTAAACTGTTGGATGTACTCCATGTGAAAATGTGAAAATTTTCTCTTGCCACAACACCTTCAGGAGAGCCCATCCTCACTGTCCCCAAAGGCGGGACCCCCTGAGTTTCACGATCCAAATGGACCACATTGCAAGTAGTGCTGGAGAAAATCAAACTGATAATGTATTTCACTTAGATAACATTTGTGCATATAAGATCTACATATCGCATGTGTAAAAGGTAAATGACTCAAGTGAGGGACTCACACTGAAAGGAGAAAGAATGTATAATATCTACATATCGCATGCGTAAAAGGCAAATGACTAAAGTGAAAGGGACTCACACTGAGAGGAGAAAGACTGTCAGATATAAAATTTTATCTGTTAGGTCTCCCAACTAGGAGCGATGATGTAATTAGACATCAGAATCCCCACTCTGTGATAAAGTTACTGGGGAACTATTGCCTCTTGTTTAAGAAGAATATTTCACCATATCAAGTTCTTTTTCTAGATAATAATGCAGGCCTACTTATAAGACCACTCCTATTATTGGATTCATATTTAGGACATGTTTGTATAACAATTTTCCGCATAAAAGTAGACAGTTTTCCACAGAAAACTTCATGCGTTTGGTACAGAATAATTCCACGGAAATGCTTTCCTGCTTCTTGAATATTTTCATTACTAATGCTGAAAATGGGTTTCCTAGGAGGTATCGGAAATGGATTTCCTCGGAAAACTTCTCCCCCTTCGTCAGCATTTAAGGTTGTTCACATGATCTAATTGGAATTTGGAGTTCTTCCAATACATAGAGCATTTGGGGGAGACATGGCCTAAGAGTCTTATTATCAGAGTAGTTTCCTTCCAAGTCTATCAAATGGGCCTTTTCTTTTATCTCTAGTTCTCTAGTATTTTGGCTGGCTTGTCTTTATCATGACTCCAAACTCACCATAGCTTGATGTAGTTAGAGGCCTGCAGGTCAGATTTGCTTGATTTATAAACAAGAGATATAAAATAAGTTGGTCTGGCCTAGATTTACAAGCTGCTGCTGTTTCACATGCACCTGGGCCTATGGCCACTAATGGCTGTGATGGGTCCAAAACAATGAATCATTTAATTTACTGGTTGGGGAGCAGAAACCTTAAGTTAACAAATAACTCGAACTTGGGGTGACCCTAACGTGGCCCATGGACACTTCTGGTGTCTAAAAAATCATGATCTAGGGGAACATTATGCCGTTATATTTAGGGCCTGTTTGTTTAATCGGGCCATTAGATTCGTAAGATTTCTATGCCTTACCTTCCTTTCGAAGCGGTTAAAACTAATTAAAATTGGATAATTAAAGGTAAAGATCTGAAAGGATCCATCAAACACCCTTTGCTTTGATAAGAAACATAATTTACAAATTAAGTTTGATGGGTTGTGGGCCTTAAAATCTGGACCCATGCAAGACCCCGCAGGTCTAACAAGGCAGCATCAGGTGCGTTGCATATGCTCACTCACATGCACTACTTAAGAAGGAAACCCCAATACTTTGAATCTAACCTTTTGTGAGCTGTAAAGGGTATATATAGAAGCCCAAAGACAAGCCAATACAAGAACATCACCATTTCTAAGCTATCTAGGCTGCAGAGTCTAATAAGATATGTAAGGTTACTTCGAGCTATGTGGACCCATGTTTCAGATATATGCAGGATTAGGTTGGTTGCACAGGGTTTTGGATTTGGACCTTTTTGAAATGTATGTTTTTCCAAGCCAGCCCATGTAAGAATCCGTATGAATTGCCATGATGGTTAGCCAATATTGCAAGATCATGGCAGCTCTTTCTTTTGTTGTCAACCTTTTGGGTTTTTAGGCCAAGGACTTTTGGTTCCTTTTGGTCTTCTTTGGATACCAAATTCTCGGGGATTTCTCAATAGTTTTTCACGAAATCATAAAGAACTTGTTTTTCACGAAATCATAAAAAACTTACATTTAACAATTTTAAATCTCCGAGGATGTTCAAATCCAAACCCCTCCCTGTAGGATTTGAAAATCCTTATTTTTACAAATTCACATACCAAAACTAAATTTTCTCAACTATAGGCACGGATTTGGATGTGAAATCCTCAACCGTACAAATCCTCAAAGAGGAATCCCTTATCTAGAGGCAGTTAGAAATCCCCATATCTACTGGCCATGTGGTTGCATATTTTCAAACATGGTTCCAAACCTAAGTTGAAGCCAAGTCATAAATCCTATGCCCCAATATACACCAGATTAATTAGGCAATGACTCATACCAAACTTTGTAAATATTTTGCCATCATTATGGACAAAAACTATGATTCATTGAAACTCCATTTTCATGGACAAAAAATATGATGTATATTAACTCCATTTTCACCATTTTTGATATATTTTTTCACATATGAAACATTCAAAAAGCCCCAAAAGTGTAGATTTACAAATTTTAATTTATATATATATATATTTTTTAAATACCTCAGCTCTTCTATCTTCTTATGCTTCCCTCTTATTCTCATCCCTTTTGAAGTTATTTTTAATTAATTGATAGCAGCCCATGTTTTGTAGCCTTTATTTTTTCAACAGCGTCACCACCAAAGCCTTATCCCATCAATTTACGGTTGACCAATTTACGACCATCCACCAAAATCAATCACAACCACATATTATTCTTTTCTAATTCTGCCGCAAATGAGGCGCGTGCCTATTATTGTGCCAACTCAATTTAGGGCCCACTGTAGACTAGTATCTAGTGGAAAGGACAGACAAATAGACAAGGGAAGACAAAGGTGTTACAATCTTGCTAGCCAAGGTAGTTGCGTATAAGAATTTTTTAGTAAGATATACTTTTTTTTTTTTCCCAAATCTAGCAGATGGTGGCCAATAATTGGTTTCTAGATTGATTTGAAAGATTCCAAACTAGTTCCTAAATAGAATCTGCTCATAGCTTGGCAGCTTAGGTAAGCTTAGTTCAAAAGAATTTATATGAGAAATCATTGTAGCTAGCTCCTTTTGTTCAATTGAGTGTTCCTTTTGATACTTAATAGCTTCCACCCCACCCCAATCCATACTTGATTAAGCAATATGTAAACATTGATGCGATGTTGAAATCTTAATAATATTCTAGAGTCTTTCTAAAAAAATTAAACAGCTTCAAGAACACGAACTCTTATTTTTTAATGTAAGTTTCATATGTTATTAATAAGAACAAAAAGTTCAAGGAGAAAAGTAGCCCTCCCCCAAGTGCTTAGCATTTCAAGTGTTCATTGATGGCTTGGTAACAAATGATACCAAAACAATTTTTCAAGCTGGAAATTGTGTTAAATGAATCTTAGAACTGGTCCTTTTGACCATCACTTCTACTCGCATCCCTATAAAGTTTAGCAGCTAAGCTTGATTTCATGTCGAAGTAGGAATTTTTTTCGGAAGGTCTATCCGTTTGTGGGCTTGCGGTTAAAATTAGGGTCGCTCCTCTTATGGGTTTGATTTAGTTTGTATGTTTCCTTTGTCTTTGTTTTTTCTTCCTTTTAGTGAAAGCTTTTAAAATTTACCCGCAAAAAACTGAGAAAGGGTCTAATATATTGAGAATATTGAATATACTAGGTATTCTTTTCTTTCTTTCTTTCTTTCTTTTTTTCATGCCCACCTTCTATGAAGATAAATGAAGAGATTAATAACAAAACAACAAATCTCTTACAAACAAATAAATAAATAAACAAAGGACCATCTTCATTACGGTCAATCGTCGTTAAAAACAACAAAGTCTGTTAAAATAAATAAATCATTATCTCATCAGTCTTAGAATAAGGTAAATGATCTTTACTCTACGACTCTTCGTTGAAAATTCCATACTAGCTAAAGACGACATAATCTACGTTTATACTGCAAAGAAGATATTAGTGCTTCATAGTTTTTTACCACATGAAATAATAGAATTCTTAATCTAGAGCTACCAACTGTGTGGCATCTCCATGTTTATAGCCTACAAATGTAGGAATATATACACACATGCTATCTCTTGTGATAATATCCACTCAACCACTGAGTCAATGATTTCCGTTTTTCTTTTTTTTCTAATCATCATAGTGGGGCCCACAATTCCCGTAGCTAAGCTCAAGCAGGGAGTCAGAACCCAAGGTAGCCCACACATATAAGAATAGGAGCTTACACAAATGTGAAGATAGCTCCACACATGTATGAAGTGTGGCAAATCCAGGAATCGATTCTTAGATAGATAGGTGACATCTAGGGTTTACAATTAACTAAACAACCCCATGTCGTTGCTCGGCCTTTATGTTTTAAATCCTTGAGTGCCAGACCTACAAAACCCTCGTTGGTGCTACAGATGAAAACCAAATTGCTCAGAATTACCGAGACATCAATCGGGACCGACCGACTTAATTAATCATGTGTTTTACACATCATCAATTCAAAATCGAATCCAATTTCCACCGGTTCGGAATTTAGCCTACTCTGATGTCAGATCAGTTTGGGTTTGGATTTGGCTTTTGTTGGTAAGATCTATGGATCTGTCCTGAATAGATTTCACCCCTCGCGTGTGGTACTACCCCCCACATGGAATGGACGTCTCACCGAAACCATCATCTTCGGATCCGATGGTAGGCAGAGCCTTTTGTCCTTTCGGATCCACTCGCGTGCGCCGCACGTGGCCCGGATATGGAATTGGGAAAAAAAAGTGACAAAAGAAGATTCACTCCTTTGGATTCTGTTTGGCAGTTGGCCACTTGGCCCCAAGAGCCCATGTTAGGAGGACAGGAATTTTTTTTTGTGGGGTGTGGATAAAAAGGGGCATGAGGGCCTGACCCGTGAGCATAGAAAAAGTGGGTGGTGCACCCCTCTCATCCAATGTGGGTCCCACATGAAAAGGGCTAGAACTAGAGGCTCACTCACTGCCTTTGATTCCTTTGATCATCAAAAAGCATATGGAGAGAGAAGGTGTTGGGGGGGTTTGACTTGGGTACACCCCAAAAAGAAAGAGATCTTGGGTGCAATCCTTTGATTACATTGGAATTGGAGAAATTGCAAAAAAAAAAAGTGACAAGAAAGATCTAGGGATGGCCCACCTTGGATTGCACATTTGCACTTATAGGTTCAAGCATGGGGATCAGGCGCTTTTTGAGCAGTGAAAGGAAAAAGAGAGAACCAGTACATACAAGGTGCTCATGTTCACATCTATTTATTTACATTAAAATACATATAATAATTAAATGTGAATTTTCAAACATAAGCATCAAATAGCATCCCCATGTATTCGGTTTTTATATATTTTAATATAAATAAATAAGCCCTCGGAGAATTTTCGAATGAAAATCTTTATTAATAGTTGTTGTCCATAGAGTATTTCAAATTCATTATTTGAATATTTGAGTTTTACCGATTTAACCATTTTAAGTTCCTTTTTCCCTTCAAATTCTCCAAATTTAACGGTATAAATGCTAATGTGGTAAGGTTAGGGATGCAAATGAATATTCGATTATCTAACTTTTGAAGGTTTAAAGTTGTTAAAGACTAGGTTTGAAACCTATTTTATGTTCTAATTTATAAACGAGCCTTGGTTTGGAACTCAATTTGGTCCTAATTGATAAAAGGATCCAGTTTGGGTCCATACAAAGACCCAAGACCCAGCATATAAGATTTTAATGTTACCAACTATAGCTCAAAATCAACATTGGTTGGGCATGTTTTTTTTTTTTTTTTTAATCTTAGAGGTGGTAGAGTTGATGCTCTATTTATGAGTTGAATGATATCGTTATTTTAAAAGTAAAAATTAAAAATTGAAAGAAAGTTAGAACTAGTTGTGAAACTGGAGCTTGGTCCTCTAGTTAGAACCAGATCTCGGTCCTCTTGTTGGAACTGGATTTGAAACCAACAAAACAAGATCCGAATTGGAGGAGTCGAAACGGTCATTTATAAATGGTTTCGATTTCGGATTCAATGTATTGCGGCCCCAACCGAATCATTTGGATCCCTAAGTCAAGTAATTGAAAAACTAGTGGGAGACATCATTTGAATCATTGAGACTTCTCCCCTAGCAAATTAAGAGGTCAATACGCAATTTTTATGTGAATGGAACATCACACCAATAGGTATCAACTTATTCCTTCGCTATAGTTTAGCGCCTTAGCCTACGGAACTAAGTATTCAAGTGGAGTAAGGGAGTTCTAATCCCTAATATAGCCAAAAAGAAAGGGAAAAAAAAAAAATGAAGGCTTTTATGTATCAACAACACATTTTCCAATATTTAAAATATGAGCCCTGGCTTCCTATCCTAATTTAATGACCTCATACAGCTCTAGAGGAATCTTAACAACTCTTAAGAAGATAGCAATTTAATAATACAATGAAATGACACAAGTTTATTTTATGTAATAAGTGAGAATTTAGGTCTCAATAGATGTTTAGTCTTTTGCTTTTTCTTATTTAAAGTTTTTAATCATCTATGTCAAGTCTTAACACATCATCAGTAACAAAATACCTAATAATGCCCAATACAACTTTTTAGGAGTGCCCAAAAGAGTTGCCCTGTCACCCAAGATCTTCAACAACAGCCAATAGGGTTAGCTAAAAAGTCTACATTAACCTAGGCGATGCCAATTTAAGGGTGGACCCAACTATAATTAAAGTCAAACATGGCCCACTGACAAATATCCCATCAGATAAAAAAAACAAAAAAAAAAGACTGAACTGATTTGGATCTCAACCATGAATCAAAGTGTGCCCCACACTAGATCTGAGCCGTCCACTGGAAAAGGGCCATATGGGGTGGCATCCTCAAGATCAGTGGGGCCCACTACGGAGATCTGGTGGATGGGTCTCATCAGACATTACTGCACATGTTCCCCCTTTTTTTTGTTTTTTTTTATGTAAGAATGGGGTCACTGATAGCCATCCATTTAATGCCACCCATGGGCAGAAGAAAATCTAACACCCACAGATGAGTGGGGCCCATCAACGTACAATAAAATCAGCACAATCTTTTCCAACAGTGGTCGCGCATGCAAATGAACAGTGACCACCACGTTCATTTGGTGGCCCACCAATTATAGCACCCCATCCCACACACACACACATATTGTAATAAGTCCCCCCCTCCCCCTCCCCCTCCCCCTCCTCCTCCTCCTCCAAAACATGTGATGTGCCTGTTGTGCTCATTTCCTAACATCTCCAAAATAACATAAGTATCTTGGGTGGGCCCCACAAGATAAACTTGAGCTTTTGGGTGCTTATCTGCTTGAGGATGTGGGGAGGGGTTGATGGAGATGTTGGTAGGGGTGGGGCCCACCTGAATATATTTAAAAAGTGGGGGTTGGGGAAGATTTGGTGTGTTGTGTGGGGATCTATAATCTATTGCAATAGATGTGGTTTGTTAAATGGTCTTTTGTTGTTTTTGGGGGCAGTACAATCTTTTTCAAATCTTGCATATCTTAAGCAATGCTCATGTCCTTGTACTGGCTTTTAAGAGCTGTAGCAGAGGCAGAGCTTTGGCCAACCAGCAAACAGGAGCTGCATACACCCTGCCTGCCTTTGTTTTCAACTTGTACTTATATATAAGATGGGGTGTAGTCCTCGGGTGCACCCAATGTTGATGCTCCTCAAATTGGAAGGAAGGAAAGGGAATTGGGATTGTGTGTTGTGGGCCCCAGTCCAGGGGCGGACCCACATACATCCAAGTGGAGGCAGACGCACTCGTTGGACCTCGGTCCACTTCTAAAACCATAATGAAAATTCTAACTCTATTTTGAAAATCTACATAAAAATCCCGCATCTGCCCCTAAAACACACAAAAAAATTTTAGGGTTTGTTCAAAAAGGCCAATTACTTATTTGGGTCCACACCCCTCAAACGAAAATTCTGGATCTGCCACTGGGCCTCACTGTGGATTGAGCATGTGATCAAAGGGATGTTAATAGACGGTGTAAGCCATTTTGATTGGTGGTGGTGAAATTTGGGGCATGCTTGTTCCAGGGGTGTTTCAGGTTGGAATCTGAGTTGGGCTTAGAGTGAGTATGAATTCTATACATGAGACCTAGCCACCTAGGGTAGCAAAACTTAACCCAAACTAAACTCACATGTGACCTGCAGAACCTAACGCACACAATATGTGCATAATATAAGAGTCAGTCACGGGTCAAGTTTTTATGACATTCAAGAAAATAGGTCAGAATAGGGTTAACTTGGCCACCTAGGAGTTGATGGGTTGGCATGTTAAAGACTTGAGTTTGCTCCCCACTACTTGTTAGGATTAATTGGGCTAAACCACCTAATTAGAGGGTTGTGTAGATCAATGCAGGTCAGGTTAAGTTGACTTGCCCCAGGTTGCAGGTTGGGGAAACCTAACTTATTTAAAAAAAAAAAATGGGAGGGATGTGGATTAGGGCCCAAACTGTGGAGTCCACCTATTGACCCAACCTGACCGTTTCCACCCCTAAATTAATACATGTATGAAGGCCAAGTTTGGTTTTTGTATGTGGAACATTAACACCTCATGGATCATACAGAAGCCTGACCCATTTAACTTAAGCTTAAGGTTCACTCATTAGCTCTTCTAATAACCTTGATGTTTGCGTAATTTACTTATACGATTTTGTGAAGTGGTGGGTCAAATTAAGAGAAAATAAAATGAGAAGGTTTTTTGTCATTTAATTGAACGAAATAGTAGTTTTTATTTTCTATTTTCTTTTATAAAAAAGAAGTTTTGTCATTTAGCGGCAAGGAGAGTGTAACTTTCTAATATATATATATATATATATATATATATATATATATTAAAGAGAAAAGGTATTTTTTGTAATGTAATACTTTATTATTTTACTGTTCTCTTTCCAGTCAAACTTGATTTCAACTTTCTCTTTTCATCAGGAATCGCTCCTTACCCCACTGGCAAGGGTTTTGGTTCTTATTGGGGAGCTCAGGGGTTCAACCCCCACCTCCCCCCTATATATTCCCACATGTGTATATGTGGACTTTCTTCCCACTTCAGTGGACTTCCTTCCCGGGTGTGCAGGGTTTTCTTTCCATTTTGTGGCCTTCCTTCCCAAGCATATGAGGCTCTATATAATAATTATATAAAAAAAAAGGTCCCAGCCACTGTTGCTGCGGTAAAAAAATAAATAAAAACCTTCTCTTTACTTCACAATATAATTAAATTACCAAACAGCATAATTATTATATTGTGTTGATCCAAATCAGTAGGCACCCTTTGATTGTTGGACAAATGACTTTGACCAATTTAAAAAAAAAAAAATATATATATATATATATATATAGTTGTTAAAACAAACCTCATACCAATGCACACCAATTTGTTAATAGTTATCCAGCACTAGGACAAAAATCAATTTTCTTTACCTGTACTTGAGAGCCGCAAATGATGAAGTACTTGTATATAGATAGGGGTAAGACATCTATGATTAATATTTTAGTGCTATTTTCCTTTAAAGGTCTGCTTTGATTAACCATCCAATCACCAAGTTGGTAGGTGATGGTTTATTAAATAGTGGGTCCCTCAGCTGTAGATATGGCCAATTGGCCATAATCCTAATCATGTGACCATGGCTGTCACTTACCAGTGACTTGGATAGAGATATATAGTGAGACCATTTGAAGATAAGGCTTACTTGAAATGGAAATGTTGAAGCAGGATTTGTCCTTCCTCTTTGTAATTCTCCATTGCATGCAGTATTGGACCTGTCCTAACTCCAAAGACAAAGGCCTATAGCATTTAAAGGCACCCTAATGATGAGGACGTCTGCATGAAAAAATCTCCATTTATATTATTTGTACGACTGAGATATTTTTACCATCATCCCATACTTCCAATCATTGGCTTGCAAATGAGTCCTTGGATGGGAAATAACCTTTAGATTTGCCCATCCACATTTAGTTATGAATTGTTTTTGTTGCCTTTGTCAAACTCATCTTTTTTGCATCCAAATCATAATAATTAAAATTATACATAGCATTATATTGATTTATACTAAAAACATTTGGTTTTCTCCAAAGGTGAACGCAAATTAATCATATAATTAATACATATTCCTAGGGATACAAAAGGATATCCGATTATATGAAGGGCCAGACTTGTAAAGCTGGGATTTGGAACTTCTTTTCGGTTCTAACTCATAAATGGGTTCGGGTTTAAAGCCTAATTTAGATAATTCGTGCACCCGATTTGTGGATATGCATTTTTTGGACATAGTTCTTGACTTATATAGGCTAACGTCAAAAACTTATTGTAACAACCTATATATTAATTTTTAAGATGTTGAGATGTATAATTTATGGAAGGTAGACTTGATGTACTATTATTAGCTCGAATGAAGTCCCTTTTTAGATTTTTGGGTTGAATGATATCCCTATTTAAAATAAAAATAAATAAAAATAAAAATAAAAGTTAGAATAGGTCCAAAAAGTGAACTCAATCCTGTTATCAAAATAGGGTTCAGAACTAGAAAAATAGGTTTTGAGCAGGAATTGGATCTAGAATCGGAAATGACTTTACAAAATGATTTTGGTTTTAGGTCCATTATGGTTTTAGTCCGAAACCGACCCATTTGCATCCTTATGTATTTCTTCCATTGAGTTTGCCCATCTAATCTCAGTGGTGTTTTTCTACCTACTTAGTCATAAGGTTTTTCTAAAAAAAAAAAAGTCATAGGGTTTGTCCATGTCATTTCTATGATAGCTTTGACCCCTAAAATCTCCAAGCTTCAAAGTCCATCTAGTCATCAAGCTTCAAAGTAGGTTATACTAACAAAAGGTAAACCCATTGTTTTTTTTTTTTTTTTTATCTAGCCAAGGGGGTTGGACCCGTGAAAGACCCCATTTGAGGGAGAGAATAGCCCTTAGTAGAGAGAGAACCTCCATCTACAGGGAGGAAAATTGGCTTAGTGAGAGAGGACCTCCACACAGGGGCGGATCCAGGACTTCTAATCTGGGGGGCTGCACTTAAGTTACACTAAAAAAATAACAATAATGTCTCACCAAAAACTATAAAAAATAGCAACAATGTCCCACCAAAGATAACAACAATGGGCGCTTGATAATACGACATTATAACCTAAGATAGTAAATAATCATCAATATACAATACATAAGACCGGTTTTAATTTTTTTTTCCTAAGTTTTTTTTTTCTTTTCATTTTCAACTCACAATGAAGTGATGAACAAACAAAGTTACAGAGGTACTGTAAATGGGAAACTCAATCCCATAACGTGACAGGCTGACAGCTTCTAGTAACACAAAGAGAAAATCTTTCTCCACAACCACAAAGAATCAAGATGAAGAATAGAAAGAAATTACAAAACCTCCATTTCAGAAAACCATAAAAAAAGAACAAAAAACCAGAAAATGAACAAACCCATGTAATAAAAACACCCCAAATTCGTACTTGAGATCCAGAGGGCACAACCACAAAGAATCAAGATGAAGAATAAAAAGAAACTACAAAACCTCCATTTCAGAAAACCATAAAAGAAGAACAAAAAACCAGAAAATGAACAAACACATGTAATAAAAACACCCCAAATTTGTACTTGAGATCCGGAGGGCACAACCACAAAAAATCAAGATGAAAAATAGAAAGAAACTACAAAACCTCCATTTCAGAAAACCATAGAAGAAGAACAAAAAATAAAAAAATGTTAAAAACTAGTTTTTTTTTTTGCTGAAAGTTGGGGTGGCTGCAACCAGCCTCCCCCTCCCCCCCATCCGCCCCTGCGGCTCCACATGGCCAGAGAAAAGCCCTCACTTGTTGAAACAAATTACAAGGCATAAAAAAGTACTTGCCAATGAGGATAATGACATTTCTAAGAAATAAAAGTGATACCAAGCTAACTTATTTTTGCCATACTTTTTTTCCTTCTTGTTGTTGAGGATTTTAGTGGTTTTCTCCTTGTTGGTTGGAGAAGCTTGCTTTATTAAATTCAAATATAGGAGATCTATACAAAAGGCCAAGAAATATGAAAATGACAATACATAAAGCCTCCAACCAACCTAAAGAGAAATCTATAAAGATCTTGTTAAGCTAAAAAGAAATGTAATAAAAAGACAAGAGACATACATAGTATAAGATTACAAAAACTCCGTTAGTGTTCAAAAAATCTATAATGACAATAGAAAAGCTGTTCAAGCAACATATGAGAAATCTCTCTAGATCTTGTTAAGCTAACTCATTTGAGGCTTCATTAGCACCTTTTAAATATATAAGACAAAAATTTGATAATGACATAAGAATATCTCAATTTTCTTGTTACCACCCACATCATCTACATGGGTCTCCAACCTTCTTTTTCCTTGCTCCAATAATATATTTAGATCTTACATTGCTTCTACCCAAGCATCTCTTTGACTTTTTTTTTTTTTTTTTTTTTTAAGTAGGGCATACATTTAGAGTTTGTGGAGCTCACCTTTGTAATAGATGTAAGAAGATTTTGAGAATCACCCAACCAAAGAAAGATGTTACACGAAATAAATAGTTACTCTTTCAATTGCCTAAAAGCGAAGAACAAACAATATGCAATGAAACTGATTTTTAAAGAAAGTTGGTCACGCGAAAAATGGTATTTAAAAAATTGTTTTCTTTCTTAGAAGGCCTAATACGAATTAGATCATCCATAATGCTCCATGAAATACGTACAAGGACAGCCCATACATCTAATTGCTCTAATCTTACTCAAACGTTGATAGATCATTTAACCAACATGTCCAACAACGGATCCAACTCTCAACTCAATGTTCAAGATCCCACTCATAATAGTACAATATATCATCAAACCAAAGGTTGACTATTAGAACGGTAAGATAACCAGCACACTTCTCTCCTAGTTCTCTAAGGTTTGAACTTTGGATATGCCACATTTTTCTCATGCACGTAAGGGTGTTTATGGGTTGGGCCAGATCGAGCCCAATCCGGCCCCAACCTGCTTTAGGCGGAACTTGGATATGTAATTAGAGTTCGTTTGATAATTAGGCCGATCTTGGATTAAGTAATGGAAAGCCCAAAGCCCAGTTCGACTCGCTTAAAAAATACATGTAATTTAATTTAATTAGTCCAAATAACTGCTCAAATGCCCACAAAAGTGATAAATGGGCGAAATCTAACCTGACCTTTACGGCCTTGTGTCGGGCTTTGAGTCAATGTTTCTAAAGTTGGGCCGGTCCTAGATATGCTTTAGCCATGAGCACCCAAACACGCGCAAAAAATAAAAATAAAAAAATAAAAAAAATTGAAATGAAATGGAATTGAGGGTTGATTACTGTTATTTAATTACTCAATGGGTGGGTACATCAGAAACATGCCCGTCCTCGGATCGTGTCCCATGTACGGCGGAGATTTGGACTATGGTTGAGAACGACCCGATTGGAACCCGAAGCTGGAGCGTGCCACGTCAGGAGGCCAGGGCGAGAGAGAGAGAGAGAGAGGGTGGGGCCCACACAAAATCCGGGATCTGCTCAGCCCTCGATTCTCTTTGTCCCAGTCACATTTATTACTTATTATCCCTTCTCACCCACCCCTGCCCCCAAAAACACACAAAGCTTAATAGCTAACAAACAGACAAGAGGAAATGACCCCTTTCCCTTATCCCTTCTTTCTTTGCCCAAATCCCAAATCTGTTAAAAATTTTGATTCATAACACCCACTGTGTGGGGGCCCACCCTACTTAGTCCACTCCAGAGACAGCTGAATGAAATTAATTCTTCCATTGAGTGAATGGGGGGCATTGAATTGAAATAATTCTTAAGATCATGATTCATAATGTCATGTCTATTGGGATCAATTTAATATAGTGATTTCATCATTTGGGGGGTGGGGGTGGAGTGTTTAATCACATTTTTCATTTGAGTGTGGGGGAGGAAGGCTTGCTCCAAGGGTATGAATTGAGAAACCAGGGGGCTCTCTGTAAATATGAAAGTTTGTTGCACAAAGAAAATAATCAAAAATAAGATTCCAACTCATCTGTGTGGGAAATGAGCTTTCATGGTCATGTAGAAAATTAACCACTTTTGTCATTTTTTACAAGGCAGTCCTACACCAAACTATTAAAAAAAGTCTCCCCACTTCCTATCCTTTTCACTAACATGACATTAGCCAACATATCCTAAAACAAGGGAAGATGAGATCCAAGATCTCTCTTCAAAGTTTTGATCTTCTTTTTCAACGACACAGGGAAATATTATTTTGGCCTATCCCCGGACACCATATATATAAAATGCCCTCTTTATATATATACATCGAAACAATTGAAAGGATGCAATTATCTTATATGGCATTTTATACAGGTAACACTCGGGAATAGGCCGAAATAGTTTTTTTTTTTTTTTTTGTTAAAACAGGGGATCTAGCTCCTTTCACTAGCAACTCCTCATACAAATTAGCTGTAAATGACATTGAATTGATTGTAATTACAAAATCATTGAAATTTAAGGCCTTAAAATTGAGCATTTGAATGATCTAATCAATTGCATTCGACATTCGTCAATCTCTCTCGTCCTTTTGAAATATTTAAGTGGGCCCTATGAGGATAGAGGCCATTCTTTTAAAAAGGACCCAGTATAAGGTTCTATCTTTTGGTTGTACCCTATAGGATTTGGCTAGTTGCAAGATGCAAGCATTTTCGACGAAAAATCATTTTGTTCAAAAATTCTAACAATAGTAATACGTGTATTATCTAACTAGAATTCCAAATGACCTATTTTGAAGTAGGAGAATTATCTTGGCTGCATTCTAAATGACACTTTTACCATACAAAATTCTCATAGATTCAACATTTTGAATAGTAGACAGCCCTAAGCATTAGAATTCTTGCTTCAAATAAGAAACCTTAGAATACTTGCAATGAGATTATTTTGTGACTAAGAGAAAAAACATTTTAATGGGTTTTGGCCGTACAACAACCTTAAGCCATTGATGACTGTATTGGGTGATGAAAGTTATAATAATGTAATTTTTATGTACTAAAATGCCTTTAACTGTGTAATATTATATAAAATATTAAATTGTGTGATATCACGCAGGCATACTCCTTTTTAACTCAGTAAGAGATGAACTTTTGTACGATATCACATAAATTAAAAGGTTGTAAAATAAAAAAAAATATCATATACGATATCATTATACCGTTAATGGACATTTTAGTCGATAAAAATTGCACAAATTAGCTTAACTTCTATTACAAAGGTGGGATTATTTATGGCTAAAGGTTCACGCAAAGGCGTTTCTTTTAATTTCCCATTCAGTCCACTTTCCATGGTTTAGTTTTGGCTTTTTTCATGAAAAAGCAAATTATCTTTGGTAGAGAAAACTTGGATTTTGTTAAGAAAGAGTGAGGGAGGACAGGAACGAGGAAATCTGTTTATGGAAATCGTCGCGTGGCACAAACAAACAAAGCTAAAAGCTTGGTCATTTCTCAAGAGGGCGTTAGCGTCATTCCACAGTTACAGTTCCTCCAGGAGACTTGTTGGATTTTGAGTTCGGGGAAAACAAGAACTCTCGTATCTATCTATCTATCTATCTATAAATATATATATATATAACCCATGCTATCATCATTCATATTATAATATTTTACACTACAAGACCAATCTTTCTAATGAAATCACCGTGTGAGGAATCATAGATAAGCAAAAACCAGAGAGAGAGAGAGAGAGTTGAAGAAAATATACGGGAATCCATCCAAACAGCAGAATGTTTGCAGGCGAGGAAGATGAGAGAGACCCACGCCTCCAGGCAATCTCTGCTGCAATCCGAGTCGTCCCCCACTTCCCCAAACCAGGTCCCAAGCTTTCCCTTTTCGGCCTTCCCACTCTCTCTCTCTCTCTCTATATATATATATATATGTGTGTGTGTGTGTTTGTGTTTTTATGTGAATCTTATTTTCCATGGAAATGTTGGTAGGAATCATGTTCCAAGACATCACAACGCTTCTTCTTCACCCCAAGGCATTCAAGGATGCTGTTGACATCTTCATCGATCGATACAGGGACATGGAAATCTCAGTAGTTGCAGGTATGTGATAAATGCCTCTCTCTCTCTCTCTCTCTCTCTCTCTAACGGTTATAGTCCTTGCAGTTTTCAGTTTGTTTGCGTTTCTCCAAGTTACTGTCCTGTTTGGGACTCTGGGTGGTGGTGGAATTTAGTGATTTGTTTGGTTTTTGGGAGTTGGGGGACTCTTTGTTTGGAGGGGTGGATGAGGAAACTTGGTTGTTTTTGGGTTCTTAAGGCTTACTCTGTTTTGATTAGCATGAAAAACCAGTTTGGACATGTTAAAGATCCACGCCGTCCATAAGCTGGGACACACTGTTCGGATGCACTGGGCCAGGGTGATGGACGGTTGGGAGAATAGTGGGTCATTTGGGGGTGATTCAAGATTACAAGTAATACGTTTTTGTGGGGTTGTTTTCGGTTTGGAGGGGATGTATTTGGTTTGGTGGTTCATATGTTCAAAAGTATTTACTCTGCCTGCTAAAACAAAAATTCTGCTGCATCTACTAAGTATTCTGGTTTTTAATATGGTATCTGAGCAAATCAGTCTTGAGTTCGAATGCGAGTAGAAACAACTCACTACTAAGACATCAAGGTTGACATCAAGGTTTAGAAACAACTCACTACTAAGGCATCAAGGTTTTGTTATGCTTGGTGAGGGTTTGAATCTTGATAGCTCACTGGTAACACCACAAGGTTTTGGTGGGATTGGTCAGGGTCTTGGTACAGTCTATCTGCTAAATCCATGTTTGGGAAGATCCATGCTGTCCATCAGTGGGTCACGCTATATCAAATGACCTGCCCCCGGAGTTGAGGCTGTCTTTTTGTTCCATATGTTCACCCACCCTGATGAGTGGTTGGGCTGTTACATGAACGTGGTGGGCCCATCTGAGAGGTGGCCCTGAGCTTTGAACTGGGTCTTTTTACTGTATGTGAGAGAGGTTGCGGGCAATGATCAAGTGTGGGACCACACCTGCGTGCTAACACTTGGGTCCCCCCCCCCCCCCCCCCCCCCCCCCCCCCCGGGAATATCTACTTTCCTTATTTTAATAGTTGTTGGAAGTTTACACTTATAGACTATAGTTGTAATTTTCTTTGCAAGATCTCTGGGCTACTTTTGGAATTAGACCTTTCAGTGCATGTGTAACAGAGGTTTTATTAGCATCTCCTGTCCTTGCTTTATGGTTATTGGAAGTTTCTATTGTTATTATTATTATTATTTTTTGGCAGTAACAAGAAGTTTATTTTTTATTTGTAAAACAAGTGAAATACAGAGCTAGGTGCAAGCAGAAAATAAAGGAGAGTACAAGAGAGTTATTTGAATATGGAGGAAACAGAGAACAGGAAAAATTACCAGTCTTTCAAAAGCTTCATTTGGCCGTCTATAGAAATTTTAGAATATTAGTCTTTCAAAATGCCATAGCAGCTCCACAACATTAAACTTGAGACAATGGAGCAGTAGCAGTTGCCACCCCCACCAGGGCTATGATGCATGGATACTTTAAAATGGGCAACATATACTTCACTTTTTATGTGTAAAATCTGTGTCCCTGCTGTGTATATGGTGTGTCCTTGCTGTATCTAGGCATCATAGCACCAAGGTCTTCTGTTTAGCCACCTTAATCTCTTGCACATGCTACTCCGCAAACAAAGAAGTTCGGTTTTGAGGACTTGATTCTTTTTGCTTTTAGGCCATAAAAGTCAGCCTTATCTGAACAAAAATTTCCTGATAAGAGAACAAAGGTGATTTGGAATCCAGTAGAAATCCCATTGTAATTTGCTCTGTTAAATCTGTTCTCTCTCTCTCCCTCTCTCTCTCTCTCGCTCTCTCGCTCGAACGTATATGGTTATTGCATAAGTCATCTAGTGCTTATTTCATTAACTTATCTGTGTTACTCTTAGTTTATATCAGCTTGTGTATGGTTTGGAAGCACTAATCTAAATTTCATTCTAGGAATTGAAGCTCGAGGATTCATATTTGGTCCTTCAATTGCATTAGCCATTGGTGCAAAGTTTGTACCATTACGGAAGCCTAGAAAATTGCCAGGTATTCACTCCATCATTGTGGTTAATAGTTTAGAACTTCTAAGGCTTTTGATTTTCACTTCAAATTTAGTATCTCTTAACAAACTCATACACAGCATGTGCATGTACATTGACAGAACAACATCGAACAATGCTTTTTAAGTAATTCTTCGACCAACTTCTACATGTATATATTGTCATCATTATCCTCCTTGGTTGTGATTGGCACAATTATTCTCAGTTCCACATAAAATACATTAAGTTGGTAATTTTGTTTTGGTTTATCTATTCAATAAGGGCTGGGCCAGCATGGTAGTCTTGATTGATTCACATGATTAAGGGGGGTTGTGGCCTGTGGAAACCATCTTATCAGGGAAATCATGGCCTAAATTTGGTATTGGATTTGGGACACGGTACATTGATCTTTGCAACCCTAAGTTTTATGGCCCTTGCAATGTACTCTTATGAAATGTAGGTTAATTTTGGGCAGGTGATAACGACTTCCTTAGTTACAGTTTTCATGTTTGTGTGTCCTAGAGAATCAACTTGATATGTTTACTGAATATAAGCAGTGTCATGTGACCTGTGCATGCACATAGAATTTTTCTCTCATAACAAATTATCATGTAAATAAACAATTTGCTACAATATTGTGAATAACTGAATATAGCCCGCATATTTCTCTTTTTTACATTTTCTTGGAACAAGAATCTGCTCCTTTAGTATGAATTCCTACAATTTAGTGTGGCTGAAATTGTCTTTCTTCCGTCATGCAAAGAATGAAAGACAATAAACTTTATCCATCAAAAAATTCTAATGAACACATCGTTTTTATGGCTTGTTTATTTGTGTGAATGATATGGTACAAAGGAGTGTATCTGTTCATTATCAACAACTCATGATACACCTGAAAGGGGGATTAGGAAAAAAGCTAGAATTTCGCAGGATAAGGAAAAGTAATAACTTTTTTCTTTCCTTTTTGAGAGATACTTGAATTTTTTAATGAAAGATATGCTGAGAAATCCTTTATGCTGTCAAGCTTTACTACAAAGTTGAGCAGTGACAGACAGAAAAGAGAAACTGTTGGTATAAGTTTGGGATTTTGTTGCTTTCTTACCTGTTTTGTTGGCAATTAAAATTTCAATAAGTATGTGTTGTGTTCTATTCTTCTCTAGAGTCTTGCTGGTATTTTGAAATTTATCAATTTAAGGATAGAACCCTAAACAAATTATCTCTTCTGTTGACACTGTGAGTACCCAAATGTATAGGCAGAGTTATTTCTGAAGAATATGTGCTGGAATATGGAACTGATTGCTTGGAGATGGATGTTGAAGCTGTTCAGCCAGGGGAGCGTGCAGTAGTCATTGATGATTTGGTTGCTACTGGGGGAACTCTGTGCGCGGCAATAAAACTTCTAGGTGAGTTTGTAATTGTTGTTTATGGCCAACGACGGTCAATTGCAGGCATTTGATGTATTACAAACTATTGTTGGTCTTGATAAGGTAGTCAAGTTCCCAATATGCATTTGTAATTCTCTTTTATAGTTTTACATCAAAATAATCTGCAGCTGTTATATATGCCTTGCTAAAATAAACAGCTTATTTTCATATGCATTGTCAAAATCTTGGTTTTTATTTATTTATTGGTAAAACAACTTCAACCCTCAACCTCAAGCTTGTATTAGTGAGTACCGTCCACCATACCACGGTCTCTTGTCAAAAATCTCATTATTGGAAATTTCTACTATCAGGATAATTATTAGAGATTTATAATAATAAAAATTCTTGCTAAAAATAACATAATTAAAATTAAAAAATAAATATGAACTTATTAAATTCTTAAATAATCACAAAAATATTGTGATATTCTGTAGTTCATTCAAAAAGAATTTCGGGATTTCACTTCTGCATGAATGTGGTATACATCTTTTTGACCATATGGTTTCTTATTTTCTGCTTTCTCATAAATTATTCTTCTTTCAATGAAATAAGTTTTCATAACTAATAAAAAAATTGCAAAAAAATATTTTCATCTTTCCGGTAGTTTAAAGAAAGCATATCAAAATCATTTTAAGTCGATACACAATTAATAATGTCAAAGATTGGCCTAGATCTGTGAGGTTTGGCTCAACTGCTGGACCTGAGCCTGATTGCAAGCCCAAAAAATAAGGAAACAAACCTAGGCTCAGTCTGTTGACTTTCCTATGTATGTTATATATGGAGTAACACGGTTGGACCTCTAAATTCAATGCATAATCTCAACTTCCAATGTCACACTGTTTCTCTCATGTAGTCATGAGAAGCAATAATAAGAGGTTTCTTTAGTAAAAAACATTGCACAAGAGTTCCTTAAAATCTTATAGTTAAAATTTTAACTACTAGAGCTTGTTTGAGTAGAACAGTGCCTAGATTAAGCCAAGTGATACGAATTGTTTCTGCTGTTACAGTTTTTTAGTTTTGCTTGTTTAGTGGGATCAATGGTGGACCCAGTATTTTCGTTTGGGTGGTGCAGTATATGGTCAAGTGAAGACATTAAGCAATAAAATCGGATTTTTTAAGATATTATCTAAGGGTTTTCTCGAATCACGCGGGTGCAACGGCTCCCACGTGCTAATACTTATGTCTGCCCCTGAGTGGAATTATTTCATTTCAGGCCATCCAAGTTTTTCATTTTTTTTTTCCATTGCCTTGTCCTTTTAGTTCATAGATTTCAGCTCTCACTAAGATTCTATGTTTGCTTGGGCTTTGATTTTTTGCCAGAACGTGTGGGGGCTGAAGTGGTCGAATGTGCATGTCTTATTGGGTTGCCTGAACTAAAGGTATGCTGATATGGTTGTAAGTTTTGAATTTTCTTTACACTCGTTACTCTCAAATCCTGGTATTTTGCAATCCTTCCACCACAGATTTAGATAAATTCCTAATTCACATTTTGAAATACAACATTTTGTTTCTTCACTTTCTTCTATGGCGGCATCTTGCTCCTGGCTCTTGTGGGCTGATATCATTTTTTTTTTCTTTTCTTTCTCTTTTTTTCAAAATCTATTTTGACTTTCAGAAATTCTACCAATAGTAGATTATTTTGTGGAAGATTTTTCTAGCTCTGAGAACAATTTTAAGGAAGACTTTTCTAGCTCTTAAAACAGCAAGGAAAGAACATGACCTTAGCTACATGCCACTACCATTATCCATTTATATCTTTGAAGGACCTTCTACCTTCGAAGACTAGAAATCATTCCTTCTCTTGAACTTTGGTCCTGCTGCCGAGCCATATCTTGTTCCCATCACTACCTGCCACTACTATGATACATTTATATTACTATTAATCCCGGCGGATTTTATCGTGTTCATTAGGGACAAAATAATTTTGCTAGTTGTGTTCATTAATATTTTTTTTCATGTTAATCTCTCATCATAATCAAGTCCTCATCCCATTTGCCTCTATGCACAAGACATAATACAGGATGCATGTTGGCAATTTTATGTGGGGCCCACCTCTAAAGTAGATTTCAAGGTTGTACCATCCATGGTTATTGGTTAGAGTCATTATTGACTGCATGATCTTAACTTTTGCTTCAAAATGGACAAATTAACATGTTATACCATTTTAATTTGTCTGTTGACAATGGGAGTGCTATCGACATTGTCATAAAAACTACTTTATGTAAAAGATTGAATATTTTTTTCTCTGTTAGAAGTGAGATCAACTTGCAAACAGCTGATCTCTTTACTATCCTGATTTCCAACATTGGAATAAAGTACTTTTTTTTTTTTGTCACCACATTGCCGCTGCCTAATCTCGATCCCAAGACTTAATGGGATAAACCATTGGTTCAAACCATAAAGGAAAGATAGACAAATAATTTTGAAGAATTAAATGCCCAAATGTCGCGTATTTTGTCAAATTACTTTTTTTTTTTTTCCTATTATGCACATAGGAAGTATTTATGTAGTTTTCTTTTTTAAGTTTAATAATTTTGCTTCAATTATCTAGATACCAGAAGTTGGTAAGGAAAAGACTTAGTAATAAAATCTCCTCATTCTTTATATTCAACCTTTTGCCAAAAAAAAAAAACACTAATGTAACCTGTCTCTCCAACCTTGTTTCCAATAGCAGCTCAAGTGAATGCATTTCCTTGAGCTGTTCGAACTCTTTCTAATTTATTCTTCATGTTGAATATCATAGGATGGATGATAAGCTTGAATTGAGGCTGGAGTGAATGGCCTGGATTTAATGGATCCTGTAATTGTCAAGCCCTTGATTACTCGGATTAATTTGATTGACTTAAGTGTCTCTTGATCCATCTCAATTGGGGCCCAACCAAGAAAAAATGACTCAAATCTAACTTTGGATGGTCAACATGGAATTAAAATGAGTAACAACTTTGAAGTTAAACATGCTTAATTTTTTGGGGGTCCAAATCAGCCCGTTGATGGGTCTGATTGACCATCTAATCAAAGCCCAAAAGGATGCAATTGATCCAACAGGTTACCAATATGGACTGCATGTTAGCATTCATAATAGCATTCATAATAGAGCTTCAATGATAGAAAGCATCAAATTTGTATTTGATGCAACTACTTGCAGAAACTATCAAATTAGAAAGTTCAGGATTTCAAATTTGATTATAATAGGCCCTTACGGATCATCATCACCACTTTCACCATCATCAAAGCCTTATCCAGTCTCCTTTGCTTTTGATCAGTCTTATCCAATCTATTTCAGGAAGGCAATATGAGTTCTACTTCTCCACTCATTGCTATTAGATGGCCTGTTTCTTTGTAATTCCACATTCTAGCACGTTAATGATTACACAACAATCCGTTTGCTTCTGCTCATATCATATGCTAATCTTGTTCGAAACATCCTCTTCCAGCTTACTGTTTTGTTATGATGCCCCAGATACGGGTATCGACACAGACACTAATATGAGGATTAGGGACACGACTCCTCACTTTTCAAAATATAGGACACGGATACGGATATAGATGTCCTTAAGTTTTTATTAGGTCACTTTTGAATTAATGAATTCATCATTGTTTACGCTCTTTTCTAGCCTTTTTTTTTTATGTTGAGAAGTAACAAAATTAAAATAATTATTTGAAATAAAGGACATGGTAAGTACGATACGTTTAACTCGTACCCTGAAAGTATCAGTGCAGTATCGGGTACCAATACAACTGTCGTATCGGTCCAATACGGATTCGTTGGGCTTGTATAAGTATATGGGTATCATAGGTTATGATGCTTTGCAATTTAGATGTAATTATATCAATATGATATTTCATGTTGCAGTGAAGCACATGTTGTGAACAGTCTGAACTTGAGAATTTTGGTTGCATTTCTTGTAGGGAGAATGTAAGCTAAATGGAAAGCCAGTGTACATCCTTGTGGAGCCTCGCCAATAAAACTTCCTGTTTAGGTATGGTTTATCCACATGGCAAAAGAAGATGTGCGTCATTATTATTCTCTTAAACTTCCATTGGAGTGTCAAATGTAACAATAAACTTTTACTTCTGAATGAAGTACTGAGGAGTTCTTTTACTTGGCCGTGGCCTTGCGGGTGTTTTCAGAAAAGACCATTCAATGAATCATGATATGTGGGAGTTGTAGCAGCCAATAACAATTTTATAGTTGCTACCACTTACCTGATTATAAACTCAATCTGCCCACTTTAGATAGAGAAACAAGAGTATTTGTGATGCAGGGTGGGTTGAAAACCTAGACTGTTTTTAACGCAAATCTGCCTATAATATTCCTTATAGTAGGACCTATCCGAGGAAGTCTCAACTAAACTAAACGAGGACTTAATGTGTTGATTATCAAAAACTACAGATCAAACCATTGCAGCATGACTACAATCTGTGAAAAGTATTGCAGAAAACATGACCGACAGCAGTATATCCACTTCATTGGCAACCAAACAATTTTTGGCAGCAATTAGCTGAGGATATCAAATCAATTGGTCAATACCTTATATGAGCAGGTTTCAGTGGTGTTTGAATGATGATGATCGTGTTAATAACCACCTAAACTGCAGTCTCTATAAACCTCTAATATGCTTGTTGTCAGCCATTCTGTAAGTACGCATATGGTAGTAATCCAGCATGTAATGCTTGTTGTCAGCCATTCTGTAAGTACGCATATGGTAGTAATCCAGCGTGTAGTGAGTAGTGAAGTAATCAATTACCAGGATAGTCGTATGCATAAGTGCTGAACCATCTTTAATGCCATCTGAGACTGAAAATAATTTCAAACAATGGCAATAACTTTTTCAATCAGATGAATGATATTTGATAGACTAGCCAATCCATCCTAAAAGCTTAAGCTGTTAGGAAGTGGAAGATCAATCTACTTAACAACCCCTCGAACGAGATGCTGTTCCAATTCGCAACCCACATGCCTACCCACGCAATGTGGGAGAGTAATGCCTCCTTGGGGTACGACCTCGAGGCCTGGCGTGGCCATGATACCATGTCAAGTCCAACTACCAATACATCCCAAAGGCTTAAGCAGTAAGGAAGCAGAAAACCAATCTACTTAACAGAAATAATCCGTCAGTGCATAAAGCTTATAATGACACAGCAGTAGCCAGCAGCCATGAATAAATTGTGCTGGATTTAATAGGATGCACTATTGGCATTCATTTGGTTGAATAATGAGAGAGAATTATAGAAGCCAAACCACTAGGTAAAAAATATCAACAACTAAAAGTCATATCAACATCGGATAATTTAACTAAAAGTCATATCAACAATGGATAATTGTACAAGGTAAGGAAAGATAAGATTGAGAATAGGGGATAGGTTACGGAGAAGAAAAACATAGGAGGAACAAAGACAAGACAATTAAGATAAAAAGAACAGAAATAAAGGTGGCGGGGGATGGGGTTGGGGTTTATCTTAGTAGAAGGAAAGATACCAAGGAGAAATTTTCCACATATGATATCTATACACATTACACATACTCTGAATTGGAATATTAAATCTTCTAAATTGTTTTTCTGCTAATCCCTACCAATATTAGTGATCCAATCTTTCTGACCCATTACTGAAAATAAAAAATGGAATGACCACCCTCCTCCATGGAGGACTTGTTTAAGGCACACAATATAATTCATTTTGAAGTTTAATACATGCCCACCACTGTTCCATTAAACAACTAAAAGTGGATGCTGAAATTCTGTATGAGTCTCCACCCATATCATCATATGAATGCAATCATAATCATTGTTCTTGTCATCATTGAAGTCTCAGATCTATTTGGGGCCAGCTCTGTGAATTCTCTTTTCACTTAATACTATTTAAAGTTCATTGTAACACTCCAGTCCATCATATCTTCTTCTCTGTATCATTTTCTTCATTACCGGCCTCCCCATCCCCGTGTACCTTGAGGCTTGAACTTCTAGCCCTACAACACTTCATGCAGGATCTTTTGTATGCAACCAGACCATCTCAAAACAGAAATCTTTGGTTTTTTTTCTCTTTTTTCAGTTAGAGATACTGAAGGTTTTTTTTTTTCTTTTCTTTTCTTTTTTTAATGCAATGCTCAAAACTTTCCTTTCTTGCAACTCCGCACATCCATTTGAGCATATGCATCTCAGAGGCATGTAATTTAGCTGCTTGTTATTTCTTCGTTGCCCCCATCCAAAAAAGAATTTACATACGACAAAGGAAATATAACTATCGATGTAGAAAATGCCCCTTTAATCATCATATACCTGAGGATAGCAGGAAGGTCCACTAACTTTTGTCCATTTGGCCCCCCTCGTGTTGATACTATTGACTTTTCCGACTCAAACTGTTAAACTTTATTCTTAGATTTGGGAATCTATTACATTGTGGCACTAAGCTCCTTTTTTTCCCCAATATTAGCTAGCTCTTTCCATGCCATTTGATACACTTAACTTGCACCCTTTATATTCTGTCTTTGATCTGCTAATTTTCAACCATTTGACTCTAAAGCCTTTCTCTGAAATTCTTACTTTACCATTTACTTACTTTCTTGTCTGAGTTTTTGCATGATCTGCAAGCACATGCGCCAGGGAAATTGTCTTGGTTTCTGCCACGCAAATGTCCATAAACAATAAATCAGTGCTCACAATGCATTAGTAGAATGCAACTCCAACTGGAAACCCAGTCATCTCTGCACAATTCTTGCTCTTGTTACTACTACATGATACATGCATCTTTTGTATGATTTCAATAAGATAGATTTTATATTGCATTGGCTCATGATAGACTGGAATGGAGGAATCGTACTCATTTTATATTGTATAATTTCGATAGTTTTTACAGATGCATTTTTTGTGTCATTGTCCATCAATTTACTGCCAATTTAATCCATACATTGTTGGAAAAATTGGTATTCACATGTAGATCTCCGTCCTTGATCATCAACCTTGCTCTTTCAGTCAAAGACCCTTTCCTTCAAGACCGTTTGGAAAGTACCAGAACTACATGTCAACCGCATGATTTCATGTATGCTAATAGCTTCCGGCAGCATTGAATGGGACCTGTTCTTTATTGTGTAGGGGACAATTTAGACATGGTTACCAATCAAGGAAACTGAGCAAATAAGAATATAACATGAATGTGATGTTTCTTCTGCTGCGGCTATAGCTCATCATGCCTGTATGTGATAACTAAAAATAATATATTTATTGACATAGGTAATGCAATCTTTTGGTTTGTGTAGTATACAAGCAAGCAAAGAAACAGAGGTTCTTTAACATGTGGCTGCATGTTATGCAGGTCGTTTCTTCCCTTTTATCTTGTCGTCTTATGGTCATCAGCATTTTTTTTTTTTCAATTCTTTTTCCAGGAATTTTAATTTGGCAGTCAATGCTATTAAGCATCATCAAGAGATGGCAACATCGGCATAGTGAAGTAGCTTTATTTGGAGTTTGGATCTTGTTCATTCCTCTGTTTTCTTCTTCCTTTGTTTTCTCAGTAACATGTTCATCCCATTGTTGAAATGTGTTGGGGTAACACCGTGGAATTTGTGCTTAGTAAGTCTTGTGAGGGAACTAGATCTTGTTTTCCCTCCCGCTTATATATGAGCTGAGATCCATATGCTGTCGTGTTATTAACATTTTTTAATCTGTAATATATTTAATCTCTTTTCATGGTAAATAAATTGGGATTTGTACTTTTCTAGACTTGTCAGTCTTCACTGTGGTATATTCATTTTGCTTAAGTTGTAAGTGTTCTTTATAAGACAGCAATATCAAACCGCGGTCTTGAGGCGAAGTCTGGGCCAGTGAATGCAGGGACCTAAATCCCAGTTAGGGAGCCTAAGATCAAAACTGTTGCTTTGCTCTATTTAATAGCTGTTACTCCATGGTGCAGTTCAGCTCCAGCCTCTATCCTTGCTGCTGTAGAGATATATACCCCCCTTCAAAGGTTAATGTGTTATCCAAGAACTTCCCTCTCCACAGCTTTTAGTGCCCAGCCATTCAAGGATGTTTTTTGTTATTAGAAGAAACTGATCGAAGAATCAATTAACCGCTGAGAAGGTGGTAATTCTCATTCAGGTTCTTTATTCTTAAATGGTGCAATTCCAGATGTGGCAGTTTCAATCCATCTCCTGAGCAAGTTTATTTTGACCGACATCTAGAACTTGCATGTTCTGTGATCAAACTCCTGCAGGAAATGCTATCCTACCCAAATTCATGACCCACTAATTTGTTTTTAACATTGGCCTCAATTCCAATTTGAAACTGATACCAGCATGAAAATGCCCAACAGAAATCTAGGTGCTCGCCGGGTAGAACCAGTGCCGTTGGCACCCCAGTCCAAATCCAACCATTTGTCCCCATAGAACCATTTCAATGGGTACAGATGAACTGGCAGCGATTTTGACCAGTTTTTTATTTTTTCCTGTTTTCAAGATGTTTTGAAGGTCGTTCCCTTGATGCTAAATTATTATAGGAAGGTGGAGCCAATTGACCCAGCAGTTAGACTGCTTTGGACCAAATGAACCAATTAAATAGTTAAAAAGTAACTAACATGGTCCGTATCAAAAAGGTCATTTGATTAGAAAGGGTCCTCTATCTGTGGCCTAGGCCTTGCCTCGGAAATGTGGGGGCACTCTGAAATCATTTTGGATCCGGATACATATCCATATCCATTTGTATACTAACCTATGGTAACAAGTGAGGTTTTTTTTTTTTTTTTTTTTTTTGGGGGGGGGGGGGGGGGGGGGGGAATCTATGCATTTTGAATCTGTAAGATTTTTTTTTTTTTGTCGGGACCTACAAATCCACACAAATAATGAAATCTGAAATGGACCAAATCCTCATACATTTACAATTGTCAAACGAAGGTTTTCCATGACCCTATGAAAAGCGAGAATACTTTCCCTGGATATTTGGTTGCTAACTGTAACCTAGAACTTGGATCAGTTTGCCATTTTCAGAGCAGTTAGTTACTAAAAGGCAATGCAGTTTTGAAAGTCCCCACTCCTATTCTCAATATGATCCAATTCAAGGCCCGTTGATCTGAGTATTACTCATGAGTCCAATACTATTGGATCAGAAGCTGAGTACTTTATGTTCTATATGAAGCCAGGCCAGATTATATAGAGCATACTTGATGAGTCCTCAGTCCTCACCAGTCACCCCCATGCCCCAACCTCATCTCCCGGATAGGTCCAGATCAAAATTAAAAAAATTAGATTAATTGAGAGAGAGAGAGAGAGAGAGATCTCCCCATGCAACAATGCAAATACACAAGATGCATATGACATTTTACCTGCTATATATAGGGGATTCAAAGTTCAATCTCTCGCATCCATGTCACAACCAGCTGAGCTATAGATTGATTGGGACTCGGAATTTATCATGTAAAATGACATGGGGTTCTGATTGGACTCGCCTGCTGTGGTGTCCAAATGGGCTATTTGAACCAGGGATTTACACTAAGGTCAGTTTCTTCACCAGACCCATTAGAAAAGAAAGGACCAAGGACAGCCCCAATGCAATGTAATGGCAAATTTAATACATGATACAACAAGTAGAGTGGGCCCGATAAGTAGAGGGGGCCAAATGGAAGTATTACATGGAAGGCTACCAATGACCTCCTATTGACCATGTAAAGTTTAGCAATTAGCATGCCCCCACACCATGTAAAGGCTAGGGAAGATAAGCATGCCTGTAGAATTGGATAACTTAGTTCTTGAAAGAGAGGTAGGACCATGACGTCCTTTTTTCTTGTGGATATAACTCAATGGGGGACCATTATATTGGTCACCCACATTTCCATGGTCAGGGTCCAGGTACCCTCATAACCCATTGAAGACAAAACAGGTTGCTCATTAGCCTTTCCAAGCTCCCCATTCAATGACAACTACAACACCAACTTAACATCAAATTAATGTAACTTACTGGGGCGAATACCCCATACAAACATACAACATACGCAGCTAAATGCAGTTCAATGTTGTAATTTCCTTTAACAGAAGAAATATTGATAAAAAAAAAGGACCGTCTTAATGTTTATTTATTACATAATTGATAAAGATGCTTAAGTTAAAAGAAGGGGACATACTTTCAGTCCACACAGCAGATAGCAAAACCTTAGAAAACATCTGGGTGGAAACGGCCCGGGATTGAGTTGCTCTGCTGGGCCTGTCTAAGATGCATTGTTAGCGCATAGTTATTCACCTGCAGCACAATGAAACAAGAAAAAGTTGAGGAAAGTGAACTACATTGATTCAAAAACAATGAAAAGAGAAACTGTAAGATTTCATCCATGCAACAACATGAAATGCATACTTCGAGTGTTCTCAATTGTTCCTGATACTGTGACACAAGCTGCTTCAGTTGCTGCAACTCCTGGCTCCTTTCATCATACTCTTTCTGACGCTCATGCTGGATTGTCACCGCTCTTTTGAGAATATTGTTTTCTCGAATAAGTAAGTCAACTTGCTCTTTCAGCATCATGTTTTCCTAATAAAACACCATTCCGCCATTTTAAATAAAAAAAGACTTGAATTCAACATCAAAATAAGATGCGAAAGGAGTGCAACTAAACAATATATGCATTAGAATAAGGCTGATTGGTAAAAATATGCCACAAATGTCAGGCACACAAACACCAGAAACTCATGCCAAGCAGACAATCAGCGAAGACCACTATATACTTTCTTTTTCTTTTTTTGAATAATCATGAAGACTGCAAGATACTTGGAACTAAAAATAATATCCACAGTATGCCTTCATTTGCAATCTGGAAATTTTCGCACAACAAAGACCCCCTTTCATCCCATAGCAGCACAATAACAGAACCAAAATACCAGAAGGCATGGATAGACAAGGTTCTGAAATTGATGAATGTGCCTATGGACAGAAACATCTGGACAAATCGTCTCAAGGACCCCTCCTGGATTGGCATTATCCAGAACTATGAAAATAAAGATCTGGCCAATGAAATAGTACAGTACACATATAAGCATTTTAGTAATATTATTATTTACACAAGTAGGAGAGTTTCAAGCATGAAATTGTAGAGTGCAGCACTGCCTTGAAGCCTGCCTGTCTCAATCAACAATGATAACAATCATAGTCGAATTTAAACCAGAGTTAATTCATAATGACTAAAGTTTCCAAATGAGTCGGATTTTTTCTACTTCGTAGGTGAGCCAACCAACAGACTACTTTCCAACTAGTTTCAAGGGGTACAGCAGTCATAAGCTTGAAACCCTGCCGGAGCTTGGCACATATCCGAGTCCATTGAACAGGGTAACATGGAAATAAGCTATGATGCCCAAACACGGCAGGGACACGGATTTTACACGTAAAAAGTGAAGTATCAAATACGATATGTGACACAATACATTGCCCACTTTGAAGTCTCCATGCATCATAGGATACAAGTCGGATGGGCCAGAGCCAGATCCATGTTAAGATTCCATATCCCAATTAGCAAGACAGGTCAGGCTGTAGTTCCTACGTCCATCAGACCATAATAAGTCTGCTCATATATATTTGCATATTTTTATATAAGCTAAATATCTGCTATTATACACACATTATGTGAAAGCAGTCTGCCGGGGAGAGAAGGGCTGCTTTATGTTTCTTGTTTTTCTTTGTGTGTGTGTGTGTGAGAGAGAGAGTCGAAGAAAAAAGCATTATGTTCTCTCTCTAAAATTCTGTTAATAAGCATGAAGTTTCCCCAACTGAGGACCGAATCCAGGCTCCAGTGTCTGTATCAAACCTGGAGCCTACCTATGTGGGTGTGGCCCATTGACAGCCCTAGACATAAGACGGACTAGAAGATGTCAGCACTGTATACAGTTTGCAAATCCAATTATTAGAATAATAAAGGTGCCACTGCCACATATCATTCCTTAGGTAAATCAATGACTGTTTTTATAAATACACTATGGTTTTAAAGCTTGGCGACCACTGAGTCCATTACAAATTACAATGCTCAACCAGCTTGTCCAAGCTCTACAATTATGCCATATGCTGGACCTGGGTAGATTTAAAAATATCATTCCGCAAGCCCAATCATAAAAGAAAGGACTAGGTAAACATTAGCTTCATATAAAATTTGCATACCCAATTATCCATATGCAAAATAATGTCAAGGATAAAGCAAGGGCAAGACTGACACCATTTCTCAAGTTACCCAGTGACTGCTTTCATACATATGCTGGATCCATATGAGGTTCTATGAGAATGCTTAATAATACCTTTTGAAAGCCTTCTGCTGCCTCCACACCAGCACGGGATGCAATAGATTTCTCCAAAACCTCCAATATCCTTGAAGCACGAGCTTTAGCATCATCCATATCAGAAGCATTCATCATTTCACTTACAAACAAATCCACCCATTCAGAACCATTAGTGGGGAGGTTGTTCTGGGCAGCCACATCCCCTGAAGCAGGGTCTCCACCTGACATTGCCAAACCAGCCATGACCTATAAATGTTTGTCCTAAATACACAAGCATTACCCAAAGAACCATACCATCTACCCATTATTTGAAAAAAAGAAAAAGAAATGACTATATGAACCATGAGTTATAAATGTTTGTCATAAATACACAACCATTACCCAAAGAACCATACCAGCTACCCATTATTTAAAAAAAGAAAGAAATCACTAGATGAACCACTTCAGTAGAGCAAACTTAAAGAATAAAAAATTATATGCAAATGAAACTGCATTGCATTTTGTACAAAATACCAACAGATCTTTAAAGGAAAAAAAAAAATTCCTCCTCCACTGAAAATTACAAATATGGCACCTCTGCTCTAAAGAAAGGATAAATCACAATATTTACCTGGAAGGGTACTTTCACAATAATATCATGGTATTTACAAAATATCATCAATGATGAGAATATCACAAGAAAAGTATAGTAACATTAGAATAATATGGGAAAGGGGAAAATTCTATAAAAATGTTTTAACAATAATTTCTATTTATTTTTATTTATTATTATTATTTTAAACTAATTATTTTGTGAGATTTCCCCAATACTATCCCGCAAAAAAAAACTTAAGTTCGAAAATATTCTACAATTTTCCCAAAATGAAAATTTCCCAAGAAAAATATTGGTCGCATTGCCTACAGAGAATCTCAATATATTTTGTGGTTTTCTTCTACTCTTTTTTTTTTTTTTTGGTAAAAAGGTTTGCTTCTACTTTATTTTCAATTTGTGATTGTTTGTTTGGACTCTTTGTGGAGAGAGAGAGAGAGAGAGAGAGAGAGAGAGAGAGAGAGATCCCTTAGCAACTGAGAAAACAATGCATTTACTTTCCACCAGGCATTCAATTTGAGCTTTATTCTCCCGCTGAGCCGGACCAACATCAATCCAAAAATGGTAAACATAAGACCTACTGAAACTTCAATTATACCAACCAACTATTTTGACAGAAAGTTTGCTTTATGCTCCCAAATCACCTTACAATGAAAGAGAATGTAGCAAGGAAATTCCTCATCATTCTAACACATGCGGCAAATGTTTGAGAGTTCACGTAATGATGCTAGACAGACACCCATGGTCCCCCTGGTTCAACCCACCAATGGGCCCAACCCATCCGTCTTGATCAAGCCTTTAGGCCCACCATTTATTTTATGTTGTTTGCCACACCCTAGTTCCGCCCCTGGCAATATATATTCAGCATGGCGGTGTGAATTAAAAATAAGGTTAAAAAATCCAAAAAATCTAGAATATTGAAAAATGTTAAAATTTAACGTTTTCTTCATTAGTAACTAAAATGGGGGTGTGGCATACCCCTCTGCATAGACGCCCTATACCACTATATGATTATAAATAACAATATCGATCTATTTGTCCACATATTCATGTTGGTCGGCTATATAAATTAGAAACTAATAAAAATTCATTTGGAATTAATCTATGGAAAACATAAAATCTACAAGTAACAACAATGCATTGGATGTGATTTGGTTGGCCATGTTGAAAAAAATCTATTTTTAAAAAAACCCCAAAATCCCCAAAAATTAAAAAACACCAACCATTTGGGATTGATCTATAGGAACTACGAAGCATAGATCTACATTTTAGAAGGCAGTTGGATGTGATTTGATTGGCCAATTTTGGGAGAAAAAATCCCAAAAATCAAACCATTTGGCATTGATCTATGGAAAACATAGATCTACAAGTTGGAAGGCATCTTCAAGCGACTTGGTTTGTCTGTAATAATTAAAGAAAGTTTTTACAAAAAAAAAAAAAAAAAACTCAAGAAATCAAAAATAAACAGAACAAAAAAATACTTAAAATAGCTCAAATAATGCTCAAGAGTAGGGAGTTTTTATTCATGTGATGTATAACAATGATTCATGAAAAAAAAAAAAGAGTGAGAAGAAAAAATAAAAAATAAAATCATGCCTAAAGGTCCTCCCTTGAGGAGAACATTGCATATCGACTTTGATCCGGTGATTTCTTCTATTTTTGTTGGTTTTTTATGCTTTCAAAGGTGAAAGAAGGGTGGAGGATACTTGTTATGGCTGTAGAATGGATAAAGAAGCCCTAAAAATGACTTTTGAAGGGGTTTGTACCAGCTGTCAGTTGGACACGATATATCAGCTTATACAGATATGTATCAGTCCAAATCGGCCGATATGTCAACAAATCAGCCATCGGCCACTACAGCAGCCTACAGATGAGAGCACCACTATTTGCATAATAGCATATCAGCCGCTATTAACCTTGATTCAAACAATGAACCAAGGAAAAGTCTTTCTAATACCAAGGGTAGGCCGAAGAGGACATGGATCTAAGTATTAAGGTTGGATATGAAGAAGTGCAACCTATCTGAGGATTTAGCCTAGGATAGACCGGATTGGAAAAACAGAATTCATGCAGCCAACCCCAACGCAGTTGCGAAAGGCAATAATGATGACAATGATTCAAACAATGAACCAAGTTTCGATTCCTTTATATGTATTCCCCGATCATCCAAATCTACTCATTGCTTTTCTTCTTTTTTATGGAAAGCAACAACAAACTTTATTGAAGCCAAAAGGGCATGCAATAGAAGCCAATATCCAGAACTGCCATAGGCTTTCCAGCAGAAAAGAAAAAAAATTGGCTCAGTTATAATATTAAGATAATTTTCTTAGAATTTTAAAAACATAACCACTAGCGAATACAAGTGCAAGAAGGTGAATATGACTGCTTCTAGAAGGTCTAATGAGGGAGACCTGAGGGAAGACTCTCATGCCAAGGTCACTCTTTGGACATCCAATAATGTCACCTTGATAGAGAAAGTTCATTTGCAATTTTTTTTTAATAGTAATCTACATTTTTTTTTTTGAAAGGCATTTTTATGGTTATCTCCATAATAATACAACCTTTCATTATCTTTCAGAAGAGGGAGGGAATACTTGCAGGTTCAAAGTAACAACATTCTGGAAATATAAAGCCTGAAAACATCCAAAAGATATTTTGACACCACACTTGGAACAATTTATACATATCAGCAAATGTACCTTGAGATGGGAGTTGATCATTTGTCCCCATAGAATCAGACTTGTTGTCAGCAGAACCTAAACGAAGTTCATTCAAACTTTTGATGGCAGAATCCAAATCGTTGCCACATGCTTCAAGTGCTCTCTCAAGAAGCTGAGTAATTACAAAATGATTAGTTAACCCATTTAAAGAATCTAACAAATCATAATCACTGACAGAGATATATAAGATATAATCTCATCATCAGCATACTGAATGCATCATTATTTGAAAGAACAAATAACTACTCAAAGGAGAATCATGGTTTTAATAGAACTAAGCAAAAGTTTTTGCAGTACATCTCTCTTCAAAAACTTATGAACTGCTTCAGAAAAGTACAGAGGAAACTCTGACTTGTCAATGGAATAATTTTGTCCACCAAATTCACCAATCAAAACTAGCATATGGACAAGCCCCAAATCAGAAACAGCCTGAATGTCTTGGGAGTAAAAATGGTTTCAGTTCTACTATGCATTTGTGAGATAGCCTCAAGCACATAATGCTTCCCACCTTTGTACCCCAAAATCAGAGGGTATGTTTAAATAATACAAGTGAAAAATTCCTCTCTTTTTTTTCACTGCAGGCACAATATCCGGCTCTCCACCACAACCCCACCCCACCCCACCCAAGCCACATGGGATTTAATTTCCTCTCCAGCTCTGGCATCAATAAGCATAAGATCGGAGGATTTCAGATGACAATCCATAACAAGAATGTGCTCGGGTCAACAATTTCCAGTTTCAATCCAGAGCACATTGAAAAAAAAAAAAAAAAACAAACATCCATCCAAATATTGTTGCATATTCCACCAAAACATCCAAACCCCCAATCTGCAACTCGTCCCAATGAATCCAACATTAAAATCATATAGAAACATTTCAATTTCAATAAGAAGAGGGAAAAAAAAAACCTAAACAAATCAACCAAAACACCCAAAAAAATCCCAATTTTCCATCCATCCAAATGAATCCAACATAAATATAATCTATAAACAATTCAATGAGAAGAAAAAAAAAAGAAGGAAATAAAAAACCCAGATTTCCTATGCCACCAAATCATCCAAACCAACCCCAATTCACAGCACATCCAAATCAATCAACCCAACATCAAATACATACATACATATATATAGACAATTCAACCATGAAGAAAATGATGATGATGATAAAAAAAAAAAAAAAAAAAAGGAAAAAATCCAATGGGGTGGGACCTGTTGATCCATGTCTGGGAAAAGGGCGATGAGATGGGCGATGGCAGAAGAAGAATCAGATGAGGAAAACGGGACGGCGGTACGGGGCGGCGAGAGGCGGACCGGGGAAGAGCCGGCAGTGCAGCGGAGCCTCTTGGAGACGGAAGAGGGAGGTGGGGAGTGGACGTCTTCAAAAAAAGATCTCTTTCCACACACTATGGCAGACATGGTTTCCACTGCTCCTCTTCTGTTGTCCAGGCGATCTCTACACGCCCTCCCTTCTTCCTCCTATTATTCTCTATCTCTCTTCCTACTCCTCCTATCTCTTTCCATGCAACAACAATCTCCACAAACCCACCAATCCTTTCAATCCTTTCCTTCTTCTTCTTCTTCCTTATCCTTCTCTGCAAGCCTCGAATCTATAGTTTCTTCTTCTTCTTCTTCTTCTCCTTCTTTCCTTTCCCCCTTTCTTTCCTTCTCTCTACGAATGAAAGAAAGAGAGATTGATAAAAGCTTCTTTTTTTACGTTTCTTCTTGGGAGATCCATCTATAAATAAAGAGACTCTTCTAGGGAAAATTTGCATTAGACGCCTATATTTCTTCCTAACTACAAATAAGCAGCTACTTCAACGGGCTAATTAGTTTATACTTTTAGAAAGATCAAAACTTGATCATTCGTGGTCGATGTTTTGACCGATAAAGAAAAAACTTGCTAGTGAGGCAAGCGGCATTATTAGATAAAAAACTGTCATTTTTATCTTTGATAAGTTTATTGTGTCTCTTTTTCTTTTTTCTTTTTGAGAAATAGTTATTGTCTTAGATGAGGTCTAATTATAGTTGGGAATTGATCTTTATTAATTGTTCGGCTAACTATGAGAAAGCAGCTACTTTTTTTCTTTATACGTAACTAAATAATAAAGATTAGAATTTGATCCTTGATCGTTATTTTGAGACTAAAAAGACTTAATAGTGAGGTGAGCGACTGAGCAACATTGTTAGATTAAGAAAATATTCAATTTTTTTATCTTTTATGAATTTCAATACATTTTATTTTTGAAAAAATAACAATTTTCTTAGATGAAGTGTAACTTATGTTGAACTTGAGATATGATGTGCAAATATATATATATTTTTTCTCTCGTATACTTACACACCCACGCATGCTTATGTAAGGTCATCACCATACTATCGCTAAGAATTGATCTCTATTAATTCTTGTTGAAGGGAGGTACATTGCCTAGGGATATAAATGGGTCGGTTCTGGATCTGGACTTGAAACTGTTAAGGAGAAGGTAGAATCGGAACTAGAACCATATACGGGGCGGGTCTGGGTCTAAGTCTAAGTAGAGAATGGTATGGGGGGAAAAACTAATTTTAAAGAGAGATTCTAAAAGCTGAGATAATATGTCGGGTCCCGATCCCACAGGTCCGAACCAATGTAGAACCATAACCGAATCCGTTTAGGCCATGGGTCCAAAAAAAGGACTCGGATCCATTTATTTAGCGATACCTAAATAAGGACCCAAACTTGGTTTTTAACGGGTTAAAACTTTCGGGTAATCGGAAAATCGAAAACCCATTTACATCCCTAGATTTGTCACAAAGTTAACAACATAGTTGTTAATCTCGTTTTGTTTTGACCAAAATGACCGAAACTTTTCGTTTCGAACCATCGCCTAGAACGAAAATCCTAACCAAACTTTCAGTTTGAATTACAAACAATTTAGGGCCGAGATATTTAGCTTCAACAAAATTATAATTTCTTCAAAAAATTTCCTCACAAAGAACCCAAGTGCCATGAAGAAGAAGAGCAAAGGGAGTAGAGAAGAGGGACCAAAATGAAATTGACAACCACGGCTCCCGGAAGATTAGTTAAAAATATTATTAAATTTAATTTAATGCCTAGAGGTTTAATTCTTTTATAGTAACATATATGGGATTTCATCAAGCAAAAAGAGAGTAAAGTTAATTGAGAGATAAGGGAGTTGATCAAGATTTTTGAATTAAAAATGGTGGTTATTTATGAAAAAAATAAAGAAGATATCCTTTATTTACAATTCTCAGAAAAATAGAGGGGATCATATATAAGTTTACTTTTCAATACCACCGACCAGAAAAGATGAAACAAGCTAGGGTTTGGACTGCTTGTATGTGGTCGGAGACAATGAGAAATGGATAACATAGATGTATGTGGATAAGTGCATGCATAATACCAGTTCCATCATACCATTCTTAAAAGATCAAAAAAATAAAGATGACAAAAAAAGAAAGATTATCAAGTTTAATGGCTTTAAATACTAAAAAATCTTTGTTGTTAGATTCAATGGTAAATAATGTCTAGATATGTATTAAGATGGTGAATAATGGCAAATATTTGTTGTTTTTTAATCCGATTATTTTAGGCTGAACGCGCTACAACATATAGTGTATTTATAAGCCATTAGCCCATTAGATACAAAGAGGGTTAATTAGATTAGTCATCCACCAAAAATCAAATCAATTAGATGCTAATAATCAAATGATTTAAATATTTCAACCATTAGTTTGATTATTTTAAATTCAACGATAAAATAAAATGTCCATTGAATCTGATTTTTTTATATGACTTCTTCTAGTAATCTAGTCCGACAACATGCCATGTAAAGTCTTTTTGTTGATAACAATGTCATCAATGCTGCTCTAAATTTTGTGACGCAGTGCCACCGAGAATGAGTTGGCTATAGTTAAGTGGACATTAATCATGTCTAGATTTTTTGCTTACCCTACTATTGTGTAATTATGGGTAAAAAGAAAAGATGCAGTGTATCCATAATCCATAAACTTAACTTGGACATGAGGCCATCTAATTGTATAATTTTAGGTAATAGAAAGATCTGGGAGAGTAATTAGTAGTAATTTTTGGTTGTGAACTTGGACATGGAGCCATCTAATTGTATAATTTTAGGTAAGATGAAGATCTGGGAGAGTAATTAGTAGCAATCTTTGCTTAAGAACTTGGACATGGGGCCATCTAATTGTATAATTACAGGCAAGGGAGAGATCTGGGAGAGTAATTAGTAGTAATCTTTGGTTATGAACTTGGACATTGGGCCATCTAATTGTATAGTTTTAGGTAAGAGAAAGATCTTGTGTAAAGATTCATACACTGCAAGAATATTTAAATATTTGGCCATGAAGTGAAACTGAACATGAGGCCCATATGCATGCATACAAATCACTAGAGTAGCAGAAGGGAAGACCTGTTATAAGTTAGTGGGCCCAAATGAGCATGATGCTATGATTTTAACCACTTGATTGTGGACCTCAAAGTTTGCCCTAACCACTTGATTGTGGACCTCAAAGTTTACCCTACCTTTTTCAAGTTCATATAGGGAAAGTCCAGACAGCTCGATTGGGGGACTGAATTCGGGCACGGTCCTCCTGGGGAACCGAATTCGGGCTTTGTAGCACGGCTGGTTCATATATCCGGGCAATGTACACTCCATCCATCAATCCATCACAAGACCTATCAATCCCCTACTATTGATTTGCATGCATTGAGATGGAGACCACAATGAGGGTCGCCAACTCTGGAAGATGCATGGTTGAATGACGCTACATTTGGAGGTGTGGTGTCTCAAAAAAATTTTAAATGCAGCCCATTTTGTATGGTCTAAAATGTTGGATAAAATCTTCCTTGGTGGATGTCACATGCTTAACACTATGATATTTTTAAAATAATAATAATAAATATAGAGATTTTGATTGTATGGATGCTCTAAGACTTTACATTTGCCCATCTATGGTTAAAATTTAAAAAGTTATCATCAAGATTTTTAACAATAAAGGGGGAATAAAAAAATCATGAATGAAGGGAAATTGTGCGATATTTTATGGAAGTAGGATATCACATAGTACAATATCTTGTGGTCCTAAAATATTGCAAGAACAGTTTTGCAAGATTTATTTTTAAAAATGGAGCCATTTAACAAGCAAATGTTAGGTCGTAGGGCAATCATATGATCAAAATCCCCAAAATATATATCATGATGATCAAAGTGACATTTGTTGTGGAATCGAGCAATGCAAAGAAAACGATTAGATCAATGAGCTAATAAATTCCTACAAATCTTTAACGGGCAAGCTAAGTCAATGGAGGACATCACTATGATGAGAGTGGTACCTAGGCATATTACCATTCATGGAGAAAGAGTTTGATGTTAGTGCTTTGGATTCAGGCAACAATAACAATGTCATTAGTGGAAACAACAGTAACATAAGCGGCGGCGGCGGCAGCACCAACAACAACAAATAATAATAATAAGATTGCTTGAAGCATTATTGTAATGAAACTCATACGGATTGAACCTACCATTGATCTAGTCTAAACTTGACATGTCTTCACAAGCTCAAGTGAATTTCAGCTTACTTAGAATAAGTTAGACCCTTGCTCACGGCCAAACATCTCATAAAAATAAATAGCCCCGACCATTTTGATCACACCTTAGATAAAATGGTTAGGTCTAAAAAGAGAAAAAGGAAAATAAAAACAAAGAAAAAAGGGGAAAAAATAGAGACAGAGAGAAAAAGAAATGCTATTAACCTCGTTGGACATAACTTGGTAGATCGCGTAAGAACACAAAATCTTTGTAGTTCAAATACAGGCAGCAAACTTCTGATGAACAACAATCGAACCGTAAATACCGTCGCACGTCTCTAGGGGAATTATAACACAATCAATGAAGAGGTCTTCCGTAGATCTCGATCAAGCTACAACGACGCTTAAAGAGAGGGTTAAGAGGGGTTAGAGATGGATAACGAGAAAAAAAGATAAGAGGCACGAGAGAGTGACCAGAGAATAGGAGATGAGGATGGAGATGAACATGGAGGAGAAATATAAGACAAATATGCCATAATATTGGCGACGTAGGAGAAGAGAGCAAAAGGAACGGGAAAAGGCAGGGGAGCAAGGATTAGGATTTAGTCGGTTCAATAGGTTTATCAACAGTAGTTAACTTGAATGTGGTAAATGATATATTTTGACTCACTGTAGAAGTGAAAACTTGAGTTCTTTTAATTCATCTTACTTTTACCGTGTAATGAGTGCCACATGCAGCGACTGACTCATGATTTTCATTTGAGAGGGGGTGAACCCAAATCATTAATTGGGTTTTTGGTGCAAACCCAAGATTTTCATGTGGGTTTTGGGGGTGGATCCGTGACTTTTTATGTGGATTTCAGAAGCAGATTAAAGATCTCTGTGTGTCTTGGAAGCGTGCCTAGGTTCAGAGGGGACAACCGCCCAAAATTTGTATACGTAGGTCCGCCCTTGGCCACATTGGACCTTCTGATATTCTACGCTTCTTTTGTATTTTCTTGCATCATAATTTTTTTTCTTCTCTCTCTCTCTTTGTTTTTTTTTAATTATTAAATATGTTTGCAAGTATTTGAACTACACACTCACGCAAACCACGCGTCCTTAAATAACTGAGCTACAATTATGAGATGGATTGCGACTCTTTAGTGTACAAGAGTTTATATTTTTATAATAAGATGCTAAAATATTTTTGGGTTCTCATTTTATTTCTTAATATATTTTTTGGGTGGGCTCGCGAAAGAAATTTAGAATTTGGTGTTTTGATGGCATGGATAAATAATTCAATTTAACAAGAATACTGTGATCATTATGAAAATAATTGAAGAAGCTATCAACGAGGAACAACACTTGCACTTTAAGAATGAACTCTTGTAGAAGGAGAGGATCACTATCCCTCCCCTAAAAAAAAAAAACCCTCATGTGCTTTGCATGGACATGATGCGTTGTTCCTAGCAGCATCGATGACCATCACAACTTTTTCTGAGAAGTTTAGATAAAACCACTTTCACTTAGGATGTCCACAATTATATTGATGTTAGGAGGGGTTTATAACGTTCAGCATAGATTATTTTGTATTTCAAGATTGAGTAAGGGCCTATTAATTTACTAGAATTCATGGAGTTCTACGAATTCTTGAATACTCCCTTGTACTTGAGCATTCCTCACCGAAAAGCGAAGGGGCTGGAATTTGTAGAATTTCAAAAGTCATTAAAGACCTTTTAGGTAGTTAGAATTTTAAAATGTTTGTGAAGAAACATGACATTTGTAAATCTTGGACGATAAAATGTCACATTATGTAAAAAAAAAAAAACTAATATGACAAATTATTAGCATATTTTATAATAAAAAAATAGGCAAATGTGTAATTTGTCTTACACAGTCAAAGTGTGCGCTACATAAGATATACAATAGTGTAGATGGTCCATGTGAATGACCCAAAACCATCATTTTCTTCAAGTAATGGGGCACAACATGGTCTCCCAACTCGTTTTAGTGATGTGTAATTTTGCAATCTCAATTACTTAAGCCCGGAGGTTGTAGGTTAGAAACTACACTACCACACTGGGGTTACAGAGGGGTTTATCCGGCTTCCCTCTGGGCATGAAGAAATTATTCTAGCCCAAAGGGTTAGGAACCATCCGATGGCAAAATAAAAATAAAATTACTCGAGCCCAGTTTGTTTGTATGCTAGATGACCAAAATTGCTTTTGGAAGCAATCCATTACATAGTCAATATTTAAGTAGCATTGAAGCCCACATGGAACCAATTAGATAAATAGTTTGAATTGTAAAAAACATCAATTTAACATTTCCATAGAGAAGCCACATACTTCTTTATTAACATTTCAAATGTAGGAACCGAGATTTGAATTACAATCGGCTGTGGCTTACTGCCTTCCTCAAAATGTCTTTAAATTAAGAAACTCGAACCTTGGAAACTAAATTTTCGGTTTTAATTAATCGTGCTTTTCTCGAAAGCACTCAATGATGAGAGAAGAAATAATGTCTCAAGCTGTAGCTTAGCTGGTTAGAAAATGTAGCAAAAAAAACTAAGAGACTAAATAACGTTGTTTAATAACACGGGCACTAGTCCTTTCTTTAACAATGAAAATAACTATAAATTATTCCCCGCACACTAATGTACCATTTTCCTTCCCCAATACTTGGAGAGATATCATGGACTAAAAAGAAGATTATATTCTACTATATTATAAAATGTATACGACGACACTCATGTGCATCCATCTCTCATCATAGGGTGAGGGACACTTACATGGCTTTTCCTATTTACACATGAATATTCCTTTTATGCATATGACCATATATGACTTTTTCTCTTTTGCACATGAAAATTTCTAATTATGGAAGTGTTCCTCATCCTATGGTAAGAGATGGATGCACGTGAATATTTTTCATTATATAATAAGGAAAAAAAAACACTATAAAAAAAGTGATGAAAAATCTTCTACAATCAATAGTAAGTGTCTGGTCCCTTCGCCATATTTAAAGAATTTAAGGTATTTTTTCCATAAAATTCCCATTCATAAGTGAGCCCACACTACAAAAAAAGCATCAAACGGTGATGAAAAAAAAAAAGCCTAACTTTAGCAGCAGTACAAAAAATAGCAATTGATTGTTTTTTTTCGCTGCTAATTTTATCATTTTAATTTAGATTTAGATGTTAACATAGCGGATTTTTCCACCGTTATTTGTGCGCTTTAGCGACATAAAATAAAAAGATAAAAAAAAACCGCCACTAAAGCCATTTTTTTTTAGTTGAATTCTAGCGAGCCGTAACAAAAAAGGTCTTAAGCTCAACCCATGCATCACAAAAGTTGGACCCATCAAAAACTAAAAAGAGGTGGACCCCACCCATTGGTGGGCCCAGAAGGGTGGTGGGACCCACATTCCAGATCTCCCAACCCCACTCTCTCCCTATATAGGATATAATTCCTCCAAGGGCAGATGCACACATGACACATCCCACCTTCTCCTCCATATACACTTCTCTCTCTATCTCTACATAAAAGGAAGTTAAAAAAATTACAAAAATAGAAAAAAAAAACAAGAAGAAGAAGAAGAGATATAAAAAACCACTCTCCACTCTCATTTTTTCCCTCTTCGAAGTTCCAACCCTCTCTCTCTCTTCTCATCCCCTTCCATCTCCGAAACGCTACAAACACAATATCGATACCGTTACCACCCGACTCGCCTGTTCTCATCCCTTCCTTTCCCGAAACGCTACAATCACCTCACGACAACGCTCGATTTTCTCCTTTCTGTTCCCCTCCCTCTTCCCCCTTGTCCGAAACGCTACGAATCTCCCGATACGGAGATTCCATGGCGCTTTCAATCTCTCCTCTCTCCTTCGTCCCTTCCAACCGTTACATCTGCTGTAACAGCTCCGAGTTCCAGCACCTGAGTGGGGCAGGCGCCGGTTTCGTCACCGGCGGGCAGAGGTTCCTGAGCTCTCCTTCGCTCTTTCTCACCCCCGCCGCCGCCGCCGCCTCCTCCGAATTTGATGGCGGCAAGAGGAGGAGGAGGAAGAAGTGGGGGAGCTCTGTTGGTGGAGTGTATTCGCATGTAATCTTTGCTTCGGCGGATTACTACTCGACGCTCGGCGTTTCCAAGTCGGCGAACAGCAAGGAGATCAAGGCGGCGTACCGGAGGCTCGCTCGCCAGGTCTGCAATCTGCATTGATTTGATATCTCTACCTCTCTCTATATTTCTTGAATTGAAGGACCAATTGAATGTTGAGTAGTCTTGAGTTGTTGGTAGAATGCTTTAAAATTGCAATGATTTGAGTTTGGGTTTCTTGAAATTGCAATGTTTCTGTCTTTCTGTAATTGGGTTTTTGACAGGAAGTGATATAAAGTGGGTATTAGAATGTTAAAATGTTTGGGTGGTTTTGGAGACTGGAAGCTATGGTATTGCAGTTGTAACAACTTCAAATTGAAAGGAAAAGGGGAAAATGTAGAAGAAGAAGGAAGATGTTTGGTTTGAGGCAATCTGAGTCTCTTAGTTCCTCCTGAGCTTAAAGAGCAATTTTCATTACTTTTTGATAGATGGGATTTTTCTTATACACCTCTTGCTCCCCTTGTTTATCTGCCCACAACTCAACTTCTAACATTAGACTATCATAGTATGAATACTGATCATAATGGGTAGTAAACAGGATGGGAAAATAGAAGGAAATGGAATCTGGATAAATAGGGAAAGAACGGAAAGATTTTAGGATGATCTATCTCCAAGTAGAGACTAGATTATACACACACACACACACTCACATACTCACACATGCAATGGATAAATTTCATTTCATTTGATTACTTAGTCACATAACTATCATAAGGGCCCTTATTGAATTAATAGTGGTTTTTTTTCTCAAAGCAGTATTGAAGGGGGAGAATGTACTCTCTAAGGTTGTGATCTAGATGGGACCATCATTTTCCTAGGAATTAATGTACTAGGGTGATGGGCGAATTATCATTTCTTGAGGTGAAATGTGATGGCCCTTGTTGGTCTTTACCTTCAGTCCATTCTCCTTTTGTCTCTTTGATAGAAAGATACTGCTTAGAAATCCTAGGAATGCAATACCCATTAAATAAATGAGCTCAAAATGATATTGTAATAAACTATACAAAAATAAAATGATATTGCAGGGCATTCCCCGTCTCATCATTAAGACTGGGGTTTGAACGCAGGTGGTTATTTGGAAAATGAAAGAATATTTTTTATTGCAATTTAAAAAAAATAAAAATACTATAGTAAAGGTTATTTTAACACTTATTAAAGATTGGAATAGTGAAGAGTTATATCCACAACTTACTGTTCAAAAAAAAAAAGAAAAAAAGAAAAAAGAATCCACAACTTCTTTCCATGCTATTTTGTTGATATGTAGAAGCACAAGATATTTGTGCAATAATTACGTAATTTTGCTGATGTGGCCTAAATTCTCCAGATAGATATTGGTTGGATTTACCAAAGTGAAATACCGTAGTGGACATGCTATATTGAGTTAGAAGTATTTGAAAATGATTGAACATATTAGAAACCTCATTACATGACTCCGTTAGATAAACCCATAAAATCTTCATCATTAAAAATGACAAGTTAAGGAAACCAAAGAAATGAAGTGTGTTCATTGCATTTGTAGAGCTCCACAGATCAGAGCGAATAGTGCCATTTATCAACCAAAGCATGACCACACTTCTGAGAAGATTTGGCCAATATGACTACCCTAGTTTATAGAATTAGAGACAATTAAAAAAAAGCAAAAAAAAAAAAAAGAGTTTTAAAAGGCCTCTCTCAAATAGGAAATAGCATCCTAATCTGTAAAAAGCTTTATCAAATAGGCTTACGTGATGGATTCCTAATTGAAATAATATTCTAAGTTGCCATCCTAAGATTTCAATATCACTTACCATCTAGAATTGCAAACAGAAAGGGAATTGTTCCAATTGGTGGGATCTCTTGTTCATCTGCATAGTTTTCGATTCTGTTCCAAACATCGTCCTGTTTGGCCTAAATTGGGACATTCTGGCATTTCGTTTTGCAATAGATGCAGTGGAAGAAGAAAAGTTTTAGAAATATATAGAAAAGGTGAAGACAGAAGAAAGCTAAACAATGCCTAGAAAAGCATATATATATCTGATTTGACATATAGTGTGCTACAAATAACAACTTCAACAGAGTATTATTGTGGCATGATATACAAAGATAGAGGGGAGTTTCAAGTTTTGATTTCTCGGGATTGACTAGCATCAAGGAATTGAATGAAGCGGAGATGCGGGTGATTTGGTGGACTTTAAGGATCTTTTCTTCCTTTAAATTTTTTTGGCATACTCATTGTGGAAAGTGTGTCCCGTACTGTTGTCTTGTGGATGTCTTGCAAATCTTGACTTCCATCTAGAGATTAGAGCCTTTTTTTTTTTTTTCTGTTTTAAATGTTTTGGCTACATTGAGGACTCAAACTCATGCACTGTCACATACATACCCATGTCCCTAATCAACTGAGCTACATATGGGGACTAGAACTTATGTGCTTCGCTTTGTTTCTCATTCGCCATGTGTTTAGAGAGGCTAAGTACGGAACATTCTTTGGCGAAGGCTGAAGTTGACAGTTTTTCCATGTATTGTGGTCCTCCTTTAGCGCATTGTAGATTTTCTTATTATTTTGTGCAACTTTTGTGTAGTTATATGGCTTTTACACCATTTATAGCACCTCCTTTTATCTTTACTATAATTACCATTATTCTTCAAAAACAAAATAAAAAAGAAAAAGAAAAATCCACATGGCAAATATGTCCATGGTATGCATCCAAGTCACAAATTAAAATAAATAAAAAAAATCAATAACAAGCATTTAAGTACATATTAAAGGAAATTTATACAATATGGCTCATTAAAGTCCTCCCATTCGATTAGGAGAGTTGAAAGACCCCAATGCTCTTTCCATCTTAAAAAAAAGTCTTATGAACCTTATTTCAGCCTGTAGCACAATTGGAGGGTGTTCATTGTTGCAACCATGAGGTTGTGGGGTTCAGTTATGCTACCGAACAAAACAAAAAAGAGTGTTATGCATCTTATTAAATTAAAAAGATCAAAATTTTGGACATCTTTTATTTTTGAGGAGGAGGAGGAGGTTTTGGGGGGGGGGGGGGGGGGGGGGTTCCGGTATGTACTTTAGAACAATATGGATTTGACAAATTGTAATGTTTAGTCCCATGGGGGCTGATTGTCCAATGTGGTGATTGTGGACATCTGTGAGCTTTCATACTTACATTGAACCTCGTGTATGAAAATTGTAGATGATTTAAATAAGTAGGGTTGAAAGGCTCGCCTTTCGCTACATGATTCTCATTAATATTAGTTGGTTTCATATTATGTTCTTTGTTATAAGAATCCTACGATTCGTATCCAAAATCCTCATGAAAACGATTCGTATTTATGCAACGGATCCGATTTACAGATGAATTTTAAGATTTAGGTGTGAATCTTACCGGTCAATACTCATTTCATCAAATTTTACGATTCAAGCAATTCGGTTGAGTGAGAATAGGTACAACCAATGCGTTAATATTAATAATCTTTTACCTTTTTCTTTTAGCGCTTTTGCTTTTAAAAGGTTATTTAATAGTGAAAGAAACCTTTTAAGAATTTTTGCGGCTTTGGGGAGGTTTTGGAGATGAATAAAGAACATGCATTTGATTAAAGTGTTCGACTGTAAATATGGGGCTTATCTATATCTTCTTCTTCGTTTTTAAATCTTCTTTGTTTTTTTTTTCTACATGAACACTTTCTTAACTTCAAGACATATCCTGCTGTGTAAGATCTATGTTTGGATTTTATTTTTACTTTTATATTTTGATTTAAAGATAACAAAAAATAAATATATATTGATACCTTAAACTTATTTAACTATTTACACATATCATTTATTATATATTAATATATGTCATGATGTTCTCGCTATGGTTGTGTGATAGACTTATTTGTCATTGTATTTATACTGTTATGAATGGGGAAATGGATGGATTATAAATAACTTAATTTTTTTTTTTTATAATGTGGGTGTCCTTGATATCTTTGACCCAACAAGCCTATTCCCTTAAGTGGCACCTGCGCCCACTAAACCCACACAACTGCACACTGGGAAAATTTGGGGCAAGTTTCAAACACAAGACGCGGGGAGCAAACCCACGCCTTATGCCACTCCACCAACTCCTAGGTGGGTGGATTATGAATAACTACTTTTTCTTTTTCTTTTTTTAATTTTTAATTATTTTTTATTTTATTAGAAAAATAAAAAATCCTATGATTTGCGATATGATTTACAATTCGATTCGATTCAATTCATGGGTATGAATGATTAGCAATATGATTCCGGCTTTTAGAACTATGATTATGTTTAATAATAGGATAAGAAAGGAAAAAAAGAGAGGAAATAAATGACCGAAAGAGTAGCTATGACTAATCTCACCTTTATCCATGACGTCTTAATAAAATATTTAAGGACAGTGATACACACTAGGAAGCAAGGGATGAAGTAGCGCACTTAACACATATTTCACTAGAGGGAAGGAAAAGATTTTGACAACAAGGGTAACTCTTTTTTATTGAAAATCTTTTGTATTGTATAACCCCTTTAAGTGAAGGGTAAAAAGGGAATAATAAAATAGTAAAAAAGAAAAAAATCAAAATGCATCATAATTTTATATTCTAATTAATCTGAAACAACATATAAAGGGGGAAAAAGAACAAAACAGATACTTCAGTTGAATGGCTAGGAGATTAGTACTTTTATGTCCGAGCCCACAAATGCATTATTAGGAGATTATTATATTTTGTAATAAATCTCTGTCATCATCTTTTATAATAAATGGAATGGATGCCCATCTAATTAGGAGATTTGCTAGGGAGATTTTACTTGATTAGTTTCCAAGAAATCTTGTTGGCTTGGCAAGTCTATAAACTTTCTTTGGTTAATGTAATGTTGGATTTTCAATAAAGCAGTTGAATAATTCCCTCAAAAAAATCTGCAAAAGCAAGAAGAAGTCCTCACCCTCTTATCTGTGTGCAAGTTAGGGTCCCAAAAACTAAAAATTGGTAGCAGAGCCTCCTTTCCTAGTGGATGCTAAGGACAAAAAAGGAATCAATCAATTGAGATAAATCCAATGGAGAAACGCATGGAAAACATGGTAGCTTGGGATCAAATGAATCTTAGGTTTGATCAGAAGTAACAAAAGTTCTAAAATGCCTCACATTGCAGATTCCTACAATGAATGTTGGGGAGCAATCTGCTACTGGAGAAATGACAGGTGGATAAGGTGATGGGAAGATCTAACTCCGATATGCTTAGATCAATTTCCCTTACTTCGATGGGCATGGGTCATTGGAATTTATTTACAAATTTGAGCAATTTTTCTGCTACCATCAAACGGCTGAGATTGAGAAAGCTTTCCTATTCATCATTTCACATGGATGGTGCTGCATGGTTTCAATGGTACAATCATGTCAACATTGATCTCACATGGAAGAAGATGACAAAGGCAATGTTGGTCTATTTGGAACAACAAACTATGAAAATCTAAATGGGATGCTACCCAAGTTATAGAAAGGAATTGAAATCGTGCAAAGTTATCAAGCTCAATTCAAGCACATTGCCATCTGAGTGAAGGTGGTCCGATCGAGCTTTGATGGGCTCATTTGTCGAAGGGCTACAAGACGAGATTGAGCAAAAGATATTGATTTTCAATCTTCCACACTATAGGAGGCCATCTGGCTAGCCCGATGCCAATAAGAAAAACTTGGCCATTTTCTTAGCCAGTCGCAAGGTTGGAATCTATTAAAGTAGTTAGTTTGCTGCATCTTTAACAACTAGGCATTTTGGGTGTATTGGTTAGCAACTTGAGATGATATCTGAGCCAACACGTCTCTGGTTCAAATCAACGTAGGGCAAAAAGGGCCACATGCCGTATCTTGTGTCTGGGCGCATGTGCGTAGGGCAAAAAGGTCCCATGCCGCATCTTGTGTGGGTGTGTACTTCGAATCCGGTGTTAAAGTAGTTAGTTTGCTGCACCTTTAACGCCTAGGCATTTTGGGTGTATTGGTTAGGAACTTGAGAGAATCTACTCTCATCTATGCAATCCGTTCAACGGATCCATACAATGAGAGGTTCTGTGTCAGTTGGGGCCAGCTTCTAGCTCCAAGTTATCACACGACGTGATCACTCATCCATTAGAAAAATTTTAGTGGAAGAGATAAAGGCTTAACACGAGAAGGGTTTATGCTACTATTGCAATAAGCAGTTCACACCCGGTCGTTGCTGCAAGATGATGCAGATCTTACTTGATCGAGGAATCTACGGAGATTAAAAAAATATAAAAACCGTGGAGGAACAATTGAAGGAGAAGAGGCCCTTATTGAGGTATATCGTGATGTTTAATAGTTGTTTGTGCAGTTTTTTTATCACCAATTGGTTTTGGGATTACTGGTTAGCAACTTTGAGATGGTATCAGAGCCAACACGTCTCGGGTTTGAATCCACGCTAGGCAAAAATGCCCTATGCTGTGTTGTGTGTTTGTGCGGGCGCAAGTGCGCAGGGCAAGAAGGCCCCATGCCGCGTTGTAGTCTTGTGCGGGCGTGTGCTTTGGATCCGGCCGGTGTCCTGCTCGAGGGGGGGGGTGTTAAGTAGTTGTTTGTGTAGTTTCCTATCACCAATTGGTTTTGGGATTACTGGCTAGCAACTTTGAGACGTGATAGGCTGCCATGAGGAAATGGCCATGCTTTTTGTTTGTTGTTTTGGGTGGGGGTGGGTTGGGGTGGGGGGGATAGTTATGTCCGGGCCCACAGATGCATCATTAGGAGATTATTATCTTTGGTAATAAATCTTTGTCATCATCTTTTGTAATAAATGGGATGGATGCTTATCTAATTAGGAGATTTGCTAAGGACATTAATAGGAGATTTTATTTGATTAGTTGCTAATAAATCTTGTTGACTTGGCAAGTCTATCTACTTCCTCTACTTAATGTAATGTTGGATTATCAATAAAGCAATCAAACAATTCTCTTAAAAAACTCTACAAAGGCAGGAGGAAGCCTTATCCTCTTATGTGTGGGCAAGTTAGGGTCCTGGACCCTAACAAATACCTAATTATCAGATCGACCACTAAGAAGCTGGGTAATGAACTGACTCACCATTTTAACATCATGAGAAATGTTGAGTCTGGGTAATGAACTGACTCATGATGTTAAAACAGAATGGGAAATTTCAGGTCTAATAAATTAAATGGCAAATAAACTAAACTCCAAACAAGCTTCATATACATGGTGGCATTAGTGAGGATATTGCCATCATCTCGTCGATATTTCACATTGAACTCTAAGTGAGTGTCCACGGGAGTGTCTTGTAATCGGGCTAGTGCAATGAGGTCTTGCGTGTTTGTGTATTGATTGATAAATAGTCTGTTATTTGTTTTATGGACCTCAAGACCTAGGAAACATGTGAGTGGTCCTACAAAATCTTTCATATGAAAGGAAGCATGAAGAGATTCTTGGAGCTGAAGTATGTTAGCAGGATTAGTCGCAGTGATGATGATGTCATCTACGTAGACGTGTAAGATAGCGATGCCATGGAGGGTGCAATAATGGAACATAGATAAATCATATTTGCTTTGTTGAAATTGGGCTTGAAGGAGAATATGGTGAATTTTCTCAAACCATGCAATTGAAGCTTGCTTCAGCAATAAAGAGATCGTCGCAATTGACAAACACTGTTCTCAGAAGTAATAGTAAGCCCCAGAGGTATACGCATGTAGACCTCTTGTTTTAAATCCCCTTGAAAGAAAGTGATCTCACGTCCATTTGGAATAAAGGCCAAGACTGAGATGCTGCAATAGCCAAGAGTTTGTGGACTGTGGACATCAATGGCCTTTTGGACTAGAGATGAAATGGGTTGGGTCCATGTTGCACCCTGACTTGAATGTGAATAACTAGTAAGGACCTATACCTGAACTCAGACCTGAATTGGTCCAGGTTACAGATTCACAGAACTTGTACCTGTACCTGAATTCAAATTAAAGACCCAAACCCTGACTTGGATTATTGACGAAAAAGGCCTTTGATCCACACCCAGGTCAAGGCCTAATTACTCGTATACTGATGTAATTTACATAATATACATCTAAAACGTTTATTATATATAGCTGTGGCATTGGTTACATGGGTCCTTAGTTATCAAATCCACGAACCCTAACCCAAACCCAAAATTTATTTTGTTCTATGCCATAGACCCGAATCTAGACTGGAATTTAAAATGGGTTCAACATATTCACTGCAACCGGGTTTTTTCAATTTGGGTTCTTTGGGTACCTGAGGGCTGGTTTTCATTCCAATAAGAAATCCTTTATTGCTAGATAATCTGCCATTTAGAAACAAATATCAAGTTTAGGATCTCCTCTATCCATCCAGGAAAATGGGCCCTAGGCTATCCTCCTGCATTTAAGGTGTACCACCAAAATATCCAGTGCATAAGGTCAGGCATTTACCAATGAAATAAAGCAAATGGAAACAAATGTGGGCAGTTACTTTAGCTTCTGAGGTGGCTGTGGTCATTGATAAATGAGACCCTTGGAATTTGAAGGCTGTGCGAGCAAACACACTCATATAAACAGAAAGAGAAAAGTACAAAAATGTTGGTTAAGGTCTTAGAAATTTTATTTTGCCCAATATAATGCATTAGAAGGAAGCTCATAATTTCGTCACTACAGTTTGGTTTCTTTCTGTGTTTTTCCACTTTTGCTATAGTCTGAGTTTGGAATTTGAAGAGGATTGACTAAGTCTTTGGGACCCTATAGATCCCACATTGAGATACTTTACACTTTATAGTTGACAAGTAAGATGAATGTAGATGTATGCAATATCTTCAAGGACAATATTGTGCACCCTTGTTTTGCTCATTTTCCCTTTGATGTTATTGCTTATCTACACTACTCTGTAATTTTTAATCTAGCGGTTCTTCTATAATGGATGGTTACATGGCAAAGAAGTATTTTAGCCTGCCGTTCAAGAAATCAGGGCCATAAAAAAAATGTTTTGTATCAATCGTGAAATACTCATCTTATTCTTTGGTCTTTGTGCATCTATTTGTTGTGTGGTAATGCTGACTTCAAGTTATGTTTTTTGTTGAAGTACCACCCTGATGTGAACAAGCAACCTGGAGCAACTGAAAAATTTAAGGAGATAAGTGCGGCATATGAGGTATGCTTAAAACTGTAATGATATGTTTTCTTGATTCAAATTACTCTCTCTCTCTCTCTCTAAATTTATTAAACCCATTTATCTTTCAGAATGAAAAAAATGCTTAAGGGGTCGTTTTTCTGCGTAAGTAAATGATTCAACCGGCTAAGAAGTCAAATTTCTTGTCTTAACTCTTCATGGATTTTGAGAAATTTGTGAAAACTTCCAAACCGTTAGATCTAATTTTCTGGATTTCTGGGAGCCGCTAATTCATGATCCAAACCGTTCATCTTCTTTATATGGCTAAAAATGGCTATGAGGTATAATTTCTTTCTTTAATTCTTCATGGATTTTGAGTAGGGATGTAAATGGGTCATTGATTCCCCAATTACCCGAAGGTTCCGACCCGTTAAAAACCGGGTTTGGGTCTTATTTAGGCCCCGAATGATAAATGGGTCCGGGTTGGGGTGCTTTTTTTGGGACCCATGACCTAAATGGATTTGAGTCTGGTTCCTCCCCATGACTCAACATGTAACCTCAATTTTCAAGAATCCCTACTAAAAACTATGTTTTTATTTTTTATTTTAAAATCATTCTCTACCTAGACCCGGATCTGGACCCAGGATGGGTCCGGTTCCGGTTCCAACTTCTCATTAACGGTTCCGGATTTAGCACTAGGAAACCGGTTCTGAATTGGGTCCAGGTCCAGTTCCACCTTCTCATTACCGGTTCCGGGTCTAGAAGTGACCCATTTACATCCTTAATTTTGAGGAATTTGTAAAAAAAAAGTCCACAAAATCCAAATACATCTATCGGTTGGCCAAGGACTTTGTGCCTCAAGAAGCAGAGAGGTCTTGTGTTCGACACCTACCTTCGTTGACCACTTCCCATAGTTTTACCCGGTGCATGTGGATAGGAGGGTTTGCATGTGCCCTTAGGGACTAGTTCTCAACTGGCTAGAATTGAGTCCCCCTTGGGCTCAGGGCCAAAGGCTCCTGGGTTGGGTTAGGCGGGAGATACCTTCGGTTATAAAAAAAAAAATCCAAATACATCTAGAACCGTTGGATGTACTCACTTTCTTGATTCCTTTTATTGTCAAATGACTCTCTCTCTCTCTCTCTCTCTCATGTGCGGCACACTAACTTTATTAAAATCATTTATCTCTCTAAAAAGACTTCCATTAAAGCCATTAAGCATTTTAAACTACATTTTAGCAGGAATCTTGGGTGAATGTGCTAGTTACGTACTTGTTCCTTTCAATAGGTGCTACAAGGAACGTGGTCCTCAGGGTGCATTAAATAGTAAAGAGGCTAAAAAAGAATCAGCATAAGTGGTTCCTGCTATCCTTATTTTTTTCTGCATATACCTTCAATGCAAGTTTCAAACTGTTTGAAAATTTTACAGTGCTTAATATCATGTAACTGGCAGCTTGTTTGATATGCTAGAGAGCATCCTTGAGTTGTGCGAGGTGGAATGTGTCCAGCGTTTGTAAGGAATCATTGTCAAGAACCTCTGAGCAGTACTTAAAAAAAAAAAGAAAAATTCGAAGTGATCTATCCATATCTGGTTTTTCCTAAATTATGTTGATCCTCTTGTCTAATCTTTACTCTTTTATTCCTTTTGACCTTCACTTTTCAAGCAGAAATTCTGGAAGGTCCTAAACTGATTCAAGGCGACATGCCAGCATGTAGAAATTTTTGTCATTTCTTTAGTGCTTACACTAAACTCATGCAATCAATGATCTCTTTAAAAATTATGAAACTTTCAGGTTAGCAAATCAATATGTTCAGGGGCAAATTACAAGAAAGTAGAGCTGCACATGGGCGGTTCGGATTGGTTTAGCACTAAAACCAACCACCGAACTGAACCTATTGGTTTTTTAATTAACCAATCCGATTCGATCGATGGAGAGGGCTTAGTCGGTTAAACCGTTTATGATTATTATTTTTAAATCGGAAATTGAAAATTTCAAAATGATGACACCCCCAAAAGAGGTGCTAGAGTTGTCGAATGCCAGCCAAATGAAATCCTAAAATCTAAATAGTCAAATATTCAAATTACATAATATACTGGTCGGTTCGGTTTAGGTGGTGAACCGGGGGTTCAAATCGATAACCGACCGATCTAAATGGTTTCTACGATTTTCAAACCGTAGACCGAACTGATCTACTATAAAACCAATCCAAACTGCTCGGTTCGGTCTGGTTTAGCGGTGATACCGGATTTTCTGTGCAGCCCTACAAGAAAGTGATACACAATAACTGCATTTCCTTTTCCTTTTGTGACGGCGGTGGACTGTATTTCCATTGAAAAGAACTGTATTTTTGAACTCAGTAAAAGAAGCAAAGTTTTGTAAACTTGGACTTGGGGACTTGGGGTTCGACTTGACCGCCCTCGAGTCGAGACAAAATGCCGAATCGCATGGGATTCAGCCAAGTCAGACCACCCACCCAGAACATAAAATTTCTCAAATTTTTTTAAATAATTTGAAAATCTAAAAAATGATTTTTTATATAATTATGGAATTTAGGGACATTATCCTGTAATTGTTTTTAATGAATTTCAGTAGTCTGTGGGCACATTTGGATTTGTGGTCTACAGAAATTACATGTCCTGAGGAATAGTTCATGTCCTGAGGAATAGTAACCTGGACCTTTGTATCATTGGATCTTGAAAAAAGGTCGGCCTTGATCTTCAAAACTCACCCCAAAACATTGTTAAAGACCTTTCAGACCCTCTTCACTAAAGAATACTGAAAAACCTATAAATCTAAATGAATCAGTTGTATATGCAAATCCAAGGGTGACTCAAATAGTCTTTGCATGCTGTGGGTTTTTCACAATGCTGAAAGAATCTGGATGTCTGCAACATAGGTTTTCCATTAATTTGTGCTGGAGAAGTGGACCTTTCACCATTAAAAAAAAAGAAAAAAAGTGGACCTTTCTGTAGGTGCAGGGAGAAAGGCACTGATACATTTTCAATCAGCCTTATCCAGATTCACATTAGTACGTTCTTTACATGGTCCCTATGAATGTTTCTTTCAGTTTCCTTTTATCATTTTTCTGGACACAGAAGAGGGGGTGTATATGTCCCTACCAATGATTGTGATAGAGAGGTGCATGCTTTCTCAGACTTTCTCAATCTTAAAGTTGTTGGAAGGTATTGGGTAAGATGTATGAAAGTTAGTTCAGTTCAGCTTTCTGCAATCTTTAAAAGTGTTGCAGATTAGGAAAGGTGGAGAAAATTGGAAGGAAAAACAAGTGATCTCAATAATAGTAAGAGTGTCCAGATTTAGAAGTAATGGCTGCTGAAAGGAAGAGAAAAACAGGATAGGGTGAAATCTTAAAATGAGTTGCAGATAAATAAGGTGGAGAAAATTAGAAGGCAAAACAAGTGATTGCAATAGTAGTAATAGTATCCAGATTTAGAAGGTAAGGCTGCTGAAAAGAAGAGAAAAAAAGGATAGAGTGAAATTTTAAAACCAGTTCCAGATAGGTAACGTGGAAAAAATTAGAGGGGAAAACAAGTGATCGCAATACTTAGTAAGAGCGTCCAGATAAAATGAGTCGCAGACAAGGTAAGGCAGAAGACCAGATTATAAGACACAAATTTAAAGGGAACGAAGATTAAAACGAAATGTCTACCAATGCCATTTATTTTCATTCTTAAAAAACCAGGAGAAAATGTAGGTTTTTTTTCCTTCCAAAATGCAAATGCTTACACACCCAGGTTAACTTGGTAAGGCATTTGCACTTGTAGTGTCAAACAGATGTTGCTGTTGCTCAAGTCCAAATGTCCAGTTAACATAGAAAGTCACTGCAAAATTTTGTCCCGCGGACATCCGCACCAAACACTATGCGTGAAAATAATCCCTTCTGCTAATGTAGAGTGGGCCCTCCAGCAGTAAAGGTGGGGGAGGGTTTTCACATAGGAAGTCGTCTGTAGGAGAGAATTTCTCAGAGAGGCACTTACGTGCAGAGATTGGAAAGTCGGCCAAGTCTGAGTTGACTCAGCCAACTCGGCTTGGACTCGGCACTGTCTGAGTCACAACAAGGGCCGAATCGACATGAAACAGATGGAAATAGGTTTTAAACCCTTCCTTTTCCACTATTTGTCCCTCGTTTTATAGCTTCCCTAGTTGGAGTTGGGGAAGGGAAAGATGAATCTTTTTGTAATCCTGGAGAAAAACGTGAATCGGAGAAGAGAAGGGACTTTTTTCTCTCTCAGCCCCTCCCGTCAGTCCCAGTAGTATATATCTTTCCCCCCTCCCCCCTTCCTTTCATCTCTGTTTTTTTCTTTTTTGCAACTCCCTTCTTCTCTCCTTGTTTCTCTCCAGTCTCCATTCTCGCTCTCAGTACCTCTCTCTTTCTTTCCACTCTTTCTCAGTCTCAACTTCAAGAGCTCCTGGGCTGATTTAATCCTCTATGGTTTTCTGCAACCCTTTGCTTCCTTTTCTCCACCCTAAACCACTCTCCCTCTCCCTCTCTTTGTGCGCGCACGTTTGTGTGTAAAGGACCTAAACCCTATTACCCAAAAAAAAGGCAAGAAAGCCAAAGCTGGACTCGGCGAGTTGGCTCGGATGAATCAACTCAAGGGGGCTGAGTTGCCCCCCGAGTTGGAGTTTTTGAACCCTGCTTATGTGCCAATGAGTTGGGCGTTACATTTCTCTATTTATATTTTGTTGTTATTTGTGGTTTGTGAGCAGTGTTTGTAATAGCCACTTAAAATTATTTTTCAAGCATCTGGATCATCCAATGGATGGGCAACTTCCCGGATAGGACTATCCCAGAAGTTTCTCCTATCAGATTATACTAATAGCATGACTAAAGAAGTTGTTTGTGACTCTTGCTATAACATTTTCATGTCTAGTCAGTAATTAATGTCTAGCCAGTAATTAAGGGTTACATTACATACTTATGCTCATGTACTGGGTATGCTGTGTATGTTCTGTCCAAAGAGATGACACTAACGAACTCCATAAAAGAAATGCTCCCATAATCTGGATTTAGCATATGTTCATACTATCCTATAGGCTATAGCATGATGCATTGCAAGTTCGAAACACCAACATCTACCGCGTAGCCCATCTTTGCCTTACAATATATGTATGTTCTCAGCAATTTGGACATTGATGGGTTACATCAAGTAGATGATCTTATCAAGCAAATTAGGAGATTTTCTGTGGACCATCACTTTTATTAACTCTTTAAGGGCAGCCCATTGGCAGTTCATGATGTCAAAGCCTTATCCATATATGCGGGGCTGACTTTGTGAGTTCTCTCTTGCACCACAATGTAACATGTTGCTTGACTACTTCCACACCTCCATCGGCCCTCCCCTTAATACACGCGTATAACAGTTCAGTTCTTCGCATTTCAAACAGGAACTGTTTCTATTGTACATGCACAAGCCTTCTTAGACAACAATGCATTTGCAGTCATTTAAGCAACAAGAATAAAAAGAAAGATGATAGGTCATATTTTCAGGATGATACACAGAGGTCTAGATTGTAGGCAATCCTAGAAGTGAACCATAAAAGAATGGGCTTTGGGATATATTATATATTCATAAGTGTCAATAATTTGAAATCTTCCATCGATAAAGCATCACTTTAAACTGGCTACACATCTCTGTGGGCTTATTTCAGTGTTTGTCGTGGGTTTCATGTCGGGTGTTTCAGTTGATACTTATGATTAGCATGCTTGTGTTTTGGAGAATATCTAATTATGGTTGATTATTAGCCTTTGCATATGAACTTTAGAGTCAAGTTAGCATGCTTGTTCGGCCATGTTAGAAGGCGCCCAACAGAGGCACCTGTTAAAAGGTGTGAAAGCATGGAGATTGCCCGGAGTAGGAGAGGGAGAGGGAGATCCAAGAGAAGTTGGAAAGAAACTATTAAACATGACCTTGCCTATATGGATCTAACGGAGGACATGACCCTAAACAGATTTGATTGGCGTCGTCAAATTCATATAGCCGACCCCACCTAGTGGGAAAAGGCTTGGTTTGGTTTGGTTTATTAGCCTTTGCATATGAACTTTATTTGTCCTCTTGATATTTGACCCACAAAGTTCACATATAAAGGGTCCTACCTTCGTCACACTTTTGCTGAACTCTTTTTCAAATGTGCGACTAAACACTATTGCTTATTTGCTTATCCTGATTCAATGTTCTTGCCTACATTGATGTGTATGTTAAATTTTTTACCTCAACATATGTACTTCAGTCCTAATCTTTGTAAATTAGGACTCAAAATAGATAAGGAGATCTCTCTGTCTACAAGGACTAAGTACACATGGTCTGTGGGATGAGGGCCTCGGAGTTGCACTTCAGTCTACACCTTGCTTTAGAATGCGTGTGTGGGTCTTTTCCCCTAGCTGCATCCTTGTGGTATTCGAGAATCGTACTACAAAACATTTGACCACTTCCTCATAATTGAAAACAACCTAAACCACCATATTGGGAAATCTTTCTAAACATGATGCAACTAGGACTCGTCATTGATGATTAATGGCTGCTGCAGACTTGACTCTAAACATATTACCAAACAGAGTCTCCTAATTATTAGGAAAAATAACTCGCCTATCCCAACTTTAATAAACACAAAATAACAATTTAAAGGGACTTTCGACTAAAGTCTTGCATAGTTCCTTCATGTGCAAACTATGTGGGGTTGTCTTGTCTCATATGTTCCTCCCATTGAAACCTTCCAAGCAGTCAAACATACATCTATTTGTAAAGCTCTCTTAGTCTCACTTCTGCACTTCTTCTTCTTTTTCCTGAAGTACCTTGTTGCAGGTGCTGTCAGATGATAAAAAAAGGTCTTTATACGATCAATATGGTGAAGCTGGAGTCAAGAGCTCAGTAGGGGGTTCGGGTGCTGCTTATACGGTATTGCAGACAATTCTTGATGTTCCTTTTGATTTTATTTCCTTAATATTAAGCCTGCATGATTGTATAAATGTTTGTATATGAAGTTAATGTTTGATCAGTTTCATAATTACTTCTTTTCAAGTGAATGATTTTCTTCTTCGGATCAATGACTAAATTTATTAACATAATAGATCAAATTTATGATTATTTTTAATGTAAGGGTTAAGGGTTGATGCTGATCTTTTTATCCCTTTAATGTTCTGAAAGCTGCTGGTTTTTAGTCAAGAGATTATGCAGGCTAAATGTTCCTCAGGTTGTAGCGATCAATTTTCCATTGGTAAAACTACAATTCAAATGTTCTCTTGGTGGTGGAAATCTACATTTCAAACAGATAAAAACTAATGCTTTTCAGGAACAAAACCTCTTGTTTTGCCACATAGAAGTGGGGAGTAGAAGACTAGAAGTCATTTCCTCTAACTGCGGGTTTTTTTTCTTTTTCTTGGCAGACTAATCCTTTTGACCTATTTGAGACTTTCTTTGGTGCGAGTATGGGTGGCTTCTCAGGTATGGACCAAAGTGGATTCAAAGCACGTAGGCGTGCTACTGTGGTTAAGGGTGATGATATACGGTGAGCTATGAGCTTTGACTGGAAGGTTTCAATATTTTTTACGTCATTTATCAATGATATCTATCTAGCATATGGTGGAATGTTATTTGTTACAGCCTACAGTCATGATGGAAACCCTCTTAGGCTTGCACTGAACATGATTTTGATAATTTTATCCAACCATCCACCATGCATGAAAGAGGATGAATTGGTCTCCACAACACGGGCTGTGCTACTGACCAAAACTGGTTTGACTTGATCATTTCTTAATTTGAAATATGCTTCATTCACTAGTCACTGAAATTTGACATTAGTGATTGAGTACTATGTACACCATTTCCCTGTGTGCTCTATAGATTTTTGGTGTCATTGACATTGCCTCCGTTCTTAGAAATATGGAATCAGAGATATGGTCCTGTGCTGGTAGCTCAGCTGATAAAGGGCCGTTGAAGTCCTCTGGAGGGGGTTGGTTATCTAGGTTTGAGCCCTGGTCAGAATGGGGAGCTATCAGCCATTAGTGACTAAAAAATAGGGTTAGGATAAACAAATAAAAAAAGAGAGAAAGAAAGAAAAAAGAAATCAGTGGTGTTGATTTAGTAGATGTGTAATGCTTTTGCACATTTCTTTCTCCTAAATATTGAAGAAACTTTAGAATAATAAGTTGATTATTTGTGAACGCAATTTTGGGAAGTGAGGAAAACTCTAATATAACAATTTTGGTACATCTGAATACAATACAATAATGAGAAAGGCAGGGATCACTTCACTTTTTTCATTATGCTTGATTCAGTAGCAATATGTGTCTGGTTGTGCTGTGGTTTTAGTGTTTTCCCATGGATTGCTACGCACTTATTGTTACCAGACTTCCTAATTTCTGTAATTTTATTCTGAAATTTATATACTGATGTTTACTTTTACATGCATGGATTGATGCATTTACGCATTTACGCAATTTTGAATTTATTTGTCCAAGCCATCTTTTATAGCTCATACTGCTCTGAGCAAGCACTTTTTATTCTCTCTTCTGGTACAGTTTAGTTCTACTCCAGACAATTTGTACTGAAATATCGTTGTTTATGGTTATCTAAGTTTTTGAACGCTTCTGTTTAAAAAGATTATTAAATTGACATCCACCAATGTGTTTCAGTTATGACATGATTCTGGAGTTCTCTGAGGCTATATTTGGGGCTGAAAAGGAATTTGAGCTTTCTCATTTGGAAACATGTGATGCCTGCACCGGTACTGGAGCAAAGATGGGGTCCAAGATGAGGATATGCTCAACTTGCGGTGGCAGGGGTCAAGTTATGCGAACCGAGCAAACACCATTTGGTCTATTTTCTCAGGTTTGTGATAGTTCATCATATAAATTAATGCTTCCTTTTCATTGTCATGGCTGGAATTGGATGAACAGAAAAGTACAGGCTGTATATGGGCTCATCTCTAATTTCCTGAAAATGCAAGAAAGTGGACTGCCATCTCAAAATCATCTGCAGAAGGCAAACACCACTCTGTGTCCTTTGCCTTTAGTGAAATTATCTGGCCTCAATGATTCCTTAAAAATTTGGGGTCACTTCTGTGTCACACCATTTTATGTTGATAGTGTTTTCCAATACTCCAATCATCCTTGAATTCCAGCTTCCACAAATGCTCCAAACTTGTCAAGGTCATCTATCACTTTGTTTGGTGGCACTCTTCTGGGGAAATCAGTCTTCCTTGTGTTTTTAGTTATTGATTGAAAATCTTGTGTGTTTTCTACTTGGCAATTTGATACTACAAACCTCTCGACAACAGTTCATGGAGTAGTGTAGAGATTCACCAGGCAAAGATCCAGCAGAGGTGATACTGCATACCACCATATCACAATTCATGAACAGGAACACTTGTTATTTATACCTGCAGTGTACGACTCTAGCACTATTTAGAAGATTATTCGTATCTATTAGATTTAGCAATGCGTTTTAACCCCAACCAAGAAACCATAATTAGTTGAATTTCTATCTTGTAATTATGTCATTAATGGTTACAAATTACCCTGGCTGACCACAGAATGTGGTAAGAGAACTTCCATAAATTTTTTTCTACCCATATCAATTTTCTCTTCTGCTAATTGTAATTTAGTCTGTTAAGGTTGTGATTTAAGGTCTTCATCCCTAAGTCAATCACTAATTTAGGCCTTTAGTTATACTGGATTCACTGTTCCTGATTATTATCTTTTACTTTCCTAAATTCTTGTTATTAGACTGCATCTTTCCGACAAATGCTATATTCATTCATCCCTTTTGCACTAGGCATTCCATCTGTGAGTCCAGATTCTTAGCGGAATCCGGGTGGACTGAACCCAGTTGGGGTGCACCTTAATCCAAACAGTTAAAATTTCTAATCCCATGTATCGGTTCTAGGCCAAAATCCTCTCCAATTTGAGTAGGCTCAGCATCAGTAAAACATGCGATTAAATGTGAAAAAATGAAAACCCGGAGAGGGAAATCACGTGTTACATGTGATGAATCTGACAATGGGTGAAAATTTGACTAGTTTGGATTTAAGGGAGGCCCCACTTGGGCAATCACACTGATCACTCGGGACTTTTCCCTGCAGAGAATCCAGATTCTCTTTGTTTGTGGTTGCTAATTCTTATATTTGTTATTTTCTAGGTGTCTATCTGTCCAAATTGTGGGGGAGAAGGTGAAGTAATTTCTGAGTTTTGTCGAAAATGTGCTGGTGAAGGGCGCCTGCGTATTAAGAAAGATATTAAAGTCAAAATACCTCCTGGAGTAAGCAAAGGCAGTACTCTTCGAGTTCGCGGGGAGGGTGATGCTGGTCCAAAGGGGTATGCTGATAAAATGTTTTTATCTTTTATTTTTCATTCTATGTATTTGATGTGTTATAGAAGTAATCGGTTCACCTTCCGCATATAATCTAAGTGAATGTTACTAGAGAGAATAATTTGTATGTGATGATTTCTCATACATTGCATAAAAAATCATATTACAGTTATGTTTCGGTTCCTACAGACCCTACCTTCCAAGATTAAAGAGCTTGAGATTCTTTGTATCTCTTTCTAGTGGTCCGGATTTGAAATATATTGTATTTGTAATATTCATCGTACAAGATATTTGCTGTGAGTCTATAGGTAGTTATCAACTTCGTCATTTTGGTCCTCTCTTGAGCAGGGGGCCTCCAGGAGATCTGTATGTGTACCTTGATGTTGAAGAGATACCGGAGATACAAAGGGATGGGATAAACCTCTGTTCGACAGTTACAATAAGCTATATTGATGCCATCTTGGGTGCTGTTGTTAAGGTGAATCGTTTTACTTCTTTTTATATGCCTATTGTTCTTTTTCTCCCCACTTAAAAGGTATTTTTGTTTAATAAGAAAAAGCAAACGACTCAAAACTCAAAATTTGGCTTATTGGTTTTTAATGAATCCCAAAAATTTCAGTGATCAGTAAAGAATGAGTCCATTAGCTTTTGTTCTAACAAGGCAAATTATCTCCTACTAGGTTCATGCAAATCATTGAAATGTCACCTTCTCCAATGGCTACATCATCATTTTTTCATATGCTTCCATAAGACTTGATGATGTGGATACTGCTGGAGTATTCTGTTGTGTTTTTTATTTTTATTTTTATTTTTTGTAGTTGGCCCTCTCTATGCATGGAGCCCTGTTAACCTACAAATTAGACCACATAGTCTTTATGCTGCTAGTCTGTGGGCTGCCAGGGAAGCCTACCATTGAGGGTAGATGCCGTGGCGCTGCGCGGGTAGGGAAGAATAGCCAAGGACTATTCGCCAAGCCAAAAGGCTTAGGTTAGGTCATCTTGGTCTCACACCAAAAACAGAAGAAAACACATCAAAGAGAAAACTCAGAATTCTATTCAATTTTCCATGCTTGACTAAGAGTATTATATCTCTTTATATAGTTTAGTCTATGCCTTAACTTGGAAAACAATTCTCGATCAAAATAGAAACTCCTAATTTAGTTTTAAATCTTGGCAACTACTAAAAAGCAGGGAAACCTAGAAAATCCTCTAGGTAATTGCAAAATACGAAGTCAAAGCTGAAAAACACGTTTTATGATTCTTCTTCATTAAGCTTTATTGGGCTTATGCCTTCGAGCATAGACTTTTGGGTTGGGCCCATTTTAGTTTGGCCTGCATCAGTTCTACCTCTCTTGGAGAAAACTCGACCTCAAGTTTTGTAAATGTCCTCTTGGGTTGAAAATCCAGCATACAAGCTTCCAATGTTCTTGTTCTTCCTCTACCTTTGTGGCTCTTGACCAACACTATGTTGACCAATATTGTCCATAGAGATCAATCAGTTCTCCAAGAGGGGGAGAACTGATCCAGGCAAGACCTGAGGTCTGTGATGCAACAAGGGTAGAGAAGAATAGCCAATGACTACTCTGCAAGCTGAAGCTTCGGGATAGGGATCCATAGGGATCAAAACTGTCTTGGTCTCATACCACAAGTACACAACCAAGCGAAAAAATCGATGGCGAAATTTTATTACTCAATGAACTTCTCCCTTGTAGGAACGTGATCTTATAGTTTTATAGGAAAATGATCTCATAAACGATGTAGCTTGGTTAAGAAAAATGAGCTATTCCTATCATAGGTATTGGAATCCTACGATTTGCATCCCGAATTCTAAGGAAAATGATTCGTATCTATGCAATGAATCCCATTTACAGAGGAATCTTAGGATTCATATGTGAATCTTACGATTCGATACTCGTTTCATCGAATCTTACGATTCAATCGATTCAACTAAACGATAATAACTAGAACCAATAAGTTAATATTAACAATTTTTTACTGTTTTTCTTTCTTTATTCTTTCTTTCAGATAGTGTTTTTACTTTTAAAAGGCTATTTATTAGTTAATGAATCCTCTTAAGAATTTTTGTGACTTAGGGGAGGTTTTAGAAACGAATAAAAGCATTCGACTGTACATGTGGAGCTTGCCTATATCTTCTTCTTTTTCAATCTTTTTTGGTTTTTTTTTCTTGACGAACACTTTCTAAACTTCAAGAGATATCCTATTGTGTAAGATTGATGATTTTGATTTTACTTTTACTGTTATATTTTGATTTAAAGATTACAAAAAATAAACATGGATTGATACCCTAAAATTTATTTAACTATTTACACATATCATTTATTATATATTAATATATGTCATGATGTTCTTGATATAATTGTATGATAGACTTATATGTCATTGTATTTATACTGCTATAAATGGGAAAATTGATGATTATGAATAACTACTTTTTTTCCTTTTCCTTTTAATTTCTAATTTTTTTAATTTTTGTTAAAAAACAAAAATCCTAGGATTTGCGATATGATTCACAATTCGATTCATGGGTATGAATGATTTGCGATACAATTCCGATTTTTAAAACTATGATTCCTATAACGTGTAGTGGCCCACCTTCGGCTACTTTTAACTCATCTGCCCTCTCCCTTTCTTCTTACACTGCCCACACCTTTTAAACTAGCAATGGCCCTACTTTGATCCTGTTAGTAGTTCCACTCATTGCTGGATTGTAACATCCTCTTCTGACAGTTTCTTTTGTTTTTTGTAACCTCTTCAGGACAATTCACCCCCACCAAAATACTTCTATGCAAATTAACTTTCAAACCTGAGGCTAATTCAAAGCATCTCGGAATTCTTTTTAACACTAGGATCTCCTCCCAAGTAGAAGAGCTAAATAGAACTGTATGCTGAGCTTGAAACTTAAGGACCCCAATGCACAATATGAACTGTTTACAGTACATTAGCAATATTTTGGATAAGCAATTCATGTTTCTTTTTAATTTGAGGTCGTTACTCTTTAGTGTTATACATATGGCTTAGTCATTGGTAAGTCACTGATGTGAGTTCCAATTTCCCCTGGTTTGGCTAGTGATTTTGTACATTCTATCAGTCAATTTATTATTCTAATAGTAGAAATTGTCCTTAAACAGGTGAAGACAGTGGATGGTATAACTGAACTGCAGATTCCATCTGGCACTCAACCTGGCGATGTGCTTGTTTTAGCAAAACGAGGCGTCCCTAAGCTTAATAGACCATCAATACGCGGTGACCATTTGTTCACCATTAAAGTGACCATTCCAAGCCGTATAAGGTGAATGTTTCGTTTAATGGTTTTTGCCATATTGCCCTGGTAGTTTATTTATTTACCATTCCAAGCCGTATAAGGTGAACATTTCGTTTAATGGTTTTTGCCATATTACCCTGGTAGTTTATTTATTGCATTACTTCTATTGATAATCTTTTTTGTTATTTATAGCTTTGGGCTTATGTATGTTCTGGCCAATTGTCTTTTGGTACAAGTTCTACTCACACTCAAAAATAAGAAAAAAAATTTCTCCTTAGTTTGTAAGAAACATTCTTATGGTACATTTGTTAATGACCCATGGTGAACCTTCATTTCCTAGATGACTCTGGATTTGGCCATTGAAACTTGGCCAACTCATGACTAAATTAAAAAAAAAGTGGTTTGGTCATTGGTGGAACTTTCGATGCCCACGAGTCCTAATCCCCTTTTTGCACCTTACTAGAATCACATTCCTTATTTTCATCTGCATGTTTGGCCTTAACCACTCTTCTCCACAGATTCTCATCCTCCCAAAATCTCCTCCCAAAATCTCCATATCCACTAGCATCACCCAATTCTTGTCAGTAACTCAAGCTTGATATCCATAGTCAAACAAAATCTGAGCATAATTTAGCTAGGTTCTCGAGCTGATCTTGACCTTGACTCAGTGGCTTAAAGTGAGCTTGTGCTGGCTTGGTGATGTTCAGGCCCAGCTCAAGCAAGGCTAAGCTTGCTTTTGCACTCATATTTGTAGGCCCTCAAACTTTTGTAGGCCATTAGGCCTCATTCCACTGCAAATTCTTGCATGCATTCAGAAATCAGATATCTTGCTGATGGCCCTTTCCCTAGGCAGAAGTTCCTCTGGTTGGCTGCTGCTCAGAAGATCTGTTGATTAATTTTGGTTAGAATGTGATTGGTTGATACTTGATAGTTTCCAATCGAGTTTTAACTACTCCTGACCATTATTCTGAAAATTAAATTGTATCGCAAATTGCTTAAAAGGGAATGAATTGAATCCTCTTGTGATTGTGAATCATAGGGTTTTTTTATTTTTCTTATAAAAATGAAAAGTACTGAATTATTAAAAAAAGAAAAGAAAAGTACTTTCAACTTTTAAAAGAAAACACATTTTCAATCCATAGCAACATATATACCAAATAAGACTTTGATACAATCATACGAACAACATTATTGAAATGTGTTAATAAATCATAGACGATGTAATAGGTAAATATGTTTAAGATAACAACATTATTGAAATGTGTTAATAAATCATAGATGATGTAATAGGTAAATATGTTTAAGATATCAATGTTACTATGCAACAAAAAAAAAAAAAAAAAAAAACTGGTTGCAATAATTTTTTTGTTATCTTTAAATTCAAAATAAAAATTAAGTCCAAATCATCAATCTCACATGTAAAGATGTTTCCTTAAGTTAGAAAAGTGGTAATGAAGAAAAAAAAAAGTAAAAAAAAAAAAAAACTGATTCAAGACAAAACCCTATACTGGGGCCATAGGGGATTTACCCGGCTCCCCCTGGGCCCATAGGGATTATTCCGGCCCAAAGAGCTGGGACACCACCCTCCATTGTTAAAAAAAAAGACAAAACACTATATAAACAATTGAATGCTTTAGTGGAATGTTTGTTTCTTATTCATTCAAAAATAAAAATTAAGTCCAAATCATCAATTTCACATGTTAAGATGTGTCCTAAAGTTAGAAAAGTGGTAATGAAGAAAAAAAAATGAAAATAATAAAAAAAAACAAAACTGATTCAAGACAAAACCCTATATAAACAATTGAATGCTTTAGTGGAATGTTTGTTTCTTATTCAATCTCTAAAACGTCCCCAAAATTGCAAAATATTCTTACGAGGTTTCGTTAACCACTAAATCATCATCTCCATCAAAGCCTTGTCCCAACTATGTTGGGGTTGGCTATATGAATTATGTGTCTCCATTTCGATCTATTCTGAGCCAAATCCTCATATAGGTTGCACTTCTTCATATCTATTGTTACTACTTCAATTCACGTCCTCTTTGGCGTATCCTTCCCTCTTGGTAGGTCATAAACCTGCATAGAAAAACTTTTCCTCAATGATTCCATTGCTTGCCTGTGTTTGACATGTCCAAACCATCTCAAATGGGTTTCTCTTATTTTATAATCTATTGATGTTACATCTGAATGCTCTCTAGACTTTTGAAAATAGAAACACTAAGAAAAATAAAAATAAAAGAATGAAAGAATGGAAATAAAGAAAAATATTATTAATATTAACCTCTTGCCCGTAGCTATTCTCGATCAACCGAATCGCTTGAATCGTAATATTCGATGAAACAAGTATCAAATTGTAAGATTTACACCTAAATCCTAAGATTCACTTATAATTGGGATTCATTGCATAATTAAGAATTGTTTTCCTTAAGATTTGATACAAATTGTAGGATTTGGATTACAGATCATAGGATTCCGCCGACAATACTCTTGAGGGTTGATGTTGATGATTATGAAGAAAATTAAACTAGTTTCCGATTAAATTTGGGAAGGGTGATCACTTGAGCTTGGTTTGTTGGGCCCACATGAATGTGCATTTCTTACTCTTACAAGAGATTAAAAATACATAGACAATGGTAAACCCTACTTTGACACTTATTTTAATTTACTGATATAAAGAAATTAGAAAGTTTTTTGAAGTTAAATGGTATAAGCATATGAGGATTCCACTCAAATAACAATTTCAGGTTTTCCCACTCGTGTTACTCATTTTACTTAATGGTATTGTTCATTTGTAAGTTAAAAGGGTTGCTTGATTCAAAATTTATTATACATGCCATCTGTTGACTCTTTTTGTGCTTCTAGTGGAAGGGAGCGTGAATTGCTTGAGGACCTTGCATCATTGAATGACTCTACTGGCAGCCAGAGACGGACACGCCCTAAGACAAAGCCGCAGAGTAAGCATTATTGTCGAGAAACAAAATTCTTGGTCAACTAACTTTTTGTGCTGGGATTCTAGAAAGGTCTATACTTATTCTAGTTTCTTCTGCAGTCATTTGATATGAAATATCAATATGTGGATCGCATATCTACTTGTTAAAAGAGAATTTATAATGGGTCAGCTACTTCAATGTAATTCATTGTCTACAAACCTGGAACATGAAGCCCTTTTGTTTCTTTTCTTTTCATTTCTTTGTAGTTAAAAGTGTGGAAAGTCAGAAGGGCAAGGATAATGAGACAGAGCAGCAGTCTGGTGAAGAGAGTGACTTATGGCAGAAGTTGAAAGATTTTGCTGGGTATTTGTTCCTTCTCTTATATGTTATAGATGGATGTGAATCACCATGAATTTGATTTGGATTTGCTTGCTAACCCATCTGTTAGGAAATCATGAGGTCATCAAGCTGATAATACTTCTGAAATGATGTTTTTAATTTGAATAGCCCAAGCTATTTGCTAAGTTAAAATCTTATACATAGTTACTGTTTAATTATGCCAAAACAGCAATGTAGACATAGTACATGATAATAGTCATTGTCTATCTTGCATAACGGATATAGATTTTTTAATTATTCTATAATTTTGGAATGCAATATTACACTTGCACACTTACATGGGCTCTTGGATACTCTCAAGAAGACCCTCTGATGCAGTCAGGGAAGCCAAAGTCCGATTGATTATGGGCCTAATAAATCCCAATCCTTAATCAAATAGAAAATCCACACAAACAAGGAGAAAACGGAGATTCTCTTTCCGTTGATCGTGTAATCTACCATAGAGATCTTCAATCCAATGGTAGATGCTCAACCGAGAGGAGGTGAGATAAAAGTGCAAACAACTCAACTTTATTCAAATTTCATAAAAACATATAGCCAAGCATCCTTTGACCATCCCTTACAAGAGTATATATACTATTTGCAACACTAAACCCTCGAATAGATCTCAACCATTCAGCACTCCTTAAAGATCCTAACTACATGTAGTTAAAGAAATAAACAAATCAACTTGAAAAAAGAAAAAATAAGTAAATAAAAGGAAGTGAGTAATTTTCCTTACAAGGGAGTTGTGTTAGGCCTTGTGGATTCCAACTTGGCTTCTTTTCTCAATAATATCCTCTTTCCAGAACCGGTCCCTATAATCAAGGGATATAAATAAGAAGGAAACATCTCATGATAGCAACTAATCCCATTGGATTATCACTCAACTAAAGGAAAGAATGTGTTGAAAACATCCCCAAGAAGCAAGCTGCCGATGGTGTGGACGAACTGAATATTAGGGCTGATTTGGATCTCCTTTTATTTCACTACATTTATCAATTTATTGTAGGACCACTTTAAGCCCATCTTGATCCACTTTACTAATGGGAATTATTCATAAGATGCTTTGGTCAGGTGGACTGGCGACCACACATCAAGAACCTTCTTGTTAGACTAGCTGTTAGCTTTATAATCTTTACATTGTAGCCACCTGCATGTGGGACTGCACATCATTTGAATCTCGATAAAATGTCTGCATTATGTTAATGCTTATTTTTGAACATTGAAGTTGGCTTCATTAAGATGGAACATCTGACTCCTGAGCATACAGGTCCGCTGCTAATGGAGCTCTAAAATGGCTGAAGGACAACCTCTAATTACCAGGCAGGTCCTGCCTTGTGATGTTCGGATTATTTTTTCATGCCCTTGTGGCTCCATGACGGCCATGATTTATTTTTTCCCATGATGTGGCCTGAAGTTCAGGGGCCCCATGTTGGTTTTATACTTTAGAACCAAAGATCTCATCTCCCTTACCAACTTTCTTGTAAAGTTTGAGATTTAATGAATAATTCTTTGGTAATTCATGAAATGATTTTTATATATGTTGTAAGAAGAGCATTATTTTTGCTCAAACAATTGTACACTTGGGCCATTGCACGGAAACTGAGGCCATGAGATTGGCTTTGAAAGCAGCTCTAGGGCCTCAATGATTGTCTCTGTATTCATCATCATTTTTGTCATCATTATATCATGAAGACCTTCAACTTGGGTTGGGTTTGTGAGTTCTACTTATTCTTTTCCTTATTTTGGCCTAAATTCTGTGTGCAACTGGATCTGACTGGAATATCACTTGTGATCATTGTGTTACTTTCATCGTCGTCATTGTCATCATCATCATGAAAACACTGCTGTCACCAACAACTATGATGCATTTATCTCCATGTTATGTTGATATCAGCAGCTTAAACCCATCAATGGGTACTGGATTTTGTACAAATCTTCTGAAGCCGAGGTAATCTTTACTGCTCAACTTATCAAAAGAGGAAAAACTGATGATATGTTTGCAAACCTCCTTTTTTTTTTTTTACCAGAAAAAAGAAAATAGATATCAAGGTAGAGCAGTTTTAATCTGTTCCATCATCAGACATTTTCAGTGATTATGATTTTCAGAGGTGGGTTATTTACAGTGGCGGATCCAGGATTCAAAATCACTGGGGGCACGATTAAGTAGTAGGGGGGTCTGCCCCCGGAAATTTTTTTTGGGTTATTTCTAAATGCACAAGGAGCAACCAGTGACAATTTTTTTTGGAACTTGCAATAGCAGTTGGACATATTTAAACACACAAGGAGCAACCGAACATATAACATACAACAGAAACTAGAAAATAGATGTATAGTTTGTGACAACCACTTGCAAAGAAATAATTAATTAAGCTCAAGAAAATTCATACACAAGTCAACTCTTCTAACTATTTTAGCTCAATGGGTTTCTCCTGTAAGGAGATTGCTCCGCTTTCCTAGAAGAGCTGCGACTCAGCGATGGCTACTGTTAATTTTCTTTGGCATTAGCCCTTGTAGGAGACTAAGAACGCGGTGATACTACAAAGTGATTAAAACAATCAAAATTGGAGAGGACAATATGAAATATTTAAAGTTAATATTGGGCTATAAAAATCCATTGGGGGCCCAAAAAATTCATTGGGGGCCTTATGGAAAAAATTAGTGGGCCCCACTAAAATTAGAACTAAAGTTTAGAAATTCTGGCCCCCCAGTGGTAACACACTGGATCCGCCTCTGGTTATTTATAGGGATTTGTAGAGATGACGATGCTGGTGAAGTGGTTTTTCACAGTATTAGAGAAATGCAACTACTGTGGGAAAAAGGTTGGCATAACTAAGTAAAAAGAGACTTGAGAAAATGATCGCACACATTCATAGCCTAGAAAGGACATGAATGTAGATTGTGGTTCCAGATTGAAAATATCTGATCTTTAAACTTGGTGACTAGATAGTGTGTGCTATGCACAGAGAAGCTTGAACAGAAGGGAAGAACAATCAGTGAAAGATGTGCTGACTGGCCTGGGATCAGATCATCATCATCTTTGATGGCCTATCCCATCTGTGGGTTCTGCCTTTTGAGTTCTATTCGTTTACTTTTCGGCATATCCCTATTTAAATCCGCATTCTCAGTGATGACTGAAATCAGATAAATCAGGGAAGATGATTGCATCTGACTGCCAAGCCTATTGTATGGAAAGATGTATGCAAATCTTTTGCTGCCAATGTCTAAATCCGTTTAGCAAACTATGAAAGTTGAACACATAAGAGTTTGGTTAATTGTGATCTTCCTATGGATGTAAATGAGTCCCTGATTTTCCGATTACCCTAATGTTCCGACCCGTTAAAAATCGGGTCTGGGTCCTTATTTAGGCCCTGATTAAATGGGTCTGGGTCCGGTTCCACTTTGGTTCGAACCCGTGGATCCGAGATCCGACATATTACCTCGATTTTCGAAAATCTCTCATTAGAACCATATTTTCTTAATATCATTCTCTACCGAGACCCGGGCTCGGATCCAAATCCGTTCCATATATGATTCTGGTTTCGGTTCCTGAGCCAAGAAACCGGTTCCGAAACGGTTTTGGGTCCGGAACCGGTTCCACCTTCTCCTAACGGTTCTAGTTTCGGGGTCTACTAAAGACCCGGACTGGAATCGACCCGTTTACAACCCTAGATCTTTCTCAATAATTTGAAGTTTGTACAATAATAGTAGAACTAAACATCCTTTTTTTTTTTGGCACTGCTGCTATTGAAGAAAAATTTGGGCGTTGTCTCATGTGTGGAATTGAATGCATAGGACTTAGGCCGTCACTAGTTAAAAATGAAGATAATAGGTCAATTTATCAAAAATGGGCATAAAAAAAGCCTTTCCTTTTAGGTAAATAACATCAAAGAAAAACAGGAATTGAATAACCAGCCATCACCTTAGTAATTCATTTACCATCTTCTTTTGATTTTATTTTCATAAAAGGAAAGGTTATTTAATATTCATTTTTGAAAATTCATCTTTGGCCTCCATTTTTAACCACTTATGACCTGAAGTCCATATATTGTAATGCAAACAAAGAGGGCCTTAAAAAACTTTTGTTTTCTGCAGAGTTTTGATCTGCAACAAAGGAGGAAATTTATCTGGGAGACGAAACAGGAGTTCTTTTTTCACAGAGAAACTTCCCTGCATAAATGTCTCCTCCCTGGGAAAGATCTACAACTAAGCTCAGCCCATTTAGTTATCAGACCTAATTCTAGGCCTAGATTCATCGTATGGGCCTGAAACTAACGCCGTGGCCTTTAAATGTAAAGGATTGGGCTGGGCCTTTAAGGCAGTGTAGGCATGGCTGGCTCATTTAGTAATTGGGCCATAAAATTATGCTAGTGCATAAAAGCCTCCTAAACTCAACTCAATCCAATATGGGCTGGGCTTAGGTTGGCTTGTGCAGATGTGGTCCATGAGCACCCCTTAAAAGGCTATAATAATTGTATTATTAAAGGATTGAAAGAGTCAATTTTTTTTTGGTAAAAGTCAGTTAGACTGCTCAACTGCACTACAAACTATTGATAATGATATATATATAAATGATTATCTAGTGTAATGTCAATACAAGAAAGATACAGCACTATTGATAAAAGAGCAGGATAAGAAAGCTCCAATGATAAGAAAGGCAATAAAACAGTACCCAAACAGTAGCCATTTTCTCTGTCTCTTCCTTGTGGATTTTAGGTAAAAAATGATTGTAATAACTATACTAAATCTGCACCTACTAGTTTCTTTCTTCACATGTGCCCCATTTATTCCAAACATAGAAAGAAGTCTCTGAAGCTGACCTATTGTACCAAAGCCCAAGCTCAGTGTCAGATTTCAAATAATTTTCTCTTTGAGATGTATATCTTGAGTGCCTGGGGCTGTCAAAAGGGCTGGGCCGGGTGGGCTTGGGGTTGTCCAAACCCTACCCTGAACATATGCCGGCTGGGCCTGGGGTGGGCAAAAGCTCTTGGAGGGCCTGCATTGCCTAGGTACTTACCCGGCCGACGGCCGGGGTAGGACCAAGGTCAGGCCAATGGCCTCAACAGGAGAAAATCAGATTTTAATTTTTTTTCTCTAATGCCATTGGGCACTGAGTGTAAACTCGAAATTAATGCTCCCTTATCTTAGATTTGATAGAATGCATTGCATTGAATTCTCATGAATTGAGTACAAAATAAAAAAAGTGGACCCTATTCAAACAAAAAGAAAAAAGAAAAAATTTTCTCGTAATTTCGTCATGCCATTAGAATTTATAGCACTTGTTTTTCAAGCTTATAGCCCAGGTGGGACATTAGAGTTGAATCTGAATATGAACAGAGAGGTGGGTTCTATGCTACAAAAAACCGCATAGGAATCACATAAGAATCATGCTAAAAGAACCCACATAAACATACTCAAATAAATCCACATATTGAGCAACTGTAGTTAGATAAGGCATTGAGAAAGAAAACAAAAACACATAAGAATCATGCGTGACTTATTTACATGAAAATCACATAAATAATTAATCTAAGAATCATATAAGAACTCACATAAGAATCTTGCCGAAGTTAACGAAAAAAAAAGGGCTGCGCCCAGGGCCTAATATTGTCCAAGTCCAGCCCTCGAATTGGTGGCCTTCAAAAATCTTGGCCTTTTTAAGAGAACCAAAAGCCCTCGTAAGAACGCCCAATTTACAGCCATATGTTTTGTTTTCTGTTTCAAATTCACCACACTAGATAACTCTGCCAATTGCCATATTCTGTATCTTGGCATGAGCAGGTCTCAATTTAGGAAAACAAAGGACTTTTGTCCCGCAAAGAAGTGAAAAAGCTCGCTGGACCAAACTTTGAGCCTACTTTTAAAATGAAGATAATAATTTGACCAACCTCTATCATCCAAGAAAGGTTAGAGTGAAAGATGATAATCCACACTATATGTTCAAAACTTGGCCTTTGACCTTTGTTCTCTTTCTCAAACGTGCAAATATGTAATACAATATACTCTTAAGGGTGCATTTATATGACGAGAGGATTCTGCGATTGAGAGAAAAATTATTCCCACCTAGAACTACCCAACATCAGCACCTATTGTGAGGCCTAATATATTACAAAGTGGATTCACCTTCTAGTTTAATCAATGCAGGAGAAAAGAAAGGAAATGACAAGAGAGTTCACCCAATATTTACAACCCACTAGTTCAGCTTCAGCCACTAGCATAGCATGTATGGTGCAGATACTTGGATAGAAAGGGCATTTCACTTCACATATTACACATGATCTGAAAGTTCAAAGAAGAAAAAACACTTACCATAAATTCTAAGCAAGGTATAATGTTGGGATATTATCTATCCACAATGAGGCCCACTTGTTCAATGGTCCCAATTGAGTTGGGCATGTTAGGTAAGTCGAACTGCAAGTTGTGGCTTTGTCCCCATCAGTGTCAGATTAGCCCATGATTCAATAGAGTGGAGTAAGGCTGGTTTCATGGCCACACAAGCTATCCCAGCATGTTTGAACTTGCCAAAGCCATTGTCAGACAACTAGAGCATCATGACCACACTCATATAGATTTGGCAAAATCATGTTGGGTTGTTGAAATGGTACTACTTGACTTCACAAACTTGCTGGCTCCTTGCCTTGTCGGTCAGGTTTGCTATTGGGATGAAAAGGGTCGGATTTGGGTCAGGCTCATCAAGTATCCGGGTCCGATGTACCCGACTTTGGTCCTGATTACGGAGCTTGTACCCGTACCCAAGTCCAAACTAAAGGCCATAAAAAGAGAAACATTAGACACCCCAGTGGCAAGGGCATCTCCTCTCACACAACTGCCTTGGGATTGATCCATGGGCAAGTGGTTGTCTCACAGATTGTGTACCATTCATCCATCTAGCAAAAAAAATGAGAAAAAAAAAAACTAAAATAACTAAAGGCCACAAGCAGATCCAGACCACAACAAAGGGCCTGTACTCTGGTTATCGCAACCTCTTTCACACTGTTATTATTCCATGATTTAGCACCCGGTCTAATCTGTGCTCGTTGAAGCTTTGCTCACCGTCGGATTGAAACTAAAAAGGAAAAATCTAGCGTTATAAGTCCATTAAATACTAGGCAGTTAATCAAACGCTAGGATAATTTCATGGGGCTGATTTTTTTACTTGACCCTTCCATCTACCCTAACCCCACCGATAGGCATGCAAATATGGCCGGGTTAAGGGGCTTAGCCGAACCTGACCCAACTGTCTAGTTCGGATTTGGTTTGAGCCTGTTTGGTTTTTTATTTTTTTGAAAGTAAAAGATATCCCAGTTTGGAAATCAAAATGCTATAATATTAGTGTTTAACCATATACTTATTCTGAAAATCAAAATCCCATGTGACTCTTAGTAATGTATATAATGAAAAGACAAGGTATGAAACCCTAAACGGGCATGTTTGTGTGCGTGGGTTTTCCATGTCATTTTATATCAATAGTGATTTCATTTTCTGTGGAAAATGGAATCAGAAGAGTTCATCTTCTATAGCTTCATTTTCTATTGAATGTTCAGTAAAACACTTTCCACTGTGAAATGTGCTTCTCCATCAGAAAGCATTTTCATTGTTCATAGGAAATCTACTCTAAAAGGCTGGATTTTTGTGAATGGATGTAATGAAACACATTTTTCTTGTTTTCCCAATTTAGGCCCTTCTGGCCCCTTTTCATCCCTAGTATGCTGCAGTTATTATGGTTAAAACTATAGTTGTAGAAACTCAATATTAATGATGATCAATAAAAAAAAGTCCAAGTTACTGACCAGATAGGTAAAAAAGTTCAATGGATATTCTATTAGGATTTCAGATTTTCTGTTGATTTTGTAGACCATGCAGCCAAAAGATTAAGATGGTATATAAAATAAAATAAAGACAAAGCAGGTACTATCTCCTGTAACATATGGCACAAATTGACTTTGTAAGAGTAAGTTTGGACAAGGAAAAAAGGTGCCAAATTGAGATCATAGATCCATTCCATAAAATGAAATACACATCAGACATAATATATGAAGATAAACTTCTGTGTGATTGATTCTAAACATCATAGAAAGAAGACAAAAGCCCTCACAACTGAACAAGATAATTAACTATAATTCACACATGGATTTTATGATGGAAATTCTATCAAATCTAAGATGACTATAATCATTATCAAATCTAAGATAATTCACACATGGATTTTATGATGAACTAGATATATAGTTGACTATAATTCACACATGGTTTTTAATATTTACTTTAATGATTTTCTAACGCTAGATGGGCCCTACCAAGGTTACCAATATCAATTCACTCTCATGTGATTACTAATTTGTGGGTTTCCGTAGTGTCAATCATCCCTATTTCTCTCTCCATTTCTTGTTTCTGGATATGATTCAGTGAAAATTTTGTAAATTGCAAGACATTTCAAAGGTATATTAAAATATGTAGAAATTGCCAAACACTATAAGTGATATAATATAATATATGATACTACTTTATTCTATAATAATGAGATTTTACAAACTGGTTGATATTATGTTATGCATTTATCCAAATATCCCCTAAAGCACTATAAATCTAGACTTGCATTGATAATCCAAACACATGTTCCTATGTTGCTTGATTTGTATGTATTCAATGTTTGTTTGTATAGAAAGAACTGTATATAGTTTGATTAATAAAACTTCTTTGTTGTGGCTTAACTTTTCTTCTTGTGATCCTTTTCTCACTTTTTTATTTGCGGGTTTGGGATTTTTATTAAATAGGTTACAATTACACCTCCAACTTAAAATCTAATATTAGTTATCTTGATCCAAGTTTCCCAACACATATAACATTAAATTCTTTTTCTTTCTTCTTTAATTATTATTCAGTGTGGTCCTTTATTTCATGTATTAGATATTGTGGGCCCATGCAAAAATGCCCATGCCCAGTTTGGCATTTTCGACTATCTCTAAGAATTTTGAGATCTTTAACCTAATGCGTCGTACCCACGTTAATTTTTTTCTATTTGTCTCGGTCTTGCGGTATCTAATTTTGATGTAACTTGCATCATTTTCTTCATTTCGGAGTCCTAGACTTTTTTCTTTTATGATGATCTTTGGCCTTGAGGATACTTCATTTTCCATGGAATTCTTAGCTGTCCGCAAAGTCCATTTTTCATGCTTTTGGGGATTCTTATTTCTATTTCTTTTCTTTTTGTCAAATTTGCATGCCTACACTAATATTCAACTGACATGAAATAGGTTGTGACTCAAGGAGAAGGGAGATTTGAGCTTTTTTTACTTGCATTCAGCTTTGAAGTATAGAATGTTTACAATTGGGATACAAATAGGTATTGTCCTAACTCAAGCTGTAGCCATGATCATGCTGAGCCCAATTAGGTATTGGGCATAGACATGCATGATGGGGCTTGTCCTAACTCAAGTTGTAGCCTATATTGTTGGCCTAGTGGGTCCAGACTAATTGGGTTCAGGGTCATGGGTATTTTGGCAATTGTACCGGGACTTTTTTATTGACTAAGATAGGGTTTCTTGGGGAATAAGAAAGAGAGCATTATATATATATATATATTCATGTAATGTGTAACCCATGGGAGATCATTGGTAAACACACGGATACATAGAACCACCCATAAGCCCTATGTATCGGGTAAGGCCTTAAGGATTCGAAGGCAGGACCTCCAGGTTAAAACTGGACTTCCTAACCACACGAACATTTTAAGTGTGAGTAACATTTTAAGTGTGGGTAACATTTTGAGTGTGGGTAACATTTTGAGTGTGGGTAACATTTTTTTTTTAAAGTGTGGGTAACATTTTAAGTGTGGGTTGATTGCTCGATCATTGATTCACGTTTCCGCATACACGCGCACAATAAGTGGTATCAGAGCCTAGAGTTTTCCAGGGTTGGTTTGTGCTGCGTTGCGATCGACGGATCGGATCAAGGAATTGATTCGGATTTCTGCACGTGGTTTCTTTGTTGCAGAATAGAGATCGATTTTGATCTCGGGTGGGCCACACTGTCCCAGAGTTGTAGAGGACTCTGGAAATTCAAACGATCTTCGCCGGAGAAAACAGAGGATCCGGGATATCTTCGCTGCGCACAGGGGTGCCGCCGCCATCGTCAACAGACCGAAGGAGAAGAAGGGATCTGCTGCTCGCTGTCGTCCTCGCCGCTGCTCTTCGTCGAAAAAGGGACATCGTCGCCGGAGAAGTATCGCCAGCTGCCGCCTTTCCGCCTTCGTGCCGTGACAGGAGAGGAAAAAGAAACGCAGCATCGCAAGTGCTGGTTATTACAGAACCCAGAACTCGAATGGAGAAGATGATCTGGGTTTGTGATATGGGCCAAGCCAGGTTCTGTCTAGGCCCGGGTTAGTTTTGACCTGATCTGCTACGAAAGTCCAGCCCAGAGCCTGGACCAGGTTAGGTTTAGTTTTGGGTCAGTTCCGCCTGACCCGTGAAGCAGGAAGCCCATCCAGCAGCCGCTGACGTCAGCACCACATCAGCAGAACAATACGTTCAGCAGGGTTTGACCAGATTGACGACTGAGACTTGTTCTCGTAATATCTTGATCATCCGAGGTCATATCGGAGATCCATTTGCGCCTACAGGCTCTTTGCGAACAGATCTACGTATTTATGGAAGAAGATTGACAATTTGACGGTCAACAAGAAAGTTTGACTAATCGGAGCGCAGAAAACTATTTTTGCGATATCGGAGCCATCCAGAGTCGGATTTCGGATCCGTTTCTTCCAGCGTGTTTGTGGTGACGAGATCTACAGATTGGTGCGGCAATCAAGGTTAGTGAAAGTTGTTTGTTTTTCTTAATTATTCAATTGCGATAGAGAACAACACTGTGAACACTACCATGATCAAATTGAACCATACAAATTGGTTAATTTGGAAACCAAAGATGGAGGATATCCTTTATTGCAAAGACCTCTATGATCTCATTGAAGGGGATAGTACTCGATTAAAAAAGATGTCTGATCCAGATTGGAAAACTATGCATATAAAGACCATTAGTCACATTAGACAGTTGGTGGATAATAGCATATTTCATCACGTGTCTAATGAAGCCAATGTGAAAACCCTTTGGAAGAGGTTAGAAGAAAGATATGAGAAGAAAACTGCAGTGAATAAAACTTTTCTCATTAGAAAGCTTGTGAATATGAAATTCAAGGAGGGTGGTAAAATCGAAGAGCATATAAATGAATTCCAATGCGTTGTGAATGAATTAGCCACAATGAAGATGATCCTTGATGATGAGATGCAAGCTTTATTGCTTCTAAGTTCTTTGCCAGATACATGGGGAGACATTGGTTGTTTCCGTAAGCAACTCTACTCCAGATGGTGTGTTATCAATGAGTCAGGTTACTAGCAGCTTGCTAAATGAAGAAACAAGAAGAAAAACTGTAGGGACAGATAATGCACAGGCTTTTGTTACAGAAAAAAGGGGGAGGAGTAAGAGTAGGGCACCAAAGGGGGGTCGTGGCAAGTCTAGAGGTGAATCATAGACTAAGAAAAAGTCTGGAAAATGCTTTCACTGTGGCAATGAGGGTTACATTAAGAAGAATTGCTTTGCCTTTAAAGAAAAGAAAGAAGCCAACAATGAGCAGAAGAATGACACTAACACTACAGCTACTTTGGATAATGAAGCAGCGGTACTGGCCAGTGAAGATGAAGGGTGTTTGAGTGTTGCAAATGATCAGGTTGAGTGGGTTGTTAACATAGCAGCATCTTACCATGCTACTCCTTCTAAAGAGATGTTCACAACGTACAAAGCAGGGGACTTTGGCACTGTGAAGATGGGTAACACAAGTCATTCGGATATTGTTGGGGTCGGTGATGTCTGCATTAAAACCGATATTGGTTGCACAATGACGCTGAAAGATGTGCGACATATTCTTGATCTGCGGTTGAATCTGATTTTCGAAACTTCATTAGACCGTGCAGGTTATGAGAGTTACTTCAAAAATGGCAGGTGAAAACTCACTAAAGGGTCTCTTATTGTTGCCATAGGGAAGGCGTGTAATACGCTGTACAAGACTCATGTGAAACTATGCAAAGGTGTGTTGAATGTTGTTGAAGACAAATCCTCTTCAAATCTGTGGCACAAAAGACTGGGACATATGAGTGGGAAAGGACTGCAGTTATTGGCGAAGAAAGATCGAATTTATTACTCCAAAGGTACATCCCTTGGTAAACAAAATAGGGTATCTTTCTCTAAAACATCAACGATAAAATCTAATGTGTTGGATTTGGTATATTCTGATGTTTGTGGTCCCATGGAGGTGGAGTCATTGGATGACAATAAGTTTTTTATCACATTTATTGATGATGCATCCAAAAAAGTCTAGGTTTATGCGTTGAAATCGAAGGATCAGGTGTTTCAGGTATTTCTGCAATTTCATGTCATGGTTGAAAGAGAAACAGGAAAGCTCTTGAAATGTCTCCGCATAGATAATGGTGGAGAGTACACATCTAACCAGTTTAAAGGCTATTGCTCAATGCATGGTATTCGACATGAAAGAACAGTTCCTGGTACTCCACAGCACAATGGTGTGGCAGAGAGAATGAACCACACTATTCTTGAAAGGATGAGATGTATGATTAGAGTGGCACAGCTACCCAAGCCGTTTTGGGGTGAAGCTGTCCTGACTGTCGTTTACCTGATTAACATGTCTCCCTCAATTCCTTTAGATTTTGACATTCCAGAGAGAAAATGGACAGATAAAGATGTTTCATATTCTCATTTGAAGGTATTTGGGTGCAAGGCTTTTGCACATGTACCAAAGGAGCAGCGTTCAAAGCTGGATGATAAGGCAGTATGTTGCATTTTCCTTGGCTATGGTGGAGCTGAGTTTGGTTACAGATTATGGGATCCAGAGAAGAGGAAAATTATCAGAAGTATGGATGTGGTGTTTCATGAAGATCAGTTCTTTGGAGATATTGAGAAGACTGAAAAATCAAAAGAAGTTGTTGATGGAGTGGTTGATATCACACCGACTCCTTCTCCAGTGCAGACTACAGGTAGAGAAGGTGGACAAAATGATCTGAATCATGATGAAGCGCAGGGGTTGCCAGATGAACAGGGTGTTGAACAGGAGGAGCAGTCTCCTTAGTTAGAAACCACAGAACCTCAGGTTAGGTCTACTTGAGAGCGTCAACCATTAACAAGATATTATGCAACAGATTATATTTTGCTTACTGATGAGGGGGAGCCAAAGAGTTACCCAGAAGCAAAAACTCATGCAGATAAAGATGAGTGAATGAAGGCTATGTAGGATGAGATGAGTTCTTTGAAAAAGAACAATACTTATGAGCTGGTGAAACTTCCAAAAGGCAGGAAGGTTTTGAAGAACAAATGAGTGTTCAAACTGAAGAGAAATGACAGTGGAAAACTGATAAAGCACAAAGCACGGCTAGTGGTTAAAGGCTTTGTGCAGACGAAGGGTATTTTGACTTCGATAAAATCTTCTCTTCAGTTGTAAAAATGACTTCTATCAAAGTTGTCTTGGGTCTAGTCGCCAGCATGGACCTTGAGCTTGAAAAGATGAATGTGAAGACTGCATTTCTTCGCGGTAATCTGAAAGAAGAGATCTACATGACTCAGCCGGAGGGGTTTGAGGTAGAAGGAAAAGAACAGATGGTTTACAGGTTGAAGAAGAGTCTCTACGGGCTGAAACAAGCACCGAGGCAATGATACAATTTGATTCATTCATGGTGAGTCATGGGTACAGGAGGACAACTGCAGATCACTGTGTTTATGTTTGTAAATTTGGTAATGAAAAATTTATCATCCTTCTTTTATATGTAGATGATATGTTGATAGTTGGACATGATGGTAAGATGATTGACAGGCTGAAAATGGATATGTCAAGAAATTTTGACATGAAAGACTTAGGACCCGCACGACAGATTTTGGGAATGCAAATACGTCATGACAGGCATACCAAGCAGTTGTGGTTGTCACAGGAGAAATGTGCTGAACGAGTGCTGACAAAGTTCAACATGAAAGATGCTAAGCCAGTTAGCATGCCTTTAGCCAGTCACTTCAAGCTCAGTAAGGATCTATGTCCTACTACAGATGAAGAAAAGGAACGGATGATGTTTGTTCCGTACTCCTCAGCAGTTGGGAGTCTTATGTATGCCATGGTGTGTATACGGTCAGACATTGCTCATGCAGTGGGTTTAGTGAGTAGATTTCTTTCTAACCCTGGGAAAGAGCATTGGGAAGCAGTGAAGTGGATCTTCAGATACTTCAGAGGTATATCAGATTTTTGCCTGTGTTTCGGAGGCTCCAAACCAGTACTTGAAGGCTTTACAGATGCTGATTTTACAGGCGATCTTGATCGTCGGTTGTCTACTTCTGGGTACTTATTTACTTTTGCAGGGGGAGTTATTTCCTGGAAGTCTAAGTTGCAGGAGTGTACAACATTGTCTACAACCGAAGCAAAATATATAACTGCTAATGAAGCAGGGAAGGAGATGATTTGGTTGAAGAAATTTTTTCGATGACTGGATTTGAAGCAAGAAGAGTATGTAGTCTACTGTGATAGTCAGAGTGCTATGGATCTTAGCAAGAATGCTACATACCATGCCCGCACGAAGCATGTTGATGTGAGATATCATTGGATTCGTGAGGTTATCGAAAAGAATCTCATGAAGCTGGAGAAGATTCATACTGACAAGAATCCCTCAGACATGATGACTAAGGTCGTGTCTAAGCGAAAGCTGGAGTTGTGTTCAGAGTTGGCAGGACTGGACTCCTAGTAAGGGGGTTCAGAGGCGTCTTCCCCATGGTCTGGAGGGGGAGATTGTTGGCCTAGTGGGTCCAGACCAATTGGGTTCAAGGTCATGGGTATTTTGGTAATTGTACCAGGACTTTCTTATTGACTAAGATAGGGTTTCTTGGGAAATAAGAAAGAGAGCATTATATATATTCATGTAATGTATAACCCATGGGATATACTGTACTGCATATAATACAGAGAGTGAACACAAAGGAGAGTCGAGTTTCTTTCCCGTGGACGTAGGCAAGATTGCCGAACGACGTAAATCTCTTTGTGTGTGATTGCTTGTTCTTGTGTGGTTGATTGATAGCTCGATTGTTGATTCACGTTTCTGCATACACGCGCACAACATATTTATCCTTCTAACATTAGCCTATGTTTCAATCTATAACTATTCAGAGGGTGAAAAGAAAAAAAAACAAATTATAGGGAAGACTTCCAAGTATAGCATCTGAAACAAGCATTGGGGAATGATATTTCAAAGAGCTACTTATGTCCATTACATATGTCTGTTTAGATAACACACATACACACAACAGTTACTATGAGGTACTCTAGTTCTACAATTGAAAACACAGAGATACAAGGGAGATATGGTACTCCAGCATTCTCTCTCGCTCGCTTGCATCAATCATTCCTCTTCTGTATCTTGAGGCGTTGTACCGTTTCGACAAAAGTTCTGCAATAACATCCAATATTTTCATCAATTGCCAAATTAAAATTTATTATCGCAAGTATCATCAAAAGCCTTCTCCCAACTATTTATCGGTGGTGACAAAAAATTTACACTCTGTTGTCAACCTACCTAACACAAACCTCATCTTTTATTCAGGGCTTGAGACAGTCGATAAAAATTGACCAAGTCCAAATTTGAAAATAAAATTATGTGGTACACAAAATCCTTTTTAGCAAATCACAAGACAAATTAATGGTTTTGAAGAGGCCAATAAATCTTTGTGCAAATGTATTGGGCCCATTTGTTTGGATGTGAATTGAATTTCTAGATATTCATGTTAAAATGGGTTCCAAATACAAATAAGGAATATTGAAGAGGTGCAGTTGTTGAGGGTGAAGGATGTGAGGTGGAAATGCAAATGGACAACAACCTTCCTAGGATTAGAATTGCCCGGGTGATGGATGGATATTCATTTCTCGAATTTGTTGGATTCATTTTCAAGTAAAAGGGAGAATATTTGACGGTGAGTTTTTTTATCTTCACTTTTTTTTTTAACCCTTTTTAAAAATACATTTCGAAAAGTTCCTAGAAATTCAATTACTTGAAATAAATGGGCAGAGAAAATTGGAAAACTCGAAACTCAGACTTGAAGCGTGAGCTCACCGAGTATTCCAATAGAGGTCAGGCTTGTTTTGGTCACTCAACGTGATAATCTATCAATTCAACTAATCATTGGTATTTACCAAAAGGAAATAAAAACCTAGTCCAGGCAAGTCAAAATGAGTTCTAAAGTTCTTGTTTAAGCAAGGGTCATATTCCAACCTGACTTGCCAGCCCAACCTGAACCTAACCTAGTAAATATTGATGGTTGCGGTTCGACCTGAATGATAAAGGGCCAGGTTTAGGGCCAGTCTAGACTTCTATTCAACCAATTAACCGGGTCTGAACTCCAGCTGACCTATTGCGCTTTAACCGGCCAACCAACCCAAACTCAACCCAATAATGCTAGGTTTATGTTGATCATTTTAACTTCTAGATTTGATTGAGGTTGATATTTTCAACCAAATCGTTTTAGGTTCAACCAATGCATTAGATCAGCCCAACCCCTAGCTTTATGTATTTCAAACCACGTTTCTTTAAAGTAGTAGCACGTGCCAAATGGCACACGTGCAACGGCCCAACAGACCCTCAATTGGGCTCAGCCATTCTGGCCCAATCACAAAGAGAGGCTACTCATCAAGCAGGCTAACAAAGGACCAAACAAATGTGATATTTTTTTAAAAAACTTCATACCTTTAGTGGGACCCATCATTTCACCCGTCAGAATTATGAATCTAGATCCTCTGTCGTGGTTATTACACGGGAAGTGATAATGAATTCTTGAAAATCCATTGTGGAGCCCACACAGAGATAATCCGGGTCCTCCAAGATGAATCCTATTCACAGAAACTATGTTAAGACCACGTCAATAACCATGTCACTCCAGCGCTTAGTCACGTTTCCAACATGTGCACAATCGGACAGTAGAATGCACTCCTTTTGAACCGAAATTCAAGGATTTGCAAGGGGATGAGATTCATCTTGAATGGTTTGGATTATCTCAACCCCACGATGGAGTTCCAAGAATTTGTTACACAATTCTATATATAGTTGTGGCATCCGGCAGAGGATCCGGACTCCCAGGAGCGGGCCCAGGAATTCTTCCTTGGTGGGCTACTATGGGCCACATATAAAAAATTGCATATAATTTTTAAAACATATGTTTTAAAGGGTTCTTTTGAAAACATTGTGCAGGGCCATGAGAAAAAAATCACAAAATTCTTTAAAACCTCAAGGGGTTTTCTACAATTTGGGGGGGTTGGATTGGCTGGCCCTACATATTTTTTTTTTTTTTTTGTGTGTTTTTACAAAACATTTTACTTTTCATCATGGTTTTTGAAACTAGGCTATAAAATACCAAGTTGGCTTTATCACTAGACTACTACTTGTCAATGAATTTGGTCCGAAACCCAATATAACATACCTTATTATTTTATTTACATTTTAAAACACTATTGAATTGGGGGTGCATACTTCCTCTAATTTAGAATCACTCACCCTATGATTGTCAAACCCTTATAGATGGACAGTGAGTGTGCCCCACAAATCAGGGCCCACTTATTTCATCCAAAAGAGCTCAATGTGTAAACCCCCACCCACCCACACACACACACACAAATTTCTATTGTTGTTTGGACCCTATGATTGTTAATATTTCTGAATACGTACCCCCAAGGTACATCCCCAACAAGCATCCAATCTCCTTCTTTGTCCTGATATGCAAGCTTGTAACCAGGGCTTTTGGCACCATCCTCCTTGCCACTTTTCTCATCTGTGAACAACATAAAATACAAGGACATGAACATGAACATGAGCATAGTTAGGGGAAGGGAACAGGCCGGAATGGAGTGTCTTGGATTGAACATAAAGACTTGACTAATTGAGATGGGACTCAACTCACATATTCCAAACATGTTGTTCAAGGTGTGAGTGAGAGTCTGATAGGAATCATGGACGGTCAGGTCAACCTTCCTTCCAATTGCCACCCCCTCCATCATCACCTTCACATAACCTCCTTTGCTCTCATCCATTTCCTCCCTCTGAGTAAAACCACCTCCAAATCCAAGCTTCCTTGATGCTTTGATGGGTGGCCACCCAACAATGCTTCTCCTGCTACCATTATTTACAGATTCATCAACAAACATTCAAAAAAAATAAAAATTTAATGGTATCATCAATCACCTAGCCATCTTGTATATATATGGGTCAAATCATAACCCAAATGAATTGTGTTGTTAGCTAATTGAAGCACTGTTAAAATTGATGATCACATTATCTCCAATCAGCAATCAAAGGATCACCCACCCATGTGATGTTTGAGGTGTAGAGAGTATGGCCCATAGTCCAACCAAAAATTCTAACCATTTGAGAAAAGGGGTTGGGGTTCATTTCCAATCCCCAATTCTCACCCAATTAAACGGTTTCAAATCGTCAAATTCATACAAATTCCCAATGGCCCAGCTAGTTGAACGGTTTGGATTCCAATTCAATAGATACACTAAAAAAAAAAAAAAAACTTACTTGTTACACTGGTTGAAAGAGTGTGCATCATCAAGGCCCATCTGTGCCCCATCATCATCATCTTCATCACCACCATCATCCTGCTTCCACAACAGCGGCAGCGTCCTGATTGGGCCGTCGAAGGCCTCATCGAAATCGCGCTTTCCACCGCAAAGCCTGCGAACGCTGGCCCACTTCACTGGGCCCATAATCTCCTCAGGGCTGTTGAGGTCAAACCCCTTCATCAGATGGTTGGGAGGGGCCAGGCCCAATTGCAACTCCATCATCACTACAAAAAAAAAAAATTGAGAACACAATCCAAATCAAATCAAATGTGATATCTAAACAGCCACTCAAAACCAACACCCCACAAAAATCTTAGAACTGGAAGAAAGGGTCTGTGTATGGACTTAATACAGAGAGTGCAGAGTGTGAGATTTTATTTAAGGGGATGGGGAAAGGGACATGAAATCAACAGGGGAATGGGACACACAGACAGGGAAATGGGTGCCCGGGGATGCGGTCTGGGGTGCAGCTGGGCAACAAATCTGCGTCAGTGCAGGGCTTTTGGGGGACTGGATGGGATGCTGTCTCCTTAGATTGGCCTATTGCCAAGGAGACATGGTCCCTTTCAACCACCTACATGCCACCTCTGTAATTAATGACTGCTATGTTTGAGTGGCATCACCACTGCCTGTGGACTATTTCAAAGAATCTGGACCATTGGTTTCTGGGGTGGACACTGATTCTTAGACTTTGGATTCTGCTCTTCCTTTATTTTTCCCCCTTCTTGATAGTGGTTATTCTCTCCAGCCTTACTTGTAAAGATGAAGACAGTCAGTCAATCTGACTCTTGGATTTTCTTGGGTGCTGTGGTTTTCTTGCCCATAGATTGATGATCTACTAGTTGTGATTTTAAAAAGGATATATTCACTGGGGTAAACTGTAAGCCTATTTATGGTAGTTTCTCCTCTTTGGAACAATCTACAAAGAACCATATGATAGAGGCATTATAAAATAAAATTACTTTCAATTGGAGTGAGACCCATCGTTAGATTGATCACATTATTCTAATGGAACGAATTATGCTTCTAAATTTAATCGTTCCAATGACGATACGATTCCCACTCTGATTGGCCTGAGTTTTAATTGAGTCTTATTTCATAAAGGAAATTACAGTCTAAGTAGACTAGATTTGTCATTGGTGAGGTCATTACAAAGATTTCAAGATGGGCTAAAGTGGGTGATAAAAATTTGTTGTCTACACTAAAAAAAACAGTTAAAAGGTATATAGTGATAATTCTCAAAGTTTTGGAAAGTTAAAAAAAAGGAGGATTCGGCGAGAGGTCCCTGAACATTTCACTTTATTGCCTTAGATCCACAATCTTTTTTTATAGTGTGAAAGGTCCTTTTTCCAAATTTGGAAACCTAAAGTGTCTAATTTACCCTTTCTTCAAATCATATCCCATGATTAGTGGGATAAGCCATTAATAATGGTCAACTACCATTAAATTAGTCACGATTAATAAAATTCCACTAATGAGATTTTCAAATAAATTTCAAAAAAAGGAAACAAATTTCAAATAAATTTCTAAAAATAAAATAAATTTCAAATACGCAAATAAATTTCAAAAGATCCAAATAAATTTCAAAAGACGAAAATAAATTTAAAAAATGTAAATAAATTTCAAAAGACGAAAATAAATCTCAAAAGATGTAAATAAAATTAAAAAAAACGAAATTAAACTCTAAAAAATCAAAAACTAATTTAAAAAAATACAAATAAATTTGAAATAACGCAAATAAATTTCAAAAAATGCTATAATATCAAAAGAACATAGAGAAATTCAAAAAGACGCAAATAAATTTCAAAAAATCTAAAAATTTTCAAAAGATGAAAATCAATTTAGAAAGACGCAAATAATTTTCAAAAGATGAAAATCAATTTTAAAAGATCCAAATAAATTTAAAAAAAGTGTAAATAAATTTAGAAAAACGCAAATACATTTGCCACAAACTCGGATAAATTTGTCCAAACTCAAATAAATTTGTCCCATAACTCAGATAAATTAGCCAAAACTCAGATAAATTTGTCCAGAACGTAAATAAATTTATTTCAGAACTCAGATAAATTTGTAAAAAACTCAGATAAATTTGTTCAAAATTCAGTTAAATTTGTCCAGAACTCAGATAAATTTGTCCCAAAACTCAGATAAATTTCCAAAATGAAGATAAATTTGTTAAAAACTCAGATAAATTTTCCAAAAACTCAATTAAATTTGTTGAGAACTCATATATATTTGCCAAAAACACAGATAAATTTCTCAAAAACTCAGATAGATTTTCTTTTGGGCTTTGAAACCAGGTCAAACTTGACCCGACCTTACCTGGATTGGAACCGACCATCTAGGTCATCTTCTTCCTCCTCTGCGAGATACGGACTCTACGAGCTCTACGAACTCCGGACTCTGCGAGATCTGGACTCTGAGAGATCCGGACTCTACGAGCTCCGCCTCTGCGAGATCCGGACTCCACCCTCTGTGGGACTCCGACAATTCTTGCGATTCCTAGGCCCACCTATTCTGCTTCTTTGTTCTTTTGTTATGATTCAGAACCAGAACCTGCAACTCAATAAAGACAGCCAGCCTTTGATCTTGATCTCGGCCACCTTGCTTCCATCCATCTCTCAGCCTTTGGTCTGCAACAGAACCGAGACCCATACCCTTTGCCAAAAAAACAACAAACAAAAGTTATCTCTGCAAAACCACTCAGATGGTATGGAAATTTATCTGAGTTTGGACAAATTTATCCGAGTTTGTGGCAAATGTATTTGCGTTTTTCTAAATTTATTTACACTTTTTTTATATTTATTTGGATCTTTTAAAATTGATTTTCATCTTTTGAAAATTATTTGCGTCTTTTTAAATTGATTTTCATCTTTTGAAAAAATTTAGAATTTTTGAAATTTATTTGCGTCTTTGTAAATTTCTCTATGTTCTTTTGATATTATAGCATTTTTTGAGATTTATTTGCGTTATTTCTAATTTATTTGTATTTTTTGAAATTAGTTTTTGTTGTTTTAGAGTTTAATTTTGTTTTTTTAATTTTATTTACATCTTTTTAAATTTATTTTCTTCTTTTGAAATTTTTTTACATTTTTTTAAATTTATTTTCGTCTTTTGAAATTTATTTGGATCTTTTGAAACTTATTTGCGTGTTTGAGATTTATTTCATTTTTAGAAATTTATTTGAAATTTGTTTCCTGTTTTTTTAACTTTATTTAAAAATCTCATTAGTGGAATTTTATTATTCGTGACTAATTTAATGGTAGTTGACAATTATTAATGGCTTATCCCACTAATCATGGGATATGATTTGAAGAAAGGGTAAATTAGACATGAGAATTATATCCAGGGACTTCTCGCCAAAATATGTTCAGTTGCATGGACTACAGGCCTTAAAAGAAAAGTTGATGGACTGGAGGTCTTACAAGTCCTATACGAGGGACCTTTCGCTAATTATCTCTAAAAAAGAAAGGTCCTGCAAATTGCAAATATTTAAGATTGTGTCTGAAGTTCTTTTTAAAGGCCATAAAGAAAGAGTCTATTCCATTAGCTTTCATTAATGTTATCTTAAAACAAGCAAACTCCATCAGCCCTCATCTATAAATGGTTGAATAAGGGTTTTTGTGAAATCTTACCTTTTACTTAATTTATGTAGGGTCCACGTTTGTTTGATCCAATCTCACTCAAATCTCACCATGGTCAATTCAAATCCATGTAGCAATTTTAGAGCATTTTTTACATGGGGTTTGGATTTTTTTAAAAGGGTGGGTTCCACACTTTTTAAATCTGAGACTGAGGGTGATGCAGAGAGCACCACAACCTTAGCCAAAAACGGCTCCTCTACCCAAATCCCAGTGCACTGAACCTATACTAAATTATTGGTTCATGAATTTGGACCAATATTGACTTCTCTATATCTTTTCTTTTCAGCATGTCCACCAAATGGAAAACTAAGACCATCCAACCATCCAAAATTTGGCCCACCACAAAAAAAAACAGCACCTATGATTTGGACAATTGGGATTGATGATGCATGCATTCACATACATGCACTGTCCAACAGAACCATCCAAATACAGTGATGAGAAAATAACTCAGTCTTGAAACCAAGGGGAATAAATATTATTAGATGCCCTGTTTCTCAGGCCACCCACAAAAGCTTCCCAACGCATTATACTATTCCACTCTGCCTTTTTGTGTGGCCCCAATGCCCCCCCATCATGTCACCTCCTATCACAATCGTCCATGGGATGTCTGTGATTTTGGTGTTTGATTGAATCAGTTCCTTTGAAACTAAATAGTGAGAGACCCATCACTCATGAAACATCTCATCTTTTAATTATAGCATGTCTCCAAGCTGTTTGATTGGGTTTTGTGAAGGAGGGGGTGTGGAAAAGAAGGAATGATGGAGCTAAGCTAAAAAAATAATAAAAAGGTTGTGTGTGATTGTGAGTTACAAGGAATGGATGAAAGTAGTGCTTTCCTTCTCCAAATCACACAAACATCAGTGTGGATATGTCAAGGAAAATGCATGTGCACGTGCAATTGGCACAGCCCCTGTCCTATGACTTCTGAGTCATGACCCCTTTTTCTCTTTTGTAATGAAGTTGCTTCCTCAGCACTTTGGAAATGGAGATTGTCCTTAGCAGTGTGGGACCCACTTGGGCTTTTTTTTTTTTTAGCTGATCCAAAGAGATGAGATGTGAATAGGGCTGTAAAGGGTCGGATTCTCTATTTTAGGGCCAAGGGTGTATATAGATGAGGAGTTCAAGTTGGTATTTAAATTATGCATGGATTTTATTGTGTGACGAGAGGATTATGCAGTAAAGAGAAAATTGTTCTCGTCTTTCGTGAAGTCCATGTTTTTTTATTTAGTGAGATACATTTTTCCGACTGAAAATATAATAAAAATGAAATGGTTTTCTTAAATAGAGAGGATTTTAATTTTATGTGGAAATGATGAGAATGTAAGATTTCTCTCACCAGTGAAGTTGGAAATATGCAGAACATGAAATTGACTCATTTACAAACAAGCCCTTAAAAATAAGAGAATTGACTCTTCCTATTTGGAGTAAGTAAATTCAAGGCACATTTATGTAGCATCTTTGAACTTTTCCTCTTCTACCTAATGCTTATCCTTTCCTAGAATCCCTCCCCTCTCCTTCTCCCTTACCCCAATCTCAAGAATTAAGAAAATAAGAGAATTGACTCTTCCTGTGGGACATGCTGCCTTTAATTAGTGAGTGCTGCCTTATGGATGGTCAAGTTTGGGGGAGTCAATAGGAGAATACTGTCATAATATTAGAAAGAAATACAAATAGGCTTAACATGCTAGGGATCTTAGGTTTGGATCTAACCCAACAAAAGTTTTGGACCTCAAACATGGATTGGAGGTTTACTCGTTGGGCCAGAAGTACTCGACCAATTAGAAATTAAGATATCAAGTAAATACGAGGAGCATTATCTATTGAAATCATCTGTTAATTGAGCGTAATCATCTTCCGAAAGACCCCTAGGGCTTGTTTGGTTGAGAGCATTTTTTATAAAAATCCCTTTGAATCTATCTTGTTAGGACTTTTAGGGACTGGTTTTTTCCTAGAATTCCTTGCTGGAATTTGGGATACTGAGGTTTTTAGGACATTATGTGACATCTTATTTCCTGACATTTGCAAATACATTGTTTCTTGCCCCCTACATTTTAAAATTCCAGTCACTTGAAAGGTTTTAAATGATCCTTGAGAATTCAGAAACTCTAGCCTCTTTGCATTTTGGTGGAATTTCTGGATGCTCAAGTCCAAGAGAGTGTCTTGGAATTCCACCATATCTAGGAATTTAGAAATTACACAGACAAGAATTTCTTGAATTTTAGTAAAGAAATAGGCCCTTTAGGGTTCGGTTTTTTTGCTAGAATTCAAGGAGTTCCTATTTGGGAATTTCTAAATTCCTAGATATGGTGGAATTCCTGGACGCTCCATTGGACCTAAGCATCCAGAAATTTCACCAAAATACGAAGGGGCTGAAATTTCTAAATTCTCAATGGTCATTTGAGACCTTTTCAAATGACTGGAATTTTGAAATGTTAGGCAACAAACAAAACATTTACAGATGCCAAAGGACAAGATGACACATCATATCCTAAAAACTCCAACATCCTAAATTCCTGTAAGGGATTCTAATAAAAAAACAAATCCTTAAGGCCTGTTTCTTTAGTGGTTTGTTTCTTTAGTGGAATTCATGAAATTCCTGTTTGGAGAGTTCTAAAATTCTCAGACGAGATGGAATTCCTAAATGCTCTCTTGTACTTGAGCATCCAGTAATTCCGCCAAAAAACCAAAGGAGCCCGCGTTTCTGAATTTCCAAAAGCCATTTGATATATTTCACGTTGCTGAAATTTTGAAATACCCATAATGAAACATAACATTTGTAATTGTCAAGCAACAAGATGTCACATTATATTAAAAAAAAACCTCAATATGACAAATTCATGTCTCAAATTCTACTATAGAAACTCTAGTAAAGAAACTAGCCCTTGGGCAAAAACACAATGATTGTCCTTGGGAAAGCTATAGAAGAGTTGGGCAATTCAATTCCTCCACTTCCTCTATGTTTAGGCATATATTTGTTCTGTAAAATGTAAACAACTAGTCCCCCATGATAAAAGAGTTGGGCACAAAACAAAACATATAGACCCAATCCATGGAGTGGACCCCAAAAGTTGTAGCACATAAAACGAGAGAGAGAGAGAGAGAGAGAGAGAGAGAGAGAGAGAGAGAGAGGGCCTCTTCTGTTACTGAGGGTTTGTTGGGTGTCCCTAAAAAACTAAGAGACATCAAAGAGGGGTCTGTCTGAAAGGGAAGGCACGTGAAGTGCAGGTGGGATGGGGGCATGCAATGCACGTACGTGACGTAGGAGGCAGGCAAGCCCCGCACCCGCGTTGCATTGATAGTCTTCCACAGTCAAACTGACACATTCTCTGTTGCATTAGGTCATGACAATCGATCAGTCCCATCTGCTGCTGGTGGATTGGACCATGCAACGAGTGCGGTGGGACTCAAACCCCACATCAATCACCCATTCAATTCATAGCAAACTCTCTATAACTGGACCTGTTAATTCATCCAGCTGGGTCTGGCCCTATCCAACTTGGGTGGGGACATTTGCAGCTCACAAATGCTATGGGGTTAGTAAAAAAAAAAACCCCAACATCAAAACATCCAAATTGTTCAAATCAACCCATAGGGCCTCTTGTTTTACATGGAGTTGATTTCCTAAAAATTTATGGCGAAATGGGCTCAACAAGGGAATATTAGAGAGGGCGGAGGTGAAATGTTGAAAGAAAGGAAATTTTCAAATAAGTCCTTCAGTTTTTCTCTTATTTCAAAAAAAGATACAAGTTTTTAAAACTTTTCAAATTAATCCCTAAATTTTTCATGAAGGTTTCAATTAAGGACATTCATCAATTTAAAGTTATTTTCCGGCAACTCTTTTCTTCAAATTTCTTAAACTACCCAAATTATCCTTCAATGAACTAAAATCCTCATTCACTTCCTCTATATTTTCTTTCTTTTTTTCACTAGCAACCTTATAGTGATCGAAGAAAACTAGGTACTTTGACTAAATATAATGGCTGTCAGATCCATGTCATGACTTTAAATGAATGTACTCTGAGTATTTTTAAAAAATTGAGAGAAAATGACATAAAAAATACTTTTAAATGACCAAATGTCCTTAATTGAATACTTCATGGAAAACTTAGGGACTAATTTGAAATGTTTTAAAACTTGTGTCCTTTTTTTAAATAAGGTAAAAACCTAAGCCTTTATTTGAAAATTTCCCTTGAAAGAATAAAGTAGGATGTAGATGGGATTTTTTTTTTTTAATGAATCATGGCATCCCTCGTTAGCCCAAGCTTAGGACCTTTGTCCTCGGCCCGGGGGTTTACCTGATTCTAATAAGGAATGACTAATCCTTATGGTTCCGCACACATAGTACCCGGGTAGCGCAAGGGGTGGGAGTTAATCTTAAGAGGTTGGTTGAGTGGTCAGAACCACGGTTCTTCCCTCTTCTTGAGTTAGAGGTCTTGGTATCGACCCCCGATTCTTCCTTCTTCAGGAATCGTAGATTGTGTCCACTAGTGCTACCACCTTATGGCCATAAGGGTGTTTATCCGACTTCCCTCTTATCCAAAAGAATTAATCCAGTTCAAATGGTTGGGAACATAAGAAAAAATAAAAATGGTGGGAGTACATGTTATCATTCTCTTGGACTAGTTCAATCAAGTTTCCAAACCTTAATTACTATTCACTGCATAATCAGCTGTCCAAACTTTGAAACATTGGTTCAAAGAAAAGGAGGGACCACCGGCCAACTGCTAAATTTAGTGCAGTGCTGATGCATCAATGCATGGATGCCTCTTGTTCACTTCATGGTAAAGTCAACTCTCTTTTCCTGTGCATTGAATCACCATCATCATTAAATTCACTTCTTTTTCTGATACCATTTCCGTTTCAATCACTTAGATCTTTTTTGGGTTTGTGTTATCCAATTGCTTAGATTTTAAAACTGAAGCATCAAGCATAATGGGGGTGGACCATCCTTTTAGATTTTTTTTTTTTTTTTTTGGGGGCTGTGACTGTGCATAGCACCCTAAAAAAGTTTCATCATAGTTTAAACACTTCTCTGGGATATCTCTCGAATTTTGAAATTACCATTGCAAAGAAGAGAATGTGAGACTTCCACATCTTTAAATTCACCTTCTGAAAATACCTCCCAAAATAGCCTCTTATCAAGGTGTCAATAGCAATTAATTTTAGAAAAAATTTCAAAAAGACGTAAAACTTTTAGCTCATTTTCAAAAAAGTATATGAAGATTTGAATATTTCAAAAAATATATAAGTTTTCCACAATTCTTTCGATCAAGTTCTCTCCATAATTTTTTTTCGAGAAATGGCAAAAATACCCCTATGTCATTCTTCAAATTTTCTCTTTAATCTTAAATGACCAAGTCCAGCCCAAACGACCTAGTGGAGCCCACTTCAACTACCTTTATGCATGGATGGTTAAGAAAAGGGATTTCAAATGATTAAAAAACTAACTTCATTAAATAGTTATGATTAAAAAAAATCAAAATAGCTAATTTTAGAGCGGAAATAGGTTAACAAAAGACAAAAACCTATATTAAGGAAAGGGTGTTTTTATCATTTCCCAAAGAAGATTTATAGAGAGAATTTGATTGAAAGAATTATGGAAAACTTTTGTATTTTTTAAAAATATTCAAATCTTAACGTACCTATTTGAAAATGAGTCAAAGTTTTTATATATTTTTTAAAATTTCCCATTAATTTTATTAAAAAATGGATTAGGTAGGCTGGGTTTGGGTCGACTCTATTATAAAATATTTGGGTTGGGTTGTTTCCAATGGATCAGGTTCATGTTGGGCTTATACCCATCTTCCTTGGAGGTCAACAAGAACCACATCTAACCCAACCTTGACCCATTTCCTCTTGTAAGTTGGACAGTTGAGATTAGGGCTTTTAAGGGCCCACAGATACCATCCACCATTGGATTCCATATAAGTGAGTAGGCCCACAGTTAATTCTCCACAAGGTGAGGGCCCTCTGTTGATGAAGAGACAAATTAGGGTAGGTGAGTAATTGGGCCTTCAAAGTTCAATGGCAGTAGTACTAATGTCTGAAAAGGAACCCTAACTAACAAACCATGAAACAATGTTTCAATGGCAGGAGTGTTCTCTCCAGTCCTTTCACAAGTCTCACTCAACCTCTATCTGACCTGCAGTTATGGCCCCAGTAGGCCAGTACATGTTGGTCTGGACAGCTTTGTCTTATTTATTTCTATCTGCAAAGCTGTGGGTGAAGGAAATGGGCTCCACCTGATCAATCAAATCTATCTGTCAAATTAGATGGACCCTCCTGCCATCACAATCAGATTTTGAGCCACTGATAATAAGATTAAAACATAGGAAACTCTATCCGTGTGGACCAATCTTTTCAAGTCTCATAAACTTCAAACGTGAAACATAGTTTAGATTTACAAAGACACACCTCTAATTGGTGGCATTTACAAATACACATCCCAACGCCTTGATTTTTTTTGGCATTCTCAAATACACTTCTGGACTGATGGTCCAAGGAATTTGGATGGCTACTCAATTGTTGAAAAACTGATACGAATAGGGATGCAAACGGATCGGATCTAGGATGGAACCATGGTAGATCTAGACCCAGACACGATTTTCGGTTCCCGTTCTAATTCTTAATATCCGGGATCTGGATCCCCCGCTTGGACCAAAGAGGGAAACCCTGATTGGACCAATCTGAGGGTGCCACATAGGGGAGATGAATTTTTATTTATTTATTGAGGAGATGGGATGTCAGCTGATTTGACATCCTCTCCCCCATGTGGCACCCCCTTATTGGTCCAAATAGGTTTCCCCGTTTGGTCCAAATAGGGGATCCGTTCCCATAAGATTTCAGGTTCTGTAATAAGAAAGGAATCCAATTCCATATCCAAATCCTAAATAAAATGTTTAGGGGTCGTTTGTTTCTTGTGAAAGTGATTCACATGAGTAAATGACCCACATATGAGTCATTTGCATATGTAAATGACTCACATGTGGATCAAATTCCACCGTTTGTTACTAACATAACATTTCACATGTGAATCTATGAATAAGTTGTAGATTGTTTGATGATATCTCAACATCCAAGCATCATCAATGGTTGAAAATTGGACACATGACTGTGTTTGAGCTTCTGAAGAATATGAACGGTCCTGATTTTACAAGTGGGGCCCAGAACATTAAAAAAATTATAAAAGGCGGACTGGGTATGTGAGTAACAATAGGTTGTATATTGTTTGATGATATCTCAACCTCCATATATCATCAACGGTTGAAAATTGGACACATGGCCGTGGTTGAGCTTCTGAAGAATATGAACGGTCCTGATTTTACAGGTGGGTCCCATAAAAATAAAAAAAACCATAAAATGCGGACTGCTATATGTTAGTAACAGTAGATTAATCGAATGGCTGTGATTATGTTGATCATATCTCAACCTCCATGCATCATCAACGGTTGAAAATTGGACACGTGGCCGTGTTTGAGCTTCTTAAGAGAATGAACGGTTCGGATGTTACAAGTGGGGCCCAAAAAAATTAAAAAAAAATAAAAGGCGGACTGCTCAGTGAGGCACTGTAGCAGTCCGCCTAGTAACAATAACGTGTGTAAGTTTTTCACACCTCTTAAGGTGTGAAAATGCAATGCATAAAAAGGGCCATCTTTCACACCATTTACACAACTATTTTACACATGTGAATCAAAATCACACCAAACAAACATGATTTTTGTGTATCCATTACCCATGTGATTCAATTACATATGTAAATGGAAAAAACAAACGTCCCCTTATCGCATTGGTATAATTGGCTAAAAGAATTAACAATAAACTTGTTTAGATATAAAAGTATGACTGATAAATGATACATGATTAAAGTCAAGTAGGCTCTCAAATATAAAAATTACTCAAGCTATGTAAGCTCTTAAATCCTAAATAAATTTCTATATGTAAATAAAATTGTCATGCATCGAGAACCTTAGGTTGGAACACAAACCGGATCTAGATCCGGATCCATATCCGAATTTCTCCTTCAACAAAAAAAAGGTTCCAAACCCACTTTATTTAGAACAAAAAACTTCGAATATTCGGATATCCATTTGCAACCCTAATTAGGTATATGACAGGGCAAGAATTCTCCCAATTTAATCATTAATTTAATTTGATAAAACTTTTTTTGGGTTGTTTGAGGGGTGGAGTTTAGAATATCCATCTCCACTAACTGTGGCTAAATTAATCACTGACAAACCAAAATTAATGACATTGTTCTAACCTGAGGACATGGGAGCTTATCCGGGATATCGTAGGACCTGACAGGGTCTATTTAAATCGCGCATCATGTTTTTCTTTTCTTTCTTTCTTTGGTTTTTTTGTCCTAATAATCCCATCTACCCATCCTAATCTGCCCTATTTTAATGGTTGATATCTCACTATTTCGACCTAGGCCCAAACCTTGGTACCCTACTCGCTAACATGTTGATAACAATAGGCCTATCCCATCATAGTTGGGACAAGGATTTGATGATGATGATAATAATTAGGCACCGTTAAATCGGTCATTAGCATCATAGTCTCATCCTATATAACAGGAGTCAATTTTGTAGGTTTACTCGACCATATTTAAGGCAATGTTGTGACTCCCATTTACCATGTCCTTCATTGCTTTATTCTACTTCAATCTTACTCTACCCATATGTTATTTCTTGTGTACTATTCTAATTATATCTTCTTGGTAACTCCAAAACATCCATTTTGGCATGGCCATCTCAACCATGTGGAATGCATTTTAGGTGCTCAAAAGATCCCATTTAAAGATATAACTTTGCCCTATAAAAATGGCCATTCTGGCCTTCTGGCTACTTGGTTCTAACCACAAAAGAACATCTTTTTATCTTCATAGAACCTCAGTCCCATGGAGCTTGTTCAAGCGAGATGCTTGGTACCTTATACAGAAAAGTTGTTTTTTCATGATGGATTTTATAGGATCCATTATAAGTGATCAAAGCTAAAATCAGTTGGGACAGAGAGTTGTAAATTTACCAACAATGAGCTGGTTGGAAAAGGATGAAGCAGCTGTCTGGTAAAGATATCACCACTAAGATGCTTTCCCACAATGTGAACTATACTATGGAGACTTTCCAATTGAGTAGAGGAGATAAAGTAGTCATCTGGATCGTTTGCAATTTCCATTGCATTAGAGGGATAATGTACCTGGGTAAATATTGAAGAAATTATTAAGAATAACCCAAAATCATAATCAAACCCAGTGAGTAAACCTTCTGGGTCTTTGAAAGCTGAAAGTCCCTGTAGAGTTACTGGGTTGAACAGGAAGAACTAATTTGTTTTGAGCATCCTCTCTGTTTGTGGTCCAAAAGGAATTCCTAATCCAGCAGCCTGCAACCCTGAGAAAGCACAACAAGGCCTGCCTTCCTAATGTTTGGAAGGGGCTGATTATGCTTACCTTGAACTCATCGATTTTCCAGCAAAAGATCAACTTCATCTCCAACATATTCCTGCATACCATCTATTTAAGGTCACCTTTGCAAGCTCTGCCACTTCAGCCTAACATGTCTCAACTTCACTACTGCATTCGATGTCTTCATGATCTCTCCTGCAATATTGCGCTTGTAACCTTTCAAAACCTAAAACAAAGGCGGATTTCTTGCCCTCTATATACATATGCCTAAACCATCTCAAGATATCTTCTTTGATAATTTTCTGTCAGTGTAGCTTTCATAAGTCTCCTCTAATAAGCTCATTCCTAATTATTTTTATATCACTAAGAAATAGTCCGCCATCAATAACCACAGTCCATGTCAGCCCCAAAAACCATTGTACATAAAGAACAATGTCACTTGATCATTTAACGAAAAGGGTGATGTGACAGGTAATATCTTAAATTAACAAAAAATTGCATAATACAAGCAAAGCACTAGCTGATTTAATCATGAAATCCCGAAAGACACACAAGCTGGAACACTAATGGGAATAAATTTCTCAGAGGCCATCAGAAGCATGGACAGAACAGAGAATAGAAAAAATTCTTACTGACAATATTGCTCAATCACCATAGATATACATCAGCTCAATTGTTCCTTAGTAAGCCATGGGTGGAGAGAAGGCGCAGTGCCTGGTTGGAGTTCTTCAATACAGAAGCTGATCTAGGGACTTTCATTTTTCTCTTCTTCAAGAAGTCCATGGAGTTGTGCAAGCATTCCGCAGGTGGTATGTCCTTCAAAATCACAGGTTTATCACTGCACAAGTATCAACTGCCAATTAATCACTTGGAAATTTAAAATAAGCAAACAGTGTAACACTGGTAGCCTCTTTTCCCTACTTTTCGAAGTAAAGTACATGCTTCCATCCACTTTGTGAGAACTCACCCACCATACATGTGGAAGCTAAGAAGCATGTGAAATCATCAGCAACTTTGTGGATATGGCAGAACCCAATAATCATAATGATCCTGCTCAGACCATGTCTAGCCTCATAAGAGAGATGGTTAAAAAGAACAGGCAAACATTCCAAATTCAAAGGTCAAAACGAGATGGTTAGGATCTTCCAATCAATGTAATTATCGGGCTACCAATCCACAAAGGGCACCAATGACATGGATGGTCTAGATCGGATTGTGCTTACTAAATGCTTGTGGCAGATGCTGATTCTATTGTCATTTTGGATGTCAATAGACAGGGTCCTGGATTGGGTCTGGTAAGCCAATGCCTACTACATTTACTTTTTGGGCCTATAATAAGGCTCGGGCCTGTCAAAATGGGAGGCCCAAGCATGATCCCCTAAGGCATAAGTGGGCTTCTATCTGTCCCAGGCCAAGATAGTGGAAAATGTTATATGACACCTTGCTCCCATCCCTAACCATCAACTTATCATAAATGTTCTTGTACAAGATCCAAACCTTTCCCCGGAAGGTTCTATCATGGGCAAAACCATGGCCCAAAAGACACCACAGTGCAATCAAAGGACTTCAAAACAAAGAAAGTGGATGGCTGCAAAAGCAAGCCAACATTAACATGACTTTTTCCACAAGTATTATGGTGGAAGGAAAGAAATATGCCACATCAGATTGATAGTTGCATTACAGCTCATCTATGACAGAGGAGCAGTTCAGACATCATACATCTTGGTGGCAAGCACTTGACCAGAATCAAAGGAAGATGTCACCTACCCAAAATTTCTCAACTTTTTCTTCTTTGGGGTTGGCTTGTCGTTGGTAATCTCATCTTCAGAGTCAAAATGGAAGACTTGTCTGCACATAGAAGCATTTCTATACTGAGAGACTAACCCCACAAAGTAAAAAAAAAAAAAAAAATTTGTGGTAAAAATATAAATAGGGGATACACAAAACACCAATTATCACAAGATGCTCCAAAGAACTTAACTTATATTTAAAGCAAATTAAATCACCACACAGTTCCAGCCTTTACGACAAGGTGGGTGGGACAGAAAGCTAAAGAGATTGAGAGGACTGGGTATAAGTTATGGTACACGGGACTTAATAGATCGAACAATGGGGTCGGCATAGTAGTAAGCAAGGACTTAAAGGAAGATATAGTTAGTGTAAAGCGATGTGGAGATAGGATTATTGCAATTAAGTTAGTGTTAGGAGAAGAGATAGTGAACGTAATTAGTGCTTATGCCCCTCAGGTGGGCTTAGGAGATGGACATAAGGAGAAGTTTTAGGAAGACTTTGAAAGAGTGCTACTAGAGATACCCCAATGCAAGATGGTCTTCATAGGAGGAGATTTGAACGGTCATGTAGGACGCGACGTAGATGGATATATAGGAGTACACGGGGGACATGGATACGGTAATAGAAATGAAGAAGGGAAGGATATTTTGGAGTTTTCAGTGACTTATGATCTCATGGTAACTAACACCTTTTTTAGGAAGAGAGAGGAACATTTGGTGACTTATAAGAGTGGCTCCTCAAGGACACAGATTGACTTCTTCTTAACTAGGAAAAGAGACCGCTTAGCTTGTAAAGATTGCAAGGTTATATCGGGGGAGAGCTTGACTTCCCAACATAGGTTGTTGATCATAGATGTGCAACTACAAAGGTGGACTAGAAAAAAGAAGTTGTATAGATGCTCAAGGACTAAATGGTGAAACTTGAGAGGTGATAAGCAACTAGCATTAAGGGAAAAAGTACTAGAGGAAGACGTTTGGGCGGTAAATGAGAGTGCAAATAATATGTAGGATAAGGTAGTAGAGTGTATTAGGAGGGTAGGGAAAGAAGTCTTAGGAGAATCCAATGGGGGTGCTCCGGCACAGAAAGAGGCATAGTGGTGGAGCGAGGCCGTCCAAGACAAGATAAGAGTTAAAAGAGAGTGCTTTAAAACTTGGCAAAAGTATCGAAATGAAGCGAACTTGGAGAGGTATAAAGAAGCAAAAAGAGAAACCAAAAAGGCAGTTAGTGAAGCAAAGGCAAAGGCTTTTGAGGAGCTATATAGGCGACTCGACACTAAGGAAGGCGAAAGAGAGATATTCAAACTTGCCAAAGCCAAAGATAGGCGGACCAAGGACTTAAACCAAGTTAAATGCATTAAGGATGAAGATGAAAAGGTATTAGTAAAGGATGAGGAGATAAAGGAGCATTGGAAGAGCTACTTCTATAAGTTATTTAACGATAGCAATAGTAGTGACATACAATTGGGGCAACTTAACATTTCTAGGGAAGAATCGAATCATATATTCTATAGGAGAATCAGTAGGGAAGAAGTTAAAGAAGTATTGAAAAGGATGAAGAATGGGAAAGCGGTTGGACCAGATGGTATCCCTATTGAGGTTTGGAGGTGCTTGGGGGAGGATGGCATAAGTTGGTTGAAAAAGCTTTTTAATGTAGTGCTAAAGAGCAAGAAGATGCCGATGCCTGGAGGAAAAGTATTCTTATACCCATATACAAGAACAAAGGAGATATTCAGAAATGTGCGAACTACCGAGGGATTAAATTGATGAGCCATACAATGAAATTATGGGAGAGAGTTATTGAGAGAAGACTAAGAAGAACAACAAACATTTCAGAGAATCAATTTGGTTTCATGCCTGAGAGATCAACCATGGAGGTTATCTTTCTCCTGAGAAGGTTAATGGAACAGTATAGAGAAGGTCAGAGAGATTTACATATGGTGTTCATTGACTTAGAGAAGGCCTATGACCGAGTTCCTAGGGAGATTCTATGGAGAGTACTGGAAAGGAAAAAGAGTGTGCGTCGCATATATTGAGGTAATAAAGGATATGTATAATAGAGCCGTGACATCTATAAGAACGACTGGCGGAGAGACAAAAGAGTTTCCTATCACGATTGGTCTACACCAAGGCTCAGCGTTAAGCCCGTACTTGTTTGCCCTAGTTATGGATGAGATTACAAGACATATTCAGGATGAGGTGCCGTGGTGTATGCTATTTGCAGATAACATTATTTTAGTGGATGAGACGAGAGAAGGAGTGAATGCTAAGCTAGAATTGTGGAAAAAGACGTTAGAGATAAAAGGGTTTAGGCTAAGTCGATGCAAGACGGAATATATGGAATGCAAGTTTAGTCAAAGTAGGACACCTGGTAACTTAGAAGTAAGTTTGGACACACAAAAAATTGTAGAGAAAGAAAACTTTAGGTACCTTAGATTTATGGTGCAACAGGATGGAGAGATTGATACTGATGTAAGTCACAGGATTCAGGCCGGGTCAACCAAATGGAGGAGTGCTTCGGGGGTCTTGTGTGATCGGAAAGTCCCCCTCAAGGTTAAAGGAAAGTATTATAAGGTGGCGGTATGTTCAGCGTTGTTATATGGATCAGAGTGTTGGGCAGTAAAGCATAATCATGTTAAGAAGATGGAAGTTGCGGAGATGAGAATGCTAAGATGGATGTGCGGGATCACAAGGAGAGATAGGATTAGGAATGAGGAGATTAGGGGCAAAGTAGGAATAACACCGATTAAAGATAAAATGAGAGAAAATCGACTGAGATGGTTCGGCCATGTTAGAAGGCACCCAACGGAGGCACCTGTTAAAAGGTGTGAAAGCATAGAGATTGCCTGGAGTAGGAGAGGGAGACCCAAGAGAAGTTGGAAAGAAACTATTAAACATGACCTTGCCTACATGGATCTAACGGAGGACATGACCCTAAACAGATTTAATTCGCGTCGTCAAATCCATATAGCCGACCCCACCTAGTGGAAAAGGCTTGGTTTGGTTTAGTTTGGTTTGGTTACAGTTCCAGCCTTTACCAAGTCATTGAGGATGCAATATACAAAAGTATCACAAGCAACTAATTTAACATGAATAACAACAACAATCACAGTTGTAACTCACCAAGCAGACCTAAATGTATAAGCAAGAGTGCCCCTTTGCAAACTATTGAGTATAACAGAGCATTTTCAATTTTCAGAATGCCTATTGAGGCTATACAATATTTATTCCTACCATTATATTGATGACGTGTAAAGCATATGATTTAAATAAAAAAATCTTATTTTAACCATGTGTTATAGATGTGATCAATCTTTGGGTGGGAAACAGGACTAATTAGAGTGATATTTTCCTCAATGATAAAACAAAGTAGTTGCGTGAATTAGAGTAGTTTGGATTACAAAGGGTGGCCCCATTGATGATATGATGTTGATGCTGACAGTGGTGGTGATGGAGATGGCGGTGGTTGTGATGATGATGACAAAGATGATAGTGATGATGAATTGATGATGACGATGACTGCGATGATGGTGGTGGAGATCATGGTGTCCCATCTTTTTATATCATCAATGAAAGTTTTACTCCAATCAAAGTTATTACCAGTATGAAACTGATGGTGTATAAAGCATATGATTTGATTTTTTTTTTTTTAATCATGAGTGCATGCGTGATCAATGTTATGGTAGGGCATAAGACTAATTATACTGAAGTTTTCTTATGATAAACAAATGTGGGAAAGTGAATGTGAGTATTTTGGATTTCAAAGGCAGGCCTCATTGATGGTCATGGATTCAGAGAGACGAATGATGAGCCGATAAAATGTTTTGAAGTGATTAATCTGATAACGAATCCTACTCTAATCAAGAACTTTAAAATGCCTTTGTCATCCTGAAACTTTTCTCAACATATATTATTATAAACAGCAACTGCAAAACAATTCAATTAAAATCTGTTGCATATTTCATAAACTGCCCAAACATCAAAACATTACAATATTGTAATACTACACAATTCTATACTGTAGTATTTTATTATTGCAATATTAAAATTTGAAAATATTTTATTCTGTAAGATATCCAAATGGGCCCTAAAGGGGCAGACCATTGAAGACAGTGAAGAAAGTAGTGAGATATTAGAAAGAATTGATAGATGGAGTTAAAAAAGATGATGGCCTTCAATAGGGTTGAGTGTAAAACTCAAAATGCCAACCCCAGATAAATAGGAACAGTTTTGATGATGATGATTTACATTGCTGTCTGGTGATTAAAAAAAAAACTACGATTTCTAAACTAAACCCTACTATCCAATATTGCCAGAAACCCCTTCGTGAAATCCCTTCAAGTTCAAACTTCACCCCCTTTTCTTTCTTTTCCTCTGGTTTAGACTTCACAGTTCACACCCCTTCCCCCTTTTCCATCCTTCTCAGGTTTAGACCTCAAACGCCTTATGACCTCTCCATCTCCAAATACATTCTCCAATGCACACCATTGTTCCTCAAGTCAGTCAGTCAAAGTTCTCACATCTTTTTACCTCTTCTCTAATATATCAAGTCGGATATTTATGGTTCTCACATTTCCTGGGCATTAAGGACCTATTCTGGGTGCTGCTTCAGCCTACACCTTGACTCGCCTTTACGCGAAATTCACAAATAGTGTGTTCAGTAACCCTTTCAGCTTCTTTTATTGACGCAGCAGTGGTTGAGGAAGAGCAGCCAAGGAGCCAATGGCTTAGGATAAATGGCATTACAATCTACTTTTCTCTTTCATGCCAAAAATGGCAATAAAGGGGATATAATTTTAAATCCTCCACCCTATCTCCCATACCTCGTGCCAAAGACCCATTTACATGCCCTAAACTATGATACCTGGCAACTTAAGTGGCATATCCATGTTGTTCTGTATCCTGATAAAATATGTGTCCTTCCCATATCCATGCCATGTCCATGTATATCTAGGTGCCACAGACCCTAATGATATCCTGGGAACATGTGTTTTGCAAAATGGTTTCAATGGAAAAGCAAGAAACTGAGGAGACCCTGATCTCACATCTCACATTAATGCATCTTGAGTTGTACTACGAAAAATGATGAAAGGTAACTGGCAGAAGATGACATGCAGGCCTCCTAACTCATTTATGGCAGGAACCATGTCAGGATTTTTTCCCACAAAATGTGGAACCAAGTACAAGAATTGGAAAAAAGAATGAGATAATGGGGTCGTGAAAATGGGATTCCACACAAACAAACACAACCTAGATTTTTTTTTGGGAATGTAATTTAGTGGTGGAAGGTGTGGGCTGGGGACACCTAAGATATATTAGTCAAATTGACAGCTAGGAGGTTCATGTCCTTTGTGTTAATGGATTATTCAGATCATGGGCACCACTAGAACGAAAATATCAAATCCAGCTCAAATAATTATTTGATAGGAGACAAATCATCATCATCAAAGCCTTGTCCCAACTATGTTGGGGTCAGCTACACGAATTCTATTTCTCCATTCCGATCTAGTAATTTGATAGGAGGCAAAGTGACTAGTAATTTCATCAAAAATCAGTACTAAAAAAAAGTACAACATAGATCAAACCACAAAAAGGAAACAAAAGCATAGCATACTTCTCACGAGATGCAAGAAGGTTGACTATATCATTTGGAAGCATTTCCAGTGTATCCTGTGTCTCTTGGTGTAGTTTATTTTCACTAACTTCTACGGCACCACCACCTGCAGAACTCTGTTGTGTTTTTCTCTGTGCCCAGAGCCTTCGTCGTTCCTTTCCTTCTTGAGTAACCCTATAAAAGAAAAGGAAGATATCACAAATATTCGAGAAAAACCTATAGAAACCAAAGCTTATATAACTTTTTTTCTGAGAACTGAAACTTTAATCACACATGACATGTAGAATCTATGTTCACAATTTATGTAGTGTGGAGATTTTAACAATGAAACAAAAAGTAAGCCTTAACTTAAAAAACTTAAGTACCATTCTTGTACTAAACTCATGCTTAGCAGTTCTCCTCATGGCTTGAGGGATAATCGTGATACTTGCAATAACAAATTGATTAAATATAATTTAACTGAATGTACAAAATGAATCACAAATATGTACATAGAGTGAGAACATACTCCCCCCAATGGAGCACCAATTAGAGAAGTACATCAGTAGAGTTGTTCTCAGGATTCTCCAAACCAACCATGATGGGGTTTGCCCTGATACAGATATCTAAGGATTTGGACATTCAAATTTTCAAATCCTGTCCTGGTAGAACCAAGTTATCAATAAGTACTCCTGCTTTAAAGAATCCTATACACTATACACACTGATTTCTATCACATCATCAAACCTACTGGTTTTTGCCTCACTTAAAATAGATATATTTTGTGTTACAAATAATGCTCTGATTCCCAGTTCTTTTTTATTGAAATGGTGAATAAATTTCATAATAAGCTCAGAACTAAAAATAGCTAGGGGAGAAGAGATCAAATGTCAAACAATAGAGAGGTACAAGAAAACTATTTACCCAAACAATCTGTTGTCTCATTTCCCCCTAAATAGTTTGTTTAAAGATACATTGATCTTTACATGCTAACAGCCTAACTTCCTCAAATCCAATTAGCCAACCACAGAAAGCTAAAATATGCCCAGGGTGAAAAATAAGAATCAAAAGCTCCACACACACACACATACATACCTCATTTTATTTTGCTTTTGAACTTTTCGAATCTCTTCCTCTTGTTCAATGCCCTACAAAGCACCATCAATCAATGAACATGAATCCAGTCAGTCAGTCAGCCAGGCTCAACCAAATTAAACATCCAAAAAGAGATTCTCAACAAATTCAAACCCAGATAGATAGACCTGTTGGGCAGTGAGCTCTTCTGGGGCATCAGAATCATCGTCCCTTTCCATCGAATCAGAGTCGTCCTTCCTTGTTTCAGCCTTTTTTTTCTGTTTTTTGGGTTTCAGAAGAAGCAATGGAGGCGTTTGGGGGAGTCTGGAATATTGGTACTATAATTCAATGTTTGGGGAGTGATATGAGACTCCACTAGGGCTTGGAATGTGCATTGGGCCTGTCATCTGGGCTGGGCCTGTAGATGGACTCCTGCTTATTTTACGTCATATCCGCATAGATGAAACCGAAACACCATGCATGGGGAGTAAACCCACACCTTATGCCACTCACCCAACACCCGAGTGGGATACATGTTAAAGCGTAAAAGAAATAAGAAGTAAAATATAGGAATTTGGGAATTTGACTCGACTCGAAGGTCATCCTACTGAGTCACTGGGGTGAGTCTGAATGAATAGGACTGACAATTACTGAGTTAACCCATGCATTCCTACCCATGAATTCAAAATTTGGGTCGACATGACTTATGTGATTGATAAATGGGTTGGGTACGAATTTACTATATTCTTGTTATTTAACCTGACAACCCAATCCAATTTCACTACTGACTTCCCGACTCAACCCGAACCCGATGGGTTAATTAAAGATGCAGGTTGAGAGTTTTAACCTGATTAATGAATGAGACAGATTCAGGTTGAAACTTTACTTGTTACCCTAAGTGCTGGACCAAGCCCGAACTGACCTGACCTGACCCATTGCCACTCCTATGACCTTCTGCCATACTGCTAGACTAAAAACCCAAAACGTTTGTAAACCAAGGCTCGGAGGACCAACCCCTGAGTGGTCAAGACCACGGTTCCTCCCTCTTCTGGAGCTTTGATACCAACCCCCAGTTTCCCCTACTTCAGGAATCAAATGTTGAGTCCACTAATGCTATCACTTTGAGGCCACACAAGTGTTTACCAGGCTTCCATCTGGGCCCGGAGGAATTAGTCCAGGCTTCCATCTGGGCCCAGAGGGATTAGTCCAGCCCAAAGGGTTGGGAACCCTACGATAGCACCAAAAAAAGAGGCTCGGAGGCCCATTGTCACAAACAAACATCATTGAGTGATAGTGTTGGGAGATTATTGGGGTTTTTTTATATTTGGGTTTTTTCATAGAGAAATGCAAGACATAATTTAGTTTTTAGATTCCTAAAACTTTTAAATTAATACAAAATGAAATAATACCATTGAGAACTTTTGATAGGCTTTTCCCTCTCCTTTTTTTTTTTCTTTTTTTTTTTTGTCATCTTCTTCTTCAGATTAACTTGATATTTACAATTTTGGTGATGTTTTGGTTGAATGGTGATATAATTGGGAAATGCCATATTGGGTAAATAAAGTTTCAAAATATCACTGATATTTGTGATGCCGGAAAGGGCCACCATAGGCACACCAATGTGAATTTTTTAAGCCCACAGGCTGCATCCAACCTTGATAAATAGGCACCCAAACTTAACTGGCTGATCCTTAACAAGCCTTTGTTAGCCCACACCCCAGCCCAGAGACGACCCTATACGGCTACACCTTTGTAACGTGCATGGTCAAGGGTCTGTTTGTTTCATGTAATGAATCCCTTAGATTGATGAGAAAAAGGCTACCAATCTTCCATACCTTGTCCTCAAGGACAATCAACAATACTCTTTACCTTTTTAACAAAAAGAAAAAAAACAATACTCTCACCAAAAAAGCAAGGAGATAGGTATGTAATTGACTCCGTCCTTGGAATTCCAAGACAAGAATCAAGTGAAGATAGAAAATCAATACTTAGCCATCACCCTAATAATAATTTAAATCCTTTGAAAGCCAAAGTCTCATCTCATGAATCTACATTGTGAGGTCTCATCTCATGAATCTACATTGTGGCCTTCACCCCTTACTTCTCGACAATTTTTTGGTCGAGCTCATTTGACAGTGAATTTCTATTTATCTTATTCTTCGGTGGAGTGAGTCAGGCCAAAGATAGACTCTACCCGACTCGTCCAAATGGGTGACTGAATTAAGTTGGAACTAACTTTTTGTCATTTAAAGATCACATGGCCTGACCTTAGTCTAAAGTTTTGAAACACCTGAAATTTGGAAGATCTTTGCCATCCATTATTCATTGAAATGCAACCAATCCCCTTTTTCCATTTTCACCTCAAAGTTAAGGTGGGTGTCAATTCAGCCGGTGAGACTTTTCCAAAAAGAAAATATTTTCCTACGAGCAGTGGACAGGATGCGGTAGCTCCCATCTATAAAGCAGGTACCTCTCTTGCACAGATGGGCCCAAGATGAAGGGCACTGATGGATGGGCACGTGACGAAGGGCATTGTCCCACATCCCGTGTTTGGATGTGAGAAAAGTGAAGGTGGAGATTCCCTACCAGGTGGATAAGCCAGTGAAAAACTTGGGATATGTTTTTGTCCATATTTTCCACAGAAAATGAAAATGGGGCTCTGGAGGAGAATGATGTACTGTTTCTCCAAGTCAACAATTTTTGCTGTTTCTCATTATCTAACGTAGAATAATTTTCTGCAATCTCCTCATAAAACAGAGTTGGATGATGCAAGAGGTAGAGAGCCATCTTTTGTGGTCTTGCACAAGAGGAAGAAGCACATTCCTCTCTTAGGAAATGTTCTGCTGCACCAAACAATAGATAGAAACTTTGTCTGCAGAAAAAAAAAAATGAAGTACTGCTTCCATTTTCAATGGATTTTGCCCTTTTCCTCTCCACTGTCGGCTGAACTCTCTAACAGGTGGAGAGCACTCAACTTGATGGACCAAGTTTGACACTGATTGGAGTCTTATACACAATCTAATTGATCATCAATCCAGTTGTACATATCTCATGATTATAGTGAAAATGGCAATATGCAATCATTTTTCGTTGCTTTCTAGTTTAATTTTATCTTACCTTTCAACTTAATTGAAGCTATAAAGGCCTGCTTGGCAAAGGAACAAATAGAAAAATAGGGGAACAGAATCGCCTTCATGGCATGAAAATCTGGTTGAGATGGAATTTCTAAAATGGCAAGACAAAATAAGTTATTCTTGACAATTTTGCATGACTACTACAACCGACTTTATGAAATCCTCCACCAAACAAGGTATAATATAGCACGAAATTTCAGCAATTTCTGCCAGCATCCAATGTAGACCTGAATGCAAGCTGAGACAGTAATTCATAATAACCCCCCAAAAAATATTCAATCTAGTTTTTCTTTAAAAAAAAAATACCCCAATTTCAGTCATCTCAGCTTCTAGGAGAAATGGGAATAGCTAAAGAAAAACACAGTACATGTATCTGAGATTTGAAGGTGGCAACAGCTCACCCTCATCAGTTTTGGTCATTGGCTTCTTCCTTGTCAGCTTTCTGCGGAGAAATAAATGCCACATTAAGTTAGGTTGCACTCCAGCAATCACAGATAGAAATAAACATAGAACACTATAACCATTAATTAGTGACTAGCTGTGTGTAATCAGAGGGATATAAACCATTAATTCGTGATTGTATAGGAAATAACAATGCACGACTAAAGATTAAAAATAGTGAGAAACCATACAACGGATTAAAGAGAACCTAATAAACAGTGGCAGCCAACATAAATCCAACATAAAATCACCAAGCAGTGAATAGTGATCACAGAAGAGCAAATAACAATGCCACAAATGAATATTTAAACCCTTGAGAAATAAGTATTTAAATTTCAAAAGGAACGTGATTATAGATGTCGACTAAAATTTATCATTTACTGTTGGAGAAATGATCCTTGGTTGCAGTCAGTACAGACTAACCTAACATATCCTATGCTGGGCCCACTTTCATTTGATGCAACTCTCTCATATCACATCTCCCTGCGTCTCCCTAACTATAGGAACTGGCCCAAAATTTACCCAAGACAGACTGATAAAGCACTGTTGGTTTGATCATGTCCAAAGTACAGTTATGTTTTCTAGACATGATCAAACAAATGTGAATAGCACTATGTTCGGAAGAAAATTAGAGCTTAGTTCCATGCAGAGGGTTCTGTGTTACATGAGCAGCTTTGATCAAACAGGAGTGGGCAGCACAAGTTAAATTGGATGGTTAACTGCCATCTGTGGCATTCTCACCTCAAACTGTCCGGGGTGGGATATGTAACCCAATAAATTGCAAGAATTGCAGTTTTTTTTTTTTAACTGAGTCAACCCGTCAACTCAGGCTCAGTAACTCACAACCAACCCCAACCCCCCACAAACCACCCCCACCCCGCAACACACCAAAAAAAAAAACCCTACCCCACAAAGAAAAACATAAAGCAATAAAAAGGGAGAAAGAGTGATGAAATCGTGTCATTTTGACTCCCATGATGATATGATATGCTTTTCATGTGTGTCCAAAGATAGAATACACTTATCCTATAGATTACAATGTATAATTAAGAAGGTATTGTACAAGTGACAACAAATTCATGCTCCATGAGATATAGTTGTCCTAGGGAGTATGGACCTTTATCCAGCACTTCACAAAACCTCCTCAAGCTCATGATCCGAGAGAGTGATCATTGAGAGATTATCCATGAAACTTCTAAAACAAACAACAGTCTTAAGGCGGTGAAGAAATCAGCAAGTTATATATGAAAAAGAGTAGAAAGAAATGGTGCCATGATGAAGATGTGCACAAAATGAAGTTTATTTCAATATCTTCAGTGTGTTACTGACAAACTTCACTATGAGATATGTGAATGGCAATCCTATTGTCATAGTAGGAAGGGTAGGGAGGGGTAGGGTGTTTGAGATGAACACACATATCAGCAATTAACCTTTGAAACCAGACAAGTTCCAAACTGCTCATATACTCAGCTCGGCAGGGGAACAAGAGACCACTGCTCCTTTCTTGTCTCTCCACAAAATGAGAGACCAACCAAGTAAAGATACAGAAACTAATCTTAGAGTGTCGATCATTAAAATCACCAAACCAATCTGGATCCAAGTTCTAAAAGAGAGCTTTTTAAAGAGAGATAAAAAGGTGGTGCCTCGAAGATATCTGAGAATTCAGAGTACAACACCTATTGAGTGGTAGTCGAAGCAGCCAAAAATTGAATAGAACAACAAATGTACCATTTGGTCTGGTCACAGTAAGATAAACACAATTACTAATAATATCTTGATAGCGAATGGGATTAGAGAGAAGAAGACAATCAAAGGGTTTCATCTTCAAGGAGAACAGCAGCAAAAGAACCAGGAAAAGAAAGGCATTAGTGGCTGGGCTAAGTGATGCTAGATTAGGGAAAAAAACCGAGGCAAATCCAATCTTTTCCTTTTATCAGAATTTCTTCCCTGCAATAATACCCAAAAAACCAAACTAGACAAAAAAGACTCTTGGCTTTGACTGAAAGATCCAAGGATTTGGACAGTCTAGATCAAAATAGTTCCCAAAAAAAAAGTTGAAACACAAGATTAGATGAAAGTCATGCCCCCACTTTCTGAAATGTCTCCAAAAAAAATATTCATAACTCATAAGTACCATGATTAATGGGCAACCAATTGATGCAGGCCATATCTATGACCGGCCATCCCATTAGGCCCAAACCCACTGAAGCCCATTAAACAAATCAAAAGTTCAAGATTGTGCGAGCTTAGAAGTCTTTTCTATTTTTCCAATTAAACAAATAATGAGTATCTAGAATTTAGGGTTATAGATTTGATTTTATTAGAAAGTTTATACTAGAATTTAGAATTTGATTTCAATTGGAATTGTTTCCAAGAATAGAATTAGGAAAGCAGTGCCTATATAAAGGATTGTAATCTCTTTCATCAACAGGTAGATTGATTTCTCCTAGAGTTTTTTTTTTCTCTCGGTGGTTTGTCTATGGTGTGAGACCAAGACGTTTGGATCCCATGGATCCCTATCTCTAAGCCTTTGGCTACTCTTCCTCACCCACATTGCATCAATTGGTATTAGAGCGAAAATCCATTTCAGATGGTCAATCGAGGTAACCCACAAATCCAATCCCATTTCCAATTGCTTTCATTGATTTCATCATTATCAACATCCACCCCACAACCCCATAAAAAAAAATTTCCTAACAATAACCAAACTCGTCACAAGCCTTCAATCCCAAACCAAACCACTGAAACCCATCCCACCAAATCCAATCTCAACTACCAAAACCCTAATTCCGTTTCCACGATCCATCCAAACTGAAACCATCGCACACTACCCTGTCGAATCCCAGATTCCAAACCCCTGTTGTCCCAAACCCTTTTTGTGGAAAGCAAAATTGGTTATACTTGTTCCATTGCAATCAACAACAACATCTCCATCTACATCCTCACCTTCAACTGATGAACCAAACTATCAAAAATCAAAGATGACATTGAGAAGCAAGATCAAAGAACAGAAGCCGTCATGAAAAAGTCAAATGAAACATCATAGAGCACTCCTAAAATGGATAATACTTCAGAAGAATTAGAAGACAAGGGTCCCAAAATTCTTTTTGTGGACAGTGATGATCAAAAGATGCAAGCAACAAAGGTATTAGAGGCAAACATTGAAAGCTTGGAAATGGTTAGTACGGAAAATGAGCATCCAATGAATAAGATCGTCGTGCCACTTTCAGAAAGGCCAATTGGATCATCGGAGAACAAATCAATTGTTCCAGTGGTCTTACAAGAAGATCTATCTATTGAAGTTCCCCACATTGACTTTATCTTTGGAGATGAACAATATATAATCAAAGTTTGCAGTCGGATAGTACGAATTCTACAATTGGAACATCCGTTGGTTCGATCACGCTTCCATGGAAAATTTGGCCATCAAAAGAAGCAATGCCTGAAATCTTCTTGGAGCAAAAGATTGAGTGAAGCTTTCAACCAATATGAAGAGAATGAGCATCAACAAGAGAATCGAAAGTTTGCGCGATTGATCTTTGACCCAGGAAGACATTTACGGAACTCAAGGACGAGTTATCTCCAAGAGTGGGAGAACTGATGTAGGCCAAATCCATAATCGGCCAGCCCATTGGGCCTAAACCCACTAAAGCCCATCAAAGAAATCAAAAGTTCGAGATCATGCAAGCTTAGGAGTCTTTCCTGTTTTTCCAATTAAATAAATAATGAGCAGCTAGAATTTAGGGATATAGATTTGATTTTATTAGAAAGCTTATATTAAGATTTAGAATTTGATTTCACTTGGAGTTGTTTCCAATAATAGAATTAGGAAAGCAGTGCCTATATAAAGGATTGTAATCTCTTTCATCAACAAGTTAATTGATTAATAAGTTTTTCCTAGAGTTTTTTCTCTCGGTGATTTGTTTGTCGTGTGAGATCAAGATGTTTGGATCCCATGGATCCCTATCCCTAAGCCTTTGGTTTGGAGAATAGCCCGTTGGCTACTCTTACCACGAGGCGTCACCAATATCCTTTTGGATGCTAACTGTTCAGGTGAACAGAAGTGGGGTCTAGTGTAGAATCCTCCAACCAAATGATTATTGTGCTCCAGAAACATCAAACTGTAACTGGAGATGCTTCAAGAATAATGTATCAACAAATTACACCCCTATCTGATTAGCACCTTGGATCAGAGAGATGGACCAGGATAAGTGGACCCTACCAGACATAAAGATCAATATCCTAGTTGTCTTGAACACATACACAGAGTTAAGAATAGACAAGCACTTATACCCAGCTCCGATTTAACCTCGAACATGGACCTTCAGAGAACTAAACCCCAAACAATTTTCCCATCAAATAACTCATAGTACTGACCAATGATAACACCTCTACATAAAGACACTCTATACAAACTAGGAAACAGTGATGCAGAACTAGAAGGCTCATCTTTCACTGACACATCTTCCCAAAAAGCACTATAGATACCTCTCCTACTAAGCAGCAGAAGGCCATTTGAGAAATCCTTTCCCACTGACTCCGACTCCCCCACTTGACTCATGGCCACCCAGCAACAAGATGATTTACCCCTATTAATTCACACTAGGACCAACCCCAATCCTTTCCCATATTCTTCTGCAACATCTTTCCTCACAACACTTCCCTTTCCTCCCCAAACCTCCACCACAATTTGCTTTACTTAGTAACCACCAGTTTTACTGTCTAGTTCTTCAAACCCCAAGACTCCTTCCCCTTAGTTCACCAAAAAAAAAATTTTATTTCTCAATTTTCTTCCCACATTAAGTCTTTTTGTAATCTGAAATCTTGTTAGTAAATGCATCTAGTACAAGGAGAGGTAGGAACAGTACAAGAGAAGTTAGCCATCGATGACTTGATTAATGTAAAGAAAACCGACCCAAACATATATATATATATATTTATGTTCCACGTAGCCAACCTCTCTTCCATTTTCTTTATCAATGGATTCCACATAACCTTTTGTCTAGGATTAGCACGCAATGGTAAACATAGATATTTAATTGGTAGAGACGCAATTTTGCATCCGCCAATAGAGTCTCTTGTTCTCCTCCTAGGAGTGAATCCAAGATCACCTTCCTTTTGGTATCCTATTGTTGAAAGATTCGCATAAGAACTAGTGGGAGAAGTCATACCTGTTTTTTCAAGTTAGAATCACTCTTGTCAGATTGATTGTTTGATCTTTTAGTCTACTTTATGTCTTTGTCTAGAATTCTTGTCTCAGTTGCCAACAAGTTTGTAAAAAAAAAAAAAAGGAACAAAAGAAAAATCCAAAGGGACTTTCTTAGGGATGACAAAGGTAATAAAAATGAAACTAAAAAAATTAAAAAATAAAAAGATCCATCTCATTAACTAGGAAGTAGTTTGAAGACTGGTGACTAAAGACGGGGCTTTCAGTTTGGGAATATTAAGGACAAGAATACATCTCTCCTACCAGAGTGGAGGTGGAGGTATGGGGAAGAAGGGGGACAACTATGGAGAGAGGTGATAAAAGCAAAAACATATTAAGAGGAAAGTAGGAGTTGGGATCCAAGGATGGAACAAAAAGGGACACACTGACGTGTATGAAAAGATATCACTGAGTAAAGGGGAGGGAGAAGATAAGGTGGCAACGATATTAAAGAATTAGATATCATATTGGTAATGGTGAGAGAATTAGATTTCGGGAGGTACATGGTTCGGAGATAGTCCCTTCGAGACAAAAGTTAGCAGTCCATTTCAAACCAATGAGGGAGTAAAAAGTCAAGGATAATTTCAGCACTAGGGGAAAAAATCAGTTGAGATTCCTTTAGAAGAGAATTGATGGATTTTGAGACTGGATTTTAGAAAAGTTGTTAAAATATTTGAGCTAAGTATACCTAGCAAATGACGAGATGGATCCAACAATCTGGCTCTCATCACCATCCACATCTTTATCTTGCAATTTGCAAATCGCTCTTCCATTAGAAACTATTAGCTATTGATCTATTGGAGTGCAGGAATTTTGCCTTGCCCAGCATACTATTTTGAATAAGGAATTTTTTTATCATTTATACGTTCATAGCCCAACAGTCGAGGTTCATTTGGTCCATTTTCTCAGATACGCTCTCTTCTGGCGGTCTTGCCAGCCTCCTCCACTTTTGGGAGAGGGGCCAACTTCTTTTCAGGATGGTCCCTTGGCATTCCACAGGTAAACTGGAAGGAGAGAACCAAGCGCACGCTTTGAAGGCAAGTGTTCCCCAGTTGCATAAGCATCAAATAAGATAAAACAATAACTCGAAATTATTCGCAAGGGATCAAGAAAATGTAATGGTGAAAAAGATCATTCATTCCATTTCTCACAAAACACATAACCTGTTTGTATAAAAGAAGCACAAGTTTCTCCCCCAAATCAAGTAATCTTCAACAGTCCCGAGTTGACAGGTGAGACCACATTAATGGTTCTCTACAAAGAAACGGGATTGGGAAGAAACACCATTCAGTTTCTCATATGGCACACAACCTGTTTGTGTAAAAACCACAGAGATTTCTTCCCCAAATCTCATAATCACCAACAGTCACGAGTATTACAGTTGAATTCATTAATGGGTTCTTTACTGGATAATGAAATTGGCCCTAAAACCATTCCATTTCCCAAAAAACACAGAACCTGTTTCTGTAAAGGACACATACATCTCTCCCCAAAATCACACAATCCTTCAACTCCCGAGTATTACAGTTGAAATCAGAAAAGGGTTCTTTACAAATGATCAAATAAAGAGATGGGGTGGTTCCATTTCTCAATAAGCACGGAATCTATTGGTGTAAAAGACACAGAGAGAGAGCAAGAGTACCGTTTGGGCGTTGTGCCAAGCAAGGCCTCTGTAGACGTTGACAGAGAAAGTAGCTGTGAGATAGATTGTAGTGAGGCCAAGTGCCGCTGTAAGAGATTTGAACGCTATGTCTCCTATGCTGCTTCTGCTTCCGCCCATGTTGCTGCTGGTGCTGCTGCGGTGCTTCTCTCCTTCCCCAACAACGACCAAGCAGAAAGATAATCGCCTTTCACACCTGGTAGGGTTGTCGAGCAGGGATGGGTTGAACCCAAAAGGAGATGGCTCGACCCCTGTGCATATGGGGCTACCTTTCAATTGACCCGGACGCGTAAATTCCTTTCTAGTAAATAGGGACATCATTTTAACAGTCACTGATCCCCATCCAAATGGACTTGACCATTGTTGGATGGAGTCTTAAATCTTTTATTTATTTATTTTTTGCATATAAAACCATTAAATTTGTGGAACACAAATGAAGGGGTTATGAAAGAGATTATAAATATGAGGGCTCCCACCCCTCTAATATAATGTGAGAGATATCTCTCGCAGAAGTGTGTGTGTGTGTATATATATATATATATATATATTTATGAGCAAGGTTCTTATAAGCTTAAGCTTAGGATAAAATCTCGTAAACTCATGCTTGTATGGCCAACCTTTGGTCCACACACATGAACCCTCTAAATTGCACATATCCACCAAATTTTAGTCAAATCCGAATTTACTAGACCGTTGGATCGACTATGTATCGATCTAAATGACTATTGACCATTAAACTTTTGGGCCCATATGGAGATGATAGAAATCATGGTTGGAGCTGATTTTTTGCAGAGAAAAAGATCACAGGGAGTCCTTAAAATCCCCCCCACCCCCATCCTCATGTGGGTCCCCAGGTGAGCCCCACCACATACTTGAGCTTACCTTATTCTAAGCTTGAGCTTAGGAGAGCCGACTTCTATATATATATATATATATAGAGAGAGAGAGAGAGAAATTTTTAAAAACTCTCATATCTCAAAAGGAGAGTTTCTACCCTATATAATGGATAATGATTTAAAAGAACCTATAAAAAAAAAAAAAAAAAGAATGGACCAAAAAATGCACAGACATTTTTGTAGCTAACATATATACAAGTTCTTCTACTAAGTGGGGCCCACAGACGTGTAGTGAAAAAGCATGTAACTTTTCTTCTCTTTTATAATAAGGGTATAGATTTTAAATTATTATTATAATATAATAATAATATACTATTATATTATATTATTTTATTTTATTTGGGGGTGGGCCCTACAAAGGTGTAGTGAAAAAGTTTGTAATTTCTCATAATAATATATTATTATATTATATTATATTATACTATTTGGGGTTGGGCCCCACAAAGGTGTAGTGAAAAAGTTTACAATTTCTCATAATAATATATTATTATATTATAATATAATATTTGGGAGTGGGCCCCACAATGGTGTAGTGAAAAAAGTTTGCAACTTTCCCTCTTTTATAATGGTAGTATATATATACACCTTACTATGAGAGATGAGGTGGGGGCCCTCACATCCATATCCAATGCCAACAACTTAAATGTGAGGGCCCCCACATTTATCTCTCATAGTAAGATGAGAGCATCTCTCATAGGAGCATCTCTCTATATATATAAGGTGGGGGCCCTCACATCCATATCCAATACCAATGACTTAAATGTGAGGGCCCCCACTCCTATCTCTGATAGAAACGTGAGAGATGCAGAGCATCTCCCATATATATATATATATATGAGGGCTGCTCTCCTATACTGCAGTGGACGTTAATATCAGCTGTGATTGTGTGGCGGAACGGATCGTGTGGGTAACATAAAATGCAATCAGATGAGTTTTCAAAGGGCCCGCTCATTTTTCATTTCCCCCCTTCTTATCTTAAAGACTCTCTCTCTCTCTCTCTCTCTCTCTCTCTCTCACCTGATCTCGTTGTTGCTCTCTCCGATCGCCGAACTGCACTGTCTCTCCCTCGCCGGACTCTCCCTCGATGTTGCTCTCCTCTCTCTCGCCTGTTCTCTCTCCCTCGCTGCCCTGCTGCTCTCCTCTCTCTCGCCTGACCTCTCTCCCTCGTTGCCCTACTCCGCTTATCTCTCTCCCTCGCTGCCCTGCTGCTGCGCACATCTCTCTCTCTCTCTCGCAGCTGCTCTCTCTCCCTCTCCCGTCGAGGGTCTCACTACGCCTCTCTCTATCTTGCTCCAGATCTCTCCCGCTCTCGAGCTTCACTCTGGCTTGTTGCAACGGTCCAACAAGTCTTCCAAGTAAGAATAGTAAGTTTGAAAACTGAGAGTCTTGAAAATGGCTTCCTTAACCTGCACTTCATTATACAAACAAGGTATTATTGCGATGAAAACAAATTTAACCTGCCCAACAACCACAAAGCATAAACCCCAATCTAGGGCCAGTGTAGTATACACACTCTGGCACCAGGCACTAAGACAGCATAATATTCAAAAACAGTAGTTCGTGCCAGGCCACACCTCTTCACATGTAGGAACATTATTGAACGCCAAAGCTTTTGCTGAGTCGAATAACCTAATATGTAAAGAACTCAGTATCTTCATGGATAATAAAAAAAAAAAACTCAACAATTCAAAAGCACAATAAAAACAAAATCTTTCGGCAAATCAAAAAATCATGTATATGTGCTTCTGAGAAAAGAAATTATCCAGTATTCCAGTTTTTCGCCTCAGAAAGTATCTATGATGTTGGTTGTTGGGGCACAAAATTCTGTATGTATGACCTATCCCAACCAAGGATCTAATGAGTTAAGCTTGGAAGTACTATTTAGCAAATTCTCCTTGATGGGCCAATCCTAACCCTGACACCATCTACAAACACCTGGGCACCAGCTGGTCTGTCTATGATCAATCAACAAAGCGAAGTACTATCTCTAAATATTGGGCTTCATGAAGCTTTGAAAATTAGCCCTCAGTTGCTGCTTATTGAAGGAGACTCTTTATGTGCGATTAAGTGGTCTTCTCAAGCATCCACCTCTCCTTGGTACCTTGTAGTTATTATAGAAGAGGTTGTAGAGATTTCTAAGAATTTGAACATCTCATTCCACCACATCAAGCATAGTGCCAATTCAGAAGCGGGTCATCTAGCAAATCTGAAATTGATAAGTTCAAATCTGAAATTGAATTTGTAGCAAAGCTTTGGCAAATGGTGTGGGACCACATGGGTAGTGCAAACATCTTGAAGTGGTATGGCTTGGACATTCTCTGTAAATTTCTTCTCTTAATTTCTTTTCAAGGCGGGTCCCAATTAACTGAAGATTCCCTAAAAATATATAATAATAATAATAATTCAGCCATAATATGTATAAATTAAATTCATTAATGGCATGCATGGGACCCAAATGAGATCAAGCACATAAATGCACCACTAGATGATTTTTGATGCAAGAATCAAAAAGCTAATTAGTGTGACACTAAGATGATGTAAACCAAAGATTTCATAAAATTCATGCAATATTGATGATTTTGACTAAAATTCAACTTTAATGCTCAAATGCATGGAATTATGAAATTGAGTGCAAATTATCCTAATTAAGTCCACAAAGTAACATAAAATGATGATAAATACTACAATTTTGTGGACTTATCAATCATCTAGCCAAAGAAGGGGTTTCCAGACCTTCTTTGTTTATTGTGGCTGATTGTTAATATGCTTACTTTTGCTTCAGGTTGATACATGAATTTTGAGTGGTTTCAACCTTTTTTCTAGGGATGATTGCTTTTGACCTGTTTTTTGGGTTTTTTTTTCATCTCAGTCTAGATCTCTAATACTAAATGCTCTTCATGAAATTAATAGTCATCTTTTCAAAAAATGTTGATTGCCAAGTGAGTTTGTGGTATTAATTTCCTGGACCAATATATAGTCCTTATGTTTTTATTCCGAATACAATTCTTCATTGATCATTGGAATGAACAATAGATTAGCTATCATTTTAAGAAAAATAATATCTAACATCTCTAAAATGCTTTGTTGAAATAATAGGCAAATGCTTTTTAACCTTTTCTTTCCTGTTGCATTTCATATGGTTGATTGATAGGTTTTCTTAAATATTTGATACTATTGTCGTTTTAGAGGCATTGTAATTATACCAGGTAGCAAAATTGTTCCAAAAAAATTACATGTCCAATTATGAAATCATGGTTGGAACTTTGTAAACATTATGCGAAGAGTTTGATTTTTGTTGTTGTTATTTTGGTTATTTGGAAAGAGAGGAATTAAGGGTGTTTTGAGGGGTCCCCCCTTCTTTGGAGGGGTCTTTTGTGGATGAAGTTAAATTTTATGTAACTTTGTGGTTGCTTCAAAGTAATTCCTTCAAACACTGTTATTTGTAACTGGGAAGAGGTGATCACTAAACATTGTTTTTTTCTGAGTGCTCCTTCTTTCATCTTGTTTTTTTTTTGCTTTTCCTCTTAGAGTTGTTTAAGTATCTTTTATGCTGTTTAGGGCCATTTCATTGATAAAATTTTTATGTTAAACTCAGCAGACACCATACAGTGCTCGTCCTCATCAAAGCTTTATAATGGTGTTATTGCTTGTCCTTTGTACTAGAAAGTTTTATTTTTGCCATCTGTTGATTAAATATTATGCATTGCATGTCATGGTGTAGTCATGTTTTTAGAACTCTTTATTTGGGTCTGTTATTCATAACCAAATTTAATTATTTGTCATACATATTGCATATGGATATGACCTCCTTATCATCAATTGTCCACTATCCGGTCGTAAATGAAAACATGACACCAAGATTGGGCATGCATTTTGATGATTTAGATGGGGCATATAACTTTTACAATGCGTATGGAAAACTTGCTAGATTTAGTATAAGAAAAAGAATCTAGTAATAGAGGTAAAGATGAGGAGGTTGTATGGAAGCGATTTGTCTGTTCAAAGGAGGGTAAAACAGATGAGAAATATTGGATTGGTAAGGAACTTGTTCAAAGACATCGAATGGAAACAAGATTCGATTGTAAGGCTAAGTTGCAAGTGAAATTAGATAAGTCAGGTGGTTATGTGGTATCCAAGTTTGTTCCTCAACACTCTCATGCCCCCGCTACTCCGAGTAAGAGATTTATGTTGAGGTCGCATCGTGAAGTGCCAAAATCAAAGAGACAACTTATAAATACATATGATGCTGCAAATGTGCGAAGCAAACAACAAATTCAAGTGTTTGCATCGCAGTTTGGGGGACTGGACAAAATTGGATTTACAGATACGGATGCTAGGAATCACCGTAGGGATGAAAAGGAAAAGAAAAAGGGGACTAGATGGATAGTTGCTATTTCAACTTTTTGAAAACCAGAAAGAAATGTGAAATGGTTTCACATATACCATTGAGCGAGATGCAGATAAAAAGATAACGCAAGTGTTTTGGGCAAACGGATCATTTTGTTCCGCTTACAAAGTCTTTGGTGATGTGGTGACATTTGATACAACCTACAAGACAAACTGTTACGAACTTATTTTTGCCGCATTTGTAGGTTGCAATCACCATGGACAAACTACTTTATTTGGATATGGGTTTCTACCAAATAAAAAAACGGAGTCATTTGAGTGGTTGTTTAACACATGGCTTGAAGTCATGTCATATAGTCCACCAAAGGGTATTATAACAGATCAAGACTTGGCAATGACAAAAGTCATTAAAAATATCATGCCAAACATTGTTCATCGGTATTTCCTGTAGCAAATTTTGGATAAGTTGCCTACGAATTTGGGAGAGCTTCATATTCACAATGAGGGTTTAATAGAAAAGATAAAAAAATGTGTTCATAACTCAGACACTACTGGTCAATTTGACAGGTTTTGGAATCAGATCATAACAGACAATAAGCTGATGGAGAATGATTGGTTGGCGGATATATTTAAAATTCATCATATGCAGGTTCCGGCATATTTAAAGAAAAATTTCTTTGGTGGCATGTCGACGACTCAACGAAGTGAAAGTATGAATGCATTTGTGAAGCAGTACGTAGAGTACAAGAATTCTCTACTTGATTTCATATTGCATTTTGATGTCGGGGTGGAACGTTTAAGGTATCTTGAAAAGAAATAGAATTTTGAGAATAGCAATGGGAGGCCTAAATTGAAGACATGTTCACCAATGGAAAAAGCAAATGGCCGAAGTATACATAAGGAACATATTTTATAAGTTTCAAGATGAGTTATTCACCACCATGTCAATTGCAGAAAATATTATTTACAAGGATGATGTCAATTGTAAGTTCGTTGTGAAAAATTATTCCGATGAAAAGGAAATTAAAGAGAGGTTTTATGGAAAAAAGATGAGAAGCATGCATATTGTTCTTGCAACAAGTTTGAATTTGAAGGCATCCCTTGTTGTCATGTTTTGTCTATCTTGAGGAGGGGTTTTATATTATTTTTACCCGAGTGTTACATTTTGAAGCGATGGACGAAGGGTGTTACAAGAGATGCATTTGTAGATGTGGTGGAATCGGGTGGATCAGAAGGTGTTGACCCATGCTTGGCTAGACATAGTCACTTGTCTTGTATGTTTACAGGGCTTATTGACATAGCTAGTCAATCTAAAGAAGGTTTTGAATTTTTAATCAGTGGTCATAAGGAATTGGAAATGAAATTAAGGCAGATGACGTTAAACAATCCATCAAATTCAAGCATTGATAAGGGGAAGGCACTTGTCGATAGTAATGTGGTTGAGTATAATGAGCCGGCGCATGTTGTGACGAAAGGACAAGCGAAGAGACTTAAATCGTCGAAAGAAAGGGCAACAAAAGGGTGCCTATGTAAGGGTTGCAACAAGCGTAGTGTATCACATGACAAGTGTAATTGTCCGGTGTTGTTGAACAGGTAAACAATTTAATGCGAGTTTTGTTGTTATCCCACATGTGTTCATATAAAACTATTACTTATAAAAAAATATTTCAGGTTAGTTGATGCTGATCCAAGCCAGTCACTGGCCTCTATCAATGGAAGTAGAGAAAGCTCTGATGAAGAAATGCAATGACTTACAATGATAATTTATTTCTTACTTCAAGAATTTTTATAATGATGAAACTTGATGCTCAATTTTCAGAAGCCTTTTCCCTCCATAATTGACCTCATGTTGCATGTCTACTGAAGCTCAATGACTGTAATACAAAGAAGGTGCCATCTTTTGCAGTGTTTAACACATCAAGACTGTCATCATGAGTACTGTTATGCCCACCTTTTGTTATTGTAGGTTTGATAAAGAATCACATTGAAGCCCACATTTTGTTCATGTATTTTAATATGTTTGAGATTGATCAAGACTTATGTAAGTAGGTGCACACCATTATGTGGCTGAACAATTTGAATGAAAGGCATATGTTTCAACTTAAGATAGTGCAGAAATTGGTTTGTTTCAGCTAGTGCAGAAATTGTAGAATGTCACATATGTTTCAGTTTTGAGTGTGTGTTCTTGTAGTAATTTGATGAATGGATGGAAGTTGTATAGTCATGTTTTTTGTTGTCATATGAGTGTAAATTATTTCTTGAGTGTTTCCCTTGTTGAAAATTATGGAATGGATTGAATTTGTCAAGGAATGTTGTCTAGTCATGTTGCAGAAATTTTGTTGCAGAGTGCAGGAATTTGTTTCATGGTATGCTTAATTTTGTTTCAGATAGTGCAGGAATTTGTTAATAGCGCATTTGTTTTAGTTTCATGTAGTGCAGAAATTGGATTTGAGTATCATGTGATAGTTTGAGTATGTTATCTTGTAGTTCTTTGATGAGGTTTACAAGGAATGTTGTCTAGTCATGTTACAGAAATTTTGTTGCAGAGATTGTAATGCATCAAGGGACTTTTGTTGCAGAAATTGGGTTTGTTTCAGCTAGTGCAGAAATTGTAGAAACAGTTTCAGATAGTGCAAGAATTTGTTAATGGCGCATTTGTTTCAGTTTCATATAGTGCAGAAATTGAGTTTGAGTATCATGTGACATTTTGGCTTATGGTTCGAATTATTTCTTACGTGGTTTCATGGTATGAGAGAGTAGGCTCTCTACTTTGTCTCATCCTAGTCATTGCATGCACAGGGAGACTATACAATTGGCATACTTCCAATTCAAAAAAACAAAAAATTAATGGCACGACCCAAAAAATCAAATCTGAGTACCCCTGTTTAGGTCACTGGTTGACCCACTTCCCGAGGGAGTTTTTTTATGAAATTTGGGAATCTCGAAGTCTATATCATGAACTTGAAATCTGAAACTTTTCGGTCCAAAAAAATCGCGTTTGCCTCGTGTTCCAGTCGTGCACTTTTTCAACCTAGTAGGTCAAATCTGTTGAAACCAATCTGAGTACCCTTATTTAGGTCACTGGTTGACCCACTTCCCGAGGGATTTTTTTTATGAAATTTGGGGTTCTCGAAGTCCATATCATGAACTTGAAATCTACAATTTTTCGGTAAAACAAAATCGCGTTTGCCTCTTGTTCCAGTCGAGCACTTTTCCTATCCTAGTGCTTCATTTTATAACTTGTAAAAATGGTGGATTGTTAAAGTGGAGTTTTGCCCAATAAAATGGATTCTCATCTTGAGTAAATAGCCAGATTCATATGTTAAGAAGGATTAATAGTAAACACATCACTGTAGACACTTACGTGTAAATCTAGACTTATTTAATGGCACTTGGTGTAGGTTAAAATTTTAATTCCACCTAACCAACAAAAATGTGAAAGAGTACACAACTCTCCAAGCCCACCTTAGTGATCCCATTGACTTCATAAATAGTGCAGAAAAAGGAAATAAAAAAGCCATACACTCTTTACCAATTATGTAAGTTACTACACACTGTAAATTTCTCATTGGCAAATTTCTCATTGTTTCATATTCAATAATTGAACAAGTGCATCTGGACATTTCATCAAAAAAAATAACCTAAAAGAGATAACTAAGTTCGTGTTGCAAAGTTTGATCCCCATGCATATGCAACAAATAGTAAAAACATCATCAATATATAGCTACAATAATTTGGGTGTTGCTGCTGAAAATTCTGAGCTTCAACACTTTCTCTCAAAAAATTGATTCCATGCTTTCATGCTTAATCTCTTGCTTCATCTCTTCAAGTAACGTTCTCATTTCATCATCTCTACTTTCGATTTGCACACGTCCCATACTTCGGACCGGTGAATATTCATTCGCAGCCTCATCCATCCAAATTAACAACCCGCAACCTTGTTCTCCCTACACACAAATTCATTGTAAATATTAATTTTTGAGTGAAAATACATATTAATTTAAGAAGTTGGAATCTATACACACTTACGTGTAAATTTGGACATTTCCACAATCTTCGTCCCGAATTTTGGGCCGTACGAGATGTCTTTAAAATCATATACCCATACCCACATGGGCACTTTGGAGCTCATTCTAAGTTTCGTACCGAAGATGATGCCGACGACATTTGTAAGGCTATTCCCATTATGGAAATAAAAAATAAACAGAAAGTCTTTATTGAAAAGGTTAACATCAGATAAAAGAAAATGCCAACTGCAAACTTAAGAGGACTAAGTATCATTGCAGCCATGGATACAGCAGGTGCTAGATTCTGCACAACGCTTTCTAGTACAAGGACAAGCAATAATACCATTATAAGGCTTTGATGAGAATGACTACAGAGAAATTTGAACCATTTCCTAGCAAATTATAAGTAATTTTCACAACATGAAACAATTCCATTAGTGTTTTGGGATCTCCAAATCTATAGAGGCCAACCCATTTTGGCCTTGATTTTAGACTAAATGATTGGGGTCTAACTAAATGGAATTGTCCTGCCTCAATATATGATTAAAAGGGCCCGGTCAAGATGTAAAATGGGGTTGGTCATATAGTAAAATGGGTTGTCCATGAGGCCAATAGAGGAAAAAAGTGTGTAGTATATGTAGCAAATAAATGAGAAAACTTGGATTTAGCCATAAATGAGAAAGCATATTGTTCTCTATATGAACTTGAAACTCTAATACATCTCACACAAGCCAATTCTCTCTCTAAAAAAAAAAAAACCGATTCTCTCAAAACCAACCCAAACAAAGGAATCAAACATCACTTGTATCATTTACAACCATAACCCACCAATGAAACATCTATCGCACAAATAAAATCAGAGTTCCAAATAAGCCAAACATTAATCATAACTCATGAATGAAAACAGAAGCAACAACACTGAAATCATAACCTACCATTACACAAATCATCATTAACAGTGAAACACATTAATCAAAACACTATCAGGTTTCAAATCAGAGCAAAAGAACAAAACTACCGTTTCATAAAACAAGACAATTTCCCCTAAACCAACCCAATCAAATAAGCTTAAGATGTAAGGTTCCAAATCAAGGAAGAAAAAGAAAGAGGGGTGGATTTATCCAAGGAAAAGGAAGAATATTAGATTTCAACAAACCTTTACCCATAGAAGGGGAAAAAATATAGAATACCGAGAGTGAGAAAGTACCTTTCATGGCCAATGCTGTTTTTTTTCCTCCTCCTTTCTCTCTCTTTCTCTCTGTTTTTTGTAGAGGATATTGAAGGCGGGATGCTTGGGTGGGAGTGATTTTGGATGAAAACTCAAAAAAGTGCTTGGGCAGCGAGAGAGAGAGAGATGTGCGCAGCAGCAGCAGGGCAATGAGGGAGAGAGATGAGCGGAGCAGGGCAGCAAGGGAGAGAGGTCAGGCGAGAGAGAGGAGAGCAGCAGGGCAGCGAGGGAGAGAGATCAGGCGAGAGAGAGGAGAGCAGCAGGGCGGCAAGGGGGAGAGATCAGGCGAGAGAGAGGAGAGCAGCAGCAAGGGAGAGTCCGGCGAGGGAGAGACAGGCGCAGTTCCGCGATCGGAGAGAGCAGCACCGAGATCAGGCGAGAGAGAGAGAGAGAGGTATAAGATAAGAAGGGCGAAATGAAAAATGAGCGGGCCCTTTGAAAACTCACCTGATTGCATTTTATGTTGCCCACACAATCTGTTCTGCCACACGATCACAACTGATATTAATGTCCACTGCAATGTAGGAGAGCAGCCATATATATATATATCAAAGATGACATGGATGAAAGTAGTCTAATTAGATATGATTATTGTAGTCGGCCCGAATATAGTTGGGACAAGGCTTTGATGATGATGATTATTATTATTATTGGACGCTGAAATGACATTAATTACTTTTTATTTCACATACTCAATTAAATTGTGGAACTCATTTCTATTGATGTGAAATTTGAAGATGTATCACCAAACGGTGGACTTGTGAAGACCTGTGTAGTGGTTTCAATCCAGACTAAACAAGTCACAATGATCAAAAGAAAAAGAAGAACAATAACCATTGAGAGGGGCATTTCATTTGATTTCCCCCTTTCATAAAGACCATGAAATAGAATACAAGTAGAAAAGAGGGGAGAGGAGGAGGAAGAAGAAGCAAAAGCAATGCAGGCACAAGAGTATGTACCTCCCTCCTCCTCCTCTATTTTGTTTCACTTCTCTTCCTTTGTCATCCTACTTATCACTTTTTAGTGCTACTTATTTGTCATCATCAAATATATATTTCATTTCATTCCACGCAAAGGGTAAATCAACCACAAAGAAAGAAATATCACTTGTAAAAATCTTATCCTTATTGTGTATCTGTTACGGGCATAATGGTGCACGTGGGCCAGACATGAGGATGCATGGCAACCATGGGATATGCCACTTCACCACCTTCCCTGTTCATCTTCTTTGACTGAGTCTGAGTAGTGGAGCATGCCAAATCTGAGTAGTTGCAGAAAGGGTGGAACAACCTTATCAATTGCAGATCTTTAGGCCTAAATTCCTTAATTTTAGATAGTTGTTATTAGATCTTTCCTTTTCAATAATGAGTATTGATTGTTTCTCTTTCGGTTAGTGTAATCCCTTGTTTTAAGCCACTCAAGTTGAGGGCTCTCTTTAAATAGGCATGTAAGAGCAATGTAGAGGATATGAAGTGAAACATAACTTGAGTCTGGTTACTCTTACAAAACCAAGTATCAAAAATCCTTTTATTCTTATTATTTTCTGTGCTTAGTGGAAATCTGATCCCCATTGTCCTTTTGCTATCCATCCATAACCATAAAAGTCGGTAAAGGAAAGAAATAGAAGTGGGCAGCTTGAAAGGCTCGAATCCAAACTGAAGAATTCTGGAAGGAACCTGACAGTATCATATGACTCATTTGTGTCTATATATAATTTGAGAAGTTTTATTTCTATTCAATGATGAAGTAGTGGGTGTTAGGAATTTTGTTTATTGTAATTTGATGAATGCATTATCATATTAGCATCATTTGAATTTTCACACTTGCATTGATTTAGAAAATCTTGATCAAGATCTAAGCAGAAACGAAAGGAATGGTGATAGATTGAGAAAGAGAGAAGTGGTAAAACCGCTCTTCCGTACCCGATGTCTCACCAGCTACGAATGAGGAGTAGATCCCTAAATGTTATTGTCTTTGCTTCTGGAAGAGAGATTTGGAAGGCGCTGCAGAGAGAAGGATCTCGTTCGAGCAGAGAGCGATGCGTGAGAGCAGAGAGGGAGAGTCTGTGAGCAGAGAGGGAAGTTTCGGCGTCGCCGAGACTTGAGCAGGGAGAGTCTGTGAGCAGGAGAGAGCGAGAGAGGAAAAACGATGCGAGAGAGGAAACGATGAGTGAGAGAGGGATCAATTAAAACAGAGCGCACTTCATCGATCGGGCTTGTATATTTTTTTAACATTATACCGTCTCATTTAACTGGGCCGCCGGTGTAACTTCGACGGTAAATGCACATTTTCTTGTAGTGTGAAATCTTGATTTTCGCATGCATTGTTTTTTTAAGACTTATAGAAGTATTGTTTTGTGCATGTTTTGTTTTTAAACTTGGATGCAATTAATTTTGAAAAAGAAGTTTTAGAAATCAAGCAAGTCTATGTTTTAAATCTTTCAATTCTTTTTAGGCTTTTTGTGTTTCATGATTTTAAGCCTCTTAGTTTGATTTAAATCATGATTCAAAGCTTAATTTAATGGCCCAAAAGTTCCTACAAGAAATCCATTTGAAAAATGCAATTTTAGGGAATTTTGGTCCCAGGCCTGGGTCGACCCACAGTGTGGTCGGTCGACCGGCCACACTGCGCGGTTGACCGGGAAAGAGCCGTTGGCTCCTTTTTCAAACGGTCAGTTTTATGACCGTTGAAGGCCAGGTTGACCGGGGGTATGACAGGTCGACCGGGGACACGCAGGAACTCAATTTTTGAGTATAAATACAAGTTTATTCCTTTGAAAAAGTGGTTGAAAAAGAGAGGAACCAAGAGCCACTCTTGAGGTGTTTTGAGACAAGAAAAAAGGGATGAACTAAGAGAGACCAAGGAGTCATTAGTGAAGCTAAAGCTTGGATCAATGAAGTTAAATCTCTAAGTAAGCTTTACTTTTACTAATCATATGTTATATGCTTTGTTTAAATTATTGGTAAATGATTTTTAGCATGATAACTATGATATGTTGAATCCATTCTTCTTTTAATTTTTGATCTAAGTTAGATTGGATTCTTCAGTTTGATTTCAATCCAAGGTGTTTTAAAATCTTCTTTAATCATGCTTAACCAAAATCTTTGATTTCTTTTAAAGCATGATTCGTTTTCTTGGTTGAATCTTTATTTGTTGTTTTCATTCATTTAAACCTTAGTTAAATTTATTTGGTTTTGAAAACAACATTACACATGCATCACATGTTCTGAGTTAATTAATTTCATACAACTTGTGAGTCTTTGATTTTCATATCATTAACAAGTTTGCATTCATACATGTGATTTGCATTACACTTCAATCAAATCTTTTATGTGCCTTAAATTTTTAAATGTTTTGAGCATATATTGATTGAGCTTAGTTTTTAAACTTGATTGAAGTTATCACACACACACACACATCATGAGCATACATCTTTGCATTCATTTAGTGTTTGTGTGAGTTAGTTTTTCAATTTCACATCCGCCTATTTTAGAGACAAATATATTGAGCTTTAATTGTATCTCTTAAAGTATTTGTGTAGACACTACATTGAGAGAAAATTTTCATGTTGTAAAGGTTATTGCTTAGCCTAAGAAAAGCACAATAAAGGTTATTGCTTAGCCTTGGAAAAGCATATTATAAAGGTTGTTGTTTAGCCTAGAAAAACAATATTGTAAAGGTTATTGCTTTGCCTATTGAAAATCATAGATAGTGGAAATTCGGTGGGATAATTAGATCACAAGCCGGTAGTGGATGTAGACATTGAGGCCGAATCACTATAAATCATTGTGTAGTGGTGTTTGCTTGTGGTGATTGTTTTATTAGCTTCTGCATTTTGTTTGTTTATCATCACTTGTGACTAGTTTATTTTAAAGAAATTAAAATTTGATAAAATTGGTCATAATTGTAGCTCACCCTATTCACCCCCCCTAGGGTTAGGATCCCAGGACTTTCAGTGGGTCATATAGGGATGAGAAGAAACAACTTCTAAATGCCAAAACTAAAAAAATGGGATGTGAGTAATACAATTATGGATGAGTGGTGTTTGCACTTTACCTTCACACAAATGCCGATGAGGGACCGATCCCTGGCAGCTCGGGTTAAAGAAAAATTGTAACACCAGAACCTTGATACACCAAATTTCGCGTTGTTGACATTCGTACTAAAGGCAGGTCTAATTCATAACTGAGACTTAGCAATAAATCCTACCTCTTATTTCTATAGTTTGTGACGCCCAAATGCTTCTTTAAAGTATAATAAATTATGGGGGATGTTGATACTATGAATATTAATTAATTAGTTCCTTCTCCCTCCCCCTCCAAAGAACAAGATTGTAGCACCTGTGGATATCCACCCAAAGTGTCCAAATTATGGTCCTCAAGATGGGCATTAGAGATGCACGCCCATCCAAATTCTACTATTAACACAGACTAGCAAAACACGCCCGTGCTTATCACGGGCAATATAATTTATAATATTAAAAAATAATTAATAATTTAAAATAATTAATTTAAAATTAATTATTTAACCATAGATTTATAATTTATAACCATAGATCTATACAACGTTTATCCTTATAGGTTAGAAAGAATATTTTGAGTTCACATGAGAAATCGTCTTTATCTAGAATTCTAATGTGTAGATAGATGTGTTGAATGTGTTAGACTCAATATTTAGATGACTAAAATCGAAAATTTCTCCCAAATCCCTAAAATCTCTCATTAAATTTAAATTTGAGAGTTTGGATTTGAATTAGATAAATTACTTGAATTGATTTGATTGATAGAGCTTATCTCTTGAAATTGATTTGAGATCCAATTTCTCAAATTGATTTTAGATTAGAGTACAATTTTGCAATCAATCAGACTCTAATTTTGAAATTGGATCCTACGTCTTTAATATATATTAATAGTCAAGATTACAGAAAGTAAATCATAATAGCTATCGACAAAGGAGGCCCACATTTTTTATGGTCTGGATTGTATTATTTTTGTACAATGCGTGCAGCATCAATGAGTGAATGGAGATAGCCAATTCCTACCATAGGTGGCTCATTGTGAATACTGAAAAGCTCACATGAGTAAGGATGCAGGTCTTATTTGCTCCATTTATATGAGCTTGGAGGCTTTAACTTGAGAAATCCTGAGTTGGAGTCTCCATAGTATAACCCACGTATTAAAAATCAACTTAAAATAAATGCTCTCTCAGTATATTGGATATTCTCAAATTTTTCCTTAAAAAGAGTTGGTCCCACTTTATGATTAACCGGTTGATACAAAAATATCACAGCACAATCTTAGACATACGGGCCTAGCCGTCTATTACCCTCAAACCTTGTAACGGGTTTCTATAAGTCCATCGTGGAGACCACATGATAACAATCTGGACCGTTCAGGATAGAATGTCACCTCCTACTCTTTATATCCTCATTTTCACTTAAATAGGAGTGGCCCTATCGTAAAGTTAAATATATGATTGAAAACATCAAATCTCTTTTCGCTTCTATCCTGCCTACGAAAATGGAGAGTTATCCAACTTGGGTCTCTCTTATATCATATAGAAAGTCACAAAGAGCCACACTTATTGAAGAATTCTTCACCACAAAACCCACATCAACCGATCAGGTCGGGAGAGTCTTTGACCGCGTGAAATGAGCGAGGATTTCTATTTAAAGGCCATTGCCAAACATGCCTTTAAAGTGAGATTGTATTCCTTGCTGGCCTACGCGCCCCACTTGATCTGACATGCGGGGCACACACGATTTTCTACAATCGGATTGTGGGACCCATTTCTATAGATCCAAAATTGGAGGGTGGACTTGTGAAGACCTGTCCCAATGGGCTGAATGAATAGAGAAACAAAAACCCTTGAAAACCCTTGAGAGGGGCATTTGATTCGCCTCTTTCATAAAGACTGTTGCAGGGAAAAGAAGTGGAAAAGAGGAGAAGAAGAAGAAGAAGAAGAAGAAGAAGTAGAAACAGCAGCAGCAGGCACAAGAGCTCCTCCAGGTACGTTCCTCCCCCCTCTTCCTCTTCATCTTCCTCTCCCTTGTCTTTCTCTCTTGCTCATGAAGAGCTCTGTTCGTGTTTCTGATAAAAAAGAAGAAAAAAATCTTGTCCTTGGAAGATCTATCTGATCAAAATGGGATCTTCATCAAAAGTGAGTGCAGCATTGTGAAATCTGTCTTGAGCAAATAGTGGCTTTCTTTTTTCTTTTGTCATCTGTCAGTGCTACATCTTTGTTATCATCAACCATGACTTGTATTCTTGTATTGTGTCATGTATATAACATGGGAGCTTTTCATATTTGATTGGATAAAGAAGTAGTGGGTCGTATAGGGATCAGATGCAACAGCTTGTAAATGCCAAGTAACACAATCATGGTTGAGTGAGTGGTGTTTACACTGAATTTCGTGATTTTAACATTCATAATAAATTTAGGTCAAATTCATAACCGAGAACTGACAATAGATCTTTCCTCCTGTTTCTATAGATAGAGCATCATGGTTGAAGAAACCCAGATCCCAACTTCCATCCCGGAGCCTCCGGCGACAGCGCTCGCTGGTCAGGCTCCACCTTCCATTGCTAGTTCGACACTTCTTCAACCTCCTCTACCCATTGTTGCCACCAATCTTCCTATACCTCCACCCCCAATTGTCCGTCCTCTCGCAACACCAGTTCTCCCTGGCGTTCCTCCCATTGCACCCATTCCAACTCCTCCTCCCTCTGTTATCCGTCCACTTGCACCGCTTCCCATCCGTCCCCCGGTGGTGCGCCCACCACCCTTGCCGACCAAAAGTGGTGAAGCCAATGGGTCTGACTCGGGTTCGGACCGTGAGGGTTCGGTGGATCCCTCCTCAACATTGGAGTATGAGATCACGGAGGAGAGCAGAATAGTTCGTGAGCGGCATGAGAAGGCAATGCAGGACCTCTTAACTAAGCGCCGGGCTTACGCATTGGCTGTGCCCACCAATGATTCGGCTGTGCGTGCCCGTCTTCGCCGCCTTGGTGAGCCAATCACACTCTTTGGAGAGAGGGAGATGGAAAGACGCGATCGTCTGAGAATGATCATGGTGAGGCTTGATGCTGAAGGGCAGCTGGAGAAGCTCTTGAAAGCTCATGAAGATGAGGAAGCTGCAGCAGCCACTACTGTGGAAGAGGGTGATGAAGGTCCTCAATCATATCCTTTCTATACTGAAGGTTTGAGATCACTTTTAGAAGCTCGGATCGAGATCGCAAAGTATTCTATTTGGAGGGCTGCATCGAGGCTTGAAAGAGCGAGGAGGAGAAGGGATGATCCTGATGAAGATTTAGATGCTGAGATGGATTGTGTTTTGGAGCAGGCAGGGGATTTCACTCTCAACTGTAGTGAATTTGGAGATGACAGACCACTTTCAGGGTGTTCATTTTCCAGTGACGGGAAGCTGCTTGCCACCAGGTATTTTTGTCTATCTATCTTGTTTCAGGTTTGTTTATGTATTTGTTTTATTGATTTCATATCGCAAGTTTGATTGACCTATAAAAATATGAAATTTATGCTGAGCCTCCTTGTATATATTTTTTGTGACAGAGTGATCTTGTCCTTCATAAACAGTTACTATATCCATATTTTTTTATATTGGAGCACCTCACCTCCCATCGTTTTAACTTTTAAATAATTTGGATCACTAAAAAGTTTTGGTCCGTGTGTATTATCAAATCAAATAATATATTTATTGTCATTCATGCTGGACTTTATCAGTGTTTTAACTTCTGTAGCATTCTTTAGATGCTGTTTCAAATATCTAATTGAAAAGATACAGTACTAGATTTTTGTTCTATCAAATATGAATTGTGAAGCAAGGATGGTTTTCATTTGAGGTTTTCTCATTTTTGTTCCCAAGTGCTTGGAGTGGATCCATTAAATTATGGAGCATGCCTCAAGTAAGTAAAGTTGCCACCTTAAAAGGTCACACCGAGCGTGCAACTGATGTGGCATTTTCTCCTATAAACAACCATCTGGCGACTGCCTCTGCGGACCGGACTGCAAAACTTTGGAATGCCGAAGGTGCTCTTCTAAAATCATTTGATGGCCACTTGGATCGGCTTGCTCGTGTTGCATTTCATCCATCTGGGAAGTACTTAGGAACTGCTAGCTTTGACAAAACATGGAGACTATGGGATGTTAATACCGGGGATGAGTTGCTCCTTCAAGAAGGCCACAGTAGAAGCGTTTATGGTATCTGCTTCCACCGTGATGGATCTTTAGCAGCATCATGTGGGTTAGATGCACTTGCTCGTGTCTGGGATCTTCGTACTGGAAGAAGCATACTTGCATTGGAAGGCCATGTTAAACCGGTATGGCAATCAAACACTTCTTTAATTATTTCTTCAGCAGGATTTATTTCTGCTAAAAGCTACATCTCACGACTTGCATGAGAGGTGGCTTTTCTACCACCCATGAGCCCCATAATTAATCCAACACCCTCACAACCCCCATAAATTGGCACTCACCTTAATTTGACATTAATTCTAATTATACTATCTGTTGAATTGGATTTCATAAAAATGTAACTTAAGAAATCGTCAAAATATAAGGCCACTAAATCAATGGTTGGGATGAGATGAGTTTTGCCTAAAATCATATCCACAATGGGACCTTTCCATCTCACTATCCCATTATTGACATGCATCCAAGTGGATCCCACCAGAAGCTTAGATTTTTGCCTCTAACGCAAGCTGTGAGGGGTACCTCTTTGCAGAGCGCAATCTTCATCAGTGTATATAGAGAAATGTAATGATTTTGCATGAGAACATGTTGTCACTGGGTTGGCCATTGCTGTTGATTTGATGGGCCCAACTTGACTGGACCTGATGTCAAAGATGTCCCAGATGGGACTGACCAAAACCTTCAAACAATACCCTGCAAGAGGTAGTTAAAAGACTTATTTGGGAAAGTCAAATTAGTCGATGGCTGATGGCTAGAAATTTTCAGGTGATGATTGGTCCATCATGGCATCAATCAGATTGACAGTCTTAATCACCAAAAGGTCCCCCAGCCTCTCACACTTGGAGACATGAGGATCCTATACATCATCAGCTTAGTTATCATATTAGTTACATTTTTAGTGCATCCTCTAGTTCATACCCATTATGCAAATTGATGCCTCCTTTTGTTAGATTGCATTACATGTAACTCTTATGAACTTTACCATGGCAGCTCATTTATTATATGTCTTTCCATTTAATTTACCAGAAAAATGTGAACCACTGATGTTTTTTTCTTAACTATATTTGATGGCCACCGGTATGTTCATAAATCTTCTGATTGACTTGGTTTTCGGGCTGTAAGCCATCCACAGTGGGGTCCATGATTTTGATGGTCTGTAAATTGACGACACAGATTTTGAATAAAGGTCCCATTGGCATTTATATGGCCACTAAATGATGCAGCCAATAAATCACTTGCGGGTGGTCTATTGGCTCTTTTATTGGCTGCAATATTATTGCTATGGAATTGGGCTGTCAATCAGGCCCTTTAGGGAGTTACCTGGACCGGCTCAACCCTACAGAATAAGGGCTTTTCTTTTTCTTAAAATGCCCAAGGGTAGGGTAGGATAAAATATTTGTAGGCCCGTCAATTTGAGGGCCGGGATAGAGCAAGGCTCCGCACAGACCTCTTGTATTTATTATTATGATGATATATATACTTATATAAATATATTGATATGTATTACATAATTATAAAAACACTCCTTTTCACACCTTTACATGTGGTTTAATTTACAATATTTGTTTTAACGACATGTGTAAATGTATGAAGTTATTATATTACGTAAATATGGATAATTTTCAGCTACATATCATATGCATCCAATTTATGCAAACAAACAGACCCATTTGACAATTAATTCCTATGTATTCCAATTCCATTCAAATTAACATGGTCCTTTGAATCAATTACTTCCTATGTATCCCAATTCCACACTAATGAACATGCCCAACTCCATACAAAGAAACAGGCCTATTTGAATCAATAACTTCATAAGTATTCCTATTCCATCAAACAAGCTTGCCCATCAGACTTTTGGCAATGACTTCATATGTATTTCAATTCCATGCTAACAAACATGCCTATTTGTGTCAATTACTTCCTATGTGTTCCAATTCCATGCGAATAGACCCATTTGACAATCCCAATTCTATGCAAACAAAGACGCCTACTTGAATCAATTACTTTCTATGTATTCCAATTCTTTGTGAACGACATGCCCATTTAACAATAACTTCCTATGCATTCCAATTCTAGGCAAACAAATAGGCCCAATTGAATCAATCACTTCCTATGTACCCCATTTCCTTGATAACAAACAAGCCCATTTGAATCAATTACTTATTGTGTATTCCAATTTCATGCAAACAAACAGTACATTGTGAATCTGTTGCTTCTTTTGTATTGCAATTCTTATGATGCTTCATTGAATCTACATTTCTACACTTCTTTATTATTTGTACCTAATAAATATCTTTCACTTCATTGGCCAAGCGGTTAAAAAATAAGCATTGCCAGTCTCAAGCCCGATAAAGGAGGAGGGTTAATGTGTAATTGACACTCGGTGCCCTATGCCGGTGTAGAAACAATTATTGAAAATTTTATTTTCATCTCTTTAAGCCTGAGGATTTGCCCTGGCCTACAACGATAGTGCAAGGGCCTATGTTGTGCAGGTCCCAAGGGCTTTGACCCATCTTGGGCTCGGCATGTATATTTTGAGGGTAAGGAAAGGACATCCCCTGGCCCAGTCCTTTTGCAGTCCTGCTATGGATATAAGAAATAACTTCCAATTGTATAGTTAACCGTTGTAAGATATTGTAGACATCAAATATTAATTCTTCAGTCGTTCATTAGCAATGTACATATTTGTCTATTTTGCTCAGACAAGGTGATAGTGCTATGTAATAGTGTAACAGTATATTTGAAACCATGATTAGCAGGCATGTATATGGCGGATGAGCTACTGCTCTGATTTATTTTTGAAAACTAACATGAGAGTCTAGTTTCAAATTTCTTACAGTTGAAGCAGGAACCAGACTTACCAGGAAAAATAATCATGCATCTGTGGCTGTTTTGCAGGTTCTTGGAATCAGCTTCTCGCCCAACGGTTACCACTTGGCCACTGGCAGTGAAGATAATACATGTCGAATCTGGGATCTAAGGAAAAAGAAATCTTTGTATATTATACCAGCTCACTCACACCTTATATCGCAAGTCAAGTTTGAGCCCCAGGAGGGATATTTTCTTGCAACTGCATCATATGATACTACGGCGAAGGTATTTGTCTTAGATTTTAGACCAACTAGTAGGGGACTGTTTAGGCACATGGTGTTGGGCAGGAAATGGTGGATTTCCATTCGAATCCTGCTAATTGTATTTCCTGAGAAATAGATTTTTCTTTGGCACATGGAGAAGCTTTTGGGTATGCTGGGGTGCACTAGGGATTTAGTAATTTGTTTGGCATATAATTTAATAACCCTGTTGAGGTAGACTGATAGCTAAGTTTTTTTTTTTAATGGGCAGAACACACTGAGCCAGCCCCATATAAGATGAGATAGGGCTAAGATGATGGTGGTGGTTTTTATAAATTCCTAACCAAATACTTAACCCAACTGTCTGGTCTATAACACATTATATGCATTAATCACTTCTGTTAACAAGGAGTACACAATCATTGTAGTCATCTTCTAAGCTTTATGCCATCTATACCATCTTGTAGCATTTAATATAAGAGGATATTTCGGTAGCTACAGCATCTCTGCCACAACAGTGTGGACAAACCTGAAACTCCTCTTGAGCTCTGGAATCAATTTGTAGCCACCTGGTGAGGATTCCAAGCTTTCAGCAAGGACTTTCACCAACCATCTGGCATATCACTGCATGCCTAGTTTTGGCAGCAGCCTCTTTTCCAGCCTGACCAAAAACTGGGCTCTTTTTAAGGTTGATGAGCTGAGGACATGGTGATGCAGGGTGGGATTGCAACTCAGGCGCCCAAACTGTATGCAGGGAACCGAGCCTGAAGCGTCCAAAATGAAACCCGAACATATTCAACCTGAACCGGAGCCGAATTGTAAATTCCTTCTCCAACTACAATTTGTGTTCAATCGGGTTAACTTGGGTCAGTTGGGTACCCAAAATTTTGGGGGTTGGCTTGCTTTTTGAAAGGTATAAAATTCAAATATGTATATATTTCTTAAATATTACAATAGTATGGATATATGTATTTACAACAAATATACAGGTATATACATTATAAATATTACATTATACTGCTATATATACTATGTATTTACAATAAATATACTTATTTCAGTATGTTTATACTGAAATCGAGTACCAAACTCAAACTTGGGTACTTGAAGCCCAAATCTGAACCAACCTTGAAGTACATGCAGGTTTTAGAATTCAGCCCAAGCAAGACACCGGAACAATCCCAATCCAAATTTCTCTTTTGGGCGTTCAGGCATGTGGGTTGGTTTGGCCTGACCCAACTTGCACCTCCAGTGTAGGGTTCCTCCATGTACCACCTTAGATAGTAGGCGGGTAGGTGGAGGACAGGGTGCACAGGTTCCTCCATGACGCAGATGGTTTACTCTTGTCGTCATCTTTTTCTTATTCATACAGTCAAATAAAATCTGGAAATGCCTGGATTTCCTTGGGTGATGAAAATCAACAAATGAGATCCTGGATTTCTAACTCTTGCTTCCAAGTTCAAAAGATGATATCGGAGAGAAGGATATGGTCTTGTCTAGTAGTGCACTGGTGGGTTTTCATCAAATCCCCTTGGAAATCTGCTATCCAAACAGCCCCTTAAAGATAAATGATTCCTAGTTTCTCAAGCATTTTTGTTTTTTTTTTCTTTTTTCTTTCAGTAATATTCATCTATGTGTATTCTTTGTGTTAGGTCTGGTCTGCTCGAGATTTCAAACCAATTAAAACCCTTGCAGGACATGAAGCAAAAGTCACATGTGTGGATATTACAGCAGGTAAATCTTTTACCTCGTGAGATGCAATGATAAATTCTAAGAATATCTTCTTTAGCACAACTTACAAAAGACAATTGTGGTGAATTCACTGAAATTACTATGCACATGAATTGAGAAAATGAAATTGACTTGTACTGTACTGTGGATAACTTGATGATTTGCTTGTATTCCTCAAATTTATTGAATGGGTTGAGAGTTGGGCCAAGAAGGAATTGAACTTAGACATGCAATGAGATTTAAAGTAGCTACTTGAAATAAATGAGTTAGATATGTTAATTGAGGGAATTGAGTCTATGAGCACAGTAGATCTCTTGAACGAATTAAACTGATGACAAACCGAACTTAGTGATGAGGACAATTAGTAACCCCTGTGAACCAGACTGCAAGCCTGTCAACTATTCAGCAAAGGCTTCAAGCCAGCTCAGTTTAGGAATGGACCTGATTCCAACCTATGAAGTGGTAATTTCTTTTACAGTCCTGTCTGGTGACAACCTTCACTCAAATCAATCATTCAACATCATATGGTTGTCACCATGTCCATTCCCACCTTTGAGTAGGCTGATTGATTTTATTCTGTTGCATATTTATTTTTCTTTCCTAGGAAACATCACATATTATGTTATGCACACATGCCTCCTGCGCGTCTGTTCTAGTATATTGTTTTTCAATTAGGTTTTGTCCTCTAGTAATATAATAACTTGCATTTTATTTATATCCTATGATTTTGAATATAACTCTTATGATTCATAATGAACCCTAGGAAGTTTCGCTTATTTACAATGAATTCCATATACAAGTAAATCTTTGGATTTAGTTGCGCATCTTAAAATTTGATACTCATCAACGCTCTCAATTCATCTGGGGAATTAGCAACAGCTAAATGGCTAATTTATTCCTTATTTTTTAAGCTGTTCATGTTTCCAAGAGATTTTCTAGTGATCTAAGAAACACCTTAAGGGAAGAATTTGTGAGATTTTTGGGAGGTTTTAGAGAAAAACAAGGAACAGGGGTGTGCCAGACCGGAGCGTTCGACAGAGTGTACAGGTTTTTCCCTACATTCTTTTTTCTTGTAGCCCGTTCATAGGTGGCCTAAAAAAAAGGGTGGAACACATTTAAGAACAGTGTGGACAGTCTCACTTGAATATCTCACATGCACATGCTGTGTGTGTGAACAAATAAATAAATAAATATATATATGTATATATATATATAGAGAGAGAGAGAGCATTAATTAGTTTTGTGACTTCAAGCTAACTCCTTTTTCTGTGTTACAGATGGGCAATACATTGCAACTGTTGCACATGACCGTACCATCAAGCTGTGGTCCTGTGGTAGCAATGGCAAGAATGCTATGGATATTGATTGACATGGCTCAGTTGCACAAAGGACACTGATTCGGGACTTGGATCATGGCACAAAATATCTACTATGGTTGGTGATTTGGCACAGCTGAGTGAAAAACAGAATGTGCATTTTGTCCATCTTTTATTTACAAATATAGTCTAAATGTCGGTATTTGCAGATCAGCGCTCAAGATTTGCTATAACATGTGATTTGTGACCGGTGACTGAAGAAGAGAATGCGCATTTCCCTATATTTTATTTCTGAATATAGCCGGTCAAAATGTCAGACATTGCAGTTCACCCTGCTCCCTAGGGGTGTTCATAGGCCAGGCCAGAGCTGTTCAATCCTTGACCATTCGTTAGGCCTCAAATACAGGCCTGGATCAAAAGCCTGTGGGCCATAAAGTCAGGCTCAGGCTTGACCCCTTGCAAAATATTTGCCTGCTTTTGTTGGATGATGTTGGGCCGTGTCTTTATGCATAAAAGGCCAGGCCCAGCTTTTTTGATGGTTGGGCCAGAAAGTTCCCAATACAGCCACTCAGGCTTAAAAATAGAGCCCAAATCCAGCCCGATGCAGTGCCAGGCTAGGCTCAGGATCAGGCTGGCCGGCCCATGGGCACCCTTACTGCTCCATGTTGGGGGGAATTTCTTTCCATTAACAATAGCAAATGGGCCATGATGCATGCAGCATGGAACTAATATGATAATTTCATGTTCTTGGCAAGCGCCCTTAAGAGAGAGATACTGGGATTTCTTCTCTGCTTGTGTTCGTGTGCTTGTGGGAGCTTTTTATACCATGACACCTAAATCTAAGCATGAGCTTGTCTATTACTATCCTGATGCAAACATGCTTGATAAGCTAATGAATCTCTATAGTTCCTAGATAAAGCCCTTTTTAAATAACTCAGATTGTGTAGCTGATGTCTGGATACTCTGTTGCACAGGTCAATATTGCGTATTTGCCCTCAGCGGTGATAATTTAGGGTGAAAAATATGAGATGCCGCGCATCCCTACCCTAGTGTACAGAGTACCAATCAAGGCCGATAGAACGGTGAAATCCTTGTTCTGTGGCCTTTTTTTATAACAACTGGATTTGTATGTATGAGACACCCATTATTTCTTTAGCTGTGTACTCTTGCAATTTAACCAAAGATTCTCTCACTAGAGGTGTGCTTCATTGCTTGTCACCGGTGGGAATCCATGGCCTAGTTACCTGCTTTCGGAAGAACATGATATAAGCCACATACAGTTTTCCTTGTTTTGATTTCCTTCTCTATTTTGGTTGGTGGTGTTAGAGTTGTATTTTGCAATTACATTTAGGAAGTCTTTCATCTCTTTTACTGAATGCAGGAATTTTTTTTTTTTTTTGAATGTGGTTAGATTTTCTTCTAATTTGAGGAAGTTGATACCTTCATTTTTTTTTTTTTTCCTTTTTTTCTCTTTTCATGTACTGCAGTTACATTTCTAAATATCTTTTCATCTCTTTTACTAAACTCAGGATAACTGAGGGTGTGAGATTTGGTGAGTGCACACCCAAATAATTATGATGGTATGTGGTGTGTACTTTATCCTGTAATTTGTTACTTTTTTTTAGCTGAGAAAGGATGATGCTACTTTTCTGTTATTGCTTCTTCTGTACTTCTGTTTGCTTGTGGATGATGTTCAGAAGTCTCATATCCAGTGCAAAAGCTGGGCTAAGAAATTATAACAGATGATTGAATTCCCCTGTGGGGACACTTCTGGTCTTTTCCCTCATTGTTATTCAACCAAACACTGATATTGTGGTAGTTGTAACTGTTTTACCATGCATCAGGCAAGGCCTTCTGTGGAGACTGTAAAGGCAAATGGCCTTAAAATTGCTTTTGTAGTTCTCATTGTTACTACTATAGCTTCAGCGGACTGCAAATGGATAATCTGGAAAATAAGAAGGAAAAAAGAACTGATCATGATAGATTAGAATTTTCTCAATTTGATGGTTAGGTTGACTATTGTGATTTTTGGGCGATTACCTGGTGATTGTTGGGTCATCACAACCAACAAATTCTCAAATTGGCCTCATTGAAGGAGTTGAATAAAAGAAGTTTTCACATATGATCCTTTCCATGGGGGCTGGTGTCCTGGAATTTTCGGTATGTATGACAAAAGATTAGAAAGATATTTCCTACTGCACCAGTTCCCTTATCTTATAAATGAGTTTGATAATTCAGGTCTTCTTGTTATAAAGTTTGGGTTGATTTTCAAGAAACAAAGAAGGGATCCAAGCAATTGGTTTTTTATTTTTATTTTTTTTGATAACACAAGGTTTCCAGCCCTTTGGGCCAAAATAATCCCTATAGCACCAAGAGAGAAAGCCGAGTAAAATTCTCCTGACCTTAGTGTGGTAGTGCAGTTTCGAACCTACAACCCTTGGTGGTCCTAGGCCAATTGAGCTACCCTTCGGGGTTAAAGCAATTGGTTTTAGATCTACAGGAAATGATGGTTTTGCATGTTTGTAAAAAGCTCTCATTTTTTCATAGCAATGCCCTCACAAAATGGTACCTTGTTATTTTGCTTTTTTTTTTTAAAAAGAGCTTTAGTCCATGTAATGTAAGGGTCTTTGGGACGTGAAATAAAGAAAGAAAAGAAAATGTCCACTGTAATGTTTTGGGCAATGGAAAAATTTCTCCAGAAGCATGAGATAGCCAAAGTGGTAAATGGCATCTCACTCTCATCCTCAGTGCTATGTAGAGCAAGGACAGCATATCATCACATGAACAGGAAGCACACTCGGAAGGAGCAAGGGTTATAAAACTGTGGTGGAGCGAAGGAGGAGCATATACTTGCAAAGCACCAAAATTTTGTACTTTTTTATTGGACTCTCTAAATTTCTTCTTTTAACATGACATTTCACTTGAATTCACTTTTCAAGTGAATTATCTAAATGGGGCCCTCATATTTTATTCTCGCTTGATTTGAGGCTTCATCTCACTTAACTCTACAAGTAAAGTTACCAAACAAGTGTGATTTCTAGGCTGATAGCTTAGGTTCGTTTGAGATTATGATAGTTTACAAGTGCTCACATGAAAAAAAAAATCCAACAAATCTACAAGTGCTCACATGAGATTCTCAAGATCACAGCAGTGTGGAAAGCACAAAGTCTAGAGTTTACCATGATTGGAAAGCCTCAAGGCTTGAACACTCATCATTTTGAATGATGATTATCATGAACAAAGCACTGGTTGAGAAGCTAGAATACAAGTCTAACGGAAGACATCCAAAAGGAAAAGGCTCAATGATGGTGCACTGCAAGTGCAAGGGATTGCATCTTGGTGTTGAGTTTGTGGGGTTCTCATTCATGATTATTACTGTTTACAGTTGGGCATCATTTTTAATATTCACCTTTTTAGCTGTGTTCCATGGGTTCTTGATTTGTGATATCAAATGTGTGTGTTGTACTGTTGTTGTCACTAGGTTGATTTTTTTTATTTTTTATTTTTGCTATCGGAGGGTTCCTAACCCTTTGGGCTGGACTAATCCCTCCAGGCCTAGAGGGAAGCCGGGTAAACTCTCCTGTAGCCCCAGTGTAGTAGTGCAATTTCAAACCTACAACATCCGGGTGCAAACCGTGGTCCTAGGTCAACTGGGCTACCCCTTGAGGTTGTCATTGGGTTGATTCAAATGCTTGTTTTGCCACGAGATAATAGAATAACAAACATGTTTGGATTGTTGAAATTACATTTGAAGTAAAGGCAAAATCTCAAGGACTTTTTCCTTCTTCTTCTTTTTCATTAATGGGGTTATTTCTTATTTTAAAAAAGAAATTAATTGGGCACTAATTCAGCAATAATTTTGAAAATTTTACATTATGTAATAACATTATTTTATTATTAGTGTATGGATTCAGGCTGAATGTAATATCATCAGAATTGGAAATGTTAGATTTCTTTTGCATTGAACAAAATATTTCTAGATTGTAAGAGTGTGCAAACTGAGTTGCTTGGCCATCTTCCCAAAATTTCTAAAGACCCTGAACTAAAGTACTTGACAACTTAATTATAATGATTTTACAAGATGATATGATTACAAGAGCATAAAGAGAGACAGGTAGAAACCATGATCCACAATGGGATCCACTAATTAGTAATTATGGTGGGCCCGACTAATATTGGTAATCTATATAGGACTAAATGCTAGTAATCATAGTGGGACCAATCCAAGATTGGGAGATATAGTGGGACCTTTTTTTTTCTTTTTCAATTACATTGGAGACTTGAACTCATGCACTCCCATTTGCACTAATGCCCCTTACCACCTGCATGTTAGAGCTTAGAAAATACAACATACAACAGGACAAATTTATTGTATGATGATCACAAAGAGAATCATTCCATGCTAGTTATTATAGTGGGATCATTATGCACTCAATTGTTTATTCATAGATCTTGACATGAAAGATTATTTTCTATCTTCATGCCCTTGACTAAAGTGAATATGGTCTTAACTGCTATATTTTATAATAAGAAATGATGATATGTTTATAGCTGTATGAGAGTTTCCACACAAAGGAATCCAACTTTAATTAATCCAAGTCATTCATACCATAAGCCCTCCTCCTTGAATAGTCAACTAAATTTTGCTTCATTTAGACTGGTATACATCTTTAGTTTAGTTTATATTTAAAATATACAATTCATTCAATAGTAAATCTATTTTTCATATATTGTTTAATGTGTGATGATTGAAGTGAAATTTCAACCATGATCTATCTATTCATTTGGTTGGGTGAGGGAGCATCTGATATGTGGGTTAACTCCCATGCTCACAAAATCATCTATCCTCATTAATGATGTAATTTCTGGCACAGTTATCCTAAAATGGGGGCCACATTCAATGCATAGGAAATCAGAAAATGCATAATGTACCCATGATAAGTGGCACTGATAGTCTAGCATGATCCCACCCCCACCAACCCATGACCTATCCACTTGATTTGTCTCATTTCAAGAAGAATTACTGAACTATGCTGAGCTTCTTCAGCAAGGGCCATTTGTTTTCAGACATTTGGAGATTTTATTTGTCTTTGGAGGCTTTGGAATTCTTACAATAGTATCCCCCCACAAGTGGAGTTTTAAAATATTTGGTGGGTGTTTAGGATTTAGAATACCTAATTGCTAGAAATGTTACTGCACAAAAGTAATAATATTTGAAACATTAGCATTATGGGTTTTCACCATTCAAATAGAGAATTCGATATTTCAAAATATATGACCTATGTTGCTGTCAGAGAAATTCCTATCGGAAATACTCCTAAACAAACAAGCCCTAAATGTATAGAGTCTATATCCAACGGCCCAGATTTTCCATAATATTGTGGGGTCCATCAGGGTAGTGGTAGGTGATGCACTGATTTGATGGCCTCACCTGGTGGGGCCATGCAACCCCAGAATTATTTCAGATTGTAAATTTCCAGCCATCAGCTGCTTTGTCTTTATTTATAGTTTATATATGGCTGACAGTTGTTTTCTTTCTTAACCATCTATTTGAATACTATCATCAATCACCTCACTATCTACTGTGGTAGTAGTGGGCAGAATATCAAAATGATGTGTAAGTGTTACCCTTTCCACATTGGGACCAACTTGTACGAAAATGGGGCACTAAAAAATTGGGCAATATTGTATGAGGTCAGGACTCAGGAGTCAGGACCAATAATTTCTCTACTCTAAAAGAATTAAGAATACTGGATTGGGAATATTTTATGGGTGCAAGTGGCAATTTGGGTGGGCTGAAGTTTAAGTGCCTAGGGCCCGGCCCACATTAAAACTCGATTAGGATTTGTATTTTCGAGCTCGGTTTTGGGCCTGATTTATGAATGAAATTTAGGCTGGATCAGAGCTTCGGCCTCATGCGTCGAATTACAAATACATATATGTATTAGTAATTTCACTTGGGCTTGAGTTGGACTCTGGGCTTATTACTGTTGTGCAATTTGGGCTAGGCAATACCCTGCCCGGCTTAGCCGGATTTATCCCCTTAGGTTATACTCGGGTCGGGCTCAGGTAGGTTGCTTCAGCCCTTTCAGGTTATTTTTGGGTTGTAACCATGGATGTTAACCAAAAATATGGTTAAAGAAGGATATATAATTTGTTTTTGGAATCAACAGAAACTTAAATCTAGATTAAAAACAAGATTCTGGTTCCAAGTATGTTTTTTCTTCCTGGTTTCATACATGATGGGATTTGGGGAACTTTGATCTAGACACAATTCTATGTATTTGTTTGCATATAATATATAGGAATTTAAGATCAAATGAGCTCCACTGAAGGATTGAATAGAGGGTAGAACTTAAGGAAGCGATGTAGATGCAATCCTCACTTTTCTAGGATTTCAATTACTAGGGTGGGACTAGGTATTCATTTCCCCCTCCCCGTATTTAGTTTCAATTTAAGGGGAAATAATTTGATGGACATTTTTGGAAAGTCACATATGTTTCTTCAACTCCAATCAATTTTTAAAAATAGAAGTCTCACCATTCCTATCTATTCGATTAAATAAAACAAAAAGGACCCTGGAAGTTGTCATTCTCGGTCAATTCAGCCATTAAGGCCTCTTTTCATTTATGAATTTGGTTATGGTTACCTGCCCTACCTGAAATCCAATGCTGGACCTGGATCCCTACTTTCTGCTTGATATTGGAGCCGTATGCAAATTGGACTGACACATATGGATCCTAAGATGTCTTTTTTTTTTTTTTTTTTTTATAATGAGGAACCCACCGACCCCCTTTCGATTGAGCATGGTAAATGAATACTGAGATGGATCTTATTTTGAATGGATCTGAATACACTATGGATCCGAAACGGAACATGACCCAAATCTGCTTTTTGTGCTTTTCACAATTTTGTTCAAACCCGCAATGATATGGACCTTTTGGTCAAAATAAGCCTACTTCAACTTAATTAGTACTACTGAGTGGAATCTAGAACTTGTTTTTGGATTCAAGAGAAATTTGGATTTGAATTAAGAAATATGGATCCTTATATGTTCCTCTATGTTTCAATAAGAAGATTTGGAGGGAGATAATCACTACCTTCCATTAAAAGATAATTATACTTTTCTAGGGTACAAAGTTCTAAAGTAGTATTGATGTTGGAGAGTCTAATGAGCTTGAATCATATTACCATTTTGAGAGACTCGCTTGAATATCTAAAGGCCCTTTTACAGACATCTTGTATCAGCTCTAAATTCAAAACTGAAACCAATTTTTCATTTTCCATTTTTTCTCAATTGATGTCAAGAGTGACCCGGATCCTATGTATAAGATCCTTGTTACATCTAGATCCAAATCCATCCTAAAAAAAAATGGACCCAAATGGAAATCTACCACGGTTAATCCATTTGCATCCTTATTCCAATTTCTACGGACTTTATGGTGTATTTGTACACCGAGAGGATTCTGCTCTCCACAAATTCTCATTTTCATGAAAGATAAATCTTACATTTCTACCTCTCATATGGAAGAACGGAATCAACTCTGTTAAGAATAATCAGTTCATTTTTTTCCTTTTTACGATAAAAATATGGGAAGCACACAATCTAAAAGGGATTGTACAGAAACTCTAGACAATCTTACCTATGCAGGAATTTGCCAATGGTGGTGTAATTGGGTGGATTACTGAAAGTAAAATGGTTGTAAAGTACACCCTTTCTAGCTTAGGTGATTTGGAACCAGCCAATGGCATGTTTCTGTCGGTTGCCTTCGGAGCATGCTTTTCCATAAGACTATATCACTGGATTAGATAAACGTACGGTGCTCCGCTTGATCATATGAAAAAACTATACCTGGGCTTTTTTCGGGGGAGATTCCAAATAAGATCTTAAGTTTTTGCCTTACTAAAAAAAGAAACACAAGTTTCAAAACTAATCAAATTATGTCCTAAGTTTTTTCAGTAAATTTTCAATTAAGGGCAATCGACCATTCAAAATGACTTTTCCGTGACTTTTTTCTATATTTTTTAAATCACACAAATTGTCCTTCATTAAAATAAAAGCCTCCTTCACTTTTGACATTTTCCACTCTGCTCTTTCACCTGTGTCTTTGCAATGATCGACGACAAGCAATATTCCCACGGCGATTGGTGGCATACAGTGGCTGTTGGAAGAAAGACATGGCTTTAAATGAAGAGTAATTTAGGTATTTTAATAAATTAAAAGATTTTTTTTAATACCTTTAAATGGTGGGATATCCTTAATTGAAGATTTTCAAAAAAAAAACTTAGCCCCTAATTTGAAAAGACTTGAAACTTGAGGACCCAAGATCAAACATGATTTTTAACATGTTATCTTATACATCAGGATTCCCCCATGTAATTTTGCACATTGATTTGTAGCTATCACATGCGTCTTAGTGGGCCACCATGATGCTAAACTTGTGTGTGATCTTGACTTATGGTTCCTCCATCGTGGGGCCCTTAATTAAGTGTTTGTGTGCGTAGCATGCGTTTATTTTGTAGTGATTCCTTTTCTTTCCTTTTTTTTTCTTGCTGCATTCCACATTGCATCGGTGATCCTAACCGTCCACATCAATAGTGGGGGAAAAGTCCACCGTCCATCCAATCATATCGAATCAAGAGCGTTGGAGATGTAGCCTTCCCATTAATATTTTATGATATGGGTGTGGATGTATTCTACTCATGTATAAATGTTCTCCGACTAGTGGATGACATGCGGCTCATTTGGGCCCACCTTTGAAGATCCTGTAAAGCCAACTTGGGCCGACTTTTGATCGGTTCAGCTCCTTTTATAATCTAGTCATCCCATGATCTAGCATCATATCTAGTTTTACACTCACTGGACCTTAACTCACCGTTGGATTGAATCTCAAAGAAAATTTACGGTTATGATGCCGTTAAGCTTTAAGGCTGTTAAATCAAGAACTAGATTAATTTGGGGGGGCTGATTTTTCGGCTCTCTTTTCCATCAGGAGATCTCTTGCATCTACCATCATCCCAATGATGGAAATTCATCTAAGTTGGCCCTACAAGCTGGACTTATGAGAATACTGCATGCGCAGTCCAACTCTATAGGGCCCTCTTGGGCCCACCTTAGATCAGTTCAGCCCCTCTTTTACTCCTTTCATTCCATGATCTGGCACGAGGCCTAATTTTACACTCATCGACCCATCACCCATTGTTAGATTGAATCCAAAAATAATCTATGGTAAAAGGCCCATTAGAATTTAAGGTTGTTAAATCCAGGGGCATGTTTATCTAATGAGGTTGATGTTCTGGATGACCTTTATCCATAAGGACACATTTCCATACGCCCTAGTCACATGGAGAGACATGCATATGAGTGGAACCCCACAAGCAGGGGTGGAACCCTGAAATATGGCTTGGAGGGACACTCGAAAAATAAAAGTCTTGGGGTGCCAATACGCAAAATCTGAAAAAAAAAAAAAAAAAAAAAAACTATTAAAGTAAAGATGGGGTTTGGAATTTCAAGGGGGCATGGCCAACTGGGTCTCCCCTTGCCCACGAGCAAACATATCAACAATATACAATTTGCTTGTAGGTGAACATATCCCATATAATTAGAAGTTGATCAAATGCTCTAATATGTATGTAAGCTTTAAATCACAAGATAAGAGCTTATTTTCAGAGTTACCAAATGCGTCCGAAAACTTTGGTTGGCACCAATGCCACAAATACGCTGATTTTATTTAGTACCACAAGATTTACTACATTCTTAATGCGAATGATAATTTCTCAATAATATCATGGTTTTTATACGTTGCAAGAAAATGAGACATGTAAAAAAACCTAAGATTTGAAAATAACCTGACTTCCAAAGAAGACAAAAAGAGGAGTCAACTGTTTTTTTTTTTTCTTTGAAAAGTGTAGGGAAGATTTGCAGTGGGTGGGTCTTTGCAGATTTCTCTTTTGTTTCTTTGTTAGGAGGGAAGATTAGCAGTTTGAACAAGAAGGAAAAAGAAATGAGGAAAACATATTTATTGGAGAAGCTTGTATGAGCAGCAAACATGCATCCCACTCCCAAATTTTCTCCAAATTATAGGCCCTACCTCATACTTAATAATATACTAAAAGGCCCAATGTGACCATCACTTTAAATATAGCAAGAAGAAGACTGGACTAGTCTCATATCCCAAATCATGGACAGATTTAGAGGTCAATTACATGCTTAAACTCCTTATCTGATTTAGAGGTCTACATTAATTACTACAGTTATCTAATTGACCATGCCAATGAATTCTCATCATTCACCAAGAACCCAATTCCTAATTATTAGTAAAGGCACTAACATGAGTTGGTAATTGGATAAAGAATTACACAAATACTAATATATTATTATTATTATTATTATTATTATTATTATTATTATTATTAACACACTAAGATACATAGCACAATCTGCAGCATTGGTGATTATTCAGGTCATATGGGATATAAAATCCATGGACTGGAGTCTATGCATGTTTGTTTTATTTACTGGAAAATGGCATAAATAAAAGGTCTAATTATAGTTTCTGATGAACTGAAATTTGTGCTTGCTGTGCATGAGTTAAAGTAAAAGAGAAAGAGAGTGCGTTGTAAAGTGACAACGTAGCCACTTTACTTATATTTTATGAGGTAAAACTTTTGGGCCCAATAAAATAAAGTTAGGATTTTTTGTAGTGGAGGAGTCAGAATTTTCTTTCAGGAGTCAAGCGACAGTTGATTGATAACAATAAAGCTAAGTTTTTTTTAGATGGTATCAATAAAAGATATTTTTATATGTATTGATGTTTTACTTATCATTTAAAAAATGATTATTATTTCCACAAATTTATTTTAATAATATCCAAACACAAATCGTAAATTTGGATTACTTCCAAATTTTTAATACAAGTTTAATATGGTAGGACCAACTCCTATTGGAATAAAGTTTGGGGATAGTCAGATCGATGGAAAGGGACTTTACTTTTAGTGGCTATGAATATCAAGACATAGGCCCGATATGGAGACTATTCCTCTCATTTTAGCATGAGTTAGACACTTATGGTTGAACATTGTGGCTCCCCCTATGTTATTATTGTACTCCATTTTGTTTTTCCTTGGCTTATTTATCTATAAAGTGCTAATATGAGATAAAAGGGTAATTTCTTTTTTTGGGTCCATCTATTATTTGGTTGTTTAGGGCCTGTTTGGATGCACGAGAAAGTATAAGAAAATAATATTTTTTAGAATATAATCTTTCATTTTTTAAAGAAGAAAATCTTGTGCGTTTGGTAACTCAAGAAAAATCTGAAGAAAATATTCTTTTCTTTCAAAAAACTCAATATTCTCTCCTACAGCTCCCCTCTGTATAAAACTTTTTACAAGATAAAAATCTTTCAAAATGACGATTACAAAGTGGTAGAGTAAAGTAAAGACCTTGGTTCAACAAATCTATCATAATGTGTATGTTTACATATATGGAAAAGTAAAATAAAAGTAAATTTCACAGGACGATAAAGGTGGGGTAAAGTAAAGATTGGATAAAGTACATGGTGAAGTAAAGTGGGAATGAATGGTAAAGTAGTTTCTTTTTTTTTTTACTTTACTTAAACATTTTATCGTAGTTTTATATGGTAAATAAAAAGTGACTTGTTTACATGTGTGGTAAAGTAAAATAAAGATCGATGTCATATCATGATAAAAGATGAGGTAAAGTAAGGTCAGATGAAGTATGTGGTAAAGCAAAGTGAGAGAGAGAGTTATAAAGTAGTTGTTTTTTCATTTACTTTACTTTACTATACTTTACCATTGTTTTATGTGATAAAAGAAAAGTAACTTATGGTAAAAACATGAAAGTTAAACTTTACTTTACCACATTACTTTTTTTATCCTGACGTGGTAAATTACATATAAATTAAAATATTTAATTAAAAAAATTCTTATAATGTAATTTACTTTAATTATAGTACCTTCCAAACATCTCAATTTAAAATCTGTAGTATTCTTAAAAAATTGTCAAACAGTAAAAAAATTATACTATTATAATATTGCATTTTTGTATTCTATATTATTTTATTCTTACAATATTTAAATATGTAAATATTTTATTATGTAGACATCCAAACGGGCCCTTAGGAATGGAAAAGAAATCAATTTGAGTTTTGGACATTGATATGAATATTGACAAACATAACTTCTTTTTATAATATTGATAATTCATTCCATATCTAAGATAATCAATCAATGGATAGTGGACCCCAGTCACGAGCCACACAAAAATTTCTTTGTATGATGGAAAAGGGGGAATTTTTTTTGAAGAGTCATGCAATGAGAATCCAAAAATGAGAAGAGATGACCAAATCGGGAACAGAGATACTTTTGGAGGAAAGAGGGGATCAATGAAAAGTACAGTTTTATAGATTTGAGTGTAATCTCTCCTTAAATCATGGAAGATTGGTTGCCTATTTTTGAGTAAATTTTAAATCATGGAAGATTGGTTGCCTCTTTTATTTTTTTGATGGGGGGGGGGGGGGGGGGGGGGGGCTGGTGTTTTTGTAGCTTGAATTTTATTGGTGTTTTCGTAGCTTGAATTTTACTTTTCCACTCATTCTAACAAATAAACATGCGTGAAGTAAAATTCTTGCAAGTGAAATTTACTTTACGATAGGTTTTACTTCACCAAATTCAAAACAAACATTGCTAAAGTTTTAGGTTTTTTTCTTAATCTTCTTATTTCTTAATTGGTCCTGTGTAATTTGGGTGCTTAGAGCCTCTTTACATCCTTCCCGTCCAAACCCCGTTCATTTATTATGTTTAAAATATTGATGGAGAAACCAATACCTAATTAGTTGAACAAAGCCATGATATAAAAATGACAATTTAAGCCCTTTTATTTGCAAAGGCAGCCCTAGAAAACACCAGACTTAGATTTTCTCTAGGAGAAAAAACCCGTCCTAGTAAGACCCACCAGTATGCATGACGATCATGAAAGTTTGTTGGATATAAAGATCTATATAAAACCCAGCGATATACAAAATTTAGACTCCATGATATCATCCTATCCTTTCATCCACGACTTTTAAGGGTTTTTGGGCTAGTTTGGAAATTTATTAACATAGTAAAAGTCAAGTAAAGCCAAGACATCACATTAAAAGCACTTTAATTCAAAACTCTCCCCATCTTTTCCAAAAAATGGAAAAAAGCAAATACCTTTATCCACTAAAAAAAATAAATCCACTTCCCCGTACAAAAAGTCAAAAAATATTATATAACAAACAACTAATAACAAAATACCATTATAACCCACTTATATTTTTATTCTTTATTCAAAGTCAAGTTTACTTCACTCGAATCTATTAGTAGAGTTGTGAAAATGATGCCCTAAAAGGCATCATTTTCTTACGTGTGCTAAATTTGTACTTTTGACTCTTCAAGATAGGGTAGTTTGTGTAAAAATGGTCAACTGACTTAAGGTAGGCCCCATATATATATATAAATAAGAGGGACGGTAAAATGAGCGTTATTAAAGTAAGGTTTTTTTTTTAATTACATTTTAAAAATAAAATATCATCATAACCCACTTATATTTTATTCTTCATTCAAAATCAATTTTACTTCACTTGAATCTATTAGTTGAGTTGCGAAAATGGCCCTAAAAGGCTTCATTTTCTTACATGTGCTAAATTTGTACTTTCGACTATTCAAGATAGGGCAGTGCGTGTCAAAACGGTCAATTGACTCAAGGTAGGCCCCTAGGCCCCACACACACACATATATATATGTGAGTAAGGCTCTCATAAGCTCAAGTTTAGGATATAATTTCGTAAGCTCATGCTTGTGGGCTCCACATTTGGTCCATCCAAATGGACCAAACAAATGACCCTCCTTAATTGCACATATCCACCAACTTTCGGTCATATCCGAATTTATTGGATCGTTGGATCGACTATGTATCGATTCAAATGGACCATTGACAATTAAACTTTTGGGCCCATATGGAGATGAAAAAAATTACTGTTGTGGCTTATTTTTTTACGGAGAGAAAGATCCCAGAGAGTCATTGAAATCCCCCAATCTCCATCCCTATGTGGGCCCCACCACACACTTGAGCTTACTTTATCATAAGTTTGAGCTTAAGAGAGTTAGCCCCTATAAATACATAGCAATAGTAAAATGGGCGTTTTAAAAGTCAGAAAGTCCACTTGGACCGAATGGGGAGATCCGGGAACCCGAATTCGGTCTCCCCATTCGGTCCACATAGCACGGCTGTTTAAAAGTGGGGCGTTTTTTCTTTTTTTTTTTTGGAACTATGTTTTAAAAAAAAATTAATTTCTTTTTCCAGACATGGAATTGTGGGCAAGCTTCCCTACATCATCTGTGTGCGCGCCCTGTGGCGACACCAACAATCTTCCTAGTCCGCGGAACACCGAAACAATGAGCTCATATTCCATGCCTCGTTGGGGCCACCTCCCCCCCTTTTCAAATTGCAAAAACCACGAAAAAGGCTGCGTTTGGTTCCGTGTATTGCAATTCTCTTCTCTCTCTCTCTTCTTCTTCTTCATCTTCTTCTCTCTCTCTAAATCGACTGCGACATCAGGAACCAAATCGCATTTTCCGATACTTGGGTCATCCAAACGCGCCCAAAATCGAATATCTTTCCATCTCTATCAAAGCCCAGCACAGATAGAGCTGCTATTGTGCTGAAATTACATGTTTGCCACTGCTTCTCGGTCTCGCCATTGCAGAATCGCTTTATTGACATGGCCTTCTTCGTCAAGTTCTGCTGCGGAAAACCCACAGATCGGTAATGGAAACTCCGTCAAATGACGAGAATGCCCTCCTCTCTTTCCTCTCCATGTCTCTCTCTCTCAGCTTTTGTAGCTCTTCCTATTTTTTTTTTCCTTGTTTGCTTTCCTTCTGTTTGTGCTGGTTTTCGAAAGGGATTCGTTCTAACTTGCGCATGGGGCGTGGGTTGCTAGGTGCGCATGCCTGAGCTTCTTCAGCAATAGGGAGATGAATTCTTCTGAGTATTGGTTTTTGATTTTTTTTTCCTCTCTCTCTCTCTCTCTCTGTCTGTCTGTATTTGGGTTTTTAAGATTTGAGGGCGTGTCTCTAACTTGCGCATTGGGGTGCTTCTGCTAACGTGCGCGTGTGCCGGGGTTCTGTAGCTTTTGTTTTGTTTTGTTTTTTTTTTTTTTTGCTCTCTCTTGCTTCACAGAGGGCTTTCTTCTAACTTGCGCATAGGGTTTTGACTTTTTTATTTGAAAAATAAATAAATCTGCAATGGGCTATGAATTGGGGATTTATGGGTGTGTCTGGATTGATCCTAAATTGTATCCCTTTGAGGATTTGGCAGAATTGATGGCGCTTAAATGGGAAAACCCATTAATCTGGGAGCTGTTTTGTGAAGGTTATGGCTACTTTGGAGGACATAACTATGGTAGAACAGAGAGATTTCAGTGACCTGTCCGGCTGAATTATTCAAAGAAATTGGGAATTGGGGTACATCCAAACATGCCCGGATGTTGCAGCTATGCTATGTTGGATTGATTTTGTGAAGGAATGTGTTTGGGGGAGTGTGTGCTTGTGTGCTTTTCTTAGAATGTTTTTATTTTTTTATCTTTTTTATTTTCTGATGATTCTGCAGGAAAGAGAAAGGGAATAAGGGATGGAGGACGTTCTCTTTGAAGGAATTGCATGCTGCGACGAATAACTTCAACTATGACAATAAGCTTGGGGAAGGTGGATTTGGCAGTGTCTATTGGGGACAGCTCTGGGATGGATCACAAGTATGGAGTTTCTGTTTATTTTTTACTGTATTTTGTTCTTTTGTGTAGATGACTTGCTAGAATTATAGCTTTCTTAGAATTTCTTTTTATTTCACAATGCAAAAACTTGGGGATAAGTTGTTTATGTTTGTAAGACAACTGTATTGAATTCTATCATTAACAATTCATATGTATATGAATACATTACACGCACATATATTGTTTAAAATTACTGTAGTTCTTTATGGTTTCCCCTTTGTCTGAATGTGGATGAACTTTGCGAGTCAAAGAGACAATGTCTGGCAAAAGACTAGTTCTACATGATGGTTCGAGAAATGAGACAACAAATGCCAATCTATTGATAGCTCAGTTGGTGAGGCACCTTCCTTCCACAAAAACAACTAGGGATCAATTCCTGACTGTAGCACTTATGTTGAGGGACCTAAGTGGGTGAGTGTGTGTGTGTTATGGGTGGGGTGGTGGTCAGGGGCGGACCCATGTGTATCTCCGCCTCAGGTCAGATCTAGAAATCACAAAGAATTAAATTTGGGGTTGGGCCATGCCCCACGAAAGCTAAAGCAATCGCCCCACGTCGACCATTTTCTTCTCTTCTTTGGTGGAAGGGAAAAAAAAACAACTTTTTTCTTTCCATCTCTACGGGAGAGTAAGACCACGCAGCTTGTTTCCATTCTATGACTGAAGAAGGAAGATGAATACTCTTGTCTGCTCTTCTATGCCTTTATGCGATCTTGACCTTTTTTTCATAGATGATGTCTCTTTTTGTTATTGGTTTTGTCATCTGCTCTTTTTTTGGGTTCTCTAGTTTCTTAAGAAATTGAAAAGGCTTATTTATGAGTTTGGTGTTGATAGTAGGGTTCCTTATAAAAAGAAAAATTTGTTTAAAGCTACGTCTTTAACCTATGCTATTGATTTTATCTTTAAATTAGATATGGAGAAATATAGATCAACTGCTAATCTATTTAAATGCAATATTTTTTCTCCTTTTCTATTGTTAATGTGAAAAAAAAAATCTAGCAAAAGAATGATTGATGTTTTCAATTGACCATTGTCTGCCCCACCCAAATGAAAATCCTGGGTCCACCACTGGTGGTGGTGGTACTTGCCTTCCCAAAAAGAAAGAAAAAAATCAATGTGGCGATAGGGGCCTAGTTATTAGGGACCCACTATTTCTTTTGCTTCCCTTTTGAACATGATAGGAGGACAATGCATAGTTGATGGACCTGGTGGTTAGTGGTTCTGGAAATTTGGTGGATTTATTTGTTGTTTAGGGAGCTGTTTGGGTTTAACTGTCTTTCTGTAGGATGGGCTACCTACTATATTCCATCAAGTTTGATGCATCCATTAGTAATGCCGGATAAATTTAACTCAATCAAAGCTAAGAGTTTCGAGTGAAGCTTAGCTTTTGGCGGGTTTAGAAGTGTTTAGAATTTAGATTGTACGTGCCTTCGTTCCCTGAGAGCTTGATAATTGAAGGTGATTTGTTTAATGTAGTTTCTTGGAGTACAGGTGTTGTTGGGGATCCTTGGAAGCTTCATTATTTTATCAATGGAATCAAGCACTTGTCTATATCTTTGAAGGTAGAATTCCGGCATGTTCTCCTACCAACTAATGAGGTAGCCATAGCCAATAAGGTCGGCCAAGGAAGGTCATATTTTGGGGATGTCAATGGTTTTCTTCATTGTAGTTTTTTAGGATTTTGGTTATGTTCGGTCTAATGCACTTGTACCCTTGGTTTGTTCTTTTGTGTGTCATTCTCTTTCTTTAATTAGATTTTCCAATTACAAATTAAAAAAAATATTGTGAAGCTCATGATTCTTGATGCCATTGATTTCAATCCCTAAATTTTCTCTTCCTCTCCGGGCTCCTGCAACTTCTGGCAGTAAAGGGCAAGCGGCCCGCAGACCCCCCCCCCCCCCCCACGCACGCACACACACACACACTCAGTTGGATGTTATGTCTTTGTGTTTGAAGCATGAATCCTTTTAGGTTCCCATTTAGACTTTATTAAATCTGCCTTGTGAAGGGTACGGAACAGGTCGGGTTTCATGGTGGTTACTATTTTCGTTTTGAAATGTTAAAAACTAAAAACTATCATTTACTTCTATGTGAGCAAAGGGAGAATGGAACCCTTGATCAAATGTTACTGCAATTGCTTGCTTGATGACAAATTTGTGTATTGTATTTTTGGGAAAACACATCTAAATTAATTACAAATGTGGTGGGCCAACCGAAACCTAGACCCCCCTCAAAATCGACCTTGGTCTGAGTCCACAAAATCATACTTGCCTGAATACCTTTCTGAACTCCAGAAACCACTGTCAAACCTGCCCCTGATAGGCAGGTTGGTTTGGGTCCCTCATATAACCCGATCCATTGCTATTCTAAGGTCCATTATGTCATAAAGTGCTATTCATTTTCTTGCTTCTCAACATTTGAAAAGATTTTAAATAGTAGTACGTTCTTTGATTTAGAAAATTTTAAAGACAATACCTTTCTATGAAAAAAAAATCAAGTTTCTTGCACTGTGTTAAACTGTTCTACTAACTAATATAATATTAAATATGAAACGTCAGTTTATGGATAGGTTACCTTCTGAATTTCTGAAAGTGCAAAGTTTTATCCCTGTTCACCACATTCATGTCTGAATTTGTTTTTGTATCTTGGCATCAGAGCTTAGTTCCAAGTATTTGACATTGAGTTGAAATTTTGTTCCAATTTCAACACCGTAAAGTTAATCAGATCCAGGTATAGACAAGATTTGTCCCAAATCTGATCTGATTAAAGACGGGCTAGCTAGTTATATCTTTTTTCTCTTTTCATGTTTTTCCCCTTCCAACTCCTCTTGGATTGGAGGTGGCAATCTGTTGGGTTGGGTGAAGACCATTAGATAGTGGCTGAAAGTTCAGTCTGAACTCCACCCGTCTATTAAATGGGTTGGCTTTCCCTACAAGCAAATAATTGGGTCAATCCAACCTGATTAGTCAAAAAAGAAAAAAGAAAAAAATGCTGTTGATTTTTTTTTTTTAAATTGCAAGAATTTAGAAAAGTGATGCAGATTGCAGACAAGGTGGTGATGTAAACCTTTTCACCATATCAGTTCCCTAAACATAGGTTGAGAAAATCCTATCAAAGGGACATGACAATGGATGGAAATTGGAAAATCAATATGGAAGAGCGTTGCTTGCATTTTTAGTATTCTGCAAGTGCAGAAATCTTAAATTTCACTACTGTTAGATTATGCCCCCTTCCAGAAAACAGATTCCCCTCTTTCACAAGCAGTTTCCAGACATACTTGACATTAATTGAACTATTTTCGGAGATAACTGACCCTGAACTATCTAAAATACTTAAAAGTTAAAAAAAAAAAAAAAGAAAGAAAGAAAGAAAGGGAATGGACGCTGCTAGGCCCAAGCGAACTGCCCAGGCTGTTCGTTTTGGGCCTGTAGGCCCCCTTTTTTGCTGGTCTGGGCTAGTTGGGCCTGCACTTGGGTCTAGGTCCTTTGTTCTTGATCAAATTTCACCATGAATTTCACAGTATGGGCCAGGATGCAATCCACTTGATCGTCCTTGCTACCCCAATCATTCTCCCTCGCTTGAGAGGAGCTTGACTTGGAGTCGTCTTCCAGTTGATCTTCATGATACAGGTAGAGAGGCCTTTGACATTGAAGACATTGGAAATGTTCATGCAAGACTAAAGATTAATGTGGTCGGCATCGTGGTCGATCTTCTTTAGCACTGTTCACGACCCAATCTTCTTTTGCTTCAACTTATGATACATTCACACCAGGAATCTTTCTTTCTTTCTTCAACTTAGCACAAACCAGTTCTCCCTCATCCTCTTGCTCTTCTGGGCTCATACTATAGGTGACCTGATTAGAAAGGGTTACTCCGAGAATTAAGTTAATGCAATGTTGATTATCTCACATAGGAGGTAAACCCGCAAAAAGTTCTTTGGTAAACATATTCAAATGTTCATGCATCATAGGTGTGAGTGCCCTCGGTATATCCCCATTTACTTTTTTCCTGATCTACACATAAATTAAATTGTTCTCTTTGACTTCAAAAAACTCGACCCTTGTTAATAAGTTGACGACTCCATCTTTTGTAGTTGGTATGGACAACATCCATTCACCCATGAGTTTGAGCACAATTTTGTTTTTGTCTTTCTAGAAAGTGTATGTATTTTGGTACCCATCGTGAATGGTTTTTCTGTCAAATTGCCGTTGCTGTCTGCTGACTCAATAGTATGTGGCATACATCCATTTTGGGGACCACATAACACCACACATTATAAAAATGTGTTGCTAATTGGGAAGGAAACCAAACATCAGTGGTGAATGATTACCCCATTGCCTTTCTTGACCCATGAAAGGCGATAATGGGTAGGATGCTTTTCAATGGAGAGATGGAGTTTGTTGGGGGCTTCCTCGGACATGACATTATTGCAACTGCCTCTGTCGCTATTTCATGTTATACACGAATAGTTGTATATGTGATGGCAGGCCCTAGGGTTAAGGCTGGTGTGAAAAAAAGTGCCGAAGGATGATAATGGTCTTTGCAGAGACGATATGAGGACGCACCTCTGGGAAGATAAAATCCATTACAGTATTATTCCAATAATCAAAAGTCTGAGATCTAAGTCTATTCCAATGCATATAAATAGGAAAAGAAAACTTTAGGGCTTAGAAACCTAATCAAACTAGGGAACTAAGCAAATTAGAAACCTATCCTAATTATACTCTTTAAATAAAATTAGAAATCTAATAACAAGTAATTAGGGAAAGAAAAAATAATTCCTAAAACTATTTTTGGTGATTCCACAAGTGGGCTCATCCATTCTGCATCAATATTCTCAGTGTATCTGTGTTGTACCGATACAACACTCGTATTGGTACTCGATGGTGCGCTAATACTGCTAGGGTTTAACATATCTTGCTTACAAGTTCATTCCTTTATATGGCTCTTTTATTTTGTTACTTTTCAGCTTAAACAATGTTAGAAAGGAATGCAAATAATGATAATTTCATTAATTTAGAAATGTTCTAAAGAAAAAAATTAGGATAGCAGTATTTGTATCTGTGTCTTAGATTACCAAAAGTGCAAAGAAGTATCCCTAATCCCTGTATCCGTGTTCATATCCAGATCCAGATCTATGCATCATAGACTACCACACACCTTCTCTTTTTTTCTTTCTTTGGTGCAAATAGGTTTTCTGAAATGATTAATGTTTCCGCTCCATCACCAACTACCTCTTTGTCATGACATCCACCAAAGTCATCATAAATTTGGATCTTCCTCGTCCAACTCCTCTTTGTCATGATCGGGATCCACTTTGGTTTTCACATGCTCCACCAAATTATTGTATTGCTTGTGGCATTTCAAAGATATAGGGTTTGGGGATACTTTATAAATTGGACTGCATCCTTAGTACTTGCTGGCCTTACCTTTATGACAAGCACCAGTGGAAACAAAGTTATATGCATCTTCAAGTCTTTGGTTCCACCTGATTTGTGTTATTAACCTAACGCGAGCAAACCAAATTGTCTCTGTTGGTTCTGCAACCTTTTTTTTTTCTTGGGCTATCAGATAACACAAAAAGGGTTATCGTGGCATGTGTTATGATCCCAAGGTTAATTATCTTCGTATTTCGAGGTATGCTATCTTTCTAGAGCATATCCCCTTCTATTCTCTACCTAACGTGAACAAACCAAATTGTCTGTGTCGGTTTTGCAACCTTTTTTTTTTTCTTGGGCTATGAGATAACACAAGGGTTATTGAGTCCAATGGTATGATCCCAAGGTCAATTGTCTCTGTATTTCATGGGATGTTACCTTTCTAGAGCATATCCCCTTCTATTCTCTACCAAAATCTTCTGTCTCCCTTAAACAACCTTCTCTTGTTCCAGTTGATTTGTTCCTTGATCTATTTTCATCTGTTGCCCTTTCATCTTCTACAATACCATTGCAAGTTTGTAGCTTATGGGCTAAGGTTTAAATTCCTGAAAGTCAGTAGCCTCCTTGACCCTTCTGCTTTGGGCATAGGTAATTCTCTCTCTCTCTCTCTCTCTCTCTCTCTCTCATGGTAACATAATTTTATCAGAAGCAAACTAGCATAAGAGACATATACCAAGAACCCTCCCTAAAAAAAAAAACACCCAAGACATATGGCCACTCATGAGAGGAGAAAGTCTCAATAATCAAAATTTGTTTCTCTCTCTCTCTCTAATGGTAACACAATTTTATTAGAAGCAAACTAGCATAAGAGATATCTACCAAGAACCCTCCCTAAAAAAAAAAAACAACCAAGACATATGGCCACTCATGAGAGGAGAAAGTCTCAATAATCAAAATTTGTTTCCCCACACCACCCTTAGCAAGACCATCGTCCATCAGTCACGTCATTAGTTGACCGCTTTACAAGAGAAAAGGTGATGCCCAACTTGGAGGACAACTTTAGAACCTCCTCCGCTATATCCGCCAAGCGCCAAGGAGGCTATGAAGAACTTGAAGCCCATCTAGTAACACAAAAAGAGTCACCCTCCACAGTTAGGTTATGCACATCCAGCCTTATGACTTCACGAAGCCCCGTCTGAAGTGCAATCAACTCAACTTCATTCACTGAGCAGAAACTAGAATGGCCAGAGAAAGACAGATAAAAGATGGACACCAACACTATCTCTGAAAATTCCCCCAATGCATGATTGACCTGGATTGCCCAAGGCACTACCATCAAAATTGAGCTTAAGGTAATCCACATGGAGGAGGAGACCAAGAAGGCAAGACATGAACTCTTGGAGGGGATGAAAATGCAATCTTACTCCAACATCTCAACCATAGTTACCTGATTCGCAATTTGATCGGTTTGAATTAGAGCTCGCAATTCGCAGTTCGAAGCTTAAATCTGAAAATTCGATGGGGGTAGGTATACTTAATTCGTGTTTTGATTCGATTGACTCGCAATTCGAGTTTGATGAGTTCGATGTTGTGTACTAATTCAAAAGTCCAATTCAATATAATATCTATACAGATGTGTATATATAGAGGAGTGCTACGAAATGCTCGGGTCAGGTCTTTTTAAAGAAAAATGCCCCATCTCATCAATGAATGAGAACAATGGGTATTATTCTCCTGTCTAGATCTCTAGGAAGGAAATTTAAGACTTTCAATCCCTTACTTTCTCTTTTGAAAATGATGCTCCATTCCTACTTTTTCTCCTTTAAAGGAATAATTCAATAATAAAAACTCCAACTATACTTTCATACTTCCCTCTCCCTCCTGTAACCAATTTTTAGAGAACCCCATTTTCAAAGTTGGCAATCTAGAGAATACATTAGTGGGGACCACCTATGGAAAAATCTAATCCATTAAAATTAATGGCCTCGTCTTTTATTAGCCTTAAAAATTCCCTGGTGTGCCCTCTCATTCAATTCAAAGAGAAAAAGAAAGAAGTTGGATACATAAATCATGGTGGGACCAGTTGTTTGCTCGTATAACTCATACAGAGTTTGGCTAAAAACTTTCTAGCATCTTCTTTTTGAGAGAGAAAAAGTAGGAGAAGGTAATAAATGATTTCCTTTAAAGAAAGATAAAAAGTCTCCACCTAGACATTATTTCATTGGTTGTTACACGGGCAAAAATGTCCCTTTTTGAAGGGGGTGTTGTTTTGTAGAATTTCCCCCTTTTTGAAGGGGGAGAAAGCTCTCCCGAGCACCGGTGCTCATGATAAGGTGAGCATTGTGCCTAAATACCTAGTGGGGCCCACCTTATGATCCATCCAAGTAACCCCCCCGATCATGGTTTTGGCACCCATTTGAATGGATTGGACCGTTGCATCAATTGTGTACTCATTTGGATGATGAAACTTGTCAGCCGTTGCTCAAGTGGTTAGGATTAGGGGTGTCAAAGGGCCTGGCCTGGCCTAGGGTTGTCTTTACCCTACCCTCAATATATTTAGGGCCGGCCCGACACTACCTAGGCCCTTACCCTACCCTCAAGGGTCAGGGTAGGGCTTAGGGCCTCAAAACAAGAAAACCATTATTTTTTTCACACTGTTATCAAGTATCGAGTGTCGTCAAAGCGTTATTTTGTATAACCTCTGTCTCTGTTACAAAGGGATCACTAGGAAAACGTTTGGAGAATAGAAGTTATCTCTAAAAACTTTCTCGTATTAGACAAAATCATACATGCTTTGGTGACTTAGGTTCTAGATGTAAAGTTTTTTTTTTGGTCAAAGAAGGAAAATGGTTAAAAAGTTTGTTCTATCTCACACCTTTCACAAACTCTTCTATGTACCGAATCATTCCAGCAGAGTCTTATCTTTAAGAGATTTAAACCATTTACATTCCCCTACCTTTATTACTTTCAATTTAACACTTATATGAGTATTAAGTGTTGTTGGATTTCACTCACAAAAATAAATGCACTTAAAAAAATCACTATTATTTGTCTTTAAAAAAATTGAAAGTTATAATTATCTAATTAAAAGGATATTTGGATCGCCCCATATCATTGAAGTTCCATGCACATACAAACTACCTTTATGAACTCGTTCGCATCCTAAGTCACTTTAGGAAAAAGTGTATCATTATTAACAGGAGTACACCCTCTTTAACACTAGCAAGAATATATAAAATATTATACAAATAATAAAACTAGAAGAAAGGGATAGAAAGCAACCATGCAACACTTCTTGCTTATGCATTAAGTATAATACATAACTTTAATAATTAAATAGAGGAGAAATGAACCAAGTATGTGTGTGTATTGGTTTTTAGGGCATTTTGTAATGGGTATGAGGCTATCAAATTACCTTCATATGCCCATTTTATTACTGTTAAGTGACTGTTATAAGGGCATTTTAGTATATATTTACATATATAAATATCATCATCATCATCCAAGTCTTGTCCCAACTATGTTGGGTCGGCTACATGATTTTTTTTCCCATTCCAATCTATCTTGAGGCAAATCCTTAGATAAGTTACACTTCTTTATATTTACTTTACTACTTCCAACCACGTCCTCTTTGGCATACCTGACGCAGCGTGGGGAAGAGGGAGGATAGCCAATGGGCTAAACTCCAAGCCAAAAGGATATTCTTGGAAACAAATCTTTTCAAAATAAACTCTAAATCAAAATAAATAAACTTTCTAATTAATCTCATAATTATCTCTAAAATTCAGCTAATACTAAAAATAGGAAAAGTCTTGCACAATTTGAAGACTCTTTATGGGCTAAATAGGCTTAGGCCCAATGGATTGGCCGATCATGGATCTAGCCTGCATCAGTACCCCTTCCCCTTGGTGGGCCATCAACCTTCATGGCCAAAATTTTCGTTACCGGCCTACGTTGGACATGCCCAAACTATCTCAAACGGGTTTGTCTAATTTTATCTCCTATTGATGTTACTCCTAAATGCTCTCGTAAGAGCTCATTTCTAATTTTATCCTTCTTAGTTTTACCACACATCCATCTCAACATTCTCATCTTTGCTACATCCATTTTGTGCATATGTTGCTTATTGATCGGCTAACATTCTGCTCCATAGGTCATAGCTGGTCTAATCGCTGTCCGGTAAAAATTTTCCTTCAATCTTGTTGGCATTTGTCGGTTACAAAGCACTCCCGAAGCAAGTCTTCACTTCACCCATCCCATTTTAATCATATGTTCGACAACTTCATCCATCTCCCCATCTTTACTAATTATAGAGCCAAGGTAGCGGAAAGAATCACTTTGTGGTATCTCATGGTCTTCAATTCTCACAGCAGTGTCAGCCCTTTCTATATGCTCACTGAAGTTACAAACCATATATTCCGTCTTTGTACGACTTATTTTAAAGCCTTTGGATTCTAAAGCCTCCCGCCATCTCTCGAGTTTTTCATTCACTCTATCTCTTGAATCGTCTACCAACATAATATAATTTGCAAATAACATGCACCAAGGTACCTCTTCTTGAATATGAGTAGTTAACTCATCCATAATCAGTTCAAAGAGATAAGGGCTTAGGGCCGACCCTTGATGCAAACGTATGGTCACTGGGAACTCCCATATCTCTCCACTAGTAGTTTTCGCACTCCTTACTGCTCCTTCATACAGGTCTTTAATAATTTCAATATAACCTCTTGGAACATTCCTTTTATTTAAAATCCACCAAATTAAATCTCTAGGTGCCCTATCGTAGGCTTTTTCTAGATCAATGATAACCATATGCAGAGTTTTCCTCTTTGCTCGATATTTTTCCATTAATTGTCTAAGGGCCTGTTTGGATGTATGGTGAATTGAAGTATAGTGAGGTGAAGCATCAAATCAAGAGAGAATAAAATGTAAGGTGTTATGATGGTGTTTTGTTTTTAGTTGTTTGGTATGGAATCTTTTTGAGTTTTTGTATATAAAAGTGGAGGTTTTTTTTTTTTTTTTGGAGAAAGGAGGTTGCTTTTTTGACTTTTTTTGAAAAATTCGGAGGGAATTTTGAAATTGTGTACTTTTGATATGACCCCTTGTCATTTCTTGTCTGGATTCACTTTACCTTACTTTAACTAGTTAATTGCCAAACACGCCCTAAGTGAGAAGATAGCTTCCATCATTGACCTCCCTAGTATAAAACCGAATTGATTTTCAGATATCTTGGTCTTTTGTCTAAGTCCACTCTCTCCCATAGCTTCATAGTATGACTCATAAGTTTAATTTTACGATAGTTGGTACAGTTTTGTATGTCTCTCTTGTTCTTATATATAGGTACTACAACACTACTTCTCCATTCATTTGGCATTTTATTTGTCATTAATATCTTATTGAAGAGTTCAGTTAGCCAAATCTCCCCAACTTCTCCTAAGCATTTCCAAGCCTTAATCGGGATGTCATTTGGACCCGTAGCCTTTCCTTTCCTCATTTATTTTAATGCTTTCCTCACTTCCACCACTTTAATTCTATGAAAAAAAAGTATGCTTTGCTACTGAAGTATCCTCTTTTGTTCTTTTGTCTTCTAAATAGTCTTCATTTAAAATTATCCTAAAATATTCCCACCACCTTTCTTTGATATTGTTGTCGTTTACCAGAGTCTTTTGGTCATTGCTCTTATACATTTGACATGATGTAAGTCCATACTTTTTATTTCTCTTATTTTTGCAAGCTTAAAAATATCTCTTTCCTTCTCTTGTTCCTAACCTATTATATAGGTCATCATATTCTCTGCACTTTGCTTCACTTATTACTTTCTTAGCTTCTTTCTTTGCCTTCTTGTACATCTCATAGTTTTCCATAATCGTAGTACCCTATTAAACTTTGTAGCGTCTCTTCTCCCAAACAACTTTCTGAACCTCTGCACTCTACCACCAGGTTTCTTTATTATCTTGTCTCTTCCCTTTTGACTCTCCAAGCACCTCTTTAGCAACCTTCCTAATACAGTTGCCCATTTGAGTCCACATCACTGTAGTTTATCCTTCAAAATTCCATTCTCCCTCATCAATCACTTTGACCTTAAATATTGTTGCTCTTTCTCCTTTCAAATCCCTTCACCTTGTTTTAGGGCACATTTTATTTACTACCCCTTTCTTTCTACCTCTAATGCAAATATCTAAACCTACTAGCCTATGTTGCATGGTCAAACTCTCTCCTGGAATAACTTTACAATCTAATCGGTCATGTTTTCTAACTAGAAAAAAGTCTATCTAGTTCTTGCTAGTTCCACTTTTATAAGTAATTAAATGCTCCTTTCTCTTTTTAAAGCAAATGTTTGCCACAAGGTCAAATGCTAGTGCAAAGTCCAAGATAGTATCTCTTGACTCATTCTTTTCTCCAAATCCTTGTCCTCCATGCACTCTCTCATATCCTCTATTATCCTTTCCTACAAACCCATTTAAGTCCCCTCTTAGGAAAATCTTTTCACTAGTTGGAATTTCTTGTAGTAAACCATCCATCTCATCCCAAAATTGGCTCCTAACACTTTCATCTAATCCTACTTGGGGAGCATATGCACTAATGATATTAATTATGTCTTCCTCTAACAGTAGTTTAATTGCTATAATTCTATTACCCAGTCTCTTTACCCCTAAAATTTTCTCTTTCAAAATCCTTATCTACAACTATATTGACTCCATTTCTTGTGTTATTCTTTCTCGTGTAAAAAAGTTTATAAACATCAGCGAGCTCTTTAGCTTTATCCCTCTTTCACTTTGTCTCCTGTAGATAGGTTACACTAACTCTTCTTCTTTTCATTATCTTGACTAACTCCGTGCTCTTCTCTGTCAAGGTTCCTATATTCTAAATAGCAAGTTGAATCTTCCTCTTCTTCTGCCGTTGGATTAACTTCTTTAGTTGCACTTGGTCCAAAATGGTGCGGTAGCCCTTGCCCACTTTCCACTACGACCGGGCGACACTGTAATGTGTTGCTTAAAGCGAGGAATGCCCTATCATGATCTCAAAATGTTGTAATCTCAGAATTCATGTTCATTGCTTGGATTGCGACAAAATTTTACGTTGGCTGTCAACCTACCTAACGCAACCCTCCTTTACCCGGACTCGGGACCGGCAGTAAAAAAAAAAAAACCGACAGAGTTTTACATATATAAATATATATTATATAAAATAAAAATGTAGAGGGGTAGGGCCTAGGGCCGGGCTAGTCCTGTCCAAGCCCAACCCTTAAATTCCAAGGCATGCAAAAAATTATCCAAGCCCGGCCCTAGGGCTTTTCGTAAAAAACAGAACCCTTGTTTTAAGGGCTTTTTGAGGGCCGGGCCGGGCCGGCCCCCTTGTCTTGGCGCCAACTTGACAGCCTTAGTTAGGATGATGATTCCAGCATTCGTGACCAAACACAGGTAGGTGTGAAAGATCTCCACTGTCCCATCCCCATGTGTGCCCCACAAGGACAAGGAGCCCCACGTTTCTTCTTTGATTTGGTTTCCTTGTCTTATAATTTTTTATTTAAAGAATTTTATATTATAATCTTTATTTTAGAAAGGACAAATCTCCACCTTTTTTTTCCTATTCCTAAAAGGACAAGGAGATAAGTGTTTGCAGTTGCACATACATTTTACTCTTGTAGTCTTATTTCCCTTTTAAAAACGAAGTATCAAACTGTTATGAATTGGAAGATTTCAAACTTTCGAATCCCACCAAATCGAACCCGAGTTATTCAATTTGAATAGTTCGGGATTCAAAATTATGATCTCAACAAGGAGTCAATTGGAAAAGCCCCTAAACTCCGGAAGAAAGTACGCCCAGGCTGCAACAAGAAACATCAGATTATGAGCTAGAGATTGCATCAAGGAAGCATGTCCTTCTAAACATCTGGAGTTTCTTTCTCTCCCGAGAACCCAAATGGCTGCAAAAAACTACAACTTCCACATAATCTTTCCTCTAGCCTTAACCATTCCCATTCTCCAAGCATGAAACAAAGCATCAATTGAGGATGGCGGCACCCAACTACAACCAAACCAAAAATGGATAGAAGACCAAAGGAGAGCCTTACTTTCACAAGTCACGAGCAAATGACCCACTGATTTTGCATCCTTAAGGGCCAGTTTGGCAATTTACTATTAAAGTAAAAGCTATGTAAAGCATCAAATCAAGAGAGAATAAAATATTAGGGGGTTATGATCATATTTTGTCTTTAGTGGATTGGTAGGGAATCCTTTTGACTTTTTGTATAAAAAGTGAGTTTTTTTTTTTGTCATTTAGCGGTGAAAAGAGGTTGCATTTTTACTTTGTTTTTTTTGAAAAAGTAGAGGGAATTTTGAAGATGTGTACTTTTGATGTTACCCCTTGTCCGAAAAATGGAGGCTTTACATTACTTTTACTTACCTTGTAAATCACGAAATGGGCCCTAAGGCACATCGGACTACCATTCACAGTGATCAAATGTCGCTTCTGGAGGTTATCTATTGTTAGAATAGAACTGGAAAGAGCCAACCAAGCAAGAACCACCACTCTAGGAGGCGCCTTAGATTTCCAAATACTATCACGGTCTTATGAAACAGGAGCATCTCCTGCCAAAGTTGAAAAGAAAGAAGCCACAGAGAAAGGGCCTCCAATTGAACCTTTCCATATCCTTTTATCAGCCCCCACAACTGAAACAATAAAACTGTCCAAAATGATTAGAAGATCAGAAAACTGAATCATCTCATCCTCCAAAAGTTTATTCTAAAAATGGGAAACCAAGCCACATGGTCCCCAGATCTAGCAAGGTTGCTGCTTACTAAATCCAAACCATCAAGAGTACATCAAAAGAGGTTGGGATACTGAGAAGCCAAAGGAAGATCTCCTACTCAAATATCTAGCTAGAAGCGGATCCAGTCTCCCGATTGATATCCACTTCATACCCGTTTACTAATGCAACTTATGGTTTTGATTCCATCAATTTTCTCTAGGATTTCAGTCCTTTTTGGCTGCCATTTATTCTTATTCTAAACCATAATCTTACAAGGAGGCCTCTACCTCGTTTGATTGGCAAGATTCTGTGTGAAGAACTTGCCACCCTCAATAAAACTCATACATAGGATTTGGTTAGCCTACAGCGAAGAAAGATTGTGTTGGCTGCAAATAAATCTCTAGGATCAAGACCATCGGATAATACAATTGAGCAATATAAAGCCCATCTTGTTGCTAAAGGATAGAATCAATATTGTGGCATTGACTATGAGGAGACATTTGCTTCTCTTCATAAGATGATCAAATCTGAGACTGTGATTCAAGGATGGCCCCTCTATCAATTAGATGTAACTTCATCAATGAAGAATGAATTTACATGACCTCCACCCCCCCTCCCAACTGTTCATTTTTTATAGCAAGGTTGCCTCCTTCACCATGTGTTTTATGGATTGAGCAAGCTCCACGTGCTTCAGTGAAACCATTGTAGTGCTAGATACCAAGAAAGTTTGACACTGCATTGTTCTATCGTCATTCGTCACACGGGTGCTATTGTTATTGTGTGTTGATATCATGATCATTGCTGGCGATGGTCAAGTTATTAATATTGCATTAATACAGTTACAGTATCTTCATGTTCAGTTTTGATATGAAGGATCTGGGATCACTTTGTTACTTCTCGAAATCGAGATTGAGTTTTTTTTTTTTGAAAAGGAGTTCTTTTCTCCCAACAAAAGTATATACATGAGAATATCTTTTGAGTTGGTATTTTAAGTGGGAAATTACAATTAAAAAATATATATAAGTGGGAAATTAATGGAATCTCCATTTGTTGTTAAGATGCGAATCTCAGATGGGAAGCATATTATGAATCTCACTTGCCATCATCGGGTTGTTGGCAACTTGGTCTACCTCACCATGGTCCAAAATAGCACCCATTACGTAGTGTAGCGGCCGCATTATCGGCCATAGCGGTTGAGGCCGCTATGCAATTTTAAAAATAACGGCACTACGGTCTAAAACCTAGTAGAGTGAAGCAATTTTAAGTAGAAACACTATTTTTCTCCTATTTCTTCTCCTCAATAACCTTTCCTAAAGTTGTCTCTACCCTTATATGGTTCCAAATATTGGCTACTTAAAAAAATTCACATCGTTACATGCTACATATCGCCGCAACTCCTATGTATCACCCGCTACATTGCGTTTTGGCCACTAACTTGCCAGCTGCAACCACTATTTGGATCCTTGTACCTCACTATTACTAGACCTGATATTGCCTTTGCTATTCCTAACGTAAGTCAATTTGTTTCAGCTCCAGTTACAGTTCACTTGGTTACTGTATTATGCATCCTTTGTTGTCATCACGTTACCATCTCTAAATGCCTCATCCTCTCCTCCACCAGTTTACCTACACTTACTGCTTACTCTGATTCTGACTAGGCTTGTGGTATTCAGTGGTTGATGTTCTACTACTGGCTGTTGTATATCCCTTGACTCCTTTCTTGTCTCCTAAAAAGCAAGAAGCAATTACTGGTGTCTCGTTCCTCTATTGAGGATGAAATGCTGATTATTATTCCCTTGCCCAAACTGCAGAAATCATATGCCATTGCTGGCCTTTCCTGTATAGGTATATCTTTGCAATGTGACAATAAAACTGGTATCGACATTGCTCACAATGAGTCTTCATAAGTGAGCCCATCGAAATTGATTGTCACTTTGTCTACTAACATTTCTTCAATTCACTTCTATCACTCTCATGTCCGTTTCTTCACATTCTCAACTGGAAGATCTATTCACCTTTTCTCACCAGATGAGGTGTCATTAGTCACTTGCCAGTCTCTCGATGTTTCCTCATCATGAGGTTGAGGGAGGTGGAAAATGAGGAATGCTTTGTTACCATAGTCCTTAGGAGAACATTCTTTAACTTCAGAATATTGTATTGTGTAATCTTGAAGATGAGATCATTATCCTTTAGGTATGCATGATAAACATGCATATTAACTCCGTACATTCTATTTTTGTACCATTCCAATGTCGAATCACACCGGCACATGATTCCTCAAATCTTCTTTGTTCTTTATTAACTCACACATTGGAGGTGTAGTTTGTTGGCGAAGCTCTATAGGGTTGTCTTTAAAATTCAGCTTCCTTTCAATTGAAGCTGTGCCCATAATGAACTCCTTTGAGTAGAAGAAGGCTTCTTTTAGTGGCTGTTGGCTTGAGTTTTTGTCGCCTGCTGGATGGTGAAGAAGACTTCCACCTGTTTAATTGAAGACAGCATTATTTCCTCCTTTTTTGGCTGTGAGTTTCTAAATTTATTTCTATTTCCTGGATAGATTGTGGGATGCTATCATGCTCTGTTGAGCTGCTTTTGGAGGGTTTTGTTTGTTCATTTTTCAGATTGATTTGGCCTTGTATAGCAATTTTATATTAATTGGTTACTTGAGCCTTGGTTGATAATCAATTACACTTACATTTTAAAGGAATCAGAGCAAACCCTTGCTATCCAAATCCAACCTGAACTGGGAACTTAGTTATCTATCCATAGACATTTTTTTATACTTATTACTTCCTTTCATATTTGCCTTATTTAATCTCAATATATCCGTTAGGAATGCATCTTTGTGCATTGTCTACCAAATTAACTACGTCAGTATCTCATCGTAAGCCCTATTTAGATCAATAAAATTCATTTGTATGCTTTTGTCTCTTTGATCTTTTCTATTGGCTGTCTCAATGAGAACTACTTCTGCTGTGGATCTAGTTGTACAAACCAAAATGGTATTAATGTACAACATTCTAGTCTTATATGCTACTCTTTTTTTTATTATTATTGGTAATCATACACTGCTTTATCTCCCTCTCCCAAAGTTCTGTTTCATTGCTTCTAAGTTTGATAATTCCCGAAAGGGTCTGTGGTACTCTTTCTCCATTCAGGCTATGATATTCCAATATCTTGGTTAACCTTGGTTATGAGATAACTTGGTTAACCTTCTCCAATATCTCATCTCAAATCCCATATTTATCAGTATATGATATTTCCATTGATGGCCTCTTTTTCTTTTTATTTGCTAAAGCCACCTCTACTTCTATTTCGGATATTTTGTTGATCATCCCTTGATTTACTTCAAATTCATAATCTATGCAAAGTAAATAGCAAGTGAGAAATTTAGAGAAAAAAGATCCACTATTGCACTTCTTTTTTTATTTTAAATATTAACTAATTTTATTGAAAGGAGCTAATTAGTACAAGAGTGGTATACTGAGAAACTATCAGCACCCAAAGAAAATAAAAACATTCAAGGGTCAAAAGATCAATAAATCCTACACCAATGGAGGAATACTTTCTTCATTGATGATAACCAGATTTTGATGAGAAACTCCTGCTTTAGCTACTTGATCCACATAGGAGTTTGCGCTTCTTTTCACATGCACGAAGGAAGCCTCCGATGTTTTTCTTATGTTCATCACTTGCTCCACCACGTTTGCCATTATCCAAGACACCTTCCAATCTTCCATTCACATCGCTTCCACCTCCGCTTTGTTAACCAAGAAAAGGCCCATTGGGCAAGAAAAAGGTCAGGATGATTCCACCCATGCTATCTCGAATCACCCCTCCCATTCTTGCCAATCCCAGATTACCAATTTCACTACTACTGTCATGTGAGAGAAATAGACTGGAAGCAATTGTGAGAGAGAATGCTTGCTGTCTTCCCCCTTTGGGTCGACTGTGTTCATATATATAAGGGTTCAAATCCCTGATTACAATCAATTAAGAATCTCAGATCCTAAACTATAGCAACAAATTAAGTATATCCTTTGACTAAGTACAATACAATAAATGGGTACAATAGATGGGCCTAAATGGATGGGCCTGGATTGACATGTCAAAGTTGGGCCTGCATATTCTTGAAGGTGGCAGCTGCCATCTAGGAAGGCAATGAGGCTTATGCATAGATGAAAACGCAACCTCATACCATCATCTCAAAATGCTAGATATAGAGATGTCGTAAAATAGAGGAGTTCAGAGGCCCAGAGAGCAATGCTCCTCTTTTAACAAGGAGTCCATCAATGAAGAGGTACGCTCAAAACATCTTGAGTTCCTTTCTTTCCATAGTACTTGAATAATGGCTAAGAACGAATGCTTCCACATAACTCTTCCCCTCAATGAACCCATAAGAAGGCTCCAAGTCTCAAACATAATGCTCAGTCTGGTAGGCATTAGCCAACTGCAATCAAACCATGTCAAGATGGAGCTCCATAGCTTTTGAGCAGCCTTGCTATTAAGCAACAAGTGGTTGACTGTTTCTGCTTCAGCTAACCACATGAGGCAACCATTCACCAAAATCTTCTTCTTTTCCTGAAGGTTATTGATGGTAAGGATTCTACCAAGGATTACAGTCCAACCAAATGCTATTACTCTTGAAGGAGCCTTTAGAGTCCAAATATGAGCGGCCTTTGAATAGGCTGAGGCGGCACTTGAGATCACCTTGGAAAAAGGTGTGACCAAGAAATCTCCATTCATGGTCCCAGTCCATATTCATCTATCCATATGACCTTTTTGAATATAGACCTCAAAATCATTCTGTTTTCACTTCCGTCAAGTTCCTCCTGAAAACTGGGCCCCACACCACTTTATTTCCTGTGCTCATCATATAGTTACGCACTGTAGCGAAGAGATTGCTAGCACAAGGGAATAAGTTAGGGAACTAAAACACCAAAGGCGGCCCAAGAGTCTAACTAGAAGGGGATGCTGCCCCTGCCCTCATTGGGTATATAATATTGCTTATAGACAAATCCTTGTTGAACAAACAACCTTTTCTGAAAGTAGAATATCGAGCTTTAGGATTTGAGAAATTCCATCCATTCTTGTGTACATCATACTTTGGTGCAATGATCTGTTTTCATAATCCTTCGGTACCGTCACCAATCCTCAAAGCCATTTCATATGTTGTAGACATCTAAAGCCCAATCCACCCTTTTTCTTAGACTTGCACACTAAAGACCAATTTGCTGGATGATGCTTTTTGTTGGTTGCTTTGCCTTGCCAAAGGTAGTCTCTCAGTAATTTTCACTTCATCTCAACATGGTCATAGCCTCATAGGACAGTTAAAAATAGACATGAAATCTATTGGAAGGTTCAAGCTGATTTTATTACAGTGATTCTACCTTCCATAAAAGTTGAATTCTAGGGCTACATTGTGACTGAATGATTTGAGATGAATTCTCTTAGGTGATTTCATTAAGAATAACCAATGGCTATTTAGAAGGGCACAATCTATGATATCTACTCAAATAGGAAACTTAATCAGCAAACCCAATCCTTATCTCATCACAACTCTATCCTAAATAACTCCCAAAAACTACAGATAAACCCAATGATCCAAATTACAAATAAGCCCGATTTTTTTCAATAATCTTAAGACCCCCCTGCAGCTGAACTGAACACCATATTCCGCTTCCTTTTGGAACTGGTTTAGTGAGGAACTCGTCCAGCTTGACTTTCAACACTTGTGGATGGATCTTCGATCTGTCTTGCGACTTGACTGATGAAGGAGATGAAAACTTCATGTGTTCCACAAACTACACACTCAGCAACACTGCTGATTAATTTGACCCGTGGTTGGGGCTTGAATCCTACACGACATTCTCACATGAACTAGAAATGAACACTCATCCATAACGATTACCTGGATTTACACTACCAAGTAATTGTTGAGTCTTCATAAAGTTTTTCGCCCAAGTTGAATAATCTCATAAACTTAACTTCTAAGTTCTATGAGTTGAATAATCTCATAAACTTAACTTTTATGATGATAAGAAAGACTTGATATTGCAGATTTGAGGTCCTGAATAATCTTCCGCCATATCACTTAATCACTCTAATTTGTTCACAATAAATATAATCCCTTTTTCTCGGTTGATATCTTGCCACAACTTCCGTTATGCTTTATTGGTTGTCTCCATTTATCTGTAGGTCCATCTCTGTTGCTTCCCTCTCTTTTTGAGTCTGTCAAAGTCAGTGGCTTACTAGATCACATCTTTTGCTACATCTAGAATCATATGGATCGTGCGACTTGACGAACAAGGCAAGTACGAGGGGCTTGACGAATATGTGAATCTGACTATCTTGATGTTTTGATCTCCTCTTCACGAGTGTGCAGGTGAAAATTGATTAAAGTTTGGGGTCCGAATTGATGAATGGAGACTTAGTGAATGTGCTTGACACCATTGTTGAATGCAGACTCCTCCTTGATGGGCTTTTGGTTGGGTTGACCTGGAATGAACTCAATCTAACCCAAAAAACTATGGAGTGTGGATAGGTCGGGCTGAATTGGGCCTAAACAAAATTGGCTCTCCCTCCCTCTCTCTCTCTCTCTCTCTCTCTCTCTCTCTCCTTTTTTTTAGGTTCTACAATTTAGCCTCGATCATGAATGGACCCAACACTAGGCCTAACCCAGCTTGAGTGACCACATGTAAGTCTCATTAGGATGATGCTTCAGTGCACCATATCCATACCTTTATAAAGATGCCATAGTAAAGACAAGAATGAAGCTTCCTCCTTGGTTCATAAGATCTGAAGTGATGAACCTTGTTGTAGCTTGATGGAGGACCTGTAGTGGCCTACTTCAGCATCGACAATTGTACACAATAGGCCTTTAGCTCTGCTCATGAGATTGACTGAATATTGGAGGTGCGAATTGGATTTGACCGCACAATCAAGTCAAGACTCAAGGCTATCAAAGAAATTGTTGATGTGGACGACATGATGAAGTTGACTAGGAATTGATCCCTAGTATGATAACTTCCCTCTTGATACGGCTTTTGTAAGGAAATCTACTAATTGTTCATCTGTGTGAACACTGTTCACTTTGGTTTCTTTGGTTTCAATCTTTTCTCTAACAAAATGAACGTCAATTTCAAAATGTTTTGTACTTTCATGGAGAATTGAATTTTCAATTATTTGTTATGCTGAAGTCATCATCATCAAAGCCTTGTCCCAACTATGTTGGGGTCGGCTACACTAATCGTGTTTCTCCATTTCAATCTATCTTGAGTCAAATCCTCAGATAAGCTATACTTCTTCATATATATTTTTACTACTTCCATCCACGTCCTCTTAGGCCTACCCCTTCAGCAACCTTCATGGCCAAATTTTTCCTTACCAGTGTCGTTCCCAGCCTACGTTGGACATGCCCAAACCATCTCAAACGAGTTTTTCTAATTTTATCTCCTATTGTTGCTATCCCTAAATGCTCAATCCTCATTTCTAATTCTATCATTCCTAGTTTTACCACACATCCACCTCAACATTCTCATCTCTACTACATCCATTTTGTGCATATGATGCTTCTTGATTGGCCAACATTCTGCTCCATAGATCATAGCTGGTCTAATCGTTGTCCTGTAAAATTTTTCGTTCAATCTTGTTTGCATTCGTCGGTCACAGCATTCACCCATCCCGCTTTAATCCTATGTTCGACGTCTTCATCAATGCCCCCATCCTTACTAATTATAGAGCCAAGGTAGTGGAAAGAATCACTTTGTGGTATCTCATGGTCTTCAATTCTCACAATAGTTTCAGCCCTTTCTATATACCCGCTGAAGTTACAAACCATATATTCCGTCTTTGTACAGCTTATTTCAAAGCTTTTGGATTCTAAAGTCTATTGCCTTCTCTCAAGATTTGCATTCACACCATCTCTTGATTCATCTACTAACATAATATCATCTACAAATAACATGCACCAAGGTACATCTTCTTGAATATGAGCAGTTACTCATCCATAATCAGTGCAAAGAGATAAGGGCTTAGGGCTGACCTCTAATGCAAATGTATGGTCACTAGGAACTCCCCTATCTCTCCACAAGTAGTTCTCGCACGCCTTACTACTCCTTCATACATGTCTTTAGTAATTTCAATATAGCCTTTTGGAACATTCCTTTCATTTAAAACCCACCAAATTAAATCTCTAGGTTCCTTGTCGTAGGCTTTTCTAGATCGATGAAGACCATCTGTTGTGTTGAAGTAGTATAAGAATATAATGCCATAGGACCTTTATATATGAAACCCAAGTCATATGGCAAAATCTGTAACCATAATAATTCACAAGTTCAAAGCTCCATTGCAGTATACTCGACTTCAGAGTTGGATTTAGATACCATTGGCTGTGTTTTTGCTATGTTGGGTTACTAGTTTAGGAGTGATACATCCACTTGAGGATGCAAGGATCGATCCCTGGTTATGTGTGTGAGACTAGAGGTGCCAACACCAGTCAACGGGTTGGATTTATGACTCACGGTTGTGATTACATGATCTATGATTGCATTGTCTCTCCAAGCTTTGAAGAAGATCGTTAAGTCGCAGTAACAGATATTGATGGGATCCCCTTCATTTGCTGAATGTACGTCAACGGCATGGCAGCAACCTGCTGCCTTTCTTTTCTCATTCTTTGTTCTGCAGCCAGCTATGAATTACCCTCTCCCTTCTCTGACAGCAGTTTTGGTCCAGTGACGTGTTTCTTTTACTGCGCTGACACTTATAGAGCCTTCTTCTTGATGCAGTCTCTCTCCTATTTGTTCTTTACCAAACAGAGATCTGCCCTTTTCCTACGTCTCTCATCATCATCAAAGTTTTTCCTAACTATGTTGAGGTCGCTTACATGAATTCTATTTCTTCATTTTGATCTATCATAAGCCAAATCCTCAGATAAGTTACACTTCTTCAAGTTTATTTTTACTACCATCCACATCCTCTTTAGCCTACCCTTTCGCCTTGGTGGGCCATCAACCTGCATAGAAATTTTTTTCCTCATCAGCTTTGTTACTGGCCTTTATTGGACATTGCCCAAACCATCTCAAATATGGTTTTTTTTTTTTTTATGCAACCCCTAAATGCTCCCGAAAGCGCTCATTTCTTATTCTACCATTCCTAGTTTTACCACACATCCACCTCCAAATTCTCATCTCTGCTACACTCATTTTGTACAAGTGTTGCTTTTTCATTGGCCAATTTTTTACTTCATATGTCAAAGCTGATCTAGTTGTTGTTTTGTAAAATTTTCTCTTCAATCATGTTGGTATATGCCAATCACAAAGCACTCCAGAAGTAAGTCTCCACTCTAACCATCCCACTCTCATTTTATGTTCAAGATGTTCCTCAATCTCTGCATCCTTACTAATTTTTGAGCCAAGGTATTGGAATGTTCTCTTTATGGTATCTCTTGAACTTCAATTCTCATAGTAGTTTCCACTAAAATTGTAATCCATATATTCTATCTTTGTACGACTTATTTTAAAGTCCTTAGATGCTAAGGCCTCCCATCGTCTCTCACATTTAGGTCATCTCTCGATTCATCCACCAACACTATATCATCTGTAAACAACATACACCAAGGCACATCCTCTTGAATATTAACAGTTAACTCCAAAGAGATAAGAGCTTAAGGCTGATCCTTGATGCAAATCTATGGTCATTGGAAACTCCTCCGACCATCCACAAGGTAATTCTCATACTTGTTACCGCTCCCTCATACAAGTCTTCAATGATTTCAATATAACCTCTTAGATCATAAAAAAAAAAAAGAAGGCAACCAAATTAAATCTCTAAGTACACTGTCATAAGCCCTCTCTATCTCTCTAAAAACCAATGGTGAAGTGCAAACTAGGGTTTCAATACAGCGATTGCAACTTTAACATTTGCTTCCAAATATCAGCGGTGGATTTAATTGCTTTGTGTAGCGATCGACTCTCTTAGAGACTTTTGATTTTCTCTACTTGAATAGTCTCTAGTAGTTGGAGGAAAAGCTCGTCGGTGAAGATTTTTTGGAAGCAGCTTGTCCATCAAAGTTCATCAACTTTGTCCTCCTAGACTCCTAGTTGCTCGGACCCGCTCGACACTGCTTACTTGATCGATTATAGTGAAGATTGATCACAGATTTGGAAGCATAACAGCTTCACACTCCTTTGGTACTCTCTTTTGGCTTGAATGAACTAGAACCCACGATCTAATGAATGCTCAAAAAGGATGAATGGAAAGATTAAGACTTAAAAGCTAGACCTAACCCTAAAACCTAACCTCTGATGCCAAGTTGAAATTCTAGGGCTACATTCTGACTGAATGATTTGAGATGAGTTCTTTTAGGTGATTTTATTAGGAATAGCCAGTGGCTATTTATAAGGATACAACATAAGATATCTACTCAAACTAGGAAACATAATCAGAAAACCTAATCCTTATCCCATCGCAACTCTATCCTAAAGTAATTCCCAAAAATTACAGATAAACCCAATAATTCAAACTACACATAAGCTCACATATTTCTCAATATTTTTTTTTTGAATGGTACATATTTCTCAATATTCTCAACACATAAATAGGTACTTTGCTTTACATGATGACAAGTTGTGCTTTACTCTTGCAATGACCAGATTCCATAGGGATTTGGATGAAATCCACCAGGCTCTAAAAGAATTTATTTCTATATTTCACTGCCTCTGTACTTTGGACTCCTCATACACATGTTGCGACCTGTTTAGTACTGCTTGAGCACATGCAATTACAAATGACGTGTCTCAATGATTATTCTTGGAAGGAGATTCCTTGTGTCATTAGGTGGGCTTTGGGGAAGTGTATTTTTTCATTGGAGCCAAGCTGATGTGTTTGAGGAGGTTTTATATCTCTCCAGAGCACTTTATGCTTCTTTCTTGCATGTCAAGACAAAGGCTAATTCTTTGGCGTATTCATCGGCCAAAGAGCGAGTCAGTAGGCATTTTATGCATATTCATAGAGCTTGATTTATCTTCTTTTCTTTTCTTTTTCTTTTTTTTTTCTTCTAGTTTATTTGGGGTTGTGGCCTTTTGTTTGTGCTAGTCATTATATCTCTTACACTGTTTCTTTCCTTTCTTTCTAATGAAGTTATCATTTCAAAAAAACAAAACAAAAGAAAAACTTCTTGGAAGTTGTCAGTTTTCTCCTTTAAAGTTTTCACTTATTTATTCTTGAGCAATCCATTATCTTCTTGTTAGTTATCCACCTTTTAATATAAACAGCCAAAACCTTTGAACTATTTCTATTGTGACTTGTGAGGCTCTCTTTTGGAATGAAATTAAAACAGTACAGAGGGATTTTTCTTTATTTTATCAAAGTGTATTCTATTTGTGCCTTGTTAGATGCATTCTATATAAGGTATACTTATTTTTCATGTCTTAGCTATTGCATTAAGTCACTACAATATCAGAAACCAGTTCAAGAAGTGTCACTTTGTACCATGTCATTTTGGTATTATTCAGAAGCATGAAATGGACTTGGAAATACTTTGGTTTATCACATGTTCTTTCTAATTTCAAACATTATTCACATAGCAAGTTCTAATAGTTACGGCCTGCAATTTGCAGATTGCTGTTAAAAGGCTGAAGGTCTGGAGCGACAAAGCTGAAATGGAATTCGCGGTAGAGGTTGAGATTTTGGGTAGAGTCAGACACAAAAACCTTCTTAGTTTACGTGGATACTGTGCTGAAGGGCAGGAGCGTCTTATAGTGTATGACTATATGCCTAATTTGAGCCTACTTTCGCATCTTCACGGGCAACATTCAGAAGATTGCCTTCTTGACTGGGGCAGGCGGATGAAAATTGCTATTGGATCCGCTGAGGGCATTGTGTAAGTATCATATTCAAGTAATCTTACCTTTTATACTTCAGTCTGCAACATTCAGGGATGCTAATCAATTGCCTTCTCTGTCCAGATACCTTCACCACCATGCAATACCCCATATAATCCATAGGGACATAAAAGCAAGCAATGTGTTGTTGGACTCAGATTTTCAGGCACAAGTTGCCGATTTTGGATTTGCAAAGCTCATACCAGACGGTGCTACGCATGTCACCACAAGGGTCAAAGGTACCCTTGGCTACCTTGCCCCTGAATATGCCATGTTTGGGAAGGCTTCGGAGAGCTGTGATGTGTATAGCTTTGGGATCCTGCTGCTTGAGCTATGTAGTGGCAGAAAGCCCATTGAGAAAATCAGTCCGACAATAAAGCGACCCATCACCGACTGGGCACTGCTGCTTGCTCGTGAGAAGAAGTTTGATGAAATGGCAGACCCAAAGCTGAATGGGAAATACGTGGAGGAAGAGCTGAAGAGAGTGTTGCTCGTGGCTCTAACATGTTCCCAAAATAGTCCCGAGAAAAGACCTACAATGCTCGAGGTGGTGGATTTGCTCAAGGGGGAGTCAAAAGAGAAGCTAGCAAATATGGAAGAAAGTGAATTGTTCAGATCAGATCTGACTGGAGATGACCAAGAAGGATTATCAGGTGCAGATGATAGCTCAGACTTCATCTCGGAGGAGAAAGACCAGAAGGATATGAAACAGGTGGTAGATTTGGGAGCTGAGGCAACATAGTACAGTTAAAAGCTTATAGCTGTTGATTCTGGTAAACTGTTACTTTGGAGAAACAGGTGGCTTGTTCGTTATTTAGCGATGCACACCCATGTTACATAAAAAAAAAAGGGGTTGTGAAGATCTATATTGGTCTGTTGCCTGCCCATTTGAAAGTGGTTATTTCTTTGATTTTCCTTTTTTCCTTGTGTGTAGAGGAAGTGATCTGGTGTGGCTCGTGTTCTATTTGTTGTCTTAAAGTGAGTGAAACTGAGATGTTTTTTAAGCAGCTGATGAAATTTCCTTCTTAAGTGTAAGCTTATACAGTCTTTGCCTCTTTGGACCATTAGGCAATTGAATTGGGTTTTGGATGGTGTTGGTTTCTGCAAACATAGATTTCATCTGTACTGTATATTTGAAGGGAAGAATGGGGACATAGATATAGTTTCATCCACTGCTGGTTGTTTGTATGTGTGTTATCGTGCTTATGTTTTAAAATATCATACAAAAGCTAAGCTTTTATTTTCTTTTCTCTCGTCTCTCTACTTGTCTTTTGGGGGAAAGTGGTTAGCATCACACTGAGAAAGCAAAGGAAGTGTCTTTTGTCTACTCAGCTTGGATTTATTGGTGTCTGCCTCAGATGCCATTATCTAGATGTATCCGTACACGTTACCAGTAGTCATGCTTCTGGTAGGTCTTGTAATGTGTTGTGTTGTGTGTGCAGTTCTTGTTCCCCAACTTCATTGGTCTGCTGTATTTTCACATATTAGATTTTTGCCTCATCCATGTGGGTTGACTAAAATATTACTCTTTCCTTTTTTTTTTTTTTTTTTTTTTTTTTTTTTGTCAATCTTAGTAAGAAAAATGATCTGCTGCTTTCTACATTAATCAGCTCATGTAGGGCCCATTTTTGCATGATCAAAGTTGCCCATATCGTATGGACCTCTTTAGATAATACTATCCTAAATTTTACTCTAAACAAAGTTTCATACACCGTTGGATTGATCATGTAGAAAACATAACTACATATATTTTAAATGATCAATCCAATGATAATTATTAGTCAAAACTGAATCAAATTTTGGCTATTGTTTTTACGTAGGGATTATGGGGCATGCACTAGAGCAAATTGGATCAAACAAATGTGGGCCTATAAGCATTACACTAAGGGCTCTATATTATCATCTCTCTTTTTATTGACCCGTTTTATATCACTTCATAATCTAATATTTGTAGAACTTCAAGTTCTTTATTTATTTCTTCTTTTAGCTCATGAAACTTTTGTTAGTGTCACGTCTTTTGTATTAGAGCCATTGTTTTTCTCCCTATAGTGGAGTAACCAATGGAAGTTCCTCCTTATCTGCCAATTTCTAATTTTGTCATCATCATATTTTTGTAAAAATCATCTTAGAATATGCATCTCAACAAGAATCTCAAGTGCATGTCTAACTGTCATTTTATGAAAACGCATTTTAAGTCTTTGTGGCACTCGATAGCATTACAAAACTCTATTATGTTGTCTCTACTTGACCACCTTACACGTATTGTATTTATGATTTTCAAATTTTAGCTTTAGGTTTGTTTTCTAGGTGCTTTCAGATTATATATTCTATATCAAATTTTGCTATCAAGTTATTCTTCTATAGCCACTAAACTAAGGGTCACATTTTGGGCCAGTGTGTTTGCATCAAAATACATTGGAATTGTATACATTGGATTTTTTTAGTAGTTAAAAATGAAAATGAAAGGTGAACTTCCAAAAATGAGCATCAATTAACATTTCCTTTCATAAAAATAGAATTAAAAGAAGATGGAAAATGAATATGTAGTCGCTTATCTTCATTTTTAATCCCTTGAGAAAAAAACCGTATGTATTGAATTCCTTTGCATCTTAATACAAACAAACAGGCCCTTATCTTTATTTTGCTAATCTTCAAACCATTCACCTTTAAAGCTTTTCTCCCAAGTTTTAACTTATTAAATTAGCAGGCTTATTATTTGTCTAATTCTTACCAAAGCATCTCCAAATAACATAACCAAAGAACTTCTTCCTCAATTTCAGATATTAAATTATAAATGACCAAGATAATTAAATTACAAATCGCTGCGGCTTTTTTGTAAGCTAAACCCCAACACTAAGATAATTAAATTACAGATTAATGCGGGCCTTGTACAAGTATAGTTTTTTTTTTTTTTTTTTTTTTGCTATGAGAGGGTTCCCAACCCTTTGGGTTGAACTAATCCCTGCGAGCCCAGATGGAAGCTGGGTAAACTCCCCGATAGTCACAGTATGGTAGTGCAGTTTCAAACCTACAAAATCCGGTTTCAAACCATGGTACTAGGCCAACTTAACTACCCCTGAGCATTATAGCCACTTCATGCATGTCTTGTACAATCTTGACATATCCATTGAGATAACCCTTAGTTCATGAATTTGCTAATTTTGACAACAATAAGCCATTAAGCTGCAATGGCAGTCATTGTCACATTTGCCAATACATTCTTATGTGTTTTCCACTGATCCTGATCCCCTTTAAGAAGTGCATGATTGATTGCCTCTTCCTCTTTATCTTCTGGAATTGTTGTCATCATGCCCTGTGCCTTCTCACACTTCCTGTGAGGATATAAGAATCAGAGACACAAATATCAGAGATATTTTGAGACAATCTTATGAAGCAGTAATTTTCCAATAACAACACAACATATTTCAACAAAGATCATAATATTATTGGAATAATATATTCTTGGGGCTCTGATCATCCATGATATGGTCCACTGATACATGATTTAATTTGTGGCTAAAACAAAACAATCAGGGGTTTGAAATGTTGAAGTGGTTTCGTGGTTAAATAATCTCAACCGTCTATACGTTGGCAGAAAATGGACTGGGCTAAGTTGGTCCTACCATGAGATTGACCTTATTTGGGAAAAAAAAGTCTAATACACAGAGAGGGAGTTCATTTCGAACGGCTCAGATTTTCAATAGGTGAACGCCACATTTGATAATTGCACCCCGTCCATTCTTTGATAAAATTACTTAATTAGTGAATTGATGGGTAATAGAATAAAACAAGAGATCGTCAAATCAAAAGGTGATTTAGTAGCCATGTGAGAATATTTTTTGAACTTTGTCGGTTTTTACGACCAGGCTTAGCTTGGGATAAAGGAAGATGGGTGTCTTAGGTGTGTCGACATCCAACGTAAAGTTTTGCCACAATTCAAATATGAAGATAATATCTTTTTGACTTTGGTCTTTCACAAAATTAAAAAAGAAAAAGGAAAACAGAATACGGTTATTTTTGCCATTTAGTGATATCAGAGAGCAGCTTTTAAATTTTTATTTTATTTATTTTTCAGCAAAAACACAAAAAAAGGACATACATACTCCTTTAAATCTAACACCTTTTTTTTTTATTTGACCTCCATGTCTTTTCCATGTGTGTTGAATTCTCGTTTCACTTGACACTATTGAGTCAGGATCGTCTCGGCCTTTTCTCACTGTTGCCATGAGTGGACCAATATTCATGTCCGCCGCATCACCGTGGGATGCCTGTCATTCACGTGGCATCTCACGGTAATGTGGCGGATTGTGATCGGTCCACTTACCAATGGGCCCTACGGGAAGCGTGAGGGAGAGTCTCACGGAATCTAAACTCATACTGAGTAAAGCCACTTTGACACGTGGCAGGATCCGAGAGGTGCCATATAGAACGAGCATGCACTGTAACGGTCAATTGTTGCATGCAGATTGCAAGGGACAAAAACCAATTGCCTTTTTTCCTTTCTTTTTCGCTTTAAGTCATTTCATGTGATGGGTCGGAGCTGGGTAGTGTCCGATCAGATCCGATTGAAGATATCTTGTTCTTGAATCTCACCAAGATACTAGACAAAATCTTAAACAACAATATCTTCTAGACCTGATCATTAGAATAATCTGGACTAGGTCTGATGCCATGGGCCTCTTAAAAGGCCCACATTGTGAGAAGCCATATGCATTTGTGCGATGAGAAGATTTTGTGAAATCGTTCTCATTTCAACACATTTTACCTTTAAAGAAAAAAGAAAAAAAAATAAATAGATTTTTATTGACAGAAACGTTTTTAATTATCTATATAAGGAGTAAGAACATAAGATTTCTCACTTAGCACAAAATTCTCTCATTGTACGAAACAAATGATTTATTTGTGGCTATGCTTAGACAATTCTTTTCGTGTTTGTGTTATGTAGAAGACTCTTACCAACACCATTAGGACAGCTTTTTGTGGAATCGTTGAAAATTTAGCTTATTTCCCCTTATAATCTTTGCAGAAAAGGATGATGCTAAACATCAAACTTTTTTTTTGTTGCATAGAGACATTTCTACTTTCCACTCTTTTTATTCAGAAAAGCATCGGCAATGATGTCTCCTGAATTCTATTAGGAGTTCCTTATGGGTTTCAAAAACCAAAGACCTAGCCTAACCCCAACTCATACAAGCTTAATTCAAATATTATTTTTTTGATTGGGTTTGGCCATGTGGACTTGAGCTTGATCCAACTCAAGTTTCAATCCAGCAGGTACATGACAATTTGAGATTACTCAGTTGGTTGGCAAGAAACCTTCTAAGTGACCTAATCACATGAGGATCGATCTTCGATATGCTATTCTTCCCTAGGGTTGTAAACGAGTTGGTTCTGGTCCGGGTCCATGGTAGACCCGGAACCGGAACCTTTAAGAATAAGGTGGAACCTGAACCGGTTTCTTGGCTCCGGAACCGGAACCAAAACCATATATGGGACGGGTCCGGATCCGAGTCCGGATTTAGGTAAATTATGATATTAAAAAAATATGAATTTTATGAGATATTTTAAAAATTTTAGGTAATATATTAGATCTCAGGTCCACGGTTCCGAACGAAGGTGGATTCGGACCCATTTACTTATCGGGGCCTAAATAAGGACTCAAACTCGATTTTTAACGGATCGAAACTTTTGGATAATCGGAGAATTAGAGACTCATTTACATCTCTATTCTTCCTATATTTATGTGGTCGTCTTTTCACTTATATGGGCTTCTACCTTGGGGTCCCAGCCCCATTGAATGAACTTAATTTAACAAAAGTGAAGAAAGAAAATATAACAATAATAACGACATGGGGGCACATAACAATTTTGCCAACTGCCTCCCAGAAAGCAGTTGGAAACTGTTACATAGCTTTCGTGGCATTCTTGCTCTGCTGCCGTTATATTGTAGAAAACGGGAACGGCCGATACAAGTCACGTGTACATACGTTACAAGAAAATAACTGCCAGGATTATCACGATCCTCGGCCCGTGATCTCCTTCACCATCCTCGAGCCTTCTTACACGCGGGACCCTCCATCTGATGATGCAGGCAAGTGTCCAACCTCTTTGGAATCACAATCTGGACAAACTATTAAATTATTATAAAATATAGTGAGTATCAATCAGCCTTCCATGCGCATGTCTTTGTGGGGCCCACCTGATGGCCCACTTCGGGATGGGGTCGGGCGGATCTGAAGATTTGGGTGGGACCCTCCAATGTACGAAAAATTAGCCCCATCCAATGATCCCCACATCGGATCATCCCAATCCTATCATCCATGGCCCACAACTTCAGTTTATTCGCATTGGTGTATAATCCATCCAACGGTCCGGTCCGGTCCATTCGCATGGGTGCAAATTCAGTCGAATGGACCATTAGGTGGGCCCCACTATAGGTGCAAACAATGCACGAGGCATGCATAGAATAATTTTCCTAGTGATTACGTATGGATATAAAAGATAAGTATGTTATTGTTAATTTTTTTTTCTTAAGTAGCTTTTATCCAATGGAGTAAACATTGGTGCTGGTATTACATCAGCAAGAGATAATTAATTAGATCATTCAAAATCTTCATTTGTTCTGACATTATGAAAATATAATCATGTCATTGTGATTTTTTTTTTTCACAAAGAGCATCCACAATATTTGCAACATTCAAAACCCTGATCAACTCATCACATGGTAGATAGGCCATATCTCAAATGCACCACTAACCCAAGAATCCTAACTCTCTCACCCACAATCCCTGTACTGAAGAAAATGCTTCAACAATATATCCACATCATTGGAAAAGTGGGAAATGCAATATTGGATGAATTGGATCTTCAAAGCAAGCTGCCCCATCATGTCAATGCATGGTCCTATCATCTCACATTCTCACTCAAAGGAGGAATGTTTTTATACACAATATATATTTAGTGGTCTGAAAAGGACAATGAAACCAGCCAAAAAAGAAGTCCTAGCTAGCCATGACCACTGCAAAACAGAAAAGGCTATGATCCCAATGTGGGGTGAGTTAGCAAAGCACTCAGGAGGCAACAATGGGGAGATATGTTTTTAGTGGAATCTAAGGTGAATGGGGTGGGGGAGAACGTACATGAAGCATTAAGAATTCTCTTAACTCTTCTTCCTCTCTTCTTTTGTTACTGGCCATGCTCAATTCATAATTCTCTCTCTCTCTCTCTCTCTCTCTCTCTCTCTCTCTCTCTCTCTCTCTCTCTCTCTCTCCCCCTTATGGCTACAGGAGGAAAGAAATCATCAGCAAAATTAAGCAGGTCATGTGTTCTCATCATAGGTAACACTTCATTTTTTTTTTCCATCCTTCTCTGTCTCTCATCATATATGTATCCTTATAACAATCATGTGAAATTTCATGGGGCCAATAGTTTATTGATCCAAGCCATTGAAGAAGTGGGACTACTGAATATCAACCAAGGTTCTCCAAGATTGGAAGATCCTATTCCTTCATTCTTTTGGTTATGGTATTGTTATTTCTTACATGTTCATTTATAAGCTAGTTAGTGTGGTGTGGGGCTAGGATTTTTGGACCATCTCTAAAGATGGAGGGCCTTATCATAACAGTGGTTTGGATCAATGAACAAGGGTCTCAAGTGTATGAATTGGGAGGGGAAGCAAGTTGGTAACAAGGAAACCTTTTGAGTGTCAGGATTAGTAATTCATCATATCAAATAATGGGTTGGATTGTTTCAGTGCTATGGATCTAGGGGCTGTAGTTGGGCCTTATTTTAGGCAGTATTTTGAGATGGATCTGAGCCTGAACCAATTGAGATTTGGGTCTGGATGCAGGTACTATCTGAGAACCCAAGTCCAACTTCACCCTTTAGAAATTAATGAAAGAGCAACTCCACCTTTAGAACTTTGAATGGGTTTAACCCCAATTCAAATGAGCCTTTCAGAGTCCAAACCCAAATCAAAGTCAGAATCCTCTAATGTGCCAAACACAGAATCAAATGGGCCTGTTGCGGTTCAATTGGAACAATTATTTGCACCCTGATCAAAACCTGTAAAAAGTTCAGACTATATCAGTTTTGAAGACCCAGATCCAGTTCACTGGACCCAAATCTTAGTGGATCAGATTCTTCTAGACCCAAGGCTTGGATTTGGGTCCCTGAAAAAAAAGGTCCAGACCTTGTGCCTCTCTCTCTCTCTCTCTCTCTGAAATTTGATTGCATGTTGTAAGAAAGCAGTTTAATAAGGTGGTTTTTTTTCCCTGTTGAATGGTCAGTGATAGCTGGTGTGGAAAGGTTTGCCTACAAAGGGGTGGCTTCCAATCTTGTGACTTATCTTACTGATGTTGTGGGTATGAAGACATCCTCAGCAGCAAAGACAGTCAATAGCTGGGGTGGGGTCACTTCCATGCTTCCCCTTGTTGGGGCTTTCCTTGCAGACTCTTATTGGGACCAGTATTCCACCATCTTGGCCTCCTCCTTGCTCTATGTTGTGGTGAGATTTTAGACTTGTTTCTTAATTAATCTCTAATTTTGACTATTTTTTAGAATAGAATCTCTCAACCACCAATTTCTACTCATTTGGGACCCATTATCCATCAATCATCTATATGATTCAACAATTGTGGCCCTTTTATATTGCAGTTAACTTAAAAAGTGCCGACAAAGAATTGCAATAAAGTCATGCTAAATTGTAGGTCAGTCAATAGGTGGGTTTAGGTTACCCGAATGACTCCATTTTAAAGCATAAAAAAAAAGGTAACAAGAGTAGTGGGCTGCACTTATTATTTCAATGATTTGGGTCATTAGTATATGAAATCAGCTGGGACCCACATGAGATCTCAGAAAATTGTGAATTAGCTGTGAGCTATGACTTAGGGCTAGGGGTGTGAGTGGGTCGGGTTCGGTTCGGTTCGGCTCGGCTTGAGTGAGTTGAGCAGCGTAGGAAACATTTGTAGGTGCAGACCAAACCTGACCCAGTTATTAGATGGGTTTAAATTGTCAATCTGGACCCAAGTCAGACTTAAAGGGGCTGGCCCATATTCTTATTTCCCAGGTCATGATCAGGTTGAGTTGGCGGGTCATAATGCAATAACTCGGACCGGGTGGAGTTTGGGTTTGGTTGGCAGATTGAATGGAAAATATGGGCTCAACTCATATATATGAATCAAGTCACAATTCAGGGTCAATCCAAACCTTGAATTATCTGTTTGGGTTCAGGTAAGGTTGGCAATCACTAATTCTGATTTTTATTGGGTTTACCTTTATGCTATATTCTGCTGTTTTGTTTACATCTATGATACCCTAAAAGCAATTTAGGAAGAAGATGGACAATTTTTTTTTTAGTCCTTAACATGTTTAAAATTATTTTTTTAGAAAAACATGCAATCTGAAATATTAGTCAAGGACTAAACACTAGTCCATTCATAAAGATTTCAGCATTGGCTGATACAATGTTATTTTAAAACCATGGTCAGGCCCACATTTCTTGCAACTAGTAGCTTCAAAAAAATTCTAATATGTCATTATTTTTTTTTTATTTGGTTCACCAGGGTCTTGTGGCATTGACTTCAACAGCACTACTCTCAACATGGACCAGTGTAGGCAAGGCCATCACTTCATTCTCTCTCTTCTTCTCACTCTACTTGATTTCATTTGCACAAGGTGGATATAACCCATGTTTGCAAGCATTTGGAGCAGCCCAATTGGAAAGCCCAGAAGATGAGTTGCCTTGCACTGACCATGATGAGAAGAACACTAACAAGAAGAGCTGCTTCTTCCAGTGGTGGTACTTTGGTGTCTGTACTGGAAGCCTGTTGGGTGTCACAGTCATGTCATACATCCAGGACACTTTTGGCTGGGGTTGGGGATTTGCCATCCCTACTATTGCAATGGTCATTTCTGCTGGATTTTTATCTTGTGGGACTCATTTATATGTGCACAAACAGTCCAAAGGTGTAGATAAGCCTGTTGAAGCCATGATTCAGTCCATCAAGGCTGCTTCAAGAAAGATGATGCCTGGTAGAATCAGCTTGCCACAGAAAGAGTCTGATGCCATTGAGCTCCAGTGAGTTAGTTCCCTCACTTTATTAGATTATTTTGTGCACACTCTTAATATGTCTGTTAGGGGGGCAACTTGGAATAGACCAAGTCTGAGCCAAATGTACTGGCCCTCTTAAAAACTTAATTTGGGCTGGGCTTGTTAGGGCTCAGATTGAGGCCTGGATTTTGTAGCCTGAGCAGAAAGTGAGCTGGCCTTGTGCTCAGGTCTCAGGTACCTGAATTGGGCTGGGTGCCGGCATACATTATACTTATGATGTCACCTGGTCTTTTGGCTCAGGATTGGTTAGCTACATACAACTTGGGCCAGACTTGTGATAGGTCAATACCCAGTTTGACTGCTGAAGTTGCAAGTTCCTAGCCTACCCTAATGTGTGTCTGTGTATGTGTTTCAAAGTAGAGGTGGTAATGGGCCATTTTCATTCTGGGTCAAAGTTATCTGAACTTGATTTGTCATATTTATTGGCCCGGAGACTCGGGCCTCTGTAAAATCCATTTATTAATTGGCCAGAAAACTAAAGCTCTGGCCTAGCCCAAGTTAATCATAATTAGGCTTTGTTCTAGACATGGACTGGACCTCAGTAATATAATTTGAAAAGTTGGTCAGACTCCGGGAAACTCAAACGAGTCAACTCGGATTGGCCATGAAAGGTGAAAACTCAGAACAAGTAGGAAGGCTTGTTTTGTTGTGCCTATTGGGTAATTACACCTCAGGCCTGGTTTTATTTAAGCTTGGGTAAGGATTGGGATTGGCTCCAACCTAAATGACTTACAAACAGGCCTGAAAGCAATGTTAGGCCAGAACAAAAATGTCTTCAGATTTTGACCCGTTTATTAATCCCCCATCAGATTTCAGGCCCAAGGCAACCTGTGGTCCTAAGAGGCAGACCCAACTACCCTATTGCCTAACTCTACTTGAATTTGAACCTGATCATGAAAAGCCTCACAATCTTTTCAATGGTACTAATGCAAGCTTCCCTTGCTTGTAGACTACAAGAAACACCACTGAAAGAAGACTTCAAAACCCCAGAAATCTTAATAAAGAACCCCAGAAGAGAGACCAATCATCTTGATGATGTGAGAGCTGTAAGGAGGCTTCTCCCCATATGGACCATGCTCCTAATGTTTGCAGTGATCTTCCAACAACCATCCACCTTCTTCACAAAGCAAGGAATGACAATGAAGAGGCACATCACAGACAGCTTCATGGTCCCTCCAGCCACTCTTCAGAGTGTAATCACCATCTCCATCATAATTCTAATGCCATTTTACGACAGGGCGATCATTCCGGTCTTGCGCCTAATCACCCGACAAGAGAAAGGAATCAATGTGCTACAGAGGATGGGTATAGGGATGTTTCTTTCCATCGTCGCCATGGTTGTGGCTGCAGTTGTCGAATCGAAGAGGCTCCAGGTTAGCCGAGAATCGGGCATTGTTGATTCTCAGACGACGGTCCCACTAAGCATTTTTTGGTTGATGCCTCAATATGTTCTTCTGGGGGTCTCTGATGTGTTTACAGTAGTTGGGATGCAAGAGTTCTTCTACAACCAGGTGCCTAGTAGGATGAGAACTACAGGGATAGCTCTATATCTTAGTGTCTTTGGGTTTGGTAGCTTTCTCAGTGCTGTTCTAATCTCCATGGTTGAGTTGGTTACTAGTTCAAATGGGCAGAAACAGAGTTGGTTTTCTGATGATTTGAACCAAGCTAGGATAGACAATTACTACTGGCTTTTAGCTCTACTATGCACCTTGAGCTTATTGCTGTTCATAGCTTTGTCCAAACACTACACTGGTAGGAATGAAATTGAAAATGGAAGTTGTAAATAAGAATCTCTTTTGAGTTTGATCCAATCAGTGTAAATGTTTGAATTGGAGATGATTGTACAAAATCCACCGCGTTTTTTTTTTTTTTATATTGAAGAGTATACAGGTGATCAAATTAAACAGAAGATAAATAGATTACCATATCCTCTCAAAATCTAAAGAGACTATAATTATCTTAATTACTATATCATAAAAGCCATCTTAACAACATAATTGTCTTCACCATTTTTTTTCTACTTCTCATTAGAATGCTACAGCTATTTGATGAGTTTTGTTCCTCATAAAAATTTATGGAGCTCATTTAGATGCATAACAATCATGGTTGCATGTGCTCGAATAGAAAGGTCTATGCAAGGATTATTAATGTATCATAATCGATCAAAGTATCAATCCAAAGGTGAGTAATAGTTGGACAAGTGTTCAAATTGAGATGATTGTAGGTTTGCCCATATAGTGACTAGTGAATCTTCCCACAATCTAGTTTTGATAGAGACCCGGGATATAGATTGCTCATAGGCGGCCTGTGTGGGCCCCACAAGCTGATTCTTTCTTATTTTATATATATATATATATATTAATATTAATATTTTCATATAAGCTTCCCTTATTTGGGAAGGGGGGGTGGGGGAAATGGGGGGAAAGTGGAGGGAAAGTGATTTTGGGAGGTGTTTGGGAAGGGGGGAGGGAAAATGGGGGAGGGGGAAATGGAGGGAAAAAGTTGTCTTTTTGCCTCAAAAATTTTCCCCCCAAAACAGGGGGGAAAATGAGGGGAAAGTGATGATGGAGTGATGCAATGACTAAAATGCCCTTAGACTCTATTTGAATTTTTTTCAAAAGCAAAGGTAAAATAGTCTTTTTTTCTGTACCTTACTAACAAACAAAATTATACTTTTTCACTTTCCTTCCCCTTACTTTTTTACTTTCCAAACAAGAGGAGGGAAAATTAATTTTCCCTCCCCCCCTTCATTTTCCTTCCCTCTCAAATTTTCCCTCCCCTCCCCTCCCCTCCTCCCTTCCCAAATGGACCCTTATGGTGTAGGCCACCTATCTCTGCTTAAAGTGACCCTATACTTTTTCAATGAGCTTGACAGGGGCTAGACTTTTTTATGCCATGGTCTAGATTTCCACCTGGAATTTTGTTTGTAACTAAATGGGCTAGGATTTGACTATCTTGGACCAGGCTAGCCTGCTTTACCTGTAAACTTAAGGAGGGAAGGAGAGACTGGGGAACCCCAGTTGGGCTGGGCCTTTCATCTTTTTAGTGCTTAGCCTGCACTTTGGCCAAATATCATGCCAGTAGTTTAAAAAAATCAGAAATATGGGTCGGCTTAGTTTTCAGGGCAATGCTTACTTGCTTAGTTTTCAAGGTAATGCTTAACTGATTAACTTTGGAGCTTTATTGTTATCAGTGGGGCATTTCTTAATGGAGACCTGTTTGGGTCTGCCAAAACACCCTCTTTTGCTTTCCACATCTAGCCATGGTTGCTGACCAATGTGGGGATTTTTTCAAGTACTGCACCAAGGTTGCCCGTCATTCCTACCATTGATTTAGGTATTCTTAGATGATAGGAATTGAAAACCCTGCACCAGCCTCTTAACCAATAGTAGGGTAGTCGTTGTGTTTAGAGACCGATAAAGGAGATACTTGTTTGTAGATTTTAAGGATCGGTGGTTATATATAAATTTGTTAAAATATATATATATATATATATATATATTATGTACCTTGTAACAATGCAGTTTGCCTAGTATATGACCACCATGTGAATTATATATCACATGAGGGTGTATTAAAATGAGCCACGTGAATTTTTTTCTCAAGTTCTTTATGTTTGGAGTCTTTTTCCTGCAACTTTTTTTTTATTTTTTATTTTTATAACGCAGGTTTCCAGCACTTTGGGTCAGAATAATTCCTACGGGCCAAGGAGAGAAAGCTGGGTAAAATTCCCCTATGACCCCAATGTGGTAGTGTAGTTTCGAACCCACAACCTCCAGGTACAAACCGTAGTCTTAGGCCAAATTTTAATTTAATCATTTGATGAGGAAAAGGAATGTATTGATATTTTTTCTTGTAATAGGATCAGCACCAACGATGGCCATTGTTTGGGATGCAAGATGAAAGAGCATTAATTTGTGTTGGCCGAGTGGTCAGGACTACGGTTCCTCCCTCTTCCAGAGCTAGAGGTCCTGGTATCGACTCCCAGTTCCCCCCTCTTCAGGAACCAGTTCCCCCCTCTTCAGGAACCGAAGGTTAAGTCCACTTGTGTTCCACCTTAGGGCCACACCTAGGGGCCACAGGGGTTTCACCCGGCTTCTCTCTGGGCTCGGAGGGATTAGTCCAGTCCAAAGGATTGGGAACCCTCCGTTAGCAAAAAAAAAGTGTAGCTACCATTTTTGTAGTGAAAGGAAAGTTTTTTGAGAATGCATATTTATTTGATTTTTGGTGCCAACTATTTCACAAATGTATTGTAGAAAAGGGTTGACCAAGATCCACATTTTGGGGATTTTATTCTCACTGTCTTCTACATCCACTAACTAAAAATTTGTTGGTTTGCATGACAAAATCCATGCCAAAGATGTCTACTGTGAAATCCGGTGGGCCCTCGCCAAGGTGGTTGATCCGGTTAAAATTTTGTGAGTATATCACCCGCCAAAGAAAAAGAAGGATACTCGGAGTCTGCCCGAAAAATGTGCACGAGTCATAGAATACATGGGCGGGATCGTTTGTTTGTGGACTGCCTTTCACTTTTTTGAAGTCGCACAGGCCTCATTCATGATCTGAACCATTCAACTATTTGAAAATTTCACAGATTTTGACAACGGTATAAAACCTGTTTTTGTAGGCTTCCTATTCATGATTCAAACTTGTAATATTCTCATATAAATGATAAACATAGATACATTTAGCTTTATATAGTAAGTCCCCATAAATTTTGAGAAACATCAGAAAAGTACAAACGCATCTAAAATCATTCAATATTCTTGTATGCAAAAATTGTGCTTCCAAACAAACATGATAATATATTTCACACATACAAAGGTTTTTTTATATCCCGTCCTTGAAATACAATCAACCACTAAGGCCCACATATTTGGGTCACAGTTGAGTTGGCCCAATGCCCAACCCGACCAGCCCAAGTTGCAGTTGTACTTGAAATGGTTGAACCTTATGGCAGATGGGGCATAAATCACATTAGTTGGACATTTCCAACCATTGGATTCAAAGATTGTAGAAAACTAACCGATGTTGATGTCGCATGAACAGTAATGATCCCATACATCTGTGCTATATGGACTAGGTCAAATCAATTTTGGCACATGTACTGCATAGTGGGCCATCATTGTAGGTGGAAACAACTTTGTGTGATCAAAGATTGTTTATTTTAGTGGGGGCCACCATCGCAGCCAATGGAAGAGAGCAGCTTGAAATGAATGTAGAAAAAAAAAATCATAGTTTCCACCCTTTACCAAGCATAGTATTGGTAAAGAGTGTCAGTTCTTATCCGGCTACCCAGGTTTGAACCTTGGGCCTATTTCTTTACTAGAATTCCTGACTGGAATTCTAGTGGTTGGGGTTTTTGAGACATGATGCCCCTTGCATTTTCAAATTCCATGTTTCTTTACAGGAATTTATGAATTCCGGCACATGATAACCTTTAGGAATTCTTGAAATTCCACATTCTTTGCATTTTGGTGGAATTCCAAAATGCTCATGCCCTTAGGAGGATTTTGAAATTCTACATTTTCTAAGAATTCAAGAATTCCCCAGACAAGAATTCTAGGAATTCTAGTAAATGAACTTACGTCACCTCTTCTTACTTGTATGAGCTCCTTTCTAATTTGTGTGAGCTTTCTTCCTACTTATGCGGGCTTCTTTCCCGCTTAAGCGGGCTGTTTTACTGTATGTATGCAGGAGCACTGTCATGGGTCTCAGCTCCCTTGGATGGGGTTAAAAAAAAAAAACTTGGTATCAATTGATATCCGCCCTAAAAAGACAGTGGACCCATGAGTCCATGGTCCAAACTCTTGAAATGGTGGCCACTGCACAGGGCCAGCCCACAGCCCACTTATTGAAAAATTCATGTATGACCAACTATTACAAATAAATATCATGTTTAAATGGATTCCTTCCGAATTATATGTTTAATAGAATTTACTTCTCTATTTTTGTATACTTCGATTTTCTAGTTTTTGTTGTTTAAGTGTATGTTAGCGTACAAAGGCCATGCATGTGATTTTGTGGAGCTGATTGACCTACAAGATGCAAGAGGCCTATGAAATCAATTAATCCGAAAGAAGGTTAATCCATTATTATATTGGTCTATTTTGCGACCTTAAATTAGACCCATTAAAAATGTTTAATAAATTTGGCCTTTTATTAATAGGCGATTATATCTCGAAGTAATGTATATTTGCTATATTGGAAATTCAAATTTACTTCATTTAAGATGCTCACATTCCTTACCGGCTGAATTAGAGCCTTGAGACAAAGCTTTATTGTATTTAGACAATGGAAGGCTTATATTTTAAAAATCTAAAAAGCTGAGAGAAACAACTTGTTTTCCGATAATGGGAAATGCTTCTCTTCATTATCGAATAAAATTACTTCAACTTTTCCACTTGAACAAAATCATTCCCACCTTTTTATTAATTTATTATTATTATTATTATTATTATTATTATTATTATTATCATTTGTGTTTTTACATAAGAGGAAACAATAAGCTATCCTAAGTCGCTATCCCTCCCCCTCCCCCTCCCAGGTGGGGCGGGAGATTTGGCAGCAGCAGGTGGAAACCTTGCTAGTGCGAAAATAGAGGGGGAGTAGGGAGGAAGAGAGAGGGGAGGGAGGCCGTGGGAGGGGTAGTTTAGGATTTTTTTTTTCATCTTTTAGTGGGTGGGAGAGAATAACTTCAGGTGCCAATAGAAGCTCTCTTTATTTAAGCACTTCACAATTTAATCATTTTACAAGTGCCTCTTTATAGCAATTCTAATAAAAACCTAAATAAGATCAGCATAAATTTTAGCCAACACTCATAATAGAGCGGCATTCACGCCCTAATATCACCTATCCAGAAATTGAACCCTTTAAAACATCACTCATCCCATTGATAAATAACCTGGACCAAAAAAAAAAAAAAAAATCAAATCAAAAGTTTGATGATGCCAAGTTAAGCCTCAATTGATCACAGGTGGGCCCACAAATCGATTTGAATTGATCATTGGAATGGGCCACACTACAAAACAAAATATTGTAATCTTTCTGCTCTCAATCGTTGAACCCAATGGTCCCTGGCCTATCTATATATAAAGAACCCCCATGCGAAGACAGGTAGGTGGGTCTCTCTCTCTCTCCCTCCCTCCCTCTTCGGTCGCTGGAGAAGAGACTTTCACACAGAAAACAGAAAAAGGCCACAACAAAAGCATCGATCGGACCCCATAGCAGCCACCCGTCTCTAACATGCGCACCTGTGCGCACGGCGCATCTCCTCTCTTCTAACATGTGCCTCACGGACTCAGACAAGTAGATACAGCAGAGAGAGAGAGAGAGAGAGAGAATGCAGTTGCAGAAAACCCAAATCTCCAACACCGCCTTCGATCGATCATATTCCAATTCCATTCCTTTCTCTCCTCGATTCCATCTTTAATTCGATTCATACAACTACAATCGAATAGAAGAGGATCGATTCAATCGATTCGATCGAGGGAGAGAGGAGGAGAGATTGAGGAGCAGGAAGATCGAGAAAAAAAAACCCTAATTTCTCTTCTTGATACAGAGATGATGCTGAAAAGGAGCCCTCCAAAGCATCGCCACGACGGCACCTCTCCTCTTCCTCTAGGCATGGACTGGAGCCCTCCTCCCAAGAAATGGGTACGTGAATCGCCATCTAGTCCTTGAATTCTTCTTATCTTAGTTTTGATTGTTTAGTAGGTGAGTCTGCGTTTGATTTGAGGTTGTTTGATCGGTAGATCGGCATTTTGGATTTGATTTGAATAGCTGTTGATTGTGTTTGGGGGATTTGGATCTCTGAAGTAAATGCAAATCCAGATCTCATTGGCTGTGAATTAGTGTTTGTGGTAACTTGTTTGGATTTTGGAACTCTTACTGCAGTTGGTTTGGTGGAAGTTTTAATTTTTTATTTTTTTTTGGCTTTGTTTCCCTGTAATCGGTCAAGAGATGGGAGTTAGTGGTAAGTGAGCTTATCAAAAAGCATGAGCCCTCATTTTATAAATGGAGTTAGTTGGAAGATTTAACGGGGGATTGTAACGCGTGGTTTTGTTGACTTGTGTGAGAAAGATGGAAGAAATGAATTTATGTGTGATAGCTGACTGGGTGCAGGCACAAGAATTTGAATTGATGTGAGAAGATGGAAGAAATGAGCTTTTGTAGCTTCATTGACCTATATTGATTAGGTTTGTGTTCTGGGATGCATAGAGATGTGCTGTAGATTGTTTGTAATGGATGATATCTGCTGTTTAGAGCATGCATTTGATATACTTAAGTAGATTTAAAGAATGGATAATGGAAAAGCGGAACTACATTGTTGGGATTTTTTTTTTTTTTTTTGTGGGCATAATTCAATCTTCAAGGAATTTGGATCCTTTTTTTTTTATTTTTTTTATTTTTTATATATATATATATATCTGTCTCACTTTCCTTCATATAATGCTTTGTTGCAGACCAAAAAATCATCACTGTTTATGTCATACTTGCATGGCATGTTTTGAATCCATCTCTAAACACTTGAGAAATATTTTCTTATATTTAAAGTTCTGTTGGTCTCTACAAGTTGGTATTTATCACACCAAGAAAGAAGGGGGGAAAATTTTGACATTCATCCCATGCTTTGTACCATTGTGGCTGTGCATTGTCATTTCTATCGATCTCTGGCGGTCAAGCTATCAATGGATTTATGTTTGTAGGATTTTATGACATTTTCTGTGTGCCATGCAGGATGGAAGAGATACTGTTTGGCCTCATGATCCTCGCACTGGGTGGAGTTACTGTGTCACAATTCTGTCTTGGGTTATCCGACCCGAATCAAGAGCTTCAAATGGAAGCATGGTTAACCCCATTGTGGTGAGGATTTTTATTTGACTTCTTGAATGGATGTGCAACACTAAGATATGCTAAGTGCAATCACGTATTTCTGATGCCGTTGCAATTTTCTTAGTCTCAGTTGATTCTCTCATGTCATACTATCTATTGCACATATGAGACAATGTTCTTTTACTTTGTTTTATAGTTTTTGGCATCTAGGCCCAATTATGTGATCTGCATACCTTTCATTCTTCAGTCAATTCAGATGGACATAATTGTGCGTTCAAGTCGCTTTATGTTGCCAATAAAATGCGATGATGAAGATGATGATGACAGCAGCAACAATAACCATGCCATTTTGCATATTTTAATTTATCCTTGGGAGACCTTGCATTTTCTCACAATATTGTATACTTTGAATTATACTTGATAGATCTTACATTTTCTTATCCAAAAAAGAGATCTGTTTCTACTTGCCAATAAATCAAGAATGTTAGCTTGTCTTGTCATAAATTGGTTGAAAAGAGCTAGAGGTACTCAATGGAAGAGAAATTTGTTTGAATTGAATTATTTCTCGTTAGCTCTGCTTCTTTTGTTGTATTGTTTTTCAGTCCACCATCCTTTATAAAGATGGTCATTATTTCATCCTAATTAATTTGGTGATCCCATTTTCTTACTAACTTCTCTGGTCAGCATTATGAGAGGCCTCTTGTTTGCCTTTTTTTACCAGTAACAAATGAATAACTTAAAAGGCAACAAGAGTTTTAAGAGATTACCTCTCTTTCTTTCTCTGTTGTTCCTTTATTTTATTTTTGTCCACATGTTTTTGTGGTTTAGCGCTACTTGACTTGCCCTTTATTGTCAGTTTCACACGTTGCTGGACCAGGATTCATGTTCAAATACCTCAGTGACACCACCTAATATTCTTATTTTCAAATAGAGGTACAACTTACATCATGGGAACTTATATTTGTGCAAGGATATAATGTCCCTGTACTGGGAACCGTGGTCTAGTTAATCATCTAGGTATCTCTGTACATGTTCTCATAGAAACTTAACTTAAAGGACAATCTTTACTGATGGAAAGAAGCAATCAGAGGCAATATTTATGGATGGAAAGACATAATGAGAGACTTTCATTCTAAACTTTTTCTATTGATACAACTTTAAGAGATTGGACGTTCTGGTATCAACAAAAGAGGTCCAAGGGCCTGTCTGTATATAAAGCATTCCTTAGATTGTCCAACTCAATAATCAGGATGAGGGAAATTCATTTTCATTCTTCTTTTGGAGCACTGTGGAAAACAAGGGTAGATGCATAAATCTTTCCATTTGGTCCACCTTTTTTTAAAAAAATTTAATAAGGTACTTAGTAATCATTTTCTTGAAATTTTAAGGGAATTTACATCTCATTTTACTGTTCGAGAAACAAGTTTGTCAGGGAAAATGGATCTAGGGGCTGGGAAAACACATGCTGGAGAAAATTTATGCAGCTATATTCCCTTTAAATACTAACTTCTTCTTCTTCTTCTTATTATTATTATTATTATTATTATTATTATTATTATTATTATTATTATTATTTGACTATTGCATTTTATGATGAACTAGTCAAATCATTTTCCCAAAATTCCCTCATGCTTTAGTTGTGCTTTTTAATGCTTTAAAAAAAGAACTGCACTTCCAAAGCCAGTATGATGCATTAGTCCTTGTCAACCTGTTAATATCTCAAATCTTCTTCTCAGGAATATTGTTTTGGAAAGATAGTGGGATATTTCCAAATTTTGGAATTTTCTTGGGATATTGACAGGAAAATTTCATGAAAAAGATTAATATTTAATCCACTAATAACTCAGTGTTAGGCATCTCTTTCTCCCAAGTAACAACAAGCAATTGATCCCTGGTTGTATTGTGGTGAGGGACTTTGGGTTTAGTATATGCATGGGTGTGCTTGTACCAGAGCGGAAAAAAAACTAAAAATGTAGAAAATAAACTCAATTGTTAAAAATTAATGTTTAAATGATTTTTACAGTTCTTTCCATTTTTATCACAAGATATTCAATTTTGCATATATTTTGAAAATATAGTGGAATTTATTGCTTCATTCATGTGTCATGATTTTTTTTTAAAATATTTCCAAAATTTGTGACATGGCACAAATGCTCTTGCTACGGCTAGTGTTTTTTCTTTCCTTCTTTTCTTGTTTCGCTGAGTTCTGGATATGATTAAGTGGTTTCTCTGCGTAGTCCTCTTTCTTGTTAATTTTTGGTGAAATAAAATTTACTGTTATCCAAAAAAACAAAAAAGATTTGTCACATGGAAACATGGCAAGCTAGACATGTTTTTGCCCCAAAATTGGGCAGACTAGGTTCTATTCATATTTCACCTTGTGACCATAGTCACCAAATATTGGCAATAAATATCGTGATACTGTTGTTGCTATGTAGACCTGAAACAATATATTTTCTGATGATATCTTGATATTTTCAAAGTACTAGAAAGTGAAGATATTATGAAAATTAGAATAAAAGAGAACAGGGAAAAATCTAAAAAAATGTTTATAGTACTAAATTTATTTTCTTTTTATTTATTTACTTATGATTTTTTAATTATTTAAAATTTATGTTATTTTCTGCAACATATTCCTGATAACATCCTGAGGAAACCCCAAATTTGAAAATATCTTGACATTTTCCGGAAACGATAATTTCCTTAGAAAGATGTTTTTAACAATGCTTGTGAGTACCAGGTTATTTAAAAAAAAAAAGAAAAGGGTACCAGGTCAAACCCGCTCAACTTAGATTGAAACCTTGTTTTACTATTGAGTCTTTGGACTGATTGCAGGTGAGTGCGAGTCTTTCTGTGCTGCTACATTGACTGATTTTGTTCCTATGGATACTAAGACATATCAGGACTTGAGATGCTCTCATTCATACTACCGTGGACCAGTCTTTCTTCTTTCTGTCAAATCAATCCATCTCTTTGATGAATTGCATTTGAAATCTTTTGCTTCTCTTTGGATTATTGGTTTTTCTTACACTCTGCTCTTTTCTTGACTTGGATCACGCCAGAAACTACTATCTGGGCATTATGTTCTGAGTTATTTGCTGCATTAATTTAGTTACCTGCCTCTTGCATTTTCTGTTTTAACATAATTGAGGGACAGTTTTACAGGGTTCAGGTTGGTCTACAATCACCAGAGGGAATTACTACAGTCCGCGGAGTACTTAGAAGATTCAGTGACTTCTTGAAACTATTTGCTGCTGTAAGTGTATGAATTTTATTTTGCTATTGAGAATAGTACTAAATATATTATTGTTGCTGTAATCATCGTTCCTTTTCTTTTGAAACCTTTTTGTTTGTATTGTTTAGTGGACACTATTGACTTCATCATGTCATGAGCATTTTGTTGTTTTCAGAATTGATTCTGCATTCCAATGATGCATATAAATGTGTGTGTTTTTTCGCGTGAACCTGTTATCTCCTAGTCATTCTGCTCTAGTTTCATCCATATCGTTGTTGCTGTCATCATCGTCATCGAAGCCTTATCAGTTATCAGCACTCGTTGTGAGCTCTACTTTTCCACTTAACTATAGTTAAATCTATGTTCTTTGTAGCCCCACAATTTACATGTGCTCTGATTGATTTATCTGCCTATTAATTTGTTGTCAAGTTGAAACAGCTTTGATGCAGGTCGACGGCTAATGGTTTTATATTATTTTTATATTATTTAGAGCTTTTAATTAAGTTCTAATTTGTTTTAGTAGGATGTTTTAATCACGGCCATAAATGTGTTTCGATGGTCCAGAGTAGTCCTAGGGTTATTTTTGTTCCTATTTAATGATGTAAAGCCTCTTTGGCTAGGAAAGATGGTTGACAATTAATGAAATTTGAGTGCTTTTGGGATCTTCCCCAAGCTTTCTTTGAGTTCTCCTCGAGATCTTTCCCTCCGGATTGGAGTTTGGCAAAAGCCCAATTTTCCCCCTATCTCTCCATTTCTATCCTTGCTCGCCCGCCGCCCCACATCTTCCCTTCCGTTCTGCATTACATGTATATAGCTTCAACAAGGAATTGTGGTGCAGCAGTTTGCAGTTTGCACGCTCTTTGGCCTTCAAGGACAGGAAATGACTACTTGTGGATGGGACATGAAAATTATATATCGATGGAAGCATCATTTTGAAAATAAAATTGTATCTCAAATTGTTTGTGAGGTTGAGTTAATTAGTTGTGTTGAATGAACCATGAAGTATAGGATTTTTAATGTTTAGTAAAAAATGAAAAAAATGCTAAAAAAAAGGAAAGTAGGTATTCTGATCCATCAATTTCCTACCCATAGCAACATCAATAGAATAACAAACGAGGCTATGATACAATTATATGGCAACAACATTGGCATATATGTATATATCATGGACGATATGTGTGAGAATAGTTGAACAGGTTTAAGGGATTAACATAACTGCGAAAAAGGTTTAAGGTATTAACATAACTGCGAAAAATAAACCAGTTGTAGTTTACCAGTTTATTTTTTCTCTTCAAAAAAAAAAAAAAATCATCAACATTATATAGTTAGGGTGTGTCGCTTGAAATTAAAGAAGTGATTCATGAAAAAAAAAATATGAGAAGCTAAAAAAAAAAGAAAAGAATGTAGAGTGAAACCCATACTCGCAGTCAAAAATTCTAGTCACATGCCTAATTCTTGTTTCTCTCTAAAACCTCCTTAAAATCCCATAAGTTTTTAAGTGATTTCTTTAATCATGAATTAATTTTTAAAAATAGTAACACCAAAAACTGAAAAAAAGGAAAGTAAAAGAATGACCTAGGATAGCCATTCGATTGTTGCTTTTCCCTCATTGACAAACTGCTTTATTCATGTGATTCTATATAACAAGTATTTTTTCTTTTTGGATGGTACTGTTTGATACAACAAATATTGAATTTTATGATTCACACATGAATCCTTAGATGTACCAGTAAAATGTGCTGGGACGCCCAGGCCAGGCACGTTGACTGGCCCAGCCCGGCATGGCCCGGCAGTCTGGGCCCGGCCTGATGGCCTGGTCGGATGAGATTATGGGAATTGGGGCGGACTCCAGTGCTGCAAGGTAATATAGTGCATCTCCCAACTCTTATCACAACATGGCAGCAGGCTGTTTGGGTGTTGAAATTGAAAATCGTATTAGAGAGAATTTAATGCTTCTTTGAGAATGCATATTTTTGAAGGCTATCCTTTATATTTTCATGACTTGCCCATACAATGAGAGCTCAATTAATATCAAGAAAGATGCATATTTCTACGGGTCCCACTTTTATGTTCCTAATAGTCCATGCAGTATGTGTGCATCAGCCATTAGCCTTTCATGTACTTGCCCTCTTATACATACATGTATATTTGGGTTGTCTTATTTCAATTGGGGCCCACCAAGGTAAACCCACAAAGTGGTTGCAGTAGATGTATGACTTGAAATATCTGATATATTATATATTAATAATTTTTTAGGTTTTAGAAAATCAACAGGCCACTAGTTCATTTTGCTAATGGTCTCATTTAGCAGTGGACCCATTTGTTGGGTCCAATAGGTGGCCACTCTTTGTTGGCAACTTTGTGATGGTACATGCATCATCATAGATCCAATCCAATAACTTGCAGGTCCTACTGGATGGTACATTTATCTATTGGCCATATAATGCAATGTAGCAATGTTGCACAACTGGATTCCATAAATTTTTTTTTTTTTTTCAAAATTTAAGGTATTATATCACAGTTGATGTCTTAAATACTCTACTACAACTACATTATGAATCCAACTTAGTGGGAGCCAAAGCCTAAAATAAATACATACATGCATGCATGAGCATATTAGATAATAGTGAAGAGGGCTTGTGAGGCAAGTACATGAAAGGCAGAGGGATGATGCAACGTGTGTTGCATGGACCATAGCAAAAATCATGGCGGGACCCACATGAGTATGTACCTTTTTTGTGATGGCTTATGATGCCCATATACGGATATGGATACAGACACTAATACGGGTATTGGGGATACGACTTCTCACTTTTGAAAATCTACAACACGGATATGAATACGAGTGTCCAAATTTTTTCTTTGTATCACTTTTGAATCAATGAAATTATCATTGTTTTTGTCCCTTTCTAGCATTTTTTATAGTGAGAAAGTAAACGAACTATATGAAATAATGGACTTTATATGTAGGATATGTTAAACTTGTTCCTTAGAAGTATCGGTGCAGTATCAGGTACCAATACAGTATATGTTTTTGGAATTTTTTTTCTTCAATCAACCATCCGGGTTATCATGGTGATGGCATCAATTGAATTTCCTTGTTTGGGGAAGTCATGAAAATGCAAGGGCATTTTTGGAAATTTTTTTCTTCAACCAAGCATTAAATACTCTTCGGAGCCGGTTTAAAATTCAACACTGGAAGATTCATGTGGCATGTGGTGATAAGATAACCGCGGAGATGTACTATACTGCACGGAAGTCGAGCCCATGGGAATTATCTCTTTTTTTTTAAAGATGACTTTTCATTGCACAAAGACTGTACAGTATAAGAGGGCCATACCGACCAAAAAAAGCCCCTACAAAAACACGGGGAAGGGTTGCACAAAAAGATTCGAGACCCAAAACATCAGGCACCAACAAAAAGAAAAGGAAATTAAGTAGGGCCAGAAATTAGCAAAGAAGGTTTAAGAACTCCCTCTTTGGCGAGTTTATCCGCCTCCGCATTTGCTGATCTCATAATGCGATTGAACGAAATGTTCAAATCACATGACAGCTGAAGAATCTCTTCAATAATGTCCACCAGATACCACGAAGATGAAGAAGACCGAGTCGCCCACTATATAACACAAGAAGACTCCCTTTCTACAAGGAATTGTTGCGGTTGTAACTTGTAAGCGGGAAGCTTCTAGAATACCAATGTGCAAGGCAAGTAGTTCCGCTTTGTTGATTGAACAAACACCTGCTGGGCCGGAGTAAGACAAAATAATTATCCCATCTTCGTTACGGATAACACCACCAACACCTGCCATACCCGGATTACCAGTAGCGCTCCCAGCAAAATTTAGCTTCAAAGCTCCTTGTGGAGGCGGGTGCCATCTGGGGAAGATGCGCCTAGCAATACGGCAGGATCTGGCCACTTCATCCCAATTGTGAATAATGGAGCTTATTGATATTCCTTTAAATAAAGGTAGAGGGGAGACCCAAAGAGCCACCAAATGCTTGACATTACCTACTATCTTGGTTGCATTTGAGGATTTTCCTTCAAAGCACTGCAAATTTCTTTCTTTCCATGAGGATCAAATTGTCGCTGAGAACGAGAGCTTCCACATAACCCTTCCTCTTTTAGAGCCTATCCCTAATCTCCAAAAGTCAAACAAAGAAGGGATAGAATTCGGCAGAGGGCCACAAGAATGGAACCAAGATAAAATAGATCTCCAAATGCACTGGGCAAGGGGACAATTATCTCCCAATATTTATTTTTTTTGATAAATATCTTTCCCAATATGTTATTAATTCATATGGGTATTCACTTATGGGTATTAGCATTAATTCATATGGATAATGGATGTAAATTATCTTTCCCAAGATGGTAATCAATGTTACCCTTAAATGGGTATTAGCATTGGGAAGCTACTCTTTCCTCCAACCCAATGGAATTATTACTTACCATTAAAGGTGGAGCATTGGGAAGGTACTCTTTCTAATCCACATGTATCATTAAATATAAATTTGACATTAAAAACCGGATGGTGCCTGTGGGCCGTGCTGGCTCGAGCCCCTGCCAACCTGGCCACGGCCCAGGCATGGCTGGGCCGAGCTCCAAACGGGCCGTGCTCAGGTTTTACATCTCTACATGTAAGTGAAATTCACTGTATAGTGTATAGATATGAATATATTTCCTTGGGATTCAATATGAAATGCCAAAATCCTCAGATTTTAACAACAATGGATGGAAGTTCCATGGTAGATACGGATCTTCAACCAATAATTTTTGTTTCAAAAAAAAAAAATGAAAAATAATGATACACTTGCATCACAATATTTATAAAATATAGTCAGATTTGGAAATACTGAAAAAAAATGTTTGGTTTGTAAGAAAGTGAGCAGAATATAGCTGGTATTATCAGCATACATAGAAAAAAGTTGCAGACTTACAATAAACTTCAATCTTCTCCCTGTGATTAAATTATCTTTGCAGGGTTCTTTTTCACACATATTCTTTCTGTATTTGTAGCTTAAGAAGGCGTTTCCAAAGAAAAATATTCCTCCAGCTCCGCCAAAACACTCTTTATTAAGAATAAATTCCAGCCAGCTATTAGTGGAAGAGGTAATAAACATATTTGGTCTATTTTATGCAGAATGAATCTGATATGATGTATTATTTATGGCGAGGTGGCTCTTTCTTGAATATATTTTAAAACTGAGAAGAGACTTCTTGATATTTTTGGATTCCAATGGATGAAATTAGTTTGAAGTAAATCCCATTTCCTTTCTTAACCACGATATGTATTTTCCGTTGTTACTTTACTTTAGATGAGTTAGTGTTTAAAATGTTGTGTTGTTATTTCTAAGCACAGTGCAGTGCTTGTTTATGTGCATGTTGCCTGTAGAGACGAGTTTCGTGGATTTTCTTTGCCATTTGAATAAGGTTAATTGTATTTGGACATGGGTGTAACTTTGCAGCGACTCACTGGAGAGGTTAATAGTAGAGTCCTATTGACACACTCCCGAGTAGAGAAATCTGACTGTCAAAGGGACCAGTTGAATAAACCGGAAAATATGGATGTTGCAGAGAAATTGCAGAAATTTAGAAATTAAAATTAAGGAAGGAAACAAAATAAATTAATTAAAACTGAACTTATAGCGTTCTCATTCTCCCACGGCCACTCAACGTAAGAGACAGGGAAAGAAAAGGGAAACTGCTGAGTTTTATTTATGTACTGCAGACTGCATCATGTTCTACACTGTTGACCCTACATTGGTTTTATAGACTTGAAAATCTAAAGAAAATCCATTTAGGACTTGACTTCTAAGACTCCTACTAATGGACTTCCTAAGTCCTAACTAAGACTAATAACTCCTAATAAGAGTCCAATTGCTAAAATAATAGGAAAAACTTGCTAATTTTGTGATCTGGGCATCCCAGACATCTCCAGACAAAAAGCCATATAGACCCCACATGGTCCACTTCCGAGTAAAGTGGACCAATTGGGCTGAAGCCCGGTAGCCCACCCTTGGCCGACCCGAGGGGTACAGGCCCTAGTGGGCTTTGGGGAAGGGTGGCCCACAAAATCAGGCAAAAAAAAAAAAAAAAAGAACAAAAGAAAAAAGAAATTCACGTTCTAACTTTTTTGAGTTCAGAACTTCTGGATTTTTCAATTTACTCCCCCCGTTTCCTTTGTTTTACCAAAACAACCCATGCCATCAACTTCTACTCAATAATTGGGACTGTTTGGGGGCCCAAATATTGATCTCACTCTTGCAGGTATTCTTATGATGCTCAAATTGCTCCATGAATGCTTCGGCCAATTCTAAGTTGTACCATAGTCAATTCCTTTGTCACCTATGGCCTTGAAAATTTTGATGTCGATGCAAATTGGGACATGTAATCCGATGCATAAAAATCAAGGTAGCTTGGATACCAAGAAAGAAAACTGCTTCACTCAATTCTTGGACACTGACTTAAGTTCTGTAGTACTGCATGGATGCGATGGAAAATTGATTTGTGAAGCATAAACTGTGCAGAAGGAAAGAAATGGAAGTAGAATAGGAAAACAGAAGAATAGTAGAAAGAGGAGGAGGTTAGAGTGCACTCACCAATATCGGAGGAGAGTAGAAGTTCAATTTTTGACAGCTCCAAGAATGTTTTTCCCCCTTCTAAAACATATACAACCCAACTCACTAGAGGATGAGAACTTTTAAAACCTAATACACTTCGAAATATACCTCTAATTTGTGTGGAAATCTGTAAATAGATTTTATTTCTAAAAGAAAAGAAAAGAAAACATAATAAATCATCCAGTTGATATTCCATGCAAGTTAAATCCATATTCCTTCATAGTTGTTACAGCTGCAATGACTTTATTTTCGAATAAAAGTAATTGATGTTCTCAAAATGGTTAGTTTTGTTTCAGAGAAGGTATGCATTGGAGGAGTGGATGAGCAAGCTACTCTCTGACATTGACCTGTCCAGAAGTGTTCCAGTGGCAGCCTTCCTTGAGCTAGAAGCTACTGCGAGGTCATGTAGGTGACAATTTTCATTTATGAAATGGTACTCTAAAATATCTTCATGTTACTATGTTAACCGTTCATTTAATGTAGGAGTTCGTTTGATTTAAGTGACTTGGATATACATTTGCAAATGTTTTAGCTATCATTTACTGCTGCTTTTTTATTAAAGTATTTTTCCTACAAATTTTCTTGGATATGTGGTTGCTTTTACATGAGGATTTGTTCTTTGCTCTCCTACATATAAATTATTCTATTCAATTGTTGGTTTGAGAAAGGTACCTATATATTTTTATGAGTGTGCTTATCTCTTCTTTCATGTCGTCGTTTTCAGCATTTCAGGATGCAAACCAGCAAATTCCTGATGCAAATCCTCATGTTGGTCGTGGGGATAGTACAACTTCAAATCCACTGCATCCCAATTTAAGAGCTTCTGTTGCCGGCAGTTCATCGGATGTATCGAAGACTCTGTTTAACACACTTGATTATGGTAGTGACAATGCATATGAGACGTCAGACCTGGGAACACCAAGGCAAAGAGGGGATAGTTCTGAAATTGGTACGGAAGATCTATCATTTGATCAAGAGTTGGCTGCTCCAATCGAAAGTCTTGTGAAGTATGGTGTTTCAGATGATGACAATGGTCTCTTTATGGGGGCCTTGGTTTTGGAGCAGATGGGTGATATACCAAGGAATAAGATACAGTCTGCAAACGTGAACAAATATTTGGGTAAGGATTCTTTTAACGGAAATGCTTCAGAGGATGCGTTTCTCTCCAGGGAAAGGATGGGTTTTCTGTCAGAGCGAGAGCATGATAAGGTTACCGATCATACTCGAAAACACTCTGCTGAGAGTGTTGGAAGCGATATGAGTTCTATAAGAGGCAGTGACCTATCAAATACAGGGGCGATTAACTCTCTTGGTGATAACTCTGTTGACCTTGCTGGGGGCACAGAGGCTCCAAGTACCATGGAAGCTTTTGCTAGCAGTGGGATTCAGTTTTTGAATGATGTGCATGTAGTTCTTCCCCTTGATCAGCGAAATAAAATGAGTAGGGTTCTTACAACCATGCAAAGAAGACTTGTTACAGCAAAAACAGACATGGAGGATCTTATAGCAAGACTGAATCAAGAAATAGCTGTAAAAGATTACCTCACAACGAAAGTGCGTCCAATCTTCACCTTTTTTATCTTCTTAAATTTTCTGGTACCAGCATTTTTTATGTGAATTCTGATATATTTATTTTTATATATTGCCTTGGCCAAAATAGTCTTTATAATGCTTTTTAAACTATCACTGTTGAGATTGCCAATGGCTATCTTTTGATGGTTCATCTACGATATAAATAGCATAGCACTTATCTTCAATTTGCTTTTGTCTTTATGCTGGTCATTTCAAACCATTTCTTTCAATAGAATCCCTATGCCATTAGGACAACATATAGAAAGATCATATCCTGTTTCTATCTATTATATTTTCAAGAAGTATAGATTACTACATGATGCAGCAGCATTATACAATCGTTGGAGCAAGAGGCATGGTCCACATGTGGGACCTAAGGAAGTTTAGGAATTCTTTATTAATTGTTAGTAGTTTATAATTTTTGTTTAAGTAGTTATATTTAGGATTAGTCTCTAATTTGAATAGGATTATTATTTGGTTTCCTAGTTTGATTAGGATTGTTTGTTAGGGAAGTATCTTTTATCATAAATAGAGCATTGTAGAGATCAATGATCTCAGATTAGAGAATTGAGTTAATAGAAGGTTTATCGCTGAAAACTGTGTCTTCCGCATGTGATTGTTCCCTGGGAACTCTAATTGTGCCCCGGCACTTGCGCACTTGTGATCATATCTGCGATTGCATCAATTGGTATCAGAGCCAAATGATCCTCGATCTTCGGCGTGATTAACCCTATCCATCTTTCCGTTCATCCCACAGCCATCATCGTTCCCCAATTTTCACTCCAACAACCAATCAAGCCCTTCACTGGAAATTCTCGATGCCCAAAATCACCGTCTCCCAGACCTACTCCCATAAACCCAAACCCACCTCTACCAAAACCAACATCATCGTCCCTATTTTGCTAGATGGTTAATGACAGGTGATGAAGTGCAAGTACGGCATGCATGTCCGGTTACCTTTTTTATTGGTGAAGATTATACAGATACAGTTTGGTGTAATGTGATACCCATGGATAGTTGTGATATCTTGTTGGGTCGTCCATGGATGTATGACAAGAATGGTACTAACGGAATGCGTGACAACACATTCACATCCATGCATGGTGGAAAGCAAGTAACATTCTGTCCTATGAAGCCGGCACCACCAAAGAAAGGATCAAGTTCTTATTTCACCAAGGAAGCACTTCAAATCCACACTGTATACAAAAGCAACATCAAGAAGAAGAGTCGAGTTCGAGGTCAAAACTCTTTTCCAACCTGGGGAGAATGATGCAACAACATTATACAGTTGTTGGAGCAAGAGGCATGATCCACATGTGGGACCGAAGGAAGTTTAGAAATTCTTTATTAATTGTTAGTAGTTTCTAATTTTGATTTAAGTAGTTGTATTTAGAATTAGTTTATAATTTGAATAGGATTATAATTTGGTTTCCTAGTTTGATTAGGGTTGTTTCTTAGGGAAGTATCTTTTATTATAAATAGAGCATTGTAGAGATTAATGATTTCAGATTAGAGAATTGAGTTTTATCATTGAAGACTGCTTCTTCCACGTGTGATTGTTCCCTGGGAACCCTAGTTGTGCCTCGCCACTTCCGATCGTATCTACGATTGCATCACTACACCCTCTCCAATTTGACACTAATCGAGCTAACATCCATTAACTTTGAATCCTATTAGGATGATTTCATTTGAACTACTTTTGGTTGGATCTAAGAGATTGATCTATGAAGCACATAAATCTAGTCTAAGAAAACACTAGCATAATGATCTATGCGAGCAAAGTTTTCCAAAATAGAAAAGGTCGTCTTTTCTGAAAATAACCCAAAAACCCATACATAACGAAAAAATAAATAAAATGAAAATGGCACAAAATCGTGTTTTGAGTAAATCTATGCTGCTTCTATGCTTCAAACATGCATTGTAGATGATTTTGAGATCATTCCTAATAAAAACAAAAGAAAATTTCCAAATATTTACTCAAATTTGTACTCTTTCTTACCTTAAAGGAAAGCCATGTATTGGCTTTGGTTCTTGGATTTAAAGTGTATTTTGTTGTTTTCCCCCTTTTTGTGAGGTAGAAAGGCAGAAGTGAAATGACTTTCCCCAGTCTTTTCTTTGCAAAAGAATGAAGAACAGTTTTTTTTTTTTCTTTTTGGGGTCATCCTATAAATGTCGGGCATGAGTGGTGATAATATGAAAATATTGGTGTGGCCTCAACTGATATGATTTACTTATCAGCCGATACACATCATATCAGCCGCTATTTCATCCTTGTATCTATCATACTTGTACCAGCATGGTATGATACTAGCTTCTCTTTCTTTTTTTGAATGGTAGATATGATACTAGTACTGGTACCTGGTACTACACAGACTTGTAAGGTACTGTTTTAGCTCATTAGTATGTCGATTACTTAATACAATGCTACTAGTTTTCATATTTGTCAACATGAAAATGTTTAAAGAAATTCCATCATCATCTTAGCCTTATACACTTATATTAGGGTTGGCTTATACAGAGTTATACTAATTAAATTGAAAACAAGCTAAAGTCCATATTTCCTGTCTTTGAACTTGATGCATGGAAGTGAGGTCTTTGTGTGTGCGTGCTTGAGTGTGCATGCGCTAGTCCGCTTTTGAAAGAAGTTTACAGGAGACTTGAGTGGTGACAAGAGATCAGAAAGATGAAAAAGGTACACTCCAGAAAGAGTTTCAAATATCCTTCATCGCACATCCTCTAGAAAGTACACCGAGATATGTAGTATACTCTTAACTATTATATTGAATGTTGATTATGTCACCTTTAGATGTGCCAAATCTCCATTGTGGACCTAAGTATCAGTCATCGCAGCCTTATCCAATCTATTTTAGGATCGCCTTTGTGAACTCTGCTTTTGCATTGGCCCTGTTTGAAGCCATATTCTATTCGAGTTCAGTCTAACATGTCTTTCCTCATTACTTTATCCAAGGACTTTATTCCTATCCCCCTTTGCTTATTTCCTTGAACAAAAATCTTTCTGTGTATGTATGTGCCTTGCCCTAAACCATCTCATACGAAATTCCATGTTTTTTTCCTTAAGTTGAAGCTGCCTATAAGTTTCCTCTTACATACTCATTCTTGTTTCTTTCTCATGACTTTTCACATCCTTCTTAGCATGCACATCTGTAGTCCATCTATTTTAATTGTTGTTTCTTTGTTGCCCAACAACTCCATACTGTGAGCGTTGAATTATTGTCTAATAAAAACGTCCTTTTAATTGAAGTGATACTTGATGATTCCAGAGCACTCTACTGGCTTGTTTCCACTTTTCCTACCTAATTTTTTTCTTTATATCCAAGTCAAACTCTCTGCTTGTTCCATTAAGGCCCCTAGCTATCATAACTATCACACTATGGTGTGAAGTTAGTTTCTATTTTGACGATCTCATCCTCTATTCTCTTTGTTCCACTGAACTTGCACTCATTATATGCTCTCTTTGATCAGCTATTTTTCAACTGAATTGGATTGAACGCCTTATCTAAACCTGTCGCTTACTGTTTACTTTCTTGTTTCACTAAAGAGTACCATATCATCTGCAAACCATGGCTTTAAAGCTCCGCCAAGTTGTAATAGACTCGGCTAACCTGTGAGATGAGTCTGTTACCCATTATGTAAAACTATATAGGACTCAGCTATCCTGTGAGATGAGTCTGTTACTCGGTGTTTAGAGATTTCTTGATTTATTTGGGTCAAAAGTCGAAACCGAGAAATTCAAAGGCTTTGAATTTTTGGATTTTGGATTATATTTTGATAGTCATAGCTTGTGAGTTACTAAGGGTTTTTGTACGGTTTGCTCTTTTCAATGAAAGTAATCATTCAAAAAAAAAAAAAAAAAAATCTTGTGAGTTACTAAGGGATAGAAATGCTTAGAACTACTGGCTACATTAGTGAAAACTTTACATTCTTTGAATTGATTATATTTTGCTAGTCAAAACCGCAGGTCATCTGCAAGCTAGACCTGGAGAAAGCTTATGATAGGGTGGATTGGAAATTCCTTCAATACATGTTAGGGAGAATGGGGTTTGGGCAAAAAGTGGAGTTGAATTCAGGAGTGTGTCTCGTCAGCTTGGTTCTCTATTTTGGTGAATGGGTCCCCAAAGGGCTACTTCCAGACTGGAAGGGGGCTTCGACAAGGGGATCCCCCCTCCCCTTTTCTCTTCCTAATTGTAGCAGAAGCAGTAGGAAGAATGATACAAAAGGCTGTGAATACAGGAATGTTCGAAGGCTTCCGAGTGGCTAGAAATTTCCCAGTTATCAGCCATTTGCAGTATGCTGATGATACTCATATTTTGTGGAGCAGAGGAAGCTCAGGTTAGAAATGTTAAAGCCACTATCCTATGCTTTGAAGCAGTGTCAGGGCTAAGAGTCAACTTCTTCAAGAGTGAGGTGATTGGTCTACGTACTGAGAAGCCCCTTCTTCTTAAAGTTTCAGGTATTATGGGCTGCAAGACTGGGGATCTTCCTATTTCGTACTTAGGAATGCCTCTATGCTCGGGGCGGGTTACTAAATCTCTTTGGAACCCAATTGTGGAAAGGGTAGAGAGGAAGTTGTCTACATGGAAAGCATAGGATAGTGGAAGGGTAATCCTCATCAACTCTGTCCTCTCCAACTTGCCAGTCTATTACTTATCCATCTTTAGATGCCCGACCTCAGTTATAAAGAGACTCGAAAGATTGTAGAGAGAGTTCTTATGGCATGGCACAAGCTCTTGGAATTAGACCCCTAAAGAAGATGAATCAAGCACTCCTGGGCAAATGGTTGTGGAGGATTGGAGACGGTTCACAAGGTCTTTGGAGACAGGTGCTGGAAAGGAAATGCACCATTCCAAGACATGGGTGGGATGTGCAAGATCCACCTTGGAACTCATCTGCTATATGGAAAGGAATCCTCTCGGTCAAGGGACTTTTCATAGAGAACATCAGGTACCAAATTGGATCGGGGGAGAGGATCCTTTTTTGGAAAGATAGGTGGGGAGGTGAGGATCCGTTCTATGCTCAATTCCCAGACCTGTTTAGGTGTGCACAAGACAAGGAAGCAACGGTTAGCTCTTATTTGAGTACTATTGGAGGCCAGAGGGTTTGGTGTCCCACTTTTAGAAGGAACTTGAAGGACAACGAAGAATCCCAGTTCATTGATCTCCTTGATTCCCTAAACAGCTTCACCATTCAAGACAACAGAGCAGATGATAGGGTGTGAATTGCCTCTAAGAATGGATCCTTTACAGTGTCTTCTTTCTTTCAGACAATCCTAAACAATCCCAGGGATAGGAGCGGAGTGTATGGCATTTGGAAGATGAAGGCTCCTCCTAGGGTGCTTGTATTTGGGTGGCTTGCTCTTAGGAAAAGGATCCCTACTATGGACCTTTTGAGGAAGAGAGGGATGATGATAGTGAATGGATGCACGATGTGTTTGAAGGACGAAGAATCCGTGGTCCATCTCTTGCTAAATTGTAATTCAACTCAGACCATATGGATGGCTATAATAGGAGGGTTTGGTTGCTGTTGGGCTCTTCCTCATTCTCTCCCCGAGCTTTTCCAAGCTTGGAAGGTTCCAACTGGGGACCTGAAAGGCAATGTGATGTGGCGGTTGTCTTTCCTAGCGGTGATCTGGATGATTTGGAAGGAAAGAAACTCAAGATGTCTTGAAAGAATTGCAATTGGTGAAAGTAGACTAGTGGAAAAATCGAAGTTTTTGGTAGCTTTTTGGGTGTCTATTCTCCCTTTTTTTTAAGGGATACTCATTAGATCAAATTGTGTATCACTGGAAAGAGGTGGCCTTTTCTTTGACAGGGCCTTAGTTGGTCCTGTTTTGTTTTCTTCTGCTTTCAGTACTTTTCTCTTGTACTGTTTGCTCTTTTTTAATGAAAGTAACCATTCAAAAAAATATATATATTATTAATGTTCATGATTTATGAAATTGTTCTTCCATTAAAAAAAATTAGTTACGAAATTGTTCTGCAATTTTCTTTCACTATAAAATGCCAAAAAAATGTACATCCATATACCTAAATGTAAATGTACATCCATATAGCTGCTTTGCTTTTCTTTTTCCTTTCTCTTGGAAAAGTTCATGGTCTTTTGAGATTTTGATGTCTTTTGCATGATTTTGTTATGATTTAGTCTTATGTGGCTGAGTTGAATCATTATCCTCAAATCATCTTATACTTGAAGGTGCATTGAGTTTCAATTCAAAACTGACTTTTAGAACCGGGATGCAAACAACATATTCTAATGTTGTCCATAACTAAGGCAAATAAATGTTAATAATGATAAATATCATTAGTTTAGATATAGTGTGGGGAAGAGAAGACAGACTTCATACAAATTTCTAATAGGAAATGTGAAATTTCGTATCAAGGGATTTCATATTTGGATATGGATAGGGTACTCTATCCATATCCATGTTGGATTTCAAAAAGTGCAGTGTCATATCCATTCTTAGTATTTGTTTCTGTACCTGTTTTTGTATCGGGGCTAGTCTTTAATTGATGTAAGTTCTAATTTCCTCTTAGAGCCTGTTTGTTTGTGTAGAATACCTAGGAATTCAAGGTCAAACGAGCTCCACCGAAGGATTCTAGAAGAGGTGATGGTGTAGGTTATAAGGTACTAATCTAGACACAACCTTCACTTTCCTAGGATTTGAATTACTAGGGTGATGATTGAGTATTTATATCGCACCTCCCCGTGATTCAGTTTTCATTATAAGGGAGGTAGTTTGATGGCCATTTTTTAAAATTCACCTTTGTTTCTTTAATTCTAACCATTTTTAGAAATAAAAGTCTTACAATTCCTGTAGTATTCAATTACATGAAATAAACAGGTTGGTGGAGCTTGACATTCTTAGCGGTGCTTTGGACATTGTGGAAGGGAAGGAACTCAAGATGCTTCAAAGGGGTTCAATCCAGCATTAACAGCTCGGTTTAGAAAACTAAGTTCTTTGTTGCTCTCTGGTGTCTGTTAGCCCCACTTTTAGAGATTAACTCCATAGATCCGATAATGTGCCACTGGAAGGAGATAGCTTTTTCTTGTGCGAGGCCTTAGGCATTTTATTTTTGGGCCTTTTTGTTTTGTGTGTTCCTGGTTTCCTGGTTTGCTTGTCAGTACTCATCTCTTATACCGCTAGCTTTCGTTAATACAAGTAGCCCTTCAAAAAAAAAAAAAATTTAAATGAAACAAACAGGTCCTTTACCTTTTTTTTACTTCATTAAAAAAAAAGAAAAGAAATTCTTTCGTGTGTGTGGGGCTTGGGGAGTTTCTTATGCTGACTTGAGTCTGGAACTCTTCTATGGAGGCGAGATGCCTAACTTGAGCTTTTAAACCACCACACAGTATACCTTCATGCTTAATATGAGACAGAAGATACCGTTTGGGCTTAAAATGCCTAAAAAAAATTACAAAGAAAGGAAAAACTAAAAGGTCGATAATGTTGGTAATAACTTTGTGCAACAGCATGACAATTACACTGCAAAGAATTGAAAGATTAGGCTATTATGATAATCAAATTGTAAAGTATATCGCAATATTCATTAAGAAAAATATTAATATTCTTAAAAGAAGGGATTCAAGCAGAATATTCAAAATTTTTTTAAAAGATCTCATTCAAATGCTAAATCATAAGATTTTGCCAACAATCAGATATGGCGAATACCTACACTGAATAAAATTGCGTTATTTTTTTTTTTTAATAGTAATACAATTATGTTATCTATTAGGCTTCAAATAAGCCGTAATATATCAAATTTATGTTGTTTATTTTCATTGGATTTTGTCTCTTCTTACCCTCTTGTTTTGTTTTCTTTTAAGTGTTACTTATTTTTCATTACCATGTCCACCTAGGTGAAAGATTTGGATGTGGAGCTTGAAAGCACTAAGCAGAAAAATAAAGAAAATTTACAACAAGCCATCTTACTTGAAAGGGAAAGAGTCACTCAAATGCAGTGGGATATGGAAGAACTTCGTAGGAAGTGTTTAGAGATGGACTCAAAGCTCAAGTGCGAACAGGTTTTAGAATCGTCTCTTCATCCTCTTTGGCTAAATGATCTTCTAATCAATTTTAACATTTATTGTGATTTCTTAAATGCTCTTGTTCTATTTTAGGATGAAAAGGTTCGTGCTGAGTCAGCAAAAATCTCAGCCATTGGTAAGATGGAATCATTGTTGCAAGAGTTAGATGTCACAAGGGAACAACTTGAGAATGCGCAGAAGCTGAAGGAAGAATTGGAGCTGAAATCCAAAGCAGATATTAAAGTTCTTGTGAAAGAAGTTAAATCACTCAGGAAGGCTCAAATAGAATTGAAGCAAGACCTAAACCAATCTCTCAAGGAAAAGGCCGAACTAGAGGTATTGTGAACTCCTTCATAGAAAGCACTGTTTGCAGTTAACTTTTAAACAGTAAGTGTGGCCTAGCAGCTGTGATCAAATTATCATTCATCTATTGAATTACTGCAAACATCATAGTGTTCTGAGGAACAAGAAAGCCTTTTAAGACCAATGTCTTAAAATGTGAAATTTTCCAAGAAGTGTTCCCTTGCTATTGAAAATTTCTCCTTTCCCCATGCTCTAAGCAAACTCGGCTCCAATAGTAGGACCAAGTTAGAGGGGACTTTTGGATCCACAATAGATACTTTGAAGTGATGTATAGAGCCTCCTCAGGATCTTTCCATGGGAAGGGACGTTTCCCTAGAGATTGGGATGGGATTAAGTATTTGGGTGTTTTTTGCATCAATTATGGCTCAAGCCTGCTGGGGGTGATTTTCCATTCCATTGTTCTCTTTTCCTTGTTTGGACGTTTATTCTTCTTTTAGGAAGTTTAGGTCTGTAACAGGCTCATTCTTATGGATTTTGAATGTTGATGAGTTGTGTTTAGAGTATGAAGCTTTTGTGTCGCGAATAAATCATTTTTCTGAATACCGAAATCATACACATTGTTAAAGTGGATGAATCATATTGTGTTGTGAATCAGAAGATCTTTTTCCTTGTAAAAAGGAAAAAGTTAAAATAAATTAGAAAAGTAGCCGTTCATTTTCCATCCATAGCAGCATCTAAGACTAAGAGTGACAAATAAGACTAGGATACAATCATATGAAGACCATCATTGACATATTATTGTCTTATAAATGATATGTGGGAATAGTTAAATATGTTTAGGATATCAACGTTACAGGAAAAATAACTGTTTTCCTTGTTTCTTTAGCAAATAAAATAAAAATCCAAATCACCAACCTTACATTTAGGATGGCTGAAATTTAAAAAATGTTCCTGAAGAAAAAACCGAAATAAAAAGAAAGAAGAGGTTTTTCCCTAAAACTTACCTCTAGAGATGACTTTCCCTCCACCTTTCCAAAGTTTGAGTATTTCCCCCTAGCTACAATTACACCATTTTAGGACTAAAATACCCATAGCGTGGGCTATAACGTAAGAAAAATGCATTCTTGTAAATAGGTTGGGATTTGGTCAATGAAAACAGTCAAACTTCTATTATTGCATTTGTGGGTTGAAAATGCAATGGTGTAAATGGGTTTGGATGAAAATACATAGCATTATTATATAATTGAAAAGTGGTGATCTAATATGCATTTTCTTATATTCTTTTAGATCTTACAGAATGTTTGGATGGATATGTACAGAATAAAATATTTCTATATTCAAATACTAGAAAAATAAAATATTACATAAGAACGTATTCTAATATTAAAATATTTCAATATTGTTGTTGTTTGGCAATTTCCAATACATTCAATAGATTTTGAACTAAGCAATTTGACAATTATCCCATATTATAATATACATTAAATTCAAGATTGACCTTAATTTTCAAATGAAAGAAATGGTCAATAACTTTATAATTTTGTTTCAATATCTTGTTAAATGACAAGATGCCAGCACCATTTTCTAGGAATTCAATTGAATGAAAAAAAAAATCTCCATTTATATTTTCAAGATAAAGCATCTATGCTAAAATGGGTTTGTTTGATTTTCTCAGAATTATATTCATGCAAACAAACATGTTATAAAATCTCAGGAGAAGGGATTTTATGGTAAAACAAGTTCCTTTGAATTTATAGGAATTCAATTTCATGTGAATTAATAGGTCCTATATTTCATGGCATAATAGGTTATTTTGAATTCTTAGAAATTCAGATCCATACTAATAGATAATAGGCAAGCCCTGTTATATGTTTGGGCTGAGATATTAGTGGGAAAATGGTTCCTTATAATTCCTAAGAATTATTTTCATGCAATAAAATCGGCCGTAAGCAAGATTCCAACTAAAGTTTCATGAGCCTTCCATCCTTACTATCAATCAATCAATGTGATTTCTGGTGTTAGGACCCAGAAAATGTACGGGTCATGGAAAAAAGACCAATGTAGAAGAAATTGAGATATTATTAATTTATCCTATTTGAGCCCCACATTTCATTGTTTAAAGTTTTTATCATATGAACAACCATTCCCAATATGTTCATTGTTATCGTATTTCACTTTAATAGGTAAAGGTGGATTGTACACATAGAGGTGGGCCACACGGTGCAATGACCAAATGTTTGATAAAGAACGAGGAAAATAGAAATCATACCAAGAGGGGGGAAAAGTAAAAATCAAAGAACGAGGATGCCTCAAGAAAAGGTTGGGGTAGTTTTGACATTTCCCGTGGCATTAAGAAGGTGTAGGGAAAATTAGAGTTTTTGGGAAGGAGGAGGGAAAACCCATCTCTAAAGGTAAGCTATAGGGAAAAATCTCAAGAAAGAATGTAGGATGAAACCCATGTGTGCAGTCGAATGTTCTAGCCACATGCCTGTTTCTTATTCATCCCTAAAAGCTCCTCAAAATCTCACAAATTCTTGAGAATCTTTGTGAAACACTAGATCCTCTTAAAAATAGAAATACTAACAAAAAAAAGTAAAATATTACTAATTGCTGAATTGTAACTTGGACTAATTGCTTAATCATTCAGCTATGCTATTCCAACTTGGACGAGTTGCTGAATTGTAAGATTCGATAACACAGTTTTCAAATTGTTAAAACCCTTAACATTCACCTGTGAATGGGATTCATTGCATAGAAACAATTTTTCTCCCTTAGGATTTGATATAAATAATAGGGATTTGAGATACAAGACAACATCACTTATGACCAAGGATCAAAATAGCGGTTACCGCGGGCCTGGCAGCCAAACACTATGTAGCGGGTAATACATAGTAGCGTGAATTAAAAAAGTGGTAAAAATATATCCAAAAAGTTTAGAATATTGGAAAATGTTAGAATTTGATGAGTTATTTCCCTTTAGTAACTAAGATAGGGGGATGCAGTGATCTGTTCGGTGCATAGTGGTTCTGTATTGCCAAATGGTTATAAAAAATACAATATTGATCCATTTTTTCACATGTTTTCATGTTAATTAATCTAAGTTAGAAACTATTATGTATTTATGACTTCATAATTCATAAACAATTTAGCATAACTGTACATAACACAGGATAAATAAATTATTAAGTAATGCTTAAATAAAGCTTAAAGTTCAAACCAAATGATGTATTAACCTTTCATTAAAACAATGTATTTTTTGTTGAAAGTTGAGAAAAGGATACCTTTCCTAATACAAAAGGGGGTGTCTACCACTATTTACCTAAAGAAGAGCCCTTGAGAGAAACTCAATGTATCTGCTTCAATTTGGCATAATCTTGTGTTTTTTAGTGTTATTTTAAGCATGGAAGGGTATAAGAGTTACATAGAAATGCTGCTTGGAGAGCAGAAAATAAGAAAGAAGTTCTACTATGTGTTTTAAAAAATTATGTAAAGTAGATGTTGGTCACACTCTTTAGCAGGTCTGTAGTGGCCTGTGGCGGCTGCTACATTTGAGAGTGGTGATTAATTGTCTTTAGCGTAGCAGTTTTGGCCTTTGTCCGATATAGCGGCTGCTATTTTGATCATTGTTTATGACTACGATTCTAGGAAATATACCCTTATGCACAAACCAATATAATTAGTTCAAATTATAGATAAGAATCTTATCTCATGAGATGACACACAATGCCGCTTGATGGCCCAATTAGGCATGTGGGATCTATGGGGCCCTGTATGAATAGGTGTGAAAATTTCAATCCATCTAAGGCCTCGAATCTGGTGATCTAGGTCCAACTTTATCCATCCATTGAAATGGTTGTGGGTATATCACAACATTCGGGTTTTGAATGTGATTCAATTCCACTCATCTCTTACCCATGTGATTTTTACTTCTAGCTAACCAACCCTGTGAATTCATCATGGTACCTTCATCGCATGCATACATGGATTGCACGAGACTGATTGCAAAACGTTTGGTGTTTGCACCTCCTGTTGAGCTTATTTTGAAGCTTGATAATTAGGGGAAGTAAGGAGATGAATAGATTTGGATGTGATTCAGGGGTGTGCCCAATGTCATACAAATGAAATGATCCTGGCCCATAATTTTAATAGCAACTCCATTAAAAAAACAAAAAAACAAAAAAAATCTATAGAAATATATAATATGTAGTTTGTAGTAAGTTCAATGACTGATAATGGTTGAATGAATGTCAATTTGGAACCATTGCTAATTCACGAGAAATATATCTACGTGAAAGGATTGGGTTGATAATAGGTGGGGCTCCTTTTATATGAAAACAGAACATGGACATAAAGTAGGGGCATTTTACAGAATTTTTCACCCCGAGCTGATTCTAATTTGGTTATATGCATGACAACTTGCACATCCCAGCCTCCGCCATGTGGGGGGAGTAGGAAAGTTGTGTATGGGTTAGATGTGCTCAAAAAATCAAAGCAATCATTCTCTATAAGCATGGACACTATGCCCTTGAACATTAGTGGTGAAAACATGGGGTATTTCAATTCAATGTAGCATTCAGTGTTTCAATATGGGGTTAATAAGTGTGATCGGGTTGTTCCAATCCAAGGGGTTGTAAGTGTATGAGGGGGGTTAGATTGATCATAAGTAGGCCATACAATGTGTGCATCAGCAAAAATAGTCTAATTGAACCACAGGTGTTTTAAGGCTTAGAGATTAATGGTGAAAACATTTTAAAAGGGGATGTTTCAATCCAATAGTCATACGATTGCTAATTCAGGCTGATGCCAATTCATTTGGGTTTCTTTTTCTTTATTGGGTGTTTTTTTTTTTTTTTTGGAGGATTTATCATTAGGGGGCCTTGGTAGGACCTACAAAGTGACCCTTCAAAATTTTTGCATGTGCATATCTATTATAAACGTATATTTATATATTTTTTCTTTTCCGTCTTTAAGATCTGGTAGAAGGTGGCTATATTGCTTTTTAGGACACAAATGGGGTTCATCTTAGAAATTGGAAGGTAGTAAACTTACCATTGGGAATGGTGATCTTGGAATTGGAAACGATGGCTTTTTTTTATGAAAATGATGATGGAGATTGGGAATAAGATGGTGGCGCTTGGGAGGAAATTTATTGTGGCTTAATATGGGGAGAAGAAAAGAGGTTGGGAATCCGAATGTGATAAAGTGAGATGTTTATTTTATACTTCGGAAAGACTTTTCTATAATAGATGGTGTGTCAAGTGTGGTCGGTGTTGATAGATTTTGGATCTATTGACTCTTGTACATTGCCTTTGTGTGTGCACTTTATTGTGTTCTTCGGTCCATCCTTTTGCTGTCTTGGACTCCACCTTCATTTTGGTTTCTCATGGCCTTCAGGTCCCTTTAAGAGCTTTGACAACCTTTTGTGGCATACTTGCTTGCACTATCAATCTCTTGGAGAGTATGGATCGAAAAGAAATCAGAATTTTTGAAAGGGTCATGTTGGACCTCCCATCTTGCTAAAACTAAATTCTTCTTAATTAAATGGGGGCTTAAAGAGTTCTGTGGTGTTTCTTTCTCAGAACTAAATAGAGATTGGCTGGTTTCAATTGTTGGACCAAGGTTGACCCACTTTCATCTGTCAAATTGGTGCCTTAATTAACACATAGATTGTTTGTTTTTTTTTTTGGGTAGAGACACATAGATTGTTGGTGTCTAGAAAAACTAATATATGGAGAAAGATGGTCTTGAGATTTTTCACTTCTCTGGTGCATGAAGCTGAATCTCAGTTATTAAAAGGGCTGAAAATTATAGTGGCTAAGCTACATGTTCTCGTAGCAGTGGAAGGTGACTCGGGGAACGCCATTTGTTGGCTAGAGCCAGAGGTGGTCCTAAAGCACCTTGATGCTTCTTGTATTTTGTATATTTAATTAAACATACTCCAAAGAAACAACAGCAACCTTATATCTCATACCGAGGAAAGTAAATTCTGAAGCAGAAGAGTTAGCTATAACTGTGGCTTCAAGTGAGTACTCTTATTGCAAATGATGTCAGTGTGATTTTTTTATTGCTGATTAAAAGTTCATTTGCACAACAATTTTTTTTATTGTTGAGTAAATGTGCATTTGTACTTGTCGTGCATGGTCTCTCTCTCATTCATTTTGCCCTGTGCATGATGTGATGTAATTTTTTTTCTTTTCATTGCCAGTAGATGCGTATTAAGTTATTTATATGGATTTTGCATGTTGTGCCATAATTATCTAGTTATGGGAATAGCAAGTTTGTAATACACTAATACTGGATTAGTTCCCATGATGTAATCTACCTATCTGGTTCCTTGCTGTGATCCATTGCTTAACATAGGTTAGCGCAGCCCACATTCCTGATGTGTAGATCACTTGAGAATTTTCAAAGCATGTCATCATCAAACTTATGAAGTACCATTTTCTATTAGAAAAAAAAAAAAATTATGATCAAAAGATTTAAAGATGTGGACTCATGTATAATTCCTGAAAACTATAATATCTCTTCACTATACTTTTTTCTTCTTCATGATGAATTAATTAATTTGAGTGATTAATTAATTTTAGCTATTTTTTTTTATGTATTTGGAAACATTTCCTTTACCAAACCATTTTTTGTTCTTTTCTTTCTGGAAGCAAATCAGTTAATCTGCACAAATTGTTTTGGTTTGTTGAAGATGCTAATGTCCACTGATAAATGATAAATCCATTACATTTTGTTTATGTTTCAAATTGTTCTTTCAGAGATTTCTTAAAAAGGATAAGCAACGACGGGAACAAGCAAAAGCTGCAAGGATGAAGCTGCTGCGTGAGTGTCAAATTCTTCGCAATCGGCTTCAGGAATGTAGCGTTAATTTTCTTGCAGAAGAGGAAGATAAATTTACTGTCGATTCTTCTTCATTGTCGGATGCTTTGGATCTCTTGACAACATCTGACAACCGAATTGGTCTGCTCCTTGCAGAGGTATTTTTGTGCATTATCTTTTTGTATGTGTCAACAGCTAACATTGCTACACTTAGGTCTGCCCGCTTTCTTCTTTGACCACCCAGTTAATTACTTAGATTTCTGCTTGCTGTTGTTTGTACCTTATATTTTTGGAGAAATCTTCAATGCACAAATCTACAAAATAGAGGAATTGTCGAATGAGGTTATTGACGCAGTCCCGATTTGACTCAATCACCTTAGTATCCACACGACACAAGGGAGAGCGATAAAACAAAGAGCAACTGCTGCTTTTGCAAAATATACTATTCTCGGGTACTGTAGCAGCAACAGTATTTTTGACAGTAACCTCTATTTATAATGCATAAAACCCTAGGAAACCTCCCATAGTTAAATCCTACTACAAATAGAAGTCTTAAACAAACTTTCTAATTGGAATATATCTAGAAATTGATAAGAAAAATAAAGGAAATCAGAAAACTCCATAATCTGGGTTGTCTCAGGCACTTTGGAGATCTGGTGTGGGGCCCACATGGGCCATGCTTTGGAAAAGAGCACTCAAGGGCGAACCTATTGACATTGGTCTCATGTGGATTGGGTCTAGTTTGACACCGCCAAACTGTAGGCCCAAAAACAGCAACGTGAGACCCTCTCTACTGCTGGAATTTTCTGAAAAACTGCAGACAGAAACTGGACTGTTTGGGTCCAAGTTTTCCATCAAAACTTGTCGGGACCCTTGCGGGCCATTTTGGGATGCTCCAACTCTTGCAAAGAAGCTTCGGTCATAACAAAAATTAGATCTTCATTAATTTCTGCATCAGTTATGGTCCCAAAATTGACTAAATCCGAGATGAGAATTGTGTCTTGCCAACTGCTAGTTACGCACATGATTCTCAATATGAATAAAATGTCAACATGCATCTTCACTACTGAATTGCCCACGCTCACCATCTCTTTTGATGTGTTGAGGCCAAAGCTTCTAAAATGCCACCTTAATCCTCCACAATTTTCCCTTCCAAATGCGGTGAAAAAACCTTGCTCTTGTTAGTATGATATTCATCATTGGACTAAAAGGAGTGGAATTTTGGGCTGCTTCCTATTCTCATGCTGGCCATGTGGTATTAGCAAGTTGGATCAAGCAAAGGTGGGTCCTATATGGGTCAAATGGGGTAATGAACATGAGAGCGGCTTTCTTTATTGTTTGGGGTTTCGTTCCATATCATTTTTTTTTGTTTTCAGAATGTGTAAATAACTAAATCTCATTAGTCCTTTAATTGATGACCTAATACTTATTTTATGCTTATGACATGAAAAAGAGCTGGTTTTTTTAAATAAAACTTACCACCTGCATCAGTATAATTCTCATGCTCTCCTTTTGGCCTTCCCAAAAACCCTTGTAGGCACAGCTCCTGGCTCAAGATGATGAAAGTGCAGTTGCGGCTGCAGATAACACTGAGAGCAATGAGGTACATGGTGATGCTAATTTCAATGGCAATGATTCCAGGGCAACTGATGATGAGGTGAGAAAAACGTTGGCTGATATATTCACGGACAATGCTAGACTGAGGAAACAGGTGAACTCCATCATCCGTTGCGCGTTGAAAACAGCCATTAAACCTGAGAAAGAAGAAGTGGAGGAAGCCCCTTCTAGAAAGACTGTTCTAAACAAATTCTTAGAAAGATGAAACAGGGGGGGTTATAATTGTAGCGATGTAAATTCTCATCATGTTATAAGAAATAAGATCTTGTGAGCCCCTTATAGAACAATTCATCGGCATATTGTAACTCTAGGGATCAGCGGCTGCCTTTTTTTCTTAGCGCGGGGGTGATATTGTTTTGTCAAATAGTTTTAATAAACACTAAGTGAAAGATAATAGATTTTGATGATCGAGAGTGTGCATTTTGGTATTCTGGAGAAAACTACCAAATGGTTTACCTCATATACTTATTCAAAGGAAGAGAAAGGAGGCTGACTCTGCTCTGATTGATCTTGTCGATATTAGAAGTAGAAATATGGTGTCAGTGTACACCACAGGTGGCTCCAATCAAAATGAAAATTAAGGATGTTTGAAATGGTCTAGTAGATATGAATGTGGGAGACCAATGTGTAGAGTAAAACCAGACAATCAGATGAGCACAAATGGATGGATCTTTGAGTGGGGATCTGATCAATCTAAAGATCCATTAAATCTAGTCCCTTTAAAAGGATAGATATTCAATTGAAGGGCTGGTCAACTACAGGATTCACAAAATCTGGATCATCTGTTGCCTGCATCAAGAATGAATACTCGACTAAGCTTGTTTCTTGGGCCTGAAATTCAATGAATTAGAGTGAAAAAAGGCTTTGTTATAAGGCGTGAGTTCTTTAAAAAGTGGGGAAACTTTGGTGTCAATTAAAGGAATGTAACACAAACCTATGATGGATGTGTCAATTAAAGAATGCAACGCAAACCATGCACTAGTTGGACCATGGGCCCAACTGTACACGTGCAAGTCTATAAATGGTCACCTAGACCTGTACCCAGATCTGATGTGCCTGATTGTCCTCATATTTGATTCATTTGCCCCACCTATCATCATTGTTCACACTGCCCCAATTGAATTGCCACCGGCCCCAGATTGATAAATGAATTGCACCTACGGTTGAGCTTGTTAACCAAGTTGGATATGCCAATCCTAACCCAACACGGATGTGGAGAAAGGGTTCGTCTTGAGCCCTCAATCACCAGGTACTTCTGGTTGATGCAGACTATTTGCGGAGTTCGGGACAAGTTATTAATATTTCATCTAAATTAAGATCAGTTTTTTTTTTTTTTTGGTTTTTTGGAAAAAAAAAAAAGAACTACTCAATAAAAACTTCAAAAAAGGAAAAGACATCAGATTTGATTTTTATGAAATTTATTCATTAACAATCTCAAAACAAGTGTAAGGGATCAGATAGCAATTAAGGTGTAGTTTAACATCATTTTATCAGATAGCAATTAAGGTGTAGTTTAACATCATTTTATCAGATAGCAATTAAGGTGTAGTTTAACATCATTTTAGGCAGTTATTGCATTTAGATAAATGATTAAGACATTCCAACAGCTGTCAGTCTCTTAAAGTCCTAATCCATCTTTAAATGGAAGTTGTGCTTCACTGAATATACTAGAAAACATGTCACTGCATTTCGTATACATGGGCCAACTATATATGACCCTTAAATTAGTTAATAACTACCATAATAGACAAGAGAGACTGGTATTCAAGGTGGACATGAGTAGACACCCATCCATAACATTTGTTTACCTTTTTTGTCCTCGGCCATAACCAATTTCATATAAACAGAGTTCCAGGTAAAGAGGTCAAAGGATAACCAAGTTCCAAGGATCCAAACAGGGCCCAAGTATTTGCTTTCAGTTTCCTAACAATTTTTGGGTGTTTCTAGGACCGGATCCTACAAGATATGATTCTATTTACCTTTTTAAGGCCATCAACAAAGTAACAAAAACCTTGCTGAACAAAGTATAAACTTGCCCTCGGATAATTACTCATGGCCAATTCTCTATAAATCCTACAGCGCGGAGATCAGTAGATCTCACCAGTGTTGCCAACAACCATTGATCTCAGTACTTGAGATATCTATTCACCAGCATTACTAAAATCAAAGAATAATATGATATATGGGCATCTAAAAAAAAAAAATCTGTTTCAAGTAATTGCGATATTCTTCTTTTAAGACGGAAAAATTACCATGGAAAGATGAACCTGAGTTACAAAAATATGCAACCCTAGGCAAAAACATGAAGAAAATGAGTAAAAATGAATACACGCTGGATGGAATATCAGGTTCATACAACGTGAGTGTCAGAGCCAAGGAGACTATCTTCTTCTTTTGGGACATCACTCATGGACACTTGTAAGCTCGGCTTCAGTGCCATCTTGTTCCATTCATTTTCTACCCGGAAGAAAACCCATTGAAATCGACGGAGTATCTCCAAAGCTGCGATTGTGAAAACGGTGAGATAGTTATGACGGAGATGAGCTGACAGTTTATATGTCCATGTGCATCGAAGGATTAGGTTGCTTCCTATAGCCCAGTAGTAAACCTGCAATTTCACGAAGTTAATTCATCGGTCTTAATGAGCCACCAAGTGGGGGGTGTCCAGAAGACAATGACTGCAAATCCTTACCCATCGCCTTCCATACAAAATGTTTGAGCAGAGATGCGGGTTTTTGAATTTGAAAATTCGGGAAAAAACACTGTCAAGACAAAAGATATAGAACATGATACAACAGTATACTAACCCAAAGTCTCTGAAAAAATGTGAAAGAAGATGAGAAAAGGATAAAAGTACCTCAAGTCCCAATCACGGTTCACATCCCAATAAAATGAATACAATGAGTTTAAAACGCTTGAAAGAAGCCAAAGCGGACGATACATGTTTGTCCACCCATCAGGCATGACATGATATTTAAGGGCTGAAAGAAAAATGACAGGGACTGCTGTCGAGTATTTTAAAGCTGCAATAACAGAAGAATGAAGTTACTGAAACATAGAAAAGACAAGGATCCATCTTTAACAAATTACTACCAATAGTTTTGTAAAAGTCTGCCACAGATACATCTTTCTACGGTAAAGAAGCAGGGTTGAAAGGATCGAGTCCATCTAGCAGTTGCACCTTTATATCAAAGGACCGCAACACAAAAATCATGCCCAATCAGTAGTCAACTTATTTGACTTTTTACCCCCTTTTTATAAGGCCTGTAATGTGGGCAATGGACTGTCCAGAAAATGTGGTTTTCAATTTTTAAATTATAGTTCATCCATGGTAAGCAGGTTTTTTAATTATTATCCATCCGTGATAAGGCCCATTCATTAGATGGTCCTAATCCAAAGGGTCAAGCAGAAGGAAGAATCAAAAGTCATTATGGTTTACTTGTACAACTTATCATCGTTTGATATTTCACTAGGCTTGACATTGTTTATATTGTTCACATTGGCTGCCAATTTGTTGTTCAACCTACTACAACTATCCAATGGGTGGTTGTACTACTCATTATTCACTATCTTCAAACCATTATGAATCGTGCCATCTTACTTCCTCCAGTAGCACTTTGGATCTACAATCATACTCTAATTCCGATTGGGTTGGTGATATTAATGACCATCACTCTACTGGAGGCTTCTCCATTTTCTTGTATCATCTCTTTTACCTCCTAGAAAGTAAGAAACAAGACAGTGCTTCTCGTTCTGTTGAGGCTGAAATTTGTTCTCTGGCACATACCATAACAGAGATAGTATGGCTCCTCCTTTGACTGCTTTATGATATATGGCAGAGCAATTTCTCATCCATTTTGCAATATTGCAATAACAAAAGTTCCACAAATTGCTTGCAATGATGTGTTCAATGAGCGTAGAAAGCATGTCGAAATTGACTCTCATTTGTACGCCATCACATTAGGCATAGCACTGTCCAACTGTTCTTTGTCCCCTCAGTTGATCAGCTTGCTGACATCTTCACCAAGAACATCCCTCTAAGTGATCTCTTGTCTACTTGAAAAGCTCTCAATGCTCACTTTTTCACATCATCAGCTTGAAGGGTGTAAAGACAAGAACACACCATGTAGTGCTTTACTACCAACTTACTACGTAGACCTTTGGATTACTAAGACTACAATATTCTTATAATTCTACAACAATCCTTTGTAGCAAGGACTTAAAACTCGGACTCAAGACCCGACTCGGTCAGGGCCGAGTCCAAGTCGTCTCCCCCAACTCGGCTGAGTCACATGGTACTCAGCCGAGTCCGGTCGAGTACTATTTAATAGTTCAAAAAAATCAAAAAAATAATTTAAAAAAAGTATGAGACCCATTAGATGGTAAATTTGCTAAATCTTTTTCTTTTGGTAAATTTTTTACAATTTGATTGTATTGCAATCCAATCGAATATTTTTTGTCAGGAAATTTCTACCTTACCAAACAGAAAATTGGGCCAAGTGATGCAAATGTGTTGGCTTTTCACAATGGAGAAATGAGGGCTCATCTTGAAATAAGAACAAATGAAAACCTACATATGCTTTAGTATATCTCTATTTAGAGGAGACACCTCTTATTAAGGACCAATTTGATATAGTGTCATTAAATTACATGAAAGAAATTATCTGCCTTTAGACCGCCTCTTATTAAGGAGAACGGAACAATTCCTACCTAGGGTCATGGAATAACATGAAAGAAAATCTATGTCAATACCTCAATGGACCATAAGATCTACTGTCGGAGAAGCGAGTATAAATTTATCGACCAACAACTTCCTATGGTGTAATGGATGTAGCAACACCAAAAACAAATAGATTTACATGATTCAGTAGATGATCGGCCCAGTCCAACATTGTGGACTCGGCCGACTAGCCGGAATCACATAAGACTCAACTGGGTTCCTTTGAGTTGGGTCTAAGTCCTAGTAGACTTGACTCGGTAAGGCTCAGGCTCGGCCGATTTTTTAAACCATGCTTTGCAGATTAGATTTCTGCCTTAGTTATTTTCTATAATCCTAGATTGATTGTAATCACCAAACAGATTGACTGTAGCTACATAACAAATGTATGCTAAATGAACTGGGATGATCTTGGATCCATCCCAAAATTCTTCAAACTATTCCTGTTTATTGTATGCATATTTTTCTCCAAAGCACAACAATTAGAAAGGGTTTTAATGAAGAAAAGCAATCACACGAGACAATAGCATTATTTTGTTCTCAAAAAATACAGCAACTACCTCTTGGGATATCATTAGATAAGTTATTCAACTACCTCTTGGGATTTGATTTGAGGCTCCCACTTTGGCAAAAAATAATATTAATATTACCTCATGCACATCTTTTTCCAGGCATCCTCACTTCCTAACATTTTGGAACCAACACTTTAATAGCTCCTAAACCCGAAGTCACCACTGCTCATGCTTGGTGTTTGCAAAGATTTTTCTTTTTCGTTTGTTCTTTTCTTTAGCTTTAAAAGGGATTCAAACTCACGCACCCACTCACGCTTCATGTCACTAACCAGCTGATCAACAAACTGGGACTTTTACCAAGTAAGCCTACTGATGGATTTATACGGTGGCCTTAGTGAATTCCCAAAGGCCTAGCCTTCGAGGATCCAGATTCTCTCCGTTTATGCAATAGTTCATACGCTAAAGAAATAAATAATAAAATAAAATAAAAACAGTCCATTCAAGTATGTCAGAAAGTTACTATCAAGCTAAGAAGCACGGACACGGACACGCCGACACGGCATTTCTCAAAAAAGTAGGACACGAACACGTCGGGGACACGTTAATATTTAATGATGATGATGATAATAATAATAATAATAATAAATCTAATCATATACATGGACACGGACACGCCGACATAGCATATCCTCTTTTTCTTCTTTTTTCGTTAGGACTGGATGGACGAATGGGGTTTTTTCCCTTTCGTTTAGGGCTGGACGGACGAATGAGGTTTTTTTTCTCTTTCGTTTAGGACTGGAGTTGGATGGACAAATTAAAAGAGCCCCCTTTTCCTCTTAAGTTATGACTTTTTACAAACAGCCCCATTTTCTTTTCTTTTTTTACTCTAATTTAATTTTTTTTTCCCAATTAAAAGAGGCCAGCGTATCCCCAACGTGTCCCAGCGTGTCCCCAACGTGTCTCAGCGTGTCCCCAACGTGTCCGGAATATAAAATATAAAACAATAAATAGGATACTCTTTTTAGCGTGTCCGGAGCATGTCCGTGTCCGACACGGACATGAAAACCCCGGAGAGGTGTCCGTGCTTCCTAGCTATCAAGTAATTAAAGGGCTAATACTATAAAATTAAATTAAATTAAAAAAAGAAGAAGATAAGACACGATCCATGCAAATAATCATAGGTAGTTAAATAATTTTCGCGAGAAGTATCCTAAAGTAAGATAAGGAAACAAGTGACTATCAATAAAAAAGGAAATGCATGCAGTGATTCTCATGAAGTATTACCATTCCAAAGGGATGCTTTTTCCCTAGTATCTTTATACTGTCGAAGGCATTGAAAGAGCCGACATAAATATGGGAAAACAAGAACTAAAGGGATCGCAATGGAGTGACTACCACAAACAGAATCAGCTTCAAACCATGCAATTGTTGCAACCTACATATTCACAAAAAGTAATGTGTGTCTGCATTAACCAAGAAAAAGCCTTCACCATCCAGGCAGATTGGAACCAAAATTACAATGTCAAATAATTTAACAATTCCTAAAGATGCAGGAAATAATTTGACTTCCAAAACATATGTTTTCAAGAAAAAAGAAATAAAAAAAATAGAGAATGCTAGGTGGTAAAATTGAAGGACAAGTGCAAAGAATAAACTGAAGCAAATTAGTGAAATGCAACTACCTTATGCCTTTAAAAAAAAAAAAAAAAAAAAAAAACACTACCTTATGCCATCAGGAGTTCTAAATTAGTCTTTTGCTATAGGAATGATCGGGTTTCTGTTTTAGAAAAAGCATAACATAGGAAATGCAGCCAAGTCCATATAGAATATGTATGCACAGACACAGACTCTATAATCTAGGAGAAGGCATATAATGGAAAGTTGCTAAGTGTAAAACATAGAATCAGTGGGAAAGTTTCAAAGTATAAAACATTAAACCGGTCCTATATGCAGAAAATACAAAGGAAAACCAAAATTATGTGTGGTATAGTTGGTGAAAAAGAGAGTTCAAAAAATCTGGATTTAATACTTATGCAGTTCTTATTAATCCAAACCAACTTCGGCATCTCAATTACTGACCTGTCGATGGACCATTCGACAGACTGATCGCTCCAAATCTGAAAACACCTGCCAGACAATTAATAATTACAACCAGAGCAGCAGATGAATGGTTAATTGTGAAAACCAACACATTGACACTATATGAGATTCTCCCCCTTTTTTCCCTTTTGAATGGTAACATGGGTCAAACCCAGGATCCTAAGGTCATGGTTGGCGACCAAATCCTCAGGGATTCCTCACCAATTTTTCCCGAGGATTTGAAAATTTCACTTTCGGAAATTGTAAATCCTCGAGGATTTGGGCAGTGGAAATCTTTTTTTTTTTTTTTTTGTCGGATTGTTATGTCTGGCCAAACCTCATAGGATTTGGATCCTTAGATTTGCAGATTTACACACCGACACCAATTTTTCTCAGCTATACACTGGCATCAATGTGAAATCCTTAGCTATACAAATCGTCGGTGAGGAATCCTTAAGGGCATGTTTGGGTAACATCCTCGAAGAGGAATCCACTCTGGTTTTCCTTGATTCTAAGGAAAACCACGTTTGGGTGAAGAGAGCAAAAGTGGGGATTTTCTAAATTCTCCCAACCCATAACAAACCCTCTTTTCCATTGATTCCTCAATCTTCACCTCCCCCATTGAGTTTTGCAAATCCACAGAGGCAAAGAAGTGCCTGACTTACAAGGAGTGACTCCTCTTGGTGTTTCCCAAACCTAAAATGTAGTGACTCCTCCCTTCAGAAAGCCTCGGAGAGGATAGCATGGTTCTAGGGAAATGAAGGAATCTATTTACCAAACGTGCCCTAAATCTGCGGCAGTGAGGAATTCTCAAATTTGCAGATTCCTCACTTGTTACCAAACGTCCCCTAAATTTTAAAGAAGATAATGGTCAAATGCTTTTTGTTAAGAAGATGATTAGTAGCCAAGTCAATACTTCTGAGACAAAGGAGATCATGGCCTTTTAAAATTAAAATGGAAAATGCAAGAGAAAACATGAGCAACTAGAGGGTTTTTTTTTTTTTTTTTTCCTGAATAGTGATTTAGCAGTTGATTATAGTATTCAACGGTTTGTTGAATATCAGTTGAATTTCCCAATAACAACGAATAAAAGTCTTACTTACGCAAAGATTATGCCTGTTGGACTACAAATGAGAAAGGAGATATTAGCCCATCCATTGGCTTTCTATCAAAATGGCTTGAAATCAATTATTTATGGGAAAAAAATTAAAATTTTAAGAGATTGATTGTAGCACTGCAGAATGCATACCTTTGCCATTGAGGTCAGTATATCAGCCAAGAAAAAGTCAGAAAATGATATTGCCTGTATTCGTCAAAGATCCATTAAAAGATGTAAGAATCTAAAAGGTTCCATGCATGTCTAATCAATTCAACTGATTCAATTTAACAGTTAAACCTATATCATGAGTTGTAATTCAAATATCCAGTTGATGGAGATGGAGTCTGTAAAAGAGATCAGCTGTTGGATAGAACTATTTAATTAGTTATCAAACCACAGTAATAGGTACAGAGATTATAAAAAAAAAAAAGAAAGAAAAGAAACGACATGTTTGAAACATGTTAAATGGAGAAAACCATTTTGAAGCTGCCAATCACGACAAAAACCAAATCGTTACTTGTAGTACTCGAAGTTCAGAACCAAGCTTGTTCCTCCAAAATTTGCTGCTTTGGATTACTTGAGCAAAGCCAACTTTTATCTTAAAAGATTGGGTTAGTTAACCTAGAAATCCAAAATTAAAGGGGTTGCTCCTTGCAAAATGCCCATTTTACATTACTATGCATTTTATATGTATTTAATGCGAAGTAGAAAGCTCATTAGTGGCTACAGGTCTCCACCCTCTAATGAGGTAGAATAATGGACAGTTGTGCCTGATGTTTCATAGAGAGCGGTCTCGATTTTTTTCTTTTTTCCTTTTTGGGTTTATGTTAGAAGGTTATTATCCCATTTTCTGGGTTTGGCATCGTAAGTTATAGTCTACCATCACCATTTAAAGCCATGTTCTCTACACTCAACAGTTTAACATGTCATTTCTAAACTCTCCATTCCAAGTATTTATTTGACTACCTCTTAGATCCTTCTAAAAATTGGATTGTTCATATTGAGGTTATTTCCTATCGTATGCATACATGCCCAAACCATCTAACACAACATTCCTTGATTTTATTTTATTTTCCCTTCTCTTAAGCCACCTCTAGTTTTCCTCTTTTGTGTTAATGTTTTGTTCTACCATTAATGTTCCTACATATCCAATACGGCCTACTACTTTTCCTTGAGGGGCAATCAACCGGCATAGAAAAACTTTTCTCATCGGTGCCATTGTTGGCCTGCATTGGACATGTTTGAACCATCTCAAACAAGTCGCTATTCATTTATCACCTATTAATGCTATGCTTTCGAATGCGCTCATTTTTAATTCTATCTTACTAGTTGTACGGTTGTACCGTATTCATCTCAACATTCTCATTTCTATTACTCATTTTTTTACATATGTTGCTTCCTATTTGGCCGATGTTCTGCTGTATAAGTCAAAGCTGGTCTAATCCCTGTCTACAAAATTTTCCTTCTATCTTGTTGGTATGCATCGATCACAAAGCACTCTAGAAGCAAGTCCCCACTTCAACCGTCCAGCTCCTATATTATGTTCAACATCCTCCTCAAGTTCTCCATCCTTACTAACTAGAGCCACGGAACCAGAAGGTATCCCTTTGTGGTATCTCTTGAGATTCAATTCTCACAAGAGTTACATCTCTTTGCACAGCCCAACTAAAATTGCAATTATTATATTTCTTTGTATGACTTATTGTATGAATCTTTGAATTCTATAGCCTCCCTATCTCTCAAGTTTACATTCACATCATCTCTCAATTTATCCGGCAACAATATATAATCCAAAATTGACACACACCAAGGTCCCTCCTCTTGAATACGAGCAGTTAACTTGTCCATAAGCAATGCAAAAGGATAAGGGATTAAAACTAATGCCTAATGCAAACATATGGTCAATGAAAGCTCAATTTTCTCTCCATATGTAGTTCTCACACTAGTCACTACTCCCTCATACATGTCTTTAACCATGTTAATATAATCTCTTAAGACACTCCTCTTATCTAAACCCACCCAATCAAATCTCTAGGTGCCAAGTCATAGGCTGAGACAGAGATTTAAGTTTATATATAAACAACATTCATTGAGAAACTTCATCTCGAATTTTACATTTAAGTTATCCATCATTAAGGCCGATAAATAAGGTTTCAAAGAAAATGCATAATGAAGCCTAACTCAAATCAGGAACTCACCCATTTCTTCAAAGAGTTCTAACATTTTTCTGCACCACTACATAAATATCTCATGCAATCTTGATTTATCAATTAGCAATGCATTTTCTCTTTGGCATCTACAATATTAACTACCTCAGCACCCTATCATATACCCTCTCCAAATCAAAACCATCATTGTTATGCAAGCACTATCTCATCTATATGAGGTCGGGTTTGTGAATGGCCTTGTGAATTACACTTTTCCACTCAATCTAAGTAAAATTTACTATCTCTATATTTCACAATTAAAGATGTCATTTCTAAATTCCAACTACTAAGTTGTAAGCATATGTACAAAATTCCGTTCATTTCACCTGAAACAGTTGAATAATTTCAGTTCAGACCACTGTCCGAAGCAGAACTCGCCCTCAAAAGTATTCAGTCCAAATTTCAACCATTTCGGCCATAATCCAGGATTTCAGAATTTTGTCTAATTCTTTTTTTTCAGAAAAAAAAAAAAAAACAAAGAAACTAACCCTTGTTTGTCATTTAGGTGAAGAAAACAAGGAGGGCTTGCCTGACAATGACTAGCAGGAAGCGAACTATCTCTCATTTTCTTCTTCTTCCTCTTCTTTATTCTTTTCTTCTCATTCTTTTTTTTTCTTTTTCTTCTTCACCTTCTCTATTGTTGTTGTTATTCTTCTTCTTCTTCTTCCTCTCTCCTTTGCCTTCTTTCTCTCAAACTTCATCTCTCAACTAAAAGCGTTGAATGCCCTTTTCAAAGGGTTTTTACCCTTATACAGTCCTCTTATTATTTTTTTGATAACCCATGGTATCTCCTACCCAGCCCAAGAGCCTTTGGCCCTAAGCCCGAGGGACGCCCGATTCTGGATAGCCAAGAACTAATCCCTAGGGGCACATGCAAACCCTCTTATCCACATGCAACGGTAAAACTATGAGAGGTGGGAGGTAGGTGTCGAACACAAGACCACTCCATTCTTGAGGCGCAGAATCCTTGACCAATTGAGCTACCACTCGTTGGTTCCTAACACGGTCCTCTTATTAATTGGCTCATTTGAGATTCGTGGGTTCACAAAGAGGCCCACCTATTAGATAAACCGTCCAAAATATATATATGCACCACTCATATATGGGCCCTAGCCAAATTTGTTGTAAACAGTAATTAGGGCAAAAGTTCTCTCTAATAGGAAAAATAGGGTCTTAGCCAAATTCCACTCTATAATAGGAAATGAGCCATAGGCAAATTTCACTCTAATAGGAAACAGGGTCAGAGCCAAATTTCACTCTAATAAGGAAATAGGATTCTATGTAAATTTTATTCTAATAGTAAATAGAGCCCAAGCCAAATTTCACTCTAACAAGAAAAGAGCTCTAGTCAAATTTCACTTTAATTGAAAATAAGCTCTAGCCAAATTTTAATCTAATAGAAAAAATTAGGTCCGGGCCAACTTTCACTCTAATAAAACAATGAGTTGCACTAGCCAAATTTCACTATAAATAGGAAAAATAAAGCCCTAGCCAAATTCCACTCTAAAGGAAAATGAGCTCTAGCCAATTTCACTCTAATAGGATTTTGTGTGTGTGTGTGTGTGTGTGTGTGTGTGGTGGGTGGGGAGGTGGGTTGTCAAGGGTGGGCAATTGCCCCCCTTCAACTTTCTTTTCATCCATGATAGACCAAGAGACAAAACAGGAACGAGTTTAGGCATTTTTCTTGTGTTCCTTCTCAACTGTCTTTGCTCTTTGAGAACTTTAGAAAGAAAAAAAGGCATTCTTGTCTTATTAAGGTCATTATTGTCTTCTTCTTTTTTTAAAAGAGAGGAACTTACGGTTTTATATTCCTCCATCCCTCTCTCCCGGCAATGCCATTCTCCTCCATCTCTAATGTCCCATACCCCCATCCCACATCCAACCAACAAGCATTTTGTGCTTAGAGAGTATTTAATAAAGTTCTTGAGTGAAGCCTACCTAAGAAAATGAAACAGACTCGGAATGCAGATCCTCTAGGGCCAATGCTCTTAAGTGGGGAATACTTAATATATATTTATATATATATATATATAAACCCCATAAAATAGATGTTCCAATTCTCTATGAAAAAAATATTACTCAATATGACCTAAAGGTCTAGTGAAACATATCGATATCAAAGAAAGGTGGAGAGAATATTTTAGCAAACTTTTAAATGAAGAATATATTGGAGACATAAAAACAAGAGAGGATACTTCGTTAGTAGCACATTCTTTTTTTCTGTAGGGGTGGTGGAAGTGAGGAAAATATTGAAACAAATGAAGACAAGAAAGGCTACGAGTCTAGATGACATTTCGATAGACTTGGAAATGCTAAGGAGAAGTTATAGGGATTTGGTTAGTTAGGCTTTTCAATAAGATATTAATGATAAAGAAAATGTCGGATGAATGAAGCGTTGTTGTATCTATATATAAAAACAAGGGAGATCTACAAAACTATACCAACTATCGTGGAATTAAACCTATGAGTCACACTATGAAGCCATGGGAAAGAGCAATTCGTTTTGTGCCAGAGAGGTCAACTATGAAAGATATCTTCTCACTTAGGCAATTAATGAAAAAATATCGAGTAAAGAAGAAAAATTTGCATATGGTCTTCATCGATCTAGAAAAAGCTTACGACATGGTACAAAGAGATTTAATTTGGTGAGTTATAAATAAAAGGAACGTTCTAAGATGCTATATTGAAATTATTAAAGACATATATAAATTAGTGGTAACGTGTGAGAAGTACATGTGAAGAGACAAGTGAGTTCCCAATAACCATACATTTGCATCAAGGGTAGGCCCTAAGCCCCTATCTCTTCGCACTGATTATGTATGAGTTAACTGCTCATATTCAAGACGAGATACCTATATGTTGTTTGCAAATGATATAGTGTTCGTGAATGAATCAAGAGACGGCGTGAATGCAATACTCGAGAGATGACGGGAGGCTTTAGAATCCAAAGGCTTTAAAATAAGCCGTACAAAGACAAAATATATGGATTACAACTTCAGTGGGCATATACAAAGAGTTGAGACTACAATGAGAATTGAAGCCCAAGAGATACCACAAAGAGATTATTTTTGTTACCTTGGCTCGATGATTAGTAAGGATGGGAAGATTGATGAAGATGTCAAATATAGGATAAATGTGAGATGGTTGAAGTGGAGACTTGCTTCTAAAGCGCTTTGTGACCGATGAAAGTGAACAAGACTAAAGGAAAATTTTTACAGGACAACGATTAGACCAACCATGACTTATGGACTAGAATGTTGGCCACAAAATGGATGTAGCAAAGATGAGAATATTGAAGTGGATGCGTGGCAAAACTAAGAAGGATAAAAAAATAGAAATGAGTGGTTTCGAAAGCATTTAGGGGTAGCATCAATCGGGGATAAAATTAGAGAAACACGTTTGAGATAGTTTGGGCATGTCCAACGCAGGTCGGCAACGGCGCTGGTAAGGAAAAGTTTGGATATGCAGGTTGATGGCCCACCAAGGGGAAGGTGTAGGCCGAAGAGGACATGGATGGAAGTGGGAATATAAAGATATAAAGAAGTGCAACTTATATGAGGATTTGGCTCAGGATGGATCAAAATGGAGAAACACAATTCATGTAGCCGACCCCAACATAGTTGGGACAAGGTTTTGATGACGACGAAGATGATGATCTGGACCCAAGTCAAAGTGACCTATATGAAAAAATTGAGTTTTTTATAAATAAAAAAAAGTTATTGGAATATTTTTTAAAATTAATAATCTGAAGCTAGGTCCTTCGAGTGAAATCTAAAAAGGATTCTCTCTAAAAAAAATCTAAAAAGGATTATACACGATATGAGAATGTCGCTTTTCACTAATTTAGATGTTTTATAAGTGGGTTTATAATATAGTCATGGAACTCATCTATTATGCTTTATTTTCTCTTTTTAGTATCTCTATTGTGTAGATAGCATCGTGGACATTGAAATCATCCTAGCTCTTGATTTAACAACCTTAAGTCTAACACTCTTGTCATCATACTTTCTTCTTTTTTATGACGTTCAATCCAATGGTGGGTAAAGGATCGATGAGCATCAAATCTAGGTTGGGATTTAAGTGTAGAAGGAGCTAAAATGATCAAAGGTGGACCCTAGTGGAATCCATAGAGCCAGACTTCATATGTAATCTACTTGTAAGAGTGAATCTTATGTAGATTATAAGGGAAGGGGCCATAAATAGGCCCTAGCCAAATTTCACTCTAATAGGAAAAGTAGGTCCCTAGCCAAATTTCACTCTAATAGAAAATGAGCTCCAAACTCACTGTAGTAAAAGTAGGCCCTCGCCGAATTTCGCTCTGATAAGAGACAGGCAAATTTCACTCTACTAAGAAATAGCGCCCTAGGTAAATTTCATTCTAATAGGAAATAGGCTCTGACCGAGTTTTTAAATTTTAATATTGGTTTTATATTTTTCTACATACATATAATAAATATATTTATTTTTTTTCATTTTCTTTCCGAAATGTGACTCTCACTGAAATACCAAATCAGCTGAAATATTTGTGTTTGAAGGCCAAACCGAAACGAGATTCTTAGCTATAATTGCAAGTCAATCTTAGGTCCTGAATCCTAGATCATATTCAAGCTTTGGCTTAAGAACCTGACCTTCGGAATCTAATCCATCTCCATCATCAAAATTTGGTATAAGAGTTTCATCAAGACATGAACTCTGTATCCAATCAGATTGGCACAGTTTGCAACCACCCAGTCCTATATTACTTCGCAAAATAAATCTATGATCGCATGCTCAGGTAATGAAATTTTCATCACTTCTCTATGTCAAGAGGATACATTAATGGCATCAATTAAATTGTAAGGATTTTCAAAAATCACTTCCTAATAGGAGAGTGGAACAAAATATCGGCTTGGGCATAGCAGCCAAAAATAGTGCTGCTATGACTTCTGTGGGTATAAAACTCAGCCGATCTGAGCTGATTTTATTTAAAACATTATTTTCCCTATCTCTTCTCCCAAAAAGCCTTTTCTACCATTCCCTTATATGGTTCCAAATCACAAAAAAAAAAACAAAAACAAAAATCAAGATTGATTGTTACACAATATCCAAAAAAATTTTACCACTACCAAAATTCACACTGCCATGCCGCTACGTAGCATTTTGGCCACTGGTTGCTACGCCCACCGCAACCACTATTTTGATCCTTGAATAGGAGTAATAGCTTCTAAAGTGCAAGAAACAAGTGAAAGTGAGCCAAATGAGTGGGGGGGGGGGGGTGTGGGGGTGGGGGTGGGGGGGGGGGAGGTAGAGAGAAAGAGACAGAGAGAGGCTTACTTGCAATGGAAATATTATTCGCCAAAGTGTCCTCAACATGTAGAAGCGAGATGATAAATAAAAAATATCAAATGGGGATATGAGAAGCATCAGAACAATAGCATATAAGAGTACCTGGAAACATAGAAGAGTTAAAAATTTCTCATCTTAACTCATAAAATATCATAAACTAATCAGTCTTAATTGATCAACATGTGCTCTTAAGCAAGACAAATGATCCACATGTCTGCCTGTAAATGCAAAGACAAACTAACTTGCAACTTTTTTCTTTCTCAATATGCACCTAATGTATTTTCTGTACACTTCCGAGTTCCAATGCGCACAAATTGTAGCCAATGACATGTACATTTATTAGTCAAGAATCATGAATGTGAAAATAAAAAGATGTTCGTTTATTCGTTTATATATCTGAGATGGGGTTACATTATATAAAAATTTATAGCCCATCTTAGATCCAACATATATGAGATCATAATGCAGCCTGAGACAAACTTATTTCAGAGCACAATATGAGAAATGGAAGTCAAAGCAAACTCCAAATCCTGTTTCCAGGAAGAAAGTAAAGCACAAATCCAAATATGCACATGCCTAACCTGAACCAAAAAGAAACAGAAACTTTAAGAATGTTCACAATTGCACCACGTCCAAAACTGTAGTAGACTAAAGCCCTTGTTTCATTTAATGATGTATATATTGACATTACAAAGGGGAGTGCAACTGATACCGATGATATGAGTTCCATACGACCCTCTTCATGGGGCCCACCTAGAAGCATGCCAATCAGCTACGTAGGGGAAGGAAAGGACCCATCCTATATAATGGTTGGGCAAAAATCAGCCTCATCAAATTATCCAAACCATTCATTTAAGGGCCTGAAAGGTCAATATTTTCCAACTATGCAGCTTTTGCCATTCAACCTGATGGTTAATATAGGTCAATGAGTGTGTCAAATTGGAGTGACAGTCCATCAGGGTTTACTGAAATTGAGGTTGTTGGAGTCGTCTTAAGTGGGCCTCATTGCACAAAATAAATTAGTTAGGCTATGCAGCCACATTGTTCTGAAAATCAAAATCATATTACAAATCATTTAAGGGGACAAATTAATCAAGTCGTGGATCTTGTTGCGAAATGTAGAATAAAGTAAATATATATTTAAAATTAAGAAAATGGTAGCTATTCATAATCCATCTATCTTCCATCCATAATAGTGCCATCAGTAAGTTGACGAGACTGATACAATTGCAAGAAAAACATCATTGATGTATATCAGTATCTCATGTGAAAAGCTGAATATGATCAAGATATGAATGTTACTAGGAAGAAGTAAACTAGTGCTTTTGTGCATTTTAATTAAAAATATTAAAAATAAAATTTAAATCATAAATGTTTCATGATTGAGTGTCACCTGAAGTGAAAGAAGTCATTCATGAAAAACGGAACTAAAAAAACTGAATGTAAGGTTAATTTCATTCCTATAGTTGAGTGTTCCAGTCACATGCCTATTCCTCATATCACTCTAAAACCTCTTCCAAAATCCCAAAAATTAGTTATCTTTAGAAGTTTTCTGAATCACTAGATGACCCCTGAAAAATGAAAAAAATAAAATAAAAGGTGACGAAACATAATCAGTTGGCTATAAAATAAAAAAATGTCTAAAAATAACCATTTGGCTATTGCTATTCCAATCTAAAAGAAATGTAAGAATGGTGGGGTTCAATATGACAAGAACTGAATCACAGGATTCAGGCCTAAATCCTAAGATTTACTTGAAACTAGGATCTGTAGTAAAGATATAAGTCTTTCTCGTAAGGATCCGATACGGATTGTACGTGGAACATAGAATTTTAACAACTAGGGCAACCAGTAAACATTTTCATTGTGACAGGGATTCAAGTTTGACAAACGGCAAGTATGCAAATGGTACCTTTAAAAGGTTAAACTAATGAATTATGGTGAAAGACTAGTAGTAATTATGAAATTAATTTATAAGGAAACCCATTAATATTATAAGGATGCGCAAATGAAAAGCTATGTCCATTATTTGTGAAAGAACAAGTCCTTGAAATAAAATAAATTCCGGACTAACAATAAAGTTAATAATTTCCATTATACCATTTACAATTTATAACTTTAAAGGTGATTGATGCATAAAAAAATTTCACAATCAAACTTGCATGTCAAAAAGTATACAACATTCCAGGGGGAAAAAAACAAAGGCAAAATTTTCAGTTATGACTTCCAAACTGATTGCAGGTAATTATAATCAAGCAAGTCAAAATAAAAACATTAAGCAATTATTGCAAATGGTGTAGTAGATCCCAAGGCTCAAATTTTTAATCCATCCTTCCCCTCAACAAAATAAAATCATTTACTAAAGAGAGAAGAGGCAGATATTACACGGGTTGTGATGCAGCCAATGATACTTCTCCATGAGAGTAGAGATAAAGGTACGCAGTCATACTAGTTGGGGCAATAATTGTCATCCAAGTCGCACACTGCTCAAATATCAATGAGTAATGGATTGTTAGCTTGATGGACTTCTTATTTAGAAACATAACATGGAAAATCTAGTCCACAATATAAATACCTTCCAAATTTCTCTGTGTGTAAGATGATTGTTATCAAGATCAAAAATTTTGGCATAGTTTACAGAGGACTGTGCAAAGACCCATAAATTAACTCCCCAAAGCCAAACCATCATAGTCTGCGAGAACAAACCAAAAATGAATTGGATAATGTACAGCAAAATGTATATATAACTACGGCAATTACAAGCATAAATCACATCCAAGAAGCCAGTACCTACAAGCCCTGTACAAAAAGCTTGAAAGCTAAACATGCTTTTTCTATTGGTAATAGGCTAAACATGAGCAACAAATGAAAACAAAGCTTACCATCAGAAGAAGAGGATTGTAATACAAAAAAGCCTCATATAGGAATAGGTCTCGTAAATCAGCACTCATTCTCATAACAGAGTCCCAACTAATCTGCCATTTCAAGATATTTTTCTTGAGAAAAGGAACATCATACGGTATGAAATTTTTTGATAACTATCTCTTTAAAGGAATAAGGACAAGCGTAACTAACCTTGCAACAACTAAAACCCCAGACAAGAAACAGTAGTACCTGAAAAGCAGTATGAATTTAGTCCATACTCTAATGAGTTTGGGAAAATGAATGTACAGGCAGATACGATGCTCCAACACTTGCATTAAAATACCATGAAAGAAACACGTGTCCAGCAGAGTAAGTAATACAGTAAGTACCACACAATTACAGAGCATTCCAACATTAAACCCTATGTTGCAGACATTCCTATATCAGCAATTGGATGATTACAACATGAAATGAGTTTGACAAACAAAAAGAGTACGTCATTGCTAATATAAATGTATATTTAATACTAGCACGGGATTTTCATGACGTGAACTTGGAAGTGTTTTTGGACAAGAATGTTCTATATTTGCGATTGCAGTCACCACATAAATTGAACTAGCCAAAAACTTGTACTTCCAGTTTGCAGATCTATAGCATTAAGTTTTTCAAGACCTGCATGTTTGTAAATGTGTTTTAATCCAACTGAATAGTTTTGTTTGCAACTTAGCATCCTTGAGAATCACACTATCATATGAGAGTTGTTGCTTTCATGTGAACACATTTACTTAATCCAACATAGCAATTTACCACACAATGCTCGCATGATTTCATCCAAATTGTCAAGGCAAAAGCAAAGGAGACTTGGTAGTAAGAAGTGTTTTAAGCAAACTTTTTTATCCGAATATACTTATAGGGCCTTCTAATGTGCTTTTTGGATGCTCTTTCAGCATCTAAATCGAGGCAATGTGATTCCGTTCCTCTCTATCTCTGTGTGTGTGTGTGGAGAGAGAGAGAGGGAGACTACAGCATGACAGGAAGCCCACCCAGCCAACAAGAACAGAGAAAAAGCACGAGACCAAACAAGATTTCATCAAAAGTATCTTTTCTTTTTCTTTTTTAAATGTATTGCCTCAAAAATATCTCCCAGATTCAATAGAAAGAAGGTTTTGGAATTGGATGCCCAAACCAGAATGTGATGCTTGGTGGATTGCAAAAGATTTCCAAACCCATACTCTGTCTTCCCAAGTTAAATTCCTCTCTCTCCAAATCCACCAGCAAATATCTAAAGGGACTGGCATAGGGATTTTCCCCTTCACTCTGGATGAGTGACCAAGCCATTCATCAAAAGCTAATCTACTGATGTATGTGCAGTCAAGATTCAAGAAGACCCCACAAAGAGACTACAAGTATATGCAATTTTCCGATTTACATGCTCGGACAATTCTGACCCAATCTCTTCTTAAGGACAGGGTGCTTCTTCGAACCAAAAAATTGAAATGTAATCCCCGCCTTTATACTTTTCCTTTTTTTTTTTTTCCTTTCACATAATACTTTTGTTCTTGATCAACAAATAATTCTATATGAGAAGTAAAAAGTAAGTAACATGAAACGTAAAATAAAGAAATAATTATATATAATTCCTAGTCAAATGCCCAACACTTACACATGCAAGTATGCAACCAAGTGAGCATGCATGATCTGCTGAAATTCTAAATCCATCACAGCCAATACTATCATGTTACGGTTTGCACAACTCTTTACTTATTTACAATGTGTAGCATAAAAACAAAGCCAAACTTAAACTTAGATAAAGCAAAATTGCCCTTCCATAGCTTCAAATACACCCAGCAATAATGGGAAGAGACAGTAGTTGCAAAATCAGTTTCTTATGAAGGACCATTCTTGAGGTCAGTTCTAGAAAAAAAGAGGGGTTATTCTAAAGTAGTTGTTTGAGCTGTTTCCCATCACCAATCGGTTTTGGGATTACTGGCTAACAACTTGAGATGGTATCAGAGCCAACACATCCCGGGTTCGAATCCATGCAAGGGAAAAAAATGCCCCATGCCACGCCTTGTGTGCGGGCTCATGTGCACAGGGCAAAGAGGCCTCATGCCGCGTCTTGGCATCTTGGATAGGTGTGTGCTTCAAGTCCATGTGGTGTTAAGCAGTTCGTTTGCCGTACCTTTAATGCCTAAGCATTTTGCATGTATTGGTTAGCAACTTGAGACTGATAACCTTGGTCTCTTGAAAAACAAGAGGAAAAGATAAATAACAAAAGTGCATCTCCAGCAAATATACTCATGGAAAGCATCACATCCTACTGCCTTCATCAAAACATTATTTGACAAGAAAAGGAAGCATATCTCAGAATATTTTTTATCAGTATAATGTACATATATATATTGCAAGTACCTTGAATCTCCATAAAAAAATTGGTGATGGCATTATTGGGATTGGTGAAATTCCGGTCTTCATTTCATTTGCCTCTAGGGAAAACAAGTCTTCCCCGTCAATGTTATTTCCCAGTTCACCTGTACCTGAAGCAGCTTTACAAGGTAAAATACTTGAAAATAGATATGATAATGTGAAGGATACACGCGCAAGTAAAATTTCGCAGGCATCCACATCAATGTAGCACATGTACAAAGATCTAGGCCATCCATTAGGAAGTCCTTAAGCTGCACTTGCACTCATCAGGTGGAGAGTATGCTGCATTGAACCATTAGTCAATTTCTATTAAGCAACCCCTTTCAACATGAATGTAGTTCACCTGATGAACAGATTGTCTAGCTCTTAGTGAGCTAGAATACATGGATGACCTCATGAAAAGCTTCGATCTTGTGAAATCTGCCACACTGGCATGTGCAGGCTCCTCAGATTGAGCTCAGTTATAACCCTAAAGAAAATATCAGTGTTGAGCCACTAAAAAAGTGGCAGCTTACCAAGGTCAACGGCTCTGCTACCGGAACGACGTAATAGAGGACTGTTAGTAGATAATGTCACATGACCTCCTATCATAGGTAAAGAGATCACCGACAATGGTGCCCAAGTATATTGCCACTATTAGGATCTGCAGACAAAATAACAAAATATCATATTACAAAGTTACATCACATTAAATGAAAAAAACTCTATAAATTATCCATGGAGACCAAGAAACTTGGTTAGTTTTTTTGTTTATCAGACACCTTAAATTCTTCACCATAGACAAACTATATGTACACAAAAGACCAAGTTTTTTAAATCATTCAAACAAGAGAGAACAAGATCCCTATATATCTTACCACCAATTTACTCTTAGTTGGTAACCAAAGAGATTCCAAATTGAAAAAAGAGGGGATGCACAGCAAAGGAAGTGATACAAGTAATGCTTGCTTCAATCAGTGTCACTGTCATCTGGTCAAAGTAAATGTCATTGCTGTTCTAGGATTGGGTGGGGTGGTCAAATTAAATGTCATTGCTGTTCTAGGATGGGGTGGTCAAATTAAATGTCATTGCTGTTCTAGGATTGGGTGTCTAAAGATGTCAATGGGCACCTCTGATCACTCGGTTCACTGAAGGGCCCTATCCAAAATAGCTTTTAGTGAGCTACAATACATGGTGAGCTAGACAATTGAACGTCATTGCTGTACCCTCGTTTTGGACACCGAGGAGCTTGGAGCAAGAGACCATAGGAATGTTTGGGTTCTCCACTGGCTGGAGCTTGGAGCAAGAGACCATAGGAGAGGTGAAGGAGATATTGCAGGAGGGGGGGGAGAGGGATGCAGGGTCCTTGGGGATTTTTTTTATTGCTTATACACAGGAGTTGATGGCCATTGGATCTGAAGCAATCCAATTGCTGAGAACCCTGCACGCATCCACCTCACTGCCTCAGACAGTAAGGTATGAAGTGAATGTACTCCGAGCATTTCTCACATACATACATACATATATATAGCATCAAGCCCATGCAATGCACTAGTTGAGTCTTCATGTAATTAGAATAACAATGAAAAAATCCCAATTTTGTAGAGGCATAATCTAATTTTAGTTTTTCTAGATCTTGCGAAGATTGGTTAGTAGGAAAAACGAAAATTACAAAGACATATGCTAATATATTTAGAAAAATGAAAGAACATGGATATCATAAAAATATTCTAAAAATGTAGATAAGAAGAATCTAAAATGACAGAAAGTTCCTGGAAGATGAAAAATTACAGAAAGAGAGAAATGGGGGTGAAGTATAAAAGAGAATAGGATGTAATGAGGGCATGGTATTTTATTAAAGCAATATGTTTCTACCATTTTCATGGTCTTTGTTTGAAAGGTGAAAAAATACTAAGAAAAATTGGTAATAAGCAACAAATCCTCTCTTTTGAGTAGAAAGAGAGAAGAAAATTCGGGAATAAGCAGACATATGTTGGACACAAATATACCAATATCAGGATCAATGAGAATCAAATATAGTATCCTTTGGAAGTAAGCCATGGACATAGTAGAAAGGACATAAATCCGGAAAACGGCAAGAACTTGAACCGCCAGTCACTTGTGGTTTAAAACTACCTGTGCACAACTCATAATGTGGATGAAGTACTCTGTCTACTTGGCCATATACATTTGGGTTTGAACTTTGAATTACTCTGTCTATTTGTTGAAATTGATTTCAAATCTACTCAAACTACATTCGGAGAAAACCCATATGCTTATTTTTAATACTATTTTGACAGGCGATAAAAACTTAAGAATTATTTCTCCATTAATCAGACCTGAGGAAAAGTCAGCCATAGAATTAAACAGACTTCCAAGTTTCAACTTAAAAAAAGAAAAAAAAAAGGATAAATGGGCATCTAATTGAATCATTGCTGAATTAAGACCACATTAAGAAAATATCTTTGATGGGTCTCGTGCCTGTATTTACATGCACTGTAGTAGAAAATATAAATTACTTGTTCTCCAACTTCTTTTCTCTGCAACCAAACGACCCTCTAATTGATTTCTAATTTCATTCCTTTCGCTTTCCTTTTAATCATATATAATTGGTTGGATCATTCCTCTGTTCAAGTGAAGTTTAGATCACTTTAGTCTGGACACAATTGGGTTTCCTGAATCATGCCACAAAGCACCATCTAATGCCCCACCCAACGCAAGACAATGACAAAGGCACTGATTTGGGTTGACTTATATATGGATTAGGGAGATACAAATATAATTCAAATCATATGATCTTATAGATATACATCATTAGAGAAGAACCCAGATCTTCAAATGAATAGAAGAGCATAGAAACAAAATTGAATAGATCTGGTGAATGTCCACCAGATCTGGAATTGACAAGACCAATGATAAGAGATTCCAAGAATACAAAATCAAAAGGACATGGGAAGGAAAAAAGCATACCTTGATGGGTGGGGGAGAGAACACAAGAGACATGAAGCAGAGGCAATCCTGGATGGGAGAAGAGTGAAAGAGGGGTTTGTGCCTTTTTTTGACGTTCCTAGAGTGGGAGAGGCGTTGAGTTTTTATTGTTGTTCTGCGTTTTTGTTTTCTTCCTCGATAGAAAGTTCCCCTCCACCAAAAGAAAAGGAGCGGGGGCGTCAATAGGTACTCTCTCTCTCTTGAATTAGAACATTGGAGAGATTTTTATTTCCCATATGCATAAGGGGAATTTCAGAAAATGTATATATAATAAATATTTGAATGTTTCAAAAAAAAAAAAATTTAAATCTTTTATTTAGTTTAATCAAATTCTATTAATAAGAAATAAGAGAATTTTACTCAAAAAGTCCCCTTAAATTCAATGTAGACAAAAAATAAGAATTAAAAAAAAAAAAAGAGATGTGTATCTATGATGGTAATCCCAAGCAAAAAGTAGGGATGGCAACGGGGCGGGGCGGGGACGGAATTGGGGTCCCCCGTCCCCGCCCCGCCCCGCCCCGACCCCGCCCCGCCCCGCCATTATAAAAATTTTAAATATGCAAGAGATGGGATTCGAACTTGGGTGGGAAGAAAACTAGAAGTTTGTCTTACCACTAGACCAAACTTCATTTCTTGTAATGCTTTACCTTATTTAAAATATATTCATATATTCAAGATTGTTACACACATATACATATATATACACACATACATATTTATACACTTGAAAATATCATATATGCTTTGAGACATTCTTTATAAAAAAGACAATCTCTCTCTAAAATATCATGATCTCCATCAATATATGGTTTCACTTCATTTCTGGTGTTGAACTCCACTCATTAATAAAGAGGTAATCGTGGGTTTGCAATTTATTTGCAAGTTGCAAATCACTCAAAAAAAAAAAAAAAAAACCCTCAAAACAAAGATAAGAGAAATGACTTATCAATATGTGGATATGGTTATTGTAGTGTCAAACAACCTCAGCCGCTTTAACTTTCCAAGCATGTGGATCATATTAGCTTAAGTAAATAATTACTTATTTATGTGACACTTAACTTGCAATGTTAAATCATTAGTACAATGATTCTAATCATACTAAGGTTGATTACATATAATTAAAATTAGTATAATTTATAGTGTTGTTAGTATAATTAGAATCATATTAAGTTACTAACTATAATTTACCTTGCCATTTCTAATCATATAAGTTATTATAAGCGTATAGCATGATATATTTTGTAATATTATATCAAATTAGTAAAATTTATATTGTTATTAGTATGATTAGAATCATACCGATTATAATTTACCTTGCTATCTCTAATCATCTATATTATAATAAGCTTAAAGCATGATCTATCATTCTATTATATTCGTTTTATTTAATATGATTTATCATGTCACAATTTAACATTATATATGATTAAAGTCAAATAAGCTTAGATAGATTTTTTAACAACTTTAATTTCATTAAATTTGAATTAGAAGGAATGTGATCATATTATATGCTTTTATAATGTATAGGGTTCAATTAATTATATGTTTAACTTTAAAAAAAGTCTTCAATCAATCTACTTAACCCTTAATAACAACATAAAATCAATCTATACATTTACATATAAATATGTTTATTTATTATAAAAAAAATCTAAAATATATATTTAAGAGGATTATTAATCAATGGGGCGGGGCATGGGACGGGGCAACAGGGCGGGGTACGGGGCGGGGCAACGGGGCGGGGTAACGGGGCGGGGCACGGGGCGGGGCAACGGGGCGGGGCACGGGGCGGGGCAACGGGGCGGGGCGGGGCGGGGAAAAGGGCAAACCCATCCCCGCCCCGCCCCGCCTTCGGGGCATGGTTTTATTCCCCATCCCCGCCCCACCTAAGGATCGGGGCGGGGAAAACCCGTGCGAGGCGGGGCGGGCAAGCCGGGCCGGGGCGGGGCGGGGCAAAATTGCCATCCCTATCCCAAGGCCTTTTTTGTTCATATTCCCGCTCACCAGCCTATTTCATTTGATTTTTTTTTTCTTTTTCTTCATAGTTAAGTGGCGCTACCCAAGTTATTTCTTTTTTTTTTTTTAATGTCGGTCACCTGGTGATGGAGGCTGGATGGTGGTGATGGGTAAAGTTGAAGTTGGTGGTGAAAGAAAAATGTAAGAAATAGATCTTGGTCACAGTCATAAGGCCGGTTGATATATTGTGAATTAGATTGGTGAAGAAGGGGATTTAGGTATTGTGAATTGGATTGGTGAGGAAGGGGATGTAGGAATGAGATGAGATGATGATTGGGTAGTGGTGGTTTAGAAATGGATCATGGTTGTGCAAGGAGAAGAGAAAAATCTGCTTGAGAAAGGTGGGTTATAGAGAGTAAAAATGGAAAGAGAATAAATAAAAAGGAAAAAAAAAAGAAAACGAAAATAATAAAAGATAAAAAGATGGGTTCAAGAAAGAGAGAAGGTGAGTTCCATGAGATGGGGGTGAAGTTTCATTTGATTTGGTCAGAAGAGGATGAATGAGTTTCAATGGATTTATTTAGGTTGTGGGAGAAAGAGAGACAATGAAAATGATGGATTTATATGACTATATATGAGACTAGGGTGTTTAGGTAACAAGCTCACACCTGTACCCCAAGTCCACGGCCATTGAAATCACCATATTGTGGAGGAAATTATCGTGTAGGTAAGGGGTTAGCTGGTCGAGGTGGAAGAAGTTGGAGGAAGGAAGAGAAAGAAAAATAAGGAGAAGAAGAAACAAGTGAGGATATCCACGCTCATTTATGAAGTTGAGGGAGGATATTGTCGTTCGGCAAAACAACAATAACGACAAAACACACACACACAAAAAAAAAGGGCCCCTAGGACTATTACGAGCGATACATTTTTTTTTTTTTTTTTGTCATTTTTTGTCTACGGTGAATTTAATAGGAATTTCCTAGTAAAATCCTTTAAAATAAAAAAAGTAAAAAAAAACTAAAATATCCTTATGGTGGGTTTTTTTCTTTTCTTCTTTTATAGATTGGGTGTTTTTTACATTGCAATTACCATTAGTTATGGATAACTCTATCTTGTGACCAAAGTTGAGAAAATTTTCCGAATGTTCTCCATACTAGTACTTTCTTATGATATCACAAGGCTTTAATTGGATCATGCGATATCGTATAAAACTGTCTCGTTTTCTTTGTATTTCAACTGCATCGTTTTCATTATGCTTGATGGCAATTTTATGCAATATTACAATAGATTTTGTGAGATCGTAAAAATGTACTAGCACGGATAATGTTTGGATAATTTTCTCAACTTTCTTCACACGATAAATTCATCAATGACTAATGATGGTCATATGGAAAAGACCCCTTATTTCTTCCCAAAGCCACCTTTTTCTTCTCCCTCTTTTTCCTCTAAAACTCAATGCCCTTTTTTTGGATGGGGATGAAAATTCTATTTTCTTCGTATTTATAATTCTCTTTTATTTGTGAGAAACCTTCTAAAGCTCTACAATGTATCTAGTCAATACCACTCAAAGCTATGTTCATGTCTTGTTAAACGAGTTAATGTCCAACTATTATCATAAACATTGGCCTTTTTTGTAAAATGAATCCATTCCAAATCCATCTTTACTTTATTGTGTTAGTCAACACTCCAAAAAAAAAACATTGTGTTGAGACTCTATGGCACGGATTGGCTTAAAGAGGGTAGAGAATGAGAAAAAAAATTCCAACCGTTTTCCACTTCTAAGTGCTCAGTGTAAGAGTAAGATTCAACAGATAACAAAAAATGGAGAATCTATTATGAGATTCAATCTAATGAGCATAAAAGCCACGAATGGTGCAAGATTACAAGGGCCAAGAGTGTACAAAGAGCTACACACATTCAGATGTGGGCCCAAGTAGGCCCCAGATAGCTGGATGGCAAATGCAATAACCTGTAGGAGGAAATTCTCTCCTAAAATATTTTATATTTATTTTATATCTATAATTGGCATAAATGAGTTTTTAGATATTATTAATCCACATGAAACCAATATATATATAGGGCATGTTTGGGTAACATTCTCAGAGAGGAATCCTCTATGGTTTTCCTCAATTCCAAGGAAAACCTACGTTTGGGTGAAAAGAGGAAAATGAAGAAATCCTCTCTTCTAATAATTCCTCGGTCTCCACCCCCCCCATTGAATTTTGCAAATCCACATAGGCGAAGAAGTGCTTAAGTTATAAGGAGTGACTCCTCTTAGATGTTTTCGAAACCTATAATGCAAACTCATCCCTTCACAAATCCTCTTGAGAGGATAGCATGGTTTTATAGGAACGAAAGAATCCTCTTTCCTTTCTATTTAACAAACATGCCCAAGATAAGGTCTATTTTTCTACAAGAATTTAGTGTGTTTGGGAATTTATAAACATAATGTGATGGCTTGTTTCACACATGCAACACCAAAAAATATCCGCATGCAATGCATTTGCCAGCAGCACCTAACCCATGTGCCCATCTCCTCCCTCCACATTTCCTCCCGTGCAAACCTCATCCAATCCTATAAATAACACCCCCTTCAGCTCTCCCACTCAAATCAAAACACACCAAAACACCAACAGCGCCATAAGAGACAAACAAAAATATGCCATCAACCCTCAACAATATTTCCAACAACAAACGTATTGATGATGATGATGATGATGATGATGTAATAAGCACATGACGTTGTGTGTGCTTTTGGCTAAATAGCAATGTAATGATGTTGGTAGAGTTTGAGTTGAGTGGTTAATAAACGGAGGGTGCACTTTATATATATATATATATATATATATATATATATATATATCTCACAGCTTGTTCTTTCAGGGTGTGACACTATTATTACAATGAATTTTGTATTATTGTTGTGTATATGATAAAAATCACAAGGCATGCAAGAGATTAGTGTTAGATAAGTTGTTACGGATAAAAGCTTACCACCATAAGATTGGTTGTAGATTTAGGTAGCTTCAAAGTTGAGAAATATTATATCTCCATAGGGTTGTTTTTAGCCTCTACAAATTTAGAGGTTATCTACAATGAAACGGTAAAAGGTTGTGATGTTTGAATGTTTACATTGCTACACTACCATGTCATTTGGTCTAAAAATGCTGGAGCTACATATCAGAAAGTTATGATAAAGATATTGCAAAATATGGAACACAAGATGGTCGAATGTTATGTTGATAACCTTGCTGTAAAAAACAGAAGAAAATAAAATCAACTCAAAGATCTTCGAGAAGTCCTCATCCGGCTTCGCAAACACAAACTACAAATAAATCCTCTAAAGATCCTCTAAAGTGCTTATTCGGTGTCTCATCGGGTAAGTTTCTCAGATTCGTGGTTCGGAAAGGTGGAATAGAACTTGACCCCATCAAAGTCAAAACTATTCTAGAAATACCCTCGTCAAGAAAATGGCAATTAACTAGTTAAGTTAAAAGTAAGGTGAATCCACACAAGAAATGACAAAGGGTCATATCAAAAGTATTTAATTTCAAATTTTCCTTGGAAATTTTCAAAAAAAGTAACCTCCTTTTTCCACCAAAAGACCAAATGACTCTATTTTCCTATAAAAAAAGTCAAAATGATTCCATACCAATACAACCCTTTATATTTTATTCTCTCTTGATTTGATGCTTCACCTCACCCTACTTCATCAATTCACGATACATCAAAACACGCCCCCGTTTGGTAATTTTACTTTTAAAATAAAGTGTAGTGAAGTGAAATAAAGAGAGGGAATAAAATATAAGTGGGTTATGATGATATTTTATTTTTAGTTGTTTGGGATAAAATATTTTTGACTTTTTGTACAAGGAAGTGAAATTTTTTTGTCTTTTAATGAATAAAGGTAATTGCTTTTTGACTTTTTTGGAAAAAGATTGAGTGAGTTTTGAAATAAAGTGCTTTTGATTTAATGCTTGACTTTACTTGACAAGTAAAATTACCAAACGATTAGTGTTCCAAACAAGCAACACCCAGTGCTATGCACGGTCCACCTTGATTTTTTTTGCGTTGATATCAGGATCCAGGTGGGCCACCCGATGACCCATCTGATCCGTGGATCTGAAGAAGGATCCATGAGCGACCCAGTAGGTGATGGACCCGTGCAAGGTGAACCCTATTTAGCACACCATCCAACCTCTAATCAAAGAGAGGGAGAGTACGTGGACCTTCAACCCGTTTCCGTTAAATTCACGCCAGAAACATGAAAATCCAGTGGAGAATGGCCCAAACAGGGCCCACCGCACTTGGGTCCAGGTTCTCCTTGTTCGACCAGGAATCCTCCTTGGGTTTTGTGGTCCCGATGCTTCATCTAGTGGGCCATGGGGTCCCACAATCCCCCATCGTCAATGTGTTCCTTGGACATCAAGCCCATGCCTTCACCAATTGGGTCAAAAGTGACCCAGTCTCACAGTCCAATTTGATGTATCGTTATGGACAGTTATAGCAACCAGTGACCCGGTTGCTTGTGATCCAACTACTTGATTAATTTATCATTATAAGCTAGTTTTTTTTTTACTATGTATATACGCTTATTACCAATTTAAATCATTTCTAACTAATCATCTTAATTAGTTGATCTAGTCAGTCAGGTGAGAAATAATATCCCCCCTTAAGATGATTGACCCCATCAAGGATGAATCATCAGTTAATATATGACCATGATGGTCATATAATATAGGATTATCAGTCGAATATTACCCTCATCCTAATAGCTTAGGATGATCCCTATTATCAACTGATTGACCTTAATAGGATTGTGACTAATCACCGGCTCCCGCTATCTCCGTCTTTTTTTATTATTCAACCATTATTTGGTCAATGATAATTTCCAATATAATTATATATGATCATTTATAAAATGATCATTCTGTAAATTATTAATTATGACAGGCAAAATGATCGTAAGTGATTATAGAAATAAATTAAAATAATTGGCTTATTTCTTTTCATAGTGATTATTTGACTTTTTTTGTCTGTATGGGTTTCCAGAATGATATTTATCCCAAAATGATCATTCAACAAAATGATTTAACGTCGTAACAGTTCATCCATTTATTTTGCTACAAAATAAGATGATCATTTATCAAGTCCGTAAATCATTTCTAACTAATTATCTTAATTAGTTGATTTAGTCAGTCAAGGGGGAAATAATATCCCTCCTTGAGATGATTGACCCCATCAATGATGAATCATCAGTTAATAACCCTGATGGTCATATAATAAAGGATGATCAATCGAATATTACCCTCGTCCTAATAACTTAGGATGATCCCTATTATCAACTGATTGACCCGAATAGGATTGTGACTAATCACTGTTTCCTGCTATCTTCGTGTTTTTGATTGGCCAGGGTAAATCAGTTAGGCCCTCCTTATTTTTCTCCAACCAAACACTAATCATTTACCATGGGTCAAAAGTGACCCAGTTTCACGATCCAATTTGGTGTATTGTTATGGTCAGTTAGAGCAACCAGTGACCCGGTTGCTTGTGATCCAATCACTTGATTAATTTCTTCTCACAAAAGAAAGAAAGACTCTTTCATAACTTGTGCAGAGCCATTGACATTTTCTCATCGATTTATATCAATTGTAACTATATGTAGAGAATAGAGATGTCATTTATTTAATAAATCACAAATTAAATAATGTTGATGTAATCAACATTATTTCTCATTTAATATCATTTGAAGGGAGAATACATTCCCTTAGAGATATAGATAATATTTATAATAACTAATAAATTATACAACAACCAATCAAAGAGAAGATTAAATTCTTCAATGAAACATAAGGAAAAGCAAAACCGTGTTGATTAAAAAAAAAAAATTTGCCTAGGGCAAAAGGTCTACAATTTCCAATACTCCTCAAACCACCGAAAAAACCCTTATCTCTTCTTACCCATTTGCAACGTTTTGTAACAACAGGAAGTCCCTAAACAGGACTCCTCGCACGGGTGCTAAAAATTACAAAAAAAAAACGTGGGCTCCACTGATCATTACCTAGATCAGACCCCACCAATAAAGTCGCCCAGGCCCCCTTCTCATGATCTATGGTCCATATCTAAAATCAATGGCCCACGTGGCCCCACAGTCCAAAAAAAAAAAAGAAGGAAAAAACCCCTTTTCATTCTCAAGGCCGTTAGCCCCTTTGGGTTGCTAGATAGTGGACCAAATGGGGCTCAGCACTCAAGGGTCTACATATCTAAGGTCGCCCCACCATGTTCGGCTCGATGAACTGACCAGATGATGAGATCGGATCATCCATGTGGGACCTATATCCTTCGGAGATTGATTTCATGGAAGAAGTTTTTTGCAGACATCTTATACAAAAATTTGTTTGGAGGAGAGTTGAGAGATTTTTTTGAGGAAGTTATGCTTGTTTGGAGGAGAGTGGAGAGTCGAGAAAGTGCATTACACCACATGTGGGTTGATGAATGCAGACATGTGTCTTCATATAAGGGAGGACATGTGTCTTCATGTGATGAAGAGTACATCCTTTTAGTAATATAGATGCCATGTTTTTTTTTCTTTTTGCAAAATTTTGAAATTCTAGCACCTACAAAGTGTCAAATGTATTATTGGAATTCCTGAAATTTTAGTATCATTGGTCTTTTTTTTTCTAAAATTTCTAAATGCTCAAGTACAAATGATGATTAAATTCCATATATTTGAGATCCAAACAAGAAATCTCTTAATTCCATTAAAAAAGCATGCCCTATGCATTAGAATTCAAAGAATTCTCATATGGAGAATGTATAAATTCTATAACATACGAAATTCCCAATCCCTCCTTTGTACTTTAACATTCAAAAGCTCAATTAGAAAGCAACCAGGTCGGAATTCCAATATCTTTAAAGATCATTTAAAAAATTTTAGGTGGTTGGAATTTTGAAATTAGAATTCCAATAAAATAATGCCAAGCGACAAGCAATCACATGATGTCCATCAATTCCAAACATGTCAAATTTCAATTTCTTTACTTTTTGTTGGATTTTTTCATACCCTAACTATAGGGAGGGATTCAAGAACTTCACTTGTAAGTATAATTTATAACTTTTTTCAAGACACAGAATATCTTTGAATTCCTTGGTAGTAGTAGGTTCTTAATCATTCATGTATGGAACTTTACTAGTAAACTTAAAGTAAAGCCTCTATTATCAAGATACATTTCAAAAATATATAAATTCAAAATTTCCTCTTTTCTTTTTTTTATTAAAATAAATAAAATAACTTTTTCCACTAAAATTTGAAAAAAATATCCTTTAATTATACAAAAATATCATCCTAACCTCTAATATTTTATTTGATACTTCACCATACTTTACATCAATTCAAGGTGCATCCAAACAGAGCCTAGCCACATGAACTCGCTCTGCCGTTCAAATTTATCCTCCCTCATTTCAAAGAATGTCCCACTCATCAACGGTCCATAACAGTGGGTCCAAGTGGGGCCAGGATTGGACGGCCTTGATTTTCCTTCATATATCAGCCAAGTGTGGTTGCAGAGAGAGAGAGAGAGAGATTGCTTGGTTGCCTGCTTGGGGGGCTTGGAAATGGCAGCAGGGATTTATCTGATAAGCCCATGCTGGTGTTATCGTTGGAGGCCATTAGCTCCTGGCAAAAGCACCCCGATATTCTCGTCGATGGCTCGGCTGAGTAGGTCTCCCTTTCTTGCTCGAGCTTCAAACCAACCTCCAACACAAGAACCAGATGCCAACAACAACAACACCAGCAGCAACGCTTTCTCCTCTGCGGTCAGTGCTTCCAATTCCTCTCTCTCTCTTCTATTCTATTCTATTCCTTTCCTTCATCAAAAACCACCCATCCAATGTTATGACAGCTTGAGCACAGTTTTCAATTTGTCCATATTTAACAGCTTTGTAGTGGAAGAATCATGAGTGTTTCTACTATTGATATTTCAGAATGTGGAGGAAGTGGGTGTGTGTATATATATGTATTTTTTGAATTAGTAATTAAAATTTGAGCTTAAAACCACTAAAAAAAAATGGTTGATGAGAAATGGGGTTTTGTGGAATTCCCCTCAAGAAGTTAGACTTTTTGTAGATTTGTGATTGGGCTTAGTGATGGTGAAGTAAGAAGCAATATGTGGACATGGGTGTTGTGAATTGGTAGATGGAGCTAGAAAACAGTGACATGTCCATGTGATGTATGATAAGATGTGTGAACTATATACATGATAGTTAATCAAATAATGGAATTGGAAAGCATATATTGTTAATAAATAATAATTCTTTTTTTGTTTTTTTTTTGTTTTTTTTTGAGATAAGGAAGATTTTATTGAGACTTGAACACATTCATGAATAATTAGGACCTCACCTAGGATTTGTCTACCATGAACCAAAGCCCTTTGAGAGAAAGAATGCAGTGAAGGAAACACTTTTTTTCAACCTAGTGGTCAATGTCTTATAAGGATCTTGTATGTTACCAATCAAGCTGATTGGTCTATAGTCCTCGGTGCTACACTTTTTTGACTTTGCTAGGATGCTTGGTATGTTTGAGAAGGTTTATATGTCGGTTGGTAAATTGGATGTTAGATTGTGGAAGCCTGATGTTAAAGGTCAATTTTCAGTGAAGTCTCTTTACAATGCATTGATTGACTGTAGTGTTCGCATGGGAGGTTGGTAAAGTTTTGGGATCCTTCAATTTTGCCAAGAGTTTTGGCCTTTTGTTGGGTTGTGAGGAATCATAAAATTCTTACTCTAGACAAATTGAGAAGAAGAAACTTTGTTATACTTAATGAGTGTCCTATGTGCTTGAAAGATGATGAAACGGTGCATCATGTATTGATCCATTGTGATTTTTCTCATGGAGTTTGGATAGCAGTAATTCATATGTTTGATATGAAGTGGGTCATGCCAAGGATAGTTGAAGATCTTTTTATTCAGTGGCGGCTGGGGTGCAAGTTTGTTTTGAGTAAGAATGTAAGATGTTATGGAAGTTAGTGTTGCATGCTGCTATTTGGCAGCTATGATTGTAGAGTAAAAACAGAGTGTTCAGCAATCATAGTAAATCTATAATGGAGGTTGTTGTGTCCATTGTTTAGACAGTGTTAGAATGGGTAAGCAAGAGAAAGGAGTTCGAAGCAATCTCTTTGGAAGTGGCTGGTGTCCTAGAGTTGTTCGTAGGGGCCTTTGGACGAGCCACCCTCCTGGGGTCCTTAAGTTGAACTTTGATGGTAGCTAGTTACGATCCATTTGCAGAGGAGGTATTGGAGGCGAAGTAAGAGATTGGAATGACACTGTTAGGAGGTTTTTTGGGCCTTTGGATTCTTTGAATGCCAATGAAGCTGAAGTTTTTGAGTTGCTCAGCCTGGGTGATTGTAACTCTATTCTTGAAGGTGACTCTTTCTTAGCTATTCCATGGAGTTCAAGGGAGTCTTCTGTTCCTTGGAGCTTAGTGTACTGGGTGGAGGTGGTGTAGGATATTTCTTGTCAATTGGGTGCTTTGTTTCATCATATCTTAAGAAAGGTTAATGTTATGGCAGATGGTTTGGTGAAGGAGGAAGTTTTTTGCTCTTCTGTCAGTTTTGATGTTTAGCTATTTGTTGTTTGTTTCTTAGTCCTAGTGTTTTCATTCTTTTCTGTTTAGGCTTGACAGTGCTTGCTTTGCCCTTTTTATACTTGGATCAAAAGCAAAGGGAAACAACATAACCTTGTCTTGATAGAAAAACTCATTTTTAGATAGGAGAAAGCTCTGGTGTGATAAAACATATATGAGATGTTGTCAAATTGATGATTTTGAGTTTCCACTGAAAATTTTTTTTGAACGTATATTCACAAGATGTTTGTTTCCATCATGGGCTCAATAGTTTGGCTTCTTTTTAGGCTCAAAAGATTTTTTTTTTTTATTAATTTTGGAGGTTTTTTTAATAGAATGGAACTTTATTTAAGCAAGGAAAAGTACAGAGTAGAATACTGCCTAAGAGAGTCTTAGGGAATATACATCCTACATCTTAGAGAGTCCTAGGGATTAGGGAATATACATAGTTACATACTACATCCTAGGAAAGCAAAAATACTGGCCAAAAGAGATCAAAATATCAGTTAATTCTATCCATGTTGTTGCTGCTAGTTGGTTACTGAGCAATTGTTGTTGTAGTCTCCTGCTGTTGTGTTACTTGAAGTTCATGTTCATAGGCGATATTTACTCATGGTGGCAAGTGCGAGTAGAACTCTTGTAGCAGTGTGTCTAGCTCCACCAAAAGAGGGTTGTTTCCAGCTACACTACTGGAGAATTCCACAATCGCAGTTCCAGCATGGTTTTCGACAAGTTCCTCTATTCCTGATATTTGTTCAGGATCTTTGAAGGATCCATCAAAGTGGGCTTAAAAATTAAAATACTCCATTGGAGGTGGAGTCAATGTTGCCTGTGGAGTGCCTGTTTTGAGGGTTCGCAGTCAGAATCTGGAGCGTGTTGAGTTGGTGGTGTAGGGATGGTGTTGGAGAAAATGGCTTTGGAAATTACATAGACTGCAACATTTTTTGCCCTCCTATCCCAGGATTTTGGAATCATCTTGATACTGTTTGGTACTGCATACTTTTCCCTGCTTCCCCTAGATTGTATCTCCTTTTATCAAGCCCACTCGGAACCCATTGCCCCCATGGGCTACCTGATACTGAAAATTTCATCAGCCTACCAAGCATCGCCTCTGACCCCATGATTTCATCAGCTTTACTGCCAGACTCTCCAAAATCAAACTGAGCAGCAGCCAGCAGCACAACATGATTTCTAATTATTTCCATGACTTGAATGGTCTGGATTGATGTGTGAGTGCCCCCACCCACATTGCAGGAGATGCACATAGGAGAACACTTGAAATCAAACTCTCAAGTGCAGTTTGGTCAATCAGAAATCAAATTGTTCCAATAAACAGTCTGAGAAAAAGAAAGAAAAATGCAACAAGAACAAAATTACAAAGCAAATTTGTTCCTGTCAACTAAATTAGTTTTAATCACTGCATTCCTTATAGTGCACTTGTCCAGCTACAATATTACTACAAATTGATGTTTATTATAATATATAGTAGTACTGATAAAAAAAATAGAGTATATAGTAGGCCCAGCTACAAAAATGTCACACACATACACATAAATCAATTAAAAAATGTGATAGAATTAACTAAACAAAGTTCTTGTTAATGCATAATCACAAGCATGGCCTATGAAATAACATAGTTTGGATCCATTTCACATGCCCCATACATAGCTAAAAAGAAAGAATAAAAAAAAGAGAGGAAAAATCAACCCACCAAATTCTTTAAAATCTTTTGCTAAATTTTACAAACAAGTGGAATGCACCAATTCAAATGAAACAAAATAGATCAAACAGGTTCAAAAATCAAATTTCAAACTTTGTAACATGAGGTCCCATCACTATCGGGTGTAAATTCTACCGTACAAACAACACAAATTTGAAAATAATACAAAATATTGATCATGTCTATAAGGAGAAGAGAATTACAGCCTAGTAATGCAATGAAATGGAAGGAAACGTCCCTTTTGTTGTATCTTTCTGGCCTGATTTTGTCCTAGATAGAGTTTGAAAGCATTTTATAAAAACTTATTATCTAAAATCTCCAAATGAAAAAAAAAAGAGTTAAGTTTGTCGAAACAAATGCAGAGATTTTCTTGAACTTGATTTCTCTCAAAATTAATAGATGTATTAGACAACAAAAAAAAAGAAAAAGAAAAAAAAAGAAAGATTGTTTTGAGATCTGCATTTTTTTTTCCTTGAAGAGAGGAGGCTTGAGAAGAGAGTGAGGCCTGTAGAGAATTTGGATCTTTGAACTCACCGGTTTGAGATTAGAGGAGCAAGCTCTGCACATTTGTTTCAAGATCTGTTTTTCTATAAAAAAAAATTCCGAAGACGGTTTTTTTTTTTTTTCTTAAAGAAAGGATGCTGGAGAGGGAGGAAAGTTGAGGTTTGAGAGAGATGGAAAGGGAAAGGAACAACTCACAATGGGGAATTTTTTTTCATTTGTATTGACGTTTCCTGTAAGACCTTCCATTTTTTGCTGCATCTCCCGCCAACCTCTCCAATCCTTTCTGAAAAAGTGAAAAGCCTCTTCTCCGATGTGAAGCATCCATCGTTGCCTCCCTCAACGGTCGTTTTTTTTGCTCTCTCTTTTACTTTTAATTTTTTTCCTACAATGGTAATAACCAAACTAACTTTTGTGTACTTCTGGGTTTTTAAAATTTAAAGGCCAAAAAAGCTTTATTAATAAGAGGAACCAAACACACCCTTAGCTCCCCATGTCCTCCAGAGACCATTGCTCCGTATGTGCTTCAGCAACCTTGCTACTGGCACCACCCACCCACATCCGCGTCATTCCTTAGTTCAACCATCAATCATATGACAAGTCTTTCAAAAGAACCTCTCTTGCATATCAAATTTTTAAGTTTGATATTCAGAATTAGAATATTTAAAATAACCTCATCATTTGAAGTCCCTGCTGCCACGTCATCCGGCTCCAACCACATATTGTGTTAGCTAGCTGTCTTTTTTCATTCCATCCCTCATCCTTGCTATTCTTCCATGGGGATATCTCCTTCATACCTTCGGGCTGATCCTCCTCAACTCCAACTTTAAACACAAATCAACAACCCACAGGTCAAGTGGTCAGGTATGGTTTTATGAGCCCCTTCAATGCAGACTCTGGCACATTCCATAACCTTGTTCATTCCAGCCCTCATCCTTGCTATTCTTCCACGGGGATATCTCCTTCATACCATCAGGGAGATCCTCCTCAACTCGAACTTTAAACACAAATAAAAAACCCATAGATCAAGCGGCCAGGTAGATTTTTATGAGGCTCTTCCATGCAGACTCCGACACACTCCATGACCTATTTGGATGAGTATTTTTGTTGGTAAGTACTTAACAAATTCATACAAGAGCCCAGCAACTTGAAAGTATCCTCCCCGCAAGCGTGAAGACTAAGGTCATGTTTGGTAACATGTTTGAGGATTCCCCACGACCCCTGGAACGAGGCTTTCCTCATCAAGGATTTCTATAGCTGAGGATTCCTTAGGCCACATTTGGTAACAGGTGAGTAATAGGCAAATTTGAAGATTTTATACCCTCCCCTTTTTAGCTAAGGACTTCTGCATTGGAGATTGTTTTGTGGGTGCAGGTGTTCATGTGGTTTGGACGTGAGAATTATAAAAAAAAAAAAAATGAGGATCTCAAATGGCTCGAAACATTAGGGATGTAAATTGCTAAATGTGGGTTTTCCACGATTTTATGGGAAGCAGAATTTTTTTTTTTTTTTTTTGAGGATTTGGTTGCCTAACATGACCTAAAAAAAGTGATCCTTGATGAAGGTGTTGCTGTTCCTAAAACTTCCTTTTTTTTCTTTTCCCACAACGAGAAAGATATGTCTAAGGAGAAGCACCACTTTCATGTCCTCTCTTGTTGTCAAACACCCCTAAACAATCTTCTAATCGAGTTCCTTCACAACAACAATGTCACTGTTCCTCTCAAGCTAGTCTTCTGTCTCTTTCATTCTTTCTTCCCATCTCCTCAAGAATACACAAAATGCCATTAAGTCCATTTTTGGCTCTTTTTGAAAGCTTACCACTAAGAACTTTCAACCTCACCCATGGATTTACAATAGTCCCTCGTCCTACCGTTGCTTTTGGTCTCTCCTCTCCCTGCATTGCACCTGGCCCATTCTCTACCTCCTGCATCATCCTAATCCTTCTACCCTCTCCCTCCCACTTTCTCCTCCCCTTCTCCAAACACTGCGTACCATCAACCATGCCCATTCCCTTTTCAGCTTAACCTTCAGCCTAGAATGCCCAAACTCTGACGCCCTTGTTTTACTTACATCTGTCCAACCACTCTACTAAAGAATACAACACATCCCTCTCCTTGCCTCTTAAAGCACCATGGCATGAAAAATCAAGCTCTCTAGAATCCAAACTCTCTCTCTCTCTCTCTCTCTCTCTCTCTCTCTCTCTCTCTCTCTCTCTCTCACACGCACGCACGCACGCACACTTACATATCCCATCCTCAAGCTAACTAAAACCAACTTCATGGTGAATTAGTCATCCACATCCTTTGACCACCAAACCACCCTCATGCATCTACCATCAAAGACTCATTCTTTTTGTTCTTTCAAAAATCCCCAGAAAACTAGTAGAACAGTTGAAAAGTGGTCATTATCTTAACCATGATGCTATGACTCAAGTCATCTTACCAATTAAGAAAAACAGTGTAACATTTTCCATAATGCCATACTCATGGGTCCGATAACCAACCTTCCATTACGCATCTAAAAGATGAAGACACGTTGAAAGTGTTAGGGAACTCAATGATAAAAAAAATGGAAAAACAACTCAAGGACAAAACGGGGAAAACATGAAATAAGTTCCAGCTGAGACATGATCAATGAAAAATTGTTTGAGGTTCCTCCATTGAGTCACTCAAAATGAATGTTAGGCAACACAAAATATGTCTGTGGTGAGACTTTTCGGGCCATGCGATGGAAGGCTTTCACACTAGGGTTGGTTAGCAATAGAAACCCAAAATACTTTGTATGGAAACAACTTGAATTTCGCAAAATAAAGAGAGTAAGAAGACCCTCACTCAAAAAGAACCCAATTGGACCCTATTGGATTCAAAGCCCACATTTTCTTAGGACAACCATGCCCCTATATCTTTCCCATGTCCGGCAAATTTTAATAAGTTGAGTGGCCATGATATATATTGAAGGGCTAAGATAAATGTTCTTCATATGCAACAGAACTTATATGCTAAGTAAATAAGCAGCAAAAGATTCAAGTTGCTTATGTGTGTATATACCGCAAGTCTAGATGAATCCACATTATAGCATTTTCTTTTCTTTTCTTTCTCCTTTTTTTTTTTTTTTTCCTTTCTGCCTCTTTCAATCCTTTTTATTTTGGTGTGTGTGTGTGTGTGTGTGTGTGGGGGGGGGGGGGGGGGGGGGGGGGGGGGGGGGGTTGGAATGCCCATTTCAATCCCTATTACCCCAAATACTCAATCCACCATGTGAATATTCTTCAATCTTTGGAAGACGCACTCTCAAACTAATGAAGAAGATGATAGTAGTTTCAAAATTCAACTAATGCTAACTTTTATTAAAATTTGCCTTGGACATCCCATACGTGTGTGTGTTTGCAGTGTTTTCCAATAACTAAACCATAAAACTACTTTCTAACATTCATGTAATTACAATCCCTAAGTACTAAATAATAAACTTTATGAAGAAAAACAATGGAAAATTTCTAAAATATCCTAAACTTTTAGTGACTTTTCAAGAAACGTTTCCATGTATTGGTTATTTAAAAAAAGTACGAAACTTTTCCAAAGTTCTTTCAAACAGGTCGTCTCCAACCATTAGCCCATACTGCCAGCAAGTGTTTCTCAAAATTTTCTTCAAAATGACATACATACCCTTCTAAAGATTAGAAATCAGGATTTTTAATCTATTTCCTCCCTTTCTTCTTCTTCCGAACCACCTTTCCCTCCTCTTTCCTCATCAGTCATCACAATCCATCAACATTATCTAAGTTTCTGAATGGATGAGTCTCAGCTTTCATGAATCGAAGTTTTAAATATCACAATCCTTTGCATAGTAGCACTAGCATAGAACCTTTGGCTGTTGGATTCAATCAGCAGCTATTTATTCACAAGAATCTAACACATGCTTTAGAATGCCCTAGTTCTAGTATTAAATTTCTCTCTGGTCTCAATCTTGTTATGATGAAGATATTTTTTTCTGAACTGAATTTTGCTACATGAAATCATGTACCCATTATGACTTCACTTGATATCACTGAACTAAATTTTGAGGAGCTTGATATCAAGTTGCTGTTACAGCTATTTACTTGGACTTGCTTTATCTCTTTGTTACATTTAAAGAACATGGATCCATTGTCTTCTTTTATCTCTCCAAATTGCCATCTTCGACTTGCAGTCACTTTTTTAAACCAGTAAAATGCGATGCCAGCAGCTTTACCGTGGTAAGTTACACCTGTTATAAAATTAATGGGATATCGGTAACTTGATATCAAGTATCCTGGTGTTCCAGGGGTCCTTCAAAGTTCATCATCAGCAGTTTATCACCCTACCAGTGAGAACAAAAAGTTGACAACCTTGCTGTTACAATTGCAACATTTATGAAATAACCAATATATGAGATCATCCTTCTTGAAAATTGACTAAAAAGTTTAGGATGTTTGTGAAATTTCTCCAAAAAAGAAAGAAACATAATTATTGAATATTCTCCAATTGGACGCCCTTATCTTGTAGATTCTTGGTTGCTGGTTTCTTCGTTGTGACTTGCCCCTTGTACTTTCCCTTGTAGCCAACTTTCACTAAGGAAGATCTTTATTCCACTTTTATTAAGTCTCCAAATAGATATTGGGCATCCCCTTTAGTGGGGTGTGGACCCCCATTGGAGCAGCCCGGATCCGCAATCAAATCAATAGATCAATCTCCCGAGAAGGATTGATTGAATCCAAAGATGGATTCCAACCACTAGGGCATACTCATGATGATGAGAAACAATACTTTCTAATATTTGAATAATGCCTAAAATAAAATAGGAAACTCACTAATAATGATCCTAAACAAATCAAACTACTTAATAATACTTCCTAACTAAATGGATGTCCCGTTGGGCCTATGGTCTGGACCCAATGGGTTGGCCGACCTATTGTCTGGCCTGCATCACCCACTAACTATACTTGTAGGATCAGCCATATGGCTAGTTTTGTGGACCAGGTTTGGGCATTCATTATAGGAATAGTTTGGGTAATGATTATGCGTTTCCAATCCATCATATTGTTGTCTACTGAACTTAGCATTATTGGCCCTTTTGATCAAATTGAGATTAATGGATGGAATCAATGGATCCACTAATTTTCTAATTTGGATCCATTAATATTTAGGCACATTTCTTATTTAATTTGAAATTTAATTTGCATCCATCTCAGCTCTTCAATCCATGTTTTGAATTTGGAATCTAATTTTTATTTAATCCATGTTGATCTTGTCCTGATTAACATGGAGAATCTTTTTGATCGTTCAACTTGATCAAGATAACCAAAGGCTAGATCTGTCACATATCCTTACTGATCCAAGGCATTAGCTCCTGGTTCAGTATCCTCTGCAGCTTTGCTTTCTCCTTGGTGGATTTTTTACATCATTCATTTCACAGGATGTAAAGCATGATCTACTTATGTCTTACTCTTTGGATGTAAAGCAGGATGATTTGAATTATGTCAGAAAGAGTGGGTGAGAGAGTTAATTACATGATTGCTATTTTGTACAGAATTGCATGATCTGCTTATGTCTTGCTATTTGGTGTTTAAAGCAGGATGATTTGAACTACTTGTGGAAACTGGTGGCTGGATCAGTGGGCAGTGCTGCTGTGATAAAATATGGTAGTGTTATTTTCCCTGATATTACTAAACCCAACATTTTGCAGGCTTTGGCTATGATCATGGTACCTGTTTTCGTGAGTGTAATTGTTTTGATTAAGGAAAGTAGCATGACTGAAAACCAAGACCTTTTCTAGGATGTGGTGTTGGTGGTAAGATTCAAACAATGATCAATGTTGAATTCTCAATTGAAAGTCATGTTTGCCATTTCCTAGTGGTTTGAGAGAGAGAGAGAGAGAGAGAGAGAGAGAGAGAGAGAGAGAGAGAGAGAGAGTATACAATTGAAGAAAAAATTGTATGTGGTAGAGACAGTCATGGCTAGTTAGAGAGAGAGAGAGAGAGAGTATACAATTGAAGAAAAAATTGTATGTGTGTAGGGACAGTCATGGCTAGTTAGTGCATGCCAGTGGGTGATCAATTTTCATGAGAAGATGGTTTACCCATGAAGATGAATTGAAAGCATTCAAGGATAACGTTGATGGTCGCTTGTACATCTCTACCTTTTCCTATCACAAGTCAATTTTCCTTGAAAACTATTGGAAGACAGAATATGGGCCCTAAAGGGTGGTTTGTTGCATTCATTTACATGGGTAAATGATCCACTAATCTACAGTGTCAAAACAGTGTCTAAATGAGGCCATGTTCAATCTCACTTAATGCACCTGAGGTGGTTGCAAAAGTAAATGAGGAGTTGCAATGGTTGCAATGGCCTTCTACCCATATTGAAAGACCTTGATGTGGCCTAGACATGTGCAAAAAATCAACCTCGTCCAACCATCCTAGCCCCTTCATGTTAACCGTCCATATTTGTGAAGGCTGAGATAAAGATACTAAGATGAAGGGTTGAGGATGATTGGATGGGATTGAGTTTTTGCATACACCTAGTCCCCATCAAGATCTTTCAATCTCGAGGGCTTCTAAATACACAACCATTTTTGCCTTTTACACAGAATTTTTTTTTAACTTTTTTATTACATTTATTCCCCTATATGAAATTATCAAAAAGGATAATCACCTATTACACCTGAACCTCTAATTTCTCTTTGCATACAGTCTCATTTCACTTTCATCATTTCATTCCCATTACTCTCGTTCCTTCCATTCCACCGTCTCATTCATCCCTTCACTCTCATTCCCTTCTTCCTCCAATTTCATTCTTCACTTTCACATCACCATCTCTCCATTCAGTGGTGGACCCAGGATTTTCACTTGAGGGGGGCTGGCGATGGTTAAACAAAAAAAAAAGTCAATATTATTATATTGTACTTTCTTCACATTACCGATAGCAAAAGAGAAAACAAATCAATTGCGTATTTATATTTGTCCTTCTAAGAGCTTAATCAATTAAGATCTTAGGTAAAGTAATGTATGTATGTGTTTAGTCATGAGATAAGTAATCCTGAGGGCATGTTCATTTGCGTGATTGCGTGATAAATAGAATGAGATAAAATTAAGGTTCCAATCTAAAGAGGAGATTGGAAACAAACTTTGAGCCAAAAACAACAATGAGCTCTATCATCCATTGATCTTCATACGTTTCTCATGTCCCTACACAAATTACAATTACAAACAACCAAATATTGCATTAAAATAAAATAAAATTAGCTAACAATCAATACCATGCATCAATAGCTGAAAATCAATAATGACTGATTAGACTCCCTCGTCTCTAATCTAAATATTTGTTTTTTTTTTATTGTTAAAATCAAATCCAACTCCATCAAAAGAACCATTTCACTAATGGAGATTTTTAGAAAGGTTGGATGTTTAGGAAATCCTCCATCTCTTTTAAATCTTTCATAATCAAGAGATCCCATTTCGGGATTTTTAGAAGACGTTAGATTTTCAAGAATCCCCTACTTCTAACGCCACCATTTCTGAAAAAGATTTTTGAGACCAAGCACCTACCAAAACAGCCCTGCAACACTTAAAAATTGTTTAGAACCCTTACAGAGAGAGAGAGAGAGAGAGAGAGAGAGGCTATGATGCCTACATGAGTGGAGGGATTATGATTTCGGGATTTCTTGAGAGAGAGAGCGGGTGGGGGTGTGGTTTGTTCCATAGGGGCTAACGGGCTTTATTCCATGGGGGTTGGTCCAAGCAGCCCATATAGCCCTAATGGGCTTTTTCCAAAGTTGTGGGGGCTGAAGCCCCCATGTAGCTATACATGAGTCTCCCTTGTCTCCATTTATCACATTCTACTCTCCCTTCATATCTCACCATTGTCAAACATATTACTTTTTAGTGAAATTGCACTCTCAATATCATTTTTTTTTTCTAATGAATGAGCAAACTAATAAGCAACATGTAGTTTTTGAACATAACATCAGTGAGAAGATGAGTTCTTGTGTTGTTTATTTTGATTTCCACTATTTCTTGAAGCTTGTAAGGATACCATTAATTTTGCTAACATATTGCACCATCTTACGATACAGTTACTATATCTTTGTAGAGGAATGTTCATATGCATCCATCCCTCACCATGGGGTGAGGGATGCTTCCATAAATGGGGGGTTTCAAGTACACCCCATGTACTTGAAATTTTCCTTTTGTACTTGAAACCCCTCATTTATGGAAGCATCCCTCACCTCATGGTGAGGGATAGATGCATATGAACATTCCCCATCTTTGTATATATAAAAATCCATAATGTATGGAGGAGTTAATGGGGGTGGTTGATTGTGATTTCTTACAAAGACATCAAAGGGTAGTTGAAGAATTAATAGGTATTGACTTCTCGAGGAAATGATAGGAGCATTGCATCCCCCCAACCCCCACCCCCCCCCCCCCCCCCCCCCCCCCCCCCCCCCACACTAAGAAATGATGGTAGTGAGTGCACAAACCTTTTTCTAGAAAAAGCTTACATGATTTCCAGCAGAAGATTCAAAACCTTAATAACCTATATGACAAGTATAAGCAAAGTATAATCCTTGATCCTTGTGGAATGGAATGTCTCACTCAATTGGTGGTGTGAGAATACCAAAGGCTGCCCTTTTCTCATGTGACTACTTTAGCATGCTCCTTCATATGCCTTGCGTGGAAAAATTGGAGCAGTGAATCAGATGCTTGGTATCTTCTGTCCAATATGGAATAAGGTGAATTGCAGCTTTTTCTAAACAGAATCCAAGGTCAAAAGTCCTTAAAGATTATGCTTTTCTTATCCTTACTAGTCATGGCACATTTAAAAAAGATGTTTAGAATTAGCACTCATCTAATCAATGGTGGTGATTGTGAGCTATTAATAAGATTTTTCTTGCTTTCAACCATTCCTCTCATTATCTTAAATTAGATTGCTAACAATAAACAATAAAGCTAAAGTTTCTATAAATATTAAAAGAAATACTAGTTATCCCACTGAGTTTGTTTTACTAATTACTATGGTCATTTGTTCATCACCAACCCCGAGGGATAGCTCAGTTGGCTTAGGACAACGGTTTTCAATTGGAGGTTGTGGGTTTGAAACTGCACTACCACACTGGGGCTACAAGAAAATTTTACTCGACTTTCTATCTTGGGCGTGTAGCGATTATTTATCAAAAAAAAAAAAAAAATGTTCATCACCCAATAGTAGTTGCCAAGATGACATGACTTCTTTAAAACGAGAAACGATCTTATGATAGAAAGTATGGTGTTGAACCTAGTTCACCATGTAATTTGACCCGAGCGAACCCCACTTCTGCTTGATCAAAGCTGCTCATACCACAAAATATGGAGTTGACCCTTGTTAACCCCCTAATTTGACCTAAGGGAGACCCACTTTTACTTGATCCAAGTTGCTCATAACATGAAAGTATGTCGTTGACCTTTTGACCCATGTGAGTATGGTGTTGATAGCAGGTGACCATCTAATTTGACCTAAGGGAGACTTTAAGTTTATTTAACCAAAGCTACTCACATCACCCAAGTATGGCGCTGACCCTAGCTAACTATCTTGACCCAAGGGAGCCCCACTCTTACTTGAGAGCAAAATGGAGAGCTATTTTGGTTCTACAAAATGCATTCTCAGTCAACCCCATGACTCTTGTCAAGTTTTCTCTTACATTTTATGTTTTGGCCTATTGAGTGGGAGTGATACTATCGCTCTAAAGACTTATGGAAGTCTTAAACCTAACAATTATCCCAAAACCGTCGAAAAAAGTATAATTACCGTAAAATTATTCGTCTGTAGGATATCTCACATTACGATGTCTCAGGGATGTAGGATATCGCATTATGTGATATAGGAATCCTATACATCTTGGACCTGAGTTTAAATATCTGAATTTGAAATATGCCTGAGAACCTCCCATTGCCCAAACACATAAGTAAGAAGAAAGTAAGACAGAATTTTGAATTCATGGTGAAAATGTACTTTGCGTTTGGCGGGAATGAGTAATCTTTCAATAACTCGTAGTTATAGGATATCACATAATGCGTATCCTACATTCCTAAGACATCGCAACGTGAGATATTCACAGACAAACAGTTCTGCGGTGATTATACTTTTTGTAACTGTTCCGGGGGTAATGGTCATATTTAACTTTAAGACCTTTTGTATGGTGATTATCCCTTAATAATAAGGTGTCAATGCTACTAAAAATAAAATATGAGTTTGTTGGCCTCCTACATCTTAATTTAATAAAGAGAAAGAGAGACTTCCTTTTCTAGAAGGAAGAAAAGTACTTGTTCTAAGTACAGACACGCTACACGTCTTCCACATGACCAAGGAGGAAACTCAGCCTCCGCAAGAGCCGTCACGGACACGTCAATGACTCTGACTTTGACTAAAATAGTAGAGATGATTTGTTTGAACTGTTCTGTAGGATTAGTTAATCAAGGCCGTCCATCTGATGGACTGACTTTGGATGAACCAAAATGGAATGTCGGAGTTGACCACACCCAAATTCATGCTATCCAATCTGTTGATTTGGTTGTCAAAGTGAAAACAGAAAAGGGTTTCATCAGTCAACACCCTAATTAGATCAGTGATTGATGCTAATCCGTGAACGGTCCAGATTCACTGATCTGCAGTTGAGTCAAAATCAATCTTAGATCGAATTGAATACAAACTGGTGGTGGGAATTACGTATATATATATAGTTATTCTTTATGATGTCTCCACGCGCTTTGGTCCCCGTCTCCTTATGTCACTGGACTCTAATGTTTGTCTCTCACAGACTCACAAAAGAAAATTTGTTGCAACTCATGTGGTTGTAGGTTTTCTTTTTCTCTCCCGCTCTTTCTATGAAAGGATTTCCAACTCTTTTAGCTCTAGCGTGGTAGTGCAGTTTCGAATCTACAACTTCCAATTGTAAACCGTGGTTGTATGGCCAACTGAGCTATTGTGGTCAACAAACTCATGGTTGACTGCACCTTTCTTGTACAGATATTCCCAAGGATCAATCAATCCCTGAGACTTCAGGTTTAAATTTTGACTTTTGACCAATCACCCAACTTGGTAAATAAAAAAACACTGTGAACCCTTTTTTTTTTCATATAACCCAATTCTAAATAACTTGGTTTTTCAAAGGATACAACCAAAACAATTTAGGCATAGACCAATTTTTAGTATCTATTGATATTGTAGTGCAAATGATTCCAGTTGGAGTCTTCCAAATTGATTGTATATGTATGTAGGGATGCAGCTTGGGAAGAACAGACTAACTATTAAGCTAATCTATAACTCGAATGTGAAATTCAAATTGTATGTTTAAGCTTGAACTTCTAGTGTAAGATGGCATTCAATGGCTGTAGTCAGTGCAAACTCAGCATGCTAATACTTGATCTTCTGAATGATTATGAGAGGATTTCCAGCAGGTTTTTAAATAGCAAACACAAGGAGTTTCACTTGCATTAGAAGATTACTCTATCAGAAATTCCATATCTTCGAATTAGAATGAGATTCTTTGCCACAACCATGAGCTAAATGTCGACCTAAACTCATTAACAAGGAGTTAGATCCCAATGGACTCTCCTTGCGTCACGGATTAATACTTCTACGAGGAGATGATTCCTTGTTGATTACCAACTGCTTAATCCATGTGGATCAGGCAAGGCATACGATTTTCCATTTTTAACAATCTCCGACTTGACATGAATGTCACGTAAATCAATGACACTCTGGATGACAAGCTTGAATCCGAGCGCAGATTCACAAATTAAAACCAACACCACTCCTGTGGGAGAGGTGTTGCATGTCACATATGCATGTGCACTTTGCCGTAGGAAAAAATATTTTCCATTGCGTAATATTGAAATACAATGAATATTTGAATGGAGTGAATGTCCAAGGGCAAGTTTTGAGTTAGCTTGAATTCTACTACCTAAGCTTCAAAATATAGTCATGACTCATGAAGCTTAGCCCAAGCCCATAAACCCCAAACTTGCTTCGTGTGGGCGAGATATATGGGCTCAGACTTGACTCAACCCAAATTTTTTTTACCCAGCTAAGGGGGCTAAGACCCATGAGAAAAGAAAAATTCTACTGGCACACAGATTTTTACTTTTTCTACATAAATTCTCTTTACACACATTACTATAATTTAAAAATTACATTAGTTCTTTCCACACATACCGAAATTTTGTAAACTACCCATCCCTCCATTTCCCTCTTTCTTCCCACACGCATCCTCATCCATTTCTTCCCACACACAAATCACAACCGGAACTCTCCACATCTCCATCGACATTGTCTCTCTAGCATTTACAGTCCTCTACACCACCTTTAAATCAAATATCATTATTCGGTCTAAAACATCCGAACAAATGCATTACGTTTGGAACTATCAGACTTAAAAGACCGTACATATCGGGAACCTGCAACTCGTTCCAGGCGAGAAAGAAAATTAAAAAAAGAGGCATAAATACAAAAATTAATAATAATAATAATAATAATAAAGAAACGGATCTTTTCACTGCTGCTTTGATTTAAATGCACCATTTGATTGTTGTTTTCTTCCATCATTGCACAAAATGAAGGAATGTGAGTGAAGATAAGTTGAACAGGAGGATGGAGGAAATGGAGAGTGAGATGAGTTGCCCAGGAGAAAAAAATGGAGGAATGTAAGTGAAGATGAGTTGCCCAGGAGAAAAAAATGGAGTAATATGAGTGAAGATGAATTGTCCAAAGAAGATGAAGGAAGTGAAGAGTGAGATGGGTGAGAGAAGAGGAGGATGAGTTAGTGTCTGAACGGAGAATGGATTTTGAGTTTTTGTGGAATAATGGATATTTTGGTCATTTCATGAAGGGACAAGAATGTAATTAAAAAAATAAAATAAATTCCTTTTATTTGAAAAGTAAAAATTTGTACGCCAATAACAGCACTTATGAGAAAATAGGGAGATACCGCCAGTGCCTGCACATGTGAATAGATCATGTCCACTAGAAGATGGATCCTGGGGCTATTGGGAGGGAAACTAGCTATCCAATATTGAACAATCCCTATGTTCTTGACTCATCCCTACTTGCACACTAGAAAAAGCTTCAAAACTTCACTTTGTGCAAGACTAACATGGATGTCTTTTTCTTCCTTTCATGATAGGGTTCCCCTGAGCAATAAGTGCATTGTAAAGATTATCATAGTCTCACGCGCTTTGTGGGGATAAACTGTCAACTACACCATACAAAACACTGTTTGTACTGCGTACAACAACTCCCAAGTCGCAGCTCTCTATCTCTCCTTCTTCCTCTTTTGTCCCTTCAAACTAACACACCTTCCTTCCTCTCTCTTTCCTTTCATCTCCGCATCTTTGATTCCCATATACCATGTTTATGCTTGTCTTGTTTGGGATCTTCATTTGTGGCCTAATCAACTCCTTTCTCTACTTCTCCCCCACCAAGTTCATGACATGGCTCTATTCTCTCCTCCCAAAACCCCCTCCCTCAACCACCCCAACTCCCCCTCCCCCACTCATAAAGAAGAAGAGCTCCATGGAAAAGGATGAGCTCTCCATGGTGTTCTCCACCTTTGATAAGAATGGAGATGGCTTCATCACCAAACAAGAGTTACAACAATCTCTAGAGAACTTGGGCATGTTTGTTAGTGATGAACAAATCACCACCATGGTCGAAAAGGTCGATGCCAATGGCGATGGCCTCATCGATGTTAACGAGTTTTGTGAGCTCTATGAGTCCATAGATAGAGGAGAAGGTGAGGATGGTGGAGGTGAAGGAGATGATCTTAGGGAGGCTTTCAACGTCTTCGATGAGAACGGGGACGGTTTGATCACAGTTGAGGAGCTGGATTTGGTTCTTTCGTCGTTGGGGCTCAAGAGAGGATTGGGAGAGTGCAAGAACATGATTAAGAATGTTGATATGGATGGAGATGGGATGGTTAATTTTGAAGAATTCAAGCGAATGATGCAGTCCGGAAGGCTTATTACTATCTCCTAGTTCTAACCCATGTTGTGGTAAGTTTTAGATACAAAAAATGTACAATCAATTTATAGTTTTATTAGTAAGTTGTTCTTTATCAAGTTAACGCAATGAAATCTTAATTCATTGCAGGTTTAAATTCTCTTCATAGGTGTCCCATTTTCATCCTTTTCTTCTCCTCCTCCTCCTAAGAAAATTGAATTGCCTCGCTGTGCAAATTTATGTTTTGAGGTAAGATTAGGCTTAGAAATTATGCTTTTACTTTGGTGTTGTAATTTACAAGTTTTTTTCCTTCAAAATCTTCAACTTTCTAATCATTGACCAAATAAATCATCTCAACTTAGCAATGGTGTTTTACATGTTTGGTGTTGCAACTTGCAAGTTACAATCATTTCTAAGTATATCTACAATCATCTTAATGAGCTCACATTCTTCTAAAGATGATTCTTTGGTTTTATTGTGTTACTTATTTTTTGGGGTTGGATGAGCCACAAGCAGTAAGACTTGAAAGCCAAGTTGAAGCAAGGGGTGTTCGTATTATATGCCATAGAAAAAGCCCCCACTGCTATATATTATTCTGGTTCTCCCTTTCTATATGTATTGTGATGTGCTTGGGGACCATTTCAGCAGATGAAAGTGGTTTTTTTTCTTTTGGGTCAAAGCATAGGAAATTGATTTTGTATAATAGTGCATGCTTGTACTGATGTATTGGGAGGAATTGTGGGACTGTAGGAATCGAAATACAGTTTAATTTCTTGTTCCAAGTTGCATTAGTTATCCATATAATGACACACACTTTGACTATGAAATTAAGTGCTCACCTGTTGGACACTTGGAGAGAGAACCACGCGCCAAAGTAAATGCAGAGTAACAAAAGCAACTGATTTTGGTGTGCGGGTCACAATGAGCCCAAGCAGTGGCCTCATAAGTCATAAAGGTGCCGTTGCAAATGGGCTTCCCACCGCTTGAGTATATATAATTTTGAATAAAGCGGGTATGAAATCTAATTTTGGATTCTGAAAAAATTCAGATATTGATCTGAAATAAGTTATGTTTCTTTGAGTTGATGACAGATCCTGATACAACACAAAGGTTCTACGTTGGACCTGAATGCAAATTTAGAATCGAACATATAAAGACGGATTCGGGTCAAAGTCCACCATGGGTCTGCCCTGAATCAGACCAATTTGGACTCCAACATAAAGGTGGTGCTCTCTGGGCAACGTGCCAACATTGGTCAGCAGATCAAAATGTTGTATGTGATCAGTATGTGTATGTCCAATTGTCTATAGATCTTCTTTGAGAATCGTATTACTATTAGTATGCAGTAACTGTGGATCCTTGGACCCATTTGAAAGGATGACAATCATAGGTGGCAAAGGTATTTGAAAGGTCTTTCTTATGATCTATTATAATATATTAAGTTAGAAGGTTTTGAATCCAATTTTAATTGTACCTTTTATTTTGACTGGAAGTTATTTTCAATTTTTACAACTGCTAATATACTCTCCCTCCACTTTTCACTAATTTACTTTCTCCACTTTTGACTCTCATCTCCCCCATTTCTAACATACATCGAGAATCCTACTTCTTCATGCATACCTGTAATTAGCATAGGTTTTTGTACTAGTTAGTGTACTATAGTGGTAGAAATCTTCCAATCAAGGGGGAGACATTGTTTTGCGGGCCTCAAATTGTCTAAATCCTAACCATTTGATAAGGCCTGAATTTGGCCAAAATCTGCATGATCAAATGGTAGGCCATGAGATTCGGATGAGTTTTTAATTTCAGTTGATGGTGTGTTTGGCTTTGAAGGACTTAGATTGTTCATAGCAAAGGAACAACCAGACATTCCCTGAAAAATTCTCCTAAGTACATCGATCCATACAAATATATGGAGAACATAAAACAAAATCCGAGTTTGGTTTGAATTCCATTCAAGTTCCAAGCTTTCTAGCCCATTTAAATAAAGATGGTCCCACTGGTCCATTCTAGCTCTCTCAATTGAGTAAATAAGAAGCGCATAGGAAATGATTAGACCATCAATCTTGAAGATCCCATCTGCTCATGTCCATCTTCCAAGCTATGAGGAAAGGTGTTCAAGAGAAGATCAAGCTGTCAAACTTGAAGATGATCAATTAGCAAAAGTTTAAGCATCAATACAAGGTATGTCTGAACTTTTCTTTGTGATAGTTAATCCTAAGATTCAATCTCAATAAGTATAAAATCAAAGATCATGACAAAACTAACCATGCATTATACATCAATAAAAGATAAATTTAATAGGGTTTTGGCCCAATATCATCAAGCATCAATATCACTCATCATTTTCATTTGGATAGTGTAACTTGGTCCCAAAAGCAAGTTGGTAGGGACAAAAGTTGCCACCATGAATGGTAGTTGGTGGGCATAAAGTGAAAAAAATCAATCCTAGTGAAGGTTGCTTTCCCTTGCTTTTGTTATATGGATTCCTTGCTGCTTTTTATTTTCTATTCAATTAAAAAGTTGGTATATATATATATATATATATATATATATATGTGGGAGAGAAGGTCCAATTAGATGGTGCGGTTTGTGAGCTGAATTTATTTGGCCAACCATGAAAGAGTGGGAAATTGAAAGATTTTGATGGGGGGCAGGTATTTGCAAACAATCAACTCCATCCAATCATCATAATCCACATTTACTAACAGTTGCAATAAAAATGCCTCATTTTACATATTAAATGGATTTTTCTTCACATATCTAGCCCTTATCAAGCTCCTTCAATTTTCTTACCTTTCATGGTTGGCAGGCCTCCATATGGGCCTTATAAATTCAGGTCATATACTAATACCATACCATCTCTCTAGACCCTTTTTTCAAATATCTGAAAACTGTACAAAAGTCTATAGTAAAGTCCTCCTTCGTGCATCATCACCATTATTAAAAAACATCATGTAAAAGAAACTGACAGCTATGATCATTTAGACGCATGATGGATCCGGATCCGGAGCCAGCCCCACCTAGAGAACCGAATTTAGTTCCAAATTCGATTCTAATTTCTCTTTATTTCTTTAATTTTTTTTCTTAAAATAAGCAAATCATTCAATTTTCTTACTCACTATTTGTTCCCTTTCTCACTCACTAATTGCTTCATATTTCATGAACCTACTTTACCACCGAAGCAAAGTGAAGGATAATTCAAGATAAGATAAAATGAGAGGAGTCAAATAAAAAAATACTAAATTTGGAAAACCGTCTCTTCCTTTTAGCAAAAAGAAAATTTTAAGAAGATACTTTCTCACGCCACTGAATGATAAGAAAAACATGAGGTTTTCATGGGACCAGGCTGGGGAACGTCCAAGACGGTGCCCGACTCCTAAACTAAAACCCTAAGCTGGCCCAAGCTTGAGTCGAGTCTGTTGAGTCTGGCCTGAGCTTGACCCTCGTGGAAATGATGAAGCCCAAGCCCCGACCCATGTTCAACTCATAGAATAAAATAAAAAAAAGGGTTTCTTAATTATCATGTCCTAGGCCAGCTCAATTGGCCTGGTCATATCACCTACCGCGAGAGGTCATGGGTTTGAGGCCCCCATTACTACTCTCTTCCTTATAATTATATATGAAACTTTGGGCTAGGGATTCCGGATCTCAACTACTAAGTCCAAATGAGAAGATCTAGGCATGGGCCATCTATTATAACTTAAATCCCATGCCCGACCCAACGCGGGCCGACCAAAAAAAAAAGAAATCTTCTTGTTAAAAGAACATTTCAAAAAGCTATTCTCTCCCCTTTTGATTCATCCAAACCGTTAATTTTATTCTCTCTTGCAAAAACCGTTCAAATCACTTCACCGGTAAAGTAGATTTAGCAAACATGTGATTTACTATGTATTTCATGTGATTTGATATTATTGCATTTAAACAATAATCACACATGCCCATCCATCATTGTTTGGACCAAAGCCCCTGCCCGTGACCCCACCAAGATGTAAAAAACGGAAAAAAATCAGTTTGCCACAGGTGCAATTGCAAGATTTCCTCCTCTCATAAAGGAGGAAAAGTTGCAAATGCAGCTTTACCGCCTTATACAACAGCAAAATAGCTGCAAGTGCAGGTTTTCCTCCGCTCAGAGAAGAGTAAAACTTGCAAATGCGATTTTACCGCCAATACAAAGAACAGTAAAGCTGCATGAGTGCCCAAATTCATACCAAGCGTACATTTTCATTTCCTTTGACAAAAAATATGAAAGAATCAATGGTTGCATGCATTTGACACGGGCCTTGCTCACTATAACGTGAAATTAAGGAATCAAGATATGAGTCATTCCTTTGAGTAGATTATATAACTAGGTGAACCGCAAATTTAGGAAGCAGTGCGTCGATGAATGCATAAAGGCCTAACCATATGTTTGGCCCATCTTGGAATATTTAAAACGAAGGGCGAAGGTTTTTATAATTGTGCTAGGCCAGGCCTAATTTTCTGGCCTTTGAACAGTGGGCCACATTTTAAGCCAGATGACTAAATACTAATTAGGCTGAGCACGGACAACCTTCATCGAAGACCGAGCTTGAAATTATCGGATCATTATCCCATAATTTAGAATTTATTCTTAATCTATGCTGGGACCCTCAATATGAGTTTTCCTTTAAGATATTCTCTTAAAAAGGTACTTAACAGGCTAAGATACTTGCCTACACAGCCCAATTCGAGTGCGCCGAGCTTTACTTTCGTTCCTAGTAAAAATGGGCTCATTTAAAAGATGTGCTTAGATTGGGTTTCAGTGCAGCCCAACAGTGGTTTCGGGTCTGAACCATACTTGACCCTGATCCAGACCCGTTTCTAAATAACGATTCTGCTTCCGGTTCCAGTTCTAACTCGAACTTGTTTTGTTGGTTCCAAACCCAATTAAAATAGGAAAATCTGGATCCGGTTCTGGAGCCAGGTCATTTTGGCTCGAACTTGTTTTGTTGGTTCCAAACCCATTCAAATAGGAAAATCCGGATCCAATTCCGGAGCCATGCCCACCTAGAGGACCGAATTTCCTTCCAAAATCGGTTCTCATTTGTCTTCATTTCCTTAATCTTTTTCTTAAAATAAGTCAATCATTCAAATTATAACAATGCATTAAGTTTACAACCTCCAGGGGTATAAATAAAAATGTAAAAAAAATAATCTGATTTTAAGCTACAGTTTGTAGTATCAAAGACTTATTTGTCATGTCCTAGACCCACGGGTCGAACCTTAATGGACCCAAAACCGGACTCATTTATCCATCGCAACCTAAATAGGGTTCCGAAATCGAACCCATTTATGAACCGGAACCTAAAATAAGTTTTATTTACTTATTTATGTTTTAAGTTGTATTTAGGTGGGTGATCTAATCCTGGCCATCGGTGTATTTGGATGGTCCATATTAGCTTTAGGGTTATGCTTTCACATATCGGTCTCTCAACATAAAAAAAAGGTCCTATAATGGGTTCATTCATGTCATGGGTGCTTGCATAGCTCGGGCCACAATGAGGGGGCACGTAGATCATGAGTGTGAAATAATCGAAGAATTCAAATTTTTGGAACGAATATTGTAATCATGGGTGGTGGTCAGGAATTGGGTTGGCTGGTTGGACCCTTAAGACAGGTCCATTTTGGGATTGGGCCACGCATAAAGATTAAGACATTGTCACCGGTGTGATCGACTAGAGTACACGCATGCTTACCTTAATTTGAGAGAGCCAGTACAGGCTCCATGAATTCAAATCAGTGGGGTCAACAAAAGACTTATCTTCTACAAATCAAATAAATTTATTTTTGCCTTTATCAACATTTATCATCTACTTTCGATAATTCGACAAGTATAGTATAAAATTCTCAAATAATCTATTTCCAATAATCCGACAAAGATAATATTAAATTCTTAAAAAAAAAAAGAAATTTTAATACATTGTTACTAATAGTTCTTAATCCAAAAGCAAAATCCAAATACATGAACTCCTACAACTGCCCTCAACAGGTTTTCATGTGTTGAAATCGTTGCATAATAGATTCATTATCAACACTAGCAACCACATATTTTTCAATATATTTAACCAAATAGTCATTCATCCATTGATCTCCTATTCGGTTACACAACCTGTTGTTTATGTACTTTATTACTGAAAAAGCTCTTTCTACCGTGGCAGTCACTACTCGTAAAATCAACGCCAATTTAAAAAAAAAAAAAATCAATTGGTATACGATATCCTTCTTTGTCTCCACTAATTTTCTATCAATGTCACAAATTCCTTTAGAGCGCATATCAGTAATGTGAGCCCATTAATTTTATTTAATTTTTGATAGACAATTGACCCATTAACTTAGGCGGTGGGTATTTTATGGTGACTTACGTTCACTACCACATCAACAAAGAAAAAGTATAAAGTTAGCTAATGTGGGGTGAAACTCATAAATTGAGTGGGGTCAGAAGCTTCCTATAAGTTCAATTCATGAAATAAAAACTTTTTTTTTAAATGCTTTTTCGGATCTCAGTGGGGTCAATTGTGATATATGTGGAGCCACCCATGGAGAGAGCCCATCCTGTACTAAGTTTGAGAGAGCCCATTCCGACCCTACCTATTTAATAGCAGAACTCGCTTTTCATCGGTAAGGATCCGATCCCAAAAATCAAGATGATATTGATTTTTCACAGTATGATTTAATCACGAGTGGACACCACCGTATTTGTTCCCTTTCTCACTCACTAACTGCTACATATTTCATGAACTTACTTTACCAAGTAAAGTGAAGGATAATTCTAGAGAAGATAAAAGGAGAGGAGTCAAATAAAAAAAATACTAAATTTTGAAAACCACCTCTTCCTTTTAGCAAAAAGAAAATTTTAGAGGATTTAACCGAAAAAATCCCCTTAGACTCATTGAAGGTCAAAAGGGGCTTAGAAAGTCTCCATGCACTGCAGTGGCCCTACAGGAGAAAGTCTCAACGCACTGCAGTGGTCCTACAGGCTTGATTTGGTTTAGTTTTTTTCAGTTTTCCTTGAGAGGGGATATCGCCGCTCATCTTGCCTTTTTACAATGATCAAAACCCATTTTCCCCATTTTTCATCTTCCTCCTTTCCCTCACTTCCTCCATTCCCAGGCGCTCATTGTCGATTGCAATGCTTCCTCTTCTTTCTAGCAAGCACGTGGAGATTCTAGTTGTATTTTTCATCTTCGTGACCTACAACTCATCGGAGATCAAGGAGTGTAGAACACGAAACCCTACCCTATTCCACTATTGTGACGTTTAATATGTGAGGTTTGGATTTGAGATTGAGTTGGAGTTGGAGTTGGAGGAAGGAGGATGAAGATGAAATTAAAACGAGTGGCTGAGGAAGAAAGAGGAGGAGGAAGGAAGAGGGAGGAAGAAGAAGAAATAAGAACGGGGATAATCGCGGGTGAGTGGGGATATCCCTCTCATGACAGGTGCAGCTCTCAGATTAGTGTGTTCATTCTTTAGAAAAACTTTGTCAGGGGTGGGGATATCGCCACCCATCGCATATAAGCTTCATATATTGAGCGGGGACATCCCCTCACTTAAAAAGATTAAGCTCCCAGTTCATCCCTTGAGAAAATTTGTTATGAGAAGGGATATCGCTGTCTATCACCTATAAACTTCATATATTGAGCGGCGATATCCCCTAACATAAAAGGTTAAGCTTTCATATAAGTGTGTTCTTCATAGGAAAAAAAAATTGTCATGAGCAGGGGTGTCGCCACTCACCCGCGATTGTCCCCGCTCATTTTTCTTCTTCTTCCTCCTTCTCTTCCTTCCTCATCCACTCATTTTTCATATTCTTCCTCCTCCTCTTCCTTCCTCATCCGCTCGTTTTTCATCTTCCTCCTCCTTCCTCCTTCCTCCAACTCAATCTCAAACCCAAACCTCACATGTTAAACGTCATAATAGAGGAATACTCCTTGAGATCCAATGAGTTGTGGATCACGAAGAGGACTAAGATCTCCACGTGCTTGCTAGAAGGTGAAAAGAGGTGGAAGATGAATCATTGCAATCGACGGGGAGCGCTTGGGACCAGTTGAGTTGAGATCGATGGAGGAGGTGAGGGAAAGGAGGAAGATGAAAAATGGGAAAAATGGGTTTGATCGATTGTAAAAAGGCAAGATGAGCGGCGATATCCCCTCTTAGGAAAACTGAAAAAAACTAAACCAAATCAGGCCCGTAGGACCACTGCAGTGCATGGAGACTTTCTAAGCCCCTTTCGATCTTCCATGAGTCTAAGGGGATTTTTTTCGGTAAAATCCTCAAAATTTTAAGAAGATACTTTCTCATGCTACTGAATGACAAGAGAATTTTAACAATCTTCTTGTTAAAAGAACATTTCAAAAAGCTATTCTCTCCCCTTTTGATTCGTCCAAACTTTAATTTTATTCTCTCTTGCATTAACTGTTCAGATCACTTCACCGGTAAAGTAGATTTAGCAAACAAGTGATTTACTGTGTATTTCATGTGATTTGATATTATTGCATTTAAACAATAATCATACATGCCCATCCATCATTGTTTCGACCAAAGCCCCTACCCGTGATCCCACCAAGATGTAAGAAAGGAAAAAAAGTCGGATAGGTGCAAGTGTAAGATTTCCTCCACTCGTAGAGGAGGAAAAGTTGCAAATGCAGCTTTCCAAAGCTGTATGAGCACCCAAACGCTTACCCAGCGTACCTTTTCATTTACTTTCACATAAAATATGAAAGATTCAATGGTTGCATGCATTTGACAGGAGCCTTGCTCACTATACACTACAACAAACTACACTTTTAGCGACGTTTTTTTCCGACGCTTTAAAAAATTCGTCGGTAAAGATTGACTTTCACCGACGTATATAATTTCGTCGGTAAAAATCAGACTTTTACCGACATTTTCTATAAAACGTCGGTAAAAGTAGACTTTTACCGACGTTTTTTTTTAATTCGTCGGTAAAAATCACACTTTTTACCGACATTTTTTTATAAAACGTCGGTAAAGTTAGATCATAGAATTAATTTATTTTTTTTAGGAAAAGTAAAAATCGGAGATTATTACTGTAGGATTTAATCACGAGTGGACACCACTCTATTTGTTCACTTCTCACTCGCTATCTATTTCATATTTGGTGAACTTACTTTACCAGTGAAGTAAAGTGAAGGCTTAATTCAAGAGAGAAAAAAAAACAGCCGGTCAAATCAAAAGATTGTAAATTTCAAAAACCACCTCGTCCATTTAACAAAAAAAATATATAAAAAGATATATTCTCAAGAATCTGAATGAAAAAAAATAAAATAAAAAGGGCGTTTTCCCAGACCACGCTGGCCTAGGCTGAGGAATGCCCAAAACGGCCTGACTTTTAAACTAGAAGCCTAAGCTTTGCCGAATCTTCGGCCAGGCCCAAAGTTACAAGCCAGAGCCTAGCCTGCACGAAAATGATGAAACCAGAGCCCGACCAATGTTAGACTTATAGAAACATAAAAATGAGTTTCTTACCGTTTCCAAGGCTAGCTCAACCGGTCTGAGCATATCACCATTTGTGAGAGGTCACGGGTTTGAGGCCGCCCCCCCCCCCCCCCCCCCCACACTACTCCCTCCCCTATAATTATATGTATATTTGGGTCGGGCTGGTATTCCGGCTCTCAACAACTTAGTTCAAATAAAAGAAAATTGAGCACGACCCACCTATTATAGCCTAAACCCCATTCCCAACCAAAAGGGGCTCGGCCCGATCCACGAGCACACAGATAAATAAAAAAGCTCTTCCTTCTAAAAGGGAATCTCAAAAAACCGTTCTCTCACCTTTGGTTTTCACCGAACCTTTACTTTTTTTCTCTCTTATATTCACCATTAACTTCACTTCACAAGTAAAGTAAATTTACCAAACAAGAAATATATCGTGTATTTGTTGTGATTTAATATAATTCTATTTAAAAGTTAATTATACATGGCCAACCATAACATATTGTTTGGACCTATGCCCCTACTCGTGACCAGATCAAGATGTAAAAAGAAAAAAAAAAGGAAAAAAATTGGTTTTAACAACATGACCGCTTCAGTCCAGATTTCCTCCTCTCATAGAGGACGAAAAGTGGCAAATGCAACTTTACCGCCATTTATAGCAGCGGTAAAGTTGCAGCGCTACTTTTCCTCTGCTCAGAGAGGACGAAAAGTGGCAAATGAGACTTTACTGCCCCTAATAGCAGCGGGAAAGCTGCACGCCACCTTTCCTCCGCTCAGAGAGGAGGAAAAGTGGAAAATGCGACTTTACCGCCCCTAATAGCACCGGTATAGATGCAGCTCATACAAACCATTCCCGTGTCTAAGTTAATATCTCGTATCTCCTTTTCAACCTTATTCTCACACACGTTCGTTGTCTATGGGGCCCATTTCTAATCGATTTTATTTCATCCAAGTGGAGCTCATCAATAAGTAACCTCTAGCATTTGTCGGTTAAGGCCCACACCAGATGGGAAAGCAACAAAGATTGGCACATGAATCAAAGATCTAAATCATTTGTTAGGAAATATTAAGGCCAAGGGACCCATCTTTTAATTGAGTTTTGGGCTATCTTTAAATTTTAAATCTACCACTCTATCATTTAAGATTTATTTCATTCTCATTCCCACACTAATACAAACTGTACTTTTAGCGATGTTTTTTGCCGACGCTTTAAAAAATTCGTCGGTAAAGATTGACTTTCACCGACGTATATAATTTCGGCGGTAAAATTCAGACTTTTACCGACGTTTTTTTATTAAACGTAGGTAAAGTTAGATCAGAGAATTAATTTATTTTTTTAGGAATAGTAAAAATCGGAGATTATTACTGTAGGACTTAATCACGAGTGGACACCACCCTATTTGTTCACTTCTCACATGCTATCTACTTCATATTTGGTGAACTTACTTTACCAGTGAAGTAAAGTGAAGGCTTAATTCAAGAGAGAAAAAAAAGAGAGCGGGTCAAATCAAAAGATTGTAAATTTCAAAAACCCCCTCGTCGATTCAACAAAAAAAAATATATAAAAAGATATATTCTCAAGAATCTGAATGAAAAAAAATAAAATAAAAAATGGGCGTTTTCCCGGACCACGCTGGGCTAGGCTGAGGAATGCCCAAAACGGCCGGACTTTTAAACTAGAAGCCTAAGCTTTGCTGAAGCTTCGGCCGGTCCCGAAGTTGCAAGCCGGAGCCTAGCTCGCACAAAAATGATGAAACCAGAGCCCGACCAATGTTAGACTTATAGAAACATAAAAATGAGTTTCTTACCGTTTCCAAGGCCAGCTCAACCGGTCTGATCATATCATTATCTGTGAGAGGTCACGGGTTTGAGACCCCCCCTCACTACTCCCTCCCCTATAATTATATGTATATTTGGGTCGGGCTGGTATTCCGGCTCTCAACGACATAGTTCAAAAAAAAGAAAATTGAGCACAACCCACTTATTATAGCCTAAACCCCATTCCCAACCAAAAGGGGCCCGGCCCGATCCACGAGCACCCTTATAAATAAAAAAGCACTTCCTTCTAAAAGGGAATCTCAAAAAACTGATCTCTCACCTTTTGGTTTCACCGAACCTTTAGTTTTTTTTTTCTCTTATATTAACCATTAACTTCACTTCACAAGTAAAGTGAATTTACCAAACAAGAAATATATCGTGTATTTGTTGTGATTTAATATTATTCTATTTAAAAGTTAATTAAACATGGCCAACCATAACATATTGTTTGGACCTATGCCACTACCCGTGACCAGATCAAGATGTAAAAAGAAAAAAAAAGGAAAAAAATCGGTTTTAACAACATGACTGCTTCAGTCCAGATTTCCACCTCTTAGAGAGGAGGAAAAGTGGCAAATGCAACTTTACTGCCATTTATAGCAGCGGTAAAGCAGCAGCGCCACTTTTCCTCCGCTCAAACCGGAGGAAAAGTGGCAAATGCGACTTTACCGCCCCTAATAGAAGCGGGAAAGCCGCACGCCAGTTTTCCTCCGCTCAAAGAGAAGGAAAAGTGGAAAAATTCGACTTTACCGCCCCTAATAGCACCGGTATAGATGAAGCTCATACAAATCTTTCCCGTGTCGAAGTTCATATCTCGTATCTCCTTTTCAACCTTATTCTCACACACGTTCGTTGTCTATGGGGCCCATTTCTAATCGAATTTATTTCATCCAAGTGGAGCTCATCAATAAGTAACCTCTAGCATTTGTCGGTTAAGGCCCACACCAAATAGGAAAGCAACAAAGATTGGCACATGAATCAAAGATCTAAATAATTTTTTAGGAAATATTAAGGCCAAGGTACCCATCTTTTAATTGAGTTTTGGGCTATCTTTAGATTTTAAATCTACCTCTCTATCATTTAAGATTTATTTCATTCTCATTCCCACACTACAACAAACTGCACTTTTAGCGACGTTTTTTGCCGACGCTTTAAAAAATTCTTCGGTAAAGATTGACTTTCACCGACGTATATAATTTCGTCGGTAAAAATCAGACTTTTACCGACGTTTTTCTATAATTCGTCGGTAAAAATAACACTTTTTACCGACGTTTTTTTATAAAACGTCGGTAAAGTTAGATCATAGAATTAATTTATTTTTTTAGGAAAAGTAATAATCAGAGACTATTACTGTTGAAATTAATCATAAGTGGACACCACCCTATTTGTTCACTTCTCACTTACTATCTACTTCATATTTGGTGAACTTACTTTACCAGTGAAGTAAAGTGAAGGCTTAATTCAAGAGGGAAAAAAAGAAAGAGCGGGTCAGATCGAAAGATTGTAAATTTCAAAAACCACCTCCTCCATTTAACAAATAAAATATATAAAAAGATATATTCTCAAGAATATGAATGAAAAAAAATTAAATAAGAAATGGGCGTTTTCCCGGACCACGCTGGGCTAGGCTGAGGAATGCCCAAAACGGCCCGACTTTTAAACTAGAAGCCTAAGCTTTGCCGAAGCATCGGCCGGGTCCGAAGTTGCAAGCCAGAGCCTAGCCCGCACGAAAATGATGAAACCAGAGCCAGACCAATGTTAGACTTATAGAAACATAAAAATGAGTTTCTTACCGTTCCCAAGGCCAGCTCAATCGGTCTGATCATATCACCATCTGTGAGAGGTCACGAGCTTGAGGCCCCCCCTCACTACTCCCTCCCTTATAATTATATGTATATTTGGCCCGGGCTAGTATTCCGGCTCCGACGACTTAGTTCAAATAAAAGAAAATTGTGCACGACCCACCTATTATAGCCTAAACCCCATTCCCAACCAAAAGCGGCCCAGCCCGATCCACGAGCACCCTTATAAATAAAAAGCTCTTCCTTCTAAAAGGGAATCTCGAAAAACCGATCTCTCACCTTTTGGTTTCACCGAACCTTTACTTTTTTTTCTCTCTTATATTAACCATTAACTTCACTTCACAAGTAAAGTGAATTTACCAAACAAGAAATATATCGTGTACTTTTTGTGATTTAATATTATTCTATTTAAAAGTTAATTATACATGGCCAACCATAACATATTGTTTGGACCTATGCCCCTACCGGTGACTAGATCAAGATGTAAAAAGAAAAAAATCGGTTTTAACAACATCACTGCTTCAGTCCAGATTTCCTCCTCTCAAAGAGGAGGAAAAGTGGCAAATGCAACTTTACCGCCGTTTATAGCAGCGGTAAAGCTGCAGCGCCTCTTTTCCTCCGCTCAGAGAGGTGGAAAAGTGGCAAATGCGACTTTACCGTCCCTAATAGCAGCGGGAAAGTTGCACGCCACTTTTCCTCCGCTCAGAGAGAAGGAAAAGTGGAAAAATGCGACTTTACCGCCCCTAATAGCACCGGTATAGACGCAACTCATACAAACCTTTCCCATGTCTAAGTTAATATCTTGTATCTCCTTTTCAACCTTATTCTCACACACGTTCGTTGTCTATGGGCCCATTTCTAATCGAATTTATTTCATCCAAGTGGAGCTCATCAATAAATAACCTCTAGCATTTGTCGGTTAAGGCCCACACCAGATGGAAAGCAACAAAGATTGGCACATGAATCAAAGATCTAAATCATTTGTTAGGAAATATTAAGGCCAAGGGACCCATCATTTTGATTGAGTTTTGGGCTATCTTTAGATTTTAAATCTACCTCTCTATCATTTAAGATTTATTTCATTCTCATTCCCACACTACAACAAACTGCACTTTTAGCGACGTTTTTTGCCGACGCTTTAAGAAATTCGTCGATAAAGATTGACTTTCACCGACGTATATAATTTCATCGGTAAAAATTAAACTTTTACAGACTTTTTTTATAATTCGTCGGTAAAAATCACACTTTTTACCGACGTTTTATAAAACGTCGGTAAAGTTAGATCATAGAATTTATTTATTTTTTTAGGAAAAGTGAAAATCGGAGACTATTACTGTACGAATTAATCACTAGTGGACACCACCCTATTTGATCACTTCTCACTCGCTATCTACTTCATATTTGGTGAACTTACTTTACCAGTGAATTAAAGTGAAGGCCTAATTCAAGAGAGAAAAAAAAAGAGAGCGGGTCAAACCGAAAGAATGTAAATTTCAAAATCAACCTCGTCCAGTTAACAAAAAAAAATATAAAAAGATATATTCTCAAGAATCTGAATGAAAAAAAATTAAATAAGAAATGGGAGATTTCCCGGACCACGCTGGGCTACGCTGAGGAATGCCCAAAACGGCCCGACTTTTAAACTAGAAGCCTAAGCTTTGCCGAAGTTTGGGCCGGGCCCGAAGTTGCAAGCCAGAGCCTAGCCCGCAAGAAAATGATGAAACCAGTGCCGACCAATGTTAGACTTATAGATACATAAAAATGAGTTTCTTACCGTTTCTAAGGCCAGCTCAACCTGTCTGATCATATCACTATCTGTGAGAGGTCACGGGTTTGAGGCCCCCCGACACTACTCCCTCCCTTATAATTATATGTATATTAGGCCCGAGCTGGTATTCCGGCTCTCGACGACTTAGTTCAAATAAAAGAAAATTGAGCACGACCCACCTATTATAGCCTAAACCCCATTCCCAACCCAAACGGGCCCGGCCCGATCCACGATCACCCTTATAAATAAAAAAGCTCTTCCTTCTAAAAGGGAATCTCAAAAAACTGATCTCTCACCTTTTGGTTTCACCGAACCTTTAGTTTTTTTTTCACTTTTATTAACCATTAACTTCACCTCACAAGTAAAGTGAATTTACCAAACAAGAAATATATCGTGTATTTGTTGTGATTTAATATTATTCTATTTAAAAGTTAATTATACATGGCCAACCATAACATATTGTTTGGACCTATGCCACTACCCGTGACCAGATAGAGATGTAAAAAGAAAAAAAAAGGAAAAAAATCGATTTTAACAACATGACCGCTTCAGTCCAGATTTCCTCCTCTCAGAGAGGAGGAAAAGTGGCAAATGCAACTTTACCGCCATTATTAGCAGCGGGAAAGCAGCAGCACTGCTTTTCCTCCACTCAAACAGGAGAAAAAGTGGCAAATGCGACTTTATAGCCCCTAATAGAAGCGGGAAAGCCACACGCCAGTTTTCCTCCGCTCAAAGAGGAGGAAAAGTGGAAAAATGCGACTTTACCGCCCTTAATAGCACCGGTATAGATGCAGCTCATACAAATCTTTCCCGTGTCTAAGTTAATATCTCGTATCTCCTTTTCCACCTTATTCTCACACACGTTCGTTGTCTATGGGGCCCATTTCTAATCGAATTTATTTCATCCAAGTGGAGCTCATCAATAAGTAACCTCTAGCATTTGTCGGTTAAGGCCCGCACCAGATAGGAAAGCAACAAAGATTGGCACATGAATCAAAGATATAAATCATTTGTTAGGAAATATTAAGGCCAAGGTACCCATCTTTTAATTGTGTTTTGGGCTATCTTAAGATTTTAAATCTACCTCTCTATCATTTAAGATTTATTTCATTCACATTCCCACACTACAACAAACTGCAGTTTTAGCGACGTTTTTCCCCGACGCTTTGAAAAATTCGTCGGTAAAGATTGACTTTCACGGACGTATATAATTTCGTCGGTAAAAATCAGACTTTTACCGACGTTTTTCTATAATTCGTCGGTAAAAATAACACTTTTTACCAACGTTTTTTTATAAAACGTCGGTAAAGTTAGATCATAGAATTAATTTATTTTTTTCGGAAAAGTAAAGATCGGAGACTATTACTGTTGAAATTAATCACAAGTGGACACCACCCTATTTGTTCACTTCTCACTCACTTTCTACTTCATATTTGGTGAACTTACTTTACCAGTGAAGTAAAGTGAAGGCTTAATTGAAGAGGGAAAAAAAGAAAGAGCGGGTCAAATCGAAAGATTGTAAATTTCAAAAACCAACTCGTCCATTTAACAAAAAAAAAATATAAAAAAATATATTAGCAAGAATCTATATGAAAAAAAATTAAATAAGAAATGGGCGTTTTCCCGGACCACGCTGGGCTAGGCTGAGGATTGCCCAAAACGGCCCGACTTTTAGACTAGAAGCCTAAGCTTTGCCGATGCTTCGGCCGGGCCCAAAGTTGCAAGCCAAAGCCTAGCCCGCACGAAAATGATGAAACCAGAGCCAGACCAATGTTAGACTTATAGAAACATAAAAATGAGTTTCTTACCGTTCCAAAGGCCAGCTCAACCGGTCTGATCATATCACCATCTGTGAGAGGTCACGGGTTTAAGCCCCCCCCCCCCCCCCCCCCCCCCCCCTCACTACTCCCTCCCTTATAATTATATGTATATTTGGCTCGAGCTGGTATTCTGGCTCTCGACGACTTAGTTCAAATAAAAGAAAATTGTGCACGACCCACCTATTATAGCCTAAACCCCATTCCCAACCAAAAGGGGCCCGGCCCAATCCACGAGCACCCTTATAAATAAAAACACGCTTCCTTCTAAAAGGGAATCTCAAAAAACTGATCTCTCACCTTTTGGTTTCACCGAACCTTTACTTTTTTTTCTCTCTTATATTAACTATTAACTTCACTTCACAAGTAAAGTGAATTTACCAAACAAGAAATATATCGTATATTTTTTGTGATTTAATATTATTCTATTTAAAAGTTAATTATACATGGCCAACCATAACATATTGTTTGGACCTATGCCCCTACCGGTGACTAGATCAAGATGTAAAAAGAAAAAAATCGGTTTTAACAACATGACCGCTTCAGTCCAGATTTCCTCCTCTCAGAGAGGAGGAAAAGTGGCAAATGCAACTTTACCGCCATTTATAGCAGTGGTAAAGCTGCAGCGCCTCTTTTCCTCCGCTCAGAGAGGTGGAAAAGTGGCAAATGCGACTTTACCGCCCCTAATAGCAGCGGGAAAGCTGCACGCCACTTTTCCTCCGCTCAGAGAGGAGGAAAAGTGGAAAAATGCGACTCTACCGCCCCTAATAGCACCGGTATAGATGCAGCTCATACAAACCTTTCCCGTGTCTAAGTTAATATCTCGTATCTCCTTTTCAACCTTATTCTCACACACGTTCGTTGTCTATGGGGCCCATTTCTAATCGATTTTATTTCATCCAAGTGGATCTCATCAATAAATAACCTCTAGCATTTGTCGGTTAAGGCCCACACCAGATGGAAAACAACAAAGATTGGCACATGAATCAAAGATCTAAATCATTTGTTTGGAAATATTAAGGCCAAGGGACCCATCTTTTAATTGAGTTTTAGGCTATCTTTAGATTTTAAATCTACCTCTCTATCATTTAAGATTTATTTCATTCTCATTCCCACACTACAACAAACTGCACTTTTAGCGACGTTTTTTGCCGACGCTTTAAAAAATTCGTCGATAAAGATTGACTTTCACCGACGTATACGTATAAAATTTCGTCGGTAAAAATTAGACTTTTACCAACTTTTTTTATAATTCGTCGGTAAAAATCACACTTTTTACCGACGTTGTATAAAACGTCGGTAAAGTTAGATCATAGAATTTATTTATTTTTTAGGAAAACTGAAAATCGGATACTATTACTGTAGTTACTAATCATGAGTGGACACCACCCTATTTCATCACTTCTCACTCGCTATCTACTTCATATTTGGTGAACTTACTTTACCAGTGAAGTAAAGTGAAGGCCTAACTCAAGAGAGAAAAAAAAAGAGAGCGGGTCAAATCGAAAGAATGTAAATTTTAAAAATCACCTCGTCCATTTAACAAAAAAAAATATAAAAAGATATATTCTCAAGAATCTGAATGAAAAAAAATTAAATAAGAAATGGGCGATTTCCCGGACCACGCTGGGCTAGGCTGAGGAATGCCCAAAACGGCCCGACTTTTAAACTAGAAGCCTAAGCTTTGCCGAAGTTTCGGCCGGGCCAGAAGTTGCAAGCCAGAGCCTAGCCCGCACGAAAATGATGAAACCAGAGCCCGACCAATGTTAGACTTATAGATACATAAAAATGAGTTTCTTACCTTTTCCAAGGCCAGCTCAACCGGTCTGATCATATCACTATCTGTGAGAGTTCACGGGTTTGAGGCCCCCACTCACTACTCCCTCCCTTATAATTATATGTATATTTGGCCCGAGCTGGTATTCCGGCTCTCGACGACTTAGTTCAAATAAAAGAAAATTGGGCACGACCCACCTATTATAGCCTAAACCCCATTCCCAACCCAAACGGGCCCGGCCCGATCCACGAGCACCCTTATAAATAAAAAAGCTCTTCCTTCTAAAAGGGAATCTCAAAAAACTGCTCTCTCACCTTTTGGCTTCACCGAACCTTTACTTTTTTTTCTCTCTTATATTAACCATTAACTTCACTTCACAAGTAAAGTGAATTTACCTAAAAAGAAATATAACGTGTATTTTTTTTAATTTAATATTATTCGAATTAAAAGTTAATTATACATGGCCAACCATAACATATTGTTTGGACCTATGCCCCTACCGGTGACTAGATCAAGATGTAAAAAGAAAAAAATCGGTTTTATTAAAACATGACCGCTTCAGTCCAGATTTCCTCCTCTCATAGAGGAGGAAAAGTGGCAAATACAACTTTACCACCGTTTATAGCCGCGGTAAAGCTGCAGCGCTCTTTTCCTCCGCTCAGAGAGGAGGGAAATTGGCAAATGCAACTTTACCGCCCCTAATAGCAGCGGGAAAGCTGCACACCACTTTTCCTCCGCTCAGAGAGGAGGAAAAGTGGAAAAATGCGACTTCACCGCCCCTAATAGCACCGGTATAGATGCAGCTCATACAAACCTTTCCTTGTCTAAGTTAATATCTCGTATCTCCTTTTCAACCTTATTCTCACACACGTTCGTTGTCAATGGGGCACATTTCTAATCGAATTTATTTCATCCTTGTGGAGCTCATCAATAAGTAACCTCTAGCATTTGTCGGTTAAGGCCCACACCAGATGGGAAAGCAACAAAGATTGGCACATGAATCAAATATCTAAATCATTTGTTAGGAAATGTTAAGGCCAAGGGACCCATCTTTTAATTGAGTTTTGGGCTATCTTTAGATTTTAAATCTACCTCTCTATCATTTAAGATTGATTTCTTTCTCATTCCCACACTACAACAAACTGTAGTTTTAGCGACGTTTTTTGCCGACGCTTTGAAAAATTCGTCGGTCAAGATTGACTTTCACCGGCGTAAATAATTTCGTCGGTAAAAGTACACTTTTACCGACGTTTTTTTATAATTCATCGGTAAAAATCACACTTTTTACCGACGATTTTTTATAAAACGTCGGTAAAGTTAGATCATAGAATTAATTTATTTTTTTAGGAAAAGTAAAAATCGGAGATTGTTACTGTAGGATTTAATCACGAGTGGACACCACCCTATTTGTTCACTTCTCACTCGCTATCTACTTCATATTTGGTGAACTTACTTTACCAGTGAAGTAAAGTGATGGCCTAATTCAAAAGAGAGAAAAAAAGAGAGCGGGACAAATCGAAAGATTGTAAATTTAAAAAACCACGTCGTCCATTTAACAAAAAAAATATATAAAAAGATATATTCTTAAGAATCTGAATGAAAAAAAAATTAAATAAGAAATGGGCGATTTCCCGGACCACGCTGGGCTAGGCTGAGGATTGCCCAAAACGGCCCGACTTTTAAACTAGAAGCCTAAGCTTTGCCGAAGTTTCAGCCGGGCCCGAAGTTGCAAGCCAGAGCCTAGCCCGCACGAAAATGATGAAACCAGAGCCCGACCAATGTTAGACTTATAGATACATAAAAATGAGTTTTTACCGTTTCCAATGCCAGCTCAACCGGTCTAATCATATCACTATCTGTGAGAGGTCAGGGGTTTGAGGCCCCCCCTCACTACTCCCTCCCTTATAATTATATGTATATTTGGCCCGGGCTGGTATTCCGGCTCTCGACGACTTAGTTCAAATAAAAGAAATTGAGCACGACCCACCTATTATAGCTTAAACCCCATTCCCAACCAAAAGGGGCCCGGCCCGATCGACGAGCACCCATTATAAATAAAAAAGCTCTTCCTTCTAAAGGGGAATCTCAAAAAACTGATCTCTCACCTTTTGGTTTCACCGAACCTTTACTTTTTTTTCTCTCTTATATTAACCATTAACTTCACTTCACAAGTAAAGTAAATTTACCAAACAAGAAATATATCGTGTATTTGTTGTGATTTAATATTATTCTATTTAAAAGTTAATTATACATGGCCAACCATAACATATTGTTTGGACCTATGCCCTACCCGTGACCAGATCAAGATGTAAAAAGAAAAAAAAAAGGAAAAAAATCGGATTTAACAACATGACCGCTTCACTCTAGATTTCCCCCTCTCAGAGAGGAGGAAAAGTGGCAAATGCAACTTTACCGCCGTTTATAGCAGCGGTAAAGCTGCAGCGCCTCTTTTCCTCCGCTCAGAGAAGTGGAAAAGTGGCAAATGCGACTTTACCGTCCCTAATAGCAGCGGGAAAGCTGCACGCCACTTTTCCTCCGCTCAGAGAGGTGGAAAAGTGGAAAATGCGACTTTACCGCCCCTAATAGCACCGCTATAGATGCAGCTCATACAAATCTTTCCCGTGTCTAAGTTAATATCTCGTATTTCCTTTTTAGTCTTATTCTCACACACGTTTGTTGTCTATGGGGCCCATTTCTAATCGAATTTATTTCATCCAAGTGGAGCTCATCTATAAATAACCTCTAGCATTTGTCGGTTAAAGCCCACACCAGATGTGAAAGCCACAAAGATTGGCACATGAATCAAAGATCTAAATCATCTGTTAGGAAATATTAAGGCCAAGGGACCCATCTTTAAATTGAGTTTTGGGCTATCTTTAGATTCTTAATCTACCACTCTATCATTTAAGATTTATTTCATTCTCATAATTTCACCGACCTATATAATTTCGCCGGTAAAAATCAGTCTTTTAACGACGTTTTTTTATAATTCGTCGATAAAAATAACACTTTTTACTGACGTTTTTTTATAAAACGTCGGAAAAGTTAAATCATAGAATTAATTTATTTTTTTCGGAAAAGTAAAAATCGGAGATTATTACTGTAGAATTTAATCACGAGTGGACACCACCCTATTTGTTCACTTCTCACTCGCTATCTACTTCATATTTGGTGAAATTACTTTACCAGTGAAGTAAAGTGAAGGTTTAATTCAAGAGAGAAAAAAAAAGAGCGGGTCAAATCAAAAGATTGTAAATTTCAAAAACCACCTCGTCCATTTAACAAAAAATATATATATATAAAAAGATATATTCTCAAGAATCTGAATGAAAAATAATAAAATAAAAAATGGGCGTTTTCCCGGACCACGCTGGGCTAGGCTGAGGAATGCCCAAAACGGCCCGCTTATAGCAGTAGTAATCTTTAGATTTTAAATCTACCTCTCTATCATTTAAGATTTATTTCATTGTCATTCCCACGCTACAACAAACTGCAGTTTTTGCGACGTTTTTTGCCGTTGCTTTGAGAAATTCGTCGGTAAAGATTGACTTTCACCGACGTCTATAATTTCGTCGGTAAAAATTAGACTTTTACCGACGTTTTTCTATAATTCGTCTGTAAAAATCACACTTTTTATCGACGTTTTTTATAAAACATCGGTAAAGTTAGATCATAGAATTAATTTATTTTTTAGGAAAAGTAAAAATCGGAGACTAAGACTGTTGAAATTAATCACGAGTGGACACCACCCTATTTGTTCACTTCTCACTCACTATCAACTTCATATTTGGTGAACTTACTTTACCAGTGAAGTAAAGTGAATTCTTAATTCAAGAGGGAAAAAAAAGAGTGCGGGTCAAATCGAAAGATTGTAAATTTCAAAAACCACCTCGTCCATTTACCAAAAAATATATATAAAAAGATATATTCACTAGAATCTGAATGAAAAAAAATTAAATAAGAAATGGGCGTTTTCCCGGACCACGCTGGGCTAGGCTGAGGAATGCCCAAAACGGCCCGACTTTTAAACTAGAAGCCTAAGCTTTGCCGAAGCATCGGCCGGGTCCGAAGTTGCAAGCCAGAGCCTAGCCCGCACGAAAATGATGAAACCAGAGCCAGACCAATGTTAGACTTATAGAAACATAAAAATGAGTTTCTTACCGTTCCCAAGGCCAGCTCAACCGGTCTGATCATATCACCATCTGTGAGAGGTCACGGGCTTGAGGCCCCCCCTCACTACTCCCTCCCTTATAATTATATGTATATTTGGCCCGGGCTGGTATTCCGGCTCTCGACGACTTAGTTCAAATAAAAGAAAATTGTGCACGACCCACCTATTATAGCCTAAACCCCATTCCCAACCAAAAGTGGCCCGGCCCGATCTACGAGCACCCTTATAAATAATAAAGCTCTTCCTTCTAAAAGGGAATCTCAAAAAACTGATCTCTCACCTTTTGGTTTCACCGAACCTTTACTTTTTTTTCTCTCTTATATTAACCATTAACTTCACTTCACAAGTAAAGTGAATTTACCAAACAAGAAATATATCGTGTATTTTTTGTGATTTAATATTATTCTATTTAAAAGTTAATTATACATGGCCAACCATAACATATTGTTTGGACCTATGCCCCTACCGGTGACTAGATCAAGATGTAAAAAGGAAAAAAAAAAAAAAAAGGAAAAAAATCGGTTTTAACAACATGACCGCTTCAGTCCAAATTTCCTCCTCTCAGAGAGGAGGAAAAGTGGCAAATGCAACTTTACCGCCGTTTATAGCAGCGGCAAAGCTGCAGCGCCACTTTTCCTCCGCTCATAGAGGAGGAAAAGTGGCAAATGCGACTTTACCGCCCCTAATAGCAGCGGGAAAGCTGCACGCCACTTTTCCTCCACTCAAAGAGGAGGAAAAGTGGAAAATGCGACTTTACCGCCCCTAATAGCACCGCTATAGATGCAGCTCGTACAAACCTTTCCCTTGTCTAAGTTAATATCTCGTATATCCTTTTCAGCCTTATTCTCACACACGTTCGTTGTCTATGGGGCCCATTTCTAATCGAATTTATTTCATCCAAGTGTAGCTCATCAATAAATAACCTTTAGCACTTGTCGGTTAAGGCCCACACCAGATGGGAAAGCAACAAAGATTGGCACATGAATCAAAGATCTAAATCATTTGTTAGGAAATATTAAGGCCACGGGACCCATCTTTTAATTGAGTTTTGGGCTATCTTTAGATTTTAAATCTACCTCTCTATCATTTTAGATTTATTTCATTCTCATTCCCACACTGCAACAAACTGCACTTTTAGCGATGTTTTTTGCCGACGCTTTAAAAAATTCCTCGGTAAAGATTGACTTTCACCGACTTATATAATTTCGTCGGTAAAAATCAGTCTTTTACCGACGTTTTTTTATAATTCGTCGAAAAAATCACACTTTTTATCGACGTTTTTTTATAAAACGTCGGTAAAGTTAGATCAAAGAATTAATTTATTTTTTTAGGAAAAGTAAAAATCGGAGATTATTATTGTAGGATTTAATCACGAGTGGACACCACCCTATTTGTTCACTACTCACTCGCTATCTACTTCATATTTGGTGAACTTACTTTACCAGTGAAGTAAAGTGAAGGCTTAATTCAAGAGAGAAAAAAAAAAAAAAGAGCGGGTCAAATCAAAAGATTGTAAATTTCGAAAACCACCTCGTCCATTTAACAAAAAAAAATTTTAAAAAGATATATTCTCAAGAATCTGAATGAAAAAATAAAATAAAAAATGGGCGTTTTCCCGGACCACGCTGGGCTAGGCTGAGGAATGCCCAAAACGACCCGACTTTTAAACTAGAAGCATAAGCTTTGCCGAAGCTTCGGTCGGGCCCGAAGTTGCAAGCCGGAGCCTTGCCCGCACGAAAATGATGAAACCAGAGCCCGACTAATGTTAGACTTATAGAAAAATAAAAATGAGTTTCTTACCGTTTCCAAGGCCAGCTCAACCGGTCTGATCATATCACCATCTGTGAGAGGTCACGGGTTTGAGGCCCCCCCTCACTACTCCCTCCCTTATAATTATATGTATATTTGGCCCAAGCTGGTATTCTGGCTCTCGACGACTTAGTTCAAATAAAAGAAAATTGTGCACGACCCACCTATTATAGCTTAAACCCCATTCCCAACCAAAAGGGGCCCGGCCCGATCCACGAGCACCCTTATAAATAAAAAAGCTCTTCCTTCTAAAAGGGAATCTCAAAAAATTGATCTCTCACCTTTTGGTTTCACCGAACCTTTAGTTTTTTTTTTTTCTCTCTTATATTAACAATTAACTTCACTTAACAAGTAAAGTGAATTTACCAAACAAGAAATATATCGTGTATTTGTTGTGATTTAATATTATTCTATTTAAAAGTTAATTATACATGGCCAACCATAACATATTGTTTGGACCTATGCCCCTACCCATGACTAGATCAAGATGTAAAAAGAAAAAAAAAAAAAAAAAAGGAAAAAAATCGGTTTTAACAACATGACCGCTTCAGTCCAGATTTCCTCCTCTCAGAGAGGAGGAAAAGTGGCAAATGCAACTTTACCGCCCCTAATAGCAGCGGGAAAGTTGCACGCCACTTTTCCTCCGCTCAGAGAGGAGGAAAAGTAGAAAATGCGACTTTTCCGCCCCTAATAGCACCGGTATAGATGCAGCTCAGACAAACATTTCACGTATCTAAGTTAATATCTCGTATCTCATTTTCGGCCTTATTCTCACACACGTTCGTTGTCTATGGGGCCCATTTCTAATCGAATTTATTTCATCCAAGTGGAGCTCATCAATAAATAACCTCTAGCATTTGTCGATTAAGGCCCACACCAGATGGGAAAGCAACAAAGATTGGCACATGAATCAAAGATCTAAATCATTTGTTAGGAAATATTAAGGCCAAGGGACCCATCTTTTAATTGAGTTTTGGACTATCTTTAGATTTTAAATCTACCTCTCTATCATTTAAGATTTATTTCATTCTCATTCCCATATAACATGAAATTAAGGAGTCAAGATATGAGTCATTCCTTTAAGTAGGCTATAACTAGGTGAACTGCAAATTTAGGAACCAGTGTGTCGATGAATTCATGAAGGCCTAACTATATGCATGTTTGGCCCATCTTGGCATATTTAAAACAAAAAGGACGAAGGTTTTTATAATTGTGCTAGGCCAGGCCTGATTTTCTGGCCTTTGAACAGTGGGCCACATTATAAGCCAGATGACTAAATACTAATTAGGCTGAGCACGGACAGCCTTCATCGAAGACTGACCCAGCCCATGAGCAGCCCTTCTTGATGCTAATTTCAACTCAAAAAATCCATATGCTTCCATACAAATGTGATTAGGTTTGCTTCTTGGCCCTTTGTGATCTGTGTCTGAAAATTAGTCAAAATAAAAATGTACCATGATTCCAACATGTTGATTTTGAAATATGTCCTAAGCCAGGCAAAAACCACAGTCCTTATCAAGAAGAGGATCTGCACATGTTTTGTAACTTAAACGATTGGATTAGCAAAAAAAAAAGAGTGAAAATATAAAGACCTCACTATTATTTATAGGGTATTATTTTGGTGGGAACTGTTCTCACATATCATGTCGGAACTGTTTCGTGGGGCCCAATCGTGGGCCCGATTTGGAGATGGAAAGATCTATATGAGACCAACCCAGGTATCAAGTTTGTCCCCAAACCCATGCCCCTAACCCCTTCATCCGTGGCCCGCAAGTTTATGGCTTCATATTCAAAAAAATATTCAACCATCGATCCAATGGTTCGGTCCATTGATATGCGTGCCTATCCTTGGGATTAGTGACTATTAGGGGGTTCCCTATTGGTTGCTAGGTTTGGATAGGTTGCTAGTTGAGCCCGGCAAAAAAGTTCTCATTTAATAGGCGAGAACTAGTTCTTACTTGAATCTTTCCCTTTTTTATATAAAGGCCACTACTACAATGTCTAAAATAAAATTAAAATGCACACATAAAGCATAGAAAATGTTGGCTTATTTCATTAATCTCTATCTAATCAAACACACTAGTCTTTTTTTGTCATGGCCTATTGAGATTGTTTAGATAGTGCAAAAATCCATGTATGTAGCTTTCATGGAGTGCCTGATTGGCAAAAATAGTTTTCATCTCCCTAGCCTTGTTTCTGAGGGCCTCACCATCTGCATCAACCATCACATGCCTCAAAGAAATGGCCACTGCTTCTCTTGTGAAGGATCCATCTTCCTTCCTTTCCACCTCAAAGCAAACCCCCTCATCCACCAACAGCCTAGCATTCAGCCGTTGATCAGCGATCATTGGCATGGCGATCAGCGGATGCCCGAATTGGAGGGCCTCGATGATGGATCCCCACCCAGAGTGAAACAGGAGCCCACCTATGGCTGGATGTCCCAAGATTTCTAGTTGGGGCACCCATCCAACGCACACGATCCCCCGATCAGAGACGTGGGCCTCAAAGCCCGGGGGCAGGAGGTCCGAATCATCGATCGAACCGGCTAGCTTTCCAAGTACCCAAACAAAGGGCAGCCCAGATAAATCAAGCCCAAAGCCCAACTCATGCACTTGTTCCTTTGTTATTTTGAACTCACTCCCAAACCCAACAAACACAACAGATTTTTGTGGCCTTGTGTCTAGCCACTGGAATGTACTGGACCACATACTTGCACCTAGGCTCCTCCCAGCGGCCTGCTCCGCCGGAGCTGGGGGGAGTAATCCGACCGGCAAGACCGGCTTCTGATAGAGTTCTTTGATCAGATCCAAGTACTTCCCTTCAAATTCCCTACAGCTTCTCACGAGGATGAAATCGCAACCTTCGATCGTAGTCGCAAGCCGTTGGCCACTGGACAATTTGGATTCATCAGGAACATTCAAATGGTGGAAGATCCGGGCGGCTTGATCATGCCGGTGAGCTAAGGTAGAGGGAAATGGGATCCAATCCGGTGCAACCATGAAGTCCTCCGGCTTCGTTCGTTTGCGAGCATGCCTGAGCTCCGTCGGTGATCCAACAAATGCAAGGGTGGCCGCCGAGAACACACTGAAGAAAGCCGATCGCACGTTGAATTTAGCGGCGATCGCCGGGACCCAACATGGAACAAAATCAAACACAATCAGATCAGGCAGGATCTGGCCCACAATAGTTTCAAAGGAAGCTTGCAGCCCATCATAGGCTTTCTTAAGGTACTGGGCCATTTGCTCTGGCACATCAATGGTGGCCTCTGAATTTTCTGGAAGGCTGTTGATTGCAGGCAATGGGATCTGCAGCAGATGCAGATGAGAGGTGAGATTTGGAGGGATGGGTGGGAGTCTTTGGATGTTTCTGGGGGTGGATATGAAGGTGATGGTGAGGCCCATTTTTGCTAAGCTCTTGGAGAGCTCTAGAAATGGTAGCATGTGGCCAAATGCTAACCATGGGAACATCAGAACATGCGGTTCTTTAGCCATTGCTATGATCAGATCCTAATGCTGCAACATTAAAAATGATCCTACAACATAAAAATGGTCCTATGTTGGGATCATTCATGTCTTGGGTGCTTGCATAAAACAGGCTACAATGAGGGGGGCATGTAGAGTGTGTGAAATAACTTTAAAGTTCAAAATTTTGGAATGAATATTGTAATCATGGGAGGTAGTCTGGAATTGGGTTGGCCTGTTGGACCTTTTAGACAGATCCATTTTGGGTTTGTGCTGGACTTAAAAATTAAGACCTTGTCACCCCATGGGACCTACTATATCTCATATATATGAGCAGTGCTCCTGTGAGGATGTCTTGTGTAGAAGATTGTGTGAGGTAGTCTGTGAGGCCCACTTGGACCACAGTGATTGAAGAGAAAAAAAAAATCTACACTTAAATGTATGGTATGAAAGCAGTCCCACAAACCAGGTCATGATAAATCTGAATTGTCCAATTGATGGGCCACAGGCTACCATTACATGAACCACAATGCTTCTACCTGACTGTAGACTGGAGTTATCAAAGACGTGGGATATAAATCGAGATTCTGAAGACAGCCACCAGTGTTCTGGGTGGGAAGTACAGGTGAACTATTTTCATGGTTTGTTCAAGTGTCCCACATCGTTAAAGAGTTAAATAAGATGGAGACCAATATCCAATAAAAGCATATGGAAGGAGTAAGGAAAGGCATACCTTTCTCGGCCTTTTGGCTAAGATCAAGTGTAGTATCTGTTCTTATCAGTTTAATATCTGATACGTGGCCCATTGGGTCACATGATATTAAATTAATTTTTTGTGGGGGAGGGCCCACTACGGTAGCTTGCTACTGGGGTCCTCAAGCGTCGCCCTTGTGTTGCACTAAAGCATGGGCCTGGCGCACCCCTACCAAAACAAAGTCAAAATTTTTATTAATTAAGGGATCATTAATCTTTTATTTTATAAGTCTATTGCCTTCAAATTTTCTCTTAAAAAGTATTTAAGAGGCTAAGATACCTGTTTGCACGACTCCATTCAAGCTTTACTTTAGATTGGGTTTCACTGCAGCCCAATAACAGTTTCTAAGTAACAGTGTTGGCTGACTCGGTTTAAATAGGAAAACAAAAAGTTTATTTGGACAAACTTTTTTGCCAGAATTTTGGCCAATCCATATGGTTTCCATTGAATATTATAGTGATATTCAGATTCGGTTATGGAGTGAGCCCACCTAAACCTAGTGGACCGAATCGTTCTAATTTCTTCTTATTTTAAAATTTTTTTTTATTAAAAGAAGCAAATCATTCAATTTATAGAAATGCATTAATTAAGTCTGCTACCTCTACTAAAGAATGTAAAAAGAAAAGATTTTGAGCTACAATTTATAGTATCAAAGACTCATTTATCCTCGACCCACGAGTCAAAACCTTTATGGACCCATAACCGGACTCATTTATCAATTGCAACCAAAATTGGGTTACGGAACCAAACACGTTTATGAGTTGGAACCTAAAATAGGTTCCAAATCCAGTTTTTTCGAGTCGGAACTTCCAGATTATCAAAAAATTGGATAACCGCTTGCAACCCTAAGCACAGTTGAACTCACGAGACTAAATCAAACCGTTGCACCTGGCTCAAATTAATCAAGGGATCGTGATTTATAATTTATTTATTGCCCTACCGATACAACATCAAGGTACTTGAATGGGTCACATTATAGGATCAAAATTTGATGCATTGGATCATATGCTAATGCTAGATTGCTCTTTTAGTGATTAGTATAATTAAGGTTGGTTATTATGATGCTCTCCCTCTCTCTTCCTGATTGGTCTAGAATATTCCAATCAAAGTAGGGATGTAAATTGGTCATCGATTATTCGATTACCTGGAGGTTCCAACTCGTTAAAAATCGGGTCTGGGTCCTTATTTATACCCCAATAAGTACATGGGTCCTAGTCCTGTTCCACCTTGGTTCGAACTCATGGACCCGAGACCGGACATATTACCTCAATTTTCTAAAATCTCTCATAAAAATCATGTATTTTTTTAAATATCATTCTCTACCTATACTTGGACCCAAATCTAGACTCATTCCATATATGGTTTCAGTTATGGAGCCAAGAAACCGGTTTCAAACCGGGTCCGGATCTAGTTCCACCTTCTCTTTAACGGTTTCGGTTCCGGGTCCACCATGGATCCAGACCGGAACCGATCCGTTTATAACCCTAAATCTAAGTGGTCATTTGGTAACTTCACATATGATACGAAAGTAGTCGACATGTGTGAAGGTTTCAGTCACAATATTGACCATTTTCTCACATCCTTTTCACACTGCCATGTAAACAAATGTGTGATGCATAATAGTTACAGAGTAGCCACCATTTACCTATGTAAATGGGTGCGGACAAAGGACCCTTAAGAATGTTCTCTGTACGGACCATCTTATATCATGATCATTTATGGAATCAACGTCGCATCTAACTTGGGGTAACAACCAACAAAGACTCGGAGGTAACTTAGAATTTGGTTTGACATTATTTTTTATTCTTATTTTATAGTCAACTACTAGTTTAGCACAATCCTTTTTTTCTAAGCTTGAAATGTAAGTTAGGCAAAAACTATCCACATTGCTCTTGAGATAGGTATTTCCTCGCTGAGGATTTGTATGGTTGAGGATTCTTTATGTCACCTTTAATACCATACGAGGAATTAGCATTTGAGAGGAATTTGCACTATTTCCCCTTTAGTTAAAAACTTTGACATACTTGTGGGGTCAAACCTAAGAGTCTTCAAAAGTAAGGACCTCACATGGCCCAAATCTTTGGAGATTTATAATTGTCAAATATGTGAATTTTTCACAACTTTGTGAAAAAGCAAAAATTCCTCTAAGATTTAGGGTTTCTTTGTACTGGCACCATTTCAATAAAAATGGGGTGCCAACAAGGCACTGAATTTTCTGGCGCCTTCTTCCTCATGTTTGGTGCAACGAAAAAAAACATAGGATTTTCCGCTATTTAACTCCATGTTTCGTCCCTAAAGAGGGGCCGGTTTTCCTATTTACTCCCTTCAAAGGGGTTTTCTCTTTCGCAACTCTACGCAAACACACCCGGGTTATCATTGTCAACCGTGGATACTTCATGACTTCTTGTAAAGCAAAAGGTTTTCCTTTTAAGATTTGGCTAACCCAATTAATAGATTAGAACCAAGAGACCAAACAGAAGGAACCATCTTCAATTTGTTTGGCTGACTTGCACTTTGGGCCGCTTATGCAAAAGTAAAAGCCCGAATGAGTTGTACGTGTTCTTAGTATAGTTTTACTTTACCATTGTAGATTACACCTGACCCAAACACTTTGTGACCAAAGAGTGACTGCAATGTGAATCATGTGTATGTGGGCCGGGACCATGGTGATCAGAGAACATCTACAGTTAAATATAGGCCGGGTCTCAAAACAATCCCACAAACTAGGTCATGATCAATATTCTGAATTGTCCAATTGATGGGCCACAGGCTAACACTAAATGAACCCCATTGTTTGTACCTGATTGTAGGCTACAACTCATGAATTGTAAGGTTTTTTTTTTTTTGCTATCGGAGGGTTCCCAACCCGTTAGGTTGGACTAATCCTTCTGGGCCCAGAGGGAATGCATGTAAACTCTCCTGTAGCCCCAGTGTGGTAGTGTAGTTTTGAACCTACAACTTCCGTGTGCAAACCATGGTCCTAAACCAACTAAGCTACCCCTTGAGATTCATGGATTGCAAGTTAGTTATGGACGAGATTGGGGTTCATGGATTGCAAGTTAGTTATGGACGAGTGAAGAGAATGAAAATATACTCAATATCTGAACCCAGAATGACTTTAATAATACCAAGGCCCAAGCTCGAACCGGCCCAAAAGAGCTTGGATCAATCCCAACCCACCTCATATTTGTTAAGCCCGAGCCTGACCCATCTAGTTAATCGGACCTAAGCCCAATTCCTAAGCACCCAATCTATACAACAGTTCATCACTACCGTCCATTCCCTATGGTAGTTAGAATTCACTGGTGCAATAGGCCTGCGGATAAAAAACAATTAAAATCTTAATTAGTAATATTTATAAATATTTAAATAAAGTATAAACAAATATTAACATATAAGTCATAATACAAACACAATTAAAATTGAACTTTAAAAGTCAAAGTTTTAAAGAAAAAATAAGTAAAATAATCTAATTAAATTATCTAATACATGATATTGAAAGAACGACTCATTTACATAGAATAACGAGTAAAAAAAACTGGACAAATTGAAGAATAATTATAAATAATATAATATATGATGAAGAAGAAAATACATAAAAGAACAATTAGTTTGTTTCGTTGATAGTATGAAGAGTGAATTAATTTATAAAAATTGTTCATGCTTGAAAGACCGTCTATTACTTAGTCCAAAATCTTTATTTGTCATATTTTATTGTTTCTTTGATTCTCCATGTTTATTATTTAATTAAATTAGTAAATGTAAATGATACAAAAAAAAATTGTGATAGAGATGGAAACTCATGAGAGGATTTTTAGGGGCCTGGGATATTTTAGGGCAATATCAAATAGTTAGTAGATATTTTAGGACATTGATTTAATTATATTTGTACTTAGGCATAAATTGAGTGTCGATTTCAAAATTAAATGTGGATTTTGAAATCAACCGGCTCCACAACGGGCGCTATAGATTAATCTTACTATATATTGAAAGGAAAATAAGGTGAAAAAAGGTAGCATAATATAGCCTATGAAAGTGGCCCCCGTAAATTATGAGTTTGGAAATAAAAAAGATCTGGCTTTCACAATAGGACCCATATATTTATTTAGTTAAATTAGTAAATGTAAATGATAATAAAAAAATTATGATAAAGATGAAAACTCATGAGAGAAATTTTAGGGACGTGGAGATTTTAGGGGAAGATCAAGTAAATTGTATATATTTTTGGACATTGATTTAGTTATATTTATGCTTAGGCATAAATTGAGTGTCGATTTCAAAACTGAATGTGGATTTTGAAATCAAATGGACTAATCCACAATGGCCCCACATATCAATTCCGCCGAATATTGAAAGGAACATAAGTAGGAAAAAGTAGCAAAATATGCCCCTTGTAAATTGTGAGTTTGAAAAGAAGAAAAATTGCTTTCACAATGGGACCAGATTGTTTGATTTGGAAGAAATAAACGAAAAGAAAAAAAAAATTGGCTTTGACAGTGGGGCACCACAAATTGATTAAAAACAACAAAGATGAAGATGACTATTGTTTATTAGTGGTCCTGAGCTTCTGCAACTTGAATCTAACACGAGGGTCCATGAATTGATTTGCAATAAAATTCAACACACATGCTCATCTATCATAGAAATCATATCCAACTAGATCTTTATATTTTTCATCCGTATGTAGGTCCCACTATCAAAGCCAAAGGGTCTTTTTTTTTTTTCTGTTTTTCCTCTTTTAGTTTGTTTAATAATGCATGAAATAAAAAATAATGAATGGTGAAAGTGGAATGAATCCTTTTGAGAGGGAGGGGGGGGGGGGGCGGGGGGGGGACGTAGCCAAGTGGATCAAGGTAGTGGATTGTGAATCCACCATGTGTGGGTTCAATTCGCCTAGCATTGGCTATCCCTATAAACTTGGACGGGGTGTAAATATCTTTATTTCACCTTAAAAATAATATTTATTTGATATTAAATATTCTTTTTCAATATTTCCTAAGCGGCCATCAAAATTTTGTATATGTTTTTCATGATATTATATATGGATCAGATATATCATGGCCAAGTCCTCATAAAAAAGTGGTGGTCGATTATTCCATAACGAAATCTGATAAGTAAGAGTTCAAGTAAGTGTTTACAGAATTTTCTTCTATCCGAAGAAATGATTCATCGAAATAATGAGTCACCCGTTCCATTAATATGGACACGTCCGAGACCATTCAAGATAAATGGTAAATGTAATTTAGGAAAATGATTTTGAGAGCGTCCAAGGGGAAGTGCCACATGTCGCTCTCCACAAAAAGGGCTGCTCTCATTATATATAATAATTATCAATTTTACAAACAAAAGGATATAGAAAGATGAATAATTTATGAGATCGAGATAGGTTTGAAACTACTGAGATAAGATTAATATCAATTAAATACTTACTTTACTCTTTGATTTGCTCTATTAATGTAATTTTTTAATATTTTCTACGGAAAAAGTTACTCTTTGATTTGCTCTATTAATATATATGTTTTTATCTATTATATGGAAAAAAACGGCTGCACACACGTTCCCTCATCATGCATGTGCTACATACACACAGGATCCGGAGTATAGTCTCTCATCCATGACTAGCCAGGCTGTCACATTGAACGGTCCTGATCATTGACACTGGGCCCACTTCAGATTTTGGATTCCATCAACATCTTGCCTTCCCCGTTTCCTTCTCCACGAAGGAAATGTGTCATTCCCACTCCTTCACATCCCGCCTTCATTTCTCTTCCTTCTCCTTCATCATTTCAATAATAAAAGAAGAAGAAGAAGAAGTAGAAAGTACAAGAACAACAACACAGAACGAAAACAGGATCTCTCGATTTTTTTTTCTCTCTCTCTCTCTCAACAGAACTCGAAGCGATGCACGAAACGGATCAGCACGATCTTTCGGACGATGCCGATTACGCTGCATCTCAGGTTTTCCCCCAAATCGATCGTCTCTCTTTCTCTCTCTTTCGATTCTTCTGCATGCAGTCTTTCAATCGATCTTGGATTAGATGCTTCGATTTCTTCTTCTTTCTTTCGAAATCCCAATCTATGCACTGATTAGGGTTTTTTTTTTCTTGTTCTTGTTTTTGATGAATTACAACGTTCTTCTTTCGGTTTGAATTTTCCTGATTATATGGGTTGGATTTTGTGGAGTGGATGTAGAATGCCGATCTCTTTAGTCGGATCTGTGACTATTCGTTGAATGCAGAAGGGTGTAAATAGTTGTACAGAATTGAGATTGGTTCAGATGATTTATGTATGGAATTCAGTATGAAAATCGATGTCTAATGTATAGATGTTATGCAAGTTGATTTTGAAGATATAGAGATTGCCTGATGTATAAGCTAGGCTGGCTTTTGATGATTTATGTAGAGAATTTGATTTGTAATGTTTATGCTTTGTATATAGTTTCATTGGATGTGGGCACATTCGGTGGTTGGTTTTCATTTGACAGATGTTGCATAATGTATAATTTCGGTGGTTTGAGACAGTTTGTGTATAGAATTTGAACTCTAATGAGTATGCTTTGTGTATAGTTTCACTGAATGTGGGTAACTGCCGAAGTTGATTTTAATGCAATAGAGACTTGTAATGCATAAATCACATTTGTATCAGATGATTCATGTATAAAATTTGATCTCTAATGGAATACGCAATGTCTCTACTTTTATCAAATGTAGGCATTTTCATGAGTCGCTGTTGCTTTAAATGTAGTCCGGGGATGAGCCAATTGAGGCTTGGGGGTGGTGGTTTGTCCCACCGATGTTATAAGGAGGTGAGTGGAACTTTATAGTGGGGCCCACCTATCAAGTTTCCTAGCCGCTCAAAATGAAGGCCTTCCTTGTCAGTGGAATGTCCCAAATCTTACTCCAGTAAAAGTTGGTTCCACCTTAAAATTGAGTGCATGACATTCTTAATCATATGCTATTCTTATGGTGGGACCAACTCCCGTTGGAGTTAATTGGTTTAAACTTCGGGGAAGGCCCATTGAAATGGAGAGTGTTTATTTTGAGCGGTTTGATATTCAATTGGTGGGCTCTATTGTAGAATCTCACATTCTCCATCAGATGTGTGACTGAGGCCCTTGAGGGATCTGAATTCCTAACTTTGGATTTCCATATCATTTACACCTTTACTGATCACCTTATTTATGACTTGGTGAATGGCTCTCAATGCTGCTGTCTAAACCATCCGTGCTAAGTGCAGCATCACAGCCCATCAAATGATAACCACTAACTAATCAATGGAGTTTCATTAATTAATTGTGGGTGGATTGATTTACATGTGGCCAACCAACATGGGTCCTGCTTTGATTGGAGTGAGATCCAATTCACAATGCAAAACAAGGATAATTTCGAGTTGTTTGGATTCATTAAGATGAGCCCTAGTATTTTCATATTTCAACTACGCTCACAAAGTTTTGCGAAATTATGTCTTGGAAATGTTTGGCTATTTTCAAATTAGTTTATTTAAATCTAAAAGATAATTAGTTTCTTAACTGATTAGTAATAATCACTAAATCTAAAACATTGACGGTTGACCATCACTTGCCTCCCATACAAGAAAACCCTGGCTCTGCCATTGAATGTAGTGTAATGCCCATGGGCTGAGTCATTAACTCCTTGCTTATTTTTCTTGGTTTTTGATGCATCGGGTTGTTGGACTCACTTGACCTAGAAATCTTAGGATAGAGGTATTTTTCTACTGTTGTTAAACTTCTTGATTAAGGTTATTTTTCATTAAATTTATTGAATCTACTTCTATTTATTTTATTTTTTGTTAATATTCAGGTACCTATGATTCTATACTCATGTGTAATATCTCACATGGGTAGAGGGATATGAAGGATCCACGTGTAGTAGTTCCTTGCCTTTCAGAGGTGGCTTATTTTACATTAATTTACTTTACTCTCATTTCCCTCTTCTATACTCCTTAACCTAAACTACGATTAAAAAAAAAAAAGAAAAACTTAACCTCAACCCCTTTGTTGAAACTTCATACCTAACCCTGTGCAGTCAAATCATCCAATCTTATCCCTCCCTCATTTGATTAAGCATATTTTTCAGATCATCTTATATTTGGTCATGGCTGAGTCCTGATTGACTCGGTCGGGTTTTAAAACTAGGCTTCACATAGAACTGGGTTTAGGTTTGAAAATATTGGTGGGCATTCATTTATAGCATTTGTCTCCTAGTTGTTTTAATAGCAGTTAATTTACTGAATGTTTGAAATTATTCATCCGTAAATATTCTATAAAAAAAAGACCTAACACTGATGATGATTGATTTAATACTTTGATTTACCTGGTACTCTGCCTCTGAGATTTCACGCATTCTATAGATGCAGTTATTTCTCTTTATTTATTTATTTATTTATTTATTTTTGTCTCATAGACCTGAACGAATATTATGTTAGTTCCCAATTGCCATCACCCTTTTTTCTTGCTTGTAGGGATTAAGAAGCAATTTACAGAAGGAAGCTGGTAAAAGAAGTGGGCCTAGTGAAACCAGTGGAGCTGAAGTTGTTTACCAAAAGGATAATGTTACAATTCATCCAACCCAATATGCATCTGAAAGGATTAGTGGACGGTTGCGACTCATCAAGCAAGGATCTTCTTTATTCATGGTATAAAGTCTCTTATCTATTCCATACATCGATTGTAAATTTTGTTTAAATTGTTTCTTGTGTGTTGAAAGGTTGACTTGCAGGGGAAAATTATAATTTAATTGGTCATGCTTTTGAAGCATGACTTTCTCTTCTCCTGTTGTTATTATTTTAGTTTATGTTCAGATTGGCTGTGGCCATGGACTGGGTGTTTAGATTTTTGGATTGTTTATGCTCTGAGTCTCATTTAATTAAAGAACGAAGCCTTTGCAATGCATTGATCTTGTATGGTTACTCATTTTGACAGACATGGATTCCTTATAAATCAAGCCATACTAGTAATGATGTGGGACAAGGTTCGAATGCCAGGTTATTTGAGAAAGGTTAGGCTACACAATAGTCCTTTGTATGACACATGATTGTTATAACTGATAGTTGCTACTGATTTAAGTTACTCATTTGCTGTGTAATCTCATAAAGAGAGAAATCTATACACTATAAGAGCAGTTCCTTTAACTGATGTGCGGTCCATTCGTCGTCACACTCCCACGCTTGGCTGGCAATACATAATTGTTGTCCTGTCATCAGGTAACGTATTTCTTCAATAACCATTTCAAGAAAAATTATAGTATTTTGTGTTCTTGAATTTTATTTTATTGTTGCTGATCTTTATCTAGCCAATAAATTTTGGGGCTTGTGATTTTTGTATGATAGTGAAATCTTTGCTTTTAGTTTTTCATGAACTTTTGGGAACTTGTGGTTTCATGTGAACTCTCTCTCTCTCTCTCTCTCTCTCTCTCTCTCTCACACACACACACACACACACACACACACACACTACTATTGAATGTGTGGTTGAAAAGCTAAAATCAGGTGAATCAGGTTTGATATGCAAAACGGCAATGGAAAAGTCCTGTGGTGGTTGATTGTTAATTTCTGATTCCTATGTTGAAATGCATTTTTTTTTCTCTTTCTTCTCTATTATCATTAAGGGTGTCCTATTCCCAAGCATGTTGTTTTTTGCTTCTGAAAGGAGGGCTTCACAAGGTACCCTGTTTCCTATCCTAATTATGGTCAAGTATTTTGTGGCTTTTATAAGAGAAGTAGCTGAGTTAAATATTTTGCCAAGGATATTGCACTAAATCCTAGGAAATTGTCTCTGCAAAATACCATTGTGAAATATATGTGCATAAGGGGTCTCCCCTTGTAGATTGGTGTCTGATTGGGACCTGGTTGTAGAACACATTGAAAGTCTTATCTTTTTACTGATTTGAAGTCCAAAAGCAAAAATAGGAGTGCGGCCTTGTGATTGGCAGGGTCAAAGAAATAGGTATCTCTTAGCATAATGATAGTGGTCCTTTGGCATGGGAAAAGGTGCATTAATGGAGGGGAGATTTGAATGTTGCTATTTTTCACGTGGTTGGTTTCTTTGCTCTTAATTCATGGTAAGGTAAAGGAATTAACAACCGGAGAGATATCAATAGATTGGGTGACTCATCAAAGCTTGTGTGGGTGCCTGCTCGAAGGAATGAAGCCTCAAGCAGTTAAAGAGCACCTCACCCTCTTTGGGTGATGTATGGGCCTATGGCTTCTTGTAACTCCATTAACACCTGTTTTCCAGTACTATATTTGGTCTCTAGAAATTAGTAAAATTTACTTATTGACAGCCATTAGGTTATTTCTGCAGCAGTTTTGTGGAGTTACACTTATAGAAGAATCTCTTTTCACCCATTTTCTAAGGCAGAAGTAGCATGATTCTAAATACCCTTATCATAGTCAGTACTGGCCAAACCTAAAAGTAACACATATCAACCAAAAACCATATTAGCCTAGACCAAAATCTATACGTAACCTCTAACTGTATGTCAGTGGTACATATGGAGAATGTTTTCAATATCTTGACTTGCGGTATTCGATTTTAATGGGAATGATTCAATTTGGAATTCGATGATACGTGGCCCTTTTACTATAAGATCCATATTTAGACACCCGACCTGAGTGGCAGGCTTGACCATGGCTGATTTGTGTGTTTGTTTGCAATCATGGGGCACTCCCTTGGTTGAGTGTCCTTATTAAGCTACTCTTTCAGATAAAATTCTCACTCTCATTCTCCTTAGAAGAAGACAATTCACTCATGTGTGCATCTCTTTCTATGTGTAAAGATAAAGAAATTGGCAGTTCACCAAGTGTTTAGAGATTTTGTTGAACCGCTTCTTTAGATAAGATTCTCACTCTCAACCTACTAAAACTCAGCAATTCACTTATTCAAGCATCTTTCTTATGTGCAAAAGTAAGGAAGATGTGATAATATCATTTACGTTGTAGTTTTTCTTTTGGATTTAGTCTCTATAATATATGCATCATTCTTCTTTTAATTTTTGTGGGTGCTCTCTCTCTCTCTCTCTCTCTCAAGCACGCGCACACATGTGAAAAGAAGAAAGAAAAACGAGACCGGTTAAGTTCAAAAGAAGCACGCAATGATACCTCAAGATATAGAGCTATTCTACGCATCGAATGTCAAATTTGACCTTTCCACACCTTGCTTAGCGAAACCATTTTCCATGTCATTTCCTGCCCTCGTAGCCGATCCCTATATAGTTGGATGATGATGATGATGATGATGAGAACACCTTAAAGTCAATTGCATCATAATCTATCTGATTAGATAGGTGCCACTGGTTATAACAATTTGTAAAACTTCGTTAGAGGTTCTCTCTACTGTAGCTCCATTAGCACCAATAGATAAGATGTCCTTACTTTAAGGATGACTGTTGCTTCAGTCATCCTCTACTGTAGCTCCATTAGCACCAATAGATAAGAGGCCCTTACTATAAGGATGACTGTTGCTTCAGTTCAGCCTCATTAGAAGTATGGGCAACGACAGGGTTGCTTGAAATGTATAAAATGGTTACATATTTGTCTTGAAACTTGTAAAGTCTGTTTTGAATTAAATTGATTTGCATGTATATACTGAAATCAAATAAGTTAATTAAATAGATTTACATGTATATATTGAGATCAGTTGAAATATCACAAATATTACAGTATGCATTGCAACCATAATTTTTTACTAACCATTAGTATTAAACACTTAAAGTCAAGAAACTAGTAGTAGTAGTGCAGTATTTAATTACTCAATCACCAAGTATGTTGAGAGTGAATTTAAACTTTTAAGTAAGTATCATGGTTGAGGAGGGAAGAAGCCTTCATACGAGAATCCACTAAAATCTTGCAAATCACTTGAGTTTTGGTGAAACAAAGGCTTGGGAAGATCTGGCAGAGTCTCAGGAAGCTCCAATGATGGTTTGGGGAAGAAAGAAGTGAAAGAAATAAGGGGAAAAGGTAAAAAAAAAAAAAAACTATTGTCGGCCTCTTTTGACCATTATTTTAAAATTGTTGGCCGTTATAACCATTATATTCAAAATATTGGCTGTTATGATTGTTATGGACTGATTTCTTCAATAACGGAATCGTTATGACCGTTACATTAAAAATAATGTAACGGGTTGTGAAGCAGCACAGGGAACAGAGGAGGAAAGCCAACGGGCTATTCTCCAAGCCAAATGGCTTAGGGTAGGGTGTCTTGGTCTCACACCACAGACTAGAGAGAAACACACGATTGAGAGAACTCAATTTTCATTAATTTTTTGTATATCCCAAGAGAAGGGATTACATCCTTATATAATAAGGTCTAAGCAAGAATTTAGCAACTAATCCCTCCAAATAAGAAACTACCTAATTTTAAGAATCTAGGGAAATTTAGAAAGTGCCTAATTATCATAGAAATCTACTAAATTGAGGAAATCCTCTAGAAGATTAGAAACTATCGTGGGAGAGAATCTTGGATTGGATGTTGTCACTTCTGGGCCTAGTAGGCTTTGGGCCTTCTGGAATAAACCTTCAAATGTGGCCCATTAGTTTGGCCTGCATCAGGCTGTTATGAAACAGTAACGGTTGTTTTTTAAATCATGTTGCCGACCGAACGATGACCCAGCCGAACATACCTTTGTGCATATATATATATATATATGCCATAAAACTCTTTGAAACCCTACTTTCTATCAAAACCACTCATCACAAACCCTAGGATAGATGGTTTCTGAACTATTAGAAATCCAACTACCCAAACCTGTCAAAATAAAAATAAAAATAAAAAATTGAAAGAAAAAAAAGTGCGTTCTGCAGAGTTGTCCAGAACCTGCCATACTAATAGTCGTATACTGCTGTGGGGCCCAGATTTGAACAGTTAGCATATGGGTTTGGACCCCATGTGCTCTATCATAAGACTCCATGTAGGCCATTGCTTTCCCAATTAAGCGATCTTCATGTGCATCATTGCCAAGCACATCAACATCCAAACCATCGATCTCCCAAAAAATGCAAGAATTCTAGGTGCATAGATCTTCCGGTATTTGGCATAGTGTGTCTTTCTGCTGCTTGCGGTTTGTCTATGGAATATGGATAATAGGAGTGAAACATGAAATTTGCCAAGGATTCAAATACCAATTTTAGCATCATGACTTTAACATACTAAATAGATCTCGTTAATGGTTGATAGAAGTAGAGTGAGATTCTCTGGTTCTGTATTCCTTGCATGGTGATGCACTGTAGGAAGCCAAACACCTCTTCCACTGGCTCCTTCATAATTATCCAATACTGTATTTGATTTTTCTGTTGCAAGGTTATGGTGTCAATGGAACTTCAGAGAGTGCTTCTGTGCTACACCAGGTGTCATTCCAGAAAATGATCCTATTTACAATTCAAACACTGCATTTGGTATGCATAAATCCATTTATACCAACCTGAAATAGATTTGATAGGCTAAAGATGATGTTGAAGAAATAATATTCTCCTCACACTTAGAACTGACTCCAAATACCCATAATCCATGGTTTCCAATATTGTACTTACTACTTACAATAGAACTGTCTCTAAATGCCTATAATCCACCCAGCTGGGTATGGGTACAGAGGCCAACTGTTGCTGATATCATAATTACAAATAAGATTCTGCTGCCAAACTCCATCATCCTCAGAGCCTAACCGCATGGCTATTTATTTGTAGGTTGGAGTTTACCTCTTTTAATCCTTTAGTTGCTAGGCCTCCGTCCCACCTCTCTGTCATTTTGCTTTGAAGGTGATATGGAACTTGATGACTTTCAGAATTGTGTGTAAATTCCAAAGATCTGAGTTTTAGTTTCACTGTTATGGAACTTGATACCATTTGCCATTTATTTGTCATTCTCATCCATGTTGCATAAGTACTACTGTATTTATAGTTGTCAATTGACATGTTTTCTGGCTTTAGTCAATATGAGCTTCTTCTATACGGTCCTTGTATTCCTTGTTTAAGTTGATGTTTATGTGCAGGACTTGCATTTCCGCCTCTCTATTTCTACAATGGAGGTGTCAAAGAGTTCTTGGCAACTTTGAAACAACACGTTTTTTTAGGGAGGTTGGTTCTGTCTGTCATGTGTTTCTTATTGTGATGCCCAAAGTGTTTTTTTTTTCCTCTTGATATCACATGGTTCTGGGTTGTTTTTGTGCACAAAAAGTTCAACTAAACTTTTAAAAACTCCTACCACTACTGAATTTGTTCAACTTGGTTTTGCTGTGCTTGAAACATAGAAGCTGCCTGTAGCACAGTTGAAAGGTGCTCACTGTCCCAAACATGACCTTATGGGTTCAAGCTGGGTTGCCTATATGAAAGCTCTTATCTTAAAAAAAAAAATATCATTTGATGATCAGCTGTCAATTTACTTTTATGGGTTGTTTGTCTTTTTGCATGGCATAGGAGAATTGGTATTGCATTTGTAGATGTTACATATGCAAATGTTACACATGTGAAACACATTACCATGTCCGTCAAAATTACCATTTTGATATGAGTAAATGAGTACATCCAATGATCCAATGGTCTTAGATGTGTTTTATTTTTTGAACTTTTTCACAAATTTCCCAAAGTCCATGAAGATTTAGGATATGAAACTAAATGTCCTAATGCTAATAATTAATATGAGAATATTGAATGGTTCGGATCATGAATTGGAGCCCCATAGAAGTGCAGAAAATTAGATCTATATATGTTGGGTATTTTGTACTTTTTTCACAAATTACTTAAAACTGATGCAGATTTTATGAAATCAAACATCTTTAGGGCGTCTTTGGATGTATGGTGAATTGAAGTAAAGTGAGGTGAAGCGTCAAATCTAAAATATAGGGGGTTATGATGGTCTTTTGTTTTTAGTTGTTTGATTTGAAATCTTTTTTTATTTTTTGTGTAAAAAGAGTTTACTTTTTGGTCATTTAGTGGAGAAAAGAGGTTGCTTTTTGACTTCTTTTTTTTTTGAAAAAGGAGGGAATTTTGAATTTGTGTACTTTTAATATGACCAATATGACCCTTGTCTTTTCTTGCCTGGATAATAGAGGCTTTACTTCACTTTAACTTTACTAGTAAATTGCCAAATACGTCCTTTCTGTTTGGGGGCTTTACTAATGGAGTTGAGTGGGGTAAAGATTATTTTGAAGAAGAAATAAAATATAAATGGGTTATAATGATATTTTATTTTTAGTTGTTTATTATGGAATCTTTTTGACCTTTTGCATTGATTGTGGAGTTTTTTTGTCTTTTAGTGGAGAAATGAGGTTACTTTTTGACTTTTTTTTTATAAATATGGTGGGAAATTTGAATTAAAGTGCTTTTGATGAGATTTTTTTTGAGAAATGGGGGCTTACCTTAGAGCTGGCAAAATGTGGCCCAACTCGATGACCCGACCCAGTTCTGGCCCGCCAAACCCAACCCGCCACATATACGGGTTGGCCATGGGTTAGGATTTCCTAACCCATATAGAAACGGGTCGGGTTAGGGTTGGCCCGTTTAACTTAACTCTTACCGGCTTGAGAAATATGTGGAGCTTTTCCATTTCAAATCTTAATGACTTTCATTGATTTTAGCAAAAAAGAAATCAGGAAAGGTATGCAATCTTGACGTTCTAGTTTCCTACTTTTTTTATAATTAGCAGTTTTCATTATTAGCAATTAGCATATCTTAATCTATAAAAAATCCTTCCAGCTACAAATATATTCTTCTTTACACGTCTGCTGTAGAGGTTACAGTTTTGCATCTTCAAACTCAACTCACGGTCTTCAAGTTTTTCTGCAACTATAGGATTTACTGATCTTGTGCATAAGTGAGTGCAAACAGATGACCCTTTATCTACAAACAACTAGTTTTCCAATCATTTAGTCTTTGGGAATTAAAAGGCTGTTGACTTGTTGAGTGGATTTTCTTGGAAATTGATTGGTTTGTAATGTAGATTGAGTAGCAATGATCACCATCAAGCTGATATTGCTCCGGTGCTGACAAGCCTGACATGCTGCATTGTGAAATAACAACATGAAGTTTTGAATATACTAGCTTTGGGTGGAGTAGAGATTAAAGACGTCTTGTTTGTGCGATCTTATGTCCCCTTTTTCTTATTCATAGAGAGGCTACAACTGGGGTGTTATAAAAAGGCGCGTATCATGTACACATTGTGTTTGCCTCATAGTTGCCTTCTTTACCAAAATTTCTTATAGAAACAAAAGAACTTAACTCTGATTTCTTGACATCATATCATTTGATAAGAAAACTGCTTAGCTCTTGAGCTTCGGCCAAGAACGAATCACATTTGGCTGGAGCCATAATTATGGCTCGATTCTTTTGACGCAGCGCGGGTAGGGGAAGAATAGCTAATGGACTATTCTCCAAGCCAAAAGGCTTAGGTAGGTTGTCCAGGCGTCACACCAAAGACAAAAGAAAGCTTATTCAAGAGAAAACTCAATTCTATTCAAATTTTCAATGATCGACCAAGAGGATTATCTCTCTTTATATAGGCTAGTCTATGCCTTAACTTGGAAAACAATTCTCAATAAAAATAGAAACTATTAAAAATCAGGAAAATCTCTAAGAAATCCTCAAACTTAGCAAAATAGGAAGGTGTTGCTGGAAACACGTTTTAGGAGATCTTCCTCTTTATTGGGCCTTGTTGGACTTGGGCCTTTTGGTATAGACCTTTGGGCATGGCCCATTAGTTTGGCCTACATCATCTTGTGAATATGGTTCTATTTTCAGTTATTGCAGCTGAACATTCTTGAATTGAATGATTGAAACTTATCTGTATGAATTATATAATTCCTTGTAATTGTTTGGGCTCTGGAATAAAAATGTTATTTTTATTCTGGGCAAAACAGAACTACAGGTAAGTAGAACTGATATTGACTAAGAACTCGGAAATATCAGTTCGGCCAGGATAGATTATTATATATAGCATATGATATATTAGATAATTGGAGGCTCTATTGTATCATTGTTGAATCTTGATATACTATTGTGCTGATGGTATTTGGACGTGAATTTGAAAACATTTCTTATCATGGAGAATTATTTTTCCAGGTCTGCAGATGATTCAAATGTCTTCCTTGTGAATGATCTTCAAGATCCTCTCCAGGTGCATATTATACTGATCAAGTTCTATTTATTTATTTATTTGCTACAATCTCATATGTAGCCATTTCAATATTTTGCATAGACTTCCCTGAGCCGTTATTTGTAAGTTACACTCTCCACGTGTGCATATAATGATCGGGAAGGCCTTGTGAAATGAAGTATTTCAGTTTAAGCCCAATCTTTTGGATATCATTAAATGATTGTGGAGTCTTCCTAAAAATTTTGTTGTCCTCATTGTGGGAAGGTTCTGAATCATTTTTGTATTCAGAGTTTCTGTACTCTATACTTTGGTCAGTATCTACTGAAATTTATCTTTTCTTTTGTACCCTTGCCCTTATATGGCCACTTGCAGCCGTTTTGGCAGATCCATAGAAGTTGGGAATGTAAAATCTAGTTTCAGGGAAGTATTCCTTTTTTTTTGGGCTGAAATGAAAGAGAGTGTTTGAATAGGTTTTAAAGGTTTGACTGAACACCATTTAGCTAGAAATCTGCAAGTGCTGGATTCCAAGGATCTGTTTCTGTAGTTGAGCCCATAGCACAATTGGAAGGTGCTAATTGTTGCAACCTTAAGGTTGCAGGTTAAGTCATGTTACCAATAGAAAAAAGGATCTGATTATGGAGAATGCTTTGCTGCTGAGCATGAAATTTATCCACTTGTTGAAGAAACCTTTTCTCCATGCAATAGTCATGACCGTTTTCTACCATCTTTGAGTTATTTTTGCTTAATTCTTCTTTTCATGGGTGGAAGTCATTATCATCATTAACAGTGCAGCTTTATACCATCTACTTAGGGCCTGCTAGCCTTAGGGGTTATTTCCATATTGGAGTGTGACAATTTTTTTTTTATATTTGTTTTTATAACAGCCAACTGCCTATCTGACGCTAATCCCCTTCCTTTATGTCCATGGTTCATCCGTTTGATTAGTGATGGGCTTAGTACATGTAAATTTGTTTTGAAGAAGTCAATCACTTCAATTTTATTTTATGAAACGATAAAAGATACATATGCATCTTTAACTTGTGAGCTGAAAAAAACCTGTGATTTACGTGATCTGGTTGATGACTTGAGCTGTCTCTCTCTCTGGAATTTGTTTATTGCAGAGAAGTCTCTCATCATTGGAGTTACCTCGGGTTGTTTCTGTTGCAAATGGGACATCAAGCATTTCAGCTAGTTCTGTCCCTTCAGTTGAGGATTCTGATAAGATCAATGGGGACAACCGTGCTGGAAGTCTCAGACTATCTGAATATGGTGGGAAACAAAGGCAAAAGTCTCATGATCCTCGTGATCTCTCAATTCAGGTCCTGGAGAAATTTTCTCTTGTCACCAAATTTGCGCGTGAAACAACCTCCCATCTCTTTCGTGAAAATTATAGTGATAGCTTCAATGCTTATGACACCAAGCCACAGGTTCCATCTCTTCCAGCCAATGCACCTGGTAAAGGACCCGGTGACACGGAAAAAGATCTGAATGAAATACCTGTGACCTCAGATCCCTTGGAGGTGAGTCTTGATTCATATTTTTATCTTGGAAATGCAATAGTTTTGGGTAAAGCTGAAAGTGACTCTGCCATCTCTTCTATTAGTTGCTTCCTTCTTCTGTTTGTATCAGACCAGTGTATAATAAATACATTGTTACTGTTTGTGGTCCATATATATATATATATATATATTTTTAGCCCTTTTCTTTGTATTTTATAGGATTTGCTGACTGGCCTGCTTTAAGTAGAATATTAGCAGAATATAGCCAAAATGTCATCTTGTTGCTGGCAAGGATATAAAACCTGGACTTGGGACTCAACTCGATCCCCTTCGAGTTGGGGTCAATTCCTAGTCGACTCGGTTGAGCCACACTGGGTTCCTTCCCAAGTCCTAATAGAATCCTCAAAATGGTTAAAAATAGAAAAAAGATAAAATGCCCCACTTGTGTAAGTTTTACTGAATCTTTTGATTTTAATACATTTTTCTTTATTTGATTTTGTTTTGTGACAATTGATTATTTAAATTTATTCAGTTAAGTCTTGTGTAGAGGGTAAATGAGGTTTGATCACTCAAAGTAGACCCACATATGGTAAATCAGGTCTTAGTTGGTTTCGTACAACTTTTTATATAAAGAGGTTCATCTGACTGGCAAAAGCTGTTCATCCAAGTCTTACCGCCCGAGTCCTATATGAATCGCCCAAGTCACCTGGGACTTGGCTGAGTACTTTGTTATTGGATTTGAGTCCCATGGGACCCGACTCGGTCAAGACAGAGTCTTGAGTCATTTCAGACTCAGCCAAGCTTTTAATCCTTGGTCATTGGGAGACACAGGGAGGGAAAGAATTAAACATCAAAAGAAAAGGAAGAGCAAAAAACTCCCTCCCCAGCAAGACTATCCGCCATGACATTTGCTTCTCTTTGAATATGATGAAATCGAACATCCAACTTTTTGAGAAATATCATGCACCTCCTCCATCCAATTTGCAATCCTCCAAGGATGTGAAGATTTCCTTAAACCCCACTGAATTGTTGAAAAGGAGTCACCTTTAATAAAAGCCTTATAACCATCCAATCTTGACAACTCCCTAGTCCCTACAACCAATTAAAAGAGCAAACACTTCAGCTTCATTAGCATCTTTGCCATCAAACGGCTGAGAAAAGCTCTTGACAACATTGTCATTCCAACTCTAATTGCACCCCCATTACTGCCTCTACAAATAGAGCGCTAGTAACTTCTATCAAAATTATGCTTAAGGAGACCTTGAGGAGGACTCTTCCAAATAACTCTATGCCTAGCTTTTGCCCCCCCCCCGCCCCCCCACCCACCACACACACACACCCGCGAAGCTATTCCTGATCTATTAAGATCATCCCAAGTGACTCCTTCAAACTCCTTTCTCCTGCACACCCATTCTGAAACTGTCCAAACAATGGAATCAACCAGCTCCTCCACATCTTTACTTTGATTCCTGAAAACTCAGTTGTTCCTTTCCAACCATAGCTTCCACGGGGTAGCATACAAAATAGACTTCCATAAAATCCTGGCCCGAGAAAACTTACATCTTAGTTTCCATTGAATGAAAAGATCTGCAACTGTTCTTGGCATGACCCACTTCATTTCAAACATATTAATAAAATCCATCCAAACTCTATAAGCAAACTGACAATGAATCAACAAATGATGCACTGTTTCCTCATCTTTTAGGCACATCGGACACCCATTAACAAAAACATGATTTCTTCTTCACGGCTTATAAATAATGAGAATTTTATGATTCTAATCACACAAGTCAGTATTCCTAGGATGGGATTCAATAACTTTTCTGACTTCGACATCGGCCTAGGACACTTAACGGCAGGTGACCTGAGTTCTGATGGAACTGACAGTAAGTGTTCAAGTTCCGAACGGGGTAGGTGGCACTCCGATTCCCCGTACAATACAGGATACTGTTGTCGCCTCTGAGAAGTCTATTGGGTCCACTGAGAAAGACGTATTATTGGGATGGAGCTGCAGACAATGGATACCATTACCATTACCAGTATAAAACTCTAGGTGGCACAACTGAATACCAAAAACTCTTCTACCCTTCCACTCTGGGATTCGTATCCACCAAAGCAATGTAAAATAGACTTCACAGAAAACTGGTCTTTAACATCTGGCTTCCATAATCTGACATCTGATTTATCAGTGGACAGTGGACACATACACCTTCTCTAGCATTTCAAGCAATCTGGCAAAATCCACCACTTCACTATCCCATAAGTCTCTCTCCGGAAAGAGAAATCCCAAACAATAGCTCCACCCAAATAACAAAATTTCTGTGCAACAAGAGCTTGTTGCCTCTGATCCAACCAATACAAATTAGGGAATTGATTATGCAGCTTCATTTGCCCACACCATTCATCATGCCAAAACTTCACCCAGTTGACCATCATTAGCCCAAAAGCGAATCCACAAATCAAAATCACCCTTCACAGAAAGAACAGACTTCCAGAAACCAGAAGCTTTATAGTCCGGACTTGACATATTAGCTAAATTATATTTACGAAATAAAATCCGCTTTGACAACCCTTGGCTTGGATCCCCTACCCTCCACAACCATTTACCCAGTAAAGCTTTATTTACCTTTTCAATGGAACAGACTGTTATTCTTAGAACAACTTTTGTTTTCTTTTTCATCATTCAGATGCTTGCCCTGACGCTGGTTCCATCACATCTCTTATTTTACCATTTGTATGCGGTTATGGTTGATAACTGCTGTCTTATCATGCGTCCTAAATGCTAGGATGTTAAAATATCTCAAAATCTGGATTGATTTGTACTCTCTAGAATTGTAAAGTATTTGCATTTAAAGATATTTTTGCAACAGGTTTCAGAAGAATTATTGGTTATGGAATTTTTTTTTGGTTCTGATGTGTAAATTACACAATGCTTCGAGGATTTTGATATATACCTCTTTGAAGTCATTAGCTTTTGTCCCTTTCTTTCCTTCTGAATGAAGTTGCTGCATGTGAATTAAAAGAAACACATGATAACTTGGACTTTAAATCTTATCCTTGTTACCCATCTTGCTGATGGGACCTTTTGAAATGACTGTTATGTGATGGAAATGATATTAGTCCTGCTGAAGGATTTTATGATGTTATCATTTGTTGGTTTGCCATGTTTTTGTGTCCTTTTGGTGTGTTCTCAAAATTTCATTTCTTTCTTCTGTGTCTGGGAGTACCTAAAATACAGTTACCCATAAAAAAATGGTACCTAAAATACAGTTAAGCTAAAGCCCATCCTTTGTGCGATTTCGATCATGGCCTAGAGTCCAGTACAGACGTATGACCTATTTCTTCCTAGTTTAGGCCATTCTGCTTTTATTTTTTTGGATCTTTGAAGTTCAAAGTTCCAATTTCTATTCTAGGACCATCTGATCCAGACCTCTGTCTTTGTTAAGCAGAAAACTCAATGTAGAAAAGAAAAACATGGCCAAGAAGCTGCCACCAAAGTGGGAACTTTTGAGCTTGTCGATTGTAAGGACATGATGGAGATTCAAGTTCTGTATTGTGATATACCGTTTTATTTTTGCTTGTGATTAAATTTTTTTAACAAATTTTTTTAGAAGCATTGGGGGCTTGCCTCTAGGGGAAGGTCCCAAAAATGCCCCGGGGCTCAAGTCTGTACTGTGGCTTGTGTTTGTGTATACACCCCAAATCAAGTGTACACTTCAGTCATTCTCCATGTTGGAGGTGTTATGCCTCATTATTGATCTTGTTTTCAAGAAAAGGGAATGGGCAGTCTAGAATTTAAGAACTGTAGTGGCTTTTTTTCTTCCTTAAATTTATGATTGTTGTGACTATAATTAACCATTAAAAGGAAAATAATAAATTTATGATTGTTGTGACTATAATTAACTATTAAAAGGCAAATAGACCAAATTGATTTTTTTTATTGATACTGATATTATTCTATATTTTATGTAATTATTTATTTATTGAAAGAGTATGCTCCTGACTCCTGAGGCTTACTCCGCATTTTGGGCAATTCGAAGGCCTTGCCTCACGTCTCAACATTTTAAAACTTTGTTTCTTAATTTACAACATATTGAGTGGCCAACTTCATCGTTCTTTTTTTGTAAAGAATGAACTGAATGAATTTTCTGTGCAGGAAATTTCTGATTCAATATGGTGGGTTGTACTCTGTTGAGCATATCCTGCCACCATCATAACATAACAGCAATGAGTCTGTTCTTGAAATTCTCCTTCAACCCCATCATGCATTCACTTTTGTCACTACAAGTTATCCTTTTTGTTTTGTCAACAACTTATAATTTTCCTCGTGCACATGAGTTGAGAGTATAGAGGAAGAAGTTTCTATTCATTTGGATGACATTTGCGCCCTCATATGATTGAGATTCTGATGGAACACTTAAAGAATATGAGTAAGTTCTATTCTTTTGAGATGCGGACAAGGAGATTTGGTGAGTTACGTTGGCAGTCTGGTGAGGAGAGCATCCATCTTGGGAGGAGGAACAATGGGACATAACCTAGAGTAAGCCTGTTATGATTCTTGTCTCTAATTTGTCTGATTCAATTACAAAAGTTGGGTTGCAGGCCCTGTTCTGAAAATCTGGAATGATAGCAGATATTTTCATTAGAGGTCCAGCTGGAAGCTCTTGAGTAATTTGCCTATGTAGGGTTCTTTAGCAGGCAGGTTGCAGGCAAAGTTATTGATTTGGTCGAGGGATGGAGACTCATCAAGGCACGTTTGGCTCAATATGGGCTAGAGCAAGTTGTGGATGAGCATTGGACATGGCTGGCCCAATGATCGTCTAGGATGGGAAGCCGCTAGTTAATGTCACTAGTTGGGTGTTTTTCCTCCCTCTTGTCCATTTCAACCCAATACCCTACAATTCTTTCGTTTTTTTTATTTCTTAAAATAAATTATTTTTGATGTTGAATAAATAATATACATGAATTTCTAAATTCTATGGAAATCCTTTTCCGAGGTTTCCATTTCTATGGAATTTGCTGATGTGGCAATTTTCCCTCTCCGCGGAAAGGGTGTGTACACGAATATTTGGAGAAAACCCCATTTTTTAATATGCATTTTTACTTTTATTTTAGCATTGTACTAAGTGTTGGGTATAAAGGTCATTAGAGCCTTTATCCTCAAATATTAGTTGGAAGATGAATCCAACAGTACAATGTCTAGCTCGTTTTAGTATTACACAGGTTTCGGACTATGGGATATCTAGAAAAAAAGGTGTTGGCGACAAACTAGATGGTTTGAATTTTAAATGTGTAGAAGAATCTAGGCTGGGAGTTGTATCAAGAGTCGAATATCACACAGGTTTCGGACTACGGGATATCTAAAAAAAAGGTGTTGGCGACCAACTAGATGGTTTGAATTTTAAATGCGTAGAAGAATCTAGGCTGGGAGTTGTATCAAGAGTCGAACCCATAGAGAATGCAACATGTGTCCAGGAACTTGCTGGAAGCTTATTCCATGAAACTGGCTCTGTTTCAGTTTGTAGCACATCAAAGCTGAGCCGAGCCACTGCTGCTATCTAATTCCAATAAATTTTCCAATGTTGAACCCAATGTTAGATGTTGTAGAGTAGACCTCCTTGAAATATCTCAAGGAGACCAGGTCTGAGCCTCAGATTTCCTGTCAGCTATCTGTAGGATGAATATCGACTCTAATAGAAGGGAGATGGAGGCAGGGGCACTCATTTCAAATGACACTGTTGCTTGGAAGGGTCGTGATGCAGTCCAGACTAATGGGCCGCATCCAAAGGTCTACACCCGAAGTCCCAAGTCCAACCATACTCAATGAAGAGAAAATCTCCCATGACGTGTTCAGCTTCACTTTCCTATTTTTCAAGTCTCTAGAAGATTTCATAGATTTCCCTAATTTTTAGTAATTGCTATGATTTAGAAATAAATTAGATAGTTTAGCAGTGGCTGGACTGATGGGTGGACCTTTGTCACAACAGCAACGGTGAGGAATTCGAGCTTCAATAGCGGATTCTTCTCAACCTTTTGCAGCGGCGAGGTCTTAGCAAGTGCTTGATTGCTGGGATTCGAGGCTTGAGCTTCACGGGGAAGAATCTCAATTTTGGGCGAGGGAAATAGGATGAGAATATTTCATGGTTGACTACATGTTTTTCAAATTTTTTTTTTTTTTTGACCTTTCAACAATTGAGTCCGAGGTTGAATAAATTGCATGTTTTGGACAATATTCGTCCCAAATAGGTAGTTTCAAGCCGAAATTCATTCGGATGAAATGCACCAAAACCAGAACCAAACATCTTCAAGTGGGATTTTCGTTTCAGTTTAGTCCCAAACCGATATTATTCAGGAGTTTCGGCTGTAACCGAAAAGAACTGTACAATTATGCTTCTAGCATGTCCTGGATGACTAGATAGTTGCACATTATCCTCCTAGGGAGAGGTTTTTCTGTGGTGCACCTTTCGTAATGAGGGGCTTTGCTAATGATCAAATCAACCCCCTTACATTCACTACTCACTCCACTCCAAGAAAAAGGGAAAAAAAAGGACATGAGTTTGACACTCACCCCAGTTTGATACAAATCCAGCTGATACTCAACAATTGGATTGATCTCATAAAAAAACTAAAAAGTGCATGGTTAATAGCCGTTACATGTTAAGGCTCCTAATCAAGGGTAATGATAATCTGATAGAACAACTAGATACTCTTACCATAGTTATCAGAATCCTACGACTTGTATTCCGAATCCTGATTTGTATCCTGAATCTTAAGTAAAACAATTCGTATCTATGCAATGAATCCCATTTACAGATGAACCTTATGGTTCAGGTGTGAATTCTACAATTCATACTCGTTTCATTGAATCTTATGATTCAAGTGATTCGGCTAAGCGAGAATAGGTACAACCAAGAAGTTAATATTAATAATCTTTTACCTTTTTTCTTTCTTTCTTTTTATCGCATTTATTTTTAAAAGGTTATTTAATAGTTAACAAAACCTCTTAAGAATTTTTTGCGGCTTTGATGAGGTTTTAAAGATGAATTAAGAACATGCATTTAAATAAAGCGTTCGATTGTCCGTATGATGCTTGTCTATATCTTCTTATTCTTCTTTTAATCTATTTTGGTTTTTTTCCTTAATGATTACTTTCTTAATTTAAAGAGATATCCTACCGTGTATGATTGATGATTTGGATTTTATTTTTATTTTTATTTTCTGATTTAAAGATAATAATATATATTGATACCTTAAACATATTTAACTATTTACAGCTACACATCATTTATTTCATTTATATATATATATGTTATGATGTTCGATATGATTGTATGATAGGGTTTCTTGTTATTGTATTTATACTACTATAAATGGGAAAATGGATGGTTATGAATAATTACTTTTTCCTTTTTCTTTTAATTTTTAATCATTTTTCATTTTGATTAGAAAAATAAACAAATCCTACTATTTGCGATTCGATTCGTTTCATGGGTATGAACAATTTGCGATACGATTCCGATTTCGAAAACTTTGCCTATTACTTACAACATCAAACAATCAATTCGTTGGAAATTAAAAACTCCCATGTCCAATGAAATGCCCATTGCTATATATATATATATATATATATATATATGAGATATGCTCCTACGAGAGTAACTCTCACGGTACTATGAGAGTAAGGGTGGGGGCCCTCACATCCATATCCAATGCCAACCGTCTAAATGTGAGGGCCCCGACCCCTCTTTACTCCAATAATGAATCATTGTTTTAAATTAAATAACTAAATAGAATAGATGCTAATGGGCGGTTCTCACAATATGGCGAGGACACTTTCTTGTGGGGCCCCACCTAGGGGTAGGACTTTCGATTACAACCCACCCACCCCCCCCCCCCCCCCCCCGGCTCTCTCTCTCCCCCTCCCTCCTTTGTCTATGTATGGCGACGGAGGCTTGAATCATCATCCTAACCACTTGATCAATAACCGATAAGTTTTCACTGTCCAATAAGAGTACACAGTTGATCCAACGGTCCAATCCATTTGGATGGATGGCAAACCTGAGGTTTCTCCATATATATATAGACATTTATCTTGCATGAATATGTTTTTTATCTTCCATGTGCACTAGTTGTCTTAGAAGTCAGAACATTTGAGAATGACAAAATCAGCCCCCTTACATTTAATACCCACCCAACTGCCGACCCCACTCCAAGAAAAGAAAAAAAAATAAAGAAGAAAGAAAATATATGAATCGACACTCACTCATTTTGGTACTCATCAGGCCAATATTCATCATTTGGATTGATCTCATAAAAGACGGATGGTTAATAGCCGTTAAACATTAAGGCCATTAAATGAAGGGTTGCGATAATCTAATAGAACAACCAAAGCCTATTACATACTACATCAAACACTTCCATTAATGAAACATATAAATTCATAGGAAATTAAAAGGTCGCATGTCCAATGAAATAGTTGCTGCTTTTTTTTTTTTATTCCTCTTTGAAGGTAATGGTTGTTTTGTTTCTATTTGCTCCAATAATGAACCATTGTTTCAAATTAAAAAACTGAATAAAATAGATAATGATGGGCATGCATCTAGCTGACCCCACAGGGAATGTATACAATCAGTTAGGAAACCTAACCATTTATTCATACTTAGCTTTGCTTTGGGCATGTAGTTTTTTTTAGGTTCGTAGTTGTGGGCTTGCATTGATTGCTTATGAGAAGTTTGATCTTGCATTGCTATTGCTTTTATGCAATCATTGATTGCTTATGAGAAATTTGATCGAACATTGCTATTGCTTTTGTCCATTTATTCATACTTAGCTTTGCTTTGGGCATGTAGTTTTTTCTAGGTTCGTAGTTGTGGGCTTGCATTGATTGCTTATGAGAAGTTTGATCTTGCATTGCTATTGCAGTATTGCTTTTATGCAATCATTGATTGCTTATGAGAAATTTGATCGAACATTGCTATTGCTTTTGTGGATTTGTTTTGTTTTATCTTTCATTAATCTTTTCTTCCATGAGCACTAGTTGTCTCAACATTTGAGATCATTAATTCAGTAGTGCTTTTCCTTTCTTTTGCAAGGCTTTGTTTCTGGGTGTGATAAATTGATTGTTTTTGTTTGTTTTTTTTTTTTTAGGATTTCACATGAATTTTATCCTTTTAAGCAGCTATTAGTATTTGAAACATTAGTGTATTCCATCTAAATCTGAAACTAAACAGTTTCCTTTCGCAGTTTGATAGGTTGTCACTTGTTTGGGGAAAACCACGACAGCCGCCTTTAGGATTTGAAGAGGTATGTATGTGTTTAGTATAAATTTAGGTGTAGACTTTAATGTTCTCTTGTAAGAGGAAATTTTGGCTAGGAACAGTCCTCAAGTTTCAAGCCCTTCCGTGTGTCCCACTTTATGCATGCCAATAATGTTGTTTAGATGAGAATGGAAGCGTTTTAACTTATATTGGGGTCACACAAAAAATCAGTATGATCTGATGATTGTGGTTCTCTATATAGGGGTCCGAAAGTTTAAATGTTATACAGGTCCTTATAAAACTGCTTAATTTTGGGCCCTGACGTAGATGGTTGTATCTTGTATTGATTTTTAGCTCACCTGAACCATGTAATTAGAATGCATGATGTGTGCACCACATATGGGTTCGCTAGTTTCAAACTTAAGGATGATTTCTTTCATCTTTTAGAATATAGTTGATGCCAAAAGGCTGAGATGAATTTTCTTAAGCTTTAGTTTCTTTTGGTGTTGCGGTTAATGTTGAAGGATATCACATATTTCTTAATGGTGAAGGATATATCATGTTTTTGTGAGATTTCCTTTTTCTTTCGTTGTCATTACCTTATTATTGTTCATTCTAGTTCCTAGACCTTTTGATTTATGGTTCCATTTTACATCCAAAACCACTAAGGCCTTAACTGCTGACAGTGGCATCCAACACCACTTAATCAAATCATAATACTATTACTCAACATGGGCTGTGCAAGTGTTATCCCATACAATGGCACTATAATTTATGAATGAATGAGGGAACCAACGTGACATTGATTAATGTGCCTTTGTTCACTTTATGATAACTTTATGCCTATAATTTACTTTCCCATCTTTGTTCTTATGACTTTTTAAGCTCGATTGGATGGAGGGGGGTTAGGCCATTTATGAAAAAACTTCGACTCTTGTGAGAAATGGTTCTCCTTGCAATTGTATGGTGTGTGTGGATAGAAACGAACTGCTGCATCATCATGGTGAATGGTGTTTTCAAACATTCGGAGAAATTGGGAGGTTGCTTTTGATTGACCTCCATTGAAGGCCATTGGCATGCTTAGAGATGTGAGCCCTCCAGATGGGGGCTCTAAACTTAATGTAGATGGTAGCTCCAGAGGCAACTTGAGGCCCACAGGATTTTTTTTTTCTATGGGTTGGGAGTTGTGCGTTGCTGATTTTTCTGCATGCCGGTTATGTTTGGGGATGCAAATAGATTGAAACTCTTGACAATAAAAGAAGGCCTACATCATCATTGCTAACTCCTACATGGTTCGGTGCCAGTCGAGGGAGATTTGAGGAATGCTATTTCTTGGGCTATTGGAGCAATAGTGCCTTGGCTCCCAAAGGAGACGAGGGCCACACCTATCTTGTTCCTGGAGGAGGCTGAAAAGCTAATGCAGCTTTCAGTCTCATGGTTTGAAATATCAACCAATGTAATAGGTACTAATGCCAGTACTGTATTTTGATATTGTATCATACCATATCGCTGATATCAAATGTATCAATACGTCTTGAATAAAGGGTCCACACCAATCTATTGATTATATACCAAATCCTAACTCTATTCCCATCCCTCTGTTTGTATCCCACCCCTTTAGTAAAACCCTTCCCACCTCAGTGGATTCATCCCCCACACTCAACATAGCGGGCCAACACCCCAACAACTGGGCCTTCTTTGCCTAGGGACTCTGCCTGATACCCATCCCACCCTCATATCCCCACTACACTCGGAAGCATTAACCCTTCTCTAGAGATCAGAGTATGTCTCTTTCCTCACCAAATCTCCACTATCGCTTAGACAACAATGCGTTCGTTATCTTAGCGTTTGTTAAAACTTCCTTAGTCAGTTTATCAGCTCAATTGTTGGCCAACCTGGAAATATGTTTCATCAAATGTCACAGTGCAAGCTCCTCTCCCTTGCATCCACCCACCTACCCACAAAACTTCCAGGGAAAGCTTCAACCCTCAGTAGTCCACTGGTTTACATGGTAATGCCTTAACAGTGATCACTTGTAAAGTACCAACCTTTGCATGCTAGGTATTACCAAAGAGCATTGCATACACTTTTCCTTTCTTCACACTAGAGCTCCTAGTGGTGCAAGAAAAGAACAATGCTTCTGTTGTGGAATGTGGACTATTGTTCCTCATCACCCCACCAAATCCAAACACAGGAACTTCCATTAAAGTTGTTGAGCCATCCCCCTCGGCGCAGGAGTGTAGTCTTCATGGCTTAGTCAGGCGAGGCCAAAGCTTATCCAAGCCCAACCCATTTAGTTTTCGTGCCTAATATTCAGGCCCTGACCAACTCATTTACAAAATATATACAGACTTCGTCTGAAAACTGTTGGGCTGTGCCAAGCCTTTTAGGAAATATATAGGCAGTGGCACAATCCATTTATTAATCTAGCCAGAAATAGGCTCTCCTACAGCCCATGGCCTAAAAGAAGAGCTCAAATCCAGCCCAATGTGGACTGGATTAGGGGCCCATGAGGAACCTTATCTGGCTGTATACAACCCATTCGACCTCTGATTTAGTGATCACTTTGGTTCTGCTGATATTTCATTTCCAGTGGAGTTCGCTGTCCTCTCAAACTCATTAAGTGGCCCAACATGTAGCCCCTGCCTTTGCACTTAGCAGCACTTGGGATACTGATAATGAAATGCATTCCCAAAAAAACCTGTTATTTCTCTCTTCCAGCTGGCACAATCAGTTTCCACAAGACATTGTCTTGACCAAAGCCAAATGTTAGACATCATGGATCTTACATTTTAAAAATATTTTTTAATGGATTCGGAAATTTGCATCTACCTAGAGAAAATTTGGTAAGTTGGCCTTTTAGAAGTTGCTTTTTATTTTTAACCTCTATTGTACATCTCTGACAACTTGTTAGGTATGCACGTTTTATACAGCTAGCATGGGGTAATGAAAGTTAAGATACTTAATATAAACCTTTATTCGCTTCTTGAAGTTTACTGTCATTTTCATTGAATTTATCAATGCGTTTTATTTAGCAGCTTCTTTCTTTTCTTTTGCTACGTTGGGCTACTAGTCAAGGAGTGATACTTTTCACTTGAGGACCCCGGGATCGATCCTTGGGCATGTTTGTGAGACTAAGGTGCCAACACTACTCAACTATGAGTGTGTTGGCAGCAATTTCTTTTGTGATAAAAGAGTTGTTCCAATGTTTCAGTTTGCCTTTGGTTGTTTTTTTTTTTTTTTTTGGTAAGACAAGTTTTGCATCCATGTTGAATGATGTCTCGTGGTCTGTTCTACTTGCATCTTGATTTGTTTTACAGTGGGCCACTTTCTTGGATGCCGAAGGACGAATAGTGGATTCCAAAGCTTTAAGAAAGCGAATATTTTATGGAGGAGTTGAGCATAGTTTGCGGAAAGAGGTTAGCATTCATGTAGTTTGTAACTATCTACATGTTATAATTCTTCAGTGCATGTTGTAATGTTGCTTTGGAACTCTTTATTGTTGGTTCAGGTCTGGAAAATTTTGTTAGGGTTCCATGCTTATGATTCAACATATGCTGAAAGGGAATATCTTAAGTCAATTAAGAAAGCTGAGTATGAAACCATAAAGTCACAGTGGCAGGTTTGCTATTATTATTGCTTGATACTCCCACAAATTGCTTCTTGTACCAATGATTAAGAATGCTAATGTGTGTGTTGTCTTTCTTATCTATGTGATTTAGATATGTATTTGTTGACGTTATTTTCTTGATGCAATTTTGCATTTGCAGCAATAATGAAGGGTTTAATTTTTTTCACCTGCCAAATTTGATTTTCTGCATGATTTTTTCATAGGAAACATGGCATGTTTCTAAACCAAACCAAACCAAGCCTTTTCCCACTAGGTAGGGTCGGCTATATGGATTTGACTACACCAATCAAATCTATTTAGGGCCATGTCCTCTGTTAGATCCATGTAGGCAAGGTCATGTTTAATAGTTTCTTTCCAACTTCTCTTAGGTCTCCCTACTCCGGGCAATCTTTATGCTTTCACACCTTTTAACAGTTGCCTCCGTTGGACGCCTTCTAACATAGCCGAACCATCTCAGCCGATTTTCTCTCATTTTATCTTTAATCGGTGATATTCCTACTTTGCCCCTAATCTCTTCATTCCTAATCCTATCTTTCCTTGTAATTCCGCACATCCATCTTAGCATTCTCATCTCCGCAACTTTCATCTTCTTAACATGATTAGGCTTTACTGCCCAACACTCTTATCCATATAACAACGCTGGACGTACCGCCATCTTATAAAACTTTCCTTTAACCTTGAGGGGGACTTTCCGATCACACAAGACCCCCGAAGCACTCCACCATTTGATCCACCCGGCCTGAATCCTGTGACTTACATCAGTATCAATCTCTCTATCCTGTTGCACCATAGATCCAAGGTACCTAAAGTTTTCTTTCTCTACAATCTTTTGTGTGTCCAAACTTACTTCTAAGTTACCAGGTATCCTACTTTGACTAAACTTGCATTCCATATATTCCGTCTTGCATCGACTTAGTCTAAACCCTTTTGTCTCTAACGTTTTCCGCCACAATTCTAGCTTAGCATTCACTCATTCTCTCGTCTCATCTACTAAAATAATGTCATATGCAAATAGCATACACCACGGCACCTCATCCTAAATATGTCTTGTAATCTCATCCATAACTAGGGCAAATAAGTACGGGCTTAACGCTGAGCCTTGGTGTAGACCAATCGTGATAGGAAACTCTTTAGTCTCTCCGCCAGTCGTTCTTATAGATGTCACGGCTCTATTATACATATCTTTTATCGCCTCAATATATGTGACACACACTCTTTTCTTTTCCAGTACTCTCCATAGAATCTACCTAGGAACTCGGTCATAGGCGTTCTCTAAGTCAATGAACACCATATGTAAATCTCTTTGACATTTTCTATACTGTTCCATTAACCTTCTCAGGAGAAAGATAGCCTCCATGGTTGATCTCCCAGGCATGAAACCAAATTGATTCTCTGAAATGTTTGTTGTTCTTCTTAGTCGTCTCTCAATAACTCTCTCCCATAATTTCATTGTATGGCTCATCAATTTAATCCCGCGGTAGTTTGTACAGTTCTGAATATCTCCTTTGTTCTTGTATGAGTATAAGAATACTTTTCCTCCATGCATCAGGCATCTTCTTGCTCTTTAGCACTACATTAAAAAACTTTGTCAACCAACTTATGCCATCCTCCCCCGAGCACCTCCAAACCTCAATAGGGATACCATCTGGCCCAACCGCTTTCCCATTCTTCATCATTTTCAATACTTCTTTAACTTCTTCCCTACTTATTCTCCTATAGAACATATGATTCGATTCTTTCCTAGAAATGGTAAGTTGCCCCAATTGTATGTCACTACTACTACTATCATTAAATAACTTGTAGAAGTAGCTCTTCCAACGCTCCTTTATCTCCTCATCCTTTACTAATACATTTTCATCCTCATCCTTAATGCATTCAACTTGGTTTAAGTCCTTGGTCTGCCTATCTCTGGCTTTGTCAAGCTTGAATATCTCTCTTTCGCCTTCCTTAGGGTCGAGTCGCCTATATAGCTCCTCAAAAGCCTTTGCCTTTGCTTCACTAACTGCCTTTTGGTTTCTCTTTTTGCTTCTTTATACCTCTCTAAGTTCGCTTCATTTCGATCCTTTTGTCAAGTTTTAAAACACTCTCTTTTAACTCTTATCTTGTCTTGGACGGCTTCGCTCCACCACCATGCCTCTTTCTGTGCCGGAGCACCCCCTTTGGATTCTCCTGAGATTTCTTTCCCTACCCTCCTAATACACTCTGCTACCTTATCCCACAATCCATGATATTTAGTAAAAACCTTTTCCACTTACAATCCATGCTATCTAGATACTAGTATATGCCTAGCCATACCCATATCCATAAGATATGATACTATAATGGTACGAACAATTTTATCTTTTCTCTATTAAAAAAAAAGACTTTAGCATTTCTATCTTTATTAGGCATATTTCATAAGTTATTTTAACTTTCTTAATTTTCAACATATCAGTTTTCGGAAAGGAATTATAAGTTTTGACTTTATAAAGGTTACTTGATATAAGAAACTTAATATGAAATATGAAATGTCATGTTTTAGATATGATACCCATGTCTGTATCCTTGTTGGATTTCAAAGCCGTGATCATCATCATCAAACCCTTATCCCATCTATTTGGGGTTGGCATTGAGTTCTACTAATTACTGAAAAAAATAACTAAGGCCAACAATCTTATATTTCTTAATTTGATGCTTGAAGCAGTGTCACACCTCTTTATCCATCTGTATATATGTGCAGAGACACACACTTGATTTTTTCAGCGTTGCACGTGCAGCTCACCCTTATTATGAGTTTACTGACAACCCCTGTGCAGCTCATTAAGTTGCATGCCTGTCACTAGTGATGTGGGGTGGAAGTTCTTTACTTGGATTAAGGGATGGTCATCTTATGGTGTAGATATTAAGGCTCCAAGACCTTTCAAAAAAAAAGAGAAGATATTAAGGCTCCAAGAGTGGATAAGCAATAAATTTTTTGAACGTTTAGTCTAATGGTGGATACAAAGTATGTTCCAATCCATGATGGGTAGTGGGCATTAGATGGATATATGGGATCATAGGTGGGCCTCACATGGGTTGTAGCTCATCATAAGATTGCAAGCTATGAGCCTACCTTTGTTGGTAAGAGTTGAACCCGCAACCTTGAGGATGCAATAGGAAGCACCTTCCACCATGCCATTGGTCTTGTCATGACTCTGCAAGTGCACATCACTTTAGACATTACAAGATCTTGAATTTTATCCTACGTGAAGATTTTCTATTTTGTTCTCCAAGTTAAATAACATATTTGACCTGCCTATTTGCAGAGTATTTCCCCAGCTCAAGCAAAAAAGTTTACAAAGTTTCGGGAGCGGAAAGCCCTTATTGACAAGGATGTGGTACTGATGAAATAATCTGTCATGTCTTTTGAGATTCTATACTGTGAAATTGATTTAGAAGAGTTATTCTCTTGTATAATGAAGATAATTTATTGAGCTATTTGTTTAAATGTGTGAAGGTGAGAACGGACAGATCCTTCTCCTTCTATGATGGTGATGACAATCCAAACGTGACACTTCTACGCGACATACTTTTGACTTACTCATTTTACAACTTCGATCTCGGTTATTGTCAGGTGACATTTTGTTGATCTTGACACCTTTCGTTACCTTGAGAAGCTCAATGCATTTTTTTTTTCTTTGAAAGCTTGCCAAGTGATGCTTGCATTACCAATAGCAACTTTTTCTTTTTTTTGGTTAGCGGAGGGTGTCCTAGCCCTTTGGGCTGGACTAATCCCTACGGGCCCAGGGGGAGCCGGGTAACTCCCCTGTGGGCCCAGTGTGGTAGTGCAGTTTCGAACCCTCAACCTCTGGGAGCAAACCGTGGTCCAAGGCCAACTGAGCTACCTCTCGGGGATTACCAAATACCAATAGCAACTTTGCTTTATTGAACAACCACCAAGTGTTTTGATTACATTTAAATAATACTATTGTAGCTATTAGCTAACAAGTGTCGGCGATTAGATTTTAGGACATCCAGCATCATAGTATCTATGGGTGGGAAATTGCATTACCAATTGGGAACTTAGGTTATAGCAACCTAACCACCAAGTTTTAACTAAATTTAGGTAATACTATTGGAACTAATAAATGTTGGTGATTAGAATTTAGAATATGCAGCCATAGTATCCACGAGTAGGAAAATAATGCTTTCAGAAGGAGGACGAGAAGTAATTTTGTGGTTGTAGTAAGTCATTTTGCAATTTATGCCCATTAATCTGGAGTCCAGGTGTTATGTGGATCTGGTGGCCTAATTGAAAGAAGTGTAAGAACCAGCCCTTCCAGTACCAAGAGTTGAGTTTAGAGTAAGAAAGAAAAAAGAAAAAAGAGAAAAACCTGAGGTTAGTCAAAATGGCACAGGATGTGAAGGAATTATTCTAATGATATTCTAGAATAACTTGGAGAAATGTTTCCTTTAGGTTGTTGATTGATTTGAAATTTGTTGACTAGCATCCCGACCTTTAGCTCCCTTGATGTCAACCTCAATAGCTGCTCACTGGACTTGTGGGGTCTGGTGGTTGTTGGCTGATTAGTTAATAATCATGTGGGTGAGGTTTGTTTTGTTTTTTCTTGTCCTATTAGTTTCTCTTGCTCAAGTGCTGCTGGAGCTGACTCTCCTCATTTGCCTTGGAGAGGCATGAAGGCATTTGGGTCAATGGTGATTGAGGGAGATTCCATTATCATGAAGGTTTCATTATGGCAATTTGGTGTGTTTTTTGGGAGGGACGACTTCCATTGGAGGTTATAGGCTTATAGCTTATTTACTGAGATGGGAGACTTCGATTATTTGATGGTGTGCTTGGCTTTGAGTGTCCTTACCTTCATTGCATGAACCATTTTCTAGTAATAATAATCATCATTTTCATTTAGGCCTTGCTCTAGCCTCTTTTTGGGTTATTACTTACTTGGTAGCCCAACACATGTACTCTTAACCTGCTTATGCATTTGTATCATAAGACTTTACTACTCAAGCTGTGTTGTATACTCATCATCAATACATCACAGGGTTCATCATGACAGGAGCCTTTGTTCATGGAGCTATATTCTTCATTCGAGAAAATAGTCATCATAGTAATAATAATAATTATTAGTATTATTTTGCCGTTTAGTCTGTTGTATTATTCAAAATCTCGGTTTGAATTTGAAACTTTGGGGGTTGGAGTATTATTCAAAAACTCAGGTTGACTCATTTTGACTTGAATTTGTTGACTGTACCCAATTGGAATTTCGCTGACTCTGTTGAAAAGTAGCTTGGGATAGATAGGTTTTTGCCTTGACCCGGTTGACTGATCAAGTTAGGCTCATAAGTTGGATAAGGTAAATTGGATTGACTGAATTTGATGTTGATGAAAAAAATCTTCTTGAATTTTGAATAATGACTTTTGAATTCAATTTCAAAAATGAAGTTTGAATTCACATTCAAATCAGGACTTTGAAATCTACTATTAAAAAAAGACTTTGAATTCAAGTAAGACTTGATGTGAACAAATAGGATTTGTTTAAAATTTGAATTCAAATAAGGTTTAGTTGAGAGAGAAATAGAGGGTATTTGTTAGAGTTCTTCTTGTATTTAAAGGGGGATTGTAAACTTGATCAGGCAGCTAGGTTATTTTCTCATCATTTCAATAAAACTTTCAGTCTTAGTTTCTCAGATTCCAATGAAAAGGGGCACAACAGTGGGATCTTGGATTGCAGCCCCTAAATGTCCCATTGGGACTGCATCAGAATTCTTTTTTTTTTTTTTAAGTCATATAAGCAAATGTAGTAAGGGCATACATGTTTTTTCCTTCTTTTTTTTTCCTCTTTAAAAACTGTCAATAAGGAATGAGTTTTCTACCCATATAAAACCAACTAGAAAAAAGAAGCAAAAAAATCTTGCTGAAAATCTTAGCTCCGCATTTTTCCCTTCTCTCTCAAGTCCCACCCCTAATTTTTCTGTTCATTGTGCTGCTGCCCACCTAATATTTCAACTAGTAAGTTATTTCTTCAGCTTTTATCACCCCCCTCATCTCTACTTCGCATATCTTTTTATTGGTAACTTGATGATGAATGGCCCAATATATAACTGGCCTGGTGACTACATTATGAATGAGAACTAGCAAGATGGTTCTTCCTGATGAAGACCTCATATTTGACACATGCATAGTGACTACCTTAGCAGATGGCCATCATGATTAAGACACAGCTTAGGGAAACTCGTACGGTCCTGTTGCCATTTATCTCACTAAACATTACTTCATATTTCGAGACTAATGATTCCAAACCACGGCATTAAAAGTCAACAAAGTTTGAGTCGACTCTGGTGACTATTGACTTGAACGCAGTCCTAACTGAGATGGGTCGTGGTAGACTTGGACTCGATTTTAATTTTTAAAGCTGTCAATTCTGTGGCAAAATCTGAGAGCTATGTGAGCATCCAATTTCAGAAAAATAGAATGCTGGACTGTGATTTCTCATGTAGAAATAGAGGAGGTGATGGGAAATTGCGCGTCCTTGTCATGCGCGGATTTCCCCTCAGTCAGGAAGGGGCTCCTGTGCATGGCGTAACTTCTCCATCACTGGAAGAGATCCGCCGGAGGTATTGAGGAGGTTAGTTGAAGAGAGAAGATCTACAGCTTGAGAATTGAGAGAGCCAGGAGAAAGTGATGTACGGTGGATCGTTGGTGGATTTTAGGTTTTTGAGGCAGTGGAGGAGGTTTTTGGAGGAGATGGTCTATTTTTGGGCGAGGTGGAAAGGGAACAAGGATGATCAGGGATTGTATGGTATCTAGTTGACAAAAGGGGGAACTGTAATCTTCTTTTTCTCTGTAATGCCTATGTAGTACCCTCCCTTGGCCGTGCTAGTTATGCGTGGCATTGGGGCATTAGCGCCCATCGAGAACTTGGTCTTTCCTTCTCAGCCTTGTGCTTGGTCCTGGGTTCATGCAATTCCTGCTTCATTTTTACTTCACCAGCCTTTTTTTCACTTGTGCAATCCCAATCAAATAATCGAGGGGCTGAGTTGGCCCCAAGTCCATTTTTTTAATCTTGGTACAAACCCATCTTCATTGTTTTTTCAAAGAAGTGAAAAGCAATGGAAGTTGGAGATTCGATATATGTATGGGACCCAGACCAGCCTCACTTGGCCTCTTGAATTAGTCTCTCATCAATCTACCTCTCTTATCTCTTCTTGAACTAATCATATTTGTATAACTGTTTTTATTTTTATTTTTATATATAATGTATAGTATCGCAATGTTGAGATTTTGGGTTCAAATCATATTACCAATAAAAAACAGTTCTGTACATTTTTTTCATTTTTATGCTGACCGAGTCTTTAGTTCACCCAGTACATTCAAATTCAGTTTTTTAGCTTTTGAACTCTTAAGTTGGAGTAAAGTTAAACATATGCCCTGGTCACATCATTCTTACTATTGATTTCTGGAGAACTTGAATGGGAACCTCATGCAGTTGGTTTATCTGTACATGTTTAATTGTTCTGTTACATTCAGGCAATTGCTTGTCATTATGGTTCTTTGTTTTTAAACTGTGAAATACCTTTGGTTTTCTTTGATTTCAGGGTATGAGTGATCTTTTGTCTCCTATATTATTTGTAATGAAGGGCGAATCAGAATCATTTTGGTGCTTTGTTGCACTGATGGAACGCCTAGGACCCAATTTCAATCGCGACCAAAATGGCATGCATTCCCAGCTTTTTGCACTGTCAAAGGTATGTAATTAAGGATACATACATGAGGAAAAAAAACTTAGTTTGGCACTACCAATGTTCTAGAAGTATGGTTTGTGTATCCCCTGCATGTGGCCAGCCAGTTGTTCTGACCGTTGTTCTGAAAATCAGTATCGTATCTCAAATTGTTCATGCCCATGAATCGAATCGAGTCATGAATCATAGGATTTTTTGTTTTTCTAAAAAATGAAATAGAATTAAGAATTTAAAAAGAAAAAGAAAAAGTAGTTATTCATAAGCAATCTATTTTCCCATGCATAGCAGCATAAATACAATGACAAATGAGTCTACCATACAATCATATCAAGAAAACATCATGATATATTAATATATATAATAAAAAAGGTAAATAGTTAAATAAGTTTAAGCCTTTAAGGTGTCAATATATAACTATTTTTATATTTAAATCAAAATATAATTGTAAAAATAAAATCCAAACCATCAATTCTCGTAGTAAGATATCTCTTGAAGTTAAGAAAATGTTCGTGTAGAAATAAACGGAAAAAGATTGAACAAAAAAAGAAGAAGATATAGACAAGTCGCATACATACAGTTGAATGCTTTAATCACATGCACGTTCATAATTTATCTCTAAAACATCCCTCTCTAAAACATCCCTAAAGCTGCAAAAGTTCTTAAGAGATTTCGTTAAAAGTAAAAAGGGTAAAAGAAAGAAAAAAGGTAAAGTATTATTAATATAAACTTACTTGTTGTAGCTATTCTCGCTCAGTCAAATCGCTTGAACCATAAGATTCGATGAATCGAGTATCAAATCGTAAGATTCACACCTGAAGCCTAAGATTCCTCTATAAATGGGATTTGTAGCATAGATGCGAATCGTTTTTATAAGGATTCGAGATACGAATACCTTGCATGTAGCCAGCCAACTGTTCTGAAAACTTCATTTATTGCTAGTTGCAAAAATCCCTCGCTTATTTTTTACTGAGTTGAAAATGTTTCATGCAATGTGATTTCTGCTTCTGGCTATTCATGATTGTCCTTTGCTTATGGAGTTAAATTTGTCATTGATTGTCCTGGAAACGCCATTCCTTTTTCTATCTTAATCTCAGATTCTCAATATTTAATAGTTCTGCCAATATTGTTAAGGTGCTAGTTGCCAGGCAATGGGACCCTAAGGTGCTAGGTGCAGGCCTAATTCAGCTACATGCATGCATAAGGAAAGGAGAGATCATAATGCAAACAATCCACATAAGCTAACAACCACATAAAATTATAGGTGAAGTAATGTGAAAAGAAATGAAAGAGGAGATTTGGCCATCCTTTTCCATAGCAAATGATAACATACACCCACCAAAAACCCTGGGTTCTCACCCCCTTGGCCAGTTAGTGGGTCCCTCTAGATGAATGAGCTGGGTCATTGGAAATATAGGCCATACTTGTGTAGAATGATTGACCCGAACGAATTGTTGACTATCTCTGGCCTGCACGGTAACTTAATAAGGGGCTGTAACCATAGAGTTCCTCTACTAGGGAACACATTATTTCAAAGAGGAGATGAGCTGAGTAGTTCCCAATGATATCCCCTCATGTCACCAAGGCCTATAGTCATTACAATGGCATGTGATTTGTGGTTTCTACTCCTAAGAGAGATGTATCTATGAGAAGGTGGATTCTACTCCTGAGATTTATAGCTATTTTAGATCTTTAACAAATACAATCTGCTTGCTTTTTATTTTAATGAATTTATCTTTCACTGAAAATACAATGAGGGCACAAATACAATGTGCATTACTAATATGGCACTGAATCAATGGAAGTTTTCAGCATTAATGATGGTACCGTATGCACATATTCCACTTTGTAGTCGTCTAATATGTGCACCTATACTTTGTAGTTCTCTAATATGTGCACCTATGAAATCTCTCCATTTTGAGCCTTTGGGTTTTTGTGTATTAACTGAATACTTTGTGTAGGACAGTTGGTAGAGTTGCTAGACATTCCATTGCACAATTACCTGAAGCAGGCTGATTGCTTGAACTACTTCTTTTGCTTTCGCTGGATTCTTATACAGTTCAAAAGGTTAGCAGCCTTTTCTTATCACAGTGAATCAACTATTTTATATAGTAGCTGTCATGTATCTTTTATCTATGATGAAATTTCCTCAGATTAATACATATTGGATTTTCTTGGTTCCTTTGTGAAGGACGTTGTTTCTTTCTGCAATACGCGTGAAGTGCAGAAAACAATAAATCTTTTTATCTTTCCAAACATGCAAATAAGAAATTTTCTAATAATTGAAATAGTTAAAAGATAAAAAAAAGTGCTTTCTTGAGAAAATATGGAATAAATTTTAAAACAAGATAAATGACAGCTGGATCTGGGAGAAGCCATTATCATCTGCTGCCCAGAAGATGGCAGGATTTGAAAGAGATCTATCACCCTGTTCGTCTCCATCATTCTGGTAAACATGCAGAGAACCAAGCTGGAAGCTATGTTTTGTCCAGCTTGGTGCATCCTGGACTCCTTCAACCCAAAAGACAAGGAGAAATCCTTGACTCCTGGCAAGCTTGGTGCATCCTGCCACCAGATGGAAGCAGATAGAGCCACTGAGATGGCCTCGGGCAATCATGGGGTGGCAGGAAGATGGGTCCTAACTTGGGAACATTGTCGGCAAGGCATGCTGAAGGGAAAGAGATGCGCCTTGGGACTGATTTATCATTGGCCGAGCTGGATGAGTTGAGGGATGGATTGCGAAGGGCAGGCAAGGCAAAGTGATCCACATGGCTGCCCGAGCAGTATAAAGGGTAGTAAGCAAGTTGGCCTTTTGAGGGTGCCAACATTAGGAATTTAGGAAATCTAATCTCTAATCTTTTGGATCGATATAAGTTTGGGGCAAGATGTAGGTGGATGACTCATCCTAATGGAACAACTCCCACCCCACCCCCCCCAAAAGCCCCCAACCACACCACCACCACACCAAATGATAGTTAATAATCCCATTGGTTTGCCACTAATCCGAAAGGACTGGACCGCTGGATTGAGGGTCTTTTATATATATATATATATATATATATATATATATATATATAAAGTTGTTAAACATGTAAGCCATGGATGAAGGGGTTAGGGGTTATGATGCCTATATATACGGTAGGTACACGGATTTTACACAAATAGAGAAGTATCGAACACGATACGACACAATACGTTGCCCATTTGACGTATCCATGCATCATAGGTTAGGGGCATCATAATGACTTCAAATTTGATATCTGGGTGGTTGACTTGGATCTTCCTATTCCTGCCCCTAGTCACATGATGTGGGGTCCCAAGTGGGCCCCAATATTTGGTATGTGGCATAAGGATGTGATATATATATATATATATATGGGAAATGCTCCTATGAGAGTAACTCTCACACTACTATGAGAGTAAAGGGGAGGACCCCCATATTTAGGCTGTTGGTTGCAAACCCAGTTCCGGTTTCGAAACTAGGTCTAACTAGAGGAGCCAGATCTAGCTTCAAAATGGGCTTTTACTTATTTTTACTTTTTGTTTTTTGCTTAAAATAAGGATTTCATTCAACTTATAACAGTGAATCAAGTCTACTATCTTTAAGATTAAACATAAAAATGTCCAACCAAAGTTGGTTTTGTTAGAATGATCTAATGGAGTTGAAATTTTGAACATAGGCAGGTCTTTTCCAGATCTTTCTCCTTGGTTATCACATCCCACTGGGTAAGGCGTTTTTCTAAAAAAAATTCCTCAAGAGTTTCCTAATACCCTCTCTCTCTCTCTCTCTCTCTCTCTCATACACACACTCACATATTGTAGCATTATAGGAGTAACACTTTTCTATCCAATCCATGTCAGTTGTGGTGATGATTCAAAATAACAACAGCCGCATTATCGGTTGTAGCGGTTGACGCTCCTATGATATTTTGAAAATAGCGGCGCTACAGTCTAAAATCTTGTAGCGGCAAGAAATTTTAATTTAAAACATTATTTTTCCTATTTCTTTTCTTCAATGCCCTTTCCTAAAGTTGTCTCTACATTGCTAAAAAAAATACAAGATTGGCCGCTGCACAGGATTTAAATTCTCTCCATCCCCCCCTACCCCCTTTGTTTTGTTTTGGTAGGTAGATAGGGCCCACCCAAATCTTTAAATCCCTGGGTCCCATCCCCAGGTGGGGTGTGTGTGTGTGAGGGGTTATCCAATGCGCATCGCACAGTAGGGCTCTGTGCTCACTTGCATATGGGGCCCACCTGGGGATGGCAACGGGGGAGAGTGGGTTCAAAATCAAAAGATCTCTCACCCAGCTGCGTATGTATGGTGACTTAGGCTCGGATGATCACGTGGGGCCCTTGATATTCACCATTCAAATTGAGTGCACAGTTGATCCGACGGTCGAGTCTATTTGGATGGGTGTCAAACCCGTGGAATAGGTTTTTATATATATATATGTTTTGGTTGGGTGTTGTGTTTTTTTTTTTTTTTTTGGGGGTGGGTGGGACAATGCACCTTGTGCGCATGGGATAACTCGTGTGTTTGTGGCTGGGTGGATTGAGGAGGGTTAGAAAACACTTGGGTGTTGGCATTTTGGAGCGCAAAAATTCCCCTTGTATGAACAAACGAGAAAACAAGGGTTGAGGGAGAGGAGTTAATGAGTTGGCATTCTTATCCTCTCAGTAGTGTTATGTCTTACCATTTTTCAATTAAAGCCATAAATGGCCATACATAAATGCTAACAGAAAGTCCACTTGGACTGAATGGGGGGACCGAATTCTGGCCCGGTCCCCCATTCGGTCCACATAGCACCACTGAAATGCTAAAGGTGAGGTTACATGCTTGAAAGGACATTTTTCAAGAACTTATTAGTGGGATCCACTTATGGAAATTTCCTATTTATTATTATTGGCCCTTACAGAATTTCACTTTAATAAGAGTTGGGCCCATTGGTCTATTTGAGCATCGTGAAAAACTATTTTTCATAATCAGATGGTGTTCCCAACTTTATATTGGAATGATATTGGGTCAGGGCCCACAAGTGATGGAGCCATATGTTTTGATTAGTTTGGATTTTTCTGGGCCCTACTTAAGAGAGATGAAGTTCCAATTATTTTTAAATGCATAAATTGTAATTTGTACTTATTAAATGTGCATCTGCTTTTAATACATAGTTATTGCTGGAATGAATAGGGCTTCTTTTCATCGGATGTTTGCATAGGTGCAAAAATGCCCCTTATGTGTGTGTGTCTTGTGGGATTACATGGGATAACTCTTTCTTATGTTACTCAGGGAACTGGAATATGATATGACGATGCGATTATGGGAGGTGTTGTGGACACATTACCTGTCTGAACATTTCCATTTGTACTTGAGCGTTGCAATCCTGAAAAGGCACCGTAAGAAAATCATGGGAGAGCAGATGGATTTCGACACCCTTTTGAAGTTCATTAACGAGTTGAGTGGTCACCTCGATCTTGATAGTGCACTCAGGGATGCAGAGGCGCTCTGCATTTGTGCAGGTGAAAATGGTGCTGCATGCATTCCGCCAGGAACCCCACCATCTCTCCCCGTCGAGAATGGATTCTTAAATTCTCAACAAGATGATGATGATTAGTAAAATGACCTGGGATGCATACATGTAAGCTGCCTTGTCCAACTCCAAACATTCTATGATTCCATTGCAATATTATGCCACTGGTGTGTGTGTATATATGCCTTGCATGGATTGTAAAGATGCATTACAGTGGCAGCTCAGCACACAGCTGATGAAGTAGCAATCAAGCGCCATTCTTATTTTAATCTTTGTTCAAAAATCCGTCTCACTTGATGGTCAACTGAGTTGGCACGGTGGGTCAATAAATTTTGCCAAGTTGGATGACTGAGTACTGGGTTGGAGTCAGCTGAGTTACTCAGCTTAATGACCTTCCAGGCAGAGTTGAGTTTGTGGATATTCAATACTATGATTTTAACCAGGAATAAGCCCAGCACATTGACCTGAAAGTTAAGTCCTGGTCCATGCCCAATCCATTATGTAAATGATTACCCGATGTATTGAGAATTTTAGGGCACCAGGGGTAGGCCCCACTGCCCCTAATACACAGTGATTAAACGTGCAACTTCCAATATTTGAAGCATGGGTACTGTTATCCAACTGTTCTTTCCTGAAGTCTGTTTCTTGATCAATGTGTACCTCTGTAAGCTCTTGTTCCAATCAACTCTAGAAATTCAGTCAAAAATTCTTGTTTCCATAGACAATGAACAATGTTTCCTGCAAATAGAGATATCATCCACAATGAGTTTTGGACATTACCTATAGAGATCATTTGGTGTGTCTGTGTTAGCCATATTTTTCTGGAAGCTAAAGCTAGTGGTGATATATCTGAAATTTTGCATGCCACTAGAGTCAATTGGTAGGGTTAACTATTCTTGCAACAAATCCATCATGTATGCCCCACTGCAGAGGTTCCATTGAAGAGGTTCAGTTGTGGTTCAACCGAAACCACCAACTCGTTTGTTGAGTTTTGTGAATCATCTGATTCAATCATTGAAACACAAGTCAGTTTTCAAGACCAGGCGAAAAATAAGATTGAATAAAGAATGATGAACTAAAACTAGAACTTTGAATTGTCGTTAGTTTCATTTAAGAGCATCAGAATTTAGTTTCTTTTAGCATTTCTAGAATTGAGTCGTTATCGATAAGCCTTAATATTTGTTGAAACTTATGCATACCTTAAAATATGTTTTTGAATTTCTCTTCACTTATTATAAAATTATTGTAATAATAATGCCTTGTGTCCTAGATGAACCTTGTTTGACCGAACCTTATTCTTTACTGGTCTAAAGACCAGGCCAAAAGGATACCTTTGTGCATAGGCCACCATCAAAATGATGTAAAAAAAAAAAAAAATGGCATCCAGAAAGGTAAGGATTAGAGCTTGAGCTTTAACTGCAGTTATTTTCCGTTATGGTGAACTTGTTGATTCGATTACAGATTCATAAAGTCTAATCATATTTTAGATTGTTATGGCATGGAAAATCTTTTCTCAAACCAATTTGTATTAATAAACTAAAACTAATTTAGAGTTGTTAAGATTGGATAAAAGAAAGGATGGATTCTAGAATGAATTTTCATTTTGTGCAAATTAGCGTTGCTACTATTCATCAATCGAAAATTGATCCAAATGCACCAAATCATGACCCTGTTATGGATGGTATCGTGATTGAAAAACCCATGGAACAGCAAAGCTATTGGACCAAAGACTACCAAATGAACTCCTCAAAAAGAAATCAACATGGTTTTTAAAATATTATGACTTGTGACAAAATTATTAAATATTATTTTCTCAATATTGTCTAAATGTTTTAAAAATAATCGACATAATTCATTATATTATTAGGTTTCCTTAGCTAACCATTCTTATCAAATTCTTAATACAGCATAAATATTATCAGGGGACATTTACCACAAAAATCTCCTTAAATAGGGTAACCACAATTGAGGATCCTAAATTTTTATAATGATTACCAAAGACCTCCAGCCCAAATCATTTTTTTTTTTTTTTTCCGTTTTGCCCATTATTTTTGTTAATGTTAATATAATCAGTTCCTTATTCTGTTATGAGTAATATTTGTTAACATCAACAAAACATTCGTCGACATCAATATAAAATTATGTTGATATCAACAAAATTACTCAGTTATTACAATCAGTGACCTTGTGAATTTGTTGATGTTGATGAAAGATTTGTCGACATCAACATAAAATTTTGTTGAAGTCAACAAAAATGCCCAGTTAACAACATGAGTGACCCAATGAATTTGTTGACGTCGACAGATGATTCGTCAACATCAACTTAAAATTGTGTTGACATCAACAAAAAAATCCACTTAGCGTCAACAAAAATTGAGTTTTCTGTTGTTGCTATTAGGATTTTGTTGGCATCGAGCAATCTCTCTCACTGTGATTGAGAAAAAAGGAATAAGGCGTTGATCTCCTTTTTCTCATTCTTGTCTTTCTTCTATTCTATTGTTGCTGTTGATGTGGGGATGAAGAACTTTTTTTTTTTTAGTGTTATGTCGACATCACTAACCAAGGGTAAAAATGGAATGAAATATTGGATTTTGGGTTGGAAGTCCTTCGCCATCATTATAAAAATTTAGGGTTTCAGTTGTAATTACCCTATTTAATGAAAATTTTGAAGTAAATGTCCCTATTTTTAAATACTCTCTCTTGGGTGGAACACACTTCTCAATATATATCTCAAAAAATATTAATATTATCAAGATTAAAAAAGTTAAAATTAGTAAAATTCATTTGAAATCCTATTTTCAATATATAAATCTACTTCTATTTCTTTAGATTTTATCATTCTTTTTTGGTAAAAGAATAACTTATTTAAAACTAATTTATTTCTCATTTTAAATAACTTATTTTCCAAATAGTAGAGAATTGTTTTTTTTTTATTTAAAAATATGGATAACATGACTTTAGAACATTTGCAAACCTCACGATTGCAACAATCGGCACCTTTCTTTCCTGGGCTTCTTTATCTAAATGAAAATTTGGGACTCACCCTCAGATAGTTGTACTGGACACTCTGGATTCTTACATGCTCTTCTCTGCCATCAATGCAATTACGGAGGGGGTGTTTGGTAGGTACGACCAAATAGGAGGAATTTGGGGGCATTGTATCCTCGTGAGAAATATTAAAGCAACTAACTGAATTCCCATGTATTTATTTCTACCCCCTCCATTCTCGTGACCTTTCTTAATTGTCCAGACCCATGTGGGCCCATGGCTCATTAACTCTCCCTTCACTTGAATTGAATAATATCCTATGGACCATCTGATCCTCCTGCAACTTGAATTTGGCCTAAAACCTGACTCAGCCTGCCCTGAGTCAGACCTACTGAATTGCAAATCAACCCCAAGGGGCCATTTGTTCACATGGAATTGAATTTTTAGAAATTCTAAGAAATGTCTTCCTATTTGATCAGTTAAAAAAAATGGGGGAAAATTTATAAATAGCCATCAAATAAAACTCTCCTACCAGGAAAAATGATTACCCATTATCGTCCCGGTAAATCAAATTTTAGATAAGTCAGGTTCCCATCTATATCACCTTATAGGCTTTCCCCCTCACCTCTTCAATATTTCTAGAACGTGTTTTACCATGAATTCCTAGAAATTGAAGCCCCCATTTGGTTCCCATTATTTTCCAGTGAAAATGTACTTAATTCAGGAAGACAGTAAAAAGAAGAAAAGTTAAGTTCGAGAAGTAAAGGCAATGTTATCGTCTAGGCATTTATAAACTTTCATGATCCAAACCCCTCACAGACCCTTCACATTATAAATCCCTTCCTACCTTCCAACGTTCATATTTCATACACTCCAAAACTCAATTCCAGTGAAACTTCCTCTCTCCTTGTCATCTCATATAGCTTCTCTACTTCTCTAGAAAATGAGTCCTTCTTGTGCTTCCTCCTATCATCATCATCATCATTATCATCCCTTCTTGTTACAACACCAGTTTTTTGTGTTTGTACTAACATTGACCTTGTTCCTGTGGCTCCCTCTATCCATGGCATTCACTGTGATTATGTCGGACTCCGGCGTCCCCTCGACACTCGTAGACGCGCCACAGACCGGATTCTCAATGACCCATGATCGAGCTCGCACTGATAAACATGAACAAGAAGCTGTGTATGAGATCATGAAGGCCACAGGCAATGCATGGGCCACCTCCATTCCCGACGTCTGCCGGGGCCGGTGGCATGGCATCGAATGCATGCCCGATAAGGACGAGGTCTACCACATCGTCGCGCTCTCCTTCGGGGCTCTTTCCGACGACACCGCCTTCCCCACATGCGATCAGACCAGCTCCTACATCTCCCCTGCACTCACCAGGCTTCCCCATATCAGGACTCTTTTTTTCTACCAGTGTTTCACTCTCAATCCCCAGCCAATACCTACATTCCTGGGCCAACTGGGCCCTACACTCCATTCTCTGGTCCTCAGGGACAATGGCCATGTTGGGCCCATCCCATCCCAGCTTGGGAATTTGACTTTGCTGAGGGTTCTTGATCTCCATTCCAATAATCTCACCTCATCCATTCCGCATTCTCTAGTGGGCCTGACCCGTCTCCGATCGTTGGATCTCAGCGGCAACCAATTGACGGGTAGGATTCCATCGCTGCCCGCTGAAGCGCTCAATGTCCTGGATCTCAGCCAGAATCTCCTCCAGGGCCCAATTCCCTCGGGCCTTGGTTATGCGCCTTATCTCATAAAGATGGATCTTAGTCGAAACCGGCTCACGGGCCCAATCCCCGACTCTTTAATGGGCCTTAAGAGCCTAATGCTGCTTGATCTCAGCTACAACCATTTGTCTGGCCCGCTACCAATCTCGATCAGTAGTTTAGTGTCTCTCCAAGCTCTGATCCTCAAAGTGAATCCCATGGATTCGACGACAATTCGCGATGAGGTATTTGCACCTTTGAAAGATCTGATGATCTTGGTTTTGTCTAACATGGGCCTGCAAGGACCCCTACCTGAGTCACTGGCCCAGTTGTCGAGCCTGCGCGTTCTTCATCTAGATGGCAACCAATTCAACGGCTCGATCCCTCGGAGCTTCAAGAACATGGCCAATCTTAGCGAATTGCGAGTAAATGACAATAGTCTGGTGGGACCCATACCGTTCGATCGAGAAATGGTATGGAGGATGGGGAGGAAGCTGAGGCTGTCCAACAATACGGGCCTTTGCTATGATCCGCGTAGAAGCAATGGTCAAGAACAGGGGGCTGATGACTCCATGTTGGGCATTGGTGCTTGTGATATGGAAATGGTTCCAGGGACCACTACAACGACGGAACATTTTTCAACCGTTGATCATCAGTGGCCTGGGGTAATCGGGCCATCCATTTCTGGATCATCTAAAAGCCCAACTGATGTGCTTATACTCTCTAAAATCATTCTGGTCATTGTCCTTATCTTGTGATGATTTGTTGAAGGTTGTGATTAGGAAGAAACTATGTAAATGTAACCAGCTATAGTTGTTCATTGTATAGACTTTGGGCATTTGATTTTCTCATGGACAAACCTTAAAATTGTTGATGTGCTTGAAACCTATTAAACTGGGCCTCACACCACTGAGTTCATAGGTTGCATTCAGAGATCTCTCTCTCTCTCTCTCTCTCTCTCTCTCTCTCTCTCTTAAAGCTCTATGATGAAATGGTCTTGTTTCATGTTTCCTTTTTATCTATTACTATTTGTCTTTCCTGTTTTCATATTGGTATTGTTGTGAACTTTGATTTCAGTTTCATGGATTATTTTTTTATTGCTCGTGGCCCAGTGGCCAGGACACAGGAAGTAAAGGGCACCCATCAGGTTTCTCTTATGAGAGCGGACGCCTTATCCACAAGGCCAGCTCTCTATTCTCAGTTTCATAGGTTATTTGCATTTGATTGTTTGTGATTGGAATTTGTATGTAAATATTGCAAATAAGAGCCCAAAGGTACGTAGAATTGAAATAAGCTAGTGGATTCTAATTAGATTTTTAAGGGCTACTTTTCTACATAAAGCTTAATATTACCAAACAAAAAAAATTGACAAGCTATATAGTATATGTGATTGAGATGTGTACGCCGAGATAGGAAACGATTCTCCCAAGTGGAGTCTAGCTCTATAGGGCCCACTTGGCCCACTTTTCATTTGTGCAGTCCTTTCTATACTTTGGCCATCTCATGATCTGTGTCGGGCCTGATTTTGCATTCATTGAGCCTTGAAGTTGAAAAAAAGCTATAGTTAAAATCTCAGAAACATTAAAGCTATTAAATCAATTGTTAGAGTAACTTGAGATTGTTTTGTTGTCTATAAGGAGACATTTCCATCTGCCCTCCTCACGGGATAGACGTGCATCTAAGTTGGCCTTGCGAGTTAGGCTACATATATTTGATATGCACCTAGCACATAGAAGAACATTCTCTAACAAAAATAAATGTAACTTTTTCTTATAAAGAGCATTGGGGTTTGAGCTATATGCTCTCCAATTGAGATTTTATTTTGGCATTTTTAGTGATGACAGTTTTTCTTTCTTTCTTATTTTTTCTTCTTGATTTATTTATTTATTTTGTAAGGATTGAGTGAGTTGTGAGGCATTTCTTGCCTTATCCTGCCTTTACAAGTTTGGAATGTTATATTGCTATAGTTAAGTAGTTTTTTTTTTTTTAATTACTTGAGAACTGAAATTCTTGATATTCCAATCAAATAGCTATGGTCAAATACCTTGTGTTGCTCAATTGTTTAGCATTAGTAACTCGATTTCTCACCCAATTGGTTAATATTTATACCATGGTACATTCCACTCTTTATCGAGTGCAGGCTCTCTTTCCATGTATGTGTTCTTTCTTGGCTTCCAGCCTCTTTAGACGAAGTACGAAACCCACCCACCCCCCCCCCCCCCCCCAAAAAAAAAAAAAAAAAACCCTCATAAGAGAAATATGCTAAATTTTAATTACTCACAACAAGAAACACCCAATATTTTATATGATTAATAGGACTCTCTAAATATAAAAAGTTGATGTCAATAAGCCATCTACAGAGAAAATAAAAATAAATAAATAAAGTATATATCATATATACATTTTTAAATCATAAGATTAAAGACTCCAAAAGTAATGGACAAATCAATCTTTAATTATCACCTAACATCCATTATCTTAATAGAAAAAGAAAACTAAAATTTTCCCATAAATGTCACAATTAACATTCAACTTGCCAAATTATTTGTTTTTTTTTAAGAGTAAATTTTTTTTTTGGCTAACTTACCCTACTAGTCTAGATTCTAGAGGCTTCTTTTATTTAATTAAATTTTTTTTTTTTAAAAGAGATAAATAAGTGGTCCTCCTATCTTGTTCAAGAGAAGGACATACAAAACCCAGGAACACAACCACTTCCATTTCTCTTTCCTTGGTGTTTTTGTCTGACTCCTCTCTTCTCCTTCTCCACAGAGAGAGAAAGAGAGAGGAAAAGAGAGAGCTTTTGAGAGAGAGAGAGAGAGAGAGAGAGAGGAGAAGAAGAGGCAGAGGCAGATCATATCAAATGGCATCTTGGTGCGTCTCAGCATCTCTCTCGAACGTGTGTGCAGCGACAGCTTCGTTACGCTCTCATGGGGAGCAGAGAACAAGGAGTAGAAGAAGCAGAAGCACTGGAACTGGCGCTTTGACTTCACGCCCAGTGCTGCAGCGTCGACTTGGGGTAATTTGTATGGCTCCCGATGAAGAGAAGATGACTCGCAGATCCCCTCTCGATTTCCCCATCGTATGTTTCATTTCATCTCTATCTATATCTTTCTATCTCTTTAATTTCATTCGTTCCTTTTTCTAAACCCATGATTTGTGTTTTCTCTGTTTTGTTCCTCATATCTGATTTACACAGATGATATATGATTGACTGCTTATTGGGTTCTAATTTCTACCTTCTGTGGCCTCTGATTCATAGAAACCTGAACCCTGATTGAGAAAGATGAGATTTTTTTAAGAAGTTTTTACAGGAAATTGAAATTCAACCTAACCCCAAAGTCCAAGATACTCCAATAGTCAAGTTTTAGGAAAACCCAAACCAGATTGGAAAGATGGAATTCTTCTTTTTAGCTTTTTTGCAAGAAATTGAATTTTGACCCACTCCTAAATTCAGAGTATCCAAATGGGTATTCTTTCTTTTTTGTTTTTCTTGTTTTGAAGTGCAGGTGTATTGTAGTGGGAAATCCTAACTCTCCTATGTATTGGGTAGGCGTCTAGGCAATGAAACTGATGAGCTTATGAAAACTATTAGACTAGGGACATTTGTTTTGTTTTCCTTTACCGTTAGACCTTTTATCTAAGTTGTGCTAATCTTCATGGGGGTTCCTGATATATCCCTTCTTTTACTTTTAGTCTGTGGGCTTCCCCTAGTTCCTTGTACTTGCAGCACTTTTTGGATTATCGATAAAATAAATAGTTCTTGATTTTAGTTAGTTATTTACAAAATGAGATGAGTAGAAAATTGAAAATTGATATGGAATTAGTAATGATATGATTATATTGGATGAAATTCTGTCTTTAGTTTGTAACCCGGGCTAAATTTTAGGCGTTTAGAGGTAGCAATAAAATTACTATTATTCAGGGCTCTGACAATGAGCTCCTGTTTGTGAACAACTTGATGGCAGAACTCTCAAATAAAGTTCATTGTGTATGTTGTTTCAAATTTGAAGTGTCTAGAGTTGTAGATCCACTGTTTATTTTGCTTGTGTTCAACATCTTTGGGATTTTTTAAAACCATCTTTTCCAGACCGCCACTGATGTTGGTGAGAAAATTCAGTCCCCTTTTACTGAATGAAGGAATCAATTTTGCTTGCAATTTTGTTTTTAATTTGTCACCATTGACAATATGCCCAAGTAGAAGATCCTACTTTGTTGGAGTTACTAGCCCAATATGATTTCCAAGAATTTCCTCAATGCTTGTTATTCTCCAACTGCCAACCACAGGATTCTTATGGTGGTGAAATCACCAACTACTAGCCATGGCCAAGTTCATTCTGCCCCCTGCCCAGCAGTTCATTATTTTGCAGTTAGTCGGACCATGCATCTTCATAGAGGTCTACTGAATCCCATTTGAGACAGTCTTGGATATAGTTGTTTCTGAATGTGAGTTGCTGTTAATCATTTAAGGTGGCAGAACTTGGATTCCATACAGTTTGTACTCCACATACTTTTCTCATCGCTAACGTCCTACTCCATTATAGTCATCATTTGCACATGTTCCTTTGAAATTGGTTCCATTTGAGCTCATTGATCAGTCTTGTTGTCCAGCAAGAAAATAGCATCCGTCTCTCTCTTTCTTTTGTACCAGCTGCCTGAGGATTCTCATTCAATTCCTCCCAAACCTCTTATATTTCGAAATAGAATATTCATTTCCAACATACTTTCATCCCTCGTGCCTTCCCTTCACTGTCCAACATCTTGACCTTGCTTCTTTTCCTTTCCCTATATCATAATTTGCTGAGGATGTCAACAGCTGACTCCTTAGGTTCCTTTATCCTTTCATTTATGAAGATATTTGCTCATGAAGTCTACCTAAAGTAGATGGCGTTAGGCTCCAGTGGTGATGAAGAAGAATATTTAAAAAATTAATTTATTGAACTGTCGAGTTTCATGGTCTACTCGCCTTGTTAATCGATCAGATCCGGTCCACCCACTAGGTTGGAAAACCATGGTTAAAGTCCTAGAAAGTGATCCATTACCTTGGAATATTTTTTAGGATTTAAAGTTACTTGTTGAGTTTCCTGCTCTACTCGCCTTGTTAACTGATCATATCCGGTCCACCCACTAGGTTGGACAACCAGGGTTAAAGTCCTACAAAGGGACCCATTATCTTGGAATACTTTGAAGGATTCAATGGTAGGTGAAATACTTTGGAGTCTTTGAACTGCAATTCTCACGGATGCCCTTATCTTGATCTGGTCTAACAAGAGCGCACACTTCCACTATTCAACAAGGGGGGAAAACGCAGTGTGCTTTTAATTTTTGGTGGGCTTTTAATGGTGGACTTCTCCAACAGATCCACCCTGCTTGTTGGGTTGGGCTCAACTCATTGGCTTATCCTATAAAAGCGAACGTTGCAAGAGTATTGTTGCCTCGTGTCGTCATCACCCTCAATTTTGCAGAACTAGCCAATAAAAACACTCTTGAAAAGGTTACATTTCTAAATCAGGAGAGAATGGGCTCCTTTGAATAATCACAAGACATTTAAGTATGAAAGAGACCATTAATGCAACTTTTTGCTACACTAAGCATTGTTCCAGTGCGTTCCCTTCTTTTATTTTAGTCTCCAATAACCAGACAACCATCACTGGCTTTTCAGCCCTTGTTTTACAGTCGCCAATTTGACCTCTTGCCACTATTTTGCCTGCCACACAGCCTTCGAGCTCATCATTTAGTCCAATCATTAACTGGCCCTCCATCTTATTTGTTTAGTCATCTTCTCTTGCTCGCTGCTATGATTTTGCAGCTGGGGTATTCTATCATTGTTTGTTGAGAGATTCTCATGACTCAACCTTTCAAATTTAGCCACACTAGTTACGGTATGCTCCTCTGTCAGTCAATGCTTGATATCGTCAGCATAAATCAATTGTTGATTTTATCTACCTTTGTGACCTCACCAAAAGCTGCTGCAACTAATTTTCCATTTCTCTCCCATGCTTGAGGAGGAATCCCTTGTAATAGCTATCCTCGCCCGTGGATGCCTTCCTCAAGAAACTTGGGGTTTGTATTAATGATATTCCACCACTCAAAAGTCTTCTTCACTTTGCACCCATTTTGTCACCACCGTGTTTTATTTGAATGATAGCAGTATTTACCATTTTGATATGTCCTCTCTCTCTCTCTCTCTCTCTCTCTCTCTCTCTCTCTCTCTCTCTCTCTCATGTAACTGGGTACACTTATTTTTTTAGGGATCAACTATGGTAAATCTCATAAAATAAAATAAAATAAAAAAACAAGGTTACATCAAGGAAGTAGAAAAAATGGTATAAGAGAAACGTACAGATAAAACAAGAAATCCACCAACCAACAAAAAGAAGAGATTACGCCCCAAACTCATGATGCCTCTATCAGTTCATTGATATGCTAGCAAAAATCAATCACTTCTTTATTGCTTCTCAAAACCCGATAAAACTCGATGTCCATAGATTTACGTAATCCCTTAACCTCAGTCAATATGAAATTGTACTTTCGTGGGTTATCTCAATGCTTTAAAACCCAAGATGTAGCATCTCAAGCCACAATGAATTTTTTTTCTTTTTGTACCTTTTTTTTGGTTGAATAGTAACCCTTGAAGCTTCTCTAATGTCTGAAATAGCTACTTCATTAGAGTTTCATTGTCTCTCACCCCAATAGGACATACAAAGTAGCACCAGTACCATTTCGCCCTGACCTCTACTGGGCCAATTGAATTTGTAAAGTCCTGAATGAGGCAACACCTTTTTTTAGGTAATGTAACGAATCTGCAACCTATGGGTTGCAACAATGGGTACCTTCCAATTGTACTATGTGCCGTTGTCATTGACTTTTGGGAGTACCATTTGACCATATTCTTCTCCTTAGCCTCTCTGTTAACAAACCCCCCCTCCCCCCCACTCCAAAAAAAAGAAAGAAGACACTAAAATTTCTTTAAATGCCCTAAACATCGTTTCTTTTGTTAGTTAGAGGGGTATTTTGCCTCTAGAGTAGATCATAGCAATAACGCTAAAAAGATAATAATTGGAATAAAAGGGAGCTGGGCTGTTGATTTGAGAAATGGAAAAGGTTTTCTTCCAAGGTGTAGAGTTTTTTTCCCCTCTTTTCTTCTGATAGGCAGGTGTAGAGAGATTCTACCACCAATTTGATTAATTCCACCTACTTTTAGACATCGACTGCTTTTGTCATTCTACTCTTGCATGAGTTTGCAAGCTTGGGTCTCTGGCTTTCTATTTGTTCCTTGATAGTCTTCATAACCTAATACAACATTTGTGAGCTCGAACTCATGCAGCATATTCCTGCCGTGCATTGTTTAAAGGATCTTTCTTGGAGCCTTTAATTGTGGAAAGCAATTCAACCAGTGCTATAGGTTGGGCTTCAAAATAGAATGGAATTCCATGTAAGTTTACCTACATTGTAAAAGAGTAAGAGATACGAGAATTGGCGTCGTACCTGGGATTGCATTTTAATCATTCGCTCAGGGAGGCTAAGGAGTCATAGATTCTTCAATGAAGCACGGAATTATTTATTTATTTATTGGATGTTAGCTAAGCATGGAAATGATCGGGCTAATAATCTGGTTGTGCTTCTTGCTTCTTGCCTTTTCTTTGTAAGTTTGGTATAGTCCTGCTATGCCCTCTTCTTTTGTATTTGCCTTCATTTGATTTCAATAGAAGTTTTGTATTTGCCACCGGGCCAGTAGGGATTAGTCTGGCCCAAAGGGCTGTACTTACTGCTCAAAAAAGGGGAATCTAAATAAAACTAAGAGAAGCTATTATAAGGCTAGTTATGTGGGCCATAGGTGCATTGGTAGTGAAACTGTGGGATGTGCCTGCATCAATGGCTTAGTTGCATGAGTATGGGTATGTGATGGAAACAACACCAGTATGAGGTGTCTGATTTGGGAAATCTCAATACTTAGGATTCATGGGTTTAGCAGATTATTTAAATAAATTTAAAATTCAATTTTAATTTACATAATGTGAAGTAAATCTAAAATATGATGTACAGATCTTATTCCTTTCATTTCAATGTAGAAAGGAAGATTGTAAAAATGTTTTGCTACTGCAAAACAATGTTTTAGATTGTACCAGAAGAACCCAACACAGTGTCATGTCGGATACCTCTCTGAGACTGATACATCATACATTGCTTATTTCAAAGAATCCATACTACATGGATCAATGGCCCTAGCACAAAGAAATAATTAATTAATTAAATAAAAACATGTGGGGTCCAATATGAGCTTGAAATCAGAGACCTTAATCTAATAGGCTACTCTAAGAAAACCAAAGGACTGTAGTACCTTTTCTCTCTAACTTCAGATGGTGTTAGCTGCACACTAATCTCCTACCCTCTTTTACAGCAAAACACATGGTAGTAAGAATCATTAACCAAATCAATGTAATTTCAAAAGGTTAGATGACAATTTTCAATGTAATCATTAGAAATTAGCGCTTTCAAGAGCATTTAGTAGTAGCATCAATAGAGGATAAAATTAGAGAAACTCGTTTGAGATTTTTGGGCATGTCCAACGCAAGCCAGCAACGGCACTAGTAAGACAAAGTTTGGCTATGAAGGTTGATGGCCCACCAAGGGAAAGGGGTAGGCCAAAGAGGACAGGGATGAAGGTAGTAAAAATAGATCTGAAGAAGTGCAACTTATCTAAAGATTTGGCTCAAGATAGATCGGAATGTTGAAACATAATTCGTATAGCTGACCCCAACATAGTTGGGACAAGGCTTTGATGATGATGATGAGATGACAATTTGTTCGAGACAACTTGAATTCTGAGAAATTAAGTGAAGTACAAAGTACAGTAGTAGTTTATGCTTCATGTATGTATGTTTTGTATATTAAATCCTTACTTCCTTGTAGATGAATTGTGAGGAGATAACATGGATCTCACAAACATCATGATAACTACCCAACATGGATTTCACAAAATTCATGATAACTACCCTTTTTGTTGCCTATTTTAAAATAAATGGCCATGTTTTTTCTTTGCTTTTTCCTTATGAATCTAAATGGCCATGTTCAATTCACGTGTTTAGATTTGGTTTTATTTATGCTGTTAGCTGCATAAATTGCCAAGTCTTTTTGTTAGGTGTAGTTTGAGGTTTGAACCATTTGATGCTGTGCTGGTTATTATCGTGCCTGAGTTACATCAGTTGCAAACCTCGCATATTACGTCCTTGGACAAGATAATCAAATCAAATATTTGGATTGTATGATTTGACATTTTCCCTACCAGCGGGTATTTTTGACTTGTTGGAGCAGTCAACAAAGACTTGTACATCTCAAGGGGCTGACGTTGCTGGCACTGTTGGAATCTCGGTGCATTTATGTTGAAGGAAATCCTCAGAATACTTTGAAATGGGTTGAATGTACATCAACTTAAGAGTGGGTATTGGCACATTTGGTTTCTAACAAAAGAAACCCTTTAGGGTGTAATTTTCTTTTTCTTATTAACCTTCGGTTGCTAGTTCCAAGGTTGGACGGCCTTGCCAAACAGTGGGACTCTCTCTACAACTTCTAGTTGTTTTGAGTTTTTTGCAGCTCTCTTTATTTTCATTTATGATAAAATTAACCTTCTACAAATATTAATAAAAAATACTAGTAGGAATGCCAAACACAGTACAATACAGAAATTCTGGTGAGAACTAGCCTAATAGACCCTTTATCCCAATATCTACTACTTTGTTAGTAATAACAATTCTTTTTTGCATACTCCTATCCACATTTTGCTTTCATCTCATCCTTGGACGATCTACTGTTAGGAAATTGGGTGATGGATAAGCTTGGGCATTGCTTCGGCATTTTGCCCTTTTTCATGTAATTCCCCTTCAGGGCGTCAATATTTTGTTGGGAGGTCATTGCTTAGCTTTTATTATTATTATTTATCCTTTGGGCGTTCTGGTCAGTCACAGCCCATCGTGTTGGGTGTAGCTCTCTCTCTCTCTCTCTCTCTCTCTCTCTCTCTCTCTCTCTCTCTCTCTCTCTCTCTCTCTCCCCATACTGATAAAGTTATTAAGAGACCACGAAGGGAAACAACTGACTAGCATTATACCCAGTAAATCAAGTAGGCTAGCAGAACCTTAAGAGGACATTTGTCTGCAACTGGGATTTTCCGAGGGTGAAGGACTGTCACCATCAGTTTTCTCCTGAATGCAGAATCATCTGTTTGAGGGTTGGGTTCAAATTGAATCATACCATCCAACCCTTTAGAGACTGAATGCTCTAAACTATGACATCTTCATTTCTCTTACCTATCTCTGCTCTTCCCTAGGAAAACTCCAGCTGCAGACACACAGCACCTTATGATGGGGCTCAAGGTTCATGAAATGCTATTCTTTTATTGAACGTCTCACTCCTCTGTTCACTTATTGCCATCACCTTTTTCTATTCTCTGTACTTGAGATGCTATATCTGAATGGCCTGTTTAGTATTGTGTGGTTGAAGGAACGGCCTTTTTTGTTTTTTTTTTTTTTTCTTTTGTGTTTTGTTTTGTAGATGCCTTATTACATAGGCGTGCGCATGTGGCCTATATGCCCATACCCATGAGGATTCGAACCCATGCCTTACACCTCCTGAGGGAGGAAGGGAAAGACCTTTAAATATCAGTAAAAATATATATATATATATATATATATATTCTGGTGCTGTTGTCCTCAATAAAAATATTTACTTGTGGTGGATTTTATAATCCTATATATATGTTTTTTTTTTATAACATGGATTTTATGTTTGCAATATATTTTTGTCAATATTTTCTTTTTTGGTGGTTTCCTGTGTCTTGTTCAACCATGCATGCACCTGTGTGATCCATCCATCGGTTCAATGTGAACAAGATTAAGTTTTTGGATTGATTGATATCACTGCCTTGACTATTTTTTATCCAAAACAGTTATAGTGAGAGAAGCAGGAACAGTAATGGTATGGGTGAGTTTTTCCCCATATGTTTTATGCTAATGAATTGTTTTGTTACATATCGCAGGAGTGGGAAAGACCCAAACCTGGGCGGCGACCTGACATATTCCCCCAATTTAGCCCAATGAAAACACCATTGCCACCTCCGATGCCTGCAGATCCTCCCGAAGAAGATGAAGAAGAGGAAGAGAAGAAAGAGGAAGAAGAGGACGACCCCGATCAGGAAGAAAACCCAGATAATCCAGAAAAGCAGTGAAGGAATAGGATACACCATGTTGGAAAAGAGAGTACGTTTGGAACCTTAAATTGTGACATGTTGCTTGCTTGAGCTGCTGTGGTGCCTCCTTCATTCTTTCAGTGTCCTCATTTTAAGAGGTTCTGTGCTTCACAATGGAGTATATTTTTGATACAGAGACAACAGACCAGGCATTAACCTGTCATTATGTAGTGACTAGGAAGATAATCGTTCTTCTGTTCTAACAATATTTGAGTAGGATGCTGTGGGCAATTGGACAGTTTTAAATTTGATGGGTGTCATATAATATAATGCGGTTTTCCCTGTCAAATGCTGTTTCTTTTTTAGTGGTCTTCGATATCAGTAAATATTTGTTTAGGGCCTTTTTTGATGCACCATGGACTGATGAGTTCTGCCTTTTTGGTTAAATGAAGTGTGAGTAGAACGGTATGCCTACTTCATTGCTCTAAATCTCAGTTTGGGGTGATTGCTGATGATGCCTTCCAACTTTTTTATACAGGAATAAGGCGCCTGACGATTTTATTAACTGAACTTTTGTTGCATCCGAACTGGTTCTCAGATATTCAGTGTTGTGGAAAAAGATAAAAAGATAGGACGCCTCACTGATGATCGAAGCTGTGTGTGTGAGAGAGAGAGCGAGAGAGAGGAGGGTTTGCATGTGTCCTTAGGGATTAGTTCTTGACTGTCCAAAATTGAGTGTCCCTCGGGCTAAAGGCTCCTGGGCGGAGCGGGAGATATCCTGGGTTATGCCGGGTTATGAGAGAGAGAGAGAGCTCTACTATATCATCCTGTCGGGGAGGAGCCACATTGAAGAGAAGAAAAAACTAGATCATCATTGTCATTGAAGTTTCATTCCATCTATCTGTGGTTGGCTTTGTAAGTTTTCCATTTAACTTTATTTGCAGATAATTAGAACATTTTAGAGCGATCTGTCTGTAAAGAAGTTTGAAATGTGGGCATTTATTTGTTTCATCTATCTACATGGACAGTCTGGATGACTGTTTTGAGACTGAACTGAATTGTTGGCTCCAAATCCTCTCTATTCAGGTAACTGGTTCAAGCAAAATGTGCTCGCAACTGGGTATGGATGATTGGGCATTATCAAATACAATAATGCCAACATATTTACCTTAGAAATGTAGCCTGTTAGAAGATGCTCATTTTCACCACCACTGTGATGTGGGTAAGCGTCGAGCTTCTTAACATATTTTAATTTGAAGTGAAGTTTATCTTAACTATTCATTAATTAGGGGGTCTGGTTTGGGATCAGGGGATGGGATGTTCTAACAATTAGGACATGGTTTGGAATTTATTTTTCTTTTCCAATTTTTTCTCAACCATGTCGAGGTCAACTACATGTATTCTATTTTGCTCATTACCGACCCTAAAAAAAAAAAAAAAAATTTCCGAGGAATCATAAAAAATTTTGTTCATTTCTGTGTTTTTTTTTTCTCATGGAAAAACGACTACACCAAATATATAATTTTTTTTTGCTGTAGACAAGCGGCTAAATATTGCACGCCTTTTTTGCATAAACGTGGCCACATACAAACGTGCCCCTAATCAATTAGATATCTCTTTATCCAAAACATCTTCACTTAGGAGTTGTGATTATGCAGTTCAGCTTGTGGGGCTCGCATGGATGCATTCTTATCACCGGTGTAGATGGAAAGGTCTCTTACAAACAAGGGTCATTCAAAAAAATAATCCTATTAAATTACCCTAGTCCTTGATTTGTATAAACAGTTTCATTTCACCTGAAATGGCCAAAATTTATTATTTTAGCCATGAACACAAATGCATCAGTAAAATTTCTCAATTTGACTTTCGATCCATTTCAAACGAAATCCATATTTTCAGATGAAATTATTAAAATGGAAGAAATATTGTAAGGACTGTGTTCAAACTTCAATCTTAAAGGTTATAAACTTATATTGTTATGAAACTTGTGGTTTAAACTCTATTGTGGTAAGGGATGTGCTTAAATATTGTACTTGTATGTTACAATATTATTCTATCACAATGAATTAAATGCATAATTTATTTTTTATTTTATTTTTCTATTTTTTCTTGCATATATATATATACACTTTTTAATTTTTCCGAAATCTTAGCTCCAAAACACTTGACTAAAAGCGAAAACATTTTATTTTGAAGGCCAGATCAAAATAGAATCCAAAACGAAATTGAAAAATATGCCTCGACTTAACAGCCCTAAAGTATAAATGGTCTTTTAACCTTTTCTTAAGTTTCAGTCCAACAGTAATGCTAGATCATGATGGGACAAGAGTGTGAAAGAGCCTTCATCAATGGTGGGTGGAAAGTGGCAGGAAGATGAATATGAAGAAGGAAGCCACAACATTGGAGATAAGCCTCAATTCGGAGTGAAGATGATGTGGTTTGAACTTTGAACTAGTGACCCATTTATATATATATATATATATATGAAAGAGACTGATTTCAATTGAGAAATCAACCTTAATTAATTTTGACCAGCCAAATTGATTTTGTAACTTATGCATTTCTCTCTAAATTAATGTCCAATTAAATCCTATTTAAATCCATAACAATTCCGTGTGGAGTTTGTATCAGCCCTTTCATTTTCCTTTTCATTCATAATCTCTTCCTAAAACAGTAAAACCTCTCCCCTAATAATCATCTACTTGACAGCCACACAGTTCCCATCTCTTTCCAAAAGTCTATCAAAATGTTCCAAGTTTTTTTCATTAAAACTTCACGTACGATTTCCACTAAAATCAAAACATCACATAGTTTCTTTCCCTAACTCATTGTTGCATTTAAGCACACTCCATCAATACATGCCAAAATCCTCTAAAATCTTTCTTACCTACTGTTTCCAATGGATGAAACTCCCAAATCACAATCACATGGAAGACTTGAAAGGTTGAAAAAGAAAATGAGAAGATAACTAAGTCGAACACTCTATAGATCTAACCGTTGAAGCCATGATGCTCGATTCCCTTACCTCTGATCTCAACAAAGAAGAAAGTATGCAAAACTATCGTTCCTAATCAGATTTGCATTTCATCTATTTTATCAATGCATATGTTTTTTATCAGGTATTGGTTCTCGTGAGATGTTGGATTTGATATTGAGTAATTTGTTCTTTAGGTTTGAGTAGTTTCTAATTTTTTATTATTTAGTTCAATTTTTGGATATATCTTATTGTGTTTTTATATTTGTTGATGAAGTGTTTTTCTTCTTCTTTTTTTTTAAAGAAAAATTGCCAATAGATGTGGTTAATTGAATTGGGGTTTTGTTTGGACCAAGATTCTTGGCATTTGATAGTTGAAACTTCTCAAGTCTCTATATTGTTCAAATATATAGGCGTCATGGGACAAAAATGTGTAAAATAAGCCATTTGCTCGTATGAATATTTTTTCTCCACGTATTGGCCTCATACCATTCTCCAAAGGGTATTACACCTAATACTAATTAAAAGAAGTTAATCATTGTCCTATCCATGATTTTGGTGGATTCTCACCAATCTCATCATTCTAGAATTTGCTTTGATATGTGTAGATTAAACTATTCTTTTAACTGTTTGAATAGATTAATCTATTCTTTTAACTGCTTTTCATGTTTAATCATTTTTATTTTATAGTAGGTTTTAAAATTTATTTAGAGAAATTATTTTATTTGTGAAAAAGTTTTGAATTTTTAAGCTCAAGTTCTTTTTTACAATTATTTTTCACCATTTAGGTGAACTTATCTTTCTTTTACTTTGTAGTTGTCTTTCTTTATTTTGGCTTTAGGAAGAATTATTGATTCGTGAAGAAAGTTCTTTTATTTCTTAAAGTTTAATTCTTTACGTGAAATAAAGTTTAATGGACTAATAGATATTTATTTTAAACAAATTAGAATCTTTTTTATGCATGAACTATAAACTTCAATTAAATGTATTTTGTGATTGATAAAAATTTACCAAAAAATTTGCTTTTTCCATAAGAATTTATAATAGATTTTAAATAATCTTCATTCATTTTTTGAACCAACTCACTTTTTTCTTAATAAATTTTGAAGATGATAAAGAGTGTAGTTTTTTACTATTGATTATTTTCGTTTCAATAATATTTTACATACAACTCTCGTAAGTTTTAATAAATTTCTATTTTTTGGCCTGGGCTTAGCACGGGCATTTCTTGCTAGTTAATATTGAAGGTGGAAAGGACAAAGAGCAGTGTGAGAGAAAACAAATTTTCCATAGAAAGTCAAATTATTTTCAAGAGAAAACAATTTTTTTTTATCTCATTTTAACGTTTCCTGCAATTTTAACAATCATGCACAAATATGCCCTGATGATTTTCAAGATTTTCCATAGCAGAGAATAAAAAGGGATTTTATATATTGGACATCTTACTTTCTCATAATGACTGTAGTAGTGACATCACCACATAAAAGTAAAGTTTCAAGATCACTGCTTTTCACATTTCAAGATTTAAAAAATTAAGTAAATATCAAAAAGTGACCTCAAATATTCTCTCCCCTTCAATTGAAAATAAATTGCTAAAATAAATAAATAAATAAATAAATCAAGGCAAATATCAATCATCATCCCAATAATTTATTTATTTATTCTTTGGTAAAACATATACACCCTATCCAAGCCCCATAACCATCGGCACCACAACCATAATTTAATACCAAATTATTTCTATGAAGAGGAAGATGCCTCACCACGGACTGCTAGTGGATGGACATCACCCTAAAATTCAAACTGTAGCAAAAACCGTGGTCTCCTTGGCATCTCTAATTTATATAGTTCACTCCTCAACTTTTTAATAATCATTATTAGCCCCCGTTGGACTTCCAATTCCTATGTATTCAATTACATGGAAACGAGAACAGCCACTTACCTTACTGATAAGTGGTGGTAGTTCTCATTTGGCTGCACTGGGTTCAAACCCTATTTCTTGTGTTGGGCTTTTTTTTTTTTTTTTACACCAGTTGTCTTCTCATGTATGTGTGGGCTCTCTCTTGGGTTTCAACTCTATTTGTTTGATTAAAAAAAAAATCTTCATCGAAACACACGAACCATGTACAAATTAGAACTTATTGAATAATGTAAGTCCAATAATTAAACATGTCAAAGTAGAATCGAATAACAACTAGAGATTGATGCAACCAAGGTCTTGGCAGTTGGATGGTTTTGGTTGCGAAAGGGGTAGGTTGGAAACCGTGAGTCTAAAACCATGTGCTGGAAGCTGAATTGCTGAAAGCTTACAATCATTCAGATCAAAATGGTTGTACCAAGTACTTGCTTTTGCCTTTCTCATCAGCAGAATTTCAGCCATCTATCTTCGTACAAAAGGAAACAAAAATTTTGCCTGGAGTTTTAAATGAAGGCCCTTTCTGGAGGAGTGGAGGGTACAGTAGTCCACTGGTTTAAAAAAAAAATTTGAAACTTTTCTTGGAAGAAGATGAAGAGATTTTTCATGCAAAATCCAAATTTTCTGTTGTCCTGCACTGTGGCCTTTTCCTGTTTGGCATCATCCCCACAAAGATATGTGGACCAAATTCAATGAGGTTTTTTTCTTTTTTTTTTTTTTTTTGTGTTATGTTAATATTTACAAACAACCGCGACTACCTTTGACTTTTACAGCCAATCACTTTACTTCTCAGACAATTATCTGAAAGTTGTTTTCATAAACAATTTGGTCTTCTACATTGAAATGAAAAAAAAAAAAAAAAAAAAAAAACAGTTTGGTCTATTCTTTACAGTCATATCAAGCAAACCCAATTGATATTTAGTGAAAAGAAGATGCCCTGACCCTACACTGATCTATAATAAATTTAGTATTTAAGCATCTTTTGTTGATCATAACAATAGTCTACACATGAGGGGCCTCCAAAAGAAAGGGACTAGAATAGATTGATTTAACCATCATTTTGCATGCTTTTTCATTTGTGGAGTGAGATTAGAAATAAGCAGACTTTAGAGGCCTCCATACTCTCCACATGATTCTCAATCGAGATGAGAAACTGCTCCAATAAAATGCATTCTTGCAAGTTCAAGAAATTTGGAGCAAGAAGAGACCAACATATTCTCTCAATGAAAGAAAGGGAGTAAAAATAAGATGGATCTTGGGTTTTATTAAGGTCCAATATATGCTTTGAACGGAGTAGTGGGAAAAATAAGATAGGTTTTAGATTTATTTAGGACCATAACCAGACAAAGGTTGTGTAAAAAGTTAAAACCTATAAATATGACCAAAATACACAAGATATGACTTCTAAAATGATGACGACGACGATTATGATTCTATGATTGATCTTGCATCTACCATTTTATATTATATCTAGCTCTAGATCATCTATAGGTGGACGAGAGAGAGAGAGATTCTTCAATTCATCTCGCATCTACCATTTTATTTTATAGCTATCTCTAAATCGTCTAAAGGTGGATGAGAGAGAGAGAGAGAGAGAGAGTAACTATTCTTGATGCAGATTAGCATGCATTTAGCTATAATCTCATTATCAAATATAACCTCTAACATGCTATAACATGCATTTAGCCAGTAACAATACGACTAGGGATGGTAAACATGTTGTGTTGACCATAGATGAGCAATTGGAAGGAAGGAATTCCTCGGTTTATAGCTAGGGATGTAAATGGGTATTCGATTTTTCGATTACCTGGAGGTTCTGACCCGTTAAAAATCGGGTTTGGGTCCTTATTTAGGCCCCGATAAGTAAATGGGTCCAAGTCCGGTTCCACCTTGGTTCAAACCTGTGGACCCGAGACCTGATATATTACCTCAATTTTTTCAAAATCTCTCATAAAAACCATATTTTTTTAATATCATTGTCTACTTAAAGTCGGGCCCAGATCCAGACCCATCCTATATATGGTTCCGGTTGCGGAGTCAAGAAACCGGTTCAGAAACAGTTCTGGGTCCCGGTCCACCATAGACCCAGACCGGAACCGACCCGTTTACAACCTTATTTATGACCCAAAACATTTCCAATCCATTTATCAGATGGATCAAACCACCCAACCCACATGAGTGGGCAAGGATCACCGGACCGCCGCCTACAGCACCACATTTACATTACATTATATGCGTTGGGTTTACAGGTCAGTTCAAGGTCTTGTCACTCCTTCAGTGTCAAATACAAATAGGTCTGATTGGAGGCCCAATCCATACATTAGGCACGTCAAACCCGGCCCAACCTGTGATCCATATAATCTCAAGCGGGTCGAGTCAGGTTCTACCCCAGGTTAATTAGCAGGCCCCAAACCCCATTCTTAATTGCCTGATTATCTCATCTCATGAGAAGTAAATTTCTTGTGATGAATTCATGATCCCAAGGAATGGAGGACCCGACCAATCACATCAAAGTCCAGAGAAAAAGTGGGTTCACGGATCTACATAACTACAAACAGCCAGCCCACCCTGCACAACCCTTTAGCCAACATTGTACAGAATCTCTTCACGGACAGACAGATATCAATGCATTCATTAATCATTCATTCATCATCCATCTTCTTATCCCCTCCCTCAGCCTCATCACCAAATCACACACACTTTTACAGACACCCATGTGGGGCCCCACCCATGCATCAGAATCCAAGTTAATAGGCCCTGGATGGAGCTAGTGGGGGCCATGTCCAACTCCAATATTTCTCCAGTCTCTCCTCAGTCCTCTGGCTGGCCAGCTTCTGTGCACTGCACATGGTGGCCTTAGCTGGATCTTCACTGCCAGTGTTATTTACATCTTTCCCATTGTCATTTTCCCTCTACTTGCTTCACTTTACAATGACTAGTCATGAAAAGGGTGGTTATCTGTGTTTTTTTGTATTTGGGACCGTTCATCAGCACCTCATCTAGATCATATCAAGTGGGCCCCACCATCGATCCTCTCCGATCGCGCGGAATGGATGGTTCGATGAATGCCCCCCGTTTCATCTGATACGATTTAGATTTACGGATGGATCGCCGATCGGCGGGGCTTACTGGATGAACGGATGGGATCAATCGCTGTATGCAGCCACGTGTACGGTGGAGATGAAAAGGGAACATTGCTTCTTTTTTTTTTCTATCAGCATCTTGCTGATGAGTGGCTCAGAGATGCATGTGCAAATACATATTATACACGAATCTGGCCAAAAAGTTGGGAGATATCATCTCCTTATTGTATTATTAGGAATGGGGCCCCACCATAACATGGCACCAGCCTGTAATACCATTGCAGTAGCTTCTTCTTGTCTACTCCTGTAATGCTTATTTGGGAGGAATCATATGATAATGATACTATTATCAAGGTAACAATGTGACTATATACAAATATATAGGATGAATATGGTGGTCATCCATGTAAACTACCAATCTCATGCAGTGATCATACTCATTAGTTTAGATAGGCAAGGGTGCAATGGCACATCTAATATAGGATGCATTCATGAGGGGAAAAAAAAAAAAAAAAAACTAAATTTTTCGTGATTTCACGGAAACGCATTTTCATGGATTGAGATTGGATTTTCCATGGAACGCGGCGGGTAAAAAGTTAGTCCCTGGAATCGAATTTCTGCACACCTTAGATCCTTGGTAATGATAAATTAACCTTTAGATCCTTCCTAATGATGAACCGTTGTTCTTACCTAGCTAATCACATTTTACCTTTGTAACTAGGTATGTTTGTTTCTAAACCCAAAAGTGCCATGAAAAATAAGAAGGCCTAGATGATTGATGTAAGAATCATGTTGACCATTGTCATATATTGTTTTTTATTTCAATTGGGTAGATAAAGCCAACTTACCATCAAGAGGGGCATCTGCATTTCTTAGCTAGTTCACGTGATCCCTTCTAAAGATTCTTGTATGATTCTTGGCCTTTTTGTAACTGGGTCCCACAAATTCATCACAGAAGCCCTTCATCATTGATGAATAGTAGTAGTAAAACCCCAGTTTAGTTAGAAAGTGAAAAAAATAAAATATGACAGGGATGATCAGATAAGACTAAATGATCGATAGTGAACTGTCAATCTGATGGGCCACACTTTCAAAACTTTGATCAACGGCTGCAAATGAGCTATTGCCTGATATGGAATGGATAAGGTCTTTCAATCAACGTTAGATGGTGTGGACCACCAAAGTGAGGGCTCATTTTTGCACAGGCACCAGGACACTAGACATGTCCTTGGCTGAGATTGGTTTATTGGTGTAGCTTCTCATATCTATAAATGCCCATGCAGCCTGCTCACACTCCATGCAAGTTGCAGCATTGGAGAAATAGCAGCAGTGGTAGTAGTAGTAGCAGTAGTAGAGAAGAGCTATTGGCCATGGATTCTTCCAAGACCTCAGCTCTTTTTCTAATTCTCATCATCTTCATTTCCTCAGCTTCTCCCATCCTAGGCTGCAACTCATGCACCAAGCCTCCTCGTAAACACAAGAAACCCAAAGTGACACCACCCAAGGGAGGCATTGTCCCTCCTGTCATCGTAAAACCGCCTATATACCGCCCACCGGTCATCGGAAAACCACCTGTTACCCTTCCACCTGTCATCGGAAATCCACCCGTAACCCTCCCTCCGGTCATCGGAAATCCGCCTATAACCCTTCCTCCGGTCATCGGAAATCCGCCTATAACCCTCCCGCCGGTAATTGGAAAGCCGCCGATAACGCTCCCACCGGTCATTGGAAGGCCACCGATAACGCTCCCTCCGGTGATCGGAAAGCCGCCGATAACGATCCCTCCGGTGATCGGAAGGCCGCCGATAACGATCCCTCCGATAGGCGTGTTACCACCGACGACAACACCGGGAAAGGGGTGCCCGTCACCTGCGACTGCGACCTGCCCCATAGACACATTGAAGCTGGGAGCTTGTGTGGATCTGCTTGGAGGGTTGGTGCACATTGGACTTGGGGACCCTGTGGTGAACACATGTTGTCCAGTTCTCCAAGGGCTGGTGGAGCTTGAAGCTGCAGTATGCTTGTGCACCACCCTGAAGCTCAAGCTCCTCAACCTCAATATCTATCTGCCACTGGCTCTCCAACTTCTTGTTACTTGTGGAAAGACACCTCCTCCTGGTTATACCTGTTCACTTTAGACCAAGATAGGTAACCCCCACTATCTCAACCTTTATGCTCCATGTAGAAATTCCATTTTCAGCATATTTGTACTTTTGATCTTTGTGTTTTGACATTGTCACTCATTGTTAGTTCGTGGATGTGTGTGTGTGTGAAAGTAACTTACAATGAGTCTGGACTGTCTGAAGCCATTGACAAGTTCTCTAATTTCCATCGATATAAATCCATCAATGGTTTCACATTTGAAATGCAAAACATCCATAACCTGGGTGTTACAACTAAAAGTCAATCCCTAGCTATTTCTGTGGAGGGAGAGATCTCACAAGTGAGCAACCAATGGATTGGCATCAGAGCAACCAATGGATTGGCATCACCTTAATAATTCAAACTCTTTCAAAGTCAAAGGTTTCCCTCTACATATCTATCTTATAATTTAGGGGGGCTCATAGGTCAAGCTGACTCTGGCCCAACCAACTTTGGACCATGCTTGGATATATATATATATATATATATATATATATATATAATCCAGGCCTTTCAGCAGAAAACCCAGTGCTTCTAATTTAGTGAAAAAAGTTTCCAAACAACTTCTAAAAATCCCATACATCTGACAAAATCCCAGTTCAACCCGACCTGATTGAATAAATGGGCGGTCTTAGGCCTGAAATTTACAACCCGTGTCAAGCTTAGGTCGGATATGGACCTATATTTCTAAAGTTAAGCAATGCCTGAACTGGCCTTAGCCTAACCTGACCTGCCACAACCCAACTTATATTATTCATCATTCACCTCTTAATAATCTTTATTAGAATCCGTTGATTCGTATGTATATAATTTCGTGCAAGCAATGTGTATACATGATTCGAAGTAGAAGTATTAGTTGAACATATTTCTAATAACAGGTATCGCTCGATACAATAATGGTTTCGACAATTGGATGGTTTGGTTGTTAGCCCGTTTGGCAATTTATTAAGTTAATAAAAGTAATTTAAAGATTCCATTTTTCAGATAAGAAGTCCCATCAAAAGTATATATTTTCGTAATTTCCTCCTTCTTTAAAACAAAAGTAAAAAATCAACCCCTTTTCTCTATTAAGTGAAAAAAAAATACCGTACATAAAAAGTAAAAAATACTTTCTATTAATCCACAAAAAATAAAATATTATTACTTATATTTTATTCTTATTTGATTTAATGCTTTACATTATTTATACTTAATGGTAAATTGTGAAACTGGCCAGTGACTTGAGTTGAACCCATGTGCTGGAAGCCTGAAAGCCCTCAGCTGACCAATCATTTCAGTCGAAATGATTGTACCAGCTGGTACTTTCATTCCTCTTTCATGAGAAGAATCTCAGCCATTCATCTCATACTGAACCAACTCAAAAATGTTGTCTAGAATTTAAATGAAGATTCGGTCGTCTGACTGTGGAATAGTCCACTGGGCAAAAAGAAAGAATTCTACTTTCCCCTTTTGGCTGCTAAAGTTGTAGCCCATTCTGATTAATTGAATTACCTTCATAGAAAAAAAATAAAGATTTAGAGAAGTTGTAACTTTTTATGCAAAATCCAAATTCTCTACTGTCCTGCTGTGGACTTTTAGTTTTACCTGTTTGGCATCACCCCTTTTTGTGTAATATTCACAAAATCCAAATTCCCTGCTGTCCTGCACTGTGGACTTTTAGTTTTACCTGTTTGGCATCACCCCTTTTTTTGTAATATTCACAAACGACCACAGCTACTTTTTTTCTTTTCTTATCATCTTGTTGATGAGCAGCTGATAGATGCATGTGCAAACACATTATCTGGCAAAAAAGTTGAGAGAAATAAGCCATATTAGGAGTGAGCCTCACCATAAAGTGGCACCATCATGTGCTACCATTATGCAATAGCTTCTTCTTATTATTTTGATGGCAACATTGCGGGTTTGGTACGGGTTGGGGTTGGGGGTAAATACAAACCCACTCCATCTCAAATTTATTTAATCCATACCCGATTGGCCCATGACGAGTTGCTAGTATGTAAAACCAAACCCGCCTCTCAATGGATTGGAGCTCAGTCAAATTAAAGCTTAAAAACTTTAAAATAAATATTTGAATAGGAATGAGTGTGGTAGAGATCAAACACACAGCATTCTATTCCCACATGCCTTGTTAATACCCAAAATCACATACAACACATTAATTTTGTCTATAACTTTAGTAATAAACATAAATATTATATATATATATGAGAGATGCTCCTATGAGAGATTTATCTCACCTTATATAAGAGATTCGGTAAAGGTCCTCATATCCATATCCAATGCCAACAACTTAAATGTAAGGGTCATCACCCATATCTTTCATAGTAAGGTGAGAGCATCTCTCATAGGAGCATATCCCTATATATAGACACACACACTTGCGGGGGATGGGGAAAGTATAAAAACATAACCCAAACCAGCCCCGTATAAAAAAAAAAAAAAAACCACTACCGTTTCCTAATAGGAGCAGGTCGGATCGGGTTCTGTTTAAACCCGATCCATTGCCATCCCTATGTCTTGTGTACTCTCACACTTGTTATTTGGGAGGAATCATGTGATACCATTATTTACTATGGTAACACTATGTAATGGGTCACAACCATACTCAAACATGGTAAACATTGTGTCACTAGTCGATCAAGTAGATGGTAGAAGGCCAATATAGATTAGTATTCCCACTTAAATAACATGAGATAGGGATCCATAACAATCTGAAATTAACGAATCGGATCTTTTTCCGATGTAAAAATAAGTGTGGCTCCTTGGGGAAATATATAAGGGGGATGGAGTCCTAAATTATGCATCGCAAGGACGTAGGTATGAGATCTGTGGAGACTTCCGGCCGCGACATGCACATATATCTCGGCATATATATAGGTGTCATTTACAACTAAAACATTACATTAGTATCGGAGCGTGGGCGCATTTTGAAGGTGCGTAAAGGTTCATATATTGCAAAGCAAGTGCACATCTAGGGTTTTCTTATGAGCCCTAATTCTTGATTGTATTTGCTACATCTCAGAACATAACAAAGAAGAAAGGCGGTCCCATTTCGGTAATTCACTTCTAAAGTGAATTCAAGCGGAGGGTTATGTTAAAGAGACAAGAAAAGAAGATAGTTCTTATAAAAGTATATAGTTTCAAAAGTCGCCTTCTTCAATTTTGTCATTTTGTGGCATGTGAAGGAAATTTTTTTACTTTTTTGGATTAGAAGAAGAGTTTTTTTTTGTCTTTTAGTGGAATAACAGACTGAACTTTTGAAATTTTTTTCTAAAAACTATTTGATTGACAATTAGATTGATCAAATCTTTTAACAAAGTGTTGACCACAGTAGAAAAATCAATTGATCAAAGCAATCCAGGTTCTATTACTATCGTTGGCTCTTCATTCTTAGTGGGAGTGTTACTTTCAAGTCCTTTTGGCCCTTTTTAAAATAAAAAAATTGAGGCAAGGAATGATAGAAATCTTGGGATTAAGAGAAAATGATAGAATAGACAGTCTCATGGATCAAACACGGAAATTATATTTATATAACTGTGGATCTGGTGGAGGTAAAAGAACGAAATTAGTGATTCGATTGTACATTTTCTGGGTAATCTCCGTGATAAAAATTAAGATCCGGAGATGTATCCCTCTATGCAAAAAGAATAAACTCTTAAGCAATGTGTTTAGAGATGTGATATCTGAGTCCATTACACCATACAAATATTTGCATTTGGTAGATGTTATAATTAAACCTAGTATTGGAAGAATGTAAATGAAGTTGGACAACTGGTGTTACATGATATAAAATTTGATCATAGGCAATGTGAATATAATTTTGTATACATATGATATTGTTAGTTTTTGTAAATTTTCGCTCATTTGATAAAGCACTTACGTTTGTCGTGGATGACCAGATGGGATGTCGTCCACATGTGGCCAATCTATCAAATCAACAACTTAAACAACTAAAAGCAGCCATAAAAAGAAGAAACCTTTGGTAATGTCATAATCATGTTGACCCTTGTCACAGCTATTTGTTTCACTTGGAAGATAAAGCCTACTAAATCTTATATGCTTGGCAATACGAGAAGAATACAAAGAATAGATCATTTTCTTTCAAAATTCTTAATATTTTCTTCCTCGACACTTTCTTATAAGGAATTTTCTATATTACAAAAGTCGTGTTCAACATGCAGTTTAGCAAAATCTTTAACTTCAACAAATCAACCGTGGTGTATTTATTTACATATGTGGTAGTTAAAATAGATGAAAGATGAGGTGAAGTAAAGGTGAAATAAAGTATGTGGTGAAGTAAAGTGTGAGAGTTGTAAAATTGTTATTTTTATTTCGACATTGCTTTTATCACACTTTACCATGGTTTTATATGGTAAAGAAAAAGTGACTTGTGGTAAAAAAAGTGACGGCTAGACTTTACTTTACCACACTACTTCATCTCAATTTAGTAAAGGGGGAGTAGGTTGCATCACAATAAAGGTGAGGTAGACTAAAGGTGTGATAAAGTATATGATGTAGTAAAGTGGGAGAGAGTCGTAAAATTGTTACTTTACCATAGGTTTATGTGGTAAAGAAAAAGCGACTTGTTGTAAAGTTTGGTAAAAAAGTGGTGGCTAAACTTGACTTTACTATACTATTTTTTCATCTTAACTCGGTAGAGGTAGAGTGGGTCACATATGGGGCAAGGCATGTTTATTTGCATATTTGGTAAAATAAAGTAAAAATAAATGTCACATTATAGTAAAATGTGAAGTAATGTAAAGTGAGATCAAGCATGTGATGAAGTAAAGTAGTTATCTTTTGTATTGACTTTACTTTATCACACTTTACTAAATAACTACTATAATTTGTAATGCTTACCAAATTACTCAATTTAAATCTATTGCATTCTTCAAAAAGTGTCAAACAACCAAAATATTACATTATTCAAATAGTACATTATTCTATTATGTAATATTTTATTCTTACAATATATAAACTTATAAATATCCTAACGGGCCCTAAGATAGAAATATTAAATAAAGTCAATCTTTAGTAGATATTTTAAGAAAATGCCTTTCATCTAATGATCACCATCATCATATTATCTAAAATCTAAATGTGAGATATGAGATTTATGTATCTATAATAACTAAACTAAGAAAATAAATACTATGACATTAATTGAGTCCGGATCACCTATTGCATTTCTTATACTTTCACCGTGAGTTGACTAATAACACTTCGACACGTCTTCCAAGAATTTAGGTAATTTTGAAGTTTAAAAAATTTAAATCGGATGAAAGAGAATCACCTAAATTCTTGGTTGACGTGTTGAAATGTTATTAATCCACTCACGGTGAAAGTTTAACAAATGCGATAGGTGATCCGGACTCGACATTAACAAGTTTTGCATCCAAATCTTGCATGGAAAGAAATTGCACAAGCTTATGTAAGAGGGTCCTCTACTCTTCTCTAAAGAACCTGTTCCATGCCTTCTAGTTTTAATGAGAATAACTGCTTGAAACTGCTGCTTTGTTATTGCTGGCAATTCCCTCATTAGAGACCATGATGTTGTTGTGTTTGCAATTGCAGGTTAGCTTTATCTTAGAAGGAGCAGATGGATTGATGGGTGGATGATAGAGACAGGGTAGGATGTTTTATTAGGAGTTGGATGTTGGTTTCCATGTGATTTTTTATCAACATTTTGGTCAGTGTCATGTGTGGTTTCGATTCTCTGAAACTTTAGTCGGCAGTGGCCTTTTTTTTTTTTTTTTCCTTAGTTTTTATTGTCTCTTGATGTTGTGTACTAGATGGTGAAATTCATATACACCTTCTAAAATTATTTCTTAAGAAAGTGAATGTAATTTTTATGCTTTTCTTGTGTTTGTTGTGTAATGTGAGGAAGAATGTCAAGAGAGGAATGCATTCTATGAATGAAATGTTTTCCTTTATTTCTGTCTGGTTAATATTCCAGTGCTGGTCTAATACTATTTAACAAGGGTCCACCCAGGGGCGGACCCACATACATCCATGTGGGGGCGGACGCACCCGTTAGACCACGGTCTGTTTCTAAATCCATAATGGAAACTCTATCTCTGCTTCAAAGAATTTCATAAAAATCCAACATCCACCACCCAAAACCCATTTGAAAAAAAAAAAAAAAAAAAAGACTTACTGACCTGTTTGGGCTCGCACCCCTCAAATGAAAATCCTGAGTCAACGCAAATAAGATCTGGTGGTTCACTTTTTGGATGAGCAATGGCCCATAATGTGGATGCTTATTAGTTGGCCGGACAAGTTTGATAGAATGGTGTCAATTATTGGTGCCAATGGAATGGAATATCCCCTATTATCAATGAGAGTACAATCCAGGCAGGTCCCAAACCAATCAAGGTTTAGGATCGGGCCAAGACCTGAATTTATAAACATGATTTTTAAATTGCCTTGAAGTCAATAGGACCATAAAGACCCAGACTTTTTTGGCTGGGCCATTCGGGTTAACAGGGTAATTAATGGTTAGGGATGTAAATGGGTCCCCAATTCTCCGATTATCCGAACGTTCCAATCCGTTAAAAACAGGGTCTGGGTCCTTATTTTGGCTTCAATAAGTAAATGGGTCCGAGTTCGGTTCCACCTTAGTTCAGACCCGGGAACCGGGAACCGAGACCCGACATATTACCTTAACTTTCGAAAATCTCTCCTAAAAACCATATTTTTAATATCTTCCGGATCCAGACCTGTCCCATATATGGTTCTAGTTCCGGAGCCAAGAAACCGATTCTAAAATGGTTCCGGATCCGGTTCTAGCTTCTCCTTAACGGTTCCGGTACCAACCCATTTACAACCCTAGTAATGGTAACTTGAAGATAGAACACAAACTGGAGGTGTAAGTTGGGTGAAGACTTGCTCAAATTGGCCCTTGTAGAATTAGAGTCAAGTTCAATTAGGGTCAAGTCAATTCTGAGTCCAGCTCGATCTACTTTAATTTGGTCCTTCTAGAATTGGGGTCAGCCCGAAACCAGCCTGCCCGAATTGCACCATAGTTAAAACATGGCCCACATAGGTATCAATTATTAAGCTGACAGATGAAGCTGACCAGACTTGACTCTTTGAGCAAACAGACTCTTCACGTGCTTATGCACTCTTGTCCTCTGAGATGTGAAATGGATGGTGTGGGCCTCCTCAATGTCATTTTCAACAAGTAGGAATCCTAGGCCCTCGTGTATGTTATTGTGAATGGGCTTTTTCTATCCTACCCAAATTTCTTACCTTATTTGCATACTCTTCCAAGACCACACCATTTGCAGCAATTGTGCCTACTGTATTGCAATGGCCCCAGTGGAGTGTTATTTGATGAAACATATGCTCTTTTGATAAACATTTGACAGCCACTATGTAGTTATTTGATGGTAGTTGGGCTTTACCATGAGTGTTATTTGATGGTAGTACTCAGTGTGGCTTTGAAAACCCATATGGTTGGTATATAGCTGCTAACATGATAATAGTTGTTGGTAAATGCAGGGTATATAGATATGTAGTCATAGAATAAAAATAGGTTAGGTTACCTACCCTATCAAAGGGTTGGGAACCCTCCGATAGTAATAAAAAAAAAAAAAAAGATTACATACCCTACTTAATTTTCACGCATCTATCAGATACGCAGGTTTATAGGTCCATTTTAATCCTTAAGACCGAGAGACTAAATAAGACTCCAATAAAGTGGTTAGGAAAAAAATGTAGAATTATGGAATTATAGTGAAAATAACCTTTAATTGAAGAACATTACCTTAAATCGAAGATAGGCTATAGTACAGTGTGTACAACAATTTTTATATTCATTTCTTTATGTAAAACTCTATTAGTTCTAACGGTTCTATAATATAATCTATTATAATCATTCCAATCAAGATTTTGCCATTCCCACAAAGTCATGTGACGAGAAAAGGACTATGCTTCCCTCCAAGAACTGCCACAATAAAAGCCAAGAATTCACATGTTGAAAGTGAATGGGGGACCATGGAATAGAAAAATAAACAAAACACAGATGCAAAAGTTAAGAGAAATTTCTAAAATTAATACCACCATCACTTGAGCATTGTTCCATCAACTTTTAGTTTTAAGGTCGACGCTGAAAGTTAAAGGGGGTGGAAAGGTCCATTTAAAACTTGATTCACACAATTCCGAGAAATCGAAACATTCTACTTTTTCATGCCCATTAAAAGTTAAGGAGAAGGTTTGATCCATAGATTCCCTTCTTTGAGATTTGAGCCCCCACATATGTAGATTTAGTTGACATTACCTTATTTTGACTAGTTCTGTATATATTCCTAAGAGCCCATGATTTGTATTACCCAAAGATACTTTGGATGTTTGTCACTAACCCTGTGCATTTCTCACTTGAATATGTCTCAAACAATTTGTTTTATCAGGAAAAATCAATCAAAATATCAGTCCCACCAGACAAACCGTTAAAGACAGGCAGGCAGCCAAAACATATTTACCAAACTAACTTAAAAAATAGGATTGAGCGTAAAAGTAGAACTCACAGAGCATATCCCCATATGGAGAGGGCAACACTTCAATGATGATGATGATGATGAAACTTGAAAGGCCAGTGAGACTGTAGCAATCATTTGAGATCATCAATTCACATACGATACTTGATGCTTCAGAGAGTAACAACTGCTACATAATCTACCATAATGCAAATCAAGGTAAAACGCTACAAGGTCATGAAAAGAAATGGACTTGGCATTTTTACATCCCATAATGAATGTCACAAACCTTCTTCAGGACAGCTTCTCAGCTCCCTTGTTGATTACTGCATTAGCAACTTAACATTGATCATCTGAATCAAAACTACACGTTGAATTATGAAAGGTGGCAATCTGCGAACCAAAACAAATTGCCGTGCCACCAACACCTAATTTTTTCTAAATTTGGGAGGGAAAAAGGAAAAGAAATGAAGCTTATTCTACGACTCACTCATGGTATATATGATACACATACTCTGACATTCCTGGTCTAGCTAACTCTCACATGAGCGGTGGGGCATTCACAGATGAGCCACCAACACATCCAACCAACCATCAGGAGCTGTTTACTGTTGTTACACCACTAGGAAAGAATCTAACATGGCTACACCGTTTCAACTTGGCAAGAGCATCCACTGTTTTTCCCAGTAAAAGATCAACGTAAACTGCTGCAAGCACCACCGTTGGATGGTTAGGGATAGTAGATAGAGCTTGTGTCACAAGCCGGTGTGCCTGCTCAAGATCACCTAGCATGGCATATGTGGAAGCAAGATTTGCATAAAGTGCTCCACGTGCTTCTTCAGGCTTGAGGAAGTCGATACCTTGAGGCTCTTCCAAAAAAGAGTTTGTGGCTGCTGCATAACCATTCAGCTCTTCACCATCTCCTCCACCCTTCTCGATTCTCCACTTCTCTCTGTCCTCATCGGTGTAAGGTAACTCAACATTGATCCCATCTGACACATAGAATGACAACTGCTCAGCAGCTTCTTTTGGCCTGTTCAAGCGACACAGGGCTTCCGCTGCATACACATGACCTAGAAAAACATATATTTTGGAACAATCTGGGAGCAGCAAGAGCGCCTTCGCAGCTGATAGAGCTTTCAATGGGTTTTCCAGGCAAAGCTCCACATATGCCAGGTCTGCTAGAACAGCTTGTTTTATCATGTGATTCTCTTTTCTACGCATCTCCTCATATGCAGTGACAGAACTCTGGAGGGCATTGTTCGAATTCAAGCTTCCCTTGGCTTCTTTAGGATCACCATTTGCACTAGCCTGAGCAGCAGCAGCAGTAACATTTGATGTGGCCTTCACATTACCACCAGTTATATTCTTCTGGTTTGAGTTCTTAGCACGACCAACAGGCGATCCATGGCTAGACCCATCATCTTCTGAAGCAGAATTATTAGCATCGTCTTGGAAAGGCTTCAATTCAAGACCATTTAATAGATGCAATGCATTGAGCAGACATTGCCGAGCATACACCATTGAGAGCCTTGGTGCATCATCACCACTTGATCCATCCACAGAATCCAGAAGCCCATTCCTTGAAACTGCATTTTCTACAACTACTTGCCGCCATTTCCCCGCACCCGCGGCATGAACTTGAACTTCTTCACCATTCATAGAAGAACCATGATGGGTATTCAAAAGCCCCTTTTCCAAGGCCAATAGACAGCATTCAGCAAGTCGGAGCCACAGCAAGGGTTGACTGTAGAAAACTGAACCTGACTTGTGGAAACAGCGAGCCGCAATTAGTGGCTTCCCACAAGCCAAATACTGTAAACCGCAGTTGTATAAGATGAGGAGTGACTTGTCCTGAGAGAATGTTGAAAGCTTGAGGGGCTTCTCAGATCGGAGAGAGCAGCTGCTCTTCAATGCCTTGGAGAAAAACACAGTTGACGTGTGATGCTTCCTTAGTTGATGATATATACAACCGAGATTGTTATTGAACATACTAGGCATCCCTAACTCGGTCCTATTGCTGGATGTCATCAGGAGCTTTATGGCTTTGCGATGATTACCACGAGCATACTCTAGTTGGGATTTCAAAAGCAGTGCAGTGGATGAATCTCTCCCACGTGCAATGTTCATAGCTAGCTTAACTTCCCGCTTTGTTGCCTTCAAGTTCCTAGTCAGAAGCAGGACTCGGACCTTGTAAAGATGCAACTTGAGTTTCAGATCAACAGCAGGAGCAGGCCGTTCAGAGGATGCTTTTAAGTTATCATTTTGAGATGGGAGGAGGGCAGTGGGCCTTGACAGGTTCTGCCCACCAATATCCCGCAGCAAGGTTTCATAGTCGAGTGCCTCATCTGACAAAGTTCGTGCTAAAGGGTTTTCTGAAGCATTTGTGCTGGTAGTAGAATCTGGATTAGAAGTATCCAAAGCAGCTGCAGTACTAGGGGCTAAGTTTACTTTTACAGCTTGATTTGAGGATTGTTGTTGAGCACTGCTTCCATTGTCTCCTTGACCGATCATGTAATCACCACCAAAGTTTTTTTCCAAATATTGAATTACATCCTGAAACCAGAGAATTACAAGAGAAACCATGCCACATGAGACATTATGGCACTCAAAAACAGTGTATCAAAAGAAAGATACTGACATTTATATCTATATGAGAACATTCACACCACATGTAAGCTGATCACAATCATATTCTGATAACCAATGTCATTGCATAGGAGCGTCAACATGGAACAGAAATAAACAAAAGATAATATTAAATAAAATGCCCAACTGTAAAAACATTCAACTATGTCAAACAATTGGTTGCATTTGGAACATTTTCCTCAATTTATTTTCCCTCTCATAGGTCTTTCAACCTGCAGAACCCTAGTCAAATATTGGTTGGTAGGGCCTTACAAATCAAGGAACTAGTAAATTGAAAAATGCATCCTCAAGCAATTTCATAAGTGTGCAAGGAATAAAAGAATCTTTAGAAGAAAGTGATCTCTCCTTCGATCATTTGCATGAAAGATCAAATCTACAGTGTAATAGGCTCCAAAGGCAAGAAAATGGCAGGCCAGATTTTTTTTCCACATGGATACCAAACCAATGTGAGATCAACTATGTGAATGGTACAGACCATCATATGACAAGGCACATGGGGCAACACAGAAAGCACCAGACAACAGCACTCTCCGATTTCTCAAGCATTATATTGAATATTTAAAGTCACAAATGATATATGAATACTGTTACAACTTACAACCCAAATATTTGTTTGCCAACTGCCCTTTTCAAAAATAACAAACCACAACCCAATCTTTATTGAAGCAAATTTGATTAGAACTTTCAATTTTTTCCAGTAACTTAGCTTCACCAGTAGTCACGAAAGGTCATGAGAAATGCCTTTCTGAAACCAACTTCAAAAAACACGAGCCTGATAAAATCACTCACATAAAATCATGTATCCACATGCAATTATAAAATGAGCAACTGCTACTTTCTATGACCCATTAGAGGACTGGGTGCAAGCTTATAATTTGTAGAGCATTTGGAAGACTACAGTACTGTATTCTTGTTGCTGAAAAAGTATAGATGTGCAACAAAAATAGGTGAAGACATAGGGATTATGATCAACAATTGACTCTTGGATCTTATACTAAACCAAATCTGGTAAAATGAATCGCAGCCACAGGACAATAAATTACATGATGCCACATTGTTTTGAAATCGGAATTGTATCGCAGATCGTTCATACCCATGAATCGAATCAAATCGTGAATCGTATCGCAAGTTGTAGGATTTCTCTTTTTCTAAATAAAAATAAACTTATTTAAAAAACTTAAATAAAAAAAAAAGTGGTAGTTCATAATCCATCCATGTTCCCATTCATAGCAGTATCAATACAATGACAAATAGGTCTATCATACAATCATATCAAGAACATCATGACATTAACATATAATAAATAACAAGGCTCTCATAAACTGCAGCTTAGCTTATCCTAAGCTGAAATAGTGCTAGTCCCACAAATCAAAGTTGATTATATCTGTTTTTTGCACGATGGAACTGGAAAATCCAGTTCTGGTTGGATTTATTTTGATTTTGGAGACGATCATCATGCAAAAAATAACGATAATCGACTTTGATTTGTGGGACCAGCACTGTTTCAGCTTAGGATAAGCTAAGCTTCAGCTAAGGAGAGCTGGCCCCAATAAGTAATGTATAAATAGTTAAATAAATTTAACGTATCAATATATTCTTTTTTTTATAACAAGTATCAATATATACTTATGTTTTGTTATCTTTAGATCAAAATATAAAAGTAAAAGTAAAATCCAAACAATCAATAAAGATATAGACAAACCTCATACGTACAATCAAATGCATGTTCTTTATTCATCTCTAAAACCCATAGTTTAAAAAACCAGCCAAGTCCGAGTCGACACGGCACATACCAAATCAGGTCCTATGGGACTCGGCCCTCCAACCATTTTATTTGCAATTGGGACCCGGACCGACTCCGGTTTTTTAAACCTTGCTAAATATTCCTCAAAGCCACAAAAATTCTTAAAAGGTATTGTTAACCACTAAATAACCTTTTAAAAGTAAAAACGCTAAAAGAAAAGGAAATGGTAAAAGATTATTAATATTAACTTATTGGTTGTAGCTATTCTCGCTCAACCAAATTGCTTGAATCGTAAGATTTGGTGAAATGAACGAGTATTGAATCATAACATTCATCAATTGTAAATGGGATTCGTTGAATAGATATGAACTGTTTCCCTTAGGATTCGAGATACGAAGTGTAGGACTCTAAAACAATGAATGATGGAATTGTTGATCTATCAATGCATTCCCCAAATATCATAACAATGTCCTAAATATTTAGAAATCAATGATAATTGAGAAATCACATATCTATGGAGCAGAAAAATAACTCATGCTGTCATGCAACATTCATCACTCAAATTTAAAGAGAACCTCTAGTACTCATGTATTTTTCGTTATTTCTAATCCTAGCTTCCCTTAAATCTTATTGGTATCCTGGAATATTTGTCAATTCATTATGAGGGGAGGGAGCAGGGATTTATAATTTATTGATGATAGGTGGGTCCAACAAGAGCCTATGATAGTTTCTTCCTCTAATAGAAACCATAGCGCCCCCACCGACCGAACCCACCCCCCGAAGCTGGGAGGGAGGGTTGAGGGTTTAAGGATGAGTTTGTCTAAGGGGCTCACCAAATCTCAAACCAAAGTATCCAAGATGATTGAGAAATGGCGTCGCCACCAGCACCATCTCATCAAAAAAAAAACCCTAAAAAATATAATTGGGTGAGAACTGTGAGGATAGTCCTGCTAAGCATTTGTCTAGAATCAAAATGGGTTGAGTGGCACAGTGAGGATCCCACTGAATGTCCAGACTCAAAATGGGTCTAGATGCAATTATGTGAAGACTCAAAAGTCAAAACAGGTCAAGCAGCAATTTATGAGGGTGAATGGGATCACAATTGAAAGGCACTGTGAGGATCCTACTGAGTGTCCGACTCAAAATGGGTCTAGAGGGGAGAGAGAGAGAGGCCCTAGGGTTAGGGCTTGCGTGGGAAGCGCTAAAAGCACAATGGGTGCCGAAGCTCGTGTCCGAAGACACAATCAATCTCCAAAGAGACAATAACGAGGACGCACCTCAATGGTAAAACTCAATTTCATTAATCAACTCTCTCTGAGAAATAATTCTCTAAAATGCCATATAAATAGGAAAACACAACTTAAGCTCTAAGGAACCTAATTAAAATAGGAAGCCAAATAAATAGGAAACCTAATCCTAAATACAACTCATCTAATGAAACTATTAACTAATAACAATTAAATAAATAGGGAAACTCCTAAATCTACTAGGACCTACACATGTGGCATGAGGTCGATCTGCATCATTCTCCCCCACTTGGAAAAGAACTCGACCTCGAGTTCGGAAAATGTCCACCTAGATCAAAGATCAATATAACGAACTTCCGATTCATTGGTTGATCTACAACTTCTGTGTAGAGCTCCATGTAAAACTACTTTTGATGGGTGAAATTTATGTTGATGTGCAATCGAATCGTTGGATGATTTACTTGTAGAATCTGCACCATCAAATCACAATATCTGACAAGTCGTTCATGATCCCCCGATTGCCATTGGTGATCCCTAAAGACAAAATCAATTTCAGAGCTTATGTGGGGATTAGCAACAACTTGCTCATCATCACTTGGGGTTTGCACTTGGGGATTATTTGTACTCATAAGGAGAAATTTTAAGACCAACTGTAGATGTGGAATCTTTTTTTTTTTATATATAACGGTAAATTTTATTCAAAGAAAGAACAAACAAAAGAAGAATAATGAACAGGAATAAAAATAACACAAACAAAAGCTAAACATCAAACGAAACGTGAAGCCGAAAAACTCCTTCCCTATCAAGACCATCTGCCAAGAAATTAGCTTCACAAGGAATATGAAGAAAAGAGGTGAGATGAAGTATCTTGCACCTCCTCCACCAAATCAACTAAAATCCACGAATGAGAAGACTTCCCAGAACCCCATTGAATCGCATAGAAAGAATCACCTTTAATAATTCCATGAAAACCTCCCAGATGACGTAATTCACGGCAGCCCACCAATAAAGCATACATCTCAACTCCATTAGAATCAACACAATTCACAGGACCCGCGAAATTTTTGGTATTTTTTCCAAAGAAGTCACGAATAACACCCCCAATTCCACCCATCTGAATATGCAGAAAATAACTGCCATCAAAATTTAGCTTAAGAAAGCCATTCGGAGGAGGTTCCCACAATAGATTTTTTATGAGAATAGAACGCCTTCCACGTTGAAAATGGGCTGGCCAAGATCTAATAAGAGCTTCTAAAGAGACTCCAACAAATTCAACCTTCCTAATGTGGAATCTTCTGTGTCTAACTCTGGTTGATCGGTCTGCATATCAGCTGGCTCTTGTTCCTTAACACAGTCTGTTATGTGTGGTGACTTTTCTTCTTGAGACATAACTTCCAATAAACTAGACCGTTTAAGCATCCGCTGCACACGAATTGCTTCCCAAAATGCCTCATGGATGGTCTTGCAGTCAGTCATTCTGTCCACTATGTCCGGTCTCAAGCCTCTTACAAGACTAATGAAATCATGTTCATCATCATCCTCCTTTCCACATGCATCTTGGAGCCTTGAAAATTGGTCAAAATATTCAAGAACGGACAACTCTTCTTGTTTCAAATCAAGAAATTGTTGGAAATAATTTTTATTAACATACGATAATCCATATTGACACGCATATCTGACTCCTTGAAGTGCATTGTAGAACTTACTGATATGGAATTTTATATTGGAAGTGTGAATGGACTGACCTTTTCTGTAGATCTGATATCTACGAGCACGCAAGCGAAAACAGATCTGAAATTGGACGATGGAGGAGCCTGAAATCGCAAAAAGAAGTCACAGCCATTGATTGTGGTCAAATCTGGGCCCTTGACTTCTCTGCTGATATTATAAGTGGTGGTGGTTGGGCCGAAATCAGAAGTGGGTCGGAACTGACCTGACCTGAAGTTGATTTGCTTTAACCTTGCGATGCAAACCCCCTACAGATCCATTGTTCTGCTTCGACCAAATATGGGGAGGGAACGAAGGAGAGTCTTCGACCGCATCAATGAAAGGAGAAGCGCGATGGGACGAAGTCGTTGTTGGTTGGAGAAGACGATGATGTTGTTTGATGATGGCTTGGAGATCTAGCTTTGCTGCTAGCAGTCGACTGATGCACAGTACATTTTTCTCTTATGCGTCTATTCTTTTTCTTTTGTTTTATTTGTGTGTGTGTGTGTGTGTGTGGGGGGGGGGGGGGGGGGGGGGGGTGTGGCGCTCGGGATCTAGGGAAGGAGGGTAGTATGGGGGAAGGAGTATGGGGTCAAGTGGGATCTGGGTCCTGTTAGAGGTTGTGCGAAAGAGATAGGGGTGTGGTCTCGATCAGGGGATCTGGGAATGGGATCGTCTGGTTGGGAATGGGAATGCGTAATAATTCTATGGGTAATGCGGTCGAAGATGGGCATAGGGATTTGGGATTGGGGCTGGGTTCGGTGATTTGGGGTTTGGGGAAAAGTATGGATATGGGGTGTTGATGCTCAGCGATTTGTGGTAGGGATTTTGACAAGGACGACAGTAGGGCAGGGTTGTGGGTTGGCTATGAGGGTTGGGGCTGGGAGGGGAGGTGGGTTCTGTGATAGGTAGATGAACGAGGATGAGTGATAGGGGTAACCAACGCCGACCGATCGGAGATCGTTCGACTCTGATACCAACTGATGCAGGCCCTAAGGTTAGGGCTTGCGTGGGAAGTACTAAAAAGTTTAGGACTATTTTGAAATTTTCTTTTTTAACTACTTACTACTCACTAAGGGCACTTTTGTCCTTTCGAGTTTTTGTTTATAAAAAATTACCGGTAGTGGGTATAGATTGCCGGATTGGACTTGAGTGAAAGAAGTCTTGCAAACTTTCATATGTTTTTGAAATATTGGATTCTTTTGACCCTTTTTCGAAAATCACACAAAAATTAAGGACTTTTTTGAAAATTTCCCTAAAAATTTTACTCCAACTAGAGTTGGCCCACCATCAAATTGACCCCATCACATGATTAGAATCATTGACCTAATAGACATGACTTAAAGATCTAGCCATCTATAAGAAATTACGCTCATCAAATGTTGTTATGATTAAAAATAATTTGGACGGTTTAAAAAAAAAAAAAAAGAAAAGAAATTGTGCTCATTATCCATTTAATTACTTTAGATGGACGGTTGGTAAAAAAACAATCACTTCAACAGACTTGGCCCACATTTGGTTGACCACTAAAAACACTTAATTTTTCTTAATATTGTATTCATATTTTTTTTATAAATAGTCAATCAAATAGTGGGCCCAACTCCTATTACGGTAAAATTTGTCGATGAATTATTAAAGAAGTGGGTTTTTTTGTGGTTTAGGTCATTCATAAGCCAGCCCTATTAGAGGGTACAAGTAAAAAAAAAAATGATACTCAAGGACTTTGGCCAAACATCATTTTCAGCACTATAAAACACTTGAATTATTCTTAATATTTTTATCACATTTTATAAATAATCAATGTGACAAGTTCCCAACTTCTATTAGACTAAAATTTGTTGATGGCCCCATTAAAGATGGGGGAAGGAGAGAATTTTTTCTTATTGGTTTAGATTTTTATCAAGTGGCCCTGTTAGAAAGGGGTACTAGTAAATTAAAAATAAAATAGGCTTGATACTTGAAGGTTCAAATAGATGCAAGTTTTGTAGGATCATACGTGAAGGCGACCTATTAAAATCTAAACCGCTTAATATAAATGGCCCACTCACGTACCTAACTGAACTTTACTATAATAAAATGGGCCCATTGTCAGATTGATTAGGTATACTCATTATCAAGATCAGATCAATCCGACTGTGGCCCAGCTCCTATAATAGTCAAATTTTGTGAGGATCCATAAAAGGTGGGGGAATTTACATTGAGTGACTCAAATTTTTAACAGGTGAGCCACACCATGTTGACCACAAAGTTCCCAACGGTACATTTGTTCAACAGTCTGTACCAAAAAAGGGCAGAAACATTAAAAGATGGCCCCTTCATGCTGGGAGAGAGAGTGAGAGAGAGAGAGATATGGGGGGGGGGAAGGAAAATAGGGGAGAAAAGAAGAGGGAAAAGGAGGAGAGAGAGGAGGAATAAGAAGAGGGAAGAGGAAGAGGATCTTAGGGTAAGAGTAAAATGGGTTTTACTGCTTTTAACAATTCTATTTTATTTTCCTAATCGCTTTTACTTCAACGTGTTTTTGCATTTTCAGTGAAAATTAAACATTGAAGCCTTTCGTTGTGACAAGCAAACAAAAATAAAGACCAAACCAAAATGACAACGAAGAGTCTAGGGCTGAAGAAACAGAATTCTAGCATAAAATAATTTCATGCAGTGAACAACTAAAGAACGTAGAAGATCTATGAGATTAAATCCAATTGAACCACTATAGGGTTTTCAAAGATATCCAACTAATAGTTAGTTCATTTTACCATGCAAGAATATTACTTCTGAAGTCTCTGTTTATCCAAATAGCAAAGAGCAAGCTAATAAAATGAAATTTCAAAAATCTGAAAGAAAAACAGAAAAGCAAAATTGCGAACACAATCCAAACTCCTGGGACCCAAAAGCAAGTTCTACTACTAACCACCCAGGTGCAATCAACAGTTGTCGACAAAGAAGGAATACAAACAGCCAGAGAAGCTACTAGAGAAGTACTAAATCACAGAGATATCCTCAGTAAGCACATATGAATAAGAAGTTAAAATTCAGCATTTGGAATTACAGTACCAAATTCTTCAACCTTCTAAATCGCTAAATCATTATTGATATTATTTCAAATCAGAACACAAGCTCATCTAGTATTTAAACATGCATTATATCATTTCTAAGGCATTTTCCTATGAAAAAAAAAAAAACCCACCATAGCATCTAAAAAGTTGCATAAAAGCCAGCTGGCAAAGAGATTAGTACTTACTGCAGCTTTTGATGCATCATGGGAAGACAAGGCAACATCTAGTAAGAGCAGGCATATGTGAAAGGCAGTAGTCTGCACAAAAAGAAATGTCAATGCAAATATATTTTTTTAGCAAAAATGGCCCCCAGAAATTTTGCATATTCAAAAATCATTCACTACCTCATCTATGGGCTCTATGTTTTGATATAGTGGTTCGAGAACTGACAATGCATTTGTGTATTCGTGCAAATGAAACAGTATAACTGCCTGTATAACAAGAAAAATGAAATGATTAAATGGTCATTAGAATCAAATAAAAATTCCCTTGGTGGCGTTTTAGAACTTAGAATCAAATAAAAATTCCCTTGGAGGTGTTTGGAAATGGTGAAAAAGAGACAAACCAAAAAAAAAGACATACACGAACAAAAAAAAACGTGAGCACGTTTTTCACACACAAGTGAGCACAACTTTAAACTGCGGAGAGAATGTCATCTACTTGGAAAGTATAATTTGTCCTTTAAAAGGCTATTTCCTCTGTCAAAGTTTTCCAAGTAAAGGCGAAACAAGAGCAGAAAGGCAATGAACGCAATGATAAATCAGTGGTGTTGGCATCTCCCTTTCATACAAACACCCAAGGATTGATTCCTCGGTCGTAAGGTTAGTAGTCTCACAACCCTTACCACTCACCCAAATGTAGCAAAACGGCAAAGGAGAATCTGCACTACGGAATTTTCTATCCTATTTTGACCATTCAAAAAGAAATTTTCTACCCTATTGCTACTCCCTACTTTCTCAACGTACTGGGGATCCCAACTTGTCATTTTCACCACATCCAAATGCCTGTTTAGATATATGCTCAGGGAAAAAAAAAGGTTGAAGGCAAATTTAAGTTATTTTCAATAGGAGCAAGGGAAATACAGTGTTCAGTGTGGCTACAGAAGTGTCGAATTCATCCGCATAGGCAGTACTGGTAGTATTTGCAGCAGAAAACTGATGTGGGATTGTACCGCTCCCTTTAGATCCTGACATAATACTACTTCCAAGGTTGCCAGCAACATCCACCTGTTCTCCAGATGCACGAGCAAGGTCTTCGCTTCTCTTCTAAACCAACATCAAAAATTGTAAAAAGATAATTACTGTAAAAGAAGAATGAGACATAACCCCAGCCACAAATTGGTACTTGTCATTTAAGCTTTAAGACAACAAAAATAAAATAAGAAATTCTGGTGGCCTCAGCAAAATGGAAACGGGCAAAAAATTTGTTGTATCGGCATCTTAGGACTCAGAAACTAAATTAGGTGACTATTAAGATTAAAATAATAATGAAAAAATTAGAACCATTTTGAGGTTTTGGATTGACTGATGCTTTGGCTCGTTTCGGTGAGGTATTGTCGAGCAAACTAAAGCAGTCTATATAAATACCAAGGAAACCATTATCAATCTGTAGTATTTAGGCAAGACAACCACATGATGGTTAAAGTTGAATTATGACAGTACTAGAATGTAAACAAGTCTTCTCATGTTCCTATCAGGCCAATCTGATTGTGAAAACGACTAGGTATATGCTGTCATGTGGGTGGGAGGCTCACCTCGACTATAGATTGCAGAGACTTCAGTTTCTTTTTAATGAAATCAGGGAGTTGTCCACCCATTTAGATGTTTGTTTGTTTTTTGTCATGTGATTGGATCAACTAATTCCTTGGCGGATCGCCTAGCTAAACAAGAGGTGGATAGAGTTTCACCTTGAGTGGCTCATGTTATGTACGCGTTGTTGTTTTTAGGGTATAATTCCTTATACCCGTATTGCATATTTGCATCCTTTTTTTTCTTAATACAATTGCTTCTTGTCACTGATCCAAAAAAAAAATTGTAAACAAGTCAAGCAGGACAGCTGATTTGAAGGTCATTGCTATTTTCTAATAATGTAAATTGAAGTCCTTGAGGATCGCCACCACCCATGGATCTTTACCGAAAGAAAAGTCTCTTCTTCAGGTGAATATTAAATTAATGCAAAACTGCTTCCTTTCACACATCATATACAACCCTAACCAGTCAGCAACACATCTGAACCAAAAATTAAATGCAAATTCAATTGAACTGTAAAAAGACAGTAAGGCACATGGGAGAGGTCCCAGGATCCAGTTCATAATGACCAGTTTGCTTTATGATATACTCCCAATAATTCCCAAAACACGCACACAGCAAGAACAAGAATAACAAAGTCAACCAAAAAACATAGTCGCACGGAAGGCCACAACAATTCAAGTTATTAATGGAAGGCATTACCAAATAAAGATAACAAGTATGCTTTGTGTGTGGATACTTTGTCTAATCTTCAGTGAAGATCGTCATGAAATATTTCACAAAGAATCAAATATTGGATTTCAACATCTTGCAAGAGGAAAAGCCTGCATCAGTTACTAGTAAAATAATTTGTACTTGCAAGTTAAACCTCACCCAAAGGCCACATGCACCAACCTAAATAAATAACGTAATGAATGAAATAAAGTTCAATATGACCAAACACAAAATTAGAACAACTTGACATTCTCTTTAAGAAACAAAGTTCCAAATGAGCAACTTACTTTGACTTTGTTAAGTACTTCAAGCAACTTCCTCGGATCAGAACAGCCATCACGGAAGTACTCCGCAACAGCAATATTATGAATAACCTGTCACAAAGTATATTATGGATATACTTTAAATATCTATCAAATCTTAAAGATTGCATGAGAAAACAAAAAGTAAAAGCTCTTATTATCTAATTGATTGACATATGTATGGTCACATAATTAATTGATGATGTAGGAACATCATATAATACCACAGGCTAATGTAATGTTGAAGATGCTAATTAAGTATGGTTTCTCTGCATTTTCAAGGTATGCTTTAGCCATAGGGGTCAGGCACGAAACTTTTAGGGCATGTTTGTGTGGCACCACAGAAATGGTTTTCCGCAGAATTTTCCATTTTCCATGGAAAACATTTTCCGACCTCCCCCCATCGGAAATGGTTTTCCACAAATCACAGAAAAGTTAGTTCGTTTTTCATGTTTTCCTTAAGGAAAAGTGGCCGCACCAAATGTGGAATTTTAAACGTTGTGGAAAAGCATTTCCACTTTCCATGCATTTTCCGGGGAGAAGCTGCCACACAAACGTGCCCTCCAAAGAAAAGTTTTTTTCTGGCGTAAACATCCTTTCTTTTTGAGGAATAAATTTATTTACCATTTCAAATAAAAATTATTAATTTTTTTATTTATTTGGGTTTCCAGTCATTTAACCTATGTTTTGAAAATTGAACTGGAACTCGAACAATTGGCAGGATTGTTCAGTCCAAATCAGTACAACTGTTGGTTCGGTCAAGTACATCAATGGCATCGTAAGTACAAAAAACACAAAGTTCATATAAATATATTAAAATAAGTAAAACCGATAAAAAAAATTGATATGGTTTAAAGAGATTTGGCCAAGCTTTTATCAGTTTTAGGCAGTTTTGACCCGTTCTTGACAATTAGAAGGGTTTAGGTTGGAGTGACCCATCCAAGGCATCATTTCTGCTTGGCAGACCATTCCAGTTGTCAAAGCACTTCATTTCTCATGAGGTACTTAAGTAACTCTTCATTCATCCTGTGTAGATAAGAAATGCTCCACATTCTTATAAAAATATTCCAAAGATGAATTAACAACTTCCAACTCACCCAATAATCATCGAGATCAAAATAAAAACAATGTCACAATCATGATACCTTTGAATTATGGCAGATCACATTTGCACGATATTATATAGTTACAACCGTATAAATACATTTTTGATAGATTCATTATTGGTTATGGGGCTTACGTCTCAAGGGTTGTGTTGGGTTGATCAAAACAAGCCCTGAAGCACAATGCATTGGAGACAAATACCTCTCTGTCTAAGGCATATTTAATAGGAATGCCCTTGATGAAGTGATCGCTTCACTCACACTTCATATCGTACACCCCATTACCACTTCTCTTTTTAAAGAAAAAAGAGCGGCGGTGCATTTTGTGGTTTTAAGAATCAGGGTTTTCTTTATGACGGTTGTAAAATCATCCTTAGTTGACTCATTAAAGGCTTAAACAACTGAACTGCAACTACTTGCTATATACATTATGAAAAAGGCATGCTCATGAGGCTTATGCCCATTGTTTTGGGCAAATGGAATGCCTCAGCATACGCTCAACATTTTAAAACATTGATATTCATTATTATGTCACGTAAGATACAAACGTGCATACACGCACATTCTAGTGGAAACCTCACTCTCTAACAAAACAGATGAGGGATTGGGTTCCTAGCTCTCCAGCACATTCATCATTTCTTCCCTTCAAAAGGCTAGTGACAACTTTCATGTTGAGGGTGGAAGACTTGAAGGAAACCAACTCTTATTCCCCTACTTATTAGCCCAACTGGAAGGATCACACAAAAGGATTTCTGATGTGGAATGAAGGGGAGATATAGGGCGGGCAAGGATAGAGATGAAGAGATAGGGAAAAAATTGGCCTCATGCCAAACTCCAATCCAGGAGGCAAAGAGAACTCGGAGAGAGAACTCGAAGAAAACTCGGGGAAGATCCCAAAGCATTCATATTTTCATTCAACATCAACCATTCTAAAGCCAGAGAGGCTTTACCTCACTTCTATAGGAAAAGAAATAACCTAGATCTCATACGGACCATCCAAACACATTAATGGTCAGGATTAAAAACACCCTACTAAAACAGCTTAAAAGCATAAATAAACTCTAAATAACATAAAATAAATGGGCTGGTAGGCGGGCTGGGCCAAACAACTGGTCCACCCATGGGGGACCATGGGTCTGTCCTGCATCAAGCGAAGTCAAGGCCCATGGGTCTGTCTTGCTTCAAGTTCTCCCCTTCTTGGAGAATGGAGATAACTCGACCTCAACTTCTGTAGATGTCCTCCGAGGTCAAAGATTCACTCTATGAACTTCCGATTTGCCACTTGATCTCTATCTTTTGTGCATAGCTTGGAGGCTTGACTCAATATTGTCAACTTCAGTCTAGGCTTCCACGTAGAAGTAGAATAGGGGTACCTCTGCTTCTGAAATCTGAAACCAGCTTGGGTGTGCAATCTAACCATTAGATGCTTCAATTTGTGAATTTTTGTTGTTTGCACACAATCTCCGAGTATTAATGGTCAATCTCCGAAGATGAAATCAATATGGAGAAACTCAATGACTTGATTTTCTTTTGCAGTCTCCTGACCAATAGCCTGTTCTTCTGATGGTTTATTAACTGGTTGTTCTAAAAGTGGGCTTACAATGGGTTCTATCAAATGATTAGTTGGCTTGCTGACCATTTTCAAATCTTCTATTTTCTTTGTTGCTTCATATGCTACTTGCATCTTTTGGTCAACATTTTCCAAAGAAGGCAATTTAGATCCCACGTTTTCGAGTTTTGCTGCTTGCAGTAGGTGCTCAATGTCGATAGCCACTTTGTTTGTCACTTCATCTGAAATGATTGTGGAATTAGCTGTTTCTTACATTTGTTCCTCAATTTCAGTCTTGACATTCTCCATAATTGGTTCTAAAACATTGGATTTTGTTGGTTCCGGATACTTTTGAGCCTTGGCTTGTCGCATGCAATATCGTTTTAGTACTTGAGACGGCGTGCTTCCCAATATGCGTCATCTCTTGATGGTCAAGTCTCTAGGACTTTGTGTTGGTCCCCAAAACCAAATAGCAAATCAAGATAAACCATTAGGAGCTGCTCCTATTAGAAACGTAACATACTTCCAACATATTTGCATAGAATATCACATCATCCTTGGGCAACCTGACACGTAGGACTTTCCTATGAAAGTTGTCACTAGGATATGCATAAAAAAAGAGAGAGTGTGTGTGTGTGGGTGTGTGGGGGGGTGGGTGGGTGGGTGGGTGGGTGGGTGGGGGCGGGCGGGGGCACGAAATTTGGTTCCTTGCTTCCTCGTTCGCTTCTCAAAAGGATAGTGTTTCATCTGTTAAGTGTTAATTGGAGATGACTGTTAACATTCACATGCTCACACTAGAACCTCAATTAACCCATCATACCTCGCCTTCTCCTTCATCCGACTTAAGGATTCAACTACAATCATAAATCAAAAGCATAGTGAGAAAGATCTCCCAGTCTAAGTCCCCTATACCTATGAAGAACTCCTTTGGCAACCCATTTAGGTGCACAAATAACAGGCAAAAGCTACACACTCTCAATCCAAGATCTTCACTTCACACCCAAACCCACTATTCTCCAAATATTAAGAAATCAAAACTCATAGAATTGTGAGGTTTTCCTAGATCAAGCTTAAGGAAGATACAAAGCTAAGCAGCTTCATACGTCAAGCAGCTAAGCAGCTTCATACGTCAAGCAGACCTATTCATGGACGTGAGAACTATATATAAAGTTTGTCTGACAGCTACAGAAGCTCCTCTGGCAACCATAAAAGATCCTTGCAACCAAGCAACAATGTTTGGTAACTCCTTTGACAATCTTGTCAATGGAACTAAGCCAAAGCATTTCCCGGATCAAGCTTAAGCAAGATACGATGTGAATCAGCTAAAAGAGCTCCTTGTGTGTCCCTAGCTGTTGCATGCCTGGTTAGGGATGCGTGGAGGTCAGTGGGTGTGTAAGTCTACCACCCCTACCCCGAAAAAAAAAGAGCCTACCAATATTGATTGGTAACACCTTTGACAATCCCTTTTTCTTTTTGAATGGATCCTTTTTTCCTTTCAAAAGGGTCATCTTTGTCAATGCTGTGAAATAGTAAATTTTTTGACAAAAATTTAAAAAGGTCTGCCAATAAGAATTATAGCACAAAATGCCTTCAATGCTTTTGAACCTTCCTTTTTTTAATGGTGTTTTTTAACCTTCATTAGGATTAATCAATAGAACAGGATCCCAGCTCCTTGTCAATTGCTGATTTTCTGGATGAGGAAAATTCTGAAGGAAACTCCATAATATTAATTGCAGTATGCTTCAAAATTTCTTGGAATAACACCACAAGCAACAGAGCAGACTTAAGGGCTCATCACAGCCAAGCTCGAAGGCCAAGTATTTTTACATCGAGTTACATGAAATACTTTCAAAATAAGTATCTCCAATTGGCATTCAAAAAGGAATGTTATACCATTTTAAAAAAAACAGGGATGTTATACAAATTTTTGCTTGCCCAGTTATATCCTGCAAACAATTATCATAAAACTTAACTTCCAGGTCCCCAATTGTAGAACTCCTTATTTTCAGAACAAAAGAATGATTCACTTTTATCCTGTTACTTTTAATTATTTTGATACTTTCTCATTCGTTATTTTTATATTTTTATATTATTTTTAAAAAATTTGAAAGGTGTTTTTCTCTTTTTATCATGATCATAGCATTTATAAAAATAAAAATAAAAAGGTAACATGACTTGAACCCACAACCAACAATGAGCAACTTTCAGCTGTGTCACAGGCTCTAGTCAAAATATTAACTTATTTACATTGTAATATATGCATTGAAGATTTGAACTCACAATCCCTCGCTATTCCAACTATTTGAGGTCAACAATGAGCAACTTTCAGCTGTGCCACAGGCTCTAGTCAAAATATTAACTTATTTACATTGTAATATATGCATTGAAGATTTGAACTCACAATCCCTCGCTATTCCAACTATTTGAGGTGCACTCTGCCCATTGCACCAAATAAGAGTTTTTATATAAAATGAGCCCAGACAATTTCCACTTTATAAGTATTGTAGGATTTCATTACAAAATATGAACAAGTATACATCAGTCATTATTATATTATTGTTTTATTTATTTATTCAAAAAGGGCAGTGTCCCATGTCTAAGGACACATTTGAACGGCAAAATTACCATAGAAAAACCACAGTTTCCCATGGATATGGACTGATCCACTGTTTGGTGTAAAAACTTTTCATGAAAAATTTTCAGCAAAAATCCGTAACCTTGATGATTTTTAAGTCTTCAGAAGGGTCAGACTGGTGACTGTTTCAGGGGAAAATGGGCACTATTTCCACCCACTCACTATCGCCGCACCAAAAAATTTGCACATTCCAAGGGTGTGGAATCCACGCCCAAAGATGTTCACAAAAAAAAAAAAAAAAAAAAAAAATGGTGGAAGCCACATTTGTTTTCAAACGTGCTCCAAATTTCAAAATTGGGTGCACCAGGATCTTGATGACATTCAAACTTGCCACTGATGCAGCCTTGCTACATGTCCACGTGACACTACCTATGAGAGTTTTGAGTCAACCAACTTTCAAAGAACAGAAGGATATGCAGACCAAAAGCAACAGCACAATTATATAATATATATTTGGATATTCCTAAATCCAAGCAGTTTGAATTCTGAAATAAATAACAGTTATTCACTCTGCTTTCGATGTGCCGTGTAAATTTAAAAAGGCATTAGGCCACATACATTACACCTTCAAATTCAAAATCACCATTGAGCAAGATGATGATGTGGGGGCGGCAACAATTTGCAAAAATCAAAAAAAAAAAAAAAAAATCAGTAAGCTGGTATTTCTCGTTTCGTCGCACGCCCTCATATATAGACTCTTCTGACAAGCTTCTCCTCAAACATCTTTTTTCAGTACCCATTTCACCAAACCTCTTAAATTGGATCCATCTAGATGTGCCCTTTTCAAAAGAAATTCAAAACCGCTAAAATTAGAACATGTTCCTGATGAAAAGAAATCAACCCACCCTAAAAAAATTCAAACTTTACAAAAACCATCCCAAGTACTGAATCAAAAATGGGATAAATCAACAAACCCAATACCTAATCCATCCAAACCCGATCTATTCAATCTTCCACACAAAATACTAACAACCCCAATACAAATACTCACAAATCACAAAAACCCAACTCCCTGCAATCCCATTAACCCCATCAAACATCAGATGCAGAAAAACAGAAGACGTTAAATTTGAAAAAAAAAAAAAAACAAAGCACAAAGCCCTACCTTCGGATCGTCTTCTTTCTTCTGCAACAACAGCTGATTCAGAACCTCTACGCACTCTGCGTATCTCCGTGACTGAAAGAGAGCGGCGGCGTCCTTGGCTAGGGCGGCGGCGACGGAGAGGTGACCGTCATCTTCCTCTCTGGCGGATGCAACCGGCGACGGCGATTCTCGAGCGTCCATTCACCCGGATCGAGCAGGATCCGATCCGAAAACCCTAGAAAAAAAATTTGCGGGGGAAAGCCCTACGGATTCTATCGGTGGCCCGGTTCAAATGGCGTCAAACCCGGTTCGGATTCAGCTATGAGGGTTTGGGGGGCCTTGATTTCATGTAAAGGATGCAGAAACGGGGATTTGAAAGCTAGGGTTTTGAGATGATTGATTTTCTTCTCTCTTCCTTTCTCTTCTCTTGTTCTTCTGCTGGTTGTGATTGCAGAGAGAAGTGAGGAGAGAAATAAGATATACGGATGAGAGAGAGAGAGCTTTTTCGATTGTAATCGGGTCTCGAGAAGAGGAAGGATGTGGTGCTCGGGCCGAGGAGTTAGGTGTGTTTTGCACGAGAGCAAGAGCTCTTCTTATTTCGGTTGGGGGAATTTGCACGCAGCCCTCGGAGGTTTTTGGGAAATTGGAGGTGATTTGCAATGACCCACCTGACACTGTTTCTTTGATGGTTGGGTTAGTGAAATATGGTGTGTGGAAGATTGGGTTTTTTTTTTTTTTTTTTAGGGTTTGACTTGGGTTTGAATCAGATTGAGGGTGGTGGTGTCCGTCTTAGGGTTTATTATATTTATGTGATGTGTGTCGAAAATAGAGTTGATTGAGATATAGTTCAAGTTCAAGTTCAAGTTGTTCAGGTGAAGTTGACTTTACAAGTGATTTAACATATTATATGAAAGGATAAAAGATATATACATAGCGAGATGCTCTTATGAGAGCATTTCTCACCTTATTATGAGAGATAAATACGAAGGCCCTCACATCCATATCCAATGCCAACAACTTAAATACAGTGGCGGATCTAGGATTCAAAATCATTGGGGGCACGATTAAGTAGTAGGGGGTTGCCCCCGGAAATTTTTTTTGGGTTATTTATATGATTGCAAATGATTTTTTCTTCTTTTTTTCTTCATGCTTGAGAAAAAACAATACACAAAAAAAGTAGTGGACCTTTTACATACACTATCAGTAACTAATACACAGAAAGATGCATTCAAAGACAGATAGTTTGTAGATTTCCACTGCATTGCAAATCATGCCTAGCAAGGACAAATAGTGTGCAGATTTACCCAAAACCTTTTATATGGAACAAATATAATATAATAATTTCAAGCAATAAAACAAGACATATTTATTTATCACAATTGTTCCCTACGAGTTTTCATTGGGGGGCCTGGTTCAATGTCACTAGGGGCCTAATTGATTTGGGCTTAACTTAATATACATAATCTTTTTTTTCCCAAAAAGTCACTAGGGGCCCAGCCCCCCAGTGACTATGAACTACATCCGCCTCTGCATACTAATTTATCTTAACTGTTTTCAGTGATGACTGCCGTTAATTTTCCTTGGCATTAGCTCTTGCAGGAGACTGAGAACGCGGTGATGCTATAAAAAAGTGATTAAAACAATCAAAATTAGGGAGGACAAGAATATGGAATACCTAAAGTTAATATTGGGCTACAAAAATCCATTGGGGGCCCCAAAAATTCACTGGGGGCCTTATGGAAAAAAATAGTGGGCCCCACCAAAATTAGAATTGAAACTTAGAAATCCACTGGGGGCCTACATACCCCATCCGCCTCTCCTGATAAGTGATAACTTTTCATTGGGGGCCTGGTTCAATGTCACTGGGGGCCCAAAAAATTCATTGGGGGCCTTATGAAAAAAATTAGTGGGCCCCACCAAAATTATAAGTAAAACTTATAAAATTATAAGTAAAACTTATATAGTGGATCCGCCTATGCTTAAATATAAGGGCCTCCACTCCTTTTTCTCATATAAGGTGAGAGATATCTCTCATATGAACACTTCTCATATATATATATATATATATATATATACACACACGATAATATTCATGTGATAATTAGTTCTCACATATTATATGAGATTTTTTTTGTGGGACCCAACAGTAGGCCTCATTTGAGGATGGACCATGGGGATGAAAAGATCTGTGTGAGACCACCCAAAGTATCAAGTTTGACCCCAAACCCATGCCCCAGACCCTTTCATTCGTGGTCCACAAGTTTAATAGCTTCATATTCAAAAAAATATTCAACCCTCGATCCAACGGTTCAATCAGTTCGGATGTGTGTTAGTCATTGGGATTAGTGACTATCATGGGGTTGCCTATTGATTACAAGGTTTGGATGGGTTGCTAGTTGGTCCCTGTAAAAAAGTTCTCACGTAATAAGTGATAACTAGTTTTCGCTTGAATATTTTTCATATATATATATATATGAAATATTCATATAGTCATTGGGATTAGTGACTATCATGGGATTGCCTATTGGTTACAAGGTTTGGATGGGTTGCTAGTTGGGCCCCGTAAAAAAGTTCTCACGAAATAAGTGATAACTAGTTCTCGCTTGAATATTTTTCATATATATATATATATATGAAATATTCATATGCATCCATCCCTCACCATAAAATGGTGAGGGACAACATAGTAAGGTTAACTTTATAGCACATCCGAACCATCCACACACACGGAACCCCCTTAAATACACGAGACCCACTGAATTTTTGCATATCCAAATAAATTGACCATTTGATCGAAGGTCAAATTTTTTTCCTTTAATATAAAGTCATTAAATTTTGTGGGCCACGAATAAAGGGGTTAGAGGCATGGGATTGACCCCAAATCTGATATATGGTATCATCCAAGGTATCTCTTCTCATCTCCCATAAGTCTCGTGATTAGTGGGTCCCTAAGTGGGCCCCATTAAGTTTGTCCCTCACCATATGGCGAATGAAGGATGCACGGGAATATCCCCCTATATATATAGGAATTTATATATATATATATACGGAGAGAGAGAGAGAGAGTCTAAAGCAATTGCTTGGACCTCTAAGACGGTCGACCTTTGAAAAATTCGATTTATATTTAACAAAATTCGAGCTTTATCTAGCTGCTTTAATGTTGTCTTTCATCATGTCCGTAGATCAGCTAACTCTGTTGCTGATGTTTTAGCTAAATAGGGGTTCGAAAGGTCTTTCTCTTTGGGAGTGTATGACTATGTAAGTATTGGGTGGTGTGTTTTTATATGTTTTGGGTGGGGTGGAGGCACAATACTCTTGTACCTTAATCCTCCTCTCTCGTCATAAGCTCTTTGTTTAATTCATATTATTGTTATCGATGAAAGAAAAGAGAGAGAATAGACTTGCCCCAATGGTTTCAAGTAAAGAAAAGAGTTCAAACTACAACAAGTACTGTCGACCTAACAACGCAACTCATAGGAAATGCTATGTTAGATACAGGGCTCACTGATGATTCAAAAGGAACAATCCTACCATGTACACTAGAATGGAATGAGATTGTAGAGAGTTGTGAGGATAAATTGGAGAATATGTTTTTGGGTGGGTCTTTTTGTTTCATATAATTGAATTTCCAAGAATTCTAAAACCATCAAAGGTGAATGCCTAAGACTGACCATCAAATAACATCATCTTTGATAGAAATTGAATGAAAGGGAGTTAGAAAATGAATATCCAACTATCACTCTTGTAATTCAAATCTTAGGAAAGTTCAAAGCCCATTTATATTGATGACTTATATTCCCCAACTCTCCCTTCTAATATAAATTGAATCAAGAAATAGAGCGATTTTTTCACGTGCTTTGCGCTCCATTCGGATGAGGCATTATCACCAAAGACCCGGTGAAATTCAGGGAAGTCCAGCATTTGGCGACGTTCCAAATGCATGATCCTGCATGAGCACTGTGCATGAGTTCCCCCCCCCCCCCCCCCCCCCCCGCGGTAACTCAAATATTAAGAAAATAAAAGTTTCAACTATATTGCTACCTTATATTCATTTCCCCTCCCTCACCTTTAATGAAAAACTGAATCAAGAAAATATAGGAAATGAATAAGCATTTATTACCCCAATAACTAAAATTCTAGGAGAGTCAAGTACATCACTTATTCTTCACCCCTCACTTGACACCTCTATTTATCCTTTGGTGTAGCTCATTTAGCCGTGAAATTTGTTATATTCAATGCAAACAATATAGACCCTTTTGGTTTAATTTTCTTGAATTTAACCTAAATGAGGTTAAATTTAAGAAGATTTTCATTATTTTGAAACAAAAAATACAGTAGATTGACCAATAGGTCTGTAAGGGACCATTGATGGTAGCTAATGTGGTTAGTTGAGATTTTTATTTTCGCACATGCGGTTATATTTATAAAAAGAGACAATTGGTTATTAGTAATTGTTAAACTACAAGGTGGTGCACATAAATTTGCCTTCCAGTGTTTGTCATCAATTTGGAGGATGTGGATCAAAGGGTGATAATTTGTTGGGACATGGCGCACCATTCGTGGGCTCAAATTATCCCACGATCCATATCATTATCTAGTATGAGACATCCCACCTTGCTAGAGATTCCTTCCAAGCTTATCAGGTAATTGTAAATTCTAATTATTAGTCCTCAAACATAGCAATTCTTTATGAGAAAGGTGCTGAAAGGGCACAAAAAGATCAGATGGCTGAGATCAGACAAGTACCAGCCCTATCATTGATAATTGAAACCTAAATAGATTTGGTGAATGAGATGGGCCGAATTGGGTGGACACACACCCAGTGGCGGAACCACGTTGAGGCCCGGGGGGGGGGGGGGGGGGGCGGCCATGCCCAAGATGCAACATACACTCAGGGCCCCCCCCCAGCCATCGCATGCCCAAGATGCAACATGCACGAGAGTGTATGAATAGCAAGGCGAGATCGTGAAAAGCTATTGGATTTACAGTTGAAAGCTCTTCCAATAGATTTTGCAGCATGCACGAGAGTGTATGAATGAATAGAGAGAGAGGTATTTGGGAAAAAGTAGGGTTTGTTGTGGATGGTGGAGGAAGTGGAAGAGTTAAAAGATGAAATGAAAAGAAAGGAGATGACATGTGGTGGGGTTGAGGGCAGAAGAAGAAACGAGAAGAAGAGAAATGAAATGGCTGGTTGCACTTGCAGCAACGTCTGAAAATGGACAAAGGAGGTTGGAACCTAGCAACGTCAAAGGAGCGAGGAGGAGACATTCAAATTGACTATAGTGTCCTTTATAAGGCTTGGAATGGCGGGGAAGGATTTCATTGGTCCTCGTGCGGAAGATGCGTGATATGGAGTGGCTCGACTCGACTCACACTTCTGAGGGGACGGACGGACGGCTTAGCCAGTAGCATGGATGCAAAATGGGTATCCAATTCTCTACCCAGTTTTGAGTCTAGTCAGGAATCTAATTTAGTTCCAAATGATAAATGCATCTGATTTTGGGTCCATGTAGGTTTCCATCCATCAACTGAGAAGTGTCATAAAAAATTTTAATGTCGTAAATAATAGCTCAAAATCAATCTTAGTTGGTCATTTTTATGGTTAATCTTTGAGATAGTCGATTGATGCATTATTAGAAGTTGAATGACACCTTTATTTAAAGAGGTGAGGGTGCCTGAACACTGTCATGGTTCAGAAGTTTGATGTTCGCCCAAAGAAAATCTTACTTGTTGATGTTCACAAAATAATCACTCTCTGCTTGAGTTTTTACCTCATGAGTTTTTACCTCTATGTCCATTTTGAGTGCAAAGTAATTGGTGAAATAAAATTTTATTCAAGTTTTGGCCCCCCCCCCAAGATGAAATCCTGGCTCTTCCCCTGCACACACCAGTGTGAAAATGGTGTTTGAATGAGAAAGAAAAAATAATACATACATGAAATTTGCATACATAAAATTTACACCTCATCGTCATTGTCGTAGTCTTTCACGATCATATTGGGGATATATGTGAGATTTATACATGCGAAACACGATACCGTGTTTGGTAGGAAACATCATTTTCACTGAGATTAAAAATGTTAAAGATTTAAGACATAAAACTCAATGTATTGGTATTTGATTGGTTAATAAAAGTTTTGAACAATTCAGGGTTTTAAAAAATGGGGCCCACAAGCATTGCAATGAAAAGGATTTGATGGATGTCCAACATGTTCCAGGAGAAACGTCTTTTGTATTGCCACTCTTATTATTAATAAATTAAAAAAAAAGTGTGTGTAATCGTTTCACAAAATTTTTGATGTAAAACATCTCAAATAAAATTGACCTGATCATATAAACACTATCTTCACATCTTACCACACACCGAACTGATCATGCATTAGTGGTACTCATTTGTGACGTTTACATATGTAAATAATTAAGTGCAAACAAGTGCCCCATGTTTAGTCCAATCTTGTCTTTTTTGTACTGACCCCTCATCAAAGAGGGGCGTAAGCATTCCACGCATTTTTTTAGATGTGAGATATTCAAATCAAAATGGTATCATTTACCTAATATCCTCACATTTCATCACACACCAATGGGACCAATACACAAATGTTACTCATGTCTAATATTTATATATGTGTAAACGAGTGCAAACAAACCACCCATTTTCAAGTCCAATCTATTTTATCTGATTCTTCCAATTTGCTCAACACAACATTATTGTTGGTTTAGTCAATATTTCAAGTTTCTTTCTCGAGGGATTTACCAGAAAAAACCTCATAGGTGATCGGTAGACATTAAAGAACCTAGTAAAATCGCGTAGACAAAAGGGTCATTTGGGTCCCTTTCGTCTTTTTATTTATTTATTTTTAGAATTGTCGATATCGACCATCATTGTCTACTACGGCACCCCAGTCAGTCATCTTCTCCATCTCCTTCTCAACCCCAATACCTTCAAATCTCAATTCCTCAACCAACAAAGATATGGATATCGGAGTTTATCTCTAAGTGGACTATACAAATCGGGTTGTTTTCCCTCAAAAACAAGAAAGAAGAAGGAAGTCTAGACTGACATTTATAGGTGACAGGGTTGTGATTTGTAGGATTATTTCATACTGGAAATGCAAAGATCCATATCACTGTTCTTGATTTTATCTTGAATTTAGAGACATGGTTTGTTCTTTTAGACTTGTAAGATTCATTATGGTTAAAATTCAATGATTCATAACCTTATTATTCATTTTCTCTGAATTATGTTATAGTCGTTTTTTATGTTGTTTTTTTTTTTGTTGTTATGTAAAAGGGGAACAATGAAGTGAAAATGTAAGAATATGATAGGTGATTAATGTGAATATATTGTCATGTAATAGGTGACCTAACTTGTAATTGTTTTAGTTGCTGAGCATGACAGAATGATGGATATCGACCAATTTGTCAGTTAGATTTCCTTCAACTTGTAACTGCTTTATTTGCTGAATATGATAGAATGGTTGATATTGACCATCACTACTTGCCCTGATGGTTGATATAAATCAATTTGTCAATTAGATTTTCTCAAACATGTAATTGTCTTATTTGCTGAACATGGTAGAATGATCGATGTTGACTATATCGTAAAAAAGAAAAAAAAAGTCAGAAAAGCAACGTGAGGACTTTTCTCCGTTTCCAAAACTTTACTGGGTCCTTATTTGTGTAGAGAGCACCTTTGGGGATTTTTTCCCGTAAATTCCCCTTCTTTGTCTATCTTTTTTCTTTTTTCTTTTTTCACAGCACGATCTATCAATAGAATAATAGAATGAGCAAAACTGGTACATCTTTCTATGTATACGATGCGGGAAACTTGAACCTCTTTACATAGGATGTGATAAAAAATTGAAGTACTTTTTTAAACAACAATTCAGCTACCTATTGTGTGCGGATGCAAGGGTAGCACCAAAATTGGGCAATTGATTTTCACACATCATGTTCTCATTCATATCTTAGACCTGACTTGAGAGAAACTTGGTTCTTCAAATGTTTGGACAACCACAAATTCAAATAATTTGAATGGTCTGAGTCTAACCTCCTATTAATTATTACTGTGCATTTCAAAGGCATGATTGGGAACAGATGAGGAATCTATGCATTAAATAAATCATTGTTGCCACATATTTGATGAATTCTCAACAAAGATTTGAATGGATGAGGATTTCACATCGATATGGTGTGTACTGGTGCATATATCTAATAAAAATTGGTGTTAGGCGTGTAAATATGTAAAACTTATGATTGTGGGGTGGGGAGACTAACAATTGTTAAATGTAGATTCCAAACCCTCAAAGATTTTGGTGCTAGAAATGGCTCAAAAAGAAATGATCAAGTTCAATTTGTGTGTGCCCCACTGCAGTTGATGTATGGTTGAGGGAATTTGTACGAATGATACATAGTTAAAATATTAAATTTGCTTTGTGATCATATTTATGATATTTACGAGAAGACTCAAAACACACAAAGTGAAAAAAAACCGATCACATGCTCAAGAGGCCTCCGTCCATTTGTTGTATAAGTTCTTGATAGACAAATATTAAATTACACGAATGATTTGAGCCCGATCTTATAATTTGTTCACACGTGTGGAGTATAGGTGGGAGTATAGGTGAGATAAATGTCAGATTGTGGGAAAAAGTAAAAGTAAGGTATCTCAAGATAAAAAGTGAAGACATGGTAAAATATTTTTAATGTGATGTATTATTTCCCTTCGCAGGCTTAGGGAAAAAACAAATGCCAAACTCTTAAATCTAAAACATCAGGGTTTAGGTTGGCTGTTGATCAATAAATGGATCGGACTCAGATTGGGTCCAAACCCATCTTCCTAAATCTATCTGCTCCTTAGACCAGATCGATCAAGTACCATCAAGGCCAACAAATTTTTTCTTTTTCTTTTTAGGCCATCGGAGGGTTTCCAACTCCTTTGAACTAGATTAATCCCTCCGATCCAAGAGAAAAGCCGGATAAACACCCCTTTGGCCCTAAGGTGATAGCAGCACTAGTGGATTCAACATTCGATTCCAACATTCAATTTATGAAGAAGGAGAATTGAAGGTAGATACCAAGACCCCTAACTCCGGAAGAAGGAGGAACCGTGATCGTGACTACTCGACCAACCCCTTGGGGTTATCAAGGCCCACAAATTGAATTGTATAGATTCAAACTGTTTGCATGCAATGTGTACGGTTAATGAGTAAAATCAGAGCCACAAAAACCCTGCCTCTCTGTTGCTGGACTAATCCCTCCAGGTATAGAGGAAAATTTTCTTTTTTGTTATTGGAGGGTTTCCAATCTTTTGGATTGAATTATTTCCTTCGGACTCAAAATAAAGCTAGGTAAACACCGTTCTGATTCTATGGTGGTAGTAGAATTAGTAGACTCAACATTAGATTCCTAAAAAAAAAAATTTAGGGTCCATACCAAGACATTTATAACTATGGCCCAACCGTGGTTCTGAAAACTCGGTCAACCCTAGCATATAACTTGAATTGCGTAGATTCAAAGTGTTTGCATACCACGTGTACGGTTAATGAGTAAAATCAGAGAAAAAAAAAACCCTGCATGTCCCCTGATCCAGCCGTTGATAGGATATGGCGCGAAATCCAAAACCCCGCCTCCCAAACAGCAACTAAACCCTTTTATGCAGACGACGAACATCCAGCAAAACCCTCTCTCTCTCTCTCGATCTCGAATTCGAAAATGGCAGAAGAAGCATCTCGCCAATTAGAAGAAATCGAGGCTAATATCATATCTTCAAGCTCGATCTTCGACAGATCACTCGCATATGGATCTCTCCTGCAATTTCAAGAGATCTCTGCCAACGACCCTTTCGCAATCCAAGCCCTTTCAGAGCGATTGCAGCGTCTTCTTCCTCTCATCTGTGCTGATGCTTCTTATGACAATGAAGAAATGTCAGTCTCCTTATCCCATTCATCTCCTTCTAAATCTTTATATGATCATTGTTCTTCCTTTCTTTTGAAAATCCGCTGTAGATTGAATATCGTAATTCTTCAATACCCAATTGGGATTTTGAAAGTTCTAATTCTGAATTCATCATTTGGGGTAAGTGTATCTATTGTAGTTGGGATTGGTTGAATGCTTTTTTTCTCAAATTAGGCGCAAAACTTGCTTTGGGGTTTTGGGTTTGTATGAATGCACCTTTAGGCAGCAAGACTGCATGGATTCGTGTTGGAATTTGGATATTGGAATATTTTGATGCTGTGCTAAGTGGTGATTGGGTTAAAATCACAATGTTTGGATGGTGGAAACTGTGCTCTATTAGGCCTTATGCCCTAATGCAGGCTATTGGTTCAAATTTGTATGCAGTGCTGCACAAGCGTTGAAGTGTATGGCTTTCATGATCTACCACCCATCTCTTGTCGCATCCATTCCAGGTTTGTCCCCAAATGCCACCTTGCTCATTCTCTTCTCTGTTTTAACCCCCTACCCCATCCACACACATACACACACACACACACACAATCCTTTTATGTCTAAGCATGATCCAGCCCAATACATTCCGATTTTATTATGGTGGGGAGGGATTTAGCAGCAAAGAGGGGTCCTCTTTTGAATTGGGTGAAGTATTGATAGGAAATGCCCACCATGGATTCATTGGATTTCACCTCAATGAGTTTTATGCACGACATAATTTTTCATATTATCGTGGTAGTCTCTGTTTGCATGAACTGTGCTCAAGTAAATTATAATGAGATACATTTCATGGGCCAATCCCGTAGATAAGAGTCTCTCTCTCTCTACACACGCGCGCACACACACACATCTTATCTCTCTTTTTTTGGTGACATGCCTTGAACCTGCAAACTCGTGGTTGAGATGATGAGCATAACATTCTGTGTTCTGTGAATAACATTCATTATACTATTATTATGCAACTGTTGTTTAGAAAATAGTGGTCAATAGCTACTTTTCTCTTTTATGATTTTAGTTTTTACATCTTATTTGCATGGGTTATATACTATACATAACATGATGTAGAGTGATTGATGCTCTTATACAGTCATTATGACTTCCTCCTCCCTGTTGCGATATGCAGTTTTTGTTATTGCGGATGGTTGAACACCCCTTAGTGACTCTTTTTTGTTGCTAATACCAGAAATCGAAGTGGTCTAAATTCATCTTTTAGTCATATTCCTTGTTACAATTTGTTGGCCAATCATGCTCTCTCGAGGCTATGATTCTTTGTCTATGCTATCAAATACTGCTGCTATCTCAAAAAATAGTGCCCAATTCTTTCAGAATGTTGATTGTTTAAATGGCTTTTACTTTTTATGCAACACGATTTGGAGTGATTGATACTGTTTAAACAGTTGATTTCTTATTCTTTTGAACAGTTATTTCTTATGCTTTTGTCTAGATTGGTCTTTTAATCATGTTCAGGTCTAGACTGATCTGTATTCTATTATGTTCAGTTGGGTCCGGGGCTGGGCCTAAATTGGCTCCATTGCATCCCAATAACATATGAATATATGGTTTCATATACTAATATAATAGTATAATTTTACCTTTACATCTGGGTCTAAGTCAGTTCCATTGTTGTAATATCGGGGTCCGTTAGGTATTGGCCTTGACCATTACCGGACCATCAGGCCTAAACTAAGACCTAGAGCCCCTTTCTTTAGTCACGTCCCGTTTGTTCATGGGGCTGGCTTGACCCCCGACTTAGGCTAGTAACTAGTAAGTAGTAACCCCTCATTTTATATCATTTGTTGTCATGGTTTCTTCAAGTGATACCTCAATCTCGAAGTCCTCTACTCCTCTTTAGTTTCTCAAGTTTCTTTGTGTCCTTATTTCAGTGTTAAAATGTTTTCTGTAGCATATTTCAAAACAATTAGGGAACAGATCACATAATACACCCATGATTTGTAACTGCACACTTCTGCAGTAACTAATTACCAGAACTTGGAAGAATAGTTGTTTCCTTAAAAACCCTTGGGTATAGATAATCATTATAACAGTTAATCTAGACAATGCTTTCGTATGGAAAATGAGGGAAGCATGGTCTCCTATCATTCTCCAAATAAATGAAGAAGGGAATAGTCAAATTGAAAACACTTTGTTGTGTATTGTAGAAGACGTTGCTCGTTTTCTTGTGGAGTCATTGTTGAAAGTAATCACAACCACAAAAATGAAGGTAATGCTCAAATATCTACTATTTATTCCAGTTGTGGGTTCCTCCTGTCATAAATCATTCATTAAGTCCTGAATTAGTACACTTACTGGTTTTGCAGGCAATTTGTAATTTAGGAGTTTGGTGTATTTCTATTCAGCAGCTCAATAGCTCTTTTATAGCTTCCAACTTGCATTCTTTGTTGAGAGCCGCAATGCATGCTCTTGAGAATCCTGTTGGTTCTCTATCCACTACATTTGAGGCCATTCAGGTATTATTAATTGTTGTTTCTTGTTAATTCTTCTTTGAGACCATTTATAATTCCCACTAAGCATGGTTCTACTAGTAGTGATTGTATCTATGGCTTGGTTGTTTGGTAATAGTGTAGTCCCTGACTAATTAGTGTGGTTGATGTTTTTCAGAACTGATTCTTTCAGTTTTTTAGCTAAATATCATTTTACCGACCATGCAATTGTTTAAGTAAATTTTTTTATTGGATCACTTCAAGGGTCATTGGTCTCAGTTACATCGACTTGAATTTAACTTGTTTGTACCTATTTGATTTGCTCTTCATGTGTTCTTTTATTTGACATAATTTAATTCAGTTTTTTTCCCCCGAATAGCTCTTCATTGTTTTGGCTCACTAGGAACTTGGTTATTAAGAGGAAACAACTTATATGTATAGGGAAATGATTGTGAGCATGGTGCTCACCACCTAGTGGGGGCCACCTTATTACCCATCTGAGTGGACCACAAAACAAGGAACCCCCCCTTGATAGTCACCGATCCCCACGTTTTGCACCCATCCAAATGAACTAGACCATTGGATTGAGGGACCTTTTTTTTTAATTTTCATATAAAGCCATTAAACTTGTGGGCCACGGATCAAGGTGTTAAGAAGCGTGAGATTGGCTTCAAACTTCATATCTATTGTAGTTCCACTTGAATCTTTCCATCCCCCCTTGTCTCATGGTATGAGCACCATGCTCACAAGGTCATTTCCTCCCTCTCTCTATATATATAATGTTTATATATGTATAGGGTCGTGCTATGCTACGGATGGTTCCCATGGACTTCCGTGTGGATGGCCGTGGGGCCCAAATCAATCTTAGGGGAGGTGGGGGATTGAAAGATCTGGATGTGACTACCTACGTGCAAAATTGCAGGTCTATCAGACCATCCTAACCTCTTTATCCGTGGCCCACAAGTTTAACAACATTATATAAAGAAAAAAAATTGACCCTCGATCCAACAATAGTCCATTTGGATTGGTGCAAATCCAACGTATTTGGTTTAAACAGGGGGTGGGGTTTTTGATGGTTCATTTGGATCAGTGACCGGTGGGCCCCGCATGGATGTCCCCTTGCGGACTGTCCTTAGGAGAGTTTTCTCCACATACACACATATTCCTTATACCCTACTTGCAGTGTGCATGGAAATTTCCATGCCCACCTCCCTGAAGGTGGGGACCCACCCTGAGATGAGTCTAGGGGGGTCGAAAGACCCTAAGATGAGTCTAGGGAGTTAAGTAGATTTGTCTTTCGCTGCCTAATAGCTTAAGCTTTTGTGATTATTGGCTAGTCAGACTGTAACATTATTAAATTCCCTTTGCCAAGCAATCCTATCAAAACCTTGAGGCTTTACCAGATGCAACATAAATACTTTTCGATACTCTCCCTTGAGTGGAGCCTGGTTGGTGCATATTTCGCATTTTGCAACATGCTCACATTTTTTACAACGTCGAGACGGTCCTTGTGGGATTCAAAAACTCGCCACTGGTTCGTCTGATACCGAGTCAGGTCTGACTAGCCAATACATCCCAAAAGCTTAAGCGGTTTGGAAGTGGAAAAGAAATTTACTAACCTCATGGTAATCATGATCAGGTTTGAGCCCTGACTTCTATATATTTCAACAAAATGAGGTTAGTTACTCATCAAGTCTGTTAAATAATACATTAGAAGCTTTTCTTAACAATCTTCATTCATTGTTTATGTGTGCACATTTGATGTGTAAGCCGGCTTGAGTTTTTGGGTCCATAAAACATGCACGGTCAACATATACATATTCATATACATATATATATATATATATAAATGGCATTTGCTCTTGTGAGAACATCTCTCATGGAGGGGATTCGTGAAAACTCCTAGTGGGCCCACCTCATGAGTCATCCGAACCGTTCACACATAGATAACGTTATAATTATAGAACATCTCTACTAGTCACTAGACCTCGGGGTTTGCACCCACAAAATGGACTGGACTGTTGGATCGAGGGTCAGTTTTTTTTTTTTTTAATTCAAAGTTGTTAAACTCGTGGGCCGTGGATCGAGGAGTAATGAGCATCAAATTGATCGCAAATTTGATATCTGGGGCCTACCCAGATTGATCTTTCCATTCCCCTGGTCGCTTGATCGGTGGAGCCCTAGGAGGCCCCCATCCAGCTACCTTCCACAGTGTTATTTCCAGTGAGAGATGTTTGTTTTGCAAAGTGAGCCATTGAGATATTGATGGCATTTGGGATCCACAATCCAGCTGCGCATACCATGCAAGAGGATGGTTTCCGTGTCCCATGCATTTATTTTGTATCTTGTATCCCACACATTATTTGATTTTATTTGTTATGCTAGTGTGTTTATATGCCAGATTTTACGAATTTCCATTAAGTGCACTTCAGTATTTTCACATTGTTTCTTAGTATGGCAAGGGAATGCCCACTTCTCAGAAGCAAAATTCCTGCATTTCCATGAAAATCCAACATTTCTGTTCTATTATTTCCTTCTAACTCCATTGATAAAAACAATTCCTTTATTGTGATGTACTGTAAATTCAACAATGATGACAACATTGAAATTCATGATACCTTGTTCTTGCACATTGTAGTTTATTTGAGTCATGATTTTGTTTTGTGTAACTATTGTACTGATTCATGGATTGGTCAATGTGATTGTGTTCCAAACAAAAATAATAATGGATATAGAATTTCTATGTTATATTTTTGAAAAAATAAAACATAAAATTTCTAACAAGGAAAATTAATTTTACTCTGCGTGTGTGTGCGCGCACGCCTACCATATGATGCCCAGATATGGCATATACATGGTAGGGGCACTCCATTGATATGGGAGGGACATGGATTTTATACATAAAAACGGAGTATCGGATATGTTACTACATTGACTTCTTGTCTGTTTTGAGGTGTCCTGGAAATGTAGCACTTCTTCCTGTAAATTGTTACACGTCCCAATTTGGTAGATAAGACTATTAAAGAGGAGGATTTAACAAAAAGGAGTGATGTGTCAGGCTGTGGGGTGATTGAGAACATAGCCCGAAGAAGGGATGGAGCAGTCATCCATGAAGCTGAACCCTGATAGAAAGGATAGGGATTCAATGATGATGATGATTGCTCTCACTAAAATATGGGTTGACCAATGTCCAAATTTGGATATAAAGAAGAAAAGAGTATTCTATCCTTGGTGTTACTGAAATCATCCATGCTCCTTTTAAATTGAAAATTTATTTCTTTACTCCTAGCCAAGAAAATTAAAGGATTTGACCTGTGCACTTAACTATTTGCTGCCGATGCCAGCTAACTTGGTAGAATTTTCGATCACCTTTGCTACATATTTGACAGTCTTCAGTTTCCTTTCCATCTTGATGCAACTCTCACAGGCTGTCATGAAGCTAGCAGCTCAGCTTAGTGAAAATATGAGAGGCTTATCAGATATATGGGCTCCTCCTATATATAGAAGACTTCTGAGTATTGATAAGAGAGAGAGGGATATGTCCGAAAGATGCCTATTGAAGATTAAGTCCAGTATATTACCTCCTACATTGACTCTTTCTAAGGTATGTGTATTTTTAGTTTATTGTGGTCCATTATTATTTTTTTTTCAATTAACTATTACTTTTGAAATTAAAGAAAGTACGACTAACAAGGACCAATAAGTTATACTTGTTCTATGTACTTGGGAATGCTTGCTTCCTTCCTTTTGAATTAAAATTTCACAATCCATAGAAGAAAAAGAAAATCGCCTGATAAAAAGATCCACTTGTGAAGACAGAAATATAATATGCTCATGTGGAACCATCACTTCTGTGATCTTGCTCTACATGCTCTAGCACCATGATGAAACTAGGGTTGAATGGTTATTATGCAACAACAGAAGAAGGAAAGAGATGGGAGCAAGAATAGATGGAAAACGTCTATCTCCAACTGTATTAATGCTTGAAGCAGCCATTTGAAGGGTAAACAAGGTATGTTGATGCAGCCCAAGATACCATTTTCAGAAGATGTTCCAAACCTATGTTTGTCTATATCTACAGCATGGGGACCTATTCATGCCACTTTAGGTGCTAGAGTTAAGCACATATTTAATTTCTCATCTAAGATAGAAGTCCAGTTAGCATATGAAGTATATTTGGAAGTTTATATTTATTACATCATGTTGGGGAGTCTTTGGAGTTACAATCTTGTATTTTTTTAGCTCTGGAGGGGCATCTCCCCTAGATCTTCATGTTCTCTTGTGTGGTTGAGATTGACCCCTCCTCGTGTGGAGGCCTTTTGCTGGTTGACAATATTGGGGAGAGACTCCACTGCAGATTTCTGGAGGAGAGGCTTACTTGGAGAACATTTCTGAAGCAGAATCATCTAATCATTTGTTCATCCATTGTGGGGTTGCATCCTTTTCTGGAATCATTTTATTCTCAGGTGTGGGATAATCTGGTGTTTGTCTCGATCTATCTCAGAGCTGGCCGAGGCTTACAGGAGTGGGCCTTTCTTTGGTTGTGGCCTTCTTTGGAAGATCGTTCCTGTTGCGATTCTTTGGTCAGTTTGGAAGGAGAGGAACAACAAGATTTTAGGTGTTCATTGACATCCAATGAGGATCTTATTTCTAAGATCACCCTTACAATAGCTAAATGGGTGTTGGTAAGCAAGAAGTTATTTAATTTTAGCTTGGTGAATATTTTGTTCAATTGGGATTTGGGAGGCTTGTATGAGTTGTGGTTTGGTTAATGGTAAACGGGTGGTCCCTTGGATTTTCCCCCTCTTGGAGTGCTGAGGTTTAATGTGGATGGAGCAGCTTGTGGTAAGCTGGGTCCTGTAGGTATTGGAGGGGAGTTGACGTGCTGTGTAACGATGAGGTGGAGGTTATTTGTATGTTCTCTAAAGGAGTAGGGGTCAAGGACTCCAAGGAAGTAGAATTCTTGGCTATTTTAGAGTGTTAAGAATATATTCTTGTTCATTTCACTATAGGTTGATCGTGGAGAGTGATTCCAGCAACACAATATCTTGGGTGACCTGCTGATACAAAGCAGTGGAAGTTATGGTTCAGTTTTAATGAGAGAGGGCTTGGTTTCCGTTCTTCATGTGGAGTTTAATCATGTCCTTAGATTGGCCAACGGTCTGGAATATTCTCTAGCTAAACAAGGGGTTGACTGATCCTCCCCTTGGGAGGTGTTTCTATTGTGATTGTCTTGTAGCATGTCTTTTATACCCTTTGTTTCTCTTGCTTCTTTGTACTTTCTTTTTAATAGAAGTTATCCATTACCTTTCAAAAAAAAAAAAAAAGTAGTGTTTTTTAAGTGAGCAAAATTTTCATGTCAAATGAAGTCAGATGACATGAAATTACATGCATTAGATGGGTTTTGACACAATTTAGAGAAGTAACAGCCCATTTACAGAAAGGGTGTAGCCAAACTCTAGTTGGAGTGTGAGCTGTCTTATTTGGAGTTTATCTTAGTCTCGAGTTGTAAGAACAAAACTATAGTGCTGAACGCCCCATCCTTCCCTTTATGAAGGGATCTACCTCATGTAATTTAAACAATTCAATGAAATTGCTTCTTTCATGTGAGTTGGTGTTGAATCTCCATGGTGATGATTCCGTTGGAATGTCTATGCTGAAGCTTCAGCTTGGGATTATAGATCTCTCAGTCCTCCCCTTCCCCCTACATTTGTTGGTATTGATCAGATTGGCACAACCATAGCTGCCTGACCGCATCTAAATGAATGCATGGCATATATTCTCTTTAGAGTTTAAAACACATCCTCTTCATATGGTGGTCATATGAAAATATTATGTTTCCGTCTTTACCTCTGACCCCCACTTTCTTGGCAGAGCAATGATCACATTATTGGTTTCATGAAAATATGATAAATCCTCAGCTCCACCTCATGAACTAGAAATTCCCAAGTTTCCTTAATGATGCACACTAATCTCTAAGATTTGGATTTCTTTATAATTAAAGAGGTGACATTCACTGAGTTGTCTTTGATAAATAGCCATTTTGACAAGGATGGCTTGAAGGTCTTAAGTTCATATTCTATAAGAACTCTTGGTATTCTTTCTCTAGAATCCTTTTGGTTTTGATGCCCAACATATGCCAAAAAACTGAAATCAGTCAAATCACGCTCCTAGAACTCTTTCACAATGCCTACTTCAAAGTAAGTTCTTTTTTTCCTTGATGAAAAAATGTCATTGATAGCTCTGTGTTTCCCTTCTTCATAAAGCCCCATAAAATTTGACAAAGTACAAGCGCCTCTAAATCCTGTTATGCTTGTAACATTATTATTATCCATTTTATTGTTTATTCATATCCTACGTGGTCAGCCATCTTGGCACATCACTAATATGATATGTTGTTTTCATGAGACATGCCCGTGTATGAATTTTGCAAATCCATTTTTCTTTTTCTTTTGCTTTACAATGGGCATTTTCTCCTCTCTCTCTCTAATTGGTGACATGACTTGGACTCACAATCTCAACTTTGCTCTTGCAATAGTGAGCATCTTCCATTGTGCCAGGGCTTCTTGTCAACTTTCTTCTCTTCATGGGTGTATTTGTCTTTTGCCCATTTTATCTTTACAAACATACATGCTTCTGATTTTCTTAATATTTTTCTGATTAAATAGCTATGTGTACAACAAGTATCCTGTTTTTATTTTTATTTTTTATCACTAACAAAAAGCTTTCATATAAAAGAGGAGAATACAAGGAAAAGAAAGAAAAGGAACAGAAGGTACAAGAGCATTGTACCCCAAACAGTACATAACTACATAATGAAACCATCCCAAGGAAACAATCTCTAGTCTTAACCCCTTGTTTGGCTAAAGCATCTGCCATGGAATTGGTTGCCTTCATTTTCTCTTGTTGGAAATAAAGAAACTTCTCATCCCTTTATTCAGAAAATATAGAAGGGTTATGTTTCTTCAATGCACTAATCTCTGTGTGTGTGTGTGTGTATATATATATACATTTCTTTTTCTGTTGGACTGGTGCTTCAACATACTTGTGGTACTTGCCTTCAACTTGTTATCTATAACTTGAATTCTGAAGAAAATTCCTTCATTTCCATTGAACAGGTACTTGCTGCTGACCTGAAGCAAACGCTTCTTCCAGGAATGAGAAACATGCTACAAGACCATGGGAGGAAGCTTTGTACCATCCAAGCATGGGGATGGTACATTCGCTTACTTGGGTCGAATGCTGTGAAGAACAGACATTTGGTTAACGAAATGTTGAAAATCCTTGAGCAGACATTTTCTGATCCTGTCCCTCAAGTTCAAATTGCATCAGTGGTATTCCCAACTGCTATAATTTTTTGTGGGTTCTGTCTGATTTCTTTGCCAATGCTGGCATGTTTTGTCATGCATGCGTACGATTAGTTTTAGTAACAATACCAACTAATGTATAAATTTTTTTTTAATTAAGAATTTGGTTTTAAACAATTCTGACTAGTTTCTGTCACACATTCATTTTTAGATCAGAGATCATGGTTCTAAAACTTGGTCTCGCTTGGTACCCACCGATTCGAGTCAGCCTCTGAATCATCCCTTGGCTGATTCCTACTGGAAAACAGGCCACAACTAACCTTTTTCCTATTTTATTGCTATGTGAGGATGCTGGAGGCTTTTGGGGTCCTTGAAGACTGATTTTAAAAGATGAAAACCACAATTTGTGGAAGATCTATGCATTCAGAGATCAGAGTACTGTCTATCTTCCTGAGTGAAATCAAATGCGACCAGCACCTACTACTACTAAATTTCATTTGGTATAATTTAAACACATCGCTGGCCAATCCATTGATATCTCAGTGGTGGGGCATCTCCCTCTCCACAGAAACAAGGGATTTGGGCATGGAGTGTGCGTGCGCGTGCAAGTTTTTATTAAAAGAAAAAAAATACATGTGGCTTAAATTCCTAGATTCATATGACATTGGTTTCCATTTTTTTTTTCTCACTATTGTTAGGCATATTAAGGCTCTAGGATGCAACTCAATCCAACCTGAGGGAGTCCAAGTAGACTTGAGAGTGACTCCTCCCCCTGCGCTCAACCCTCCTCTCCCTCTCCAAACACACCAACCCACCCACACAGAGCCCAAATTTTCACACATATGACATTGGTTTCCATTTTTTTTTTCTCACTATTGTTAGGCATATTAAGGCTCTAGGATGCAACTCAATCCAACCTGAGGGAGTCCAAGTAGACTTGAGAGCGACTCCTCCCCCTGCGCTCAACCCTCCTCTCCCTCTCCAAACACACCGACCCACCCACACAGAGCCCAAATTTTCACACATGTGACCTTGTTACTGATACGACCAAGGCGTTTACCCTAACTGTGCTAGCAGTTGTTTTCACAGATCATTCTGAATTTAATGGTTAATTGCTTAGTTGTATATGTATTTTTCTTTGTATTATAATAGTAATAATAATAATTTATTTAATTTTTGGGTATTATACATATTTATATTTTACAATATTACTACCATATAATTATGGATATAATATTTTAACTTGTTATATCCAAAGGCTTTGGCTTAGGATAGATCGGAAGCGAGAAACAAAATTCATGTAGCTGGGCCCTGTTGGGAAGTCCCACATCCCACATCGCCTAAGTAATAGGCTTGACATATCTTAATATACCTGTATGGGCCTTCCACCTATCAGCTTAAGCTTTTGGGTTAGTATATGGTTTCTTACATGGTATCAGAGCGGGTTTCGATCCCGGTGTTCTTGTGCAGCCCACGTGACAGGCCCGTCCATGAAATCTGTTGGGCCTGCACGTGAGGGGGAGTGTTGGGAAGTCCCACATCCCACATCGCCTAAGTAATAGGCTTGACATATCTTAATATACCTGTATGGGCCTTCCACCTATCAGCTTAAGCTTTTGGGTTAGTATATGGTTTCTTACAGGCCCAACATAGTTGGGACAAGGCTTTGATGATAGTGATAATAATTTAATTTGTTTGTTGAACATTTTGGCATATGAAGCTTCTTTAAATCAGCATATCATAGTCTTACCCATATCCATGCAAGTTAGCCTAAGTTAGTCTGAGTTATGTAGCCTGCATGATGTCCTTTGGATTTCCCATCCTAATGAAATGTTTATGACCTTCCTACTTGTAGGTTGCCTGGGAAGGTTTGATTGATGCACTTATTCAAGCTCCAACTTTAAGTCCACACACGGGTATTGCCCCTGGGAATGATACTCATCAGAGTGGGCCTCTACCTTATGCATCTACAAGTAATGGTGAAAACCAAATTGACGGCTTTTCAAAAAGCATAAAGCTCATAATGAAACCGTTAATCGTACTTATATCAAGCAAATGTGACATATCTGTTCGTTCATCGTGCCTGAACACCTGGTGCTATCTGCTGCATAAACTTGATGTCTCAGTTAACTTACCTTCAGTTATAAAGACTGTTTTGGAGCCCATCTTTGAAGTGACCTTTCAGAGAGGGCTAGATGACAAGAATGTTTGTCTATGGAACACTTGTGTTGATCTTCTTTATGAGTTTATTTCATCAAAAAATATAGAGGGAGATCGTGAAATGAATGACCAGGTGAATTTGTGTATTCTACCAGCTAAAGCCACTTCCCTCAGTTCTCCACTAGTTGGTCAGGGCTCTTTGAAGGGTTATCCCATTAAATGGTTGCCTTGGGATCTTAATAAGTTAGATTTCCATCTCAAAATGGTTCGCCTTCTTGCATGTATAGGGTTGATGACATGCGTCGACTCCAAAAACAGAAAATTGGCTTTTGAGTTTGCATTGAAGATCTTTAGAACTGTGCTGAAGGGAGTCCAAGTTGAGTTTAGAAAGACAACAAATGATTACAATGAAATTCTGTTGTGTATAAGCACAATTTTGAAGTTTGTGAAGTGGGCATGTGAAGATGTTCCAGAACTCATTGCCGTCGGCAGTAACGATTTGCCATGCACTGCACTTCAGTTTGTGGAGGCCTCCAAAGAGGATTTAGATCCCTCTGTTTTGGCATCCCCACTTTACGGCGTCCATTTAGATCTCAAGCATGTTAAAGAAATGCAATATGCTGATAATATTGAGTATGCAAAGAAACTGGGTATCAGCTCCTTTGTGTTCATGGATATGGTTTCTCCTATGGTTTATTTAACTGTACTTTATCTCAGTGTGGTGGTCCAATCTGTCTCAAGTTTGTCTGACACAGAGATAGTTGTTCGAGCAATGGAGAAGTACTCAAGTTTTGTATTTTCTTCGTATGACTCTTTGGAAAACATGAATGCCACTGTTCACTTCTTGTATATGCATGGACAGAAACTTTCTCATGGAGGATTCTGCTGGTTGAAAATATGGAGAGTAATCGCAAAGGGTCTAAAACAGAAAATTGATGCAGTTGGTGATCTTGACTTTCTAAAATCTGATTCTGATGACACTGGATACTTAGTGGTCTACTGTTTGCTGTGCTACCCGTTTGTTGCATGCTATTCCTCACCTAGATTATCTAACTCAGAAAAGGCTGGTGACCGTGAGGAATCGTGTATGGTTTCTTCTCAGTGGGAACTTGAACTTGAAGTTGTTATGGAAGCATGGAGGTCACTGTATGATTCTGCAAGCTGCATTTCACAGCTCCAGTGCACCGGCATGAATAGTTTTGCCGAGGGTCTGTGCAAAGCACTAGTCACAGTTCTTAGCGAAAACATTGACAGTAGCATATCCCATAGTAGTATTGACTCCTTTTTGAAGGAGAATGAGAGAACCATTTTCCTATTTATATACAGTGAAGTTGCAGTTTATGTGTTGAAGAATATTCAAGTTTGGGATGATGGTGCTTTACAATTAAGAGAGAGAGAATCTCATGACTACAAGGAATGCAGTCATATCGAGAGTAGTTTGGAGTTAGTCAAAAGGTGTGGATATTATTTGTGATATAAAACATATAGGGGTTTTTTCTTTGTGAATGTAGTTTCATCCCTATGGTGTGCTCTTGAGATAAAGCTTGCTTCATTGCTTTCTGTTAAATTGATCTTCCTCTGGTTTATGCTGTGAATTATGCAGATTCATGATGCTGTCAGTAACAATTATGAAAGCAAACATATTTTCTGACCTTGGTGTGGTTTCGAGGTAGATCATGCAAGCTTCTCTGCTTTATCCTTTGTTTTCTTTTCCATCTGCATAAGAGTTTGTGCTCATCTTTGCATGTGTTTAATGTGGGTGCATATATTATTTGATTGCTTGCTTTTGTAGGGTCTTTGCTTCGATGACATGCTTTGTAGAGCGTCTTTGCTTGAAGCAAGACATCTTCTTACTCATAGAGGTCCGTATTCATGGGCATGATTCCAATTTATCTCACAGATAACAGAACCAATAGATAGCATTTAAAATATTCTAGTTGAATAACACACTGGCAGTTAACTGGTAAACCTCTGAACATATCGTCAATGCTCATTAATTAGCACATCCAATACCCTGCAAAGCAAACATTGAACATGCCATATCGCATGTAGAATTTGTCATGACCTATATTCCTATTTCTGGCAGGTCGTCTCTGACCCACTATTTCAGTGGCTATCTTTATGCCGAGAAATAAAGGAAGTAAATCTTATTCATCAGCTTCATCAATTTTGGAGCCATATGCTGGATTGTTTTTGGAGGATTCAGCCGCCCATCATCTTTGATTCTGTTTTGCTGAACCTACAAGCACCACTTCTACAAATAACTCTAGATCACCCATATGCCCCTATTTCAGATGCCACCATTGCCTTCTGGAAATCTACATACGGCAAACAAAGAAAGTTACATTTCCCTCAGTGCTTACTCCCAGTCCTAGATAAACTGTCAAGGAATGGCAGGATAAGATTCCACAAGGGAAGCTTGACATTTTCCGTGAATAGTTCTGCAGTCCTAGAAGTAATTGGTGCACAACTGAGATACCGGGTGACAGCAACACAGAAAAGGAACTCAAAAAGAGTAGGATTCACAGAGAATACTGGGAATGGTATTGATTCACCATTGGGCCTGGAAAAGAAGAGGTTGAAGTTAGCTGAACACCAAAGGAATGCAAGTGCAGACCATCTTGAGATTAATGGGGATTCTAATGGCAACAGTCCTAGGGTGAAGATGTGCAGAATTTTGGATTTTACACATGGAAATCCAGATTTACACGTACAAAGAGAGCTTAGAAACTCACATTCCATCTTAAAGAGGTTGAGAAAGGAAGTGTAACTGCCTTTTTTGGTGATCTACCAAATTATGCTCATTATATGGTTGCACCTGAGAGACATCATGCCAACAACGCAGGATTACATTGGTTAGGTGACTCCATGGAGGAGGTACAAAGATGGAACATGGGTCAGTGCTCCTCTGATGATGCTATGCTGTGTGCACATTTATCAGTTGAGGCAGTTTGAGGGATCGGCAGGTGGAGTTCATTGTGAAAACTAGCGAGTTGAGAAAGAAAAAAGAAGTTATGGTTACCAGGTCTGACCATCAGTGATTTGAATGTGGAAGAAAATTTTCAGCTCTTGAATCAGGAAGGAGCCATATTCAATTTGTGTTATCAGTTGGGCGGTAAAGGTTTGTGTCATGAAAACCTGAAGAAAGAGATTTTTGATGTATGTGAAGCTGCAAGAGGATGCTTTCTCCCTTTTCACTGTACTGCTAGTGAGATGGTTGTACTTTAAAGAAGATGCCTGCCTGTGGATTATTCTTTCCTGTTAGGTTCGTCTCATTTTTCATTTCTAAACATTTATTTCTGATTAACATCGTTGTGTGTGTATCCTTCTGGTTTGTATCATAATACAATTGTGATTATGTGGAAAGTAAATTATCAAAAAGCAAGGTCTACAAATGCAACTTGCCCTCAAGAAATCTATTGATCATGACTGACTGCCACGTGGAAGATCCAAGCACTTCATGCACCTTCTTTGCAATGGTATGAAACTTTTGTATTCTCCATTTTTTTTTTTTAAATAGTTACACACACATGCATGCATGAATTCAGATGTAAGCCTGGAAAACAGGTTTAAACCTCAAAAATAAAAATAACATGTCTGTGCTGGGGTTCATTTTTTTCTCTGAAATGGGCTGACAACTGAGTTGATGAATCTCAAAGCTTTGGTCCTGATAATTTGCTAATGGGTTAGGCCCAGCCTGACTTAAGGCCCGTCGGCTCAATCCAAGAGTCTCAGGCCTCTTAAGCAAACATGATGAACCCTTTTAGGATTCAGGAGTGATACTTGTTTAAGTTGGTACCCAGTGTTCCATCCTTGGGCATGTATGTCTGTGAAACTAAGGTGCCAATGCTACTCAACCATGAGTGTGTTGGCAAACATGGTGAGCTCGAACAAGCTTGACCTCCTAGAGAGATCCAGGTTTCAAACAAAAGTAGCAAATCTTTTCAAAATTCTCTCAAAATTTGTGTGAAAGTTGTATATGATCTCCCTCGGATTTAATTATTGGGTATAGCATTCAAGCCCAGATCTGCCCCCACAGGCCTGAAATTCTGAACCCAGCTCTGCATATCAATGAAAATACTCAGCCAATTGTTTTGAATTTTGTAGGCCACTCTAGGCATCTATCAGACTGTTAGTAGACGCGCCTAGGCCGAGTCCTCAGCTACTGGGCTCAATATAAAAGGTTAGCCCATATCAAATAGAGAGTGGGCTGGACTCTGTCTGGGCTGGCTCAGCCATGTCCAACCTTCACATGTTGCCCATAATTGTCTTGGAGAATGGCCAACCAACCATTAAATCCTATCAATATTCCTTCTCTGAGATGAAAAAAAAAGGAGAACATTTGGACATCCATGATGCCTGATGGAGCTCAATCATATCAAATCTACATAAGACCAGTGGATAATAATTTCCACTTGCGACTTGCAATGAATGTGGTTAGTGTCCTTACAACAATAATTTCTCTTCAACTATGTATATCCAAATCCAAGTTTCATCGTGAAAAATCTAAATTGGTCAAAATAAATGTCTTCTAATGAATGGCTTCGCCAAATTTCAACCTGTTAAAGGTTAAAAAATTCACAGCTGCTTTGATAAAAACAATTTTAAGCAGTAAAGGAAACTCATTCCACCCTCTATTGCTTTGGAAACATGTAGCCCTGCTTGATCAAAGGACATGATCTTGTGTTATTTTGTAATAGCAAATGGATGCTACAAGTCTATCCTTTGCCAATCCTTCAAAATGTTTTTGAGACTTTCTATAATACGGTCTGCAAAGTGGCAACTCATCACCATGTGGGTGCCATATAAAAGAAGATGAATCCAGACCGTCCAAATTCTTTCTCCCATTATGGATGATAGTCTAGCTCCCAAGGTCAAGCTCATCATGAAATCCAGACCATCGGATCCGTGTCCATCTTTTATATGTTCAGGAAGATCACCAATACCTAATAGTCCTGGGATAATCACAATTTCTGATAAAAGCCCCATGTGAGGTTCTGATAAAAGCCCATGTGAAATATCTGCATCCTCCAATCCCAAGAAGTATTTGAAAAATGGAGCAATGTGGGGCCCACCTCCAGGCTATTGGAGAGATGTTATTGTGCCTGCTGGAAGGTCTCATTTGTTTTTTTGCAAAAGCTCACATGGGAACAACCTTTCATTGTCTGTGTGAGTGGATATTGACAGGATATGTCCATTTGGACTCTGGAGTTGTATCCTCCTGTGCATCTTTTAGAAGCAGAGTCCGGATCCCCTGGGTGGTTTTTATTTTTATTTTTAGGACCCACAAATGTGAGAAGAGTGGTATAAGATCTAGGGGTGTAACGATTCGGTTAACCGGTTTTTTTGGGGAAACCGTTAACCGAACCATAACAGCGGTTTTCCGTCTTTAAAAACCGTAACCATAACCGTATATACAAAAACCGTGGAAAACCGAACCGCGGTTAACCGTATTATACGGTTCGGTTACGGTTAATAACCGTGGAAAAATATACACAGTAATACAATATAATTACAGTATTATACGATTACGGTTACAGTTCGGTTACGGTTAATAACCGGCGATGACGATGTGGGAAGCTAGGATTTGGTTTTAGGTAAGGAAAATTTCGTTTACCCCTCATGTATATTATTTTATTTGTTATCGGTGCGGTTAACCGCATACGGTTAACCGAACCGTATTTTACGGTTCGGTTAATAACCGTGAATATTGTGGAAAACCGTAACCGAACCGAACCGTGCTGTTTTTTGGTTTTATTAACCGTAACCGAACCGAACCGTGAAAATACGGTTAATAACTGCGGTTCGGTTCGGTTCGGTGCGGTTTGACGGTTAGGCGGTTTTTTCTTACACCCCTATTAAGATTGATCTCTAGATAGTTGGGTGAAATCCGAAATTACTATCCAATTGACTAACACCATGTTGTTTAATTAGAGAATTTCTAAGTTGAGAGAATGAAACTCCACATTGGTGCCTATCCATTGAAGATTCGGGTTTTTCCCAAATTAGTGCCTTAATTGTGTTCTAAATGTCTCAAGATTTTACTTTAATAGGAGTTGGACCTACTGCCGTATGTAAATAACTCACCTGGCCAATCTTATGGTATAGTGGAGCCAACCTTATTGGAGTAAAATTTGTGAACATTCAATGGGTCTAGGACGTTCATGTTGGGCTGCTTGAATTGTCATTAAATGGGCCTCACACGAGTTATACTTCTTCAGACTCATGAATGTTTTGTGTTAGAGACTCAAGACGATCTGGATGCTTAAAAGCAAGCTACCTGAGCAGCTAGTGGGCCCATCGCTCACTAACCTTGTCATATAGAAAATTACTTTGAGATATGGTGAGTTTCATCTAGCTACAAGGGTGTTTACTCGGTTTCCTTCTAGGTCCAGAGGGATTAGTCCAGCCCCAAAAATTGGAACCCTCCGATAGCAAAAAGAAAAAAGTACCATTCATTCGTAGCCTTAGATCAAATACCTAAGTGTGCTGTGGGTCTTTAGTTGACTAGATCTCCAAGCTCTAAGCATATCTCGAAGTACCTTGAACATTTGCCAATCTCAAGGGAAAGTTGTGATTAAAAATTAAGCAAGAAGAGCTTTACAGAGGGATTATTGGCTTTATTACACCGACCAATCTCACCATTCACGTGCAACTTATGATTCCCTTTTGTCCTTCATTGTTTAGGATAATGGTTAAAAAAGCTTTTCTGGCTAGATTCAATGATCCAAAAGGTTGAAGCCCTTGAAGACATGGGGCTCACTAGATGGGATATGTTTGAAAATATTAATTTAAATCATCTTAGGGCAGCATTATCCTTCTATGAACTATTTGGGATTTTCTATTTGATAAATAAAACTAAAGAATTTAGCCTACTAAAGTATAGTATTTATTTTTAGAGAATCTCAAAGTTCAGCTTTCTTAATGTTGGATTTTACTTGGACATTTATTAGGAGGAAAATTAAAACAAAAAAGATAAAATACTAAGAATTGGACCAAATCACAAAGCCATTCAAGGTAATTGACATAGGAATCATGAAGAGGACAACATTGAGAGAATTTGTAGAACCTTAACAGGACTAATGCTTGATCATTGGGGGAGGGGTGGCCTCTTAGGGGTGGGCTGAATATTTCTATGAATAAATTATCCAAATACTTAACTATAGGCTCTCAAAATGTGTATGGTATTGAGGAGTATGGGCTTCACTCGAGGGGGAGTATTGAAAAGTATTTATGCTGCATTGATTACGGTTTAAGGTTTTGATAGGAATGATTAATTGAGCAAATTTAATACATGGAAGTAAGTGCAATATTTTTGTGATTCGATTCACCTAGGCTGGATAATGTTGCATTTGAGCGAGTGCCAATTTGATAGAGAGCAAGAGAGCATAAACTACGAATTGATCGCAGACGATGAGCCGGTTAACTCGAATAAAAATGGGCCTTGTGGCAAAATTTAGAATTGATCACCTTTTAATAATTTAGTTAGGGATGCTCATGGTACAAGGTCAAACAGAAATATTTAGTATTAGAAACTCCAACAATTCTTAAGAGATACAATTGGATCTAATTACTTGAAGTTTTATATACTTCGGTCAAAAAATAAGGAAGATTTTCTCCAATCTGAATATCACGTAGTTTCCATGTGAAATTTTCAATAAACACCTTCAATTTTAGGGGTCCTTCTATAAATTGGGAGATTGTAAATCCAATCCCGCACCTTCCACTTGTAGGAAAAATAATTTCAAAGAGCCCACACAAACGGGAAGAAGAAGCCCATGGATAGCTCATGCACCATTGATTGAAGAAAAGCCCACGGAGTGAAAAGAGTGGCATATATAGAAATCTAAGCAATCTGAGTGACATGCAGAGTTGCCATCTAGATGACCAAACCCATGTTGTTCGCATTTACATTCATGTAGGAGCTCTTTGTTCCTCCTTCTGCAATTTTACTGGGGTCGTCTCTTGTTAGTACGGACAAAGTTTTACTTTTGATAAAGTTTGAGCTCACTGTTAAATTGATCCAGTTCACAACACATGACCAAATCAGGGAAAATAAGAGAGTAGGGGATCATGATTTAAGAGGATTTTCACTTCAAAAGTGGCTCACACTAAGACGTATAGTACTAGAACGAGAATTTTAGGTCTCACATTAAACAAAGAGCCCATATTATACCATGTGCTATAATGCCCAGATATGGCAAGGACACGCTGTGGTCAGGGCAATGATATGAATTTTACACATAAAAAGTGAAGTATTGGATACGGTATGACATGATATGATATTTATTTTAATGCATCCATGCTTCATAGATCATGTGTCCTATTTTTCTTAAGACGAGGATTCATAAAATCTTTTTAAGGATGATAGGAGAGGTGTTTTATAAAAAGTATAAAATAAGTTTTCCTAGCTTGCATAAATCCTGGTCAAAGTTTTTTTTCATAAGAACTGGCTCATTGTTTGATTTTTTGTGTAAGATATTTGACCTTTGTATTATTCTATCTTTACGTGTTAAACATGATTAATCTAACGTGGGTTCACCTTTTTTTAAAAGAAAAAAAAATTTGAAATCGTCTCCCTTACATGTTAGAAAATGTCACCCTCTCAAGGAAGTACGTAGAAAATTTTATAGTACGGGAGAATGGTCCCATCTCCGAAATCCAAACCGCTTAGAACCATTGTCCCACCAAATTTCATCTAAAAATATCAGATTTCTCGCATTGAGATTATCCCAAAAATCATCAAATTAATCCACAGGGAAAAGAAAAACAAAAGGATTCATCTCATTTTGTTTATATGTGAATAATTTGATGGCAATGATAATTCTAACTGAAGTTAATATGAGATTAGATTAATAGCAAGTGTGGCAGTAACCCTAGAGGGGTTGGCCGAGTGGTCAGGACCACTGTTCCTCTCTCTTTTAGAGCTAAAGATCCTAGTGCCTATAGGTTGAGTCCATTAATACTATCACGGGCCACAGGGGTTTTACCCTACTACTCTCCCAGTCTAAAGGGATTAGTTGTCCAAAGGAATGGAACGGCTTTCATTTTTGCCTTACTCTTTGGATTTTACCTAGCGTCATAGGATACTGAAGTGGGTCCCACAGAGGTGAGGGACGAATGGTGACGCGTCCCTGTTAGCTGACGTGGATCCAGCCCGATCTGCAATCATTTTCAATATGACTACTCCCAGCTCCTCATGCCGTGGATCCTACGTGTCAATCTCTTCCTCCGTCAAACCTGACGGATTACTTAACGGCGGATTTCTCTAAATCACCGGGAGTGTTTTAAAATAATACATTTTCATATCCTCCGCCCGAGGATATCCAATAGTCACAGCTCCCCATGTGGGGCCCACTCTAACTGATCTGTCCTCCTCCTTGATGGGCCCCATATCACCAGTGGGCCGGTCCAGTTTCCCAGAGGGTCCCATGCTTGCAACTTGGGCTACCCATTATCCACACCTAGATAGAGAGCCTACAATAGAGAAATTACACATACAGATCTCATACCTTTGAGGCCCCCAAAAGTTCCCAAAGGTGGGAGCCACCTATCGATAATCTGAGCCGCTCAAAATAATCCCATCCTACTGCATTAGGGTATTTCCAATATTTTCTCCAATAATACTCGGTGCACTATTCTATTAAGATTGTCCTTTGATTGAGAACCGTGATAACACAAGCTCATTCTCATGTTTTCATTTACCAACCTTTTTATCACGAGGCACTCTTATGATGACACCAACTCGTATTGGCATAAAATCTTGGGATTTTTGAGAGGTGGGTCGAATAAGACTATAGAGTCCATTTCCTTCCACTCAAATTTTTCTTAGACTCCCATTGATTGATTTGGGACCCAAGAGAAATCAATCTTAGGATGGTTCAATTAAAATTGAAGTGAAATTTCATGAGAAATCATAGAAAATTGGCTGCCTAGGTGTGAATCATGAAGGTAGGTATTCATTGGGGGAAAAACTCCATCTCACATCTACACATCCGACCCACATCATGCATGTGTGAAATTCAAAAAGTAGGTATTAACTTCGAGAGAGTTCGGATGCATGGTGCACAGGTGAATACTTTCAATTGGGTGGAGCCCTTTGTATTTTCCATCAAAAGCACCACTGCCCATTGAAGAGCCTCACCAAATTCTTCTCATGAGTGGGACGGAGAATAATGTATGATTGTTTTTGTTTGCTAGGAATTTGAACCGTAGACGCAAACAGGGGATAGAAGACAGAGAGAGAGAGTAAGAGAGAAGGCTTCCTGTTTCGTGCCGTTAGTAACTGAGGCTTCTTCGAACGACGAGAAGGCCGAGAGAGAGAGAGATGGAAAGTGTTTTGTATTGTTGTAGCCTTCGATCTCCCTCCATAAATTCATCACCTGCATCACCACTTCTCTCATGCCATTCATCTTCCTTCTCATCACCACTCTCCAAAAAGGCCCCTTTCTCTGGTATGTATTCATTCATTCATTCCTTGATTTTGTCTCTTTTTCTTCATTTCCAATTGCTTCTCTTCTTCTTGTTCTGGGGTTAACGGGTCTCTTTTCCTATGCTCATGTTCTGGGTTTTGTAGTCGTTCATCAGCATTTCATCGACTCCCACATAAACCATACAAGGTATTGGTATTTGATACATACATGCAGGAAAAATTGCTTCTTTTGATGTTTTTTTCTGTTTGGGTTTCAAAATCAATTGATGGGTTTTCTGGGATTTGGGTTTTGTAGAGATTACGAATTCGATCAGGCTCTCTTACTGTTGAAGAAGAAGAGAGAAAACAAGGGAAGAAGAAGGGGAATATGACGATTACCCCAGCGGTTAGAATTGCAGAGCGGAAGCTCGTTGTCAAGGACCGGACCATTCTTTCCGGCGTGCCGGATAATGTGATTCCGACCTCTGGCTCGAGTTCCGGCCCTGTGGAAGGCATTTTCGTGGGGGCTGAGTTCCCAGGCAGCAGCTGCAGGCAGGTCGTCTCTCTAGGTACTCTGAGGTATGATCAAACAAGAGATCGCTTGTTCCATTTCAAGTTTCAATGTCAAAACGCTATTTTGATGATAAAAAAAGCTTTCTTGATCCCCAATCTGTATTGGGTGCATTGAATTTGTTGTTAAGACGTGAAAGGTTCTGAGATATGATCAAATAAGAATCAACTTGACCCCCTCGTGTCAAGATAAAGAGGTTTACTTTATGGTCAAAATGCTATTTTGATGAAAAAAAGGCTTTCTTGATGTTTAATCTCCATTGGGTGTTTTAATTTCGTTTGCAAACGAAGAAATTGCTCGTCCCGTTTCGTATTTCAATGTCAAAAGGTACCATTAAGAAGAAAAATGTCAAAAGGCTATTTTGATGATAAACAATGCTTTCTTGATGCAAATCGGTATTAGGTGTTTCGAAGGGACTCTGAGGTGTAATCAAACAAAAAATCTACTTTAACCACTCGGGTTTTAAGATCAAAAGGTTTTCTTTATGATCAAAATGCTATTTTGATTACGAAAAAGGCTTTCTTGATGTTGAATCTGCATTGGGTGTTTTGAATTTGTTGTGAAGATGAGAGGGTGTTTTGATCAAACAAGAATCTACTTCATCCCCCTCGTATTTCAAGATCAAACATCTTTCTTTATCATCAAAAAGCTTTTTTGATGATGAACAAAGCTTTCTTGGTGCTTAATCTTTTTTTTTTTTTCAATGTGTTCTCGGTGCTTAATCTGAATTGGGTGTTTTGAATTCGATGCAGAGATGTGAGGTTTCTGTCATGTTTTCGATTCAAGCTATGGTGGATGGCACAGAAGATGGGAGATCAAGGAAGAGATATTCCTCTAGAAACCCAATTCCTCTTGCTAGAAACCAAGGATGGATCTTATCTTGATGAAGACAATGAAAATCCAATCATCTACACTGTCTTCCTCCCTCTTTACGAAGGCCCTTTCCGTGCCTGCCTTCAAGGCAATTCCCAGGACGAGCTTGAGCTCTGCATTGAGAGCGGTGACTCTGAAACTAAGGCCGCCTCCTTCTCCCACTCCCTCTTCATCAGTGCTGGCACCGACCCCTTCACCACCATCAGCAACGCTATCTCCACTGTGAAATCCCACCAGAAATCATTCCGGCAGCGGCATGAGAAGAAGCTCCCCAGCATTGTGGACTACTTTGGGTGGTGCACTTGGGATGCATTCTATCAAGAAGTCACCCAAGAAGGGGTTGAAGCTGGGCTGCAGAGCCTCACTGCCGGTGGGACGCCCCCCAAATTTATCATCATTGACGATGGATGGCAATCAGTAGGCAGTGACCCGCAGCCAGAGAAGGCCGATGGAGAGCCACAAGCAGAACAGAAGCCACTGCTGAGGCTCACCAACATCAAAGAGAACGAGAAATTCAAAATTAACGGTGACCCAGTAATTGGCATCAAGAACATTGTTGACATTGCAAAGAAGAAGCATGGATTGAAGTATGTTTACGTGTGGCATGCGATCACAGGCTATTGGGGAGGTGTGATACCAGGCATGGAGGGGATGGAACAGTACAATTCCAAGATGCAGTACCCCATCATATCACCGGGGGTTGCTGAGAATTGTCCCGACATGAAGACTGATGCCCTGACATTGCAGGGGTTGGGGCTGGTGAACCCGAAGAACATTTACCGATTCTACAATGAGCTCCATAGCTACTTGGCATCCGCCGGGGTGGATGGTGTGAAAGTTGATGTGCAGTGCATCTTGGAGACACTCGGTGCAGGTCTTGGTGGGCGTATTCAGCTCACAAGGCAGTATCACCAGGCGCTTGATGCCTCTGTTGCCCAGAATTTCCCTGACAATGGATGCATTGCCTGTATGAGCCACAACACTGAATCCTTGTACTGGTAAGGCCAACTTCCTTCAAAATTTACCTTCGATGTGTTGTGTTTTAGGCCTCTCATGTTTATGTCTGTTGCAAATTCTTTATTTCTAGTTCTTGTTTTAGGTCTTTAGTTCATGTGTTTGATTCTGTTGTGTCAATGAATTGACATGTGCAGTTCGAAGCAGACGGCTGTGGTGAGGGCTTCTGATGATTTCTTCCCAAGGGATCCAGAATCGCATACCATCCACATTGCTGCTGTGGCATACAACAGCACTTTCCTTGGAGAGATCATGCTGCCTGACTGGGATATGTTCCACTCCCTTCATCCCGCAGCAGAATACCATGCATCTGCTCGGGCGATCAGCGGAGGACCCATCTATGTCAGGTAATTGTTCTTCTCACCAATTGATTTCAATTTGACATGCATTGCATATGATTCTATCGAAAGGTGAAGCTTCAATTAGCTTACATTCATATACGTTGGATAATTTCAATTTCCAACTATGTTTATTAGCTTTGACCAGTATCCATTGTGTCTGGATGTGTGTGATTGCATTTCTTCAAGTAGCATATTTGTATGCGTGTTCTTTGTGTTCTCTCGATGGGTCTAAATCACTTATTTCTATCATAAACAAACAGTGATGCTCCTGGGAAGCACAATTTTGAGCTTCTGAAGAAGATAGTGCTACCAGATGGTTCCATCCTTCGAGCCCGTCTTCCTGGTCGGCCAACCCGAGACTGCCTCTTCACCGACCCAGCTCGTGATGGAGTTAGGTAATAATCAGCGTTATACTTTCATTTCAGAAGTCAGAAATCTCAGTTCTTTAGTTTGTTCTAATTCATGACTGGTTGGTTCTCAGCTTGCTTAAGATATGGAACATGAACAAATACACTGGGGTCCTTGGTGTGTACAATTGCCAAGGTGCTGCTTGGAGTGCTGTTGAGAAGAGGCCCATGTTCCACCACACCAAAGCTGAGGTCCTATCAGGTGCTGTGAGGGCTCACGATGTCCATCTCCTAGCAGAGGCAGCAGTGGACCCCGATTGGAATGGGGATTGTGCTGTTTACCGTCATAAAGACGGTGAGCTGGTTTGCTTGCCTAACAATGCGGTCCTCCCTGTGTCCCTCAAGATATTGGAGAATGAGATCTTCACAGTGTCGCCTATCAAGGTTGGTCTTGAACTCTATACTTTGTATTTGTGATTGATTCTCATTAAATAGCTTCCGCATGCATGGCCTTAATGATATCTTCTGTGTTTTACAGGTCTTGGCTCCTGGGTTCAAGTTTGCTCCAGTGGGGCTGATAGACATGTATAATGCTGGAGGAGCGATCCAAGGGCTGAGATATCAAGTTGGGGCCTGGTCTTCTATATCTGAATTGGATTTGGGTGGCACAGGCGAATCGAACTTGCTCTCCGCTCAACCATTAGAGAACAAGAGTTCTGAACCAGTGGGAACGATTTTCATGGAAGTGAAGGGATGCGGGAGGTTCGGTGCCTACTCATCTGCAAAACCCAGAAAATGCTTGCTGGAATCAGATCCAATTGAATTCTCTTATGATTCTTCGTGTGGACTATTGGTGATTCACTTGGTTAGCATGCCGGATTCTGAGAAAAAACTTCACAGTATAATGGTTGAAGTATAAACAGAATCTGGTTGTGTATGTCTATGGCAACATACCATTGATTCTTAGTATTATTATTAACAAATGAGATTGTAAGTGGTTGTTGGATTAGCGAGGATGGTGGGATGGGATGGTTAATGAGACTGGCTGAACGATTCTGACAATGTTAAAATGTGGGGAGAAATTTCGATTAATAAGAAAATCATCTTCCTATTCTGATTCAAAGATCTGTTTTTGCAATTGTTTATTTTGGCTTTCTTTAACATTGCCTTGGATTGTGAGGATTTTGAATCATAACTACTACTTACTGCTTAGGCATGTTCTTCACTTGCCAGAACATTTTTGTTTTGAGGTTTTCTTTACAGCAAGGCCTTGCAGTAGAGGAGGGCCTATTTGGTTGTGAAAGGTTGAATTGTAATATAGGAAATCTTCAGATGAGAGATCCAAACCCATTAGTTAATAGCCTAGAAATTGATTACCACTAAATGAAGAATCTGTACTTTGAGGTGCAGGCCATTATCTTCATTACTCATTAGAACTGGTGTTCTTTGAACTTAGGAAAATGAATCCCATGACTCATTAAATCTAGACAATGGTTAGAAATGCTATGGGTTGCGTTTGGTGTAACAATTTCACAACACACACACACACACAAACACCTTAAGATGTTGATCAAGTAATTTGTTTGGAAGTGACATCTAGTTTAAGACTTGCTTCTTTTTTTTTTTTTTTTTATTAATTCTGGCTTTAAGTTTAACACTTTGTTCCCAATCTGAGAGGTTGGTATTCCCAGATACTACTAAGACTCTTTGAAGTCATATCATAAAGATATTATTCAAAATAACACAATATTCTTAAAAATATTGCCAATGTTTGAGAATCTAATTATGGTATCTGCAGTGAGTTTTTGGTCAACAAAGATTCAGCAACACAAAATATAGGTGGCTGAAATACATATGTTTTTTTTTTTTTTTTGGTAAGAGGGCTGAAATACGCATGTTAGGATTGATACTTGGAGTACAAACGGATTTAAAAAAAAACCAAGTACATAAGCTGATAAGCATATAGGTGACTTGGGTAGAGAAGGAAATCAAGATCTGGAAGAAAACATTGGAAAAAAAAAAAGAAGTGAGCTACTACTGCAAGGATGATGGGAGTTGAAGGACAGGACGGAATCCCGAAATTCTGGAAAGAACCTTAAAAAATATCAAATGCAACCCTGGTTCAATGTAACATAACTTGGGTAGTGGATATTTTACCTTAAAAACTATCAAAAGTATGGAAGGCAACCATGAGAAATGGCATGTCAGCAATCTCACAATGTGGTATCAACATTCATCTGGGTAGTGACAAATATTTGCCACCATTTTGTAATTTTTTTTATTTCTTCATGCACATGTGGCTCATGTGGACAACACCCAAATTGTTTCTTCATTGGATGCCCAACCTAAGCCTGCTTTTCATTAAAAAAGACAGATTTTTTTTTTGAATGAATAGGATAATTCTAGCATAAGGTGTGGGTTTGCTCCCCAAGTCGTGTTTTTGACACCCCAGATTTACTTGGTGCATGAGTGCTGTGGGGTGGTGATTGCGCCCGAGGGATTGGTCTTGTCGGATCAAATAGCGCAGGAATGTCCTATCAGCGAAAAAAAAGAAAAATAATAGGATAATCCTAGGTATTAAATTGAAGGCATAAAAAAATGGAACATTTACCTTACGGGTGCCTTATACTCTGAATCTACTGGCAAGGTGATCGACTAAAAAAAAAAACATTTACAAACTCATTTTTTTGAAACTCAATTTCAAAAGTGCCCTGTGGCCATACATGTTAAATAACTTCTCTCTCTGTACTTCATTCCCATCAATATGCAATTTTTTTTTTTTTTTTGTTGGGTACCCCAGCTATAGGGGGCCTTACAGTATATCACAGTATGGAAAGCCCACCTATTGTCTAAGCTCAAAACTTGTCCCAAGCAGGCCCAGTTAATTACTAGGCCTAATAAATCAACACACAGGCTCAAACATTGGCATCCATCTAAACCCTTTTTTTCTGAAGAAACATAGGTCAGTAACTGTTTAATTTGATCGGCTCTAGCTCACTCAGAAGATAAAATTTGATCGGCTCTAGTAACTGTTTGGGAAGGAAGGAGGGGAGGGGAGGGGAGGGGAGATTTGAGGGGGAAGTAAAATGAAGGGAGGGGAGGAAAAATTAATTTTCCCTCCTCTTGTTTGGGAAGTAAAAAAGTAAAGGGAAGGAAAGTGAAAAAGTATAATTTTGTTTTTAGTGAGGTAAAAAAAAAGACTATTTTACCCTTGCTCTTGAAAAAAATTCAAATAAAGTCTAATGGGCATTTTAGTCATTTCTTCCCTCTCTCCTCACTTTCCCCTCATTTTCCCCCTGTTTTGGGGGGAAAATTTTTGAAGCAAAAATGTGTTTTTTTCCCTCCATTTTCCTCCCCCCTTTCCAAACACCCCCCAAAAGCATTTTCCCCCCTTTTTTTCCTCCACCCCATTTTCCCCCCCTTTCCAAACAGACCCCGCTGTGTTTGGGAAGGGGGGATGGGAGGGGAGGGAAAATTTGAGGGGCAAGGAAAATGAAGGGGAGGGGAGGGGATGGGAGGGGAGGTAAGGGAAAATTAATTTTACATCCTCTTGTTTGGGAAGGGAAAAAGTAGGGGGAAGAAAAGTGAAAAAGTGTACTTTTATTTGTTTGTGAGGTAGAGAGACAATTACCATTTTACCCCTACTTTTGCAAAACCTTCAAAATTATATTTTACAAATAAAAAAAAAAATTATATGCTTGTGCATTTTTGGTCAAATGAGTAGTTTTGAAAGGAGTGGAAGTGTTAGACAGTACATCAGGTCTAAGGTCCCTCGTTTGAGATGGACTCCTGATCTTCATCAAAGCTTTCTTCAAGCTATTGAGAGGCTAATTGGACAAGAAAGTAAGTTTTCCCTTCTTCTCTTGTTGGGTTCTTTTGCTTCATCTTTACTGTCTCTTTTTCTCTTTTCAGACCCTTTTTTACACTCTCTATTTGGGTTCTTTTGTCTTCCTCTATTTCAGTCCCTTCGTTCAAATTGCTGATAGTGTGGGTTATTTGTTTTTGTGATTCAATTTTCTGCAGAGGCCACTCCTAAGCTTGTTCTTCAGCTCATGGATGTGAGGGGACTAACAATTTCACACGTCAAAAGCCATCTTCAGGTTTACATTTCTTTCAATTTTCTTTCTGCCTATGAAATCTTTTATGTTGTTGCATCTTTTGTAGTTTCAGAGTCTCAACAGGGTTTTTTCATTGGTGATTTCTATCAGATGTTCAGAAGCACATGGACATGCATAGATTAAAAAAAAAATTCCGCATTAACCAATCAAAAGTGGGCCACAATTTGGACAATTTGGACAATCAGAAGTGTCTCTCTAATCGAAACATGTGTAGCAATCAGTCATTTCTGGTGTAAGATATCCCAGGAAAAAAAAAAAAGAGAGAATCCCAAAACAAATTTCCGCGTCCCATTCGTCCAAAAGGTATGTATGTGCATTAAAAACAGAGTGTGAACTTGGTTAATCACATCAAAATTCATCCTCACGAGGATGCACAAACCGTTCACAAATTATGAAGGACCAAAAACATGTAAAACATCCTCATAAAATATGTAGGACCAATGTCAGTGACTTCATATTAAAACATACACTTCAATGTTAGAAATAACAACACACCATGCAAAAGCCATTAAACTAGGATAACAAAAAAATGGCCTTCAAAAGAAGACAGAAGAGAAAATGAAGTTTCCACAGAGAACAAAATAACTGATCATCATCCTGATCAAAGTAGGCTAACAAAAACATTTGGCCTCCTCTACAGCAAGTTCATCATCTTCATCAACACCTCAGCACGCATAGCAGGGGGAGTGCCAAAAAATGATCTAGCAGCAGTGGTGTTGTTGATAAGGAACAAATAAGCATCCAATTGCATATTACGATGCAATCCCAACTCATGAACTGCAGAATATATTTCTTCCTCATTATAAAACCGTGGCCTCCCTTTCTCAACCACATCGACTGCCCTCTCCGCAATCATGTTACTATCTTTCATGATTGCATTTCCTTCTTGTAATACACTTGCAACCTTATTCATGCTCTCTGTCACATTTAAATTGATTCTCCATTGCCTCAATCATTGAAGCCTTACGTTTTTTTCCCTTCGAAGATTGACCTCCTTCGGAAGTAGGTGTTGGAGAATAATGAGTTGAAGGAGGACTCATATTATTAGTATCCATAGGTGAATCATTTGCCCAACTAAATTCATTATCCAACACAAAGCTGTCATCATTCAAATTAAGATTACCCTCCCTTTGCCACCTCATTACCTTCTCTCTTGCACTCTCTGCTCCATCACCATTGGCTCGATCCTCCCCATAAATATCATAGAGTTTCCCATAGTTTCGCACAAGTTTATTCATCCACTTACTTGCAGATGGTTTCGCCTATAATAAAAAGATAGGGTTTTTGGGAGAGGTGGTTGCAGTTTTCGTTCCTTGCATGAGGAGAGGCTGGAAAGAACGATTGAAAAAGATCCCCTTCAATAAGGGCAGTTTAGGAATTTTTAGAAAATTCCCCTCTTCACCCTCATTTTCCCCTGTGTTTTGAAGGGAAAATTTTTAGGTGGGGCCCACGCTCATTTTACCCCCTCTTTTCCCTCCCCCCTTCCCAAACACCATCAAAAATTATTTTCCCTCCACTTTCCCCCCATTTTTTTCCTCCCCCCCATTTTCCCCCCTTCCCAAACAGAGCCTAAGATGCACTTGGCTGGTGCTAGGTGCAGGGAAAATGAAAGTGGGGATTCCATGCTTGGAAGAAACCTGGAGGTAGGAGAAACCATGGTGAAAAACCTGAAAGTGGGGGAAACCCACACCTGTCACATTACTTTGTGTATTTAATCAGGTTTGCCAGACTGCACTTGAAATCGACCCAAAATAGACCAAGTTTCTTACCCTATCGTATGGATTCAATAATTTAGGGCACGTTTGTCCAGGCCCCTTTATGTGCTATCCGCATGCGTATGGACTCACCACTAAAAATCCCTATTTTCCTGGAATTTTTCCTGCACGAGATAAGAAACACATGTCCAACCTGCTCCCGTCGACTTGCTTTCAACGGAAGAAATGTTTCCTCTTATGCAGTGTTACACAAACATTCCCTTTAAACATCATGGACTCTGATAACCTTCAAAAGCCCAACCCTACAGATTCAATTTTCATAAAATAGTACAGATACAACATTCTTTGCATTAGAATCAGATCAATCCAACAGAATTGTCCGCCATCACAAAAAATTATCACTAGAGGAATTCTAGTTGTCTCGATGAGGCCCAAAGGTGATGAAAAATATGAAGTTTCTCCCTTTCAAATCTGCATTTCTTTCCTTAATGGGCAATTGCTTTGTTTTTCTTAAAATAATAAAAATTCACAAGGAAAGCATTGGATGGCCAGAACCTTCCAATCTCAGGTTTTGGTACATCCAAGATCTGCAGTGACGCTCATAGGACTAAATAGTTTGGACCAATAGACTATCAGCCCTCTGTGCAAGGAAAACACCTGAAATTAAAAAGAGCTGCAATACAATTCACTGCAATAGTCGCATATCCATACTCTACATAACAACCAAGAGTTTTTGCCCTAGTATGAAAAAACAAAGTTGATCCTCTAGTAGCACAAGTACTGATTAAAATAAGAAGTTATACTACAGTAAGGGTTATTTAGACAAGCTCCTAAAAGCAAAGACGCAATAAGCAGGAGTACTCTGCACTACAGTTAGACACCCATGAGGGCTCAGACCATGGAACAAGTGAATGGATAGTGATAATACCTACTCACATTCAGAACTCTACTTTGACAATGGCATTAGAAGGTTCTGGCATTACCTCTGGCTGTTGAAGCCAGTCCTTCGCACAAATGAGAGCTTGTACTGTCTCCGGTCGCAATGCACTATGGCTGTCATCGAGCATGCAGCTTCCAGTGCTGAATATGGACTCCGAAGTAACGGTTGACATAGGAATGCACAAGACATCGCGGGCCATCTTTGAGAGCGTTGGGTACTTGAGTTTGTTCAGCCTCCACCAATTTAAGACGTCAAACTCATACACCCTTGGTAAGACGGCCTCTTCCAGATATTGATCCAACTCAGACTTCGTCTGTTGGCTGCTAGCAGTTTCAGAAATATACACATCAAAATCTAGAAGCCCATCATTGCTGCAAAGGAGGGTTCCTTCCACAGCATTGGGGGTCGCTCCTTGCTCCTCATAAGCCGGTGTTAATGGCAGTGGCTGCGCAATGTATTCAAGATATAGCTCATGAATGCCTTCATCTATGATTTTAATGTTATCGCCTGCAGTCTCACCATAGATTTTTGAGAAGCTAAATTCAATGAGCTTCATCTTGAATCGTGGATCCATAACCACAGCAATCGCTAAGATAAGGCTACAATCCTTCCAGTACTTGTCGAATTTCTCATGCATCGGCTTAATAACAGTACTGACGAAAACATCCTCACTTGTTGCTGCATGGGACAGCTCTAATTTGATCTTCCATGCCTCATGGAAGTACATATTGGAAGTTGGGTTTGTCATTCCCTTAAAGACACTCGCAGCATCATACAGCACTTTCAAGTACTTGCAAAGAGCATCTACCTTCTTCCATTCATCCACTGACAGTGATTGGCTGTAGTTTGGATCGCACGATCCCAAGTAGAAAAAGGCTTCCTTGTACTCTAAGGCAGACACCAACATTTGATATGTTGTGTTCCACTGTGTTTGAACATCCAAGGATAGCATCTTTGTGCTATTGATTTGAAGTTGCTCGGCAATCTCTGCAAACTTGTCTTCATGCGCCTGTGATGCTTTCACATATTTAATGCTTTCACGGACTACATAAATGATTTCATGAATTGCTCTAAGTCCTTCCTGAACAGTGATGTTTAAGATGTGAGCAAAACAACTTGCAATATAAAACTGGCCATTGGGAGCAACAGTGTTCTTGCCAGAGAGCTGCTCTTTAAGATTTAAACTGATGTCATCATTTAAAGAGCAATTATCTAATGTAACGGTACATAACTTGTTGTCCATATTCCAATCCATAAGGCAAGTTGCAATGCCATCAGCCAGAGCACTTCCAGTACGAGAAGATACAACGATGAAGTTAAGGACCCGTCTGTGTATCTTCCAGTCACTGTCAATGAAATGTCCTGTTAGGCAGATGTATTCTAGAGTCTGGCTAGATGTCCACAATTCTAGAGTGAGACTGACCCGTCCGGATACAGTTCCCAGAAGTTGAATAAGGATCTGCTTCTCCTTCTGGTAGATTGCAAGAATATCATCTTCAACAGTGCCACATGATACCATCTTAAACTGGGGTTGAAGACTTTGGACAAATGTAACAAAACCAGAATGCTCAACCATGTGGATAGGGTACTCATGCATGATGATCATTTTTGCAAGATCTAGGCGACTTTGATCCTGGTCAAATATGATGCCCTGATGAAAGCTAGCACTCCCGCGGTAACGCTTCTTAGGCTGCTCTGAGGCACTCCCATCAGTTTTTGACGCGGGAGTATAAGGAGTGAGTTGGCCTTTTTCTTGAAGAAGCTGGTTCTTAGGACAGGTTCCACGGGCTAAATGCCGCTTGAGATGGCTGGTACCTAATACCTTGGTACCTGTACTGTATGCAAAGGTTTGCTTGCAACGTTTACAGCACGCCCTTGCACAACCACCTGCAACTGCTTCCACAGTGAAGTGTTCCCAAACCAATGACTTTTTTCTCCTACGTCTCGGCACTTCAGCAATGCTCTGCTCGTTTTCACTCTTGGCTGCCATAGTGAATTGTGCACTGAATTTCTGCAATGGAAGTCCACATCAGCATGGCAAAAAGAGTAATAGCTACATAGACATATTATTCCAAAACATTGACCTTTTTTTTTCCTCTAAAAGCTTAATGCAAAAATAGAGTTATATTCAAAATAATTGATTCTACAATTTTTAAGAAATTGACAAATCCTTCTCATCTGAATACAATGAAGCACACGTTTCAAAGATGAATGCAACAAAAGTAAGATTCATGAGCAATTCAAAGCACTCAGAATAAGGCTGAATTTGGCTCCTTCTAATTTTGAAGTCCAGCATTTTATTTATTCATTCCTTTCTCTTTTTTTCTTCTTTTAAGGGGAAAACATTCTCCTGTACACATGTGCTCGGTGCAACTGGACTATCCTAGAGGCGGGACCCACCTCTGAATTTCAAGCACGCACAATTTGGATGTGTGGTTCACATGTGCGCAGGTGAATATTTTCCATTTTTTGGTACTGAATGCACCATATTATTAGTAAAAAAAAAATAATGATCAAGTAAATATCATTAACAAAAAAAGTAATAATTATAATGGGTAAAACCTCACAACACACCAAAAAGATTGAGTTTAGTATTTTTAAGAACCCAGTCCGAAATAGGGATTCTTATGTGTCTTTGACATAGATTATTAATAATAGGGGTAGTTATCTAGCTATTATTAGGAAAAAAGAGTTATGTTTCTTTTCTTTTTTTTAGAGGCAAGAAAAGAGTTAAATTTTATGTTTAATGGGTGATATTTGAGTGTTTTCTTTAGGATTTAAACATTTTGTGTTGGAGCAAAGGCTTGGTAGCAGATCCAGTCGTGTTGGTACAATCAAAAGTCATCTTCAATCCTTGGCTGCGTCGATTGATCAATAGAGACAAAATGTATCCTGACTGTAGATTATGATCTGGAAGCTTCCCTATCTTCTTCATGGGAATTAAGCAATGAATTCTGAGTGAGATCAACTGGAAAGAATAAATACCTATGAAGGAACTTGTTCCTTGTCAATACTAAAAAGGAAGCCTTATATTGTGAATTTACAGTAGAGAACATAGATGTAAGAAAGAACAGAGCTTTAGCACTGAGAGAGAGCAACTGATTGAGCAAACAGAAATTAATATGATGGAGAACACTATATGCACACTAAAAATGTTTCCATAACACTCATACTGAATGACGGATATAAAACAACTTGGAAAGAGTTTAGAAAAGAACATGTTTGCTACCGGAAAAAGGAAATAAGTGAAGGAGCTGGGAAGACTATCTTTAAGTATAAACTACAACAATCAGAAAAGAAAAAAGGAAAGCAGGTGGGAGAAATTACTAGCTTTCAAGAGATGCCTAACTTGGAATATAAATGGGGTTATAAAGAAGAAGAAAACAGGGTCAAGTAACGATTGATTATAAGGAGGAAATTTTCTATACTACTAGTCCAAAGTCCCCGTGGTAATGGATATTATTTTTGACTTTAAGCTTTTACAATTTGTCAATAATTAGTTCTTTCAGTCAAAATCAACATAGCTAAATCTATTGAAATAGAAGCGAAAATATCGAGTCTGGATGTGACCTGGACTTGGATCTAGAGTCAAGTGTGGACTGGACCCAAAAGAAAGTAAAAAAGAAATAGGGTATTTTTAGTTAATTACAACCTTATTAAACTTTCTAGTATGAATTTGGGTCTACCACATTGGAATTGAGAATCTCCGTGTCCAGGTCTGTCTCCATGCAGCTCCAGACACAAACCAGACCCAAACACAAACAAGCCTAACCCAGAAAAATAAGGTTTTGGACCCTATAATCTATATATGCAAATCTAGTCCAAGAGAAGTCGGGCTCAAGTACTTAAAGTGTAAAATCCACAGACCAAGTGAAAACAAACCTTAAGTACTACGATTTCTCCAAACACACCAAACTCCCAGTGCAAACAAACCTGAGTCCAAACAAACCAGTTTCCACTACCAATCCCTTTCTCCGTACAAACCCCAAGTCCTGTGAGAGTATCTCTCACCTTGCTATGAGAGATAGCGGTGGGGGCCCTCACATTTAAGTTGTTGGCATTGGATATGGATGTAAGGCCCCCACCTTATCTCTTATAGTAAGGTGAGAGCATCTCTCATAGGAGCATCTCCCATATACATTCCCTCAAGAATTTGGGTAGGGCTTCATCAGGGTACATGCCTGAATCTGACATGAAACCTCGGGCTTTGAAATCAACCCCAACCCTAGAAATACCCAGACTGATTAGCATTTCAATGCAGGTTAGAGCATGTAAGTTCGGGCTTCGCTCAGCCTAAGTTGCACCCTCAATGGGACGTGGATAAGAGGGTTGGTATGTGTCATGTTAAACTAATTTAATCCTCTATTAAAAAAATAGTTCGATTAACTTATACTGATTTATAAACATAATATGTGACCTCAAGGGCTAATCTTCAACAAATTGTAAAAGTTTAGGAATAAGAAACAAATAAAAAAGTACTAATTCCTAATACGACAGGGACTTGTGTAATCAGGCCAAAAGGCAAGGACATCAGAATATATTTTTCTTCGCAAAAACAGAATAGATACTCTGTTGCTTCAGGAAACAAGGACAACAACTGGTTGCGCCATGAAGGTCTCTTTGGTTTATGAATATGGGGAGGATAGCGGGTGGCATTGCATCCATCTTATTGCAGAAGGCCATACTTGTGATAATATGGAAAAAGAAAGGGTAAAGTTGCTGGAATGATTAGGGGAGGAGATTACATGGTAGCATATAGACTAGACCAGGTGAAACAATTAGGTGTCAACAAATGTTTACATGTGAGGGACAAGCTCCTACAGACAAACTCAACATGATAACAGAGCAATAGGAATGTCCTTTGTGCATAAATTGGAGCAATGGGAGAAAGAATGTACATGGATCGCACTCCATCAGAAGAATGGGAATGCCACTGCTATGCAAAAATAAACCTTTTGTTCCAAACACAATGTGAGATACTCCTCCCTTCATTTCTTGCATGATTATCTGCTTCCTAATTATCTTCTCTCCGCACAGAGGAAGCAAGCATGGACGTCCTGAGATAATCCTTGATTTTAATCAAGAAGCCTCACGATTTCTTTGCTTTATACCTTAACCTGCACCATCTCATTTCTTGAATCCCCTTTCACTAGCGCAGGTCCATTGATTTTTAGACCTTCCCTAATTGCCAAAATCTCCACCTTATTTGAGTCACAAATCCCGGTAGGGCCTGAGAATGGCATAACAATGCCCCCCATTATTTTCTGTAACCACAACTAAACCAGATGGCCAAGATTTCCTTCAGAGCTTCAAACCAAACCAAACCAAACCAAGCCTTTTCCCACTAGGTGGGGTCGGCTATATGGATTTGACGACGCCAATCAAATCTGTTTAGGGCCATGTCCTCCGTTAGATCCATGTAGGCAAGGTCATGTTTAATAGTTTCTTTCCAACTTCTCTTGTGTCTCTCTCTCCCTCTCCTACTCCGGTCAATCTCTATGCTTTCACACCTTTTAACAGGCGTCTCCGTTGGGCGCCTTCTAACATGGCCAAACCATCTCAGATGGCCAAGATTTTCCTTCAGAGCTTCAATCGACATAAAACTTGAAGCCTCCTATTGGTGGAGATCTCTACTTTGATCTCTAATTAGCCCTTGAACGAGCTGATATAGTAAGGTCAACCAATGAGGCTTTGACTCTTGCTAATACTGCAGAATAAGAGAGCTTGCCCTTAACTGTTCTTTTATTTCTCTCTTTCCACACTCCTTACAGGACTGCAAGTGGTAGCATTTCCCACAAACTTTGGCCCCTCCATTGAATGGACTCACGAGGGAACAGTAGACCATAAGGACCCAAGAAACAAAAACATGTTTAGTAATGTTTAATCGTAAGGAACCTAGCAAAGGGCAATGAAGAAACATATGGTTGGTAGGTTCCACGCCCAACACATGAAACAAACATTATGGATTTTATTTTGTTTATTTTGTTTTTTTTTTGTGTGTGTGTGTGTGGGGGGGGGGGGGGGGGGGGGGGGGGGGGGGGTTTGTTCGTCGAATTGCAGAATTAATTCAAGAACGGAAAGATTAAATTTAACTTTGATCAGATTCACCCACATCAGGAGACACAAGTACATGTGCATAACAAATAGGTTCTTGGTGTTGCTTTTATTTATGATAGATATTAATTGGAGACCATGTCCTTTTTCAGTTAGAGAATATGTAGTTCATCAGCACCATGATTTGTCAACATGGTGAGATTGGGTGGGCATCTTTCCAAGTAGTTGAGCGAGTCATACACAGTTTTAGATGTTCAAAGTAAAGTTACTGATATGGAACAATGAAATAAATGGAACAATAATTGGTTATGAGAAAAAAAATGTTGGATATAGTAATAAGTAAATGCAATGTGATATAAAAAAAGATATCTTTTGTAGAAGAGATGGAGAAATCAGTTTTGAAAAAAGAGTTGTAGGATGTAGTGAGAAGTGAAGCAGTACTTAAAAGAACCAAGCCTCAAGCTTCATGGCTAAAGGAAGAAATAGAAGCTCGAGCCTTCTATAGCATAGCCAATGCAAGGAAAAAAGACTCAACTGATATAAAGAATTTCTAAGGGTGGACAACTTCATATTCAATGGAGAAAATTCCAAGATTTAAATTAGAAACAATTGATCCTAGCAAAAAATTCCAGAACCTTTTGACATGAGATGTTACAACAGTCTATTTATGTCCAGTATTCTGATGCAGCCCGATCCCGATCCCGATCCAAGACCAGGACATGGACCCACCTGATGGGGTCCACAAGATATATGATTCTGAGATCCCTATCCTTATTCCTTAGTTTAGTTAATCTCTAAAATTAGCATGTTAGCTTTCTAAATTTTATTTTTGATTGAAGTTAGACAGTTCTTATTTTAGATTATTTATGTTATTTAGAAACAATGCTACTCTCTATATATAGAGGAGCCCCCACTGTAATGTTTATGCTATTCTTCAATTAATTCAAATATCGTGAGTTTCTCTTGTGTGTTATGGTTTGTGCTATGCCCTAGGGCTGGAATCCTTTTGGATTCAATCAATCTCTTGGAGATCGATCTACACTTCTGATCAAGATCCAGGGCCGCACCAGATTGGTATCAGAGCCGAAGAGCGATCGCCGGGAGGACCATTGTCCCTTCCAGGTTCTATCCCCTTGCCAATTCCATCGTCATCTTCATCCTTCCATGCACCACATCAGATTTCACCCCACCCATCCATCCATCATCGCAAGCCCTCCACTGCCTCACATTCACATACCCACAAGTCCAACAGCACGATCCTCGCTGAAACCCCATCATTCTAGCTGTTTCTCCATCTCCCCACTATCCCCAATCATCAGAACCCCAAATTCCCAAACCAATCCCAAACTCTAAATCCCAATTCCTTTTGCCCAATCCAAAAAAAAAAAAACCTCAAGTCAGAACCCAAACCCACCACCGTACCTAATCCAACAAACCCAAGGCGCCAGCCGAACCCAACCTTGCCCACCGAACCCATCTTTTGCCACCGACCTACCACCCAAATTCCCAATGCCATCACCTAATACCAAAACCCTTCATCATCACTAAAACCTTCACCCTCACTGCATCCATTTACTCTCCAAATCACCTCTTCACCAGCTTCCTAAACCCAATCAGAGAGAAATAAAAAAAAAAAGTAGTAAAGAGAGAGAAGGAGATTCAAGTGGAGGACATATCTGGCACCTTCGACTGTCATCACCATCATCGTCACTGCTCCTCCATCAGCAGTCAGCAACTAGAGTCTCGCAGCAGCCTGCATCACTGTCGCGCCACCACGACCACGTCTCCATCGTCCTCTGCCTTCGCCAACCAGCTGCAGTCTCCTACTCCTCATTGAAGACACAAAGGCTCCCTCCCCCATTTTTCTCTTCAAGTCGAAGAAGGTAAGAGGTCCTGCCTTTTTTTATTCTCTCCAGCACGATCTCTAAGATAGAGCAAAAGAGGCTCTTCCCCCTCCCACGTGCTTCCATTTGGTCGTGACCTGAGTCCGGGTCCAACCAAGCCCAAATCCGAACCCAGCCCACTAGTAGTGGTAAAATAAAAGAGAGAGAGAGAGAGAGAGAGAGAGAGAGAGAGAGAGAGAGAGTCCATTTTTTTAAGAGAAGTTAAATTTTAATATCCTTGCATCCAAGTCATCATGAGAATTTATGGACACTCAATTGAAATTCAAAGAATTCAGTATGAGTGTAAATATGGCAATTGGTATTTGGAGAACAAGTTCTATTTTGAGCAATTTCTCAATTTGAAGCAAGAAAGCCTGACGGTTGATGAATATACCCACCAATTTTGAGAATTACAAGATATATGTGAACTTGAGGAAGATGAGATACATGATTTGGTTCGTTTTATCCGAGGTTTGCAACTAGACATCTTGGAGAATGAGTTTTTGCAAAACCAGTCAAGAAGCATCCTTAGACGCTTTCCGCGTTGAGTATATGCTTAGACGATCTCACATGCGACAATGTAAGCCTGAAGAAAGAAAGTCTCAAAGACCAAGAGCCCATGTGGTGGAGACGATCTTTGCCGGAGAAGATAATCCCACACTTGTCGTGAGCTGACTCCTCAACACAAATGAGAAGGAAGAAGAAGAACAGAGACAGGCTAAGAAATTTCACACCTGGGTACGAGTCAAAGAAAGGTCCGTTAATTCGAATATTGACAATGGTAGTGCAATGAATTTTGTCACACGAGGTTATTGACAAGCTTAATTTGCCAACTAAGAAGCTGCCTAAGCCCTAACGAGTCATGTGGTCTAATGGTAATATCATCCCCGTGACTCAGATGTTTAGTATCATTCAAGATTGGCAATTATGAGGACAAAATTTGGTGTGATGCAATCCATATGAATATTACTCATATTGTTTTTGGGCGTCCATGGCTTTTTGATCGAAAAGTGCACAATGATAAAGAGGCGAATATGTATACCCTTTTATGGAATGGAAAAGGGATTAGACTCATTCCAATGAATTCAATAGCCCCATCTTCGTCTACATCATCACCTTCAACAGACGAACCACAAAAAGAGCAAAACTTTGAAAGAGAAATCATGGTTGCACCAAAAGTGAAGACAAAAGACATCAAGGATAATATCAAAGAGCAAGTTCATAGCAAAGCTGATTTCGTGGGCACCAATATTGATCAAGGTAGTGCCATTCAAGAGCTGCAAAGGATTGAGGAAAAAAGGTCAAACAAACATTGAAGACTTTGATCAGGTTAGCAAACAGAGTGAACATCTAGTGGATCTGATTGTAATGCCACTGCTAGAAAATCTAATTGAGTCATCAGAAATCAAATTAGTTATTCCAATGGTTTCACAAGATCAAGTTGTTTAAGTCCCTCACATTGACTTTATTTTCATGGATCAACGATGGATATGCAACGATCATAATCTATTAGTACAAAGGCAACGACTAAAGCATCTATTGGTCAGATCACACAGCCGAACTCACTTCATACATTAGCAACTAAGACATCTCCAAAGTACTTCTATATGGAGGAAAAGATCGCATTAAGCTTTCAAGCTATGTCATGCGAATGCAAATCAAAAGAAAAGACGAAAGTTTCTGCAATTGATTTTTGACCCAAGAGGACATTTCCCGAACTTGTGACCGAATTCTTTCCGGCATTATCAAGCTGTCAACTCGCCAGAGTCAATTTCTTTCGAGCCAGGGAGAGCTGATGCAACCCAAGCCCGATCCAACACCAGGACATGGACCCACTTAATGGGGTCCACGTGATCTCTGATTCTGAGATCCCTATCCTTAGTTTAGTTCATCTCTAAAATTAGCATGTTAGCTTTCTAAATTTTATTTTTGATTAAAGTTAAGACAGTTTCTTATTTTAGATTATCTATGTTATTTAGAAACAATGCTACTATATATATATATATATATATATAGAGAGAGAGAGAGAGAGAGGAGCCCCCAATTGTAATGTTTATGCTTTCTTCAATTAATTCAAGTATCGTGAGTTTGTCTTGTGTGTTATGGTTTGTGTTGTACCCTAGGGCTTGAATCCTTTTGGATTCGATCAATCTCTTGGAGATTGATCTACACTTCCGATCAAGATCCGGGGCTGCGCCATATTCTTTATATACTGATCCTTTATTACAAACTTTTAAGTTACGAACTATAAAAGAAGAGATTCAGTTTCAAACTCTTCAAAGGATGCAGTAAAGGAAAATTAAATAAAAACATTAGGCAATTTCATGATAGGGAAATTATAAATAGCAACTAATATGTGACTCTTACATTGTTCATAAAAAATGTATGAGGCCCAAAGAAATTATGGTATTTTAAACTGACCAAGCTTGCTTTAAGTTACTTTACAAAATACTAAACCAAAGAATTAGAGATAAATGTATTTCATTATTGGGATGACGTAAGGGGCTTCCATAAAAGGAAGATGAAATCTAGATAGGAATTCTTTTGTGGAGAAGGAGATCTTTCTGAGGTGACAAGATAGGCCTTGGAGAAGATCCCTCAGTCTTACAAGGACAAGAAATTGAGGCCCAAGGGGCCAGACAGATGCATCGCTAACACTAGAAGGAATAATAATACCATGTAATAGCAAACAAAAGATAAATATATGAAGCTGAAAGTGACTTCAGTTTCTTTTTCTTTTTCTTTTTTTTTTTAATAGTATCAATTTTATTAGGAGATATGAATGATGAAGGTGAAAGTGAATCCTAGAAACTTCTTTTCAATTAAACAAACAGGACATGATTTTTCCTTTGTATAGGGCAACTGGAAGATCTAAACTTTCTCCAATGAGAAATTAGTGAAGCTAACACAGGTTCATGTTGATTACCTGAATTAGGAGCAATGATAGAATGATGATGGCTTGAGTTGGTAGCTGGCACTAACTGCTTTTCATTTGAATATAAGTTTGCAACATGTTCCCTTGTAGGACAAATCAGGGACATGGTAGTGGTGAACGAAAGATGTCGTGAAAGTCGAAAATTGAAAGGACATGTTCAATATATTTTCAACTCTCCCAGCATATCTAATTATAGTTTCAGAATCCATTTTTTTATCAGTTTACCCGAACATGTACACACTAATATCTTTGATGATTGAGGAATTAGTTTGAAGGAAATGTATAAGAAACTACCGATTTCGATGTGCGTGGAAATCCAATACCATAAGAACGGTCTCAGACTAGAACCTTTTTATAACTTTCATCTCAGTAAAAATAGGTTGAGCAACCACAAGAGGCGCCAAGTCCTGTCTACAACTCATTTTGTTGTGGGGGCACATAATTTGAGAATCAACTCCTTGTTCCAACAGACAACTTTACAGTGACAAACAAACTTTAACATGTTGCAAAATATCATATAGATGGTATCAACTTCATTTTTCTAAAAACTACATATGCTTCTCTCTCTCTATGTATATGTATATGTATATGTATATGTATATACAATATTCTTATGGGAGACTTACTGTGCACACCACGCAGTGGGGCCCCAAAATCTTGGGACAGAAGGGGGATGGAAAGATCCATGTGTGTAGAGCCCACACATCAAATTTAAGCTCAAAAGGATGCCCCTAACCCCTTCATCTATGGCCCACAAGTTTAATGGCAATTTCAAAAATAACTCTGATGGGTGCAAAACCTTGGGAATGATGACTGGGGGATTGTGGGGGTAGTTTGTGTGTGGTCCATTCAAATGGATCATTAGGTGGGCATCACAATATGATTTGCCTCTATATACCCCCTCTGTAGGACAAAAGGAAGAGAGTGAGAGAGAGAGAGAGTGGAGAATTCGCCGTGGGCGGCCGGGGCCAACGATAACTCGCATGGGTCTCAGGTAGTTCTCTCTCTACATATATTATATAATATATATCATATCCAATTTCCTTTGATCAAATCTCTCTGCTTTATCCTTCCACCAAATCCCCAAACCCCTCCAAATTCTTGCAAGAGGGACTCTTTTAGATCTCCAAATATACATATGATCCGCTTTTTTTTGGACAAAAGAAAGGGCTTTGAATCCAAGTGAAGATAGAAAGAGTTTGTGGAGCTAATAACACATTGATGGCTCCAATAGAATTAGGAATGTGTAGCTAAAACACATTGATGCATTCAAAAGACATATCTTCAATAACTAACATGATATCCTCCTTAGATTCAAGTTGCATCAAGCAACGTTAAATAAAAAACAAATTCTTGCAATGGATTTGTGATTTAGTTTACTCAAGCAATTGCCAAAGAAGTTGATATGTGAAAATGCTAAGTGAATGTATCGGGATGGTCCAGCAGAACTGAACTTTGGAGTTTTATTTATTTAGATTTTAGAATTCCAAAAGAAAATTGGCTCTAGAAATCGAATTTCCATGGAAATATCTCATCATCATCAAAGCCTTGTCCCAACTATGTTAATGTCGGCAACATGAATTCTAATTCTCCATTCCGATCTATCTTGAGTCAAATCCTTGGATAAGTTACACTTCTTAAAATCTATTTTTACTACCTCCATCCACATCCTCTTTGGCCAACCCCTTCCCCTTGGTGGGCCATCAGCCTTGTCCCAACTATGTTAAGGTCGGCTACACGAATTCTACTTCTCTATTCCGATCTATCTTGAGTCAAATCCTCGAATCAGTTACACTTCTTAAAATCTATTTTTACTATATTCATCCACGTCCTCTTTGGCCAACCCCTTCCCGTTGGTGGGCCATCAACCTTCATAGCCAAACTTTTCCTTATTGGAGCCGTTGCCGGCCTACATGGGACATGTCCAAACCATCTCAAATGGGTTTCTCTAATTTTATCCGCTATTGTTGTTATCCTAAATGCTCTCGGAAGCGCTCATTTTTAATTTTATTCTTTCTAGTTTTACCACACATCCACCTCAACATTCTCATTTCTGCTACATCCATTTTGTGCATATGTTGCTTCTTGATTGACCAGCATTCTACTCGATAGGTCATAGCCAGTCTAATCTTTGTCCTGTAAAATTTTCCCTTCAATCTTGTTGGCATACGTCGATCACAAAGCACTCCAGAAGCAATCCTCAGATATTTCTAGAACCTTAAAACAACACTCTAGTAAAGAAAAAATATCGAGAGCAACCACTGGCCAAGATACTATTTCCGACTCAACGGTGCAGATTGTGTGACCCACCTAGGACCAATCCAACACCTTCCACTCACTACCCCTTTCGAAATGGCACTCAGCATATTTGATAGAAACCAAGCCCCTATTTCACGTCAGATTGATTAAGCAAAAAACAAAAAAACTATATTTTTCAAATCATCATCATCAAAGCCTTATCCCAACTATGTTGGGGTCAGCTACATGAATTATGTTTCTCCATACCGATCTATCCTGAGCCAAATTATCGGATAGGTAGCACTTCTTCATATCTATCATTATTACCATCCACATCCTTTTTGGCCTACCTCTTCTCCTTGGTGTACCATCACCCTACATTTATAGTCGACTAGATGATCTCCATTTGCGGCACACTCCTAAGACCTTTCCATCACCCTTCCCCATAATTTGCATCCAAGTACGCCCCAAATAATGGCATTAATTGTTTACTACTGGCCTGGTCAATGTGGATAAGAACAACATGAATGACATTCATAAAGTAAACGGTATTACCTTAGCAATGGCCGTGACTCCCCTTGGAGAAAGAAAATCCATTTTTTTTAATTGATATTCCTACTTTCATAATTCCAATAATTGTTCTATCACAACAGTTTGAAAGAAACTTGCATTATTGTCTCCACAATTTATAATGACTCAAACAGGCAAAAGTCATCTCACAAACAGTAGGTCAGATGCCAAAAAACAGATTCAAGAATCAACATCAAATGTTAAGAATTGCTAACACCATCCAAAACATATTTTAACAACGGAAATATTTAGATCAAAATCTAGCATATCATGTGTTAAAAACTGCACTGTTAAAAATTGTAATTGAAGTGCAATCCCCTAGACCCGCTTTAACTTCTAGGTTGTTTGTAATTCTTTAGAACTACTAGCATGTTAAAGTATATATGGTGAATTGGAGTTATAAACAAGTTAAGTCTGTTATACACTTGCTTACTATTTTACCCTGCTACATCCCAACAAAAAAAAAAAAAAAAGAATCAAAGGAAAAAACATCCAGCCCAAACCATCAGCATCTTGGATTAAAATTAGGACAAAAAAAAGTTGCTAAAGGAATGGGGAGACTTCTTTCCTATGTCCTTCAATTGTTGAAGTGACTGATTGAATGGCATTTGATGAAATCTGCAATACACCCCGTGGAAAACTCACAAAAAAAAAAAAAAAAAAAAAAAAAAAAAAAACATGCCAACAAGTTTCATGAAATCTCAAATCCCTCCATGTTTTCAGAAAGGCCAACGGTGTTGCCAACTCTTCACGGAAGGAATTGAGGGAAGCACTCCTTATATACTTCTCAATGCAAGCATTTTAGCTTAGTTTTTTCATTTGCCAAATTACATCCATTGCTTGTAAGAAAAACACAAGGAAAAAAAAATAAATTCATCCTAATACAATAGAACCCCAACTTAATGATAGAAAAAAAAAAACACTTCAAATACAAGTTGTCAGCTGCTGTTAGGTTTTGTATGACTTGCCCTTTAGATAGCTTAACAAAAAAGACACATTGACAACTCATCATCACCAAAGCTGTGTACCAACTATGTTGGAGTCAGCTACATAAATTGTGTTTTGCCATTCCAGTCTATCGTGGGCCAGATCCTCAGGTAGGTTGCATTTCTTTAGATCTATCCTTGCTACTTACATCCATATCTTCTTCAGCCTACCCCTTCTCGTTGAGCGGCTATCAACCTACAAATAAAAACACCGGCACTGCTATACTTGTTAGCGTGTTGGACATGCCAAAACCATTTCAAACAAGTCTCTCTAAATTTATCATCTATTGATTATTACTCATAAATGCTTCCAGATGCGCTCATTTCTGACTCCATCTTTTCTAAATTTACCATGCATCAATCTCGACATTTTCATTTTTGTTACACTCATTTTTTTACACATGTTGTTTCCTGATTGGCCTAATCATCTCAACATTCTGCTTCATTCATACGTCATAACTGGTCTAATCATTGTCTCGTAAAATTTTCCTTCAATCTTGCTGGGTATGCACTCATCATAGTTCATAAAGCACTCTAGAAGCAACTCTCTAATTCAAGCATTTCGACATCCTCCTCAATCTCAACACCTTTCCTAGACAAGGTATCAGAAGGAGTCTCTTTACAGTATCTCTTGAGCTTCAAGTCTCAATAGAGTACATTTTTTTGTAGATCCCACTGAAGCCGCAATTCACATATTCAATCTTTGTACAAATTATTTTAAAAGCCCTTGGAATCTCTCAAGTTTAAAGTGTCCGGCCATCTCTAAAGTTTGCATTTGTGCCGTCTCTCAATTCAGCCACCAACGTCATAACATCCACAAACCACACATACCAATGTACCTCCTCTTGAATATGAGTAATTAAGTAGTTACCACTCCCTCATACATGCCTTTAACGATGTTGATATCAAGGATGAAAATATCGGTATCGGCGGGCGTATCGGCCCGCCGCCAAACCGATACGAAGCGGGCGATACGTAGCGTATCGGAGATACGTAACGGCGTAGCGGTGCGATTTTAAAAAATAGCCAAAAAAATCTGAAAAAATTCCAGAAAATCCAGAAAATTGTAAAATGAAAGAAAATGTGGTTCTTTTGCAAAAGTAAGTAAGAAAAGGGGGCGTATCGGTGCCCTCAATATATGATGTCCTGTATCGCTGTATAAATAGAAAATAATAGTAATGATTAGTTTTTTCACATGTATTCATGTTTCTTAGTCATGTTAACTTAAAAAGTAATGAAAAGCTCATTAAAAAAAAATTAGAACATGAAATAAAGGCATAAGAATTAAGAAGATTTAAGAGTTAGGTCATTAGTGAACATTGAACAATCAAATATCAATACTTCAGCATTCAAGGTTCAAATTCAATCAAGTGAATGAACTATGAAGTGATCAACAATCAGCATTCAGCACCAATTTAGAAATGACAAAGGGAGTAGAGAGTTAGTGAAAGAAATAGGAAATTAGGAATACCTTGATCACCACCAAAAGGGATTTGGGAGACACTTATATTCATACATTTGAACAATATGTAATGTAAACATCATGATGGTACTATTAGAGCCAAATATCAGTGTTTAATTGTTAGGGTCACTGTGGTGAGACCTAACCCTAAGCATAAAACTTTGGTGATCAAAATTAGCTTAATATGAACATAAACATTATATGTTGCATGCATTCATGATAGATTATTCAATATATGAAAAGTACTGATAAAGAGGCCGAGCCCCGGAGGGCTGTCCGACGGCTCTTTGGGGCTGAAAGCCCCATGAACTTACGCAAGATGGACCACAAAGAGGTGAAAACAACAACCATAGAGCAGAAGAGAACAAAGACAAGGGTAAAAAACCCTAAAAAGTCCATAAAACCCCCCCCACGTGTACCGTATCGGCCCGTATCGGCCGATACACTAAAGTATCGGCCGATACGCACCCGTATCGGCCGATACGGGTGCGATACACCCGTAGCGCCGATAAATTCTTTGTACCGTATCGGCCTTGGCCGATACGGCCGATATATCGGCCGATACGCTTCGTATCGGCCGATATTTTCTTCCATGGTTGATATAACCTCTTGGGGCACTCCTTTTATTTAAAAGCCACAAAGTCAAATCTCTAGGTACCTAGTCAATCTACCATAGACTTTCTCTAGATTGATGAAAGACCATATAAAGATTCATTCTCTTTTCTCAGTATTTTCCATTAATTCTGAGTAAGAAAATAGCTTCCACAGTTGAAAAATTGAAAACTATAACACCAAAACAGCGGAAACAATAGAAACAATTATATGATTCTCTCTGAATCTAAATAGGTAGTCAAAACCAACATGAATGGGAGGTTAAGACCCAATTATCAAAACAATACAACTGAATATCACTTACCATAATCATTTCTCAAAAATCAAGATACCATTTAACCATGATTCACTCTAGTTAATCATGTCTACCATTTCAACACATAAATTAAGGTAAGGTCATGTGAAGAATAAAAAGGCAGACAATCACAAAGTTATTGATACGGTGTTAAACTAACAATTGAGATGCTAAATAGAGTCACTAAAAAAGCAGATTTCATGTACACATGCTTTCGATGAAAAGACCATCTACCATAAGCAAACTGTCATCACCATATCAAACAATAAGTAAGAAACTGATCAGACAAGTGCCAAAGCACAATTCCACATCAACATAATTAGAATACATTCACATACAACTCAAGTCTGCATAAACTGCAACAATCAGATTGTGTTGGCCTCATTGCACAAAAAGCAGAAGCCTAAAGCAGTATTCCTTTTTCATTTTTCAATATAATAGATAACATCACTCAAACCCGCAACCTCATAATTACCACAATGAGCACCTTTAGCCGCGATTCGGGTTCATATTGCCTACTATAGGTGTGTTCAAGTTAATAAGCACTGCTGTAAGTTTATGAATCACAAATGCAAAAATTTGCACAGGGCTTGCGCCTGATTTGGGCCTGATATTTTAGGTGGGCCCAACTTTTTTTTTTTTTTTTTTTTAACGCTATCAACAAATTGGGCCACACCTGGGCGCACATTACGCCCACCGAACACACTCCATGTGCATGTGAAACAGGCAAAACCCAATATGTTGATATCATCCAGTGGTTTCTATTGAAAAAACCACAAAATCGCAGATCAGGCTGTTGTTTAGTCCACAGACCCATTGATGTTCAAGGCCACAACATGGGCCTTGGACACCCATCTCACGCCCTAAGATAGGGTCCACATCAAAGGCCCACTATAATTCAAATCAATCTCGACCCTCTATGAAATCTAATGGGCGCCGATCTGCGTTCGGGCTCGATCAACGCAAACTCGTAAAATCAAGGCTAGATTCCACAGCAAAAAAAAAAAGGCCCATGGTCACGCAGATCATCCTCAACCCTCCATGACCACGACCAGCAAGCCTGGACCATGATACCATCTCCGATTTGGGCTGGCCCAAAGGAAGATCTCGACCGTAAAACGGGCTTGGGCCAGGACACATCAACCATCAGATCCCGGCCCACAAGGAAGATCTGGACCATCCATACGGGCTCGGGCCACGAAACACCCACGATCTGGGCTGGGGCCTACAGAAAACGGCCCACGGACCCAGATCGGGCTCATGGGCCAAGCCCATGGCCCACCCATCAGCCCAAAAAAAAATTCAAATCTGGCCATTAGGGTTACCACTTACCAAACCCCACAAATCCCAAAACCCAATAATAACATACAAAGATACGAACTTTTCCACAAAAAAACACACATCAGGATCCATGAATCCTGCTTCAAGGGACCCAAACACGAAGAATGCGAAAAGCAGAGGAATGTGTTTTAAGAAGAGCAAGAAAAGCTGAATGGGGGAGGGGAAAAGGGAGAGGAGGGTTTGGGGGACTCACCAACGGCTGAGATCTACGGCATGCGAAGGAGATCCTCGGATCGGACGGCCAGGAGAGAAGGTGGTGGTGTGGGAATGGCGAGGGTTTTTGGATGGGAAAGGGGAGAAAGAGGAGGGAAGAAGAAGAATAAGAGAGAGAGAGAGAGAGAGAGAGAGAGAGGAATTGGGTACGTATTGGAGTGAAAAGGGTTTCTCTTTCTCTATTTGGGGGGGAAATAAAAGCGTACACTGCGGGAGGACAGGAGTTCTTTTTATACGCGAGGCAGGAAGAAAATCTTTAGTTGACTTGAATTTTATTTTTATTTTATTTTTATTTTTATGTTTTTGGGTTTTGGGGGTGGATTAGGGTTTTCAAATTTTAATGGGTTGGATTTAGGGTGGGACCTATCTATGGTTGAGCCCTAGCTTGATAAGGATTGTAGTTGTAGGCCTGAGCCCATTAAATATATGGGCCGAACTATGTTGATAAAAGGTTGAATAAAGATCGCGAGTAGAGATAGTCGTGAGCCAGTTGATAATTTGATTAAAAATGACCCTATTAACTATAATGCATGACAAGCATAGAGTGCGATTGGATGGAAAGATACGAATGAGACTTACCCAAAGTGTATAATTTCAATTATATTAGATCATCATAATTCCTTAATTTATAACCCTAAAGTTTAATGGTTTTAGAAGTATCGATCATTGTCTTAAGGTTTCAATCTCATGGTGAGTAAAATGTGCATGAGAGTCAGATTTTGACTTGTGACAATTCACAGGGGAGTTGTGTATGTGAAAGGACCAAATTGGCTTGGAGCAAGCTCCACGGCCTAAAAAAACTAAGGGCATTTTATATGGGGTGTTTTTTTTTTTTTTTTTTTTTTTTAACAGTTTTTCTTGTATAATTATCATAAACATAGAAGTACATATATCCATGTATTATGGTAAATTCTATGTATTATTGACAGACCCAGGGCAAGAGGCTCAAATATGATCCAATAAGGAACTTAGATCCTAAGCAAGGAAGTCTAAATCCTCAGTTATCAAACTTGGGCAGAGAGAATTGAGGCTAGACATGGAGTTGTGAGGTTTTGGAGTACAATGGGCTACATGCATAATCTTAACCATTAACTAGTTTTTTTGTTAAATGAGTTGAAAATTAAACCAACCTGAAAGTTAAAAGGGTTAATTTGAACCCTTGTGGTCACTGACGGGTCATAATGTAATTAATTGAGCTGGGGTTGGATATGCAAGTAAGATTGACAGGTCAAACAGTAAAAATAAACTTAATTTAATTCTGATTTTTTTTATTGAAAGTGCAAAAATTTTGTAAATCCAAACCTAGACAGAAAATGAGAAAGGCCCAACTCAAACATAGTATGATTGGGTCAAGTAGCTCATGTTTGAATACTGGGTCATGGATTGCTACCCTTCTTGAATGTGGTCTATAATAAAGAGTAGTGACATCACATCAGCCTAAAAAGTCAAGTTTAGCAGTTAAAAGTTTGACAGGCCAGTGAGGACATGTTCATAGATTCGACCCAAGATTTTTCTTGCTTAAACCCACTCCATTATTCATGCATGTATTATTAACAAAATATTATATCTTTGAATTTGCTCAAACCCAGATCCAGTATCACAGATCCTTGGCCCGTTTGCTAATTCAAAACTCCCTCCATTTTTTTCAAAAAAGAAAGTCAAAAGGCAATTAGGGCTGCATAAAAAATCCGATATCACCGCAAAACCAAACCGAACTGAACCAGGCGGTTCGGATCGGTTTGGTTAACAATTTAAAAATTATAAAAACCACTTACTTCAGTCGGTTATCGATTTGAGCCTATAGTTAACCACTTAAATTGAATCGACCATATGTAGTAACTTAAGTGTTGCTTTTTTACTATTTTAGCCTTAGTGTTTCGTTTTTGACTACTTTCAAAGTTACATTCCACAACTTCATCCTCATATGAACTCAACCATCAACACTGCCTCAGTACATCTCCTCTAATTTCTCAAATGCTTTTTGATACTTCAATACAGATGTAGGGATTATTGTACTGAGTGTTTTTCTTCCATCATAATTCTTACATCGTTTTAATGAAGTTTTTATCAGAAATCTGCACTATTGAGAATGCTATAAAATCCATAAAGCATAGCCTTTTGATGGTTGATTTTGATCTCACCTAACCAATGTGTTAAGAAGCCTTCATTTTTGAAAAATACAGTGGGTTCTGATATAGATTCCGGTTGTGTGTGACTTTTCTTGACATGAACTATTATTCTATTGTAATTCTAAATTGTATCATGTGAAATGAATGTTTCACTGCAAGCTGGGTTTTTTTTTTTTTTTTTTTTTTTTTTGTGTGTGCTTGCATTTAGTTTAAACTCTCTTTTTGGAGTGAAATTATTTTTTATATGTGTTTAGTCCAGTCTGGAATGTTGGATTTTTATATTTACACTAAACATTGGAATCAATGCAAAGGATGGGGTATCATCATTTTGAAATTTTCAATGTCTATTTTTTTTAAAAATAAAATAAAAAACAACGGTCGGATCGGATCAGTTAATTAAAAAATTGACATGTTCAGTTTAATTGTTGGTTTTAGTGTTAAATCGATTCAAACTGCCTATATGCAGCCCTAAAAGCAACTACTTTTATTCACTAAAAGGCAAACAAACTCCATTTTCCTATACAAAAAGTCAAAATTATTTCATCACAAACAACTAAAAATAAAATACCATCATAATCCACTTATATTTTGTTCCCTCTTTTTATTTCACTTCGCTCCACTTTATTTTAAAAGTAAAATGCCAAATGGGAAAACGGCTAAACCCAACCTATCCAGCCTGAGTCATATACTTTATCAAATTGAGTTGGGTCACCTTTGCTCAGATTGGGTCAATGAAACTAGATCCAGTTGTCTTGTTCTTAGTTGGTTTAGGTTTGGTTGGGTTGGGTCACCTAATCCGAGCTCTAACTTAGGTGGGATTGGGTGATTGGAGGATCATAATTCATACACACCTAACTTTTAGTCCAATACAAATCCAAGCCTGATGCCACCAAAAGTCTGGGTTGAGTCAGTCGGGTTTTGGCTGGGTCACACTGAAGCTTCAGCCATGGTGAGGTGACTTTTATTTTGGGTGGTCCAAAGAGGAGTGACCTATTCAACGGTCAGGATTATCTTGTAAGTCTGAAAATGGAGAGCAATAGCTCATCTGGTGCTCCGCGGAGCATCTTCACGGCCTTTTAAAAATGTGGAAGCTTATTCCGTTTGGAGCTACTACGTGACAAAGTCGCATTCAGAACTTCCATCTTCAACCCACCGTGGTCCGAAAGTCCTTCGGTTGTTGAAAATCAACCAATTGGGTTTTTAATAATAGATGCAGGCCAGTGGAGCACATTAAACGGTCAAATTATTAGGGTTTTAGTTTTTTTTTTTTTCCATTTGATGTCGCTAGTTATCCTTAAGATATTTGACCGAACGGAACTACTCTCATAAGTGCCGCATGCTAAATCCATACAAATGCACATTAAGATTGTTTGAATAATTCACTTGTAAAGTATTGTAAAGCAAAGCGTTCATTGACGAGAGAGAGAGAGAAAAAGAGTCAAATAAGAATGTGCTAAATGGAAAAAGTACGTTAGGACCTTTTATTATTTAGTAATAAGATCGAATAACTTTTTAATTTACTAAGGAAGATGACTTTTTGTTATTTAGTGGTATGAGAGGATTTTTTTTTATTTTCCTTTTTAGCAAAAAGAAGAGGTGTTTTGAAATTTGGTACTTTTTTTTTATTATTTAACCCCACTTCCTTTTTTGTATATTTAGTTGACCATTTACTTCACAATACTTTGTGAGTGAATTACCCAAACAACTCTGACACTTTTCATGTGACCCACTACACTTGCCTATGTAAGATTATATTTGTGTAACGAGATATTTTTATTTCTATAATGCAATGGAAAATTGTTTCTCAATGTGCAAAAAATGAATTTCAACAAATGAGAAATGGCTTTCTATGACTCTAGGAAGATAGCTCAAAGAGACACAAAAGATTTTCTTTTTCCTTATTATGGAAAAAGTGTTCTACTAAACTGTAAAAAGTAACGTCAACAAAAATTATGGCTTCTTACGGGGAACGCTATACAAATGTGTTGTGAGTATCCAAATCATGATATTAACACTCTTTCTTTTCTCAAATGAAAAAGATATTGCACTAAATTGTAAAAAAGTAATGCCCACACAAAACATAGAGCTCTTGTTTTTTCAAAGCACACTACACAAACGTGCCATGAGTGTCTCAAGCATAGTATTAAAACTCTTTTAGAAAATTAGAGCTTCTTGGGGAGCATGTTACATGAACGTGTCCTTAGCGTCTTAATCATGATATTAAAACTTGATTACAGATGTGTCTCTATTGGGTTTGATAAGTGTCGCACATGCGTTTCATATCAATAAACCAGTTTTTTCCCCCTAATTGGATGAATCTTTTTTCTTGTTAAGGCAGTAAATAAATGATTTATTATGATTAATCTCTTTCTTAATTTATTTTTAGGTGGGTGGGTCTCTTGGATGGATTTATAACTAAAAAAACATTAAGATGTAATTTAATGATAGATAAAAATAGAAGTTAAATTATCTTCATTGATTTGGAATGATACCATAAAATATCATCCTCAGTGCTGGCCAAGATCTGTAGTAAAAAGTGAAATTATGGGTAGGCAGTCCACTCATCTAGGTAGGAATGGCAATGGGCCAGGTTTGATATGGATCAGGGTAAATCATTATGCGGGTCTCTCATTGAACACAAAGTTTTGCCAACCGACACCCATAATGCTTTGATTTTAAATATAGAGCAACTCATCAAATCTTCCTCATGATGGGTCTGTTGTTATAGCTCAACTAGTTAGAGACATCATGTAAGACTATCAATTGGGCACACTTATGATTGTATTCTAGCCCAGCCCGACTCTCAAAAAGCCCACAAAACGAAGGCTTCAAAATTTCCTTAAAAGCTTGAGGGTCGGGCTTGAACATAATTTTTACAGGCCTTTTAATTTGAGAGATAGACTTGGACAATACTAGGCTTGACCCGACCCAATTATTTTATCCATGTGTGTGGATTTATTTGAGGATATAAGTGAGTTTATTTGCCAATCAATTTTTATCTTAATGGCAAGGTAGTTCCCTTTTGATAGAAACAACTAGGGTCCGATGAAGGCATCTCGAATTAAGTTCTTGCGTGGGAATTAAGACTTTGTTTTTCCAGTCCTTAACCAATTTTTTGGTTTATTGAGTGACTTTCTTAGTCGGTTAGATATCCAAAATCCTAAGGCTTTGAGACCTAGATGAGGGCTAGCCCTTTTAGTCTTACTGAAGTCATTTGAGACAAATAGTCTAAAACTTTGTTGGAATTACATGGGTTTTGTATGGAGCATCATTATATTGTCCTAAAGTTTAGTATGGATTTGTAAGCAGTGGATGCTGCGGAAGCTTGGATCTGAATGAATGAGTTGCTACAAATGTGATAAGGATTGCATCGGTTTGAATCAAGCAATAGATCATGTAGAGATTTGTAACGGTATACGAAAGATCAGTCACCTATGACTCACTCTTCATGATCCAAAAACAAAAACAAATACCCGAGATGTAGAAGATAATGATGGACGGTTTAGATCCAATGGAATGAAGGGTGAAATCTTTCTCTCTTTCTTCTATTATTAATGGATATGAGTGTTAGGGATGATCTATTGAGATTGTCTGTAGCAACTATCTCTTATATATGGGAAATTCTCATAACTCCCCATTTTAAAAGGGGCGTTTTCACCTCTTTTTGATTTGTTCAATGAGATAATGCCACTTCACATTGTTTATGCCAACTCATATTTATTTACTCACCTTTATTATAAGAGTGTGTAAGAGAGAAAATAAGAGATGTAAAAGAGAGAAAATAGAAGATTTGAACTCCTAAAACATCGGATACAGTTGGATGGTTTAAAGGAGCAGATTGCGCTAAATAGTTGGGTCCACCATGGTATTGTGGAAATTGCAAGTTTTTCGTGGTGCTCAATATAATGGTGAGCCCACTTCCTATTTGATTGAATTTTATTGAAGGCTATGATGGCAGGCTCACTTCCTATTTGATTGAGTTTTCTTGAAGGCTAATAAAAGACATGCCCTTAATTTTGAATGGACTAATTTATTATTTTTCAAAAGATGTCACTTTGAAAGATGATCTAAATAGTAAGATTGATGAAAATAGGCCATTCATCATGGTCCCATAAGCTGACAGTTGATGAAAATAGGCCATTCATCATGGTCCCATAAGCTGACAGGTGTAACCTAAGCTTTTGGAGTAAATTGATCATTAGTTTGGCTAACTTATTTATATATTTTATTTTTTATCATTAATTTGGCTCCCACATTGAGTAAATTGATCCAAAGGTAATTAATAAATTGTAGCATAAGTGGGACCTATACATGGATTTTAAAAGTCTTCTTCATATTGAATGCCCTAAAAAGAAGGAAGTAAATCAAATTCATTAGAGAGAGAGGAAAAAAATGAGAATGTGAGGATGAGCATGTAACTAGATAAGGATATGAAAGGAAATTAGGAGAATATCGTGGAAGTTATTGAAGATTCTGTTGCATTCATTTATGATAAGTCCAAGTCACCAAGAGTAACAAAATCTCATTGGAGTTTTGCTTTACACAATGCTCTGGGCGTCTTGTAGCCCTCCCCCTTATTTATATCTCCTTATATATACAGGGAGATGCAATTACTTTTAGAATACTATGAGAGTAAAGGTGGGGGCCCTCACATCCCCCACCCCTTACTCTCATAGTGAGAGCAACTGTTATATAAATATCCTTTTGGCTTATGGGTGATAAGCTTTCCATTCAAATTCCAAGGGAGAGATGATAAGGAAAAATGGTTGGATCAAATTCCTTAGCTTGTATTTGAATGGAGAGATGATAAGAATTAGAGAGTTGGATTAAACTCAAAACAATTCCTATCCCTGTCACCATTGTCACCATTGAGACTCCCTGTGAGGAGTCTTTTTGTGAGGGAGTTCCACCCACATGTAAACACAAGTGGGGCCATCATAGATGCCAACATTATCTCTAATTTTCATGAATTTGAGTTTGTAGAAGGGAGACAAAATATTGTAATAGCCTTATCCAAAATAAAATAAATTTAGTAATTTGCCTTGCACAGTTGTTTGTGTTACTTGGAATTCCACTCTCCCCTTCAGTGCTCTTTAGGGTTAGTTGTTTTACTTCTTGTTTTTCAAATTACAATATGGGGACTCCAAATACCACTCTGAGCATATTTTCACCCCACCGAGTGAATAGATTTTTATGTAAATATAGCCCATATGCATGATTGTTGTGTTATTCCTTTTGCAATGACTTATCTACATATAATTGCATTATGGGTGGATTTATTTGAGCATATACATGGGTTTATTTGAGTATGATTCTTCCGTGATTGTTATATAGGTTCTTATTAGCATGGGATAACTTCTACTTATTTATTGGGTTTAATGTTTACCCTCATATTCAGATTCAACTCTAATGTACCCACTTCTTCTATGGGCCACACAACCTGGAAAACAAAGTGGTACAAGATCTCAATGGCATGCTATAGAGGAAATTACGAGATATTTTTTTTTTACATGAGATTCATTTGTTTATCCTATATTTAATTCATGAGAATTCAATGAATTGCATTCTATCAAGGGCCAAAATTGATGAGTTAAAAGATCGGATCGACAAATATCATCATATAATCTTCTCTAGGATAGCCAATGATTTCCTAGCCATCGCCCTACTAAATTAGATTGTCATATAGTGAAATTTTCATCTACTGCACTTGTTGCTTGCTGCATTGCATAGCGGGTCTCAAACTTGAATTAAGTAAGGGCTAACATTAGGTTTACACTTGGTGCCTATTGGGAGTGTAGAAAAAGCAAACAATGATTTTATTTTGTTTAGGCTCTGGGCCCACGGTGGTCATGTAAGAGCCTAGGTAGTGTGGGCTTTGGCCCGCCTTGGGCCTGACCCGAGGGTAGGGCTTGGACACCCCTAGGCCCAATCGGGCAGAGTGAGGTATAGGATAGAGCACATAGACCTAAATTGGATCAAAATTCATGAACTTAAATTTACTTTGAAATTTAAGACCTAAATTGGATTGAAACTTAAGAACTTGGGTTGGATTAGAGTGGTTCACCTGTCTAATCGAACTCATTATCATCATTCCATCTAGCAAATTAATGTTAGGTGAAAAAGAAACTTCATTGGCCCACTTGTTATTCTGCAATTTATCTCCACCCAACAAAGTATGTATTCAATCCTTTCAATTATTTTACTTTTAAAGCCATTGATTTTGACTTTATTTTATTCTTAAAGTGATTTTTTTTTACTTGGTGGAGTTGCATTAGACTTATCCGTTTACTTTACTCTGAAAGGTTTGGGCCTACAAGCCCAATGGTCTGGATCATAGAAACTTGGACCACTATGTTCAAAAGTCTGGAGCCAATTGCCTATTCATCAATGTCCATGGGTCAATAATGCAAGTGTCAGGAGTAAACTTAATTATCCATATGAGAGTAACAATGATACTAGGCAATAGACCCCTTATTTAAGTATCTACCCCTATCAAGAGCTTGGGTATGGGCCTGAGTTTGGGCTCAAATTACTATTAGATCCAAGTTTCTCTCTAGTTAATAACTGGGTCTAATTGGGTCCAGACATGAGTTGTGTCAGAGTTGTGTTAGACCAAAAGAACAGAAAAGGATGGACCCATACTTACAGTACCATCCAAGGACCTAACCTGTAAATATTGTGAATGGGCCTTGATTTGGTCTTGATTGACAACTGGGTCTCAACTGAGAACTGCAAACTACATTGTAATCCACTCTTCCTTTTTCTTGCCATTAGATCATACCTTTTAATTGTCACCAGAAAAACAAGCACGGGCAATATAATCATAATATTAAAATTTATAAAAGAAATTTATGATCAGTTTCTTTAAAATTGAATACAAAAGGTTTTAGTTTGAGAGTTAAAAAAAAAAAAAAAAGTCCATAAGAATTCAATACCGAATACCATATAATTTCAAAAAAAAAAACACAAGCCCATGAAAATTGAAGATTAATGATCAAGAAAACTAAAAAAAAAATCAAATCAAACAAAAAATATAAATTATGAATAAAATGCAATGAAATTTGAAAGATATATAAAAACAAAACATAGAAATGAAAATCCATAATCAACTCAATAATATAAGCAATTTAAAAGATTCAAACACTCATATGGAAAAAAAAAAAAAAACTCAAAAATGGAGCACAGAAGGGCAAAGACAAAAAAATCCACAAATTCAAGGAAAACGATCATAAAAAAAACTAAAACCCATCACAAGTGAGAAATTATAATAAAAGAAATACAAAATAAAATGAAATAAATTTTATTAAAAAAGGCTATAAAAAATATATATAAGTAAAGATTCATAGACAATACAATGATAAAAGAAATTTAGAAAAACCAAACTAACTTATGATAATCTAATACTAAAAAATGGAAATCTGAAGCGACAAAAGAAATAAGAAAAATCTAGAAAAAGATTTCACAAAGAGAACTTAAAGAACCCAATGGAAGTAAAATAAATAATTAACTCATAATGATAAGCATTAAATTTTTTTTTAAAATAAAACAGAAAAATGAGAATTCATAGAAAATCCCATAATAAAAAGTGATTTAAAAGAAAAAAAAATCAAGGAGAACCCAATACTCAAAAGTTGAAACAAAAAAGGGGAAAAAGAAATCACAATCTATGAAAACCATACAAATACAAACCATAAAAATATTGCAAATCTATATAAATTTTGAAATGATGAATATTTTGTATAAATCATATTAAAATAACATAACTAAAATTGTTCAAATAAAATATGATAAACTCAAAAGTAAATAAATTAAAAAAGGTTTACCTCTCAAATTGAAATGTTTAGTAATTGCACCAACTGTCTCAAGATGTTCACATTTTAAAATGAGTTGAACACTAATCTAAACTATGCATGCAAATGAGACATGAGACGGTACTAAAAAGAAACTTAAAGAAACAAAAAAATTTATTAAAGTTGCTCTAAAAAAGTACAATGAACTTAAAATTAAGTAAATGAATGAAAAAAATGAAAGTTCTCTTGTTGACATAGAGAAATATAATTATATTGGAGAAAGTAGAAAATTATGATAATAATAAGAATGAGCTTAATTCTTTATTTAGATGGACCAATATTATTGGAGATTCCTATGAGGCCCCACCCTTTGTGGGCCCTCTAATTTATATTTTAAATGCTAATTAATATTAATTATTGCTAATTACTAGCTAATTATGCTAATTAGGGGTTAATCAGGGTAATTAGATAGATTTTCCCTAAGTTGTAGTTAGACTAGCTTAGTTGAATTAGTAATTTGGTTATTAGGGTGTTTTGGGTAATTCTAGGGTTTATTAGTGTAGGGAGGCCCTTACTAGGGTTTTTAGTAAACTATAGGGGAGTTTATGCAAAAGCACTTTTTTTTCTAGAACCTTCCAACCCAAAGACCCTAATGCCCCTAGCCCTAACCCTAATCCTATGCAACCCCAAAGGTTATTCCTGTCATTAGCCACCCCCAAAAATCTATAAATTAGCACAAACCCCAAGGCAAACCCTACTACTATTCCTCCCCCATTTTCTCTCTTCTTCCTCTCTCATTTCCTTTCTTAAGCTACTGTTATGCTGGAGGATTTTTCCTAGGAGCTACAGCCACTTCATATTCTTCGTTAGCTTGGGTTTTCTCTCTTCTCATCTCTTTCTCTACTACCTTCTCTTCCAAGCTAAGGCAAGTGCATATTATACTCGTAACTTAGGTCTATATTCTGTGCATTGATTCATTTAATTTCAGTTCAGTAATTTCTTTCTGTTAGAACTACCATGGAGCTTAGTTGTTTTGTTGAATGGCTGGACATTGATGGATGGGGGTTTCACCCCCCATTTGGAAGATCAATGGGTCTAAATGGGTGTTGGATTGATGGGCATTTTGGTGGATTTGTGTTTTCCATTGTTTGGATGGAGTTTGGAAGTGATTGAAAATGATTCGGAGGAAAAATGGATTGAAAAGGGTGAAATCTGCAAAAACTGGGTTCCCAGTTCCCACGTGAACCCGGTCGACCGGCCACACGTACTGCAACTGGGAGAAAACAGCTCCCAGTTAGTTTTCTGCAGACTTGAGATTTTTAGTGTACCCGGTCGACCGGCCTGCAGGGCCAGGTCGACCGGGCACATTGAAATTTGGGAAAAACAGCTCTCAGTTAGCAAAACTCTGCAGAACTGATTTTCAGTATACCAGGACGAGCTGACCTTGCCCAGGTCGACCCGGTACACACTGTTTTGCAAGAATTGACTGAAAGTTGGTTTTTCACCTGAAACTCAGGCACCCTATGTTCAGGTCGACCTAGTACTTAGGATTTGCAGTAGAAAATGTCTGAAAGCTGGGATATCAATCTTTCTAGGGTTTTTGGTGTATGCGGTCAATCACCCAGGCCAGGAGGTTGACCGGACACGCTGGGAACCCTTAGAAACGAAATAAGTCTTCCAGGAGGCCTAACCTAGATTATCCAGTGCACTCGGTTGACCCACCAGGCCAGGAGGTCAACCGAGCCCACTACACATCAGGTCCACTTGGGGGTCAATCCCCTAGTGTGCCAGGTCGACCCAGCCTGTGCCAGGTTGACCCAGCACACTGGGAAACCCTGATTTTCCGGTTTTCAACATTTAAGAGTTGTGATCAGTTGTAGGGCCTATTGACCATCCAAATGGACATTTATCAATGTTCTAAGCCCGAGTCAACGGTGTGGCTCAACCTTGACTCATGGGGACCACCGATTAGGGTTTTGGTTGTTAATCTAAGATGATTTGACCTCTAAGAGTTGTCCATGATGCCCGTAACCTCATAAGCACCAAACACAGTATCATATGACATCAGTGACTTCGTTTAGAGATCAAATTACCGGAGATAGACCTGAACCTGAATATGGTCCATTACCTAGGATTGGACTGTTGTTATTCCTGTTGATTCTCTCATTGAAGTTCATACTTCACTTCTATTATTTATTGTTACTCTTATATCCTTAGTATAGCTGTTAACTGTTAATTAAATATAAATGGAGGACCTGAACCTATGATATCTTAGATGTGACCCCTTAGTATGATTTGGAGAACACTGACCCGTGTCTGTGTCTAGGCGGGCCCTTATTGGGCCTAAGTGTGGAGATGTGTACCTTTAGTTGGAAGATGTAGTTTATACTGGGATTTTATGTCATGTTGGATTAGAAGGAACTGTTTATCAGTATAAATGGATATGATCCTCGTTTGGACGGTTTTAGACCAGGCCATGGATTTGATGGGCCTTAGTATGGATCCAACGAGTGGGCTTAGACTTGGAATATAATCCATAGACTGATTTGATGTATAGACCTCTTAGAGACTTGGTTATGACCTTGTTCACGCAAGGCAAAGCATAGACAGACACAGACCCTTAGAGTATTCTTGAGTCGGCATAGACAGTCACTCGGCTGATCATCCCCGGTAGGAGCTATTATGAGTGTTGAGAAGCTATCATGATGAGCTATGTTGTTAAGACGGACGGTGTGATACCGTGTCCGGTCTTGAGTGATGAGTATGATGAGATGATGAGTGATTTGTGGGATTAGTAATTCCCAGCATTGGTGAGATTTCCCCGCCGCAACTGTGTTCAGTATGGAAGGGCCGCAGCATAATATCCTGCGGTATTCCAGCTCGTGTGAATGTGCCATTTTATAGTAGATTAGATGTTATACATTTATCCTGATTCCTTATGCTTATACTGCTCAACTGCCTAGTTCATTTACCTTGTTATTTTTTAAATTATTTACCTGTCTCTATTCATTTGATATATATGTCATATGTTATTAGTATGCTGTGACTTGCCAGATCTTTTAGATCTGACCCATCTTTGGTGCTTAGGCTTTGACCCAGAGATCCCAGATGATGCGCTTGCGCTAGTAGAGGCGCCGATCGTTGGAGACTACGGATGGGGCCCGGCCGACCCGGATGTCGGGCCGGAGGGTGGAGATGAGTTACCCGGGTTTTGAGGGCACTTACTTATTTTGGGTTTTGAGAGAATTTTGTAGGTGAGCCGGGTATTTATGAAATTGTATTAACTCTTGATGTTAACAACTGAACCTTTTAACTATACTGTAGTTCTGCTCACACTTTACTTATATATTGATACCAAATGCTTCCGCTTTATTTATCTTGCTTCCGCACATTTAACCATTGAGTTTATATTTGTCAAAACTTTTAAATTGGACCTCATTGCGGGCCTACGATTTTGGAAGTTCTCGGATTTTCCGGGAAGTAGCGCGCTAACTTCGGGTATTCGAATGACTTTATCGATATCCGGAATTGGGGCGTTACAATTCCTTTTACCATTAGTTCCGCATTCTTAAAAAAAAGTGTACAATCAAAATCAATATATAAAAAAAAACAGACAACCCAAAATCGAGAGTTGATTAAATAAACCAGACACCCAGAAATCGGCATTTCACATTCTAAAAAAAGGAAAAAAAATCATATGATTATAAGAAACAAAAATACTTGAAATTCCTTAGATTAGTGGCACTTACACTGTGACCCATTAACATTCAAATGCTATTGCTTTGATAGCAATATGATGATATTGAGAGTTTCTTAATAGACAAAAGGCATGATGGAAATTCCAAATCAAAGAAAAAAAAACTTTATTCGGAAAACTTCAGTATTTTGTATTTTTTTTATTAGAGAATCAATTTGCGGTGAGAATTTGAGGTATCTCATAAATAGTAAGGATGTTTGCCTCAATAATTGTGATTTTTAATAGATAGGGTCTATTGTAGTGTTCTACTCCATTTACATCATGATTGATAAAAGTTAAAACCACACACACAAAAAAGGAAAAAAAATCAAACTCCACCATTTCTCCCTCGGCAAGCGTGCATGGTAGCACATAAGTTACATGAAAAGTTTCATGCCTCCTCTTTAGGTTCACGCTGTTGTCGCGAGTTTTTTTTTCAATAATATTGTCATTTTCTTATTAATTATGAAACTTATTATTTTTGTTGATCAATTCCATATATTATATATTCATTTGAGTTTAGTTTTATTGTAAAATGGTTGTCCTAAAAACTTAATGACTATATAGGAAATCATATAAAATAGTTATTTCAAGAGTTTGATAGTCTATATTGAAAGTACAATGCATAAGTATGAAAATAATAACAATAGTATTTATAGGGGTCAATATTCTAAAAATATAATTATTTTTAGAAATACAAATATAATTATTTTTATAAATTCAAATATAGTTATTCTTATAAATACTTCGTAGATAAATTCCAACTTACGATCAATATTCCAAAGTGGGGCCAGGTCCTTTTCTCATTAACTAATTTTGTTTATAACTATTAACAAAATGGTGCTTTGTGGTGTAGTGGTAGGGTTGCTCCTTTGAAATTCATATTGTCTTGAGTTCGAGTCTTGACACAAATTAGATTAATTTTTACCATCTTATTAAAAATACACAGGTCAGATTGGGTTCAAAAAGTGTACATTTACCCTGATCTGACCCATTTGCTAGGGTCAAACTAAATTAAATTGGTGGGCTGAATTTTGGATGTTAAATGGGCCATTACTTAGGAGGATTAATGGCCCATTAGTTGGTAGGGTCTGGCATTAGAAGGAGGTCAAAAATTATAAACCAGTCAAAATCAAATCTGAAATTGAGAAATTGGAAATCAAATCCACTTCGCTTCATATTATATAATATAACTAGAAAAACACGCCCGTGCTTATAAAAAAAAAATATCATCAGTTTCCTTAAAATTAAATGAAAAAGGTTTTAGTCTAAGAGAGAGGGAAAAAAAAAAAAAAAGAAGTCCAGAAGAATTCAATACCGAATACCATATAATTAAAAAAAAAAACACAAGCCCATGAAAATTGAAGATTAATGATAAAGAAAACTAAAAAACAAAATCAAAACAAACAAACAATATAAACTATAAATCAAATCCAATGAAATTTGAAAGACACATAGAAATGATAATCCATAATCAACTCAATAATATAAGCAACTTAAAAAAATCAAATACTCATGAGAAAAAAAACTAAAAAATGGAGCACAGAAGGGTAAAGACAAAAGAACCCACAAATTCATGAAAAACCATAATAAGAAAAAACTAAAAACCCATCACAAGTGTGAAATTATAATATAAGAAATACAAAATAAAATGAAATAAATGTTATTAAAAAGGCTATAAAAATATATATAAACAAAGATTCATAGACAATACAATGATGAAAGAAATTTAGAAGAACCAAATCAACTTATGATAATCTAATACTCAAAAATGGAAATTTGAAGCAACAAAAGAAATAAGAAAAATCCATAAAAAGATTTCACAAAGAGAACTTAAAGAACCCAATGGAAGTAAAATAAATAATTAACTCATAATGATAAGCATTAAAAATATTTAAAAAATAGAACAGAAAAATGAGAATTCACAGAAAATCTCATGATAAAAAGTTATTCAAAAAAAAAAAAAAAAAAAAAACAACCAAGAAGAACCCAATACCCAAAAGTTGAAACAAAAGAAGGGGAAAAAAAAAGAAACTCACAATCTATGAAAACCATACAAATACAAATCATAAAAATATTGCAAATCTATAGAAATTTTAAAATGATGGTTCTTTTGTATAAATCATATTAAAATGACATAACTAAAATTGCTCAAATAAAATATGTATGAACTCAAAAGTAAATGAATTAAAAAAGGTTTACCTCTCAAATTGAAATGTTTAATAATTGCACCAATTGTCTTAAGGTGCTCACATTTTAAAATTAGTTGAACACTGATATAAAATAAGCATGCAAATGAGACATGAGATAGTACTAAAAAGAGACACAAAGAAAACAAAAAAAAATATTAAAGTTGCTCTAAACAAATATAATGAACTTAAAAGTAAATGAATGGAAAAAATGAAAGTTCTCTTGTTGACATAGAGAAATAGAATTATAGTGGAGAAAGTAGAAAATGATGATAATAAGAATGAGCTTAATTCTTTACTTAAATGGACCAATATTATTGGAGATTCATTTTACCATTAGTTCCGCATTCTTAAAAAAAAGTATACAATCAAAACCGATAGATAAAAAGGAAAGCAGACAACTCAGAACCGAGAGTGGATTAAATAAAAAAGACTAAGGATTAAATAAACCAGATAACCTAGAAATCGGCATTTTACATTCTAAAAAAAAAAAAAAAAAAAATCATATAATCAGAAGAAACAAAAATACTTGAAATTCCTTAGATTAGTGGCACTTATAGACACTGAGACCTATTAACACTCAAATGTTATTGCTTGATAGAAATAGGATGATATTGAGAGTTTCTAAATAGACAAAAGGCATAATGGAGAGTCCGAATCACAAAAAAAAAAAAAAAAAAACTTTATTTGGAAAACTCCAATATTTTGTATTTTTTTTTATCAGAGAATGAATTTGACCGTGGAAATAACCCAGAATGAGGTGAGAATTTGAAGTATCCCATAAATAGGAAGGATGTTTGCCTTAATGATTGTGATTTTTAATAGATGGGGTCTATCGTAGTATGCCACTCTATTTACATCACGATTTATAAAATTTAAAGCCACACGCACAAAAAAGAAAAAAACCAAACTCACCCTTTCTCCCTTGGTAAGGGTGCATTGTAGCACATCAGTTACATGGAAAGTTTCCCGCCTCCTCTTTAGGTCCAAGTTGTTGTCGCGAATTTTTCTTTTTTCAATAATATTGTCATTTTCTTATTAACTATACAACTTATTATTTTTGTTAATTAATTCATATATTATATATTCATTTGAGTCTAGTTTTATTGTAAAATGGTGTCATAGAAAATTAATGACTATATAGGTGTCATAAAAGTTTGATCATCTATGCTTAAAGTACAATGCATAAGTATGAAAATAATAACAACAGTATTTATAGGGGTCAATATTCTAAAAAAATAGTTATTTTTTTAAATACCTCATAGATAAATTCCAACTCACGGTCAATATTCCAAAGTGGGGGCGCCGAGTCCCTTTCTCGTTAACTGATTTTAAGTTTTTGTTGATAACTATTAACAAAAAGATGTTTTGTGGTGTAATAGTAGGGTTGTTCCTTTGAAATTCATATTTTCTTGAGTTCGAGTCTCAGCACAAATCAAATTAATTTTATAATTGGTGGCTTGCTTAGTTCAGAGTAGTGTAGAGTAGAATTCCAAATATTTCTGATTACATTAGCAGCATATGTTTAATTTGGTGGTGAAAAACATTGATTTTCTATCCTGTTAATAAACGGGTTGGGTTTGGAATGAATAAACGGGTTAAGTTGAATTCATGGTATTTGATTTTGTGTTTTTTTTTGTCGATAGCAATAAACTTTATTGAAGAAAGGGAAAACTACAATTAACATATGCATATGCAATTCAGAAAACATTGGTAAAAAAGCCTTATACCGACTCTAAAATCCAATACAAATTATCGAGCAGAAGCTACTAACGAAACTTCTCTATCAATCACTTGCTTTGCCAAAGCATCTTTCATGCCATCTGCAAAATAGACAATATATGAGAGTCAGAAGCATGAATTGAAGATGGTAAGGCCTTAATCTCATTAAGATAAAAGTGAAAATTTCATGGAATCCTCTCCATCAAAGAGACCCCAACAATAGCATTAGAAGAGTCACTTTAAGCCCTCCTTCAAATGAGACAGAAAAATATTGTAAGCTTTGAAGACAGCCACCACTAAAATTGGTTGAGTACAAGTGGGTCCTTTGATTATTTTTCTTTTACTAGTCCAACAGTCTTGTGGGGATACAAACTTTGGTTAGTCCATACAGCTTGTATTTGATGAAAGATGTAGTTGTGTTCACTGGGACCTTTGTATACAGATGATGTGTTTGGTCCCCATCTGAAAAGGAGCTACATAAACTACCATATGAAGACAAAACAAAAGGCACCTTTACTTGGACCCAAGGTTACCATTTCCCCTAAAAATGATAGTGGCCTTTATAATAACAGTAGCTCAAAAGTCATAAGTGCTCCTTTTAGAGGAATGATTGAATGAGATGGCATCACAATGCAATGTGGTACAAGGCCACCATGGCCCCCCCCTGGGCTGGATGCCAGTTCACTGTACCAAAGGAAATATAATTTGTGTAGGGCACATGAACTTTAGGAATAAGTGATATTTCATGGATTTGGGATATAGGTGATTTTTCACTTCATTGGATTATTTTAGAAATGTACCCAATGGATTGCAAAAGGGACCACTTCAGTAAACTTTTCTTGATGTGTTTTTGTTTTCAAGTCCCAGTAATCATGGTTACAATCAATTAATTGGCTTATTGGGCTTCGTACTTAGTCTTGCTGGTGGAAACTGGGCCTAATTTTCTGGCCCAATAAGTAAGAGGGGTTGAGCCTGAGGCTATCTATTCTTGAAGGTCCAGATCAGCCCCTGCCATATTTAGCAGAGAGCAGTATATGGATCTAGCAAATGGGCTGGGTCAGAGCCTTTAGCTAAATGGAGCAGATCCTGCCAGTATGGGCCTGAAGCTAAATGGGCTGGATTTGGAGAAATTAAGTCTGGCCTGAAATGGGCCATGATCACCCACATTAATTGGGACGAATCTCACCAATCGTCGTTCCATGGAGCCTACCCAATGGCTGTGATGCTCTCAAGGGGGAATTTTCTTGGCCTGTGACACTGAGCTCATAAGTGGGTGGGGATGAGGATGATTATTGGGCTTACAAAGTCATCAATGCCCAATCAATGATTATTCAGGGACGAGTCCAGAAAGCCTAAGGTGTAAGACCAATTAGATACATTTTGTGGTTTTACTGGGCTTAATTAAAGCATGTAACATGCTATGTCCCATTTTTTTCGAACAATTTTATTGGGCCCAACCTTGAAATGACATGTTTTATGATCAAATGGGTCCAAGTCCAATAAACCAATGGCCAAAGTACAATAGACATGTTTCATAAGTAATTGTTTCTAGAGCAATAGTCCATGTGCCATCTCATAATTTGTATTTTCTATGACCCATTGAGCTTAAGCCCAAGAAACCATGATCCATAATCAATTGAGCCAAGCTTTGTGATTTGTTGGACCATAGCCCAATAACCTATACCACAAGACTCCCCTATTTCCAAGGGCCAGCCCATGCATTTAAGAGGTACAACCCCAATGAGCACTGACTATATGGAGACCTAAATGGGCCATGGGAGTATCGGTCGACGATTCTACCATAGCCCAGTTGAACAAATAACTTGATTCAAGTTTTCTGGGCCAGGAACATGGTCTTAATGGGTCAACACATGAAGTTTGAGGGCTAGAGTAGCTTGAACATGTTTATTAGGTCAATATCCAATGTCATGAGGAATAGATGGTTGTGGCACTGTTGGGTCTTCATGGATTTGTTGTGCTTGAGTTGCATAGGCAATGGTAGGGATTTCAATGGACCTCAGAGGAACTTACATGGAAGCTCCATGTATTGCCTCTCTTTTTCAACCTGATTGATGATTGGGACCATAGCAGTCAATGACCTGACACATTTACACCTCTACTTGGACAAAGTCTTTCTTTTGGTCTAGAGGTTCAAATCATTACAAGATTATTCTTGCCCAAAAAGATAAGCTGGTGGGCGCCCCAACCAAAAAAAATATCATAACAAATTTCAAATCTTTGTCTAAAGGGTGCAATTGGGTCATACCAAAGCTTTTCATTTCAGGGCACCAAAATTAGCTTCAATGAATTATACCCATCTTATTTTGGCATTTTACTTGGATGGTGAAAAAATAAACTCTCTCTTTACTTACTAGGTAGATCCGGATGAATACATGATGGACAGTGATTGGGGAGAAAAGTGTAAATATAGCATACAAAAGGGTGTTTTTGTCAATTTTTTTAATAAAGAAAAGGGTGTCTTTGTAAATACATATTAGAGAATGGTGTTTTTGTTATTGTTAGAAAATAGAGTGGTGTACTTACATATTCCCATTATGTAGTTTCCCTTGAACCATATCTCTAGCAGCATAGACCAATGTAGAGTTTCGATAAGGGCCTGTTTGGATGTATGGTGAATCGAAGTATGGTGAGGTGAAGCATTAAATCAAGAGAGAATAAAATTTAAGATGTTATGACGGTATTTTGTTTTTAGTTGTTTGATATGAAATTTTTTTGACTTTTTGTATAGAAAAATAGAGTTTTTTTTTTTAGCGGAGAAAGGTGGTTGCTTTTTTGACTTTTTAAAAAAAATTCAGAATTTTTTTTGAAATCGTGTACTTTTGATATGATCCCTTGTCATTTCTTGTCTGGATTTACTTTACTTTAACTAGTTTATTGCCAAACAAGCCTTGGCCTTGGGGTATTTTTCTACTTGAGATTGAATACTTCAAAGTTCGTAGTCAAGATGGGGCTCCGGGATAATTAAACGGATGAGGGGTGAAGGATATAGGACGCTAGATATTTAGATAGGACCTTGACATTCTAAGGAATTGAATTACTTGGGTGATTGATTGGATGCTCATTTTTTAATTCAATTTCTATTAAAGGAGAACTTATATATTTGGTGCCATGGTCAATTTTGGATATTCACCTTTGCTTCTTCATTTCAACTGTTTCTATAATTCCAAATATTCATATGAATTCAATTACATGAAACGAGCACTTATAAAGGAATTTTCTAAGTAGAATTGGCCACACAAGGGAATCACAAAAGGAAGAGAAGTGTGGGATTTTTAGAAGATTCAAGCTCTTGTTTGTTTGCTTGGAATTGAATTCCTAAAAACTTACAATAAATAGGAGTTGACAAAGGATTCTCTAAAGAGGCGAGGGGTGAAGAATAGAAAATAGAGATGTAGATGAGATATGGACTTCCGTTAACTTTGATTTACTAAGGTAATATAGGTACCATTCTCTGTCGAAAATCTTGGAAATAATAAAGAATCCTTAACTAGAATCTTACATCGATATGGCAGAAAAGGAAATAGCATTTATCTATGCTTCTTTGAGAACCTCTATTAAGTTGGTATGGAAGGGTTTGGGCTTGAGCTTTGGTGTGGAGCCTTAGGATGCAATGATGAGACCTTTATTTTGTACTTTATTAGGCTTGATTCGGGTTACCCAATCCCTTACTAGGCTGAGTTGACCCAATTACTTATTGGGTTGAGGCGGACTACTAATGGGGCAAGTTGGACTCGGTGGGCCTAAAGTTGAACCAAAAAACCAAAATAAAGAAAAAAAAAAGCTATGCAATTCAAAATATTCAACAAACTACTCATCATCTCTAGCCTTCCATCAAGTATATCTAAGCCGGACAAACTTTTCGGTAACCCATTTGTAGACATCAATCTGGCGTGGTGGTATTCATTGTCTTAATCAGGATAGAGCAACCCGTGACTCAAGTGATCCATCTATCCCATCAAAGGCGTCAATTCAATTTCTTCTAGCATTTTCTATCACACTTTGACAAAGGAAAGATAATTTGGTGGTCATTTATTGATATTCACCTTTGTTTCTTCAATTTTATTCACTTTTACAAATACATTTCTTAGAATTGCTAACAATTCAAATACACCGTAGATCTAGTCTAGATTGTAACACCAACAACTCTACAAAATCAAGGCCCCTCACAAACCTTCTGGTGATCGTAACGGTGTCTGATAATATAGAACTTGTTCATGAGCATGATCTTAATAAAGAAAAAACTGCAAGTGATAAACAGTCATGATCTTGGACTTGAGTAATAGATTATAAACTTATGCTTGAGGAAGATGATGATGTATGCATAAAAACACACCTGATGCCTGACCTACAGTGAGTTCAGCTTGTTATAGTGTATGATAGATTAAAAAATGAAACACAGATGATATAATTTTTTTTAAAGAAAGCTAGACCTGAACCTGACTTGTAACCGTTTGGCTCAACCCATAGTTAGACCAATTTTCAGAATGACCATCCCAGCCTATGTTGAACAGCTAGTGGATTTTAATTGGGGTTTGATTCTCAGCCCCAAGCTTGACTTGAATCTAAAAATGTCCGACCTGAACTTCTTTTCTTTTTGGTAGAAGTCCGACGACCTGAATTAGAGTTTTAGTTGGGTGGGTTAGCCAGGTTTTTGTTAAGCCCATCCACACTTTCACCTCTAACCCAGTCCTACAAATTTTTTATTATGGACACGGAGATGGATCTAAACATGTTTGTGTTCCTTTCATGAAATGTTAGCTTTAACTTAAATCAATATCTCCAATCTCATTAGATAAAATACTAGGAACCTCTTGGGCACCTACTATTACTAATGGAAAGGCAAACGCCAAGCAAATAAAGGGGACGATCCAATCAGGTCGGGTTTGGTATGGGTCAGGGTAAATATCCAAACTAACCCTGACCCATGATGTCCATATACGGCAAGGACACGCCATAGACACGGCAGAGACACGGATTTTATACATAAAAAGTGAAGTATCGGATACGATACGACACGATACATTGCTCATTTGGAAGTATCCGTACATCATAGACCCTGACTCACACTCACCTTGTCCCTATCCAAACTGTACCACGTTGCTGAGCAGGTCCACAGTCAGTCTTAGTTGCTCCTTCAAATAATCCAAAAGCTTCCCTGAAGGGAATGTTTGATAGCAAAACTTAGAGGAAACATATTGTCTGGAAATAAAACCTCCAGATGCCTTCAGATTCTTCTTCTTCTTCTTCTTTTCTCTCTCTCTCTCTGTGTGTGTGTGTGGGTAGAAGCATTTAAATTCTTGTCAGAAAGTTTACTAGCATTCCTATCTATATCATCAAGAAGTATCTGAATCTCTAGATTTGGAACATTTCAAATGCTATATCAGCCACTTTACTGCAGGTCATTCTTGAAATCTCAAAGGAGAGAGAGAGAGAGAGAGAGAGAGAGAGAGAGAGAGAGAGAGAGAGAGAGAGAGAGAGAGAGAGAGAGAATTTGGGGGATTCAAATGACAAATTTTGACAAAGTAAGAGCGGCCACTCATATATTCCCCACATAAAATAAGACCATAGTATAGGTACAACTCAAGTGGATCAAATGGGTTTTGCAACCCTACCCAGATCCAGAAGGGCCAACCTGAACTTTTACCAAACCTGACTTCAACCCATCATGGCCAAGTATCTGAATTCCAGTAACCATGACCCAGGACCAATTTAAGCCAATTGGCTCATGTTACCCCCATGTTCATATGACATTTTAAAATATCTCAATGCGATCAAACTCACCTCTTACCCGACTTACAATTCAACCTGAATTCTCATTGGAGTTGCGATCGATTTAATTCAGATTGAAGATTGCGATCGATTTTCAGATTGAAGACCAACACAGGAACCCGAAAACCACAAACCCAGACATGGGTTTGATCAGGTCAGGTCAGTCTATCCGACCTAGGCCTGGTCCAACTTGCACACCTAGCAGGTTGCATTATTTTTGGAAAAGACAAACCTCAAGCAAGAGGGACTATCCAAAAGGGTTCCGTCATGAGAAACTGGGCCACATTGTCCCTATCTCGACCCTAACAAACAGCTACTAAATGGTACCTTGTTACAAGGGCTGTGTCCTTGTAGTAATTTCTAAAGAATAGCCTCAACAAGCAAATAGATAAATCATAGAAAGGAATACTGAAACCAATATGATGTTAAAGGAATTGGTGGGCCAAGACACATGACTAGAATGCAATGGCTACAACTGGGGTTTCAACTTCAGCTTTATTCCTTAGAAAAAGTTTATATGAGTAAGGAAACATGATACAGTTGCACTGAGAGTACTTCATGTTGGAGAGCAGCCAAGTCCCCTATTATGAACATGAACAATCCATGTCATGGAACTGGATCGCCCATTTGTACAAGTACACTGTCTAGTCCAGCTTGCAATCAGAACGACCAAATGATCTGAATCGTCCAATCATTCACTTACATTGTCAAGTGAGTAACTTTGATTGACTGATTTCCCCTTTTCCTATGTTGGAATTAATGCTTTGGTGAGAATCAAAATTCATATCTCTGACAACCTTAAATCATTATTTCTTGATGACAATTAATTAGGATGGTATAACTTGGTTTTGGAATCAGAATGCCCAGGGGCCAGGGCCCAAACGCTTGCATAATGGATGATGTGACATTATGAAGAGCTATATGGGTCTATTTTGTCCCCAAGCCAACTATTTGCAAACCCAGGATCATAGGTGAGGGCACTAGGAAACTGCAAGCAAAATGTTATCAAGAACTTTCAGAATACTAGAGCTATTCTTGGGTTTAATGATTTGTGTGAAGAAGACATGTATGGTTTACTTCCTTTTGTATACTTGGTGGATTCTGATTTTTCAGGTAAACCTTTTTGTATGGGCTTATCTCACATTTTTATATGGTCTAAAGAGGCCTACTTGTCTCAATATTTTCATTCTCTTGGAGGAGATTGCATTTTCTTTTTGTAAGTACTTAATGGATTTTACCAGTTTTGATTGTGGGGTTACAATGAAAATGGCCACCGTAGATTTGGAGTTACATATTGCAATATGACTTTAAATAGGGCTGAGCTATTGTGTTTTTTTTGTCTTTTACTATTGTCCACCTATTTCATCAGTTTAATACAGACTGAAGCTGATTTACATGAGCATCTTATCTCTTGTTATACTCATCTTCCCTTTCAATATTTTGGCTATAGAAGATTGCTTTGCAGATGGAGACTTGAAAGCAAAAGGGTCAATTGGACCCATGACCTTCGGTCTATGAGGCATTTTTGTGGGTAAGTGATTTTCACCCAAACTATCTGGTTGTCGGCAGGATTATTTTTCACTTAATATCCGACGTAATTTACCACCACTGCTTAAGCCAGATGAGTCTCCCCCTACCCATATTGCCCCCTCTAGAAGTAAAGACTTATACACCATTCTTCTACCCTCTTCTTTTTCATTATAGATGCAATAAGTTTAATCTTTGGTCAGCTCATGACATGATTGTCCTAGTGATGACTCAATAATTTTCTTTTGTTTTCCGTTAATCTAATGGAGAAAATGGGAATTCTCATTCAACTTCATAAAATATGAGGTCATATGAAAAGTTTAAGTTTATTGTTAAAGATATTATTACAACAAATTGGTAATAGTCACTAAAACCACTCATAATTAATCACCATTTTATCTTAAACCATGGTGAAAATATAGGCCCCTTTTAGGAGTACTTGTTGGGAAAGTATCACGTCCCATATTGCCCAAGTAATGAGTTTGAGAGGGCTTTATATACCTTTTTGGGCCTTTCACCTATCAACTTAAGTCTTTTGGTTGGTACATGATATCACAGATGGGCCTGTTCTGTCGTTCTTATGTAGCCCACATGGCAGGCTTGTCCTTTTGGGTTGAAACAATCAATCTTACAAGCTAAACTATGTTGTTCATACTTGATCTCTTTTTTCAAATTTTGTTTTAAAACAAGGTTCCTATAAGCATTAGTTGTTACAATGGTAGGGTTTTCTTTGGTCCCCTTCTAGGTTTTTACCTTCTCAATTCTTTCTTTAAGCCACAAGCTATGAACAAGCGATAAACAATCATTGTTGAATTACTCCTGTTTGCATCATCGGTCATGACCTTATGCCCCGACCAAACAGGTTTCATGTGATTGTATTCCGGCGAGGTTATTTCAGTAAGACCCTTGCTCCTTCGCAGTCCATTTGATTGCATTCTCTAAGACTAGTCACCTTTATATAGAGCCAATAAAACTTAATTACCTTGAATACAAGTCTACCAATGGATTCTCCTCATCCAAATTAAACTAGATTAGCGCTCCTAATCTTACTTAGACTTAAAAGAGTTATAGATGAAATTGCAGAAGGGCATGTTTGTTTGCATTAGATTGGATATGAACTGAGTGCATAGGAATTCAAAGTCAAATCATGAGCTCCGCAAAGTACTTTTAAAGAGGTGAGCAGTGATGGTTATGAGATGAAGATGGAAAGAAATATACAAGGTGGAGATGTAGATGTGACATTGACTTTTCTAGGTATTGAATAACTAGGAAAATAGCTGGGTGTTCATTTCTCATCTTCTTTTGATTCAACTTCCATTAATGCGAATGTCATTTGATGGGGATTTTGGATATTCATCTTTGGTCTTGTTTTTTAACCACTTATGATCTGAATTATCCCAACTCCTATGTATTCTAGTGCAAATAAAAGGGCCAATTAAACAATTGTATCACAAGTAGAAGATTAACCACAAGTCTAACAGTGAACAATATATACCACCTTACTACTTTGCCTGCAATACTTACCATAGCCATTATTTTTTCCTCTTGCAGTTGTTCTCACTGTTATTACAACTGTAGTGTAGGACATCCGATAGGGCAGACATGGGTCAATGTTGAACACTAATTGTGCAACAAGACAACTTGGAACTGTAAAAAACCATTACAGCCATATTTATAAGTACAATGTCCAAAACTGTATTTCTCCGCTGATATATCAATTACAAAATTTAAAATCTCTATTGTTTCATCAATTTTTCCCAAAAAAGAATTTATAAAATAATAAAACTTAAAATCTTCATCTTAATGACTTTGGGGTGTATTGGATGTAAATAAAATCTCATATATATAATATAAAAGTGAGGAAAATAGAGGTTTAACAGAGTTAATTGTGTTTTTGATCTGTTCCATAAACAGTATCAATCAGTTACTCAGATCTGAAATAGGTACATATTAGTTTTGGTGGAATTTTAAAATCATGGTTACAACTTACAACTGCCATTATCAAAACCATGGATTAGAGTTCCATGGATTGATTAGGATCTTTTTAGTACATGTGGGGTGTAACTTCTTGTTAGGAAGTGTACTCCCTTGCTCTCTTGACATAAATGCTCTTACTGCTTCTTCTTAATACATCCAAATGCCTCCTTGCCCTTACAACTAAGCTGTCTTACCACTTCATGCATTGTTACAACTAGGCTGTGCTTGCCAAAGAAACCCTAGTTTGTGAAAGCTGTCTTACCACTACCTTGGATGCTCCAAGGGTAGAAGGAATCAATCAAAAAATGATAGCTTTAAATAATATGCAGTGTCTTTGCTGCCATCACAAAGTTTTCTCCTCTTGCTTTCTACAATTTCTTTGTTTTTATTTTTGATGAAAAGGCATCTTAATTACTTGACCTAAATCGATGTACAATCAAATGGGTGGGCTCCAAATGACAGACAACATTTGAACAATAGCTAAACAATGTCGTAATCAATGGCCCTCCCTTTTATTAGTGTTGCTGGACTGTTACAGTCACAATGAGATACAGACACCCTTGAAAGAGCTGGATTCTGCTCAGCAGCATCTTCAACATAGTTTGATAAGCACACATTGTAGTAGTGCAGCATATAGGCAGATCGCCTAGCTTTTTCAGCTTACGGAGAGAGGCGATTCGCAGATCTCTAATGTTTAGTGTAAAGGGTTGCATTGCCCTTTGAGGTTATTGTCATGTTAGTTGCCAGTGCATATTAGTAATTCTAACCCACATCCTTTTTTGGTATATTCTCTAAATCTAGATGATGGAATAGACATAACCATTCAAGTTTAACTCAATCAACACAAAAAAAGGTATATATTCCACAACAAGAACAAGTGGATCTGCAAGGAAGATAAGATGAAGAACACAGAAACAAGAGTATTGCAGTCCATACCCCCTCACAATCAAACAATTCACTCCACTAAAGGCTATGAATTTAATAGGATTTTTCTTTGATGATCCAAATGAACAGATGAATGCCCATATAACAAGATTAAATAAATCGCATGCCACCATGTGGACCTTAGCTAATTAGCAAAAAGAAATCAACATGAATCAGAAAGAAGAATCAATTTATCATATGAAATTAGAGTTTGTCTAGTGTGGGTCATGGGTTATGCTCTCCCACCATGTGCCATACTTGATGGGGCTCACATGGTCGGATTATGGGGTGATCCGAACGGTCGATTTGGCAGGTCCACTCTAGATCGGCGACGATCCAAACATTATCGGATAAGAAGACACTTTGTAACAACAAGATTAAAGTAATCCATGCAACCATGTGAATCTTCAGTTAAATGAATCAGTACAAGCAAACAAAAACATCAAGACTAAGACTAGGATCAATTCACAGCAAACCCATAAAAAATCTGAAGAGAAAAAGAAGAAGAAGAAGAAGAAGAAAACATGGTAGTATGCTATACCAATTAGCCAATAGATAACTGCATAGCCGATCTGCTGTTTCTCATCAACCCTTCAGACTCTCTCTGTGTTTTCCCACAGCTTTATTGAACTGCAAGAGATCCAAGTGTGCTCACGTGCAGTGAATACCTCTCTCCCAAGTATGGGGGATGCAGTTCAAGAAAGCTGTGGAAGAGTACAAAGAGAACCATCTATAGACACCCCCATGTAAAATTATGGGAACCCATATGTGAGAGAGAGAGAGAGAGAGGGATGGATAGATAAAGAAGAAGGAAAGGATGAGAAGAAGGCTAAAGAGATGTAGGATAGGGAGAGGGAGAAGTGTATATATAGGGGAAAAGAGAAGGTTCGTGGGTGTGGGTAAAACCAATCCCGAGAAGAATATTAGGCCTCTCTCTCAGACCCTTTTCCCTCCTTTTAAAAGGTGAAGACTTTTTTGGTGCCCCATTAATAGGCCATTAGGGTTTGTTGTTATGGTAAATGGAAGGAAAGGTGGTGAATTACAGAAATATCTTAACAACCAACAAAAGAAAGTGAATGAGTGGACATCCCTCTCTTCAAATTTTTTTTAAACATCCAAGTGAATCTTTTTGAAACTACAGCTTTGTATGTAGGTCTCTGCCGACCCACCAATTAAGGTGCCCCTCAGATGAAGATGGGACCCACCAACCCCAACATTCTGTTCAGGTGTACAGAACTACATGCAGTAAAGTAACCTTCACTTCACACATGGTTGAGTGGGTCCTAAAGTACAGTGTTCCTGTTGAAATGTAAATGCCAAAGATGATCATATTTATACATGAGTTTACCATGTGGGCCGTGGGAGTATCCTGTTTGGATTACTGTGCAGATATCAATTGGTTGGTCCCACTGTTGAGTGGCCCCATTGATACCACTGTAAATGCCAAAAGTTATCATAACAGCTCAACTAGTGGGCCTAGTATGTTTGTATCATTGTGTTGCAGACACAAAATTGGCCAAGCAAACATTTGAAGTTAGGAACGAAAATCTGAAGGACCCAAAAAGAAAGATTTGGCATGTGTTTAGGATTTGGACATATTTCTACTTCAAATTCAGGTTGGAGTCCTGAGTTATAAGTCCCTAGGTTTGTTACGATTGCATGTGATAATTTTGACCTACAGGACTTCCATTAGGCTGTCATGCGTCAAAGGTAAAATATTTGACACTGATCACGAAATGGACTTGCATGGCTGTTGTGTACGTATTTTGATGGACGGCTTTAATTCCGGTGTTTCACTTTTGTTAACCCCAAGAAAAAAAAATTACACACTGCTCATGTACAGTAGCTCTGTCGGTGAAAAAAAAAAAAACACTATATAAATAGACTAATTTGCACTTTCGGGACTCTTTACAGGCAATTTTTTTTTATTGTGAACGAAGGGTTTCTAATCATTTAGATTAGACTAATCCCTTTGGATATAGAGGAAAGCCGTGTAAACTCCCCTGTAACTCTAGTGTGGTAGTGTAGTTTTGAAATTACAACCACCAGGTGTAAATCGTAGTCTTAAGCCAACTGAACTATCTTTTGAAGTTCTTTACAGGCATATTAACAAAGCATTCGGGTTTTGTGAAAGGCTTCATATTTGGGTTGGGCCTTAAATCTAAATTTGGCAATCATATTGGTAGTGCAAAATGAAGTTAAGTCAAATCTAAGTTAGAAAAAGGCCTTTTATCTAACAAGTAAGAGATGACAGTTCTCACTTACCTTTCCAAGGTTCACACTCTAGGCATGCCACTTTCTTCTAGCAGATGGCTTTGTCACCTCACCTGAGGTCTACTATCCTCACCCTAGATAGGGTCCCAGGCACCTATAGTTAGGGAAAAGAAAAAAAATTTACACACTGCTCACGTACAGTAGCTCTGTAGGTGAAAAAAGAAAAAAAAAAGCACACTATATACATAGACTAATTTTTACTTTTGGGACTATTTACAGGCTTTTTTTTTTCGCTATCGAAGGGTTTTCAACCGTTTGGGTTGGACTAATGTGCAGTGCAATTTCGAACCTAAAACCTCTAAATGCAAACCGTGGTTTTAGGCCAACTGAGCTACCTCTTGGGGTTCTTTACAGGCATATTAACAAAGCATTTGGGTTTTGTGAAAGGCTTCATATTTGGGTAGGGCTTAAATCTAAATTTGGCAATCGTACTGGTAGTGCAAAATGAAGTTAAGTCAAATCTAAGTTTGAGAACAACCCCTTATCTCACTAGGAAGAGATGGCATTTCTCACTTGCCTATCCAAGGTTTGCACCGTAGACATGCCACTTTTCCCAGCAGATGGCTTTGTCACCTCACCTAAGGTCTACTACCCTCACCCTAGGAAGGGTCCCGGCCACATATAACCAAATCAAACCAATCCTTTTCCCACTAGGTGGGGTCGGCTATATGGAGTTGACGACGTCAATCAAATCTGTTTAAGGTCATGCCCTCCGTTAGATCCATGTAGGCAATGTCATGTTTAATAGTTTCTTTCCAACTTCTCTTGAGTCTTCCTCTCCCTCTCCTTCTCCTATTCTATGCAATCTCTATGCTTTCACACATTTTAATAGGTGCCTCCGTTGAGCGTCTTCTAACATAGCCGAACCATCTCAGTCGATTTTCTCTCCTTTTGATTAGGGAAAAAAAAGTCAGGTCGATGTTTAGTTCCTTAATTAACCAGGTCCATGAGAAAAAAAAATCACGCGAACAGGTGGATGTGAATGGTGAGGATAACACACTGGTGGCCCATGTAGAGTTGGACGGTGGGCCCCAAGATCTACCATTATCACTTGTAGTCACATGGAGCACGTTACCTACCATCTGTCCCTCAAAAAGGCCAAAAGTAGCGGCGTGATATTTTTCATCGTGGCAAGCGGATCTGACGGTGACGGTAGGCCGTGAGGCGCAACATGTGGGGCCGACTTGCGAGAGTGGTCTCTGTCCCGTTTGCTTATTGTGTCTCTCCCTCAACGATAAAAATGTCTTTCCCGTTATTTAATTGCGAAAATAAAAGTAAAAGTAAAGTAAAAGTAAAAGTAAAGTAAAGTTGAGAGAGAGAGAGAAGGGAGTATCATATTATTGGTTGATATGATCTGGTTTGGTTTAGTTTGGTTTGGGGGTTGAAAGATGGAATGGTGGCAGGAAAGGAGGATGCGTTGGAACCATCCCTAAACACACATGGATGCATGTGAGGGGTGGGGCACACCAGAGCGTGTGACACCTTAACCCGTCTTTCGCGGGCGGGAAGGTCGTTTTGTCGGGTTGGGGCGGCAAAGGCTCAAAGGCAATGGCAGACATCTCTTTGCTTGTACTACGTGCTCTCTACGCTGTTTTCTGTTTCTGTGTTTCTGCTTCTGCTTCGTCGACCCCCGAGACCATGGAGATGGCGCCATTCGCTACATTCCATTTCCCACACAATTTGATTGGATTTTGGGGCGTGGGGTGGGCCATCTCCAGACAATCCTGGACGTTCATCTCATCTCACACACTTTCCATCATGCATGCATCCTCTTTTTTTTTTTTTTTTTTAATCATCATCAAATCCCATATTCTATTGTTAGCCAAGACAGACATGCATGGTCAGGGTCATCATGTATCAAATCTCATTTTCAATTCAATTTGGCAGGAGTCTTAAGTTGTCCCAAGCATGGGAATGGGAAAGGAAAGCTGCCTCACAAGAAGAGGAACCCACATATAGTTAGGTGAGGAATGGGATAACCAATCAACTAGACAATCCCTTGTTCTCATTTCTATTATTAGGAATTTATTTTTGTTACAACCCAAAGTATGGACATGGACATCTACTCCATCATCCAAACATGGGATGGCTGCAAAAAAGTTTGTAGTGGCCAAACGACAATGAGTTGACCTAGATGGATGAATAGGATTTTTAAAGAGAGGGCCACAAGAAACGCCTCCATCATCCAGTTTCTCTCACTAATTAATATATTCCAAGACTTGACTTGAGAAATTTGCTTATGGACCACTTTATCCCAATTAATATTCCAAGACTGGTATCGCCAACGCTCCAACAAGAGTGAATTGCATATTATTCATATGGGTCAAGTTTGTTGGGCCCTTCTAAGATTAATGTTTTTTAGTGGGAGTTACATTGATTGATTAATTTTTTTTTTTCTTTTAACAAAATCAGTTGTATTTGAGATGGTCTTTTTAATTATATGTAGTTTTTCTTCAGATTCAGTTGTAATGAGTGTACAAGTTAGATTGAATGTCAATTCATGCGAGATAGAGCCTACTTTAGCATCATTTTTGTGTTGAAACTTATGTTTGATTGAAAATGAATCATGTTCATAATCTTCTCTTTTGAGAATGAGTCATGATGAATTTGGTTGGTAATGTTCTGCCATAATCATTCCCAATGGGCAAAAGTAATAGAATGATTTTGGTAACATTCTTGAATTTGAATAGTTTGGAAAAATACTGGTATATTTGGAAAAATGTGAATAGTGTGAAGGGGTCATTTCTTATTTTGGAGAGCAATCGAATGTTAGGGGGAAGTTTTTAATAAGAGTTTGGGATTTAGAGTTGGGGGAGGGAAAAAGTGTTCATTTTTTGTTTGATGATTGGGTTAGGATAGAGCAATTGTGGTCTCTTTTCCCTAGGTTGTTTAGAGTTGTGTCTAATAAAGAGGCGTATGTGAAAGATTGTTATTTATGGGATGGGTCTATGATGTCATGGCATGTTTCTTGTAGGAGAGTGTTGCCTCCGCTTGAATAGGGTTGTAAATGGGTCGGTTTCTGTGCGGGTCCATGGTGGACCCTGAACAAGAATCGTTAAGGAGAATGTGGAACCGGATCCAGACTCAGAATTGTTTCAGAACCAGTTTCTTGGCCTCAGAATTAGAACCAGAATCAGAACCATACATAAGACGGGTTTAGATCTGGGCCTGGGTCTAAGTAGAGAATGATATTTAAAAAAACTTGATTTTTATGAGAGATTTTCGAAAATTAAAGTAATATGTCGGGTCTCACATTCACGGGTCTGAACCAAGGTGAAACCTAATCTGGATCCAAACCCATTTACTTATCGGGGTCTAAACAAGGACCCAGACCAGGTTTTTAACGGATCAGAACCTCTTGGTAATCGGAGAATTGATGACCCATTTACATCTCTAAGTCTGAGGCATTGGAGTACGGGTTTTTATTAAGTATTCTTGCTAACATTTTTTTATGAAAGGATGAGGAAGCCATTCGTATTTGGAAGCCTTGTCCTTTGGGGAGCTTCTTTGTTAGATCTTTTTATGAGGTTCATTTCTTGGCTTCGGGGAGTCTGTCTCACCTATCCCTTGTGTCGTGTGGCATGGTTCCCCCAAGGGTTGAGGCTTTCTTCTGATTGGGGGCTCTTAGTAAAATCTCTACTATGGATGATCTTAGAAGACGAGGCATATTGTCGGAAGCCATTTCATACATTTGTGTTTTATGTGGGAAGGAGAAAGAATCTATAAACACTTGTGCGTGCATTGTGACTGCGCTTATTAAGTTTGGCGATTTTTTATCAAGAAATGCTCGATCAATTTCTTGGTGTATGACAAGAGGTCTTAGTGAGGGGGTTGGTTCAATCCTTTGGAGGTTGATCAATCCCTTTATCTATTCTTTGGTCAGTTTAGAAGGAGAGAAACAATAGGATCGTTAAAGGCGAGTCAAAGACCAAGGAGGATATTATCTTTTCAATCTTTCTTATGATAGATAAATGGGAAAGCATTAGCAAAGAGTTAAAGCACTTGAGTATATATACTATCTTCAATAATTGGGAAGCTTGTTTGGGGTGTAGTCGTACTAAGAAGAAACCTAAAGTCGCTTGGTCTTCCCCTTCTCAAAATGTTCTTAAATTTAATTTGGATGGCGCGTCATGAGGAAAGTCAAGTTTTCCAGGTGTTAGTGGCATCTTAAGAAACTACAAGAGAGAGGTGTTGTTTATGTTCTCAAAACATGTAAGCATTAAAGATTCTAATGAGGTGGAAGTGTTGGATATTTTGGAAGCCATAATGATTTGTGCATCTCATGGTTATCGAAACATATTAGTGGAAAGTGATTCTTCTAATACAATAACGTGGATGTCTTCTTTAGATAAGGGTCCTTGGGAATTTCAATTCATTTTCAATGAAATCAAGACCTTATCTTCATTTATGAATGTTGGGTTTCATCATGTGTATGGGTTGGCCAAATGGAATAACGGATGCTTTGGCAAAGTTGGGGGTATAGAGAGATGTTCCTCTTTTTTTGCTCCTTTGTAATTTGTATTTTTATGCATTGGTATTTAGCTCTTATACCTTCGCATGTTTTTTCTTGTGCTCTTATCTTTATTTTGTACTTCTTTAAATTTTTAATCTAATTTACTGTTACCATTCAAAAAATAAAATAAAATTATTGGTATATCCATATTATTAATTAAAAATAAAGAATATTCATTAAAAGTATTCATGTTGAAAATTTAAAACTAATTGTTAATCAAACTAATGAATATCAATTACTCTCCGAGTACCCCATGTGTCTTGCTAAATTTGGGATGTGTTGTAAGCCCATGGGTTTACATGGCATAATGTCACGACCCAGGCCCGAATTACGGTAACCCCGAGCCGTGAGCCCATACTTACTCCCGTAAATTCCAAATTAACCTAAGTTAAAACGGAATCCACAAGGGATATCAATTTCAATGAACCTGACAATTACACAATCATTGCGGAAATCTATACTTGACAAAATCAATCTACGATTTACATGTATACAAAATGAAGTCCTTATACATGTATCACATCTAATACGATTAATTACATTCCATGAATGAATGCACAAAATAATGTTTCGAAACATTTATCCAAATATTAGAGTTCCCTTCTCGCGCTCCTATGACCAGGTCAAATGGCATTCCGACCATTCCACTCGATTAGACCTCCTGGAGGAACCGGAGCGGTCTCCTCCGCTGGCGCCACGGACGCTGTAGGACCGGCAGGGGCAATCGGGCCTGAGATGTCATCAATAACACTAATGAACACGACGGTTCAACAATGTATAAACAATCTTGCAATAGCACATGTTAGTACATATATTGAATTAATTAAATCCATTTAGTAACAATTTCCATTCTAGACAACTCTAGATAATTCTTACAATGACAAGGGGTACATAAGAATTGATCAATAGACATTGCTTTCATAGCTTTCATTCATTTCATTTCATTTCATGTCATTTCATTTACCATCTTCCCTCAAAGGAAGGATTCATCTTCCGTACGGAAGGCATCAATCAATATCCATAGATAAGATCGGAATTTGTGGGACTTACTAGTGTCCGGGCCAGGGACAACTAGCATCACCACGGAGCTCCGGAACGCCCCCAAATCCATCTGCTGCAGCAGGATTAATCATTTACTTCCTTGTTACATGTATTCAGTACTAGATTTAGTATTCATTTATCAATTCAGTGTGAGTTCCATATTAATTCAATGCAGATCAATAATGAGCTTAGGAAACTACTATACAACGCTCTTTTAAACAATCATCTAAACCAAACAATGAGTGAAAAGCTCGTTATCAATGCACGTGCTATTGTGGATGACATTACTTAATTTAGTTGTGCATTAGATAACCTTAGCTAACACCTATGATGGTTTAGGTATCACTTATTTTAGCCTTAACGAATAGGCTTTCAACTTAAACCAGTCACCATTTACCATACGACTCGTCTTTAACGAGGTGGGGAGTTCTATGTTGCGTAAGTGATCTTAGTTCATACCGAAATTCAAAACCCGCTGGAGGACCGTTAGGTCCTCTCGATTGGCCAAATTTTCACTCACAATCGATGTATGTTACTGTATCCTATTCGCTCGAGCGAGCAAAGTTCGCTCGAGCGGACACCTCACAGAACCTTGGTCGCTCGACCGCATTTTATGTTCGCTCGAGCGAACTGTCCAAGACGATTTTCCTCTGAAACAGAACCCTGGTCGCTCGAGCGAACTGTCATAGTCGCTCGAGCGAACTGCCAAAGTTCCAACTCGAAAATCTGATACACTCTCTCTTCTTCTACACTCCCTTCTCTACTATTCATCCACAACATATAATAGCAATGGGACCTCCTGTCCCCTCCTCACACATCATCCATTTCCAAAAATAATTGTCCTAACATTTATTAACCATTCAACCAACCACATTAATTCCAAAATAAATGGAAAGTGCACAACCCATAAATTAAATGCATTCCTACCACAATCAATGCTAATCACAAGGGATGCTTATACTTGCCTCTCTTGAAGTCAATAGACTCTAAGCTCTCTCTCCTTCTTAGCTTGGCTTGAGGTAAAAATCCCCAAATGAAACCTTAATTCCATAAAAATGCGAAATACACATACCCATAAGCTATTTGTGCTAGATATCATGCCTAAACACTCATTAGGACTTGCAAACTCATTAAAGGTTCCCAATACTTACTTGTAGTTCAACTAGAGAAACCTTGAGATCTTTTCCCCAAGCTCCACACTTCAACAATGGAGGAAAAAGGCTTTAAGAAGAAGATGAAGATGCAAACACTCTCCTCCCAACTACATGGAATCACTCTTAGCTTCTCTCTTGAGGAATGAGATTGGAAAGGAAAAAGGGAGAATGAGTCTAGGGTTAGCTTGGAATGGAATGAGCTCTCTTCCCCTTACCTAATTCTAATATAAAACCACTTCACACAAGAACCCCCTCCTATTAATCTTTACTTCATTTTGAGTCAAATGAAACCTCATTTGATCCATTTGATGTCAAATGGAGTCGCGTCTATTATGAAAGTTGACGTATTACTCGTGATACACGCGTTGGTATCAAGGATTTTCGTATTTGACGAAATACGCGAAAACTCGTATTTACAGAAAAGTCCTTGGCCTAGCATGTTTGAGTCTAAACTCCCTTTAACCAATTCAATTTAATTTCATTATGCTTAATGCATCTTTCGAGACTAATTTGTCTCTCTTTGGTCATTAATCTTCATTAACATAATTATTCATGCTTAAGTAGCATTAATCCCGATTAATTAGCCTTAATCGTGATTAGTTTGGGTCGGGGTGTAACACATAACGTTCTTGGATCGATGATTAAATAGGCCACAAGCCGAACCTATTTATGGTTAAAAGCCTGGTATAACATTTTTAGCACAAGGACCTTACAGGTTGCATACATGGTTGGCCTAAGCCTGATTTTTATGCCCATGGACTAGATTCTGGCCTAAGTATTATATTTGATGAGTAATGGGGGGTTGATTTTGGAGAAGCTCAGCCCATCTAGCCCATTTACATCTCTAGTCATCTTGTAGGTAACAAACGCTCAAAATATAAATATATATATTTGCATGGATTGGGATAAACTAGATCGTTGGAATATTGATGGTTAATTTTTCTTGTTTGATATAAAGCTGTTAAACTTGTGGACCACGGATGAAGAGGTTAGATGTATTAGATTGACTTCAAATTTGATATGTAGGTTGGCTCCACTTGGATCTTTCGGTCCCCCTCCATCCAATGACCAGTGGGGTCTCACAGTGGGCCCCATTAGGCTGTCCGCACTTAAGACTATAAAGATCGTCCTTATATGACTGGTTCTCATAAATATATATATATATATATATATATATAGAAATGTTCAAGTGCATCTATCCCTCACCATAGGGTGAGGGCACTTTCCCTTTTTTGCATATGAATCCCCCTTTTGTACTTCACCCAATGTACTTGAAAACCCCTACTTGAAATCCCTCATTTATAGAAACATCCCTCACCCTATGGTGAGGGATGGATGCACTTGAACATTCCTCATATATATTTGAACGGTAATAACGATTTCATTAATTAAAAGAGAAGCTTGATACAAAGGTCACAAAAAAGGAGGATTGGAGAAGCGACCACCCCCAACCCTAATTATATGATCACAGCTACCCAGGGAATAACCCTATCAATAATCCTTTGCTTAGCTAACACATTTGCCGTTGAATTGGCGGATATAATCTCGTAACGGAATAAAACATTGATGGTAGCCCATATCTACCTAATCTCATTAAAGTATAATTGAAATTTTCAAGAACTAGCCTTCCACTTAGACAGCCAAGCAATCACATTCAAATATTAAACATAACAAGCAAGTAGTCTTCCACCTTGGTTCCCATGACTACCTTTTCTCTGACTGGGCCCCCTTTGTATTTCCATCAAAGGATATGGTGTAGCCTACCTATATTATTTCACTAAATGGGTAAGAATTTGTCATTTTACAGAAGGTTCACTGAATCCATCATAAAATGGATGGCTCCCACCTTGGTTATATGTCATTTTGGCAGGTAAAGCATACCTACATTACCCATTTTATGAAGGAGACCACCTTGATTCCGTTGGATCTTTTGTAGAAATTTGTTGACTTTTGTATAGAGGGAGAGAGAATATTTGTTGCTGTGGAAAGTCTCATTGGGAGAAATTTCCATTGAGTACTTTTAAAAGCAAGGAGGGTTGGTTACCGTTAGGAGGGCTTTCCCATTGAAAAATGATTTACAATCGTCTTCAAATCTTTCTTTACATTCTAAGAAATATTTTACAATCATTTCTTTTATGAAAGAATCTAACTTAAATACCTAAACATAATTCTCTTCTTCTTTTTTGTTTCTCATTTTAACAAATAGCAAAATTGAGGACGAATAAGGAGCAATAATTCTCACCTGGTTATCCAGGCTTCGAGCCCTAGAAACATCACCTCTTTCTGCGTGTGCAGGAACCCTTCCCAGTACTTATGTGGGCTTCTTTCCCACATGTGTGGGCTCATTTTCCACTTGACCAGGCTATCTTCCTATGTGCGTAAGAGCTCTCTCTTGAGTAAAGGTAAAAAAAAATAGAAATGCCGAAATATTTAAAAAAAAAATGATGCCATATAGGTCCATAGCGAGTCACAAGGTTTTAGACTAATTAATTAACAGTGGGACCAAGTGGGCCTATATTTTTTAAGAAATGCCTTGATATATTAGAATATACTCCATGTTTAGATACATTACATATTAGTAATACACCCAAAAGAATGTTCAACAATAATTAGGGTAAATTATTTGGGCCTACTGGATCTTTATTTGTACAAGATAGACCCGACAGTCTTTAGGCCCAGATGTTGGCTGGTCGAGCAGATGGTGGGTCTGATTTACTCGGCCCGAGTTGGAGAGTATGGTGTGTCATGGGGTGAGGGAGCTGGCAAACACTAATTAGTGGACTCACTAAGCAATAATTAGGAATAAACTAATCCTGACAATGCCCGACACCAATGAGGCTTTTGTCGATTGATGTAACCCACCACCGCCACCTCCCTCCCTTTCTTCTTTTTGAACCCTTCTCTTGTCGGTCCGATCTCCCCGAGCCTCTTCACTTATTGTTTTCGTGAATTGAAGGAGTGTAACTCTACTGTGGAACCCATCTTTTGAAAATCCCAACTGCTCGCAATGTGCATCCTTTTTATGTATAGGTTGAGAATGTGATAAATACCCATGCTTAATAATATGTAATCATGTATATAATTATATGCTTAATCTTACACTGGACCAATTTCTGTTTCAATAAAATTTAATGGTATTTGGTATGTGGAAAGGGTTTTACAGTTTGAACGGCTTGAATTTTCAATAAGAGGGCCCCACTGTGGAGTTTCACTCATTTCACCTATGGGAAAAGTGAAGAAGACGCTTTTGAGGTTGTTTCGAGTGATGTAAGCCGCCCCCACACCCCCCCCCCCCCCCCCCCCCCCCCATCTCTTAAGAGGGCCCCACTGTGGAGTTTCACTCATTTCACCTATGGAAAAAGTGAGGAAGACGCTTATGAGGTTGTTTCGAGTGATGTAAGCCCCCACTACCACCACATCTCTTAAGAGGGTCCCACTGTGGAGTTTCACTCATTTCACCTATGGGAAAAGTGAGGAAGACGCTTATGAGGTTGTTTCGAGTGATGTAAGCCCCCACCACCACCACATCTCTTTTAGCCCTTTTCTCTTGCTTTTCTTCCTCCCTTGCATTTAGTCCAACTCTTTTACCCTAAATCTAGACTTTGGTGAAGATGTTTTGGGAATTCTAATGGTAACTTCAAATGGCATTGCATCTAGGTAGACGCAAGTAGTGTATTTCGATCCGGATCCATTTCCACATATTAAAACTTGGGTCTTGGTGGCCCACCAAGAAAAAAAAGGTAGGATAAATAGAAAACGTGGATAGAAGTAGTAAAGATAGATATAAAAAAAGTGCAATGCATTTGAGGATTTGACTCAGAATAAATTAGACTTGACTAATATAATTAACGCAACAAACTCCAATATGGTTAGGACAAGGCTTTGATAATAATAATAATGATGACGGAACTTGGGTGTTGATTTGACTTGAGCCAATTAAATCATAGAAAAGAAAGATCTTCTATTTACATGAAGCCACGGAAAACCCACAAATGGCAATTATAAACCCTTGGATATTTGGGCCATCTAAAATCCTCATTTTTTATGGGCCCCACCCATGTATTTCACCAGCATGGTGCACCATATATAGATCGATGTAGTTCTGCTTTCCGAAATTTATATATTTTAAACATACAACTGGGGTTCTTAATTAAGATGGCAATGAGATGTAAGACCTATCGACATGCAAATGACAACATGATCACATATTTGTTGGGTTCTAAAATGTATTTTTTGTGTTGTTATAAAAGAGAGGTCCCAGATCGGAAATACATTTCAAATCCACTTGTTCTCAAAGAGAGTTTGGGAACTTGAATCTTGTATAGTAAATTAAAACTTAGACCTTGATGGCCCCACCTATTTCATCTATCCCTGGGCCAGTTTGGCAACTCTACTAATATATAGAGTCAAGTGAAGTAAAGTTGATTTTGAAGAAAGAATAAACTATAAGTGGATTATAATGGTATTTTATTTTTAGATGTTTGTTATGAAATTTTTTTGACTTTTTTTTTTTGTATGGGAAAGTGGAGGTTTTTTTTTTTTTTTTTTTGGACAGAGGTGGTTGCTTTGTGACTTTTCTTTGAAAAAGATGTAGAGAGTTTTGAATTAAAATGCTTTTGATGTGACATCTTGTTTGAAAAGTCAGAATCCTATGATATTGGATTTGAGCTCAAATGTGTAATTCGACTTGGTACCAAACTGAGATTACTTTCCCATGTGTTCACTTTCCCTCTTGAAAAACAAACATTGCTAAGGGAGCCGCTATGAAAAACAATATTAAGGGGGTCATAGTTAGAATCTACAAAATGATTTAAAATCCGAGGTATGAACATTACTTCCCACAAAATTGTATAAATCACTTTCAAGCTATAAAGGACATGGATGTGCGAAAAATTATAATTTGGATACTAAGATTGAAAGGTTGCATATATGTTACATATCCAAGGGTTTTTTCTTTGTCATCATGAGTAGGAGTAGGGTTGCAAACGGATATCCGATTGCCTAGAAGTTCCGACTAGTTAAAAACCGGGTCTGGGATCTATTTTAGATTCCAATTCATAAATGGATCCGAGTCCGGAACCCAATTTAGGTTCCGATTGATAAACGGGCTCGGTTATTGATCCATATAAGTTCTAAGCCGTGGATCTGAGACCCGACATATGAGTCTTTGATATTGCAAATTGCATCTCAAAATTATTTATTTTTGGACGTTTTTATATGTAATACTGGAGGTAGTAGACATAATGTACTGTTATAAGTTGAATGACATGCTTATTTTAAGGGAAAAAAATAAAAAATGAAGAAAAATTGAACCAGTTTTGGAACTAGATTTCAGTCCTCTAAGTGGACCTAGTTCCGGAATTGAATCTGGTTTTTCCTTTCGGAACCGGGTCTGGAACCAACAAAATAGGTTCCGAGTCAAAACCGATCCTGTTATTTAGAAATGAGTCCAGTCCAAAATGGTTCCGACTCAGAACTGTTCTACTTACAACCCTAATAACAAGTACCTCAGACAAATATACATTGTGTTTATTGCTGATTGGTTTCTACATTCTACTATCCATGCTCTTCCAGTTTGCACCCTCTTATTTTTCAAGTGCAGTTATATATATCTTGTATTAGGGGTGAAAATTAGACCGGGCCGCCTAGGCCCAGCACAACCCAACATGAAAGTCAATGGGCTGTGGCCGGGCACGCCCTGTTGACTGCGTTGACCTGGTCAGACCGGCCCAACATGGTCAACGTCTGGGCTGGGCTAGGGGGTGTGGGGGCCGGCCTAGTTTAGTGAATATAATTTGTGCTATGGACTCAAAATATACTAAACGTTATGGACAATAAGGTGGACCCTCTTTTCTATGAAATGTTTCAAATTTGATTATTGTGTTATTACTGGCAATAGATCATTTTGGAATAACTTCAATGTTGTATTTTTTATTGGGATAGTATTGGAAAATGTCAAGTAGAAATAAAATAGATTCATATAACTAAAGATAAATTTAATATTAAAAAAACTTGAGACCTATACCTTCATGAAAAAGTATATATATATATATATATTTCTAATCCTGATAATATCACAATAAGGTATTATCAAGAAGATCGTGACAAATTCATAATATAAAGTATTATTGACATTTCTTTTGAAGGGTGAACGTTAATTTTATTAGCAATATAAGGTATTATCAAGAAGATCGTGACAAATTCATAATATAAAGTATTATTGACATTTCTTTTGAAGGGTGAACGTTAATTTTTTTTCCACAAAATTATGAAATTAAAATAACTCTCCTTTACCGAAAAGGTGTGAATATGTACCTAATAGAAGTCATACAATAAGTTCTAAGATAAGCTTCCTTTAAGATTCCTTCAGGTGTGAATACAACACTTTTAGGGCGTGTTTGTGCGTGATTGTTTGATTCCACAAGGTGTCGGATTTTATACCCCCCAAACATTAGCTTGTATTGCAGCAATGAATAAACTAAAAAAATGTCGGATTTTGCTATGTTTCTCACACTAGAGAGTATCCAAAAATCCTATTTTCTGCCTTAGATGTTATTACATTAGTTTTATTTTTACAAATGAAGGGAAAGCGTCCGCGGACAATGTACAAACACACCCCTAATTTATTGAAGTGAATCTCAGAATTCATATTTTACATCTTTCAAAAGAACTCCAAAGATTTTGCTCAATGTTTGCACGTGATATTTATTGGTCACATTTCATTTTTTGCCATGTTTGCCTCATACTCAAGGTCGTTTGGAGATTCTAGTCTAATTAATAAGAGTTAATTAAATTAAGATCTAAAAAGCACTAATTCTTAACTTCTAAATTTCAATTAGCCTGTTTAATAAAATTATATAAAGAAGTTCTTATTTCGTGAGGCAATTGGGCACTGCCTTTAGAAATTATTGTAATTGGGGCCCACCTTTTACAAATGACAATGTACGTAGACATTTTGATGATTTATGACGTTATTTTCATTCTAAACACCTGTAAATTATGCAGTTTGTGGCCACCTCCATCTTCTTTGGCCAAAGAAGCTCTAAAAATAATCTGCCCCCTTTAGCTTAATTTTTTAGAGGTAAAACTCTAATTTGTAAATAAGTTCTAAAAACAAATAATACAATTAGAGGTTGACCAAACGCTCTGATATGTAAATAAGCTCTAAATTATAAAATAAGAGCTTATTTTTAGAATTACCAAACGCCCCTTAGTTTCTCTTATTTAGCATGAATTAATATCTTTTTTATTTATTCTAAATGTGTTTTTCTTTTACTGAATGGTAACTTATCCTTTACCTCCTGTGTAAGACTATAGAAACTGGTTCTCTACCAATCGGGGTTGGAATATGCATGCTTTGGTTTCAAGCATATCCTTCTGAGGTATTCTATAATGATTTCATAGTCAACCAGATTTATTGGGTTCATTTCAAACTAGCTAGTAGTTACTTTGGAATTTGTCTTATGACATTGAACACATCATCAAACCTTAAAGACTCCAAAATCTTGTGAATTTTTTAATTTTATCCCATGTCTTTGTCCACTCATTAAGTTTTTCAAATTTTAAGCATCTCATTTCAACAGACCATAATGGGACTCCTAATGGGACTCTTAATGGGATATTTGACAGTTTCATATCATTTAGTTATGATGTCAATCCACTGGTTGTTTAGGGCCTGCTTGTTTCAATTAAATTAGATAGAAAATGAATATATATGAATTCATGGTCAAATGAGCTCCCCCAAAGGATTACAAAAAAAGTTAGGGGTGAAGGTGGCTATGTAGGATTATCAAGGTGATTGTTTGATATTCATTTTCCATCTTTCCTTAACTCAATTTCCATTAAAGAGAGGGTTTATTGATGTTTGGTTTTGTATATTCATTCGCCTTTGGTATTCATTTTTAACCAATTATGAGATGAATAGCTATGTACTTTATGTAAATGAAAAGGCCTTTAGTTATGAGGCACCTCCCTTTCCCAAGAAACAAGGATGGTCCATGATTGTTGCAATGATGGTGAAGGGACTTGGGTATGAGGTGTGTGTGTCAGTACATTTATTAGAAAAGGAAAAAGAAAAAAGAAAAACATTCATGTAAGATAGTAGGGGTTGGAGAAGAGCTAATGACATCATTTCTACCAATAAGTGGGACTTTCAATGGGCTTGATTTAGGATAGATTCACATGGACCTGAAAAAGATTATAGGATCCAAATCAGCCAATAAATCTGAAACCTAAGACCCATATATATATATATTTAAATGAAAAGCCGCTTTATTAAGAAAGAACCAAACACTGCAAACAGAACACAATCTACAACAGAAAAAAAAAAGGTTAGAAAAACTTTCCAGATGGTCATCCAATATTATTATTCAAATCATCGTGCTAGCAAAACTGAGTTTAGCTAAATAATGAGCAACCCCATTAAATATTTTTGAGAAAAAAAAAAAAAAACAGAAATCAATCCTATTGAACCCGAGACCTTATGAATATCCAAAAAGACAGACTGTATAGACCCTTCCTCATCGCCCTTAATAACTCTAACCACCTCTAAAGCATCCCAAAATGATGGATATTAGACAAACGTCTATATCTAGCTTTAACTTCAACAACCAAGATTGGGCCTGAATCTCTTTGGAGTGAATTTTGGACCTTTTCATGTTCTTTTAAAAAGAAAGAAACCGTTAAGCATCAATTAAAGGAAGAGTCACCATTAGATGCTTCAAAACAAAGCATCTGTTAACATCATCACATCTCACCACTCCTCCCTTGTTAAAACTAGGCCAAGGCCTTTATCATTCTTCACAGGCCAAATGGCCCCTAAATGAACAGGCAATAATTTCCAAAGGGACATGTAGATTTACCCTTTAAATATAAAATCGTTTCTAGCTTTTCAAATGGTCCACCATAAGGTTAAGACCCATGCTTCATAATGAGAATTATTGAGGGGAAGAATAAGTTATTAGAGTTGAAAGGCTTTATTCTTTTGAATTATGGGCTGCATTCCCTCAAATTAGTTTGATTTATGTGAGAGAACAGAATAGTATTACTACGCGCACACATATATACACTATGCATAGCATGCATAAAAAATGAAAATAAAAATAAAAGTTTACATTGTATATTTGCAATTGGACCCACTAGACACTTGTATGCTCAGGAACTAAGGTCCTATTTCTTTACCATAATTCCAAATCCCTCCTCTTAATGGAGCATTTGAAATTTCAATAAAATGCATAGGTGGGATTTTAGGAATTTCAAAAGGTCATTTGATACCTTTTAGGTGGTTGGAATTTGAAATCTCAGTGAAAGAAACGTGGCGTTTCAAATGCCGGGAGACAAGCCATCACATTTTGTCAAGAAAAAAAAAAACTTCAACATCCCAAATTCTTATCATAAATCCTGATAAAGAAACAGGCCGCTGTGGCTCTAGACCATTAAGGGATTCAGACCCTAAATCAGGGTCCCGGGTCCGTCAATCAGACTCAAATTAAAGGGAGTTTGAGTCCACCTAAATGGATTCAGACCTTAGCTGGACCCATGGTTGATTCAAGCCCATTGACATCCCTTCTGATTTTTGCTATAATCAATTCTGCCCACTCAATAAAGTAGGGATGGCCAGGTTGGATTTGGTATGAGTTGGTGGAAACACTCTTCAGTGACGGGCATGGGTCTGGTGGGGTTTGATAGTGTGATCTTATATTTAAAAGAAGCTTTTACAACTTCAAGAAAATTATTTTTTTATATACTTTTCATCAATAAATGTTCAATTAGGCCATAATTGGAGTTGAGTTAGTTAAAAAAAAAGTCATGGCCTCAAGGCCTCTAATATGATTTGGGTCAAAATCTATAAAACCATTACTATTATAATCACGACCAAAACCCCAATAAGGGCAGATTGAGAAATCACTACCAAAACCTCTAATATCAAACGGGTCGGGTCAACTTTTGTTTCGGTTGACGTCTCTCACATCCCTGGGGTTCACAATGGGGCTGCCCATTTTTTACCAAACTAAATCTCTCTTAAAGAGTAAGAGGGATTGTTCTTGGGAAGAGAAATCTTTTGGTGTGGATTATAAGAGTCAATTTTGTGTAGGGGTGCCTGTGGTTTTTGTTTCTTGTATCTTTCTTTAATGAATCTCCATTGACTTAGGACAAAAAACCAAAAAAACAAAAAAAAAAAAGCAAAAAAAAAAACCCTACCTAGTGCAATCTCTTCTATCAAGGGAAGAAGATTTGATCCAAGGGTTTATTATACTCTCACCATCAAAACCAAATTCTTAGAATTTTTAACTGGTGCTTACATGGGAAGTTGGGAGTTGGAAACCACACCCTCCCAAACTTTATTTTAGAAAATAGTGCAAGTCAGCTCAAGATAGCCTTTCTACAATCTTCATAAATTATATAGGAATCCACATATCAGGGGACACAGGACTCCTCCCACATGTAAACAAGCTGTCTTTGTTGGTGGTGGGCCCCACATCACAAAACACCACGCCAGTGTGGTGGGGGCCTTCCTACTACTATCATTCTCCAATAAAATATTGGCCAACTCTCAAACATGTAGTAACATTGCCCACAGAATACTCCAAAATGTTAATGGACAGACATTTCTTTAGAGATGATTTGAGATAGGATTCCTCAAAAGTGGGTGGATTTGGTGTAGTGTCTAATTTCTAATCACATCAAAGTGGTCCAACTTAGGAGCTGGCAAACACTAATTAGGGCCCCCACCCTTTTAGTCTTTATTTTATTTAAGTCTTGTCCATTTTTTCTAAGACAATGCTAAATCTTTTATGGATCTTCTTTTCTTTTCTATTTTTGTTTTCTTTTACTTTGCATGTAAAGGAAGCCATGTGATTGGACTATGATCACATCACATTTCAATCAATGGTGCATCAATGATGAAGCTTATGCTTTTAGGTAGGGGTATCCAGGCCCGGCCCGACTTTAAAAACATAGGTGCATATAAGGCCTATATATGTCTGAAATGGGCAGTAAATATCAGCCCCAAGCCCACCCATTTAGTGAATGGAGCCGGCTCGAACCGCGGTTTTTATTAGTTGTACCGGCCTTCTAACAATTATTTGGGAAAATCATCACTAAATTATAAAGATTCCTTATTTGGGCTGTCAGAGACTGGTTTTGGGCTTTCTATCAGTTACTCGAATCCCGATCCAAATCTAAAGAGGCCCAAATATATATCCGGGTCTGACTCAAAGAAAGTTGGGCCCAGATTGGGCCGGGGCTGGCTTGGCCCATGAGCACCCTATTTTTAGTAAATTTGTGATCTTTAGGCCTGTAGAGTACGTACCTACTGCCTATAGTCTGAGTAAATGACTGAAAAATAACTTTACCTTTCTTTAAAAGAAAATATTCAAGTGATAACTAGTTCTCACATATTATATGAGAATTTTTTTATGGGGCCCATTAGGCCCCATTTGGGGATGGAAAGATCTATGTGAGATCACCCAACGTATCAAGTTTGACCCCAAACCCATGCCCCTAATCCCTTCATTCATGGCCTACAAGTGTAATGACTTCATATTCAAAAAAATACTCAACCCTCGATCCAACGGTTCAGTCCATTTGGATGTGTGTTAATCCTTGGAATTAGTGACTATCACGGGGTTCTTAAAACACCCTTTTTCTCTTGTTCTACTTTGAAACTATGTTGACGAAGAATGTTTTTAAGCTACTGCGTTGGCATCAAAAAATAATTTATGACTAGTGCTAATTTGTTTGATGGTATGCATAGAAATTAATATAAGGGCTGTCAAAAGTGTACTAGATAACTAATCTTTGTGGCTAATACCCCAATCAATTGATCAGCCACATAAGGATCTTTCTGTTGGGCCCTCCTTGACTTCCCTGGCTGGGTGGGTGGAAGCCCACCTTGTGAAGCCAGAAAGTTAACATTTGTTCGAAAATGTGGCACTGCAGTCTACAATAAGAACAGAATTTGCCATGGCTTACATACATTTATGATACTTGGATTCAATTAATGTGGCCCTGGTCCTGCATATCCTTATGGTATATTCTTATGGTACATACCAGCTGTTGCAGCCCTCCTGGAACCCAACACACGATGGGATAGGTTTCTCTCATATTCCTACAACATTTAATGGTTTAGCTCATGAACTTGCCAAGAATTTCTATGGGTTAGATTGTTTTGGTGGTTGTGTGTAGCTTAGATGTTCTGTCTTTTGTTTAATTTCTCTGTGGTTGTTTGTTTTTCGATGAAAGTTTGGGGGATAAAAACATCCAAAAGTAGGTAAGATGGAACCGGACCGTAGCCACATGGGTCAGCCATGCCCGTGCTTAGCACTGGTTCTTGTGCTAGTTCATCTTAAGACTATGGACTATTTCATCAGTGTTCAATTATTTGGTAACTTTAAAATTTAAGCAGAAAGGATGGGTGTTTTTTAAGCTCTCTTTTGATCTAAAATCATATTTATGACATTTTCTTTTTCAAACTCTTAAAAAGTCCAATACAATTACCAAAATACCTCTCGCCCAAAACCTAATATCCAACTAAACTAATTTATCATTTTGATTAACTGAGTATACAAAACATAAATCCAATAGGACCAACTAGGCTTGGATGGGTATCAAATTTGTGCTAATTCATATGAAACCAATGAGTGTGAGGGGTTTAAATTGATCATAAGTGGGAAGATCAGATCCATATGCTAGGATGTTCTATGCTTTAGACTTGAAATATCACAAGCTTATTATTCTTTTATATTGTATTAATGAGCCTCTCCTACATGGCAAGTGATCTGTATCATGAGCCATATGGACTATAGTTTGGTCATTACAAAAGTAAATTTGTGATGCAAACACAAAAACGGATATATTCGAGAAATATAGAAGGATATTCCCCCCTTCTTTATCCTTTTGAAAGGTGAAAGTAAAAATAATAATATTTTTGGAGAAACATGAGATACTCTAGTGGTTAAGGGTGTCTCATCTCACATGGTTGCCAATGGATCCGTATGACTGCTCACCCATTTAGCAAAATAAAAAAAAGAAAGAGATACTTTTGGTAAGTAAAGAAATAGGGAGGATAGAATACTCATACTTAAGATGAGAGAACTTTCAGTTATTATGCAATTATTTGAAGAGAGGTGTGTCATGAAGTCAAATTTAGGGTGCCCAAATCATATGCCTAGCTATAATGTCAAAAGGTTATTTATTTATAGCATTTCGACGTTTCTTGTAGATCCACGATTTTCTTGATTTTCTCATAGAAGCTGGCTCACAGATTTCTCGAAATCGGTGAAGAATTAAGATATGAAATAGTATGACTCGCTCTTTACCATTAATGCAAAAATATTGAATTGTTCGTTATCATGAATCATACCCACATAAGTCCAAAAAATGAGACATGTATGTTAGAATTACTCAAAATCTATGAAGATTTAAGATAATCATCATTGAGATCTTAGGGCTAACATGTTAGTTCTATAAACAAATTGAACGGTTTAGATTAAAAATATGGAGCCCACAGGAATTAAGAAAAAAATTGGCCCTTAGTGAGCCCCACAAGTGAAAAAATCGCCATATAATATGAGTGCCGTGTTTTAGAGGATGTGAGTCGCTTTCTCACCTATACATGTGAGTTCCTTTACGCCCCAGTGTCAACATATGTGACAGTGCGTAACCATTACACATGCACATCATTTACACATTTAAATGAACCTTATAGAAAAGACCCCTAAAAGATAACTGTGTGTAAGGGATCTTTAAGCTTTGAACAACCAATATTTCAAGCCCAAGCTATACCATGATTGGATTGCTCTGTTCTGTATAGGGAAAGAATAATTGAATCCATACATCCATTTTTAATGACACAGAATTTAAGCCCAAGCAAGCCATATCCTTCTCCTCATGGACCCCCAGTTTAGAATTTGAACTCCAATTCATAACAACCTGACCCATCAAAGATTCATGGCATAAATTAGGGCCATAAATGGGTAAGGTTCCATAGAAGACAGGGCTGGACCCGACCTGGATGAACTCTCTTCTCCAATTACCCTAGAAAGAAGCCACAATAGCCAGATTCAGGTACCAATATTATAATCAGAACATACAATTGTAGTTCAAACTAAATGCTTATAACATTTATATGTTATTCAAGTTATAATCCTGGGCTCCAAACAGACCCAATAAATAAATGTCTGCATGTCTTGGTATGGATCCAGATCCGGACCCGGAGAAAGAGACAGTCGGCCCAGACCCAGCCAAATATAATCAAGTGGAACTGGGCTCAACCCAGATGTTACCCATCTACCCAACAAACCTTATTCTAAAGATCAGTTTAGTGCAGCTCAAACCCAGCTAAATAGTGGGTCAAGCGGAGCCAATCCACGAATAGCTTAGGGTGGATGGTGGACACGGCCATAGGCCCAGTAGAAAATGGGATGAGCCTGGATCTAATCTTCGTAAAGGCTATCGAAGTAGGCCCGATAATCTATGCCTAGTACTTGCCCAAGTGGGCAAACATAGGCCTGCTTTACCATGGGCTGCACCCAGCCCTGATGACAAGGTCAAAAAATTAAAGTCATGGGCTTGGAGAAACCTTGGTCTGGGTTAGTTAATAGATATCTGCATTATTCACAATTAACAAGATCACTCTACTTTTTTCTTCTTTATTTTATGAGAAATTAAAAAAAAAAATCTCGCACTTTCCAGGAAGAAAAAGTGTCCGCAACAGACATGGATCTTGTTAGTAGATAGAAAGCCATTTCCGCAGTCCTCACTTTTTTTCAAGAATGGGCCCTACAGTGGAGTTGAATAGAAATCACGCATTTTTCATTTGGGACCGACAGAAGATTTGACACGGGCCCAAATGTGAAAAAAAGGAAATATGCAGGATTTCCGCCGTTGAAATCAGCGGTAATTATGCATTTTCCACTTTTCCTCCACTCACAGAGGAGGAAAAGTGGAAAATGAATCTTTACTACATCTGCAACTTTTCCGCCTCTGAGAGCAGCGGTAAAGCTTCATTTTCCACTTTTCCTCCTCTCCGAGCGGAGGAAAAGTGAAAATGCAATTTTACCGCTGCTTTCAACGGCGGAAAACCTGCAATTTGATCCTACACAACTCTGATGCTATTTTCCCTCTTTTTTTTTACTTAGGGGGACGTGGGGCACTTGTGCCGTGCATTTTCTTTACGCAAACCATCCACGCGTCATCATAGTGGGGCCTGACTAATGAATAATCTGAATGGACTACACATAGAGGACGCCCCTGAATTAGGCCGATTGCACGATTTGCTCTACGAGTTCAATTTTGAAAAGGGCCGAAACTTGTTGGCCACTGATAAAAGGGATTTAGATGATTACGTAGGATCCATTTTTCGTAAGATGTAGGTCACAACCAGATTAAGATCTCCCCACCCGGCTGCATCCCTAGGTGGGCCCCACATCAAGGGGTGTATTTCGCTTCGTGTGCACCGGATAACCACCAAACAAGGATTTCTTCTTTTAACAAAGACCGGTGGTTGGGCTTAGTCTCCTATTTTAAGAAAGACTAGCGTTAGATCTCGTGTAATGTACATGTTAAATCATGAAAATTGAATAATCATTTCAAGTTAAGTTAATTATCGATTCATAAAAGGTTACTCAATTTATTCAAACCCCCTAAAATTGCTGGAACAAGAGTTTCACGTATAAAGGCAAGCAAGCTAGTGCCTATGAGTGGATGTTGAACCACTGTCAATGAAGACAACCTACATGGTTTTTAACCTAATTAAAAAAAAAAAAAAAAACCCAACGGACTTTGGCTTTATACCACTATTCTGCCGAAAATGTCTTTTAATATCATATAAATTGAAAACATCTAATTACAGATCTTGGTTTTTGTGATTACATCATCATAATTCTTATCCTAACACCAACCCTTGGCTAATGTAAAAGCTAGATTTGAAGCGTTTGGCTCCTGTGACTCAGATTTCAAAGATAAGTTTGATATATCAATGGTGGCCCCCGCTCAAAACGAAAACCCAATGACTCGTGTGCTTTTGTTCCAAAATATGTTTATCATGTTTGAAGATCTTTCAATTCCAATTCCACAAGGGGTCTCTGAACTCATACAAGGACCACACGTATATCCAATCAGCCAAAGAAACTAAGGGGAAACGATGTACTCCACGGGATCAAACCATCAAAACAGAGAAAAACACCTTGGACATGAGCCTCGCTGGATTTCTAGAGTAACATGCTTGCACCAAGGGTATGTTGATTGATTGCCCGTTGGTTAGTATGGAATTTGGAATACATAGGAAATCATTGATGGGATCGGCCAAAACGGGTGTGTTTGTTTGCATGGAACTAAAACACATAGCAGATATAATTTAGACGGGCCTATTTGTTGGCAGGTAAGGTCCCTTATTTGAGGTCTTTGCTCTACCATTTTGATCCCAATTTATCATTTTCAAATCACTTTCAAACGGCATGTTTGTTAGCGGAAGAGGAATCTCCAATCCAAATTAGAGGATTTTTTTTTTGTTCCCCTGGTATCATGGCTATTCTCAATGAGGATTCTCAGGGGAAAAAGATCGCATTCCATGTTTGGCTAACAGAGTGGAACAACACCCTTTACACTATACTATATCGAGCAGTTCATTATTTTCCACCTGCTTTACAAAATCCATGAGAAACCAGGGCATCAACTTTGAATGCTAGTTATTTTCACCCTTCCAAAGAAGGTCACGGTTTCGATTGTGAATTAAAGGGCCCATAGAAGTCCACAAAAGCAGCAGATCGTCTTGTTTGAAATTTCTCACAAATTTCTTAAAATCTGTGATGAATCAACGACTAAAAGTCGACCTCTAGTCTGTTTTGGCCTTCCGAAGATTATAAACGGTAAATCACCAAGTAAGTGGATAAATTACAATACTATTATGCATGATTTTCTCTATTTTTCTCTTTTAATTCGATGATTAGGAATATATTAGGTATTGTTGATCCCGTCAAATTCAGATCTCTATTCTACCACTCTACTCAATTTTAATCATAAACCACGTGATGAATCTTGATTCTAGATTGGCATGTTAGGGATCTTTTTTGAAGTCCATGGCTAGCCTAAATTGCTACTGCGAATTTATAAAGTACATGTTGTATGGACTGTATGAATTACCTTAAAATCAATGATCGATGGCATCCATGGGTCCAAAAAAGATTTATCATGCACGTTGTGGGAAATTCACCATGACCCTACAGTCCACGGTGCGGGCTCCACAGAAGCCATGTTGGCCAAATCGATGGGCCACCCAATGGTTGTGTAGACCGCCATGTCTTGTTGTAGTTGGGTTAAGTATTTCAAGTCCATGATTGCTGGTAGAATCTCTTATGCACGCTTGTATACATGCTGCAAAAAATCGGCTAAGATATATATTTTTCAAACCTCTATAGGAATTTATTTTATGAGAAATTAAAAAAAAAAAACCTTGCACTTTCCTGGAAGAAAAAGTGTCTGCAACAGACATGGATCTTGTTAGTAAATAGAAAACCATTTCCGCAGTCCTCACTTTTTTTCAAGAATGGGCCCTACAGTGGAGTTGAATAGAAATCACGCATTTTTCATTTGGGACCGACAGAAGATTTGACACGGGCCCAAATGTGAAAAAATGGAAATATGCAGGATTTCCGCCGTTGAAATCAGCGGTAATTATGCATTTTCCACTTTTCCTCCACTCACAGAGGAGGAAAAGTGGAAAATGAATCTTTACTACATCTGCATCTTTTCCGCCTCTGAGAGCAGCGGTAAAGCTGCATTTTCCACTTTTCCTCCTCTCCAAGCGGAGGAAAAGTGGAAAATGCAGTTTTACCGCTGCTTTGAACGGCAGAGAGCCTGCAGTTTGATCCCACACAGCTCCGACGCTATTTTCCCTCTTTTTTTTTACTTATGGGGACGTGGGGCACTTGTGCCGTGCATTTTCTTTACGCAAACCATCCACGCGTCATCATAGTGGGGCCTGGTTAATGAATAATCCGAATGGACTACACATAGAGGACGCCCCTGAATTAGGCCGGTTGCACGATTTTCTCTACGAGTTCAATTTTAAAAAAGGCCGAAACTTGTTGGCCATTGATAAAAGGGATTTGGATGATTACATAGGATCCATTTTTCGTAAGATGTAGGTCACAACCAGATTAAGATCTCCTCACTCGGCCGCATCCCCAGGTGGGCCCCACATCAAGGGGTGTATTTCGCTTCGTGTGCACCGGATGACCACCAAACAAGGATTTCTTCTTTTAACAAAGATCGGTGGTTGGGCTTAGTCTCCGATTTTAAGAAAGACCAGCGTTAGATCTCGTGTAAGGTACATGTTAAATCATGAAAATTGAATAATCATTTCAAGTTAAGTTAATTATCGATTCATAAAAGGTTACTCAATTTATTCAAACCCCCTAAAATTGCTGGAACAAGAGTTTCACGTATAAAGGCAAGATTTGAGTTTTTCTCACAGAAAACTTTCTTTCAATGATAAGCAATGGCCTGTAGTTGTTGTATTAAGGATGTCACCAGGAACTAGGCAGAAGGAAACATTCAAAATAGGGTGCCTGGATCAAATTATTTTGTGCCCTTATTTATCTATAATCAAGGCAGTTAATGTTCTGGATTTAGGCCATTCTCACAACAGCCCAACTCAGGGCTGAGAAGGAGTTTTGACACAAATCTGAGCCTGTGCAACAATGACCTTGGGACTTGGACAGAGCCCACCCCATAAGGATTATTGGTAGGGTTAAACGGGTTGGTTTGGGTCGGGGTCCACCACCGTTAAGGAGAAGGTAAAACCGAATCCGTTTCGGAACTGGGTTCTTGGCTCCGGAACCGGAACCAGAACCAGATATGGAACGGGTCTGAATCCGGGTCTGGGTTTAGGTAGAGAATGATATTAAAAAATATATTATTTTTAGGAAAGATTTTCGAAAATTGAGGTAATATGTTAGGTCTTGGGTCCACGGGTCCGAACCAAGGTGGAACCGGACCCGGACCCATTTACTTATCAGGGCCTAAAAAAGGACCTAGACCCGGTTTTTAACGGGTCGGAACCTCCGGGTAATTGGAAAATGGGGTACCCATTTACATCCCTAATTATTGGTGGCCTCAGTCAATCAATAAGGCTCATGCCAATACTGGCCTTTGGCCAACAAAGGTCCAAGCACAATAATGGTTAATTAAACTTAAGATCTAGGTCCACCCTGCTTAGACTTTAGGACCCTAAACCATCCAATGTATGTAAGCAAGCTTGGGTGCTTCGTTAACTAGCATTTGAATTGGAATATAAAATCCAGAACTATGATGTCCCCAAATTATTCCATTTTGATTGAAACGGCAGTTTGGTGAAACTCAGAAATAAATTTGTTGTGGTGGACATTTGACTTGGGACTCAAACCTGACCTTGTGTGCAAGCCCAAGCCCAAGCCCACATGAAATTATAATTATTGGCCTGTCTTGTTATGAAAAACGGGTGTCATCTCATGGAATCACTTTTATTGTAAGGTGGAGATGTAGATGACATGAATTCATTTGTGTGACCAGAGGAATCTATAGTAGAGAGCAAAATCTTTCTAGTTGTATAGCATCTGTTTCAGTTGTTTATAGTGAGTGCATTTCCCTTAAGTAAAAAGAAAACGATGAACTAACTTTTTATAAAAATTAATTTATTTTTCTATATGAGGAGTAAGAATGCATAATTCCTCTCTCTCATGGAAAGAAGAGTCGGCATAAAACGGAATCCAGGGCATTATATGACTTGAATTATTATGGCAGTGATTGGCTATTCATTTCCCATTTCTCTTTAATTCAGACAATATCCTTAGCGTACCTACTTTTATATTGAGTGAGAGGACTCCTACTTGTAGGATAGATTTAGATGGTACCTCTTGACCACGAAGCCAAGCAAGCAAAAAGATTTTTAGGGTTTTAGTAACCTTTAGCCATATATAACCCTGCCTTGTGACAAAAATTGAGATATTTCTCCATGCTACTCGTGTAATTCTATGGATTAAAATGCTTTTAATTATGCAAGATCACATAAAACTATAAGTTAGGCAATATCGTATAGATATATTCCTTTTTTTAATGGACAAGAACTTTTGTGCGATATCACATAAATAAAAAATATTATAAAATTACATATTTATGCCAGTTTTGTCATTTCCCCTTGTATAGTGAACGTGTGGGGAAATATCTTGAAAAAACCCTTCTGTGGTACATGGGACCCATGAACCCATAGAAAAAGAAAATTAAAAAAAAATAAAAAATAACAAATAAAAAGTCCGCAGGTTTTTTGGGTAAAGAAAAAGCCCATAAGTTGACAGCCCATTTAACCATATGTAGGAAGAAAGGATTGGTATAGGGGTATTCATGGGCCGCACCGGGCTGAGCCAAGGTACATCGGGCCCAGCCCAACTTTTGAAACACAGGCCCAGGCATGGCACACGCCGGAAACAGGCCATAAAGGCCAGGCCCTAGCTTGCCTATTTAGTCAACCGGGTAGCTCCAAATCGGGCTTTTGATCAATCTTGTGTGCTTTCTAGCAAATCTTTGGCCTAATTACATTAAATCGCATGCACTCCTTATACAAGCCAGGCTTTGGGCTTTATTTCACTTAATCCAAGCCCGATCCAATTATTAAACTGGCACAAATTACATATCCAAGCCGGGGCTAAAGTGGGCCGGGACCAGGCTGGCCTAGCCCACGAACTCCCCAAGTTTGTTAGACAGATGGTGGACATTATGTTATGGTATAGAACACCCCCCTGCCATCTAATTCTAATTGGGTCGATCATCCAGTCATGCCTGGCTTACATTAGATGAGCTCACTTCTCCATGAGTTGTAGGGTATGTCATGTATGAATGAATGTGTTAATGGTTAGTGCCACTTCAACATTTGAAGTGGCATGTGACTTGCTATTTTATATGGTGCTATATGACAACCCTACGGGGTTGGTCGAGTGGTGAAGACCACGGTTTTTCCCTCTTCCGAAACAAGAAGTCTTGCTATTGACCCCGGGTTTCTCCTTGTCTAGTCAACACACATGCGCAAGTCCCACTTCTAGGGGTGCTAATGGGCTGCCTAGACTATATTTTGCACGGATTTGGAGGTGCAATGTTTATTTTTCAAGAGGTATAGTAAAATCCATGCTAAAGTAATGTCGACTTCCAAAAATTCTACTTTACTAGGTGTGGATGGTCACAACAAGTGGGAGGGTAAAGTCCCAATTGTCCGAAAGTTTACTTTTATTCTTACAGCATAAAAAATCATGTCCCATAAAACTAGGGATGTAAATGGGTACCCGATTCTGCGATTACCTGGAGGTTCCGACCTGTTAAAAACTGGGTCTGGGTCCTTATTTGGGCTCCGATAAGTATTTGGGTCCAGTTTTGGTTCCACTTTGGTTCGTACCCGTGGACCTGAAACCCGACATATTACCAAAGTTTTCGAAAATCTCTAAAAAAAAACCCATATTTTTTAAATATCATTCTCTACCGAAATCGGGACCCGAATCCAGACCTGTTCCATATATGGTTCCGATTCTGGTTCCGGAGCCAAGAAACCGATTCCGAAACGGTTTCAGGTCCGGGTCTACTATGGACCCGGATCAGAACCGACCCGTTTACAACCCTACATAAAAATCAACTAAAGTGATAATTTTACCACTCTCGTCTCACTTCTACTTTATAAATTGCTAAAATAAATATTTTTTCTCAGCATAAGCATGTTATCTTTTTCATTGATTGGACATTTACTTTACTTTACTTTACTCTAAAAAATAAGTTACTCAAACATCCTTACATTTTAGTTATTGGGCCTATCCGATATTTTTTTTTTTATAACGTAGGGTTCCCAGCCCTTTGGGCCAGAATAATCCCTACGGGCTCAGGAGAGAAAGCCGGGTAAAATTCCCCTGTGTCCCAAGTGTGGTAGAGCAGTTTCGAACCCACAACCTCCAGGTGCAAACCGTAGTCCTAGCCCAACTGAGCTACCCTCGGGGTTGGGCCTATCCGATATAATATTTTGATCCGGCTTTAGTGATAAGAAAGTTAAAAGCCCAGCATAATCTTTCGGCGTCGGCACGAGAGAGTCTTCTCTCACAGCAAGCAAGAATCTTGGTTCATCAACATCGATCTCCTCACAGGTTTTCTAATCTTCTTTCTCTCTTCCTGAGTTCTAGATTCATTTGCAGGAATTTAGGGTTTTAGACTCTCTTTTGTGGTTTAAGAGTTTTTAGATCTTTCTAATCTGGAGTAGATTCTTTAGGGTTTTGTTTAGACTTACTAATATCAGATCTGAGGAACTGATGGATATAGAGCTAGCTCTGATTCTGGAACTGCTTCATATAAACACTTAAAATCCTTTTCATTGCCTTCGTTCACAATCTCTGTGCTACAATGGGTCGTTTGGATGCACTCCAAAACGTGATTAGGGCATGTTTGTTGCATTCTCCATTCCCCGCAAACACATTTTTGAGTAAAAAAGAATCAAAGTTGTTTGATCTTATTTTGCTCTATCTTTATTCTATTCCACGCAAACAAACAGGCTTTTAAGTGATGATTGTGTGATTTGTAGCGTTTTATATTCTACTGTGTTAAAGTGATGCTTATTTAACCCCAATTGATTTGGGTGGAAAGAATATTCAAGTTTGTGATGAGGCTTTCATCGTTTTGGGATATAATTAGGATGATTTGTGTCTTCCTTTTGCATGCTGAAAGTTGTGTTTGTGAAACCTACTTAGTTTCTATATCTTTGGGGGGGTATTTGCTGCGCCCCATTAATAGCAATAGTTAAAGTGTTTTTGTTAGATCAAGAATTGTGCTATGTGCTTTTAAGATTGCCCATGGTTTACACTGAAGTCGCGCGCCCGTGGTTCTTGGTATGGAATCCTTTATATCGTTGTTGGGTTTCTTAATCTCTACACTTTCCTATTGGCATTGGTATGTCCTAAGTATGTCATGTTTATATAAAGTTTTCATCTTTTGCAATCCTTTATATTGTTGTTGGATTTTCGCTTTGTGGGCCACTTGAGAGCAGATGTTGATCATATGTTTAGAGTGGAAGAAACTCTAATAGGTCCTGATAATTCTAACCATCTATTTCATGGCCTTCAAAATCTAGAATTCGTTCTCTCTTCAATGCTTTTCTCAAATCATTTTACAAAAAAATTAAGATGGTGGATTTCAGAGTTGGTGGATGATTGGAAGGGTTATCATAGGCGGATCTAAGTATTGGTACACACCCGCGAGATTCGAGAAATTCCTTAATAATACCTTTAAAAAAATTTATTTTCTTATTTGCATTCTTAACTTGACCATTGCCCGTCCCACCCAAATGAAAATCCTGTGTCCGCCATTGCATATGAGAATTTGATGGCCTTTGGTGGTGGGCCTTGGGCCTCCCATTTGAGCTCGGATTGGAATTATAATTCAAGGGCTTAATTGAGCAAAACTCACATGGCTCTAACCAATTGACACCCTCTAATCATACCTTCAAGAACAATGGTTTGGGTTACACACTTGTTTGCTGCAGTACCATGTACTGTAAACCCATCTCCCCAGTTGAAGGGGTGCTAATGGGCTGGCTAGACTGTTTTACGTGAATTTGGGATCAATGTTTATTATTCAGGAAGTAAAATATATGGGAAAGTAATGTTGGCTGCCAAAAATTCTACTTTGTAATGTGCTCTAAAGCCCAAAAACTTACTTCTACGTCGCCAGACAAAGAAAAACTATATGCCCCATAAAACTCAACCAAAGTGATAATTTTACCATTCTCATCCCACGTTAACTTTATATATTGCTAAAATAAATACTTTTCATCTATATAAATATATCATTTTTTTCGATTGATTTGACATTTACTTTTCTCTATTATTGAACATGCTAGATTTCCGATATTTTCGATATGGATTGAGTCTAAATCTAAAATTTGGGCCTAGTCTATATAATATTTTGACCAGGCTTGACAATCTCCTATTTAGGGCCATAATCTTTGTGGCAGCCCTTTCTTAAACCCTCTCTTCTCTTTTCACCCTTTCCTTTTGGCGGCGGCGACGACACGGAGAGAGTCTTCTCAAGCTGCAAGCAAGCAAGCAAGAATCTTGGTTTACGAAGATCGATCTCCTCACAGCTTTTCTAATCTTCTTTAGATTCTTATCTTCTTCTTCTCTTCCTGAATCCTAAATCCATTGCAGGAATATAGGGTCTTAGACTCTCTTTTCTGTTTTTAGATCTTTCTAAACTGGAGTAGATTCTTTAAGGTTTTGTTTTAGACTTACAAATATCAGATCTGAGGAACTGATTAATATAGATAACGTCGTTAGGGCATGTTTCTTTGCCATGTGGTTGAATAAAGATAGAGTGAAATTAATCTAATAGTAGCTTTCTCCATTCTTTGTGAACACATTTTTGAGTAAAGAAGAATCAAAGTTGTTTGATTTTATTTCGCTCCATCTTTATTCTATTCCACACAAACAAACAGGCTTTAAGTGATGATTGTGTGATTTGTAGTGTTTTATATTCTACTGTGTTAAAGTGATGCTTATTTAACCCCAGTTGATTTGGGTGGAAAGAATATTCAAGTTTGTGATGAGGCTTTCATCGTTTTGGGATATAATTAGGACTAGTGGAAAGCCCCCTGCGATGCACGGTTAAGCATGACATCAGTTGTTTTATAAATTAATTCATATCGAAGTTAAATTACGATTATTAAATATGCATGTTCTAGTTGAATGGGTGAATGAAAAATCTATCTCTATGAAGCCTACACAAATGCATATCAGCATGAGCAATGGCAAACCCATTAATTTTCCTAGGGCCATCTTTTTTTATTAAAAGGGGTTATCAAAAATTTTGGGGCTATTTTTATTGTTTATAAAAAAGGGTAGAGGGGCCAAATTTTTTCTTTTTAAATACTTTCGGTAGGTTGTTATCACCAAAAAAAATAGAAGAAAAAAATATATGAGGGTAGATTCTCCATTACCATATTCACACAAACGGCTTGCATCAGAGGGCCTCTATTTTTGGTCTAGTCTTCTTGGCACCTGATTCAATCTACTCTCCTGCAAAACCTGACGAACCGGAGGTGCTTGATGTGGGGTTTGGTGCGGATCCGATTCGGGAATGGCATAGGAAGGCTTCTGGAGAAAATTAAACTGAATCATCCTCTGAATGAAGTGCTTTTGAAAGCAGAAACCAATGCCCGGGTTATGATTTCCTATCATCTCTGTCATGGAAGTCTAGTTTTGTTTTAAGATTGAATAACGAATAATAAGGAAAAAGTGAGCGCTAAGGTTTTCTAATCTATTCTCACTGCCATCTCAGTCATTTAAGAGGGAGACGGCCATGATTAGAACATTGGTGAGAAGTGTCAGAAGAAGAAGTGTTGTTTCTGTGTTTCAAGAGTGAAGAGTCGTTGCCTTACAAGAAGGGTTGTTTCTTTTTATGCTTTCAAAGAGAAAGGAATCGTTTCATTCTATCAAGCATCTGGAGTGGCTCATGGAGAATCCAAGATGAGCCCTTTTTTCTCCAGCTACCATCCCGCTTTAAGGAATAAGAATGACCAGCATCTAGCATAAAGCCCCGTGAGATGCACGAATTAAGTCTAATGCGAAATATATGATTTAACAGTGAAGTTTACAAAACAGAGAAAGACGTGCGATGCACGAGTTAATTTTCATATGAATCGAATAAGTGCGTTTTTATGAATAATAATCTAACCAATATATATTTTTAACAATTTCTCTACGTGAAGTACCACATGCAACACTCCTAAGACCTCTTCATCTATTCATACTCATTTGTCATTGTTTTTCTTAAAAAAGAAAAAAAGAAATTTATGCATATGAACCCATACCACAGCAATGTTACCTGCTGTTTTCTGATTATAAAAGGGCCGAAAAAAAGAGATAAGGAAAGTGAAGCATTATGAATTATGAATTAATACATCGACTATTCTAACAATGCAATTATACCACTATTAGGGTCCACATGCTTAAAGGCCCACCAAGGTCATTCACGTCATAACGATGATTTATATGCACCCATAGTTATCAGAATCCTACGATTCGTATCCCGAATCCCGACTCGTATCCCGAATCCCGACTCGTATCCCGAATCTTAAGGAAAACGATTTGTATCTATGTAATGAATCTCATTTACAAATGAATCTTAGGATTCATGTGTGAATCCTACGATTCGATACGCGTTTCCATTGAATCTTACGATTCAAGCGATTCGACTAAGCGAGGATGGCTATAGCAAAGAAGCTAATATTATTAATCTTTTTTCTTTCTTTATTCTCTCTTTCTTTTATCACTTGTATTTTTAAAAGGTTATTTAGTAGTTAACGAAACGAAACTTCGTAAGAATTTTTTACGGCTTTGATAAGGTTTTAAAGATGAATAAAGAACATGTATTTAACTAAAGCATTCGACTGTATGTATGGTGCTTGTTTATATCTTCTTCTTTTTTTAATCTATTTTGGTTTTTTTTTTCTTCATGAACACTTTCTTAACTTTAAGAGATATCTTACCATGTAAGATTGATGGTTTGTATTTTATTTTATTTTTCTATTTTGATTGATGATAGGAAAAAATATGTATTGATACTTTAAACTTATTTAACTATTTACACATCATTTATTTCATATATATATAAAATAATACATGTCATGATTTTTTTGATATGATTGTATGATAGACTTACTTGTTATTATATTTATACTACTATAAATGGAAAAATGGATGGCTATGAATAATTACCTTTTTTTCTTTTAATTTTTAATTATTTTTCATTTTTATAAGAAAAATAAAAAATCCTATGATTCACGATACGATTCGCGATTCGATTCGATTCATGGGTATGAACGATTTGCAATATGATTCCGATTTTGAAAACTATGTTAATGCACCAACCTACCCTTTGCTTCTCTCACAGACGTTCATTCTTGAAGCCAATTGTCTAACTGGGTTGCTCTCAACTCTACTGTGTGCCCCACCATTGGAGTGATATAAACATACGGAAGTGGGTCCCAAAAAATATAAGCACAAGTGGATGAACCATATCAGCCTTGCATGGAAGGTGCATGTTGGTTCTACATCTTGCATACCTTATTCCGGGTGCAGGTGCCTGCATTTTTGCAGCAAAATGTGCCAATCTAAATCAGGACTCGAATGCGAAAAGCGTCTGAATCAGACGGTTCATATTCAGTTAGAATGCATTCGACAAGGAAGAAACCAATGGCAGATTTTGTCCAATCATATTCCGTGAGAAGGTATTCGATGAGGAAGAAACCAATGACAGATTTTGTCCGAAAAAGAAGCGGAGTAGGGGGTCAGATGATCGATCATAAAGCTATTTTCTTTTTGGAGAGAGATAGAGATTGCAAAAAAAATTTCCCTGAGATTTTGAACCCAGAGAAGCTCAATCTTCAATACATATTCAAGTAGCAATAACATCAACTATAACTCGTAACAGTTAACCTTAATTGGGATTGGAATGAGTGGAGATGCGCAATGAAATTTATGGGAATTACTATTGCTGAAGTGGCTCAAGGGAAACACAGAATGAGTGGATATAATAGAGACTACATGAAGGGAAGCGTCTTTTGGCACAGGGACAAACTTTTTCGAAATGACACACCGTTTGGTTAGGAAAAAGAGGAAGTAGATGAAGAGGCAATCAATGAAAGGAGACAACCCTTTGCAGGCTACTGACGTGGCTTCCTCTCGAGCCAAAGTTTAGACATTTTTTCCCAACTAACATCCAACTTTAAGGAGAAAGAATTTGTGTCTTACTGAAAGTTGTTTTGTGAAACCTACTTAGTTTCTATATCTTTGGGGGAGTTTTTGTTGCGCCCCATTAAATTATAATGGAGATAGTAATAGTTCAAGTGTTTTTGTTAGATAAAGAATTGTGCTATGTGCTTTTAAGATTGCCCATGGTTTAGACTGAAGTCACGCCCATGGTTCTTAGTATGGAATCCTTTATATTGTTATTGGGTTTCTTAATCTCTACACTTTCCCATTGGCATTGTTATGTCCAAAGTATGTCATGTTCATATAAAGTTTTCATCTTTTGCAATCTCCAGATGGTTTCTGCTTATTATATTGTTCTTTCTCATCTGTAATGAATTGTTTTGTCAAGGAGGAATCATTTTTGTTAATACTTTCGATGCAGTATCCTGATAAGAGCTTCCTGACCCCTATTTTCGTCTCTACCATATGAAGAAAGAAAGACTAGTGGTTAATGAAATAGAGAGAGATTTATAATGTTGAGAAGGAAGCCAAGTAAGGTGGATGTTAAGGTTGAGGATAAGGAAGAGTTGGAAGAAGCCCGTAAGCGCGCTGCAGCTGCTGCTCCCAAACCACTCCCCACCAACACTAACACCACTGCTTCCATTGTCCTCCAACACCTTGACCAGTCTAAGGATACTTCAAGCAAAGCCCAGCGCATTGGCCTCATTAAGTAGCCCATCACATAACCCTAATTATCGTGTCATTTCTTCTTCTGCTGCTTTTGTCAAGACTCCACCAAGCCAGATGGAAGTTGAGGTGAAGCTCCGGATCCCTGATTCTGCTGCCCACCAGAAGCTCTCACAACTACTTGTACCCTTTCACTCTAAGACTCACCTCCAGGAAAATGTCTTCTTCGATGGTTCTGAATCTGAACTTTCCTCAAAGCGTGCAGTCCTTCGCCTCAGGTTTTATGATGGTGACTCCCTCTGCATTGTCTGCCTCAAGGCAAAGGCAGTGATCACCGATGGTGTAAGCCGGGTTGAAGAAGATGAGGAGGAGATAGACCCAATGATTGCCCGCGCCTGTGTCTCTGAGCCATCACGTCTCAGACTAATTGATACCTCTAGGATTTTGAAGAGGGTTAGGGAGGAATTTGGATGCAGAGACTTCACTTGCTTGGGAGGGTTCCGTAATGTTCGAGCAGTGCATGATTGGGAGGGACACAAGTTGGAGCTGGATGAGACACAATATGGTTTTGGGACAAGTTATGAGCTCGAATGTGAGAGCACTGATCCAGAGACTGTCAAGAAATCGCTAGAGGAGTTTCTGCAGCAGAATGGGATTCCATACAAATATTCAGAGGTTTCGAAGTTTGCGATCTTCCGGTCTGGAAAGCTACCTGAATGAGCATCTGAAATCTATGTTTGTTTCTGTGTCCTTTGAATAAGTGACTGGACTTGGGAGTACTACAATTTGCTTAATATTTTGACTGCTTGGTTGCCTTCAGTTGTACTGCTAAGTAGTTAAAAACAAAGATCAAAGGTAATAATATCCTTTGCTTTCATAGAAATAAAATCAGGGAAGATGGAAAACGAATAGCTAGCCACCATCACTCTAGTGATTCAATACATAGGAAGTGAAGGGTCTTATTTACCTCTCCAACTTATGTTCTTCATCACCTGCCTCATATCCCTGATCCAGAGACTGTCAAGAAATCGCTAGAGGAGTTTCTGCAGCAGAATGGGATTCCATACAAATATTCAGAGGTTTCGAAGTTTGCGATCTTCCGGTCTGGAAAGCTACCTGAATGAGCATCTGAAATCTATGTTTGTTTCTGTGTCCTTTGAATAAGTGACTGGACTTGGGAGTACTACAATTTGCTTAATATTTTGACTGCTTGGTTGCCTTCAGTTGTACTGCTAAGTAGTTAAAAACAAAGATCAAAGGTAATAATATCCTTTGCTTTCATAGAAATAAAATCAGGGAAGATGGAAAACGAATAGCTAGCCACCATCACTCTAGTGATTCAATACATAGGAAGTGAAGGGTCTTATTTACCTCTCCAACTTATGTTCTTCATCACCTGCCTCATATCCTTCACCATTCACCTCTTTAATAATCCATTTGCAGAGTTCATTTCAAAATTAATTCGTATGTATTCAATACTTGCGTATTTTAGTGCAAACAAACATGCCATTAAGGTTTGTTTATTTACATGAAATTGAGTATGGCTTTGGTGAATTCAAGTGTTATCAATTCTGAATTTACAGAAACACGTCTTGACATATCTTGTTAAGATCAAACAAGGCTTAGATAAGAACATGGATCCAATCCATGAGCATGCCAAGAGTGACGGTTCAGAATATTCTGATTCTGACATTCAAGTTAAATAGTGGTAAGTGATATTTTAGGCATCGATTTTAATGTTTAATATGCACAATAGTGTGTCTTGGTTATGAAAATGTTTTTCTTTATCCATTATGGACGACATTGGTGAGTACTGAAATGAAGTATTAAGTAGGGAGAAGATTTGGAAGAGTAAAAATTTTGGAACAGGAATGTGTTTATTTTTTAATAGTAACAGGACTGTGTTTATGTCATGGTTGTAGTAGAATTTCTGCAATATCGTGGTTCAATATACACTAGTTGATGTGTTACAACAGAGTCACTGATGGATTTGTATAACTGGTTTTTCAGTCATTGCATTGTATGTTTCTAGGTAGTCAAGCATTCCAGAAGAAATGAAATGGGTTCATTTTGAAATGACATGGATACATTTAGAACAGATTGAATGTGTTGATAGATTGAATGCTAGAATATTTGAATGTCCACAGGTTCAATATAGCATTACAGGTGCAAACCCACAACTGGGTGCATTTTCTTAGATTGCCACCACTAATCTGGACTTGTCTATTTTCTGTGTCTCACCTGATACTAAGGATGTGGTTTATCAAGCATTCCTCAGTTTGATAATATTTGATGATATAAATTTCTGGCATAAGACATGGAAGTGCTAGAAAAATCACTAGTGTGTGTGGATCTGGAGGAGCTTCACCTCTTTATATTTATAAAATCTGAAGTCCATTAGATCATTCTAACCCTTTCATTCACGGCCCACAAGTTCAGCTGTTTAAAAAACAGGACTTGGACCCAATTAGTAATTGATTCTTGACTGTAAATTTGTATGGCTGAGGATTTCACATTAATACCGGTATATATCGATGAATATAGCCAAGAAAAATTTGTATTGGTGCATAAATCCTGAAAAAATCCCAAACGAAAAGAGGATTCTCAAACCTTATGGGAGGGGGTTGTACTTGAAATGCCTCAAAAATAAGGCTTTTCACTGTCCCTAATATTCGGGGATTTACAATTGTAAAATATAGAATTTCCACGACTCTAGTGGAAAAGCAGTGAGGAATCTCTAGTGATTTGATTGCCAAATACAACCTTAAACAGTTAAACCTTATAAATTCAGTAAAAGGATAAACCGTATTGGTTTTTTAGTATATATAGGTAATCTATAAGCTAGGTAAAATGTATCTCTATTTACTTTTAGATTTCCCTTCTACAAAGCACATGAATTTTTATTCTTCTTTTGGACAAAGAAGTTTCTCTTTCCCTTTGTTAAGTGGTGTGATTAAGGCTAATGCAAATGCGGGGGTATGGAACATTTTTTTTTTCTTGATATGTAGTTTATCGATTGGGTTTTTCCCTTCTTTTTCTTTTTGGTACTCCAGCCTGCTAGGTTGGGATGCAAAAGAGCCCACACAAGTGGAAAGGATAGCCCAAAAACATTAGAACAGAAGCCCTACACACATGGCAAGAGTGGCAGACACTCTTGTTAATGGTTAAAGGCCCATTTGCCTCCTTCATATCTGAATTCCAAGATATTCACAGTGAAGGAGGTTAGGGAGGTAATGAGTGAAGGAACTAAGGTTTGGATGTAGATAGACCATAACTTTCTTTGGATTAAATTTACTGGGCGTGACAAGTGGGCAATGATTTTCTTTGAAAGGATAGATTACTAGATGCTCTTGTAAAACTCTCTTTAATATTTTACTTTTAAATCCTTTGATTAAACGTGGTGACTTAATTCCTAGGAATTCAATGATGATGAAACAAAATGGCTTTAAGTATATACAATCATAACTACTACTTACTAGTTAGTCAACACTGTCATGCATACATCATAAGTACTACCTACTAGTTAGTCAACATTGTCATGCATACTGTAAAGAATGCTCTTTAATTTCATTATTGAATCAGCCACTCTCTTAGTCCAATCTGTGGGTTTGAAAAAGGTTTGAGTTCAATCTGGATGTCCAAGTTCAATTTCTTTAATGCAGTAACTGAATTAGTTTTAAACATTTTCCCCCCAAACATGAAGGGGCTTTGGACACTGGAATTTGGAGCTTGGCTTCCTTTTTCAATTACTATGTAAATATTTTACAAATATTATACACAATGGGTAGTGTGAGATTTACAGTAGGACCACTTTCCCCAGGGAAAATAGCTTCTGAGGAAGAATAATTCTCCCTTCTTCCTTCTTCCTTCTTCCTTCTTCCTTCTTAATATGTTTTCATGGTTTTCTTTTTCTCATGTGAAAGCTTTTTCATATAAGTTCTGTCAGAAGCATATTCACATGTAAAAAGGAATACGCTTGACAGTGGAAAATGTTTCACTGCACAAAACAAAAGGTCTTTAACTTTCACATTCTGCAAAACATAAAATCACCAAAAGGCAAAAATCCTATGGAAAACCTTTCCATTAAGAGGCCCATTGTCCAATGCACTACATTAGAGTGTGAATTGCAAGGGCTATTTATTATAATTTTGAATTCCTTTTTTCATTAACTTTAGATGGTGGGAATTTACTGAATTGACTAACCGAAAAGTCCCTTTCCGCCTTTGCACTGAGTTCTAAATTTCAAAATGCTCTTTTATTTAGAATTTAAATTTTTACGAAATCTCCAGACAAACACTTGCAACCAAATAGGTCTTAAGTCAACTAAAAGAAAATCAACTGTCCCAATTAGAACACCATCTCAACCTAATGTTCCTACAATGGGTGGGACACACACACCCACAACTTTAACTACAGGCCCACCAAATGAGTTCACTCTTTTATCTCTTGGGGGGGAGGACCAAAATCCTAATAAAATGAGCATGAGAGAGGTAAGAAGCTCAAAGCTGATTGCAATTAGCAACTACAGAGACAGAAGCTACATATCAGCTGGTATCAGTACTAGAGCTATAGCAGTAATGCACGGACTCCTCTGCAGGCATGCCACAGGCCAACATGGGGCTCTCTCTCTTTCCTTCTGTTTGTTCGTCACGTGCCTGTGGAAAGAATGAGTTGCTGTAGTTGCAGACTTACAGTAGATCTCTCTCTCTCTCTCTCTCTCTCTCTCTCTCTCTCTCTCTCTGTCTCTCTTTCTCTCTGGGCTCCTGCTGATGTCAGGCTGCCTATTATCACTCGACGTAAACATGAATTGGCCAATCACATCACATCATTTGAATTCTTACATGATGCTCTATTCCTCCCCCACTACATGAGGCTGTTGGGTGTGGGACCCACCGCCTGCTGATCATGGCCGTCCATCAGGTGGGCCCACTGTGGCCGGCTTGTACTTTCGCTGACGACAGAGGAAACTGCAAGAATGTTTTGGGTGGATCTGGAAAGCCATGATATGTACAGTTCCTTTCACATCCCCCATGCTGTGTTGAATCTGTGATGAAAGAGGGCTTTGTGGGAATCCCCTTCAAAGACTCCACCACATGCATCCCATGAGTTGGATTGTGTCCAACTCAACAGTGGGGCCTCCAACGGCTGAGATTCAATGCCACCATCAACATCTTTCGCCTTAAGATTGAGCACATGACTATCACACGATCTATTCATATATGGTTAATAATGAATACAGTTGTGCTAATTATAATATTAATTATGTGCTCAGTCTTATGGTGGGATCAACTCGTATTCTAGTAATATTTGATGACCAGAGAGAATGAAATTCATTTTGAATGTCTTTGATTGTCAATTGGTGGAGCAAACAAACAGCCTATGGGAAACGAACTCTAGAGTATGTCATTTCCGTCTTATTTCTGCGGAAACGACCCTTGCACAAACACTCACCCTAAGGGCCTCTTTAAATGTGGGCATTTCTGACAAAAACTCCCTTTGATCGAAATGCAAGAGTTGTTCACAAATTTCATATTTTATGTAGTTTGACTAGTGAGAATTTGCCTAACTGGCATGTAAAAAGTCGCTTCAAAACCCCCTTAGCATTTTAGAATTCTACTGGTAGGATAGCATTTGGAATTTTGCAAAATCTCTACAAATGCTCGTAACCAAACAACCCCAAAAGGCATGGAAGAAGCAGCACGAAGCATAGCATAATATTTAGGCTATGTTTGGGAAGGGGGGAGGGGAGGGGAGGGGAGGGGAAATTAATTTTACCTCCTCTTGTTTGGATAGTCAAAAAGTAGGAGAAAGAAAAGTAAAAAAAGTAGGGTTTTGTTTGTTTGTGAGGTAAAGAGAAAATTACCAATTTATCCTTATTTTGTGAAAAAGTGAAAATGACAGTTTAGTAAAATGACAAAGATTCTCTTCTTTCCCTCATACTTTCCCTCCATTTTTGAAGGAAAAGTTTTAAGATGGGCCCCACACAAATTTTACCCCCTATTTCCTTCCTCCCTTCCCAAACACCCTTAAATTTTCACTTTCCCTCCATTTTTCCCTCTTTTTTTTTCCTTCACCTCATTTTACCCCCTTCCCAAACAGAGGGTTACAAAATCTTCTACATGATCACTTAACATATCCGAAAGCACTCACTTCATTTGAGGTCCACCTAAATACATGAGAAATATAATTTTTATTAATTATGAAAAGCCAATATTGAGTAATGGTTGTATCAATGTCCAAATGAGATGAATGATAATTTGTGTTAGAGATAGACTGAAAGGTGTGTATGCTCGCAATTCGACCAAACCTGCAGGGAACAAAAGGAAAACCTGGCGTCTAGGTGGATTTATCCATTGACCATTGTAATTGATAATAGATGAGTGGGTCCACTTGTCTTTTGGACCATGCAGCTTGGAGGGACCTTTTAGAGGGAAGGCTGAGGAGCTGCTGCAGCTAAAGAGTTGAGTGACGACGTGGACTGACAAGCTGGTGAGTGTGTCTACCTGCGTGTAGCAAGGACAGTGGTCCTTTCCCACCCTCACACCTACCACCTTCCCTCATTTTCTTTCTATATTTCCTACCTTCCACATAGTAATTGTAAAATGATTATTGCAACTCTTAATCTGTTATTACTATGACTTTAATTAATTCTTAAGTTACTTAGATTTAGATTTGAAAAAATGATAATAATAATAATAACCATTATTTTTATTTCTTTAATAACATTATCATCAGAATCATTATTGTGGTTTATGTTTAACCGTTAGACTATCTTATTGCGGCAGTCGAAAACCCTAAATCCCATCAAAACTTATTAAATACTCAATATAATGGCAATTCATTATTGGATCAATGGTAAGGCATCTCATTTTCCATCCAGTTGTTACGCTCAAGATTGTTAGGTTTACAAATGATGTAATTGGGGCCCACTCAAGTGTGATCATTTATAAACACTTCTACTTATGCTACGGTCTCTTTTAATTGTACCAAAATGTTAAGCTTTTTGTCCCCCCACCCCCCCCCCAAAAAAAAAAAAAAAAAAAAAAAAGCTATTTTCATTGAGAATAAAGGGATATCTTAGTGGTAAGGAGTCTCGTACTCATTCAACCGTCTGAAGTTCGATGCCTTAATCCTCTCATTTGCATGTGCAAGTGCTCCCTCACCAAAAATGTGGTAGGATTCACTCCACACTATTGTTTCTCCAAAGTTTATTACCATTACTGGTACTAAAAAAAAATAACCATTTTAAATTCTCAATATTGGAAGATAAGAAATTGGTAACTAAAAGTTAGCTTTGAAATTCAATTTGATATACAGGCACAATGAATATAATTACTAAGTTGATCAAAATAGCATCTATTATTCTTAAATTTATTCAGTTAACCATTTATACCAAAACCTTAAGGCGTTAATAGAGGTAGCGGAATTACTTTTAATATTTTCCTTTGAGTGGAGCCAACTCTCCAACACTCTCCCTTAGGTGGAACCCGATCGGCGCACTTTTGATAACACGCATTTTTATTTTTTTTGCGCCGAGTCGTTCCTTTTGGGATTTGAATCTGCGACCAGTTGACTCTGATACTATCTTAAATCTTTTAAAAGTTACAGATTAAAATGCAGATTTTGGGAAACTATGGTTATTGTTGTACATGTGAATACTTTTCTCAGAAAATCATTATATAACTTCAAGATGACTTCATGCAATAATATTTAATATGCTAAATTTAAATACCATTTTTAAAACTCTATCAAATACTATACATAAAAATTTTTGATGAAACACACACACTCACATGCATATAAATTTGTATCTAACATACAAAAACAAATTCTACCAAAAGCACAACATTCAAAACTATAATGATTATATATAATAAAATACTATTAAGATGGAAACTCATACGTTCACACATAAATGCTTACCCTGGACCTCTTATGCCTAACAGAGTCTTAAAATCATAAGAATGAGTAGTATATGATGAGTTATGCAGGGAAGTTTCCTTGCAGACAGCCTCTGTTTAATTTATAAGGCCAACCTTTTGATTGGGCGAAGCCATTCAAATCACATGTCCCCAATGATTTGATAACAACCAAGATTTGGCGACAGTTGAATTGATGAACAACGTTGGATTGATGATCATGCAGTGTATATAAATGAAATCTTACTGAATATCTAACTTAAATTTGTTGAGCATTAACAAAACTAATCGCATACATTACCCGATTGAAGTAAAACTTGAAATACTACCTATATACTTATCACTGCATATGATGTGAATGGCTTGGATCAATCATAAGTGAGCGCAACATATTTCAAATGAAAGTTGTCTACGTGTAAACTCTAATTTGATGAGTTATCCAAAACCATATGATGTAGGTTGGGAAAGGGCTTTAGGTATCTTTTTGGCCGGGGCAACCCAAACCACTAAAAGGGGTCCATACCTAGATGGACCTAATTGTAAATTAAAACTTTATCACTCCGACCTGTAACTGATTTATTTACGGGTCCGAGTCCTCTGGCATGAAACCCATGGACCTGATTTCAGCCAAATTAGAATGAATGAGCCAAATTAACAAGGGATGCAAACATTGAACATAAATAAGACTTATTGTTGGAAAGTCCCACGTGACATGTCTGTCCATAAAATCTGTTGGACCAACATATGAGAAGGAGTGTCGGGAAGTCCCACTCACTTCCCAACGCTTACAAACATTTGTCTATAATACTTGGGTATATATTTTGGTACCCTTTTTTCATCACTAGTAACTACCAAACTGTGGCAGATAGGTTTTCATAGATCCTAGTGGGTGTGTACTGGTGGTGGCCAGCCAATAACTGTGGCCTCCGTAAGCTGAAAGAGATCCATCATCTCCTCATCAGCATGGAAGAGAATACATTCTCAGAGCGATGTAACAGAAGCTTCAGAACTTAAGCAGGTTGTTGGTTTATTTCCATTGCTTTTCTTCTGCTTCTGTGTACTGTTTGTTAATTGTACCCTCCAAGCACCAAAAGCATTTGTGAGCTGGTTTCATCTGTTTCGGCCAATTCCTCTTCCCCACTTGAAAAAGCTTACAGCCTTTTTCCATTTTGTACACAACCGAACATGACAAACATAACGCTGTCACTGTTGTTGTTGTTGTTGTTATTATTATTTGTACATAAGGGAGCCACATTATCACAAATTTTGGTCCAGGGAAATTATGTCTCAAGAAAATGTTTGATATTTTAAATTTGGGCTTTTCTTTTCGGGTTTTTATTGAGAAATCAACCCGGGAAATGATTTATTTTTAAATAACAAAAACGAGAAAATTATACACAGAATAAGTACTATAGCATAGTGCTATAAGATTTTTAATTTTTAAAAAAATATTTTGAGAATACGGGGGGAATTATCATTATCACAATATTTTTCAAAATATTACCCATATTTTCGACATGAGCGCTGAGGGGTTGTGTCATGTGTGAGTACTTACCTTTAAAAAGAAAAAAAGGGTGATACATAATATATTGGCATGATATAATGCAGACCAATTCATTAGCATATCAGTAAGTATGGGCTATTATTTTACTCTTTTTTTTTTTTTTTTTTATCATGTATGAACTATTATTTTACCTTTTCAGCTGAAAGGAAACCATTTCCATGAATCTATGCATGGATATATTATGTCAGTGGTATCAGCAACATACCACTTTTTCACTCTTTTAAATGATATTTTCTACCCATTGAACTAAACAAGATAATATCTTGTATTACAGCTTACTGACAAGAAAATGTAAATTAGTTATAAGTAATGCAGGGTGCATGAGGTAGGGTGGCAAAAAAATGAACTCAAGCCAAATTCTAGCTTGGGTCAAAATCTATAATCTTATAACTGCCTAAACGCCCAAAAAAAAAAAAAAAAAGAGTCCCTACCAAAACTGCTCATAATAAGACTGGACAGGGTTGGCCACCTGTTCAACCCAACCCATTGTCATTACTACTCAGGGGCCACTTGCATGCCCCATTACTATTGGGTTACAGTTTGAGTGTACCTAAAAGAATAACTTATATTTAATCTGATGATCATAATGTACAATTCCTCCTCACCTATTCATTTCCTACCTTGTGAATTCAATGATCATAAAACCAAACTCAAATCTTTGAACAACATTATGCAATAATAAAAATAATAATACTGCAACATACACACCAATCCGACCATTCACAATGCCACGTAAAAGCAGTTGCAGTGGGCCCCACATGATGGGCTGGAGGTACTTGAGACTGCTGGTTTTCTGTGTTTTTTCCTATTCCCCCCTTCCTGTTGGAATGTGGTGTATCTCTCACCACTTCTTTCTGGGCCCTTTGCATTTCCTGACATGCATGGTATGGTCTGGGCTTCCATGTCATGGGGATTTATTTTTTTTTAGCTCATGGCCCATCTGCAGCAGAGCCCATCATATCAACGGTCTGGATGTGCATGTTGTGGGGTAGTGGCATTAAATGCTTCCTTCAAAAGAAATAGCATGTAAGTGGGCCTGGGACATTAGAAAGATTTTAGTAACACTGAAATAATAAGGTAGGTAACGTGGTCAGAGACAATATATAGGCTGGGGACCATAAAAACACCCATCCCTTTAGCCCTTGCTTTAATTCCAATAAACAAAGGTAACTGGATCACATGGAGGCATGTGAGAGGGATGGGAGTTAGAAACTTCTTGTATTGTTTTGATTGGACATAGCTCACCTGTTAGTCTTGCACATAGCAGAACTGTGTCCACAAAGAGGGGGGAAAAAAATAAAATATCAGCCTTATGGTATGTTAGAAAACAATAATATAGATATCAGAATTGTCAATGTGGTTGATATCTATATATAAAATGATTTAGTTGATAAAGCTGCCAGGCACTTTGTGAGAGAGAGACAGAGAGAACAATTTTAAATGATTCACCTCTCATCAATTCCACCTCCTTACACTCACTGATCTCTCCCATAAATTTGGATTCTCCACAATTGGACATGAATCTTAATGATACTCGACATTGGGGGAATTTCATTAAAAAAAGTTTAATTTAATAAGTTGTTGAACTTCAAAGCCCCTAAATTAATTGTTATAATAATCTAATTGAGATGTTTTTACCCCCTAAAATTGTTTTCACAATAAGAACGCTCCTTTATTAATACTCTTATCATTATTGGTTTGCATCCATGTAGGTTGTAGAAGTACCTCTCAGTAAAAAGAAATCTCACTAACTTATAAGATTTGATGTAGATTAGGACTTTAAGTTATAGTTAAAAAGGAAGGTATATATTATTAAATTTCTTTTGATAACCATTACTATCAAAACTTTGAGGCGTTAGTAGAGGCAGCGGAAATACTTTTCATTATTTCATTTCGGGTGGAGCCCACTCCTCGATACAGCTCCCCTTAATGTGAAACCCAGCTGGCGCGCTTTTGACGACACGTTTTTTTTTTTATGCCGAGTTGTTCCTCCTAGAATTTAAACTCATGACCGATTAGTTTTAATGTCATATTAAATTTATTTAACTAACCATTATTATCCAAACCTCGACGCGTTAGTAGAGGCAATAAAAATATTTTTCAATATATATAACATTGAGGGATACCCTATCAGCTTTTTTTCCAACACATACGGGTTCATTACTGATATACCAAACTTTCTTTCGTTAAAAGCCGTAGTGACTATATAGAACATAACAAAGATTTGGTGCTCAAAGCAAGTGAACTTTTTGATTGCAATTGACTTGTTAGTCAAGTATGATCGATCCTTCTAAACCAAAGATTTAAAAGCTACGTTTTGCTACCAAATCTTTCGAGAAAAGAATTTTGCTTTTCACTAAGTCATGGAAAACGTCCCACACTCAAATCTAGGAATTAATTCCTCACCTTCTATCAACAGTGACCTAATTAGTGATATTAAACCTTGTGGGGGCGTTGCAAATAGGTCATAATTGCATAAATATATATATATATATATATTTATATATATATATAGGCAAAGCAGTCATATAGATGTGAAATCTTTTGTGCTAAAATGGCCACACATACATTAACTGATATAGTACGAATTAACCAACATTCATAACCATCCTAAATATTTCACGCGGTATTAACTGTAGCCTTGGAGATCTTTCTTAGACATTCTTCTGAATTGTGCTTTCATCCTCTGGTTCATATAATAATGAAGGATGTAAATGTATGGATGGTTCCAGCCAGACTGGGACCCAGATCAAATTATGTTGGATGAGTGATTATGTTGATTGTCAGTTTGGCCCACTCTTGAATGTTTTTATGGTGAAAAATACAGGACCAATTAAAGAGTACAATTAGATGAAAAAGAAATATAAAGAAAGAAAATTTAACCATTATAATATCAAGTAAGGAGGATTAATATAGAATGAGAGATTATCTCTTAATCTGGTCAAATCACTCTAATTACAATGTTAATTTCAATACCCTAATGACCATACAACTATTCTAACCTCTATTGTTTTTCACAAATTACCCAAACCCCACATGTAATATGAACTAGTCGACCCATAACAACTATTGTGATATTTTCAGTTTAAAGTCAGATTTAATAACTTTCTTGCAAGTGACAACTATTGTGATATATTTTTTTTTTCCACATTATTTCAATGGTGTGAAAATTGAAAATAAAAGACTTCATTTTTATTAGTCTCAGATTTTATACTTTGGAGTGGCCATGTGGGTGACACATTTGTTTGTAGTAAGTGTGTGACTGCATGTTGTGTAAACGGGGGAAAATGGTTCTCTACTTGGTGGGTCTAAATCTACTTTCAAAAGTTAGAATGCTTTCAGCACTGAAAATTGAACCAGCTGAAAAAAAACAACACAAGAGAAAGTGGACAGTTCAAATGAACACGGGTGTCTCTGTTGGGTTATTGTCTTGTCCTCCAGTTTAGCCAGGTTGGTTCGTCTAGATTGGCTAGGACTAAGGATCAGGGTCCGGGGTATTTGAGTCATTATATAAGGAGTATTGGGTCTTTTGTATCTAGGAACCCTCATGTCTCTGTGTTGTTGCTTTGCTTTGTTTTCTTTAATGATATTCCTGAATTACTAAAAAAAAGTAGAGTGGAGGCAGAAGTTTCTATGGCAAAGTTCGACTAAAACCTAGAGTGCATGGAGCACCCCAGGAAAGACCCTTGGCGTAATAGGTTAAGATAGTTTAACATTCCTTCCCATGTAATGGAAAAATAAAGAAAAACTTAATGCAAAACAATGAAAATTATTCCCTCTTGACAAATCATTTTTATTTTATTTTTATAAAGAAAGGCTCCACCCTAATCCATGAGCAATCACTTTTCTTGTTCAAGTTATTTTGAGTCTTTAAGTTTAGAGAAATAGTATTTAGGTTTAACTAAGAGGAATTTACCAGAAAAATGACCTTAGATGGCCACTAAATGAAAAGGCCTCCAGTAGTTCATATGATACGAAACTGGTCTTCCGGCCAAACTTTTCTCTCTCTCTCTCTCTCTCTCTCTCTCTCTCTCTCTTTTTTGCCTTTTTTCAATGAGCGTCGACGTCGTTGCTTATTTCAATGGGACCAAGCAATCAAGATTTTGCGGAGCAACGACGTCGTCGCTCATTTCAATAGGACCAAGTGTTTCAAGATTTTGTGGAGCGACAACGTCGTCGCTTATTCTACCCCTTTAGTAAGGCTTCATAAACGGGTCAATACTGATTTTAATTTGAAAAAAAAATCATTAGATCCATTATAATGTGCACTGCATAATTCAAAGAAATCGGGTTTTCTTTGATATGTGTGGTGTCGAGGGGGGGATGACCAGGTTTCTTTTAAAGAAAATGATGTTTTTTCTTTTTTTTTGGGGGGGGTGGGGGTGTTTTTTTTTTTTGTGGGGTTCCTATTAACGATGCTTGCTTTTTTTATTTATCATCTTATGAGGTATTCAGAAGTAGGAAAATTGGTGGGTCTTTGAAGGGAATTAATCGATGAATTTATAGGCCTGAAACTAAGCAAATTGTAAAGGAATTGGGATATGTTATCATCAATATCGAAGGCTTATTGGGAAATGATATTTTCCATTTAAAAGTCCCGTTTCATTAAGGTTTGGACATTGGAGTCCACCAAACTTAGCTTCAAGGAGTTCACTTCACCATTCCAACTTTTGATGGTTCAGTTCACATGGTTTGAGCTAATCGTATCCTTTTCTCATGGCCCAAAAATTGTTTAAAGGAAATCATTTATTGTTCATTTTATTTTTTTAGGAGCCCTCTGTCATAGTTTATCGCAATTAATTAAAGTGGCTGTGGTAGGAAAATTATCAATGGGGGCATCATTTGTTGTATTTCAATGGATGTCTAAACACAAACTGAGATGTCTGGTATTATTGGGGAGGCATCGTTGGTTTATTCCTTCAATACTAAGAGTGCAAAATAAATAAATAGTTATTTTGTTTATGGTACGCTCAACTGCACCATCATCTACTTCTTATAATCATTCCACCATGGAAATGATGCAATGATATGATTCAATCATGGCTTCTGACCACATATCATTCTAATATCCCCAACAGGGTTATGTACACTACTACTATATCATTCAAAAGCCCAGTCAAGAAGGGAAAAATGGAGGGACTGATTAATGGGTTAATTCATTGCAAAAAACCACGTCTGGTGCAAGAATACGTCCATATGAGATGATGCTTGAATTTATGATGCTTCAATCCAAAATAGGTTGAAAAACAACATCTGAGACCATGTTGCAAAGTGTTGAGGAAGAAGGAGTCAACAAAATCACCACACGGGGGAAAAACGATAGGGAGAAAGAAAGGAAAAATATGATTTCGGGGGTTTTGTAAGGTTTAAACTAACAACGACATCGTCGCTCAATGAAAACTTCAATAAAAAAAAACGAAAGTGATCTCAGGGGACCACTTTCGTTTCATATAAACTACTAGGGGCCTTTTCATTTAGTAGACATCTAAGGTCATTTTTTGGGTAAATTCCCCAGTAACTAATGATGTGGAGAGAACAATCCATGATATAAGGATGAAGGTGGAAAGCTGAAGTCAGTCCAGTTTTTTACACCTCTCCCACTTTTCTCCTCATTCAAGGGCATGTTTGGATGTGGAATATATATATATATATATATATATATATATATAAAAAGATATCAAGTGAAGAAAATAACAGTTTTCTTGGCATCATTACTTCACTTTTTCTCAACATCCAAACCAACTGGTTCATATCCATCTTATGATGATTTTTCATTCATCATTTACATCAAGATGCAATGACAGCTTCAGTTTTTAAACCATTGTATGATCAATCTGGGGTTACATTCAATCCAAGGGCCGACGATATCAAAGGTTTGGATTGGCCTTGACCAATGCCAGAGTGCATGATCCATGAGTTCCCGCACTATTTTCTCTTTGTGGAAGACTAACATAAGCTTTTTACCCTTTTTCTCATTCCCTCTTCTCCCTCTGCTCACCCATATTGCATGGTGTATCTACCCCACTAAGCACTACACAAGTGGTGGGTCTCTCTCTCTCTCTCTCTCTCTCTCTCTCTCATTCATGAAGAGGTTATATGATACGGCTGATGATAGGGTGGTCCACCAGAACTGGTTGGGTAAGGCTTTATCTTTCAACCCACCCTTTCATTCTCTAGCTATATTATCAGCTCTTCCATACCCCCACCCAACAAAAAAACACTTTGAAACCCTTTTCCTTCAACACCCATTTGCCTTGAATGATGGGAAGATCTATCACAGCAGAGATGAGGAGTGGGAGAGCAGCAATTCCCCAAGTCCTGCCATGCTTTTCCACAGCTTTCTTGAACTTCTTCTCCATTCTTTTTTCCCCTCTGGCATAGAAGTTCAAGAAAGCTGTGGGAAAAGATGGCATCTGAGGACTTATCCTTCTGTTTTTTCTATATCCATTCGTACAACTCCTGCTTTCTCCATACAAACGGCCCATGCAATTAAATGAGATGGTGTTGTGTGTTTTTCTATGGTAGGTAGTCACATTATAAGGTACGTGCTCATATTTTTTTTTCTTTTTTCTTTTGTTATGTAATGATTTTGAATGAGTTTTTGGATTTTTTTTTTCGTAATCTTCCTTTGATTGATCTGCAAATGAACAGATGGGATGCTTCAAGATGATATGAAAAGATGTAAACCATTGATTTTATTCAAGTTATGTGGTTTCTATCTTACTCTTACCCATTGGCTATATTATTTTCATGTTCCTCATGATCCATCTCAATTTCAGGTCTGATCTCCCCAATGTCTACCATGTCTGCTCTCTCTCTCTCTCTCTGTAGAATTTTCTAATAGGAACAGCCTAACAATAGCAGGAAATAATTAAGTCCAATGTACGATCTGCTTGCGAAGGTGAAGGTGAAGGTGTTTCCATGGGTCTACTTGTCTCGTGCATTTATTTTTTAACAACAGATCGATGTCTACAGTATGCTTTGATTTTGCATAAATGGGGTGCACGATCTATATATCCATCCAACCGTTGAAATGGTAAGCCCCACCATTTATGGCCCACCCACAAAAGATCCTCCTGGATTGTAAGATCACAAGCATCTGCTCTCTGCCCACTCTTCTCATGGATGTAAACCATTGGTAAATTTTCTTTCCTTTTCATCTATTTGCAAGGGAACACGCCCACTGCAAACTTTTGTTACAGGGTAAATCTCATGTCCTTGAAGTAGAAATTGCACCCACTCCTTTCAACTATTTTAGGAGTTGATGGGATAGAATTAGACCCTTTGGCAGTCACCTTTAAATCCATTGATTGGATGGTGATGAGACCCCCCACAAGGGAAAGCTGCTTGATGCAATGAATCATTCCCTTTGGAGGAAATGGTGGGGCCCAGTGCATGGCATTCCCATCAACTTTGCACCCAACCACACAACATAAGATACCCACTGTAATTTAGAATGGTGTGGGTCTCATCACCCTTACAGGAGGTGGGTCCCAACTGCTTTAAATTTTAGTGGGTGGTGCCCATCACCAACCGATCTTTGATTTGATGTGATAAGATTCACCGTACAAAAATTTGTGTAGCACACCGGATTATACTCCTTTTCCCATGTAGTGGAGAACTCATGTGTGTCCCACTTCTCATCACTGTTTGATCCATGTTCCTCATTGTGTTGTGGATTTTCCTTTTTTCCATTGTTTTTGTTTGGTAGCTGTGTGCAATGTTATAATATATAGGCTGTAACGGTCTACTTTTTTAATGAACTACTTAGGTGTTTAGTTGCCTAGATCTTAATCTTCTGATATTAATGGGTTTTAGGTATTTGAAAGCATAAATCACATGCTGAAAACAAGGTAATTGTGAAGGGCCTACATCCCATGTATGCCCCCATCTGTATATTGGATGGCAATAAGTAACTCATGATGGAATTCTAATGCTTTTTTACTATCTTATTCTAGCAGATTCATAAGAAGAGGAAGCCTTATTAATGATCTCAGTAGCAAGTTGAATAGATCTTGTATGATTCTCACCTTGTTCTTCATCAACTTTTAAGGGAGTTTTCGATCATTACGTATATGATAGGGTTTTGATAGACAGTGGAGTCCCATAGTTACAATCACATTTATGATGAAGGGCTGTAAATTGGTTAGGTATAGAGTGGACAAGGTTGGTAATATGTCGGAAGTTTATAGCTGGCTGTCATCTTGTAATTGGAGTTGTGGCTGGTGGTTCTCTCTTGCACTTTCCAACTCCTTTTCTTCCTTTCTTTTAATGAAATCTTTGTTACCGTTTTAAAAAAAAAATGTGTCCGATGTTTATAGCTTCGGTTCAGGTACCATTTACCAAGACCTTATGGACTCAACTATTATAATGTTGAATCAAGCTCAGATCTGAATACTATAATAGGAATTCTATATTTTTTAATTTCTTTTTTATAATCATATATGTTATTTAGGTAAAACCATGGACCTGATCCAAACCATATTAATATAATAGGATTTGGTTCTGGGTTTTGATGCTAGCAACAAGATTCAACTCATTCTAATACAACTCAAATGGACCTTAGGGTAGTTTGAATCTTAGTTAGCAGATTCACAATTCAACTAATTACAAACTTGAATTTGCATTTCATAGTTTCATACTTATCCCAGTCTAGCATTTTTTATTCACATAACTTGTGTTCCGAGTTTGAAAAGGTTTAATGAGTTCATTATACTTTATAGTCTGGTGCTATACGTGTGTAGGAAATTTTGGGTACAATTTTGCCACAACTTTTGAGATTGAGAATCACTTATATTGGGCCCATCTTATGCATGTCAATCACAGACAAGAATGGGATTGGACGATATCGATGTATATCAAAGGTGGCCATCAAAGATCAATTAATCTGATGATCTTAATTAACCATCTGTTTTAAGGGTATTAAACTTAATAGGCTATATTTGGTCTTACAAAACCTTCATACCTTGTGAAAGTCTCAGACAATTTGCATAGATCAGATAGCTTCAGTTTGAAACTTTTGAGTTTAGTTCTTTCCACATTGACCTTGTAGTTAAAAAAAAAACTACTCTCCTATTTGATGCTGTGTGTGTATGTATCTTTTAAATTTCCCACTCCTCCTTTCAACATACCTTTCCAACAAATCAAATATAACCTTTACCATGACTAACTTGCAATTATTGAGAGGTGAAACAATGTGAAGAGACAAAAGTTGGGTCGGTCCAACTCTATTTATTAGAATGAACATTCAGTCCCCACAAGTTTTATTTGTATTTCTTGAATTCTGATCTCCCCATTTGTCCATACTCAACCTCATAGGATGTGTGGAGCCATGCATGTCAACTCAGTTTAGGGTACTTCTAATAGGGTGAAAATCAAAACTTATCACTTTCTATTTGGATTATGTGGTTGTTTGTGATGGTTCAAGACTTGTTTGCTTGGAGGGACTTCCAATGAATTTCATTTTCAGAACACATCATGATTTCTCAAGTTATCAGTGTTGAAAAGGCTCTAAATGGTCTTACATATGCAATACACCTTTTGTGAAGTCTATTAAGACAAAAATCATCATTAAAGCCTTATTCCATCTATTAATTTTGTGTTTGTGAGTTCTCTTTACTCTCATTGTATCTTCCTCCTTTGAAAATGAAATGAAACATGAATGCAAAGACAATGAAATTAGAAAAGATTACAATGGAGAGAAATGAAATTCCATGGAAATGCCTCCCCACAAGAAGTAATTTTCTAATTCCCTTGTTTGATGGGAAACATGTAAAGGGAATAATATTTAAAGCGAGAGATGGAGAGGCAAATGCAAGAATCTAATCTCTTTCACTATAGTACCTATGTGACCATGTCTGAAATAGGTTACAATGATTTTTCTTTCTGACTAGATACGGCCTATGGCCTAAGTGCTTTCTTCTTGTTGGTTTCTGTTTAAGAAACATTTACTGCTGTACTTTTTGCAGCACCCAGGGAACAGTTCCAAAAACTAGCAAGAATGAACCGCTCAAGGAAGCATTTAATAAGCTGAATGAACTGCTCAGGGAAGCATTTAATAAGCTGTAAAGTCTGAACGCCTTCACAAACTGTTTTAAAGAGGATTGGAATTCTTGGATCATAAGGTATCCATGTACACTGAAGATCTTAAATTTTAGTTTTAGGAGAATTCAAAAGGTGTTTTCATATAGTAAATCTTATTTTAAATGACCATCATCAAGAAGTTCAATAGATGATTGGTAATGCAATTTTTTATCTTAATGGCGCACGGGTCATTAAGAAGACAATCATATAAACATATCTTGTTCTAATGCTATTTTAATCCTAGATCTTTTCAGCCATTGAGAACTTATGTTATGCAATTGCTGATTTGCAATGTATAGTCACAAGTATTATTTCTGATGCGCGACTTTGATCACACCCTAGCTGGCCGTCAGTTATTCCAGCCGCATCAGCAAGGGAGATTTCTGAGACCCAATTTACAGATTTCAAGCAGGAAGAAATTTGAGTACCAGATCCTCAATTTAATGAACTCACATAGTCACATTGCATTTTTTTTGCACTAAAAGCACATGAGTAACAGGCTATGTGTTCACACTAGTTTTTTTCACAAGGTTTCATGGTGATCTCAATTGTTACTGTTGAATTGATGATCTTACTGCAGATATTTTAATTGATAATAATTTGATCGTTCCTGGGTTTTTCTTCTTTATGCAACAAGCTCATGTTAAGTAAGTGGAGAGGCCCTAGACTTCTTTTGTCTGTAAAACTTAAGTTGCAGGTAATTAGAACTAGTGGTAATCTTTGTAGAGGGTAGCCAAATTCTAATGACCCTAACTGTGATCTTTGGATCATCAGGCCCATTTTGGTCTCTGTAATTTACAAGTAATGGAGTACCATGTGTTTCAATAACTTGAATTATCTTTGACAGTTGTTTGTTCTGTGCTATAACTATTTGCAGACAAAAAAGTGTCATAGGTTACTAGATTGAGAGGTAAACTTAGGAGTTATTGGGCAACTGAGTTTTAGAGATCCAGAAAGGGCCTTGGTGTAGTTTGATTATCTTGAGAAATTACTCAATCCATCAAATCTCTCTTTACATGTCCACACTTCTTAGTTCCTCTTTTTTACCTGAACAAATATTACTAGGAAAGATTTAGAAACTTTGGATGAGAATTTGAGACATGATTTACATAAATGCGAAGTGTATTATTCTTAGAGTCTTTGTTTGCATTAAAACACAATAAGAAGTGAATTACTATTCTTTTTTTTTTTATATTCTTTTGATTTTGTTTTTTGAAAAGTAAAGCTAATTTGATTCTATTTCCTAAAAGAAAAAGTTATTTGATGCCCATTTTAGAAAATTCACCTTTGATCTTCACTTTCAACCACTTATGGAATGAGATATGTATTCAATTCCTGTGTATTTTAATGTAAACAAAAAGTCCCTTTTAGACTTCAACAATTCGAAACTTAGAGATTGGATTAGTGGAAAGAATCCTCTCTTTTTCCGCCTTAGCCAACATCCTCTATTACTCGCTTAACAATGCCACGTGGTCGAGCTAGAGGTGAACTTAGACGACTCCTTGTTATGCTTGGTTTGGACATGCATGGTATGTTCTTAATTAGGGTTCCTTCTTTGTGGTAGTAAAGAAGGGAATCAATTGAAACATTTAATTACTGGGTCAGTTCGATAAGTTGGCAGCTTGGATAGCAAGTTCTGTGACCTGTAAAAAGTGGCACCATTTTTAATCTGGTTGAAAATGTCAACTTGAAGTCCAAATTACCTGTCCCATTTGGCATTTGAGTTGGTTGAGGAATGATGGGCTGGATCAGCATATGCTACTCTGATCTTGAAAGGAAATTGTTAGTTTCTCAATCCAATTTCCAATAATTTCTAGTTTGTAGATGGTGTAGTTGAGATTTTTTTTTTTGGCTGAATTAGCACACCTGTGGACCAGGTTTTAGCTGGATGTAAAATGGAGAGGGTTAGGGTTATTTGGAACTAAAGACCCAACACTGTGGCTTGATCTGGTCCAGGATAGGTGGCTAACCTCCACTTGGTTCACATGGGCCTACAGTTGGATATGAACTGGAAATGGCCTGTTCATTGGCTTTACATCAAACCCAGTAGATATACATAATGAGCCTGAGTAAGCCAGAGCTACTGTGACCCAGATGGCTTGAATGAGGTCCTCACATTTTACTGATTCAACTGGCAAGTGTGTTTCTTTTGGTGGGGTCTGGAAAGTGGAGACAGTGGATATTTATATGCCACATGATGCCTTCCTCAGATCAAAATGCTTCCTAGTGACTTTCCAAGGGATGTCAATATCATGGCATCAGTTGTAGATTAAAGGCAAATGTCATGGGCGCTGGATTGATGGTTCAAATGCTTTAAACATTGGAGTGGAATGGGGCATCTGACTTCCTATTATTAGTCATTGTGTCATTGTGTTTGGCATCAGCCTGTAATTTGATGAACAACCAATGGTGCTGGAGCAAGGATTTTTTTTTTTTTTTTTTGGGGTGGGTGTGGGGTTGTATTAATTCATTTTTAAGTAAGGTATCAATTGAATTTAATTAAGAAGAGGAGACTTTTCTCATTAGTTAGCTAGGAATTATTTACCTTTTTCTTTCTCCAGTGGCATGGTTTTTTTTAACTATTCTCATAGTTGATCCCTAAACCATTTTAAATGGGGTGGAAGAATTGATCCCTAAACCATTTTATATGAACTGATTAATACCATTCCTCCTTCAAAGTGAAAAAACTTTAAACAAAATTGTAGTTTTTCATAATAGAATACAAAGGAAGAATTCTTGAAGTTGTGCTTAATGTTCTTTCATTGTATTGAGATCATCAATTATGATTATGAAAACAATAAATGCAGACACTATGACAACAACGATGATAATAAAGTAGTGGGGTCCTAAACCACTAATACTATTAGCGTGAGTTTTTCTCCAATCGGAGTTATGCCTTACATAAAATAATCATATCTTAAACACCATAAATCAAATTAAAAAGTCGAATAATGTAATTTAAGACTGATCTATTTGATGGTGGGCCAACTACAATTGGAGTAAAAACTCTCTCTAATGGGATTTCGGCCCACCACTAAATTGATAACTTGAAAAAGAAGGGAATGGAGTACTACAAAATTTACATTTATTTTAGTGATCAAGACCCATCTTCTATGGTAAGGAAATTTGGAAAGAACTTGTTAAAAGAAGAAGCTATTTCTATTTAGATTTTCATTAGTACGCCCTACTGAACAGCCTCGAGAATTTTTAGTGAATCCCACTCTAAGATCATGGTAAAAGAACTTACTATGCCATCCTGAATTTTTTTTGGAACAACAAAACTTAATATGTCCCATATTTTATATATATAAGTAGGATCCGTATCTAAGATCTACACTATTTAGAAACACCTTTTCAGTATTTACTGTCATCTTAAAACATCTCACTTCAATTTGACTGTTGGATAATCATGTACTAACACAAGACTCTATTTTTTCAGTGAGATTTTGTGATGAAAGAACACAAAGCGACGATACCTTTTGAGTGGCTTGGATTTCAAATATAGGCCTCACTAATGGATAGTTACAAATGGATTGGTGTATTCAAATTTGCATCTTGTAAATATATGTTAGATTGTATGTTGTCAATCCAGTGGATGATATGAATAATTTTATCTTTATTTATTTTTTGTGGATATATTCATGAGATGAATAGGATTTTGTTAACTGTTGCACATATTTTGATACAAAAATTATATGACTGTTCATGAGCTGCACATATTTTGATACAAAAATTATATGACTGTTCATGAGCTGAATAGGAGCTCTTAAGTATATTAAATGTGACACGTGTGTGGATGAGATTCACATGCATGAGACATGGGTCACAATTCTTATATTGAAATTATTTTCACAATTGGTGATGAGACTGAGCATCTCATTTGAAAGGTTATAGCACTGCGGTTGCTATGAAATAGTGTAGTTTGTCTCGACCATCGGAGTGAAAAACTTTAGACTGTTGTGCTAGTATATTGGATATACTGAAGGGCCATGAGTAACACCTTATATAAAATATTATCTCTAATTAAGGTACACTCTCATAATTTTCAAACCATAGGCTTTTAATCATGAGAGAGCAACGTACTTAAGTTTCTGCTATACATTTATTTTGACTAACCAATGAGTGAGGCTAACACATCATTAGCTTGGATAGATGATAGTAGAACTGTGAGAACATCAATTTCTCAAGATGGAATCTATTATCTTTAAGAGAAATATATCCTTGTGCTGATTAATTAGATTTATCGTCAATAAGTGCGCACTCATTATGATTAAGAGTTAATCAAAATGGTACTGATGATTGATGTGATTAATTGGGCCTCAATGATGATAAGAAATGGGTCCATGTTGGTTAGATAGTTTTTTAATATTTTCTAATAGATCCATGGAAATAATTGATGGAATAGCCTGTTTCTAGTAATTGAAAAGTTTATGACCTTCTTATAAAATTTTTAGGACTAGAGTGCAGTTACATTTATATAGTGATGTTATTTGTAATTAATTGTTGGTCAGAATCTTGCATAAGATGTGGGGTCCAGATGCATCTATTGGAGCCAAATCCAAGGAGTCCTTAGTGGTCCTCATGTTAGCCCTAACTGAGAAATAATATATACACTCATAAAAGAGAGGGAGAGAGAAAACGGCTTGGACGTCCTCTCTCTTATTGGACGTTTTCCTTCTCCTCTCTCTAGTCGAGTGCCTTGAGGAACAACTTCTCTAAAGTGTTTCCATCATTCTTTTGCGAGAATCTCTTTATTAGGTTATAGCGTGGAAGACTGCAAGGTCTAGAGGATTGGATCTGTAGCTAGGATTTACAAAGATTAAAAAATCAATGACTCCATTTGAGTACAACAAAGCTCCTCAAATATAGATCTGCACTGGTTTCATATAGATCTAGAAGTTACTAGTATAGATCTATAGTAGTTTCTTGCAAATCTAAGAGCTGATAGATCATATCTTTTTTTGTTTTTTGTTTTTTTTTTGTTGATGGATTTGGAATTTTAATACATTAAGAAAAAGGACTAAGATGGTGGGGTTGGTTCTTTGGAGATTTGGATGTCAAATCCCAATTTAATTTAACGGATCAAAAATATTAAAAATCACCCTAGGAGGCTTATCACCTTCCAACAATATATACAAAGGGTTTATACGAAAAGAATCCCCTTATAAATGGCTACAAGAATGAAGAAACTAAACATTAATATTGACGGTAGATGATCTTCGTGTTAATATTAAAAGTTTAGGTCCTCCCTCGTTGTAGCCATTTCCAAGGGGTTATTTTTCATGAAAATCTATATATGCAAACAACTCCTTAAATGGTCATCATCAAGAAAAAAAAAATTCTAAATGGGTTCCCTCATCTCTAAACATACCAACATTGAAAAGGGGCAAGAGGAAAGTAGTAAAGAAGGTGACAAACTCAACGAGTTCACAAGGAAGAACATCTCCTCCTCTCTTCTCTATCATTATATATATATATATATATATATATATATATTTGCGTTTTTGCTTATAACATTTCAAAATCGGTTCTAACTTCTTTTTAAACTTTTGATTTCATGCTTGTAACAATGCATCAAGTCTATGTCCTCCAAAATTAAACATAAAAAGACCAACTAAAGTTGATTTTGAGCTTCAATTTACAACCTTAAAGACTTTATATATCGAATCTCAGATCCACAAATCGAAACTTTATAGATCCATAACCAGACTCATTTATCAATCGGAATCTAAATTGTGTTTGAGACCTGAACCTATTTATAAATTCGAACTTGAAAAAGATGTCAAACCCGAATTTTTACAAATAAAAACCTTTAAGTAATTGGAGAATTGGATATCCATTTACATCACTACCTAGACCAACCTTGTGGACCTTTCGCTAGTGTTATGTGAATGTCAATGGTCTAGTTCAGGGTGAACTCACTTGTATACAAGCCCGTGTCTAGTTAGAATTGATGAATCTGAGTCTGGATACAAATCTGACACAAGTCAGGCCCAACCCAACTCCTCCTATTAAAAGCCCATTATTATACTCGGACTTGGACCTGGGCTTTAGGATCAAGTATATAGTAAAATAAGAACTAAAATACTTTAGATAGTGTGTATTTGTCTTGTAATCCTAGGCCCAACTTAGTTCATTAAGGACTCCATACCCTAAAATTTGTACTCTGGTGGAGCCCATTAGACCCAGAGGCATCTCCCTAAACAGACTCAGATCCAAGGGGGACCCTAGCCAGATTAGTCCCATTAACAACCTTAACTAACGCCTCCCTTGAGAGGTCTTTTCTAGTTTCCTCCCTCTGCTTTAAAAACACCATCCCTTTTGACTTTCAGATTGGGTTCGGGTTCGCATTATTGACCCTATTAATAAATTTATCAAATATTTTTATTAAAAAAAGGATATTGTCTGTACAACTGTCTCTAAATTTGAGATTTGTCCTAGACATATGAAGTTTAAAGATTTCTGGCTGATATGTGTGATATTGCACTTCCTGGCATGGTCCGATGTAGAGCAATTTTATGAGAAATACTAAAAATTTCATAGTTCACAGGCAAATCTTAGGTGTAAGAACCGTTGTAAGAACAATCTTCCTAAAAGAAAATATAGATATAAAAACAAGGAGATTTGATATATTAATCTCCTTTAAACCCTGTATCCCCAATTTCATGACTAAAAGTCTATTAAATACATTTTATTCTTTTTTACTTATTTGGCCTGAATCCCATGATATCATTGGAGTTTAAAAATCCATGATATTATGGGATCCAAGTCTAGATAAGAAGATAACCTAAATAGGTAGCTCAGTTGTCTTAGGACCACGGTTTACACTTGGAGGTTGTGGATTCGAAATTGCACTACCACACTGGGGCTACAGGGGAGTTTATCTGGCTTTCCTCTGGGTTCGGAGTGATTAGTCTAGTTCAGAGGGTTGGGAACCCTCGATAACTAAGCGAAAAAAAAAAAGTCTAGATAAGAAAACGGTCTAGGCTTTTTAATATACAAGCATTTCAACTCCCATAATATCATGAGTTTTTAAACTCTCGTGATATCATGAGATTCAGGGCAGAAAAGTAAAAGGAAAAAAATTATGGACCACAGTCGTTTAATAGATTTTTAGTTATGAAATTGGGGATGAGGGTTTAAGGGGGATTGATACATCAAATCTCCAAAATACAATGATCAAGCCGACCCGACCCGACCCATTGCCATTTATCGAACCTCTTGTGCCCTAACATTCTCATTCCAATCTCCTGCAACTTCTGCTTCTGCTTCGCATCAACTTGGAAAGATGAGAAGAAATTTCACTGCAATCTCTCTCTATACATTCCTCTTTCTACTCTCATCATCTCCACGCCCAATTCAAGGAATTTCCCAAACCCTAAGGTATGAAATACTCTTAAATCCGAACAGATTCTAGTAAGAAATCTTCTTTTTCAATCGATCTTCTTCTGATCACAGAAACAATGGAGTTCGACGTTCTCTTCTCAGCTTTAAAGAGACGATTGGAAACTCCTCATTTCAATGCTCTCTTTCCGGACTCTGTCTTGCCTGTCAGTACTCTGAGAAGGTCAGATCCAATTTCTTCTGGTGGCATGTGCTTATTGATCTGTTCTAGGAGGGATTTGGATGTATCTGATCTTGATTTTGCTGATTTTCTGCATGTGTTTGGTGGTGGTGTTGTTACAATTGCCTTTATGGGTGTTATGAGTTCATGGTTTCTTAGTTTTTGTGTTCTGGGGTGGAATTGGTTGAGATAGTTATGGAATTTGGGATTTGGGTGAGGTTGGATATAAGGGGGTGTCTTTTATTAATTATGGTTGGCTGGTGAATTTGTTTTGGTATGCATTGTATATCCAAATGTGTCTGTGTGTTTGGGATTTGGATATGTCTGATGGTGGATTTCTTTTAATTTATTGAAGAGGTGTTGAAATCCTTGGATTTCTTAGCAATGGCTTTCTTTCTGTCAAAAGAGTCTAAAAGTGAAGGATTAAAGTTGAACATCTACAAGGGACCATTACATATCTTCCACTTTGCTATGAAATGTTACCCAATTATAGCCCAAGTAAATTATTTTTTTGGAAGTGTTGGTTGCTTGGTTCCATCTAGATCTCCACCTCATACCCTTGTACTCCTTACATCTTTATTCTTCCTTTGATAGAACCCCCTTAACTACGATTATTCAGGAATTTGTTTCGAAGTGGACAGATGGGCTATTCGTTTTTATGTTCTGGAGTGCATTTGGTGGTATGACTGTCAAGTTTACGATCATGGTTGAAATTGGGTTCAAGGGTTTGTCTTCTGTTCAATCTCTCCTAGAGCCTCTTTTGTGGACGGATAGTGATACAGTGGATTATTGGAGTAGTGCCTTCATTCTTGGTTCATTTTAATGGGTTTCATTGCATTTTCCATGTATAAAGCGCTCATTTATCCAGTCGGTGAAAAAGTTGACATTTGCAATACCTACATGCCAAACAGCATCTAAGTTGATCTTGGCAACTGGGACTTCACCTTTCAATGCTAGCCTGACACCAAAGAGACCCTTAATTAGTTTAACACAATGAGGCCCAATGCTAATTATGGCGTGAGAGTGAAGCACATTGATTCCAATGAGAATTACTAAATGTAGATAGATGGTTCTATCTTTTACATATGTTTACTGTTTCAGATCTACTGTGTATAAAACGATTTAAGAGAAATTTAGTTGATACATTAATATATATCTTTAAGTAAGTAAAGGGATATAAGATGAATTTTAAGAATCTGAAAAATGTGTATATGGTCTACTGTATTTGGAAGGTGCTCATCATCTCAACCATGAGGTTACTGGTTTGAGACATCGGAAACACATTTCTGCATATTCGTAGAAAAATGAACTGTTTTGACATTCCGCCACACCAAATGTCGGAAAACGGAGCCCATGGGATAGTTTTTCCTTTCCGCGTCTGCTGAAAACACGACACAAATATGCCCGTGTTTGTTCAACAAGAGGATTCCATGATAGAGAGGAAAATTGCTTTGATTTTCCATGCAACCCACTCGTGCGTTGTTTGGTGCAACACATTTTCCTCACAGAAAAAGAAAAGATGAACTGATTTTTCTCAAGAAAGAGGATTTTGATTTCCTATGGGAGCTGTAGGAATGCATGATTCTTCTCTCCCATGGAAACATTAATCTGCAGAGAACGGAATCCTCTCATTGCACAAATGAGTCCTGAACAAAGTGCTTCTCTTGTAGTGTTTTGTGTATAATTGTTTTATCTATTGCAACTAGATCCAAATCATAATGTTCATGCTGCTACCTATCAGGAAATGTATCTCTAATACAACATTTAAACATTTAGGTTATAGCCATTACTCAAGCAGTTGCACCGGTCTATGTACTTGCTACCTATCATGCATAAGCATGCTGGATTTCTTTATTTACTTTGTGTTTTATTTGTTTTTACTTGGTTATGCTTAAATGTTTTCTTGTAGAATGATGAAAAATACCGCTGCAGTGAAACTGGCTATCGAGTTCCTTTAAAATGTGTTGAAATTGGGGATGTCTCAAAGGAAGCAAATAGCAAGAAATATCGGAAGAGACTGTCTGCAATGGAAGATGACACTAAATTTAGCACCGATGCTAACCCAAAACTAAATACGGCATTAGTTAATGCAAGAAAACTGGCTCTTTCAGCAAGAAATTTCAGATGGAGAAGGTTGCTGGATCCTTCATTCACAGTGGAAGGTGGGAAGAAGACTTATATAACTTATAGGAGCTGTATACCACCGGTAGGTGAAGAGAAGTTGGGTGTTCTTGGTTTTGAGGTACGGAAAGTAGTCGCAAAGCGTTCCTTTCATGGTTCCTTATCTTCTTTCATGAATGTTGGTCATGCACTCTTACATGAATGTTATTATGGGGCAAGATTTTGTCGAACTGTCAAATGAGATTTCTTTGTTGAGCTGATCTTTAAGCATTGTAACCATGGCAAAGATGAAAAATGATGGTTTCTCATTGTTAGTTGTACTTCTCTCTATTAAACTATTGGAATTACCAAATTCCTTGTTTTCTTATTGGATGTCTTTGGAGAGGCAAGCAACAAACTAGCATTTTCAAATATTGGTGTGTAACTAAAACATTTGGGCAATGATGGGAAATGCTGCTATAAAAGTTTAGGTTTGAATTGGTCTTGTAGGCTAGCATCAAGTTTTTTAATAGAAGGATTAGCATCATAATGCCCATCTTCTTTATATGAATCAAGCTGAACCTGTTTCTGGTATTATTCTACTTGGATTTGTGAAATGTGGTTTTAAGATCTGAAGGTTGGTTGATTAAAAATCTGTGAGGACAGATGATTGATTTTACATAAAGTCTTCCTTCAACCTATCACCAACACGCTCATCCAAGCAGCATGTAAATAAAAAGCATTGGGTTGTGTTGTTTGTTTTGATTGTTTTGGTCATATTTTAAATGTTCACCTCCCAGAATCTTTAATTTCATGGTAATTGAAGTTTCCTATGCATGTGTTGGCAGATAGACCATACCTAACATGATACATGCAGACTAGGTGTGGCAATTGGTCAGGTCAGGCCAGGCCCATGTCGGGCTGGGCACCTAGGGTAAAGAGTGTCGGCCCAACCCAAACTGACCTTTTGGCTCATTGGGGTGGAAATATCAACCCAAGCATGCACGTAGTGGGGGTTTAGAAGGGTTGGGTTGGCACGTTGAAGTGCTTTAGTAACCATTATGGACTCACCTTAAGCCAATGCATACATTGATCTAGTTAGAAATGTCGAAGTGAACCCTGAATTACTGTCCGATTTGGGCTGGGTCGGGAACTTCCATCTCCAACGCAAACCCAGGTTTTTCACATTGGTATTTTTTCGGCCTTAACCATAATACTATGTTACTAATATAGAAGTGTGTAATTATCAATCTTTTCATTTTCTGCGTTTTCTTTGTCTTTGTCTTCCTATTGTTATTACTGTTCTTCCTTGTTTTAACATTTCCGTAATTGCGCGTCTTATCTGGGTGAAATCTTACAGCTTAGAGCCCATTTAGTTCTTCAGCAATCTCAGAAACTAATGCTGGCGGTTCCAAAATCCGCTCCGGTGTTTGTTAGTATTTGCTGCAGGACATCTTTATCCTAAAACGAAATATTTTAAAGAATGGATGGCAATCTGTTCTGTGCTATTTGGATGCTGCAGGATATGACAACTGCATTAGACAAACTGTTCTCAGTCAATTGTTATCATCGTGCTTCCTTGTAGATATCTGATTTCTGCAATCACCTGTCATATCTGGGTGAGCTTTTACAAATTATAACCGAGGAAGTTCTTTAGTTATCTCTGAAAATGATGCTGGTGGTTCCAAAATCTGATCCAGCCCTTGTCTGTCAGTGTTTGATGCATTGCACATTTTACCTTACTTCAGAATTGATGGTAATATGTCTTGTGCAGTTGGGATGGTGCAGGAAATGAGAACTGCATCAGAGAGACTATTATCAGTCAGCATGCTTTTCCATTGTGACTAAACTGGGCAATCCTTCAGTTCAGGTGTGACACGTTAGGGTTTATGGTTTGGGATGAGACGCATCCAAACCACTCCAACCCCACCCCCACACGACCAAAAAAAAAAAAAAGAACGGAAAAAGAAAACGTACTTACACCCTTAAAACCTTATAATGTATCAGTTCACTAATTTTTTTTTTCTTTTTTATGGATACTCTCACATTCATGGCTTTTGAGGGTTTATCTCCGTTACCCATTTTACTTTGAGTGTGTTGGGTTCTCCTGGTTTTGATAATTAAATGATTACTTGTGCCTTTTGTCAACAGGGAATCATGGTGTGTCTGTTTCTCATAAGTGGAACATTTATATATTTCCGGCGGAAACGTACTTCTGCAATGCCTGGATCTGGAGCGGTGAGAATTCAAACAAACTCTAGGTTCTAGTACAGACCTTATCAGTTCTGGTGGACATCTCCCTCAATTTGACCTCAATTGAGGCCCGTGCACTCCCTTTCCTCCAGTAGTCTGTAACAAAATTTACATGGAAGATTATGCAGAGATTTGCATTTGCTGGCTTCATTTTGTTCACTTAACAGATGCATTTCAAGATTTAGGTAAGAAGCTTTCATCATGTGATCATGCCTTGAACTATTATATGTGACCCATGTTTCAGTACCCACCATGGATTGGCCACTGCTCAAAATAACTTGATGGGTCCCCACAATGTTCCCAACCATCTATTATTTGGCCACTTATATTCTTAATTGTACACTGAAGGAATCAATAGAGGTGCATGATGAAATCAATTTGTCTGAGTCCCCAAAACATCAGGCCTCACCTGCACCGGGTCATCTATATTTAGTGTCATAATTCCCTGATAAATTATGTCATCCTCAGTTTCTCCATCTGTTTGTATTTAAACTCAGATTATGTAGAATCCCATCTGTTGTGGATTGAGTTGATAACAGAGTAATTTGTTTTATTTTATCTTTTTTTTCTTCTAAATGAACTTGTTTTATTTTATGTTATCTTATGGTAGATGTATTAGTGTCATTGGTTTAATAGTAGTATTCTCCACAGCTATGTTGACAATCAAGGCACTATAAGTTTATAATTATCGTTAACAAAGGTTATAAAGTGATGACAATGATGATAATATGCAAGCTTTGAACTAAATTTACCAGATGCATAATGACTCTGTGCTTAAGGCTCTTTTGTCTATTTCCTGATGAACCCTTGGACTTTCAAGGCAAAGGGCTTCCATCTGACGTGCTGAAAGTGAAGGATAAATGGTGGTGATCTACAAGGAACCACAATATTTCCGCTTGTAAGGAATTGATTGGCCACTTTTAACCTTATGAAGTTGAATCCTAGGAATTTGATGGCCCTTTCTAGAATTCAACCCTTCACCTTTCACTCCTAATTATACCTTTTTAAGGTCCCTTTCTAATAAATTCCTAGGAATTTGCTAGGAATTAGGCAGATTAAAAGTAAAAGAAAATGTGAAAAAAAAAAAAAAAAAAGACTCAATAGTGAAAAACAGATAAATTGTTTTCAAGTTCATGGGATCAGAAATCTTGTTTCGATGGGCATCCACTGATTTTTGTTTTTCCTATGATTCTATTTAGTAAATAATGCTTACTAACCCACTTGGGGAGGCACGACAATGGAAATGCTTTAAAATGTGGATGAAGAAAATATGGAAGATCAAGTCCTTCCTTTATTTTTAGGTCCTCAAATTTTAATGGTTATATATTATTTAATCTTCTTACAGTAAAATCAAATGGATAATAATGTCCAAAATATTGTCAAATAGAATCAGTTCCAATCAAGGGTCTTGATGCTTGTGAATGCGAATGGGTTGGACTGATCCGCACCAACTATTTGAAAACTTAAAAAGGAGAATCTAAGGGCCCATTTGGCATCGTTTTCACGTTGTTTCTAATTTTGTGCTCAGAAAAAGTTATGCTGAGATTATACTCTCCAAAGTTTGTTTGGAAATATTATATTAAATTACTCTATAGATAATATGAGGTACATAACTTATTTGGTGTTATTATAAAAGTTTTGCTCTAAGTAGTGAACAAAAGATTTAAAATGTGGGACCTACCTTTTTATTGTTTGCGGTACTTTATTATTATCGTACATGGGGCCCACTTGTAGAAATTAGAATGTGTTACCACCTTTAAAGATTAGAACATGGAACTCATATTCATAGAATTTACAATGTGGGCCCACCTTTATAAAAATTATAATGTGGCGCTAACTTTTTGTAAATGTAAATATGGGACCTACTTTTAGAAATTACAATATGGTACCACATATAAAAATTAGAATATATGGCTCACATTCATAGGATTTACAATGTGGGTCCACCATTTGTGATGGTGACCATATGACCCACATTTATGAATTACCAAGTGGATCCACATTTTTTGTGATTGTGTACATATGGCCCACCTTTAAAAACTACAATGTGGTGTCCTACCTTTAAAAATTAGAACATAAGTGCAGTGCATTCATAAGATTTATAATGTGGGTCAGGAAATATGATGTGTGACCATCTTTTTTGTTAATTGTGAATACGGGACCCATCTTTAAAAAATAAAAATGTGGTACCTGATTATTTTTAGAAATCCAAACATGAGGTCACATTCATAAGATTCACAATGTGGGCCCACATTTATAAGATTTACAATGTTACTTCACCTTTTGTTATTGTGACCATATAACCCAATTTTAAGAATTATGAAGTGAAGCCACCGTTTTTGTGATTGTGGACATGGAACCCACCTTAAGAAATTATAACGTCATTCTCACCTTTATAAATTAGAAGACATGCCCAAATTCTTGGGATTTATAATGTGGTCCCACCATTATAATTTTATAATATGGCCCACATTTTGTGATTGTGACCATGTGACTCACCTTTAGAAATTACAACGTAATGCTCACATTTAGAAATTGAAACATGGGGCCCACATGCATAAAATTTATAATGTAGTCTCACCATTATAAGAATTATAATATGGGCCGCACCTTTTGTGATTGTGACCATATGACTCACATTTAGGAATTATCAAGTAGGGCCACTTTATATTGAGATAAGTAAGAGGATTTGAATCTTTAAATGTCATTCTTTAACAGATAAGTATGAAACAATTGTGCCAAGATTGTTTCTAAAAAAAAATAAAGTTTTTTCATTCCAACTTTCGTATGCCAGCATGTTAAAATTTTGAGATTTCTTTCAGTGGGACAAAATTTTGAAACAATGATTTACAAATACAAGTATATATTTTACAACCTTATCTCATTGAAAAACATGGAATCTGAATGGCAAGTTACAAAGACAAGATTGTCGTGGAGTCATCAATTTATCATGCATCAATTTGGTGGGCCCCTATATAAAGTTTCGAAAAAGTGAATGTGAGTATGTGACCCTTGATAAGAAAAGGATCAATCTATCTTTTCAACGTTTTACTGAAGAAAAAAGGTGAATCTGGCAAAAAGACACAGTCAGAGAGTGAAAATGGTCCTACAAAAAGTCTACTTGGACAAACTTTTTGGCCAGAATTTTGGCCAACCCCCATGGTTTGCATTGAATATCACTATGATATTCAATGCAAACCATGGGGTTTGGCCAAAATTCTGGCCAAAAAGTTTGTCCATGTAGCATTACTCAATGGTCCTATGCTTCCCGGATTCTGTCAGGGTTCGCTTTAGTTGGAGTCGTCAAAGACTTTTCCCAATTCTAGGCTCATTATCGTTCTGATATATTTATTGTCATGAAAAAGGATAAATATATAGTTGTCTAGTTCTAATTATGTCTGCTTGAGTTGATTAGTAAATATGAAATTACATGATCCTCAATTTGAGGTACATAAATCCTCAGAACTATTAAACAAAAAGAGGGAAAGCAAAAAAATAAAAAAATAATGCATCAATCAATCGATTAGAATAATCATAAAAAAGATTGAGATGAAATGTAAATCTAGATGAACTCGAAATTGATGATAATACCATTAAAAAAGATGCCCTTAAACGTATAATTTGGGGAATTTTGAAGATAAAAAATGTTATTCTAATTGTCTAATTTTTAGAATTCCTCTAATAAGATATAGAGTTCTCATAATTCAAAAAGAGAACAAGGCTTTCTATAATGACGGCCAAGATGTAGAATTCCTGGAAACAATTTAATTCAGTCAGATACCCTAATAAGGCTTCTAAAATTCCAAACTTTGAAGCATCCCATAATTTGGGGAATTTATTGAAACATGGAATGTCAAGTATTCAAAATTTATTTAAAATTTATTAGTCAGTTCTTCAACTCGGCCCACCCTAGGCCGTGAACGCCCCTACAAATGAAATGCCTTGTACCATTTAACACATGGTGCACTCATAGCATTAAAAAATAGCCATAATTTACCTTTGATCGATCCAATGGTCTATTTCACTTTGTTGAAGCGACATTTGGGCTGGTTGCAACAAATCGGTGATTTTATAACTATATTAATGGTATGTAGCAGGAGATCAATTGTCATTAAAAAATTAATACTTGTTTTGTAAGGAAATAGAGAAGTGGTAATTCTAACTACAATAAGCATGTACATTTACAAAAACTTATCTTAAATAGTAGCATTGTTTGACAAAGCCCCAACTGCAAGTCTCCTTTACTCCTCTCATATCTAGGGTCTCTTGCTCCTGCACATAAAAAAAAAAAAAAAAAAAAAAAAAAAAAACCGCGAATAGATAATGATAAGTGCAACCATGTACAAGAATCCCAAGTGTACAGCAATTGAATTCATCGACAATAAAGTACATAGTTGATACTTATTCAATTGCAGTATTGTATTTTTTAATAGCTTTCTTGTCTTGAGTTCTAAGGACTATCCAAGTAAGGTTTCTTTTCATGGGTTTTATAGTAACAAAATCAAAACATATCAACACCCGAATCACAACGTAGCATCCAAGAAAAGAAAATGAATGAGGAAACATGGAGCTTACTTCATCTGTTATGGATTTCGACTTCTTTGCAACCTTCTGTTAAAAAGAATCAAAGAGATTAACCACCATGACTTTCATGACAATTGATAGCAATGTGAATGGAACTCATCAAAAGGAATGAATGGTGAATGTTAGATGTCTTATAGTTAAAACACATTTTTTAATCTAGTTAGGCTCCTTATATTCTTTGCTTAGGTCATTGCTGCCATCAATCACTTATTTAAGTGAAGGCATATAAATTGCTCATAAACCCATCAATTCAAATGACACACATTTTAATTGCATGTAATCCATAATTAAATAGTCTTTAAAATGCATTCATATAAATAGAAGTATGGAACTTTAATAAACAATTGATCAATTAAAATCCAACTTCCCAAGTAAGGTTTGTTTTCTTGGGTTCTATAGTAACAAAATGAAAACATTTCAGCAGCCTAATCACAAAGAGTAGCATCCAAGAAAAGAAAATGAATGAGGAAACATGGTGCTCACTTCATTTGTCATGGATTTCTACTTCTGACCCCGTTCTTTGCAACCTTTTGTTTACAAATTAAAGAGAAGATTTAACCACCATGAGTTCCATGAAAATTGATAGCAACCTAAATGGAAACCATGAAAATGAATGAATGACAAATGTTAGATGTCATACAATCAAAACACTTTTTTAATCTGGATTAGCCTCCTTATATTCTTTGTTGAAGTCATCCCTGTCATAAAGCACTCATTTAAGTGAAAGCATATAAATTACACAAACCCATCAATTCAAACGACACAAATTTTAATTGCATGTAATCCATAATTAAATAGTATTTCAACTGCATTCATATAAATAGAAGTATGTCACTTTAATAAGCAAATGATCAATTAAATTCCATCATTTATATTGAGAAGAAAAAAAAAAGAGAACAGAGAGGAAGTTGCATACGTGAAGAGAAAGAAGGTAGTTGGAGCACGTTTAGACATGTTTAGATCATTCACCTTCATTTACTTTTTACCCTTCTTTGCCCTAGGCTTAGATGATATTGCCTCCTTCTTGACATTTAAAAATCAAACAAATAAGCAAAAGAGGGAGAACATAAGAATGAGATTGAAACCTTGAAATAAGACAAAAAAAAAAAAAAAAGGATTGTGAAGAAATGTGCCTTTATTCATACTTTTCTACTATTATAACCTTTTCAACTATCTGAGTTGAGACTCAACCAAAAAGTGAAATGACACGAAATACTAAAATTTGTATAACATCACCATAAAGGAAGTTGCAAATGGAACAGAAGGAGGAGCTTGGAGTACTTAAGTTCATCTTAATAAAGGAATTGGGACTGCATGTAGGTGTGCATGTGAATGAGTCCCATAAGAATATTCTCATTACAAGCCTCACTACAAAAGGAAATAGAAGAAACTACTCCATTACCCCGAAAATCATAAGATATAGAACTCACTCCAACAACACTAAAGAGTTTAATAGAGAAATTTTAGGCTTCATATAACCACAAGATATGGAATTAACTCCAAAAACCCATAAGATCTGAACAGGGACATTCAGGTTAGCTCACTATAGAACAAATAGAAGAATCCTAACATATGAGCCCTCAAAATCATAAGACATTGAATTTGCTAAAAAAAACCATAACTTTTTAATTGGAATGTTATAGGTTTCCTCCAAGGAGAAAACATAACACAAATACATTAATACAGTTCATTTGTTCGACAAATTTACCGAGAGAGATATGGATAGATATATTTCTTAAAAATTGAGAGTTTGGTAAACATTTCAAGGGGGAGAATATAAAGAGGAAGTTCAAACATAAACACAGAAAAGAGGGGGGAAACGTCAATTAAAAAAAATGAGAAACAAATCAAAATGCAAAAGAATACTAGCTAGTAAAAGCTCTTTCCATCATGTAGTTGTTACTAAAATGACAAAATTAATTCATATTCAAATGTAGTATTTTTATTCATCTTTAAAAAAAATCTTGAATTATTGGGTCTGATTCATATAGTTGCATTTGATTCTGATCAAACTAGAAAGGGAAAAGCTTAATCCTTAAACAGATCGCTCTGCGGTTCATAACAATTAAAAACCAATTATCCTACCATCAATTTTATCTTTGAATATCCAAAACAGCCATAACAAAATTAAAATAACTAATTTAAATTCTAGTAGGCATAAATTCCAATTGAGAACCTAATTAACCATAACTATTGAGACCATGTACATAAAAAAATAACAAAACATGAAGAAAATAAAAGGAATACAAATGCATTATCTTTTGCTCTACCAGTATTTCCATTTAGTGTATATCAAATGTGCATTCACAAAGCATTTAAAAAAAAAACTACACAGTTTCATAAAGCATTCCCAAAGCATTTAATCATATCACAAAATCAATTTCCAAATTCCAAAACCAAATTAAGCTCTACATAGTTTCAGAACAGAGTGTAACAATATAATAGAACAATCATTCCTACCAATGCCCCATAAAGTACATATCAAATCAAACACTGCCCAACAAAACTAAATCACAATAATAGTAATCATAATAATTCATATGATTTTATTATGTCACAAACTCAAGTTCTAATTCCAAAAAACTAATTAAACCATAAACAAATTTAAACAAACAATATTTAATAACAGAACAAAGCACACCAAAATAAAAAAAAATGTAAAACCCCAACATTATACAATCAAAAGAGACATCCAGTATCTATGATGGTTGCCGCATACCGTTTCCAGTGTCAACCTGAGCAAAGGAACAATCGAGCCTTCGCCAGAAAGTAACTTCCGAAGCCACAATGGCAAGTTTGATATTGTCTTCCCCATCTTAGAGCTGAATTTATACTTCAAAGAACGACAAAGAGAGATAAAAAAAAATAAAAAATAAAAAACCCATAGAAAAAAAAATCAGAATTAGGATAATGAAATGGATTAGGGATAGGGATTATAGGTGAGGGGTTTGGGTGAGAAACCCAAAAGTCTATATACTTCAAATAATTGCAAATAGAGATGGTAAAAAAATCAAAATTAGGAGAATGAAATGGATTAGGGATAGGGATTATAAGTGAGGGATTTGGGTGAGAAACCCAAAAGTCCATACACCAACCTCCTCTATGCTGTGGAGTTGAAATCCATGATCGTGAGAGAGAAGCCACTAGAAAAAAGAAGACGGTGGAGATGAGAGGAAGAATGACATCATAGAAGAAGCATCCAGACTTTATCCTCTTATGGGCTCCACGTGTAACGCCCCAATTCCGGATACTGATAAAGTCGTTCGAATACCCGAAGTTGGCGCGCTACTTCCGGAAAATCCGAGAACTTCCAAGATTGTAGGCCCGCAGTAAGGTCCAATTTAAAACTTTTTGAACCATATGATAATAATAGTTAAATTGCGGAAGCATAAGAAGTAAGCGGAAGCAATAGGTATCGATATATATATATATATATAAAATATGAGCAGAACTACAGTCTAATTAAAAGGTTCGGTTGTTAATCAAAAGTTAATACAACTTTGTTAGCTACCCAGCTCACTTACAAAATTTCTCTCAAACCCAAAATAAAGAGAATGTCTCAAAACCCATATAGATCATCTCCGCCCTCCGGCTCGACATCCGTGTCGGCCCGGCCCCACGCGAACTCTCTAGCAATCGGCACCTCTACAAGCGCTAGTGCATCCTCGAGGATCTCTAGGTCAATGCCTAAGCATCAAAGATGGGTCAGATCTAAAAGATCTAGCAAGTCACAGCATACTACTAACATATGACATATATATCAAATGAATAGAGACAGGTAAATAAGTTAAAGAATAACAAGGAAAAGAACTAGGCAGTTGAGCAGTATAATCATAAGGAATCAGGATAATACAAAACATCTAATCTACTACAAGATGACACATTCACACGAGCTGGAATACCGCGGGATATTATGCCGCGACCCTCCCATACTGAACACAGTTGCGGCGGGGAAATCTCATCAGTGCTGGGAATTACTAATCCCGCAAATCACTCATCATCTCAAGACCGGACACGGTATCACACCGTCCGTCTTAACCACACAGCTCATCATGATAGCTCATCAACACTCATATAGCTCCTACCGGAGATGATCAGTCCACAGGTTGAGCTTAAATCAACCGAGTGAATGATAATGCCGACTCAAGAATATCTCTAAGGGTCTGTGTCTGTCTAGGCTTTGCCTTGCGTAAACAAGGTCCTAACAATGTCTCCAAGAGGTCTGTACGTATCAATCAGTCTATGGATTATATTCTAAGTCCAAACCCACTCGTTGGATCCATACCAAGGCCCATCAACATATGTCCTGGTCTAAATCTGTCCAAACGAGGCAACAAATCCATTTACTACTGATAAACAGTGCATTCTAATCCAACATGACTAAAAACCCAAATATAAACTACCTCTTCCAACTAAAGGTACACATCCCACACTTAGGCCCAATAAGGGCCCGCCTAGACACAGACACAGGTCAATGTTCTCCCAAATCACACTATCGGGTCACCTCTAAGATATCCTAGGTTCAGGTCCTCCAATTTCCATTAATTAACAGTTAACAGCTACACTAAAGATCTAAGATTGACAGCATTAAACAAGGTGAAGTGTGAACTTCAACATGAGAATCAATAGGAAAATACAACGGTCCAATCCTAGGTAATGGGCCACGTTAGGTTCAGGTCCATCTCCGGTAATTTGATCCCTAAACGAAGTCACTGATGTCATATAATACTGTGTTTGGTGCTTATGAGGTTATGAGTATCATTGACAACTCTTAGAGGTCAAATCATCTTAGATTAATAACCAAAACCCTAATCAGTGGTCCCCGCGAGTCAAGGTTGAGCCAAACCGTTGACTCGGGCTTAGAACATTGATAAATGTTCATTTGGATGGTCAATGGGCCCCACAACTGATCACAACTCCTAAATGTTGAAAACCGGAACATCAGGGTTTCCCAGGTGGACCTGAGGTGTAGTGTGCTCGGTTGACCTCCTGGCCTGGTGGATCAACCGAGTGCACTGAATAATCTAAATCAGGCTTCCTGGAAAACTTATTTTGTTTCTAAAGGTTCCCAGCGTGTCCGGTCAACCTCCTGGCCTGGGTGATTGACCGCATACACCAAAAACCCTAAAAAGGTTGATGTCCCAGCTTTAAACATTTTCTAATACAAATCCTAAGTATAAAGTCGACCCGAGCATAGAGAGTCTGAGTTTCAGGCGAAAAACCAACTTTCAATCTATTCCTACAAAAACAGTGTGTACCGGGTCGACCTGGGCCTGCAGGCAGGTTGACCTAGTTAACTGAAATGGGTCTCTGTAGAAAATCTAACTGAGGGCCAGTTTTTCACAAATGCAGTGTACCGGGTCGACCTCCCTTTGTAGGTGGGTTGACCTGGCTAACTGGAACTCAGGGCCTGCAGAACATTTTTAACTGGGACTTGAAATTTCCCAGACTTAGTGTAGCAGGTCAACCTCCCTCTTCAGGCGGGTCGACCTACTACACTGCAAGTGGACTCCCAGGTCGACCTCCCTGCACGAAAACTGTGAAATCCCAATTTCTGCAGATTTCATATTTTTGATCCATTCTTCCTCCGAATCATTTCCAATTACTACCAAACTCCATCCAAGCAAAACCAAACACAAATCTACTAAAATGCCCATCAATCCAACATCCTTTGGACCCATTGATCTTCCAAATGGGGGGTGAAACCCCCATCCATCAATGGCCAATCCATCCAATCACACACAACTAAGCTCCAGGTGAATTCTAAGACTTAATCAATAACATACATGAATTAAAAACCACTGAATCAAAGGAAATAAACATACATCCTAAGCTAATAGTAAGGTGCACTTGCCTTGAGTAAAGGAGAGAAGGTTTTGTAGAGAGGGAGAGCAATAGAAGAGAGAAATCCCAGGTCAACAAATAAGAAGAAGAAGAAGTAGTAGCTGCAGCTCCCAATAACTCTCTCCCAGCACAACAGTAACAGTAACTCAAAACTTAGGGAAGAAATGAGAGAGGAAGAAGAGAGGAAATGAGGTGAATAGTTGCTAGGGCTCATTGGGATTTGTGCTGGATTTATAGCTTAGGGGGAGTGGCTAATGACTGTAATAGCCTTTAGGTTAACATAAGATTAGGGTTAGGGTTAGGGGCTTTTTAGTCTTTAGGTTGGAAGGTTCTAGAGATGCACTTTTTACACTAAACCCCCTATAAATTTCTAAAAACCATACTAAGAGCCTCCCCTACACTAACTAGCCTAGAATTACAAAAGACTACACAAAAACCCTAATACTAATACAACTAACTAGTCTAACACTAACTTAGGAGATTAACACAAAACCACCCTGATTAACCCCTAATTAGCATAATTAACTAGTAATTAGCAAGTAATTAGTATTTAAAATAGCAATTAGAGAGCCCACAAAGGGTGGGGCCTCACACCATGAGCGGTGGGTAATTATGGGCATAGATAGATGTATGGGTATAGAAAATGTACAGAAAAGGCCAAAATGAAGAGTCGACTAAGAGCATCTCCAACAGGAACTTTATTTCTCCATATGCCTTTTTCAAAAATAAAGGCTTATGTGGCAAAAAAAGGCATATGTAAATTTGGTATCTCACTTGGGCAACTCCAATAAAGATGTCAAATTATTATTTTATTCTTTTTTCATTTAATCTTCATTTGCTTTATTACATATATCTTATTTATATTTAACGGGATTTGGTACGATTTAAATATTATTAAAGTAAGAAATTATTAAAAAATAAAAATTGCACAAATTGTACTTGAAACTCATTTTTCATTGAAAAGGTAAAATCAAATTACATAATATTATAGTCAATCACAAGCTTCTTCATATTGACCTTGGAAATGCCACAGGTGCTGTGAGGCCCCACCCTTAGTGGGCCCTCTAATTGCTACTTTATAGACTAATATTTGCTAATTTATACTAATTATGGTTAATTGTTGCTAATTATTGCTAATCATGGCTAATTACTATTTAATTGGGCTAATTAGGGGTTGATATGAGAGATTAGTTGATTTCCTAAGTTAGAGTTAGATTAGCTTAGTGAGTTGGTATTTTAATTAGTAAGGGGTTTTGGTTAAACATAGGCTATTAGTGTGGGTTAGGCCTAGTTAGTGGTCCTAATTAATTAGAGTGGGTTAGTGCTTAATGGTGCTCCTCTAGAAGCTTCCTACCAAAAGACCAGACTAACCCCAACCCTAACCCTAATTACATGGTAACCCAAGGGCTAATCTTGTCATTAAGCCCCATCCCTAAACTATAAAATGACTCTTATCCCAAGAACCCTAAAATCACTATTCATTGCAATTGCCTCCCTTCTTCCTCTTTCAATTCCCTTCCTACGTTTGAGCTCAGATTTCAATTGCTACGTTGCTGGAATTTCCCAGCAGAGCTGTAGCAGCTGCCTCTCCATTTCTCTATTCTTCCTCTTCCTCATTTCCCTCACCTGAGCTGAGTGCTGCAACTGTGATTGCTGGGATTTGTCCCTAACAGCAGCAGCTGCTGTTTCATCTTCTTCCTCCCTCACTTCTTCACGTGGGAGCTTCTGTAGCTAATTTCTGTACTGAGAAATTCGAGCTGCTACTGCTACAGCTGCTGTGTCTCCTTCATCTTCTTCCTTTTCAGCTGGAACCTTCTCTCTTATACAAAGGCAAGTACCCTGTATAGATTTCATAGAATGCATGCTTCCCTTTTTGTTTCCTGTCATTTCAAATCGTTTGATATTGTATTACTATTAGTTTTACCCAGTTGAGTTGTTTCTGTGGAATGAATGGCCTTGATGGATGGTTTTATCCATTTGGATGATTAATGGCCTAAGGAGATGTTGGATTTGTTGATTTGAAGTGTTTTAATGCTTTAGAATAATTTTGTGTTGGTTGGAAGTGAATTGAATAGGATTGGATGGATAATCAATTGAGTAGAAGAGATCCAGAAACTGGTTCTCTGCTTCAAGTTGCAGGAAGGGAACGGTGAGAACTCGTTGTGTTCGGTTGATACCGGGACCCAGGTGGGCCACCTGATGGCTGATCTGAACCGTGGATCGGATAGAGGACCCACGGGCGACCCTAGAGGGGCAGGTCCCACAGTGTGTGGACGTCCCCATGCCCTCAATCCATTAGCTGATCAGGGGAGGAATCGTTTGTAGAAGAGTAAACCCAGTTTTGCCTTGAATGGTTGCGGGACCCACCGACTGATCTGATCGCAGATCCAGTCCGTCCATCAGGTCTGGTTGGGAAGGGCGACCATGGGAGTGGAGCCTGATCAGGATTTGATCCGGGGAGGGCCACGACCCATGTGGTGGACACCCAACTGATAAACCCCCGAACCGTGAGTGTTTTTCCCTTTTTTTTGTAACTATGGGGCCCAGGTGGGCCACCCTTGGAAATCCAGGCCACACATCTTTTAGATGGGGCTTGGGCGACCCTGATAGTGTGGGCTGATCGTGGCATCAATCATAGTGGGGCCCACTACAGCAGTGCTTTGCTGTTGCTGTCGTTCCAGCCCATTCCAGGAAGTGGGTTCTGTGTGTGGAAGTTTTCTACAGAACCTGATGAGATGGAAGGTAAGAAAGGAAAGGGGTGGGTGGTGATGACGTGGAGGGTTAGGTGATAAAGAGATAAGTGAGTGGGGGCTGTAAACGTGGATTGCATGGGGTGTATTACCTGGGCCTTTGTGTTTGTTTCTAATGAGGAGTTAACTTAGGTGATTAATACTCATGCCTCATAACTTGAAGTTTATTTAAAGTATGCACCTAGCCCTTTTCTTTTAGTTTTTAGAAAAAATAAAAATTAATACCTTAGTTATATTATTAATTCAATTAACTTATTGAACCAAATTGGAATGGAGGGCTTTGGGCCCAGTGGGGCCCACTGATCCAATAACCATTAGTTATACTAATTAAAATTAATCCCTTAGTTGTTATGTATATTATTAGTACCATTAATTTTCATAAATTAGAAATATAAACCTCTTTAGTTTTTATCGAACCAAATTGGAGCTGGGCCCAGTGGAGCCCACTAATCCATAACCCATTAGCTTTATTAATTAAATAAAACATTTAGTTTCTAATGTGTACAGTGGAACCCTATTAATTTTAGAAAATTGGAAATAAAGACCCCTTAGTCTTTAATTAATTTAAATTAGTTTGGACCCTTTAGATTTATACTTTTAGAAACTTCATTAGATTTTATAATTTGATTAAGCCCTGAGTATTTTACGAACTCAATTCGAATAGTTTGTGTATGACTTGGATTTTTCCATCAGACCCTGACTTTAGTGCAAAAGTTGAGATTTGGTGGCAAACCAGGAATCTCATCCGGAAACAAATCTGGGAACCCACGAACTACCAAATGGCAACTGCTAATATGTACTACAAAACAATTAAAGTCAGGTCCTATGAGACTCAATACTAGCAACACAATGCTAGAAATAAGACAACGAGACCAGCCTACTTACTAACGGAATCCTCACACGCGTCGTATGGTTTCTACAATTTTTACCCTGAGAAACCATCCATTGCTCTGATACCATTCTGTCACGTCCCCCGAACCCGATTAGAGAATAAACCGGATCCGGGGAGTGAAATTTAGGGCTAATTAAAAATTTTGCCCTTTAGGCCCAAGGATCGTAAGTCCGCTGTGAGGATATAATATTTCAAACCTCAAGTAATATAAAACTGCGGAATTCATACGAATGAGGCATATTAAATTTCGAAGCAATGAATAATAAATCTCATTAATAGTTAAAGTTGCACAAGGAATAAAATAAAACTTAAGCAATGAAGTTAATCTATTACAATGGCCATCCCAATACTCAAGGCCATTTAAAACAATTAAGAAGTCAATGATATGAAAGATTCAACGAGAGATAAATAAGAATGAAATAAATCTAAGAAAGTCCCGATGAATCACTCTCGTGCCGGGAATGATGACGCTACTCTACGTCATCTGCACGCCACTCTCGTTCCTCCTCAACCGGTTGGAGATCCTCTGGGATCTCCTCACCTGATTGCTCCTCGTAGTAGTACTCACCTGAGGAGTCTGCACACCAAGGAATAGGGTCAACGACGTGTTGAGCAATAGATAAGCAAGTATAATTAATCATGACGTGCATCAAGTATAAGAATAATGACAGGCATGATAATCAAGAGAATACAAGGAATCGAATCTAGGCATAAAGCATGAGTAAATAACCATCAGGATCATAAATAGAAATCCTAGCAATACTAGCAATCACCACTACAAATATAATGCAATGCACAAGAGGGAGACTCCGTGGATGTCCTAGCCAACTCACGGGGTACCAGTAACAATCCTATCCGGACTACTGATACCAAAGTCCGGCTCCAGGGGGATCCCAGCTCCCAGTCCCGGGAATAGTAGCACGGTCCCAGCCCGCTCCCAACTATTCAACGCCATGGACGCCGTCCAAAGCCGACTGCCCACCCCGATGTCCGAGTAACCGGCCCATCAATAAACCCCCAAACTGCAGCTGGCCATGATATGCAAATAATAATAATAATAATAATAATGTGGTGTTGACACAAGAATAGACCAAGACAAGCAAGTCTGGCTAGCTCAATATACAAGACACGTTCATAGGGATTATCTCATTCAAGTCAATACAAGACAAGTCCACTCCCATGATAATCCCTTTAGTCTAGCCAGTCATGTCCATCAATTACATAATACGGGGTCCTAAGGTACACTCTAAGTCAGGTCCAAGTCCTAATTCTACAAGAGATTATGTTTCATAATTAATTAGGTGTTTTATGCCAAGAGAGTGTACAAGGATACAAATTCAACGGATACGATTAATAAATCAAGGAGAGATTACAACCCAATCCTAGGCCAGTGTTGTCATCCATGTATCATATGTGCTTTAACGGAGTACGTGGGGAATTTGAATAATCAATGCTTATAAAGAATTTCCTTGGTGTACAATCATGTTGAGCATCGATTAATTCAATCCCATACGCATTCGGTTAACCATACACAATACACGAATACCTAGACAACCCATCGAAGCACACCAAGCCACGTGCTACGATTTTAAAAGCCCATTAATGGTCACGTGAGAGTGGTTTCATGGTTTCCAATATCTAAGGCCCAAACCTAGGCTAACAATCTCGTTACTAACAAGAAAGTGGTCTAATAATTAATCTACTTAACTACTTCCCTACCTGATCTCCAATCATCACGAGACATGTATCATTGGATTCTACGCTCAAAGAGCTTTCCAACGGTATATGGCTCGCGAAATTCCGATGTATGGTTCAAAAGTTATGGCCCATAGAAGTTTAACCCGTTATATTTATATATATAAATATATATATATATATATATATAAATAAAAAGTGCGACGAACCGACATGAGTGCGATTCATCGGATGGATCATGCAAATGCAGCCACACTCATGTCAGCCATCACGTGTCCTTCCTTTCATTTTTGTTTTATTTTTGACTCATCATCTTTGATGATGTCATGGCCATCATGTTTCACCATTTTATATTTTTTTTTTCTCATCATTTACACAGGTGAACGTCCATCAGTCATGTGTCCTTTTCAAAGCTAAAAAAAATTTGCCCTCCGATCGATCGGAGAACAGGTCCGATCGACCGGTCTGAGATTCGTCTCAGCTAACTGGGGCAAATTTCAATCCGATCGATCGGACTGAAGGCCCGATCGATCGGCACTGTACCTGAGTCCGAAAATTGATTTTTCTTCTTCCTTTTTCCTGCAGAAAATGAGCCTCCATGCTCCCCAAACATTTTAATCATTGTTTCCACCCATTCTATCAAATTAAAAACTTCCAAAGCTACAATTTAATAATTTATCCAATCAAATCCACAAATCTAACCTAACATGTTAATCCCAATAAAATACCCACAACAAGCTTGGAATTTGGGTAATCTAACAAGATCATCATTACAATCAAAAGAAGACAATACAGACATGATTAAATATAATTGCATATCTACTTGCCTCAACCAAGAAGACGATTGAAAATTGGAAAAGCTTGAGGAGAAGCTTTCTACCACGAAGATCACAATCTACCCCGCTCAAAAGTAATCTAAAACACCGAGAAGAAGAAAGAAAGGAAAAAGATCATGATCCAACCTATTCTAAACAAAATAGAAAACGAATGGAAAAGTTGATGATGGGAAAGGGCTTACCCACTAATATCAATGGAGAGAGGAGATCGAAAGGAAGAAGATGTGCGGTCCGGATCGCGGAGATAATCTCTTCCGGAGGGAGATCTGGGCTTGAGAAGATGAAGAGGGAGAATGAGGGCTGCTGTAACTCTCGTTGCAGAAGTGATAATAAGATTAGGGCTAATCCCTGTTTAAGAAGAAGAGAGGGAGGAAAAGACCAATTTGCCCTTAAGTGGGTCCGGTAAAAGAATGGACTATTTGAAGGGTTTCTAATCGTCGGATCGAGACGACCCAGAAGACAAAAATGATCAGTGCGACGAGATCTTTCCAACGAACCCAAAAATCACGGTGATAGGAATTTTTCGGAAAAATACTCAATTTTCCCTAATTTGCATACTACCCCCCTGCTAGGATCAAACGAACTCGAAATCGAACGGAACTTCGCAGACACTATCCGAACACTAAAAGAAACTCACTCAAAGACTAAACCCACTTAAATATCTAAAATACAAATAAGTATAATAATAATAAAAAAATAAATGGGTCAACGGGCCTGCTATTGGGCCCAATTGACCCAGTAAGGTCGCGGACCTTACAGTAGCCAGTTGTATATCCATTGATTGAGTAGTTGGTGGGAGGAGTTCGGCCTTCAGCGAGGTCGGTAAATATAGGGGATCGATCCAAGACATTGATATCATTGTGCGATCCCGGTAGTCCAAAAAAAGAATGCCATATCCAAAGATCATACGATGCCACGGCTTCAAGAATCAAAGAAGGCTCACGGTGGTCTCCACGAGCATACATGCCCTTCCACGCAACTGGACAATTCTTCCACTTCCAGTGCATACAGTCTATGCTACCTAGCATCCCAGGAAACCCGCGTCTCTCACCTTCTGATAACAATCTACAAATGTCAATACTATTTGGTGTTCTCAAGTACTCATTGCCAAAAACATCAATGATCGTTTGAACTAACTTTTTCTATGATTCTATAGAGGTACTTTCAGCAATCCTCACGTAATTGTCCACAACATCCGCCGCAACTCCATAAGCAAGCATCCTCACTGCAGCTGTAACCTTTTAAAGAGCTGATAAACCAAGACTGCCTGCACAGTTTCTTTTTTGTTGAAAGTATGGGTCATGAGCCTCAACTGCATTTACAATTCGAATAAAAAGAGGTTTGTGCATTCGAAACCTCCTTCGAAATTGAGAGGGAGTGTAGACAGGGTTTTCACTGAAGTAGTCATTGTAAAGCCTGTGATGTCCTGAGATTCGTCCTCTCTGGATGACCGCGTGACCTTGAATAGAACCATGATGCACTTTCCTTCTCCTTCGTAAGTTTTCTCTTTCTTCCTCCAGAGCAGCCCTACACAACATCTGCAACTCTTCATCCGAATCGGAATTTATGACAGTATGCCATAGCTCATCCGTCGTGTCGGAAGATAAATCAGTATAATTTTGAGACATCTCCGAAGTGATGAACCAAATATTTTCTTATTTTGAGATGAAGAGCAGTAAGAAGTTTGAGTGTAAGAATTTTTTTTCCAGAATGGTTTATATATATGAAATATTCTAACGGCTAGTTTTCTCCAACGGCTATAAAACAGCTAGTTTTCTCTAATGGCTATAAAACGGTTAGTTTTCACCAACGGCTATAAAACGGCTAGTTTTCTCCAACGGCTATAAAATGGTTAGTGAAATGACAACATTATAAAATTGAATTACAACATTATATGTAAACAAACAATAATTCATTAATTAAAATAAAAAATACATATTAATTCAAAAATAAAATACAATTCAGAAACCACCACCTATAACCCTCCTCTCAAAATTTCAAATCTTTTTTTAGCATAGTATTGTTGTTGCTCCTCAGACATATTGGACGTATCCATACTCATGAGCTCCATCTCCATATGTATTTTCTTTAATTTCACCTTCTTCTCATCTTGCTCGATTTTTTGCTTAAGAAGCTCTAATTTTTTTTCATCTCTTTCCTTTTTGTCATCCATCATTTTTTAGATGAGATCTGCAACAGGTGTGGGCTCGTTGATAGTGGTTTGCTTCATCTTTCTTTTCTCAGCCTTTCTGCCTGGTGGTCTCGTCATGGGATCATAAGCATTGTTAATTGTCTCATCCTCCTCAATATTTATGGGAGTGCTTGGATTAGAAGATGATGAGTAGCCAGAAGTTGAAGATTTTGCTCTTTTTACAGATGTCTTCTCTAGTACTTGTTGCTGCAGTTGTATCCACTTTAGTTGGTGCCTCAACAAGATCCAAGCATGGTCCAAGGTGAATCTTGATCCATATAGATGTTCGTAAATTTTTTTTGCTTCTGCAATCTGAAAATTAAATGTAAGATCAAATTAAGAATAAAAAAAAATTTCACACACACACATATAGATAATTTTACCTTATCTTGTTCATTCGTGCCACTTTGATTTCTGGAAATAATTGTGGTAAGACATCCACAAAATTTGTTGACAGAAGTTTGAATCTTTTGTCATCGTTGTGACAACATTTTGTCTGTTCGATTGTAACGCCCCAATTTCGGATATCGATAAAATCGTTCGAATACCCGAAGTTGGCGCGCTACTTCCCGGAAAACTTGAGAACTTTCAAGATCGTAAGCCCGCAGTGAGGTCCAATTTAAAACTTTTTGAACCATATAGTAATAACAGTTAAATTGCGGAAGCATAAGAAGTAAGCGGAAGCAATAGGTATCACATATATTAAGTGTGAGCAGAACTACAGTCTAGTTAAAGTATCAGTGTTAATATCAAAGTTAATACACTTTTGTTAGCTACCCGGCCCACTTACAAAATTCTCTCAAAACCCAAAATAAGATGAACTCTCAAAACCCAGGTAAATCATCTCCGCCCCTCGGCTCGACATCCGGGTCGGCCGGGCCCCATCCGTAGTCTCCGATGACAGGCGCCTCTACTAATGCTAGCGCATCCTCTGGGATCTCTGGGTCAAGGCCTAAGCACCAAAGATGGGTCAGATCTAAAAGATCTAGCAAGTCACAGCATACTACTAGCATAGGACATATATATCAAATGAATAGAGACGGGTAAATAAATTAAAGGAATAACAAGGTATAAGAACTAGGCAGTTGAGCAGTATAATCATAAAGAATCAGGATAATATAAACAACATCTAATCTACTACAAAATGGCACATTCACACGAGCTGGAATACCGCGGGATATTATGCCGCGGCCCTCCCATACTGAATACAGTGGCGGCGGGGAAATCTCACCAGTGCTGGGAATTACTAATCCCGTAAATCACTCATCATCTCATCACACTCATCACTCAAGACCGGACACGGTATCACACCGTCCGTCTTAACCACACATCTCATCATGATAGCTCCTCAACATTCATAATAGCTCCTACCGGGGATGATCAGTCCACAGGCTGAGCTTAAATCAACCGAGTGAATGTTAATGCCGACTCGAGAATACTCTAAGTGTAACGCCCCAATTCCGGATACCGATATACTCGTTCGATTTCTCGAAATTGGCGCGCTACTTCCCGGAAAATTCGAGAACTTCCAAGATCGTAGGCCGCAGTGAGGTCCAATTTAAAACTTTTTGACCAATAGAGTTATAATATTTAAATTGCGGAAGCATAACGATTTAAACAATGCGGAAGCAATAGTATCGAGATATAAATTTAAGTGTGAGCAAAACATAGTCTATTAAAATGATTCAATGTTAATAACAAGTTAATACATTTTCATTCTACCCTTCTCACTACAGAATATCTCTCAAAAACCCAAAATAACAATGTCCCTCAAAACCCTGGAATGAACTCCTCGCCCTCCGGCTCGACGTCCGTGTCGGCCGGGCCCCATGCGTACTCTCCTGCCACGGGTGCCTCCACTAGGGCTAATGCGTCGTCGGAAATCTCTGGGTCAAGGCCTAAGCACCATAGAATGGGTCAGATCTAAACGATCTGGCAAGATACAACATACTACTAACATAGAACACATATATCAAAGGGAGTAAAGACAGGTACATAATTAAAAGAATAACAAGGGAAAAGAACTAGGCAGTTGTGCATTTAAATCATAAGGAATCAGTATAAATAGAAACAACTAAATTACTATAAACAAGGTGGCACATTCACACGAGCTGGAATACCGCGGGATATTATGCCGCGGCCCTCCCATACTGAACACAGTCGCGGTGGGGAATCTCACCAGGGAATAACTAATCCCGACTCTCACTCATCATCTCATCACTCCAGATCGGCACGGTATTACACCTTGCCGTCTTAACCACACAGCTCATCATGATGGCTCCTCAACACTCAACTAGCTCCTACCGAGGATGATCAGTCCACAGGCTGAGCTTAAATCAACCGAGTGAATGTTCATGCCGACTCAGGAATAACTCTACGGTATGTGTCTGTCTAGGCTTTGCCTTGCGTGAACAAGGTCCTAACAATATCTCTAAGAGGTCTACACATCTCAATACAATCTCTGGATCTCATTCAAGGTCCAGGCCCACTCGTTGGATCCATACCAAGGCCCACCAGTACATGGCCTGGTCTAAAACCGTCCAAACGAGGCAACTAATCCATCTATTACTGATAACAGTTCCATTCCAATCCTTAACAGCTTAACAGTCCAATAACACTACCTCTTCAAGCTAAAGGGTTCACATCTCCACACTTAGGCCCAATAAGGGCCCGCCTAGACACAGACACGGGTCAATGATCTCCGAAATCACACCATCAGGTCACCTCTAGATACCCTAGGTTCAGGTCTTCCAATTATGTTTAATTAATAGTAAACAGCTATTCTAAGATCTAAGAACGACAGAGTAAAATAACAGTGAAGTATAAACTTCAATCAGAGAATCAACGGGAAAAGCAACGGTCCAATCCTAGGTAAATGGGCCACTTTAGGTTCGGGTCTATCACCGGTAATTCGATCTCTAAATGATGTCATTAATGCCGTAAAATAATGTATTTGGTGTTTAGTTGGTTAAGGGCATTGTTGACAACTTTTAGGGGTCGAATCATCTTAGATTTATCAACCAAAACACTAAACAGTGGTCCCCACGAGTCAAGGTCGAGCCACGCCATTAACTCGTGCTTGGCACATTGATGGAAGTTCATTTGGATGGTTAATGGGGTCCCACAATCGATTAATTATAAAACAATGCTAAACTCACACCCTAGAGTTCACAGTGTGGCAGGTCGACCTGGCAAGTGTCGGGTCGATCTGCTCCACTGGAAATCAAGTTGGGACTTGGTTTGGATTCTGAAATTTCCAGTGTACCCGATTGACCAGGTGGCCAGCCGGTCGATCTGGTACACAGGTGTACCTGAGTCAACAAACTCCAGGCCAAATCTCAACTTTTACACTAGGGTCTGGAAATATTAATTTAAGGTTAATAAGTTAATTTATTCTAATAGGGTTCCACGGAGGCTAAGGGTCCTACTCTTTAAATTTTCTAAGGCTAATGGTCCCATAGTATACATTAGAAACTAAATGGTTTGTTTCATTAATAAAACTAATGAGTTATGGAAATAGTGGGCCCCGCTGGGCCCAGCTCCGATTTGGTCCAAAAAGATTTAAAGGGGTCTAAATTTATAATTTATGAAAATTAATGGTGTTAATAGAAAGTATTAAAACTAAGGCTTAATTAATTAGTAAAGAAACTAGTGGTTTATAGATTAGTGGGCCCCACTGGGCCCAAAGCCCCAAACAAAACCCAAGCCCAAATCCACGTGGACAGGACCCAAGCCCAACCCACGTGGACAACACTACCACCCCCTCATCAGGTTAATCCTATTACTTCCTCATACTCATCTTGATCCACACGTCACCACTCCCTTCTCCTTCACCCACGTGTCTTCTCCCCCACCTTTCCTTTCTTTCCCTTCCACTCATCTCCACACTTACCTTTAAAAAAAAGAACTCGTCAGGCTCTCACATACAACCTATTTTTGAAATGGGTTTAACGAGGACAGCCCTGTACACTACGGTTAGTGGCCCACTGATCAAAGGTCTACGATCAGTTCCCATCTACAAGGTCGCCCAGCAGTCCCTGATCTTGTGACCGGACCTGATCATGGATCAGGTCATCAAGTGGGTCCCACACACAATATGAAATACACAAAAATCTACATTCCCTATTCCCTCAGACCACTATACCACCTTCCTCTTCCTTATTCGTTTCTCACAGAACATTACAGAACACATGTTCTGTCACAGAATGAACATGACGCCCAGCTCTCATCAGCCCCCGGATGGTGGTCCCCGCATTCATCAAACTCAGATCAGGCTGTACCATCGGAGTCGCCCAGGGTCCCTCTACAAGATGTGTGGCCCGGATTTCCGAAGGTGGCCACCTGGGCCCCACTGTTGACAAAGAAAACAAATGGAGTAATCCACGGTTTCTTGTTTCACAGGTTAGTATACAACACCTAACCTATGGCCCACCTCTGATCAAAACCAGATCAGAGCCCTACCCCTAGGTCGCCCCACCCACTCGGTCCTGATGGACGGGCTAGATCTGTGCCCAGATCACTCTGGGGGCCCCACAACCTGATTAATTAAAAAGAAAACCCACCTCTATAAGTCACGCCTGATACAGAGAAAGGTAATGATCGTGGGTCCCACTGATCAAGGGCCCACGATCAGTCCACGGCACCTGGGTCGCCCACACTGGTTCTACAAGATGTGGGGTTCGGATCTGCCAGGATGGCCCACCTGGGCCCACTGATCTCAGCCCAACGAAACACTCTGTTTCACAACCGTGACTGCAACAGTCACTCTTCTCAACTCGTATCTAATCCGATTGCTTCTTACTTTAAATCATTAATCAAATTAACAAATAAGAAATTGAGAAACACCACAATGCCCTCCATCAATGGCCATTCAATCTCATACGTGACACTAATGCTCAAGGTAACATCTAGCACAATGACTGACTGTAATACCAAATCAAGAAGAAAATCAATCCACATATGTTCTATGAAATTAGTTCAGAGCACTTGCCTTTTGTAGTGAGAATTGATTTGTAGAGAGAAGAGAGAAATAACAGAGGAGGTCCAAGTCCAGCTAAACAGAGAAGATGAAGAAGATGGTGAGTCAGCTGTAGCAGAGGAGGAATTCCAGCAGAGATTCAGCCCAGTGGAGTAGATGAAGAAGAAGAGATGTAGCAAAGGAGCTGTGGCAGGCAGTAGCTCCAAGAAGACAGTCTCCAGCAACAGTGTAGCAACTGAGATCTCTACTCAACGTGGGAGAGGATTGAGAGAGGGGAGAAGAGGAATGAAGGAAGGCAGTTGGGAGGCTGGAGGTTTTCTTGGGAAAAGGGGCTAGCTTAGGTTTAGGGTTTTGGGTTTGCAAGAGTTAAGAGAGGTTTTATAGTTTTTAGGTGGGATGATTAATTACTAGATTAGCCTTAGGGTTTAGGGTTTATCTTGGGAGTAGGGTTAGGGTTTGAGGGTAGGCTGGTCATTAGTTGGAAGCTTCTAGAGGAGGACCCTCTTAACACTAACCCACACTAATTAACTTAATTAAACTTAACTAAGGACCCATCTACACTAATAGCCTAGGATTTACTCATACACCCAACTAATTAAAAATCAACCCAACTAACCTAGTTTACCCAAAAAATCTTAGGAGATCTAACTAGTCAATCTAATTAACCCCTAATTAGCTAAGATTAGCGAAGATTAGCAATAATTAGCGAAGATTAGTAGTAATTAGCAAAGATTAACATAATTAACCAATAATTAACATAAGTTAGAGTTAATTAGTCTATAAAATAGCCCTTAGAGGGCCCACCAAGGGTGGGACCTCACACTAAGGGTCTGTGTCTGTCTAGGCTTTGCCTTGCGTGAACAAGGTCCTAACCAAGTCTCTAAGAGGTTCATATAACACAATTAATCAATGGATTATAATTCAAGCCCAAGCCCACTCGTTGGATCCATACCAAGGCCCATCAGCATATGGTCTGGTCTAAATCTGTCCAAACGAGGCAACAAATCCATTTATACTGATAAACAGTTCCTTCTAATCCAACATGACTTAAAATCCCAATATAAACTACCTCTTCCAACTAAAGGTACACATCCCACACTTAGGCCCAATAAGGGCCCGCCTAGACACAAACACGGGTCAATGTTCTCCAAATCATACTAACGGGTTACCTCTAAGATATCCTAGGTTCAGGTCCTCCATTTATATTTAATTAATAGTTAACAGCTACACTAAAGATCTAAGAATGACAGCATTAAATAAGACGAAGTGTGAACTTCAACAAGAGAATCAACGGGAATAACAACAGTCCAATCCTAGGTAATGGGCCACGTTTAGGTTCAGGTCTATTTCCGGTAATTTGATCTCTAAACGAAGTCACTGATGCCATATGATACTGTGTTTGGTGCTTAGGAAATTACGTGCATCATTGACAACTCTTAGAGGTCGAATCATCTTAGATTAACAACCAAAACCCTAATCGATGGTCCTCACGAGTCAAGGTCGAGCCACACCATTGACTCGTGCTTGGCACATTGATGGAAGTTCATTTGGATGGTTAATGGGCCCCACAATCGATCAATCATAAAACAAATGCTAAACTCACATCTTAGTGTTCACAGTGTGGGAGGTCGACCTGGCAAGGGTCGGGTCGATCTGCTCCACTGGAATCAAAGTTGGGACTTGGTTTGGATTCTGGCATTTCCAGTGTACCCGATTGACCAGGTGGCCAGCCGGTCGATTTGGTACACAGGTGTACCTGAGTCAACAGCTTCCAGGCCAAATCTCAATTTTTGCACTAAAGTCTGGGTCTGATGGAAAAATCCAAGTCATACACAAACTATTCGAATTGAGTTCATAAAATACTCAGGGCTTAATCAAATTATAAAATCTAATGAAATTTCTAAAAGTATAAATCTAAAGGGTCCAAACTAATTTAGATTAATTAAAGACTAAGGGGTCTTTTATTTCTAATTCCTAAAATTAATAGGGTTTCATAAAGGCTAAGGGTCCTACTTTCCTAATTTTCTAAAACTAATGGGTCCCATTGTACACATTAGAAACTAAAAGCTTTATTTTAATTAATAAAGCTAATGGGTTATGGATTAGTGGGCCCAGCTCCAATTTGGTTCAATAAAAACTAAAGGGGTTTATATTTCCAATTTATGAAAATTAATGGTGCTAATTAAAAACTAAAGGATTAATTTTAATTAATATAACAAATGGTTATTGGATCAGTGGGCCCCACTCGGCCCAAAGCCCTCCATCCAGAACCTATCAGGCCACCCCCTTTCCCACATCAGCACACATCAACCAACTTTCCCCCCTCCTATTCCTATGCACCTACCATCCAGAGGACCATGGGCTTTGAAACCATAATGTTACAACTTGTACTGGGCCTGATAACAGTGAGTTGTGTAACCATTGTCCTACTCCACTACTGTTTCAGAATAATAAAAAAAAGAAGGGAAGCTACAATAAAGCAAGTGGGTATACATTTTCCCATGCTTCCTCAGGCTACCCTTTCCCCCACTCATCTCTTTCCCACTCAACACAACACAGGTTCTGCACAGAACATTGCACAACGTTGCAACAGAGAACGACTCGCCTGATGCATGGAGAAGCAACGATCGTGGGCCCCATTGATCAAGGGCCCACGATCAGCCCTCATCATCTGGGTCGCCCAAGGTGGCCCTACACGATGTGGGGTCTGGATCTCCAAGGGTGGCCCACCTGGACCCCACTGATCTCAATACAAAAAAACCCAAAATCTCTCTGTTTTCCATTACAGTGATTGTAACAGTCACTCTTCTTCACCCATTTCAAAACAAATTGTTTCTAAACAAAACCATAAATCAAATTAACAATTAAAAATTGTAAAAACACTACAATGCCCATTTACCAACATCATTTGAACCCATTGATCTTCCAAATGGGGGGGGGTGAAACCTCCATCCATCAATGCCCAATCCATCCAAACACACAACTAAGCTCAGGTAATCACTAGGACTAATCAATAACATACATGAATTAAAAACCACAGAATCAAAGGAAACAACCACATACATTCTATGCTAATAGTATAGTGCACTTGCCTTAGCTTGGAAGAGAAGGTAGAGAGAGATAGAGAAAAATCCCAGCCAATGAAGAAGAAGAAGAAGAAGAAGTAGCAGCAGCTCCTAAGAGGAAATCCCAGCACAACAGTAGCTTGAAACTTAGGAAAGAAATGAGAGAGGAAGAAGAGAGGAAATGAAGTGAATAGTTGCTAGGGCTCATTGGGATTTGTGCTGGATTTATAGCTTAGGGGGAGTGGCTAATGACCGTAATAGCCCTTAGGTTAACATAGGATTAGGGTTAGGGTTAGGGGCTTTTTAGTCTTTAGGTTAGAAGGTTCTAGAGATACTCTTTTTACACTAAACCCCCTATAAATTCCTAAAAACCATACTAAGGGCCTCTCCTACACTAACTAGCCTAGAATTACAAAAGACTACACAAAAACCCTAATACTAATACAACTAACTAGTCTAACACTAACTTAGGAGATTAACACAAACTACCCTGATTAACCCCTAATTAGCATAATTAACTAGTAATTAGCAATAATTAGTATTAATTAACAAGTAATTAGTATTTAAAATAGCAATTAGAGGGCCCACAAAGGGTGGAGCCTCACATCAATCACTGGGAAATTGCTTATTGTTGTGATAGTATTCTCACACTCGTTCCCAAAAAGCCTCAAGTTTCTGCTCGTTTCCATGCACAGCATCCAGGCTGGTGTTCAACCACAAACCGATGAGAAGACGGTCTTCTTCTATACTGAAGCCGGCACCTCGACCAACGGCCTTTTTCTTTGGGGCATCATCAGTAGGGAGTTCGGATGCCTCACCGAAAGATTGTGAATAGTGGGTAGAAAAATTAGGAAATTGAGAGAATTGAGAATCCATAGTGTGAATGAGGAAAAAAAAGACTTCAAACACTCATAATTTATAGATATCCAAGATCAAGAGTTTCTCAAATTTTCACAATTTATAATTACCCATTAAAATTCAAAAAAGTAAAAAAAAAAATGCAACGGCTATAATCTAACTATCATCATATCAGAGCATCATATCAGCTGATGAAAACAAACCACCCAACGGTTGAACCACTGCCTTGTATTATTATATTGAAAAAATAAGAAATGAAGGCTGCCTTTCCATATGCCAAAAAAGACATACCAACCCATATGCCTTTTCCAGCTCATTTTTACCATCGTTGTTGGAGGTCATCCCCACATGCCATTTTTTACCGTTTCATGTCAACTCATGCTGACTTGGAAAAATAACTCCTCTGTTGGAGTTGCTCTAAGTCAACTAAAACTCCTGCTTTATATATGGTATAGATGGTAGATAAAGAAAAGGCCAAAATGAAGAGTCGACTAAAACTGCCACTTTTATATATGGTAGTATGGGTGTAGAAAATGTACAGAAAATGCCAAAATGAAGAGTCGACTAAGTCGACTAAAACTGCTGCTTTTATATATGGTAGATGGTAGATACAAAAAAGGCCAAAATAAAGAGTCGACTAAGTCAACTAAAACTGTCGCTTTTACATATGGTAGGTATAGACTAGATCTTTTCTAGCTCTCTAACCATGGATCGATTCCTGGATGGGCAGATTTCCTTTACCTCTCCTATGGCAAGGGTCCCGTGGTAAGTGCGTTCGCTCCCATAACTTTACTTAGAAATCAATCCCTAAATAGGCAGTTTTCTTTTACCTCTCCTATGGGAAGGGACCCAACAAATGCAAGGAAAGAACCCGCACATGCTGGGAGTGAGACTTACACATGCGAGGAGAGAGACCCACACATGTGGAAATTGAGAACTCCCACATGCGAGAAGTGGGAGAAAAACAAAGGTTGAACCTTGGTCGTCTAGGTGAGAGGCAGGGTTGTCAACCAACTCAGCAACCCTTCATTCTCTATTCTGCGCTTTTCATATGCGAAAAAGTTATAAATTTTAGACTCACCTTATTAAAATCAGATTGATGAGCCCCATGAAATATAATGATCTAAAAAAAATCAAAATTTAAAATGTTAGTGACTAAATCATTAAAATGATGAACTTTAAAAGCATAGTTATTGATTTCGTTCCGATACTTATTCCAGTTTGGCTTTGTAGTGGAATGATTCGGTGTTCCGTTCAACTTCAGTGTTCTGTTTTGAAAAATAAGCGTAAAAAATAAAAGAATTACAAGGATAATTGAAATTAAAAAATTAAAAAATAATACTAAAAATGCATATTTGCACCATTTAATTTAAACTACACTTATAATGGACTATTTTCTAGTTTGCACTACGTATAAATGAAAGTATGTAACACATAAATTTATTAAAATTACTAAATAAACATAAAAAAATGGAACTTTTGGAGGCATTCCACTCCATCTAAAATGGTAAGGAATTGTGCTATAATTGGGGTCAATATTAGGCTTGGAAGTGACTAGAATGGGTTGGAAGTGGGACAATAATCTTTTAAGGTGCATTTTGCTCCGGCCAATTCCAACTAGAACGAAACGAAACAGAACTAATAATTATAGTTAAAAGAGCACAATTAAGTTTTTTAGAAAAGCCTTTATCTTCTCTATTAATTCCAAATAAGCTCCCGAACATTTAATATTTTTAAATAATCCAATAGTAGTCAAGGATGTTTTTCATAAAACAGACATCACTTTAGGAGAGATGTTTTTTAGAAGTATAAAAAGATCAAGGGATCTTAGGAATAGGGCACATTGTATAGGGGACTTCAAAAAATTCCTCGTATTTTGTTATGTTATGATTTGATAGCAATCCATACATTTCATCTATGGACTACAATAAGCCCTAAGAGGCAGCTTAGTTGGCCTACGAACACGGTTTGCATTCGGAGGTTGTGAGTTTGTAACTAAACTATCACATTAGTGCTTCGAGGAGTTTACTTGGCTTCTGTTCTGGACGTGGAAGGATTAGTCAAGCTCATAGGACCGAGAACCATTCAATAGCGAAAAATAAAAATGAAAAATGAAAAATAATAATAATAAAAAATCCGTAGACTACAACTGCACATGAAGTCATGAACTAGTTATGTTGAATCGACGGTCTAAAACCACCTGATCCGTATCTAAAGGGTGGGACCCACCTTTACAGAGCACATACCCATCCGCACGTCGAAGATGATATCAACTCCTTCCCTCCACAAATTCTTCTCTCCAATCTCAGCAGTTGCTGAAAAACTTCTTCTTCTTCGATCCATTCAACAAACATGGCGTGGGCGTTGCAGACTCTCTCTTGTTCCTCTTTTCCACGCCCAGCGATTCCCAAAGCCATCGACAAGAGAGAATCTCTGCTACTAATACATTGCACAAGTGGAAGTGGAAGTGGAAGTGGAAGTGGAAGAGGAAGAGGAAGAATCTCTGCTGCCTCGGAGAAGAAGGAGAATGTTAAAAGTACAAGTGGGGAAGAAGATGAGAACCCTTCTTTCAATCCGTTTGGTTTCGTAACGGACAATCCGTCGAGTCGGACAGCGATTCAGCTTCCAGAATCACCAGCTCAGGACGGAAACGTCGGTCAAATGCTCTATGTACGTAAGAATAACAACCCCCTTTTTTTTTTTTTTCTGTCTATCTAGTATTACTGTATTAAACACTCATGTTAGAACAAGGGGAGAAGATATGATTCTTTTAGCATGTTGTGATTTGGATTTTGGAATGAGGGGGGGCGGGTGGGGGGGCGTTTGGAAACACTGAATTTGAGAGATTTTTTGAGTTTTTAGACCTTTTTTAGATTTTGGGTGTTTGATAAACCTCTCTAATTACACTTCAAAAGAAGGTTGTTCCTGTGAATGAATTGCCTGTGATGAGATGATGTGTGTTTTTCCCTTTGATTGGTTAGAGAAATAACTTCAACCCAAAATCCACACAAACCTTATCAATGTATATCTCAAAATAATCATGATAATGATGAAAACTTTAAAATAAAGGCATGCAAATATCTGTCATGCTTATGAAATTGTACCTTTGGACTCCATGGTTCAATGATCCTGCTTAGTAGGTTTCTATTTCTTCTTTTCTCATTTTTATCTTCATTACTTTGTCTCATTTAGTTTTAACATCCAGAGGATTGAGGACATGGGAAGGGAGTATGGCTCTTATGTCAAATCTGGGAAGCTTAGATGGTTTGTGAGAGAAACAGGTACCTTTTTCTCTTGGCTTATCTGACTGTGGATACATCTGGTAAAATAATAAACTACCTATAAAGAAAATGAAAAGAAGTAGAAATGGAACCAGGAAATAATGAGCTCTTTTGTAAATTTGTGGGAATGGAAAAGCAGAAAATTTTCTTTTGTCTTCCATTGGATGTGCTGCAAGGAACCAGAAAAAGGAAAGACATAGTTCTGTTGTAGTGATCTACCTTTCACCATATAGTTGATTTCTCGTTTTCTCGGGGAGGGGCCAGAGTGAGGATTCTGGCTTCCATTGATAAAGATGAGGTAGCATGTCTGAATCCACATTCCACAGACATGCCCAAACGGACCCGAAGTCTCCCAAATCCCACCAAGTCCCAATACGCACTAATTTCAGTTGAAAGCTAAAATTTATAATATTAGAGATGCATTATCTTTTTTCTAACCTTTTATGTATTCTGTCATGCATTATAGGCATTATGTTAGAAGTCCAACAAGTTCCACGCACAAAATTTCTTCTGATGAACCAACCTCTGTAACTGGAAATAACATTACTTTTGGGGAGAAAAATGCAGCCTCCATAACTACTGGTTGGGTTGCTAGGTTTCCCCCACATTTGTTGTCATAATCACTAATAGGGTTTCCCTATGGCATACATTACCCTCCTGAGTCCATTTGGTGATGTTTGTCTTCCTTTGATGATCTGCAGAATCTTGATCATACTTTAGTCACATGCTGCAAATTAATCCTGATCGTAAATTTTGTAGAAGGTTGATGCAGTGCTTAGTGTCGGTAAATTCTACCAAAAAAAAAAAAAAAACATGACAATTTCTATTTTCAATTCATGGTATTTATTAGTAGCTTGCATTGTTACAATGTTCTTGCTTTAACATAACATGCAACCTTTTCAATAGCATTGCTTCTTCCATTGTTCTTATGATAGCCCCCTTGTTGTCCCTCTAGGATCCTCTGACAGTCGACGCGGTACCATTGTTTTCATTCATGGAGCTCCAACACAATCTTACAGTTATCGAGTGGTGATGGCTCAGGTTTTATTGATGGTTCTCCTTTTACATACCACTGAATTGCTCTGGCTTGTTACATATGTTGTGGACCAGTTTAGGTTACCTGAGTTTTTCATTTCATATTTTTGTGTTATTATTGATCTGTATTTTTATTTTGGGTTTCCACAGGAAGATGCCACTAAAGATACTACTACTTAATCTCACTTTCATAGTTAAAGAGAGACTGTAAAAGTAGAAATGTATTACAGCTATCCTAAGTCTGAGGTGGCTCCTCATCCTGTTAAAAATTATTAAAAATGTTAGCATAAATTATACTACAGAGTAATCTCACTTTTATAGTTTTACGGTGGCGCCCAAATTTAAATCCAAAGTACCCCTGGTATAAATGGCTCCAACTGAAAATCTTTATAATGGTGCACCATAAACTAAAGCTCCATATATTGTTTACTTAAATTTCGGTGACATATTTTGCCCTTAGCAGACATTATCAGTTGGAAATTAGTTATATTCTTTTATTAAAAACTTTAAAATGCAATAGGTTGTACACATGTAACTATGCACTCATATCTCTGCATCATCATCATTGAAGCCTTATGGCATCCATATGAGATTGACTTTGTTAGTTCTACTTCTCCAGTCCTCCCTATTTTAGGCTACGATAAATGCGTCCCCACAATCTAACTTGTCGTTCTGTACTGTATTCCATGACATTATTCTTTTTTTTTTTTCTTTTTTAAATCGGCAACAAGAGAAGTTTTATTAGAGAAATGAAATACACCTACAACCACACCAAAGGCATAGGTATATGAGCATTATACTATACACACAAGTAACGACACAAACATTACCCAACAGCAGCACTACAAGGGATAACCCTCTCAACTCCTTTTTTTTCTGCCAAAACATCCACCATCACATTTGCTGTCTTTCCACATGCCGGAAGCTCATTTGGAAAGACAAAGGGAGTGCGTTAATGTCCTGAAAGTAATAGAAAAATCTTCAAAGGCAACTATCTGTAGACTTCATCTGAGATACAGCATTGGATGAATTATTTTCAACAATTACACTATCAAAGAACAAGAATAGATGCGAACTGCTTCTAAGATTGCAAGTACCTCATTGGTGAGTTTGACACACATTCTTGGAAAACATAAATCACACCTTTCTCTTCTCATTACACTTTTTTATAGTCATTCATACTAATACACACATGATGACTTAAAATTCTATATCGCTGAGACATTATTTTTCAATTTTGAGATTTATTTTCATAATTTAAAATACGTTAAGGATTTTGGGCTCTAGGGCACAACTAGGTCAGACTCAGCTGAGTCACATACAATTTGGTCAAGTTGACTCGACTTGAGGGGGACCAAGTGGCCCCATGAGTCTGATTCTTAAAACCTCGAGTCACAATTCTTCAGGGAAAGGGAAATCGATCCAATAGTAAATCCTCTCAAGAAGTGGGTTGCACACCCACTTATGTTGGTGTTACTGTTGCCTCTACCTAATCATTCCTCTCGAGGTTGGATATAAGTTCACATTATATAATCATATCAACTGTTTAATCACGAGAACAATGTGTGATGTGTAATTGTTGCTTAATGTAAGTGTCGATTTGTAATGTGTGTTCAACAGGGAGTGGACTGTGGCATTTTTTTATTTTTTTTTCTAGAAAAAGGAGTGTTCTTGTTACAGACCATTACAGTTGTTGGTTTTACCTACATTTTAAGAGTCTTTGTGGATTGTTGTAACAAACCAGTTGTAAGTTGTAACTATAAATATTTTACTTGATATAATTGATACACCTGTCTATGCATCATCCTTTATAGTTATACAAGTGCTGCTGTTACTTTCTGAACAGTTATTGTTATAATAGATGGCAGATTCTGGCTTCCACTGCATCGCACCTGATTGGATAGGATTTGGTTTCAGTGATAAACCTCAGCCAGGATATGGATTTTCATACACAGGTTACTGCTGCTTGTTTTTTTGGGGTGCATCCCTATTATTCTTTAGTTTTATTATTTCTGTGGAGATGGACATCAATTATTAAAATATTCACTCATTAAAATACAGAAAAGGAGTTCCATGGTGCATTTGAGAAGATGCTCGAAGTGCTAAATATCAAGTCTCCTTTTTGTCTAGTTTCTCAGGTTAGACAAACTGTCCTAAAAGAACCACTGGAATAGTTTCCATCTATATAATTTTTTAAAGTGTGTACAGTCCTATTCAGATGTTAATTTTCTAAATGTAGTTTGATAACAGATTAAATTTCGGTGGTTGTATTAATGTGACTGAAACATGGGTGTTACGTTCTTCTTGTAGGGATTTCTTGTTGGTTCTTATGGATTGACTTGGGCTTTAAAAAACCCAAGTAGGATCTCAAAGCTAGTGATTCTTAACAGTCCATTGACAGTAGCATCTCCAATTCCTGGGTTGTTTCAAAAGCTAAGGTGTTGCCTTGATCTGTTTTAACAACTTTATGACATAATGGTGCAACTGAGTCAAGTTGCAAGTTTATATATGCATCGTACTACCTAGCTGTTTTGTTTACTAAATGTAACTGACTGTTACTTGACTGATGCATCCTCTAGTCATGCAGTTCAATTCTACTTTAGAAATTTCTAAACCAAGATATGTGGAATTAGTTTGCAAACAATTTCAATTGAAGCCTAATTCTCAAATAGGTCAAGCACCACAAACTTTAAGACTAAACTGATCTGTAGAGTTGTTTGATAATATGGATATTATGAAATCATTTCCTCATATTTCTGGAAAATTATTTCCTTTCTTTTGAAGTTTCTATTTTAAACTGTCCTTCAAGGGAACATGCTGCTCTTCCCCTGTCATGTGTATTAACCAAAAAGGATTTTCAAGGGAAAAAAAAAAAGGAGTTATATTTTTAATTCTTCTTCTCAGATCAGATGATGACCTTCACCTTTGTTAAGTTCTGAGTTAGTTATAAGAAAGGAAAGAAGAAGGGACGAAGAGAAGAAGAAAGAAGTTTGTTTCTGTAATAAATAACAGCAATCATACTGAGGTGTTGTCATGGATGTAGGTCCCAAGGTTTGGTCATGAGCACAGCATCATCATCATCATCAAAATCAAAACCTTGTCACAACTCACAACTAATACATGAATTTTTTTTCTCCATTCTGATCTATCCTGAGCGAAATCCTTGGATAGGCTATACTTCTTCAAATCTATTGTTACTACTTTGGTCATGAGCTCAGCAACCATAATTTAATTGTCTCTTGCAAGAACTGAATAAGAAAAAGAAGAATATCTTAATATATTGATCCATACACATGTAGGGGAAATCCACCAAATTGGGGTTGCATATCAACTATGTGAGATGTAAGACCTATACAACTTAGATCTAGACGACTTTAAACAAGAATAACGATTTGCTTGTATCATATGTTTGAATGCTTGTGCCCCTCAAGTGAGAGAGAAATGAACAAAACACATTCCTAATCTGTAAGAGAGTTAAATGCCCGTGCCCCAAAGTCCTATTAGCCTCTTGATGCGGGGATTATTACAAGAGAAGGAAAGTTAATGCACTGCAAGTATGGTGCGGAGTACAGGAATTGTGCAGAACCCTAGTTTGCAGATTAAACAACAGTCTCTTTTTTCCACTACATGACACGAATCAGGAGCAACTTGAGTTGCACCATCAGTTTGATTCCATGTGACATAGAGTTTATATGATAAAGTCACAGATGTAAATTTCCATTTATGAATGCATATGTTCAAGAAAGAAAACTTCTTAAGATTCATGCAATTTATTTATTTTCATGCAAATCATTTCAAATTTGTTTGAGTTGTTGGAATAGTTCTCTTACTGAATTCCTCTCTGTTTTTTAATGTGTTTGCTCAAGGAATGCTTGGAAACTAATTGTACTGTTGTACTATTATGTTTGGCTTTTCTTATTCATTAAACATTCACATTATATATATAAATATATATATATATATATATTGTTCATGTATTGCTAGTAGTTTTATTAAGTTTGATGGCATCCCGCATCCTATGTTTCGCAACTCCAGTTTTATATGGCATATTTGCTTAAAATAATATGATGAAATATCTATTGTGGTTACAGGAAGGCATGAATTGAATAAGTCCATGTTGATGCTTTAATTTGTTGTTGAAGTTCTCTAGGTTTGACCTAATGTGAATTTGAGATTCATATCTATTAACAACTTTCTTTTTGCCATCAGAATTCCACTTTATGGTGAATTTACTTGCCAGAATGCTGTTATGGCTGAGCGATTTATTGAAGCAGGTAGCCCGTATGTATCCACGATTACACCTATTTTTCAGAAGTTCACTTAAATCCTGTAGCTGCTGCAATATCACATTGCTTTTTTATTGCTTCTCTTGACTGCATTTTTATGAATGTTTCCTGATTGAGAAAAAAATACCATGTGAGAAATATGTTTATCTGCCAGATATTGTTACATGTTTTTAGGGAAAAAAAAAAAAAACACAGAAAGGACAATTAAGGATAAAAGTGTTATTTCACGATTGGTGATTGAAATTGGTTTCTTTGCCCACAAACAATTCAACCAATAGTGTTGAACGCCCCCTAGTGCAAGGGTGCACAGCAGTATATCCCGGTGAGCATGGGGTAGAATCCACAGGGAGCAGTTAATTAGCCACTTGAACCTGTCCTATTGAATGCTATTACTAACCTAATTAAAGAACTAAACAAATACAAAAGAGTCTAAATAACTGAAATTAAACGTTAATGAAAACTTTTCCAACAAATAAAAGAAACCTAATCTATGAAAAAACCCTAAACTATGCAACCCTAATTAACCTAAAACCTGCAAAAACATAAATCTAATCAAAACATCCAATGGATAATGAGATAAAAATTCAGAATCCATGATTGAAAAATAACTGAAAATAAAAGTGGTAAAAAGGGTGGAAAAGGTATGTATTTCAAGACCTTGGAACTCCACTAATGCCTAAGCATTGAAAATAAGGGTGACTTGGCTTCTCTCCCCTCTTTTCAAAGATAGGAAAAATATGAATATTTGAATTGAAGTCGCCAAGACCAGCGTTTTTCAATGATTAGCACCCTAAGCATATGATATATCTATTATCCAAAATAACCTATCAAAGGGCTAGATCAAAAGAAAACAAACCAACAATCAAATTACCCAATATTTAGAGAAGTTGTCCACACACAGAATCAATCAAAAGCTGGTTTCATTCCTTGAATCTTGAATTACATAAAAAAATTAACACTCCCTCTTCATCATTCTCCTAAACAAGTCTTTCAACTAATGCCTAGATGAACTAGAAGGGGTTAGTGGAGAAGGGGATTGGAGTGAGAAGGTGGAGTGGATGGTGGGTGAGTGGGACGTCCTACACAAGCATATGGAATGGCTTGGACGTCCCATACATGTGTGGTCCTTATGTAGTTTTTGGATCTCTCGGTTTGCTAAGAGTTGTTTACTAGTTGAACTCTCCTTCCTTCCATGTGTAGAATTCTAGTTTAGACTCCAAGCAATCTTCTTGCTTTGGCAACAATTTGAATTGGAGAGGATTCCTTGCCAAAGTAAGCTTCTTGGTGTGTAAGTCTTTCCATGTAAAACTCCTCCCAAAATCTCCGAAGATTGCTTATAAGGAAGGACTTCAAAAAATCAGATTTTGTGCCAATTTTGTAGCTTCCATGGGTTGGACATCCAAGGCATGTGGCACCGACCTTGGACATCCAACATAGCTTGGATCTCCTACTTGATTTGTTTCTTGATCTTCTTTCTATGTTTGCTTGGATTCATAGCTTGATTGTTTGACTTATCAACCCTCCTAGCAAACTTTCCATTCTTGGACTCTTTGCTTGGATTTGAGTTTTAAACTTGGTAAGCAATGATCTCCTTCTAAATCTAAATTTTCTTTGATTAGGCTTGAGTTTCAACTTAATCTTCCTTCTTTGACTTTTCAAAACTCTCCAAAAGATGCCAAGATCACTTGCCAAAAGAGGGAAGGAGTGCAGTCCATATGGGACGTCCATGGATGTGTGCGGGACCAATTGCGGACGTCCAAAGAATCTTTGGATTCTTCCTGTTCTCTGGTTCTTTTACCTCTCTTTAACCTCTCTCTAATTTCATTAATGTGGCCCCCGAATCCTCAGTTGTTCCTATACAATTTGGAAGAACTAATTCAGCTATAATTTTATGTAAGAATTTAACATGTGCCATGAATGGGACGCAAACATGTAAAATTATGTACCAATTCAACCAATATTCCAAAAATTGCAAATTGGTGCCAAAAATAGCAGGCATGCTTAAATGACCTAAAAAAGCTAATTGGTTTGATGATAATATGATCCAAAATGCTAATTTCATAAAAAATCATGCAATGTGATGAATTTTGACCTAAATTCCAAATTGAATGCCTGAATGCATGAAATTATGAAATTTTATGAAATTGAATGTAGTTTGACCTAATTAAGTCCACAAATCCACATAAAATGATGAATTATGATCTAATTTTGTGGACTTATCAAATACCATGTAAGAATATCTGGTTTTGCTGATATCATTATTATAGGTGGACAGACTATACAGTTGGTTCTGAGTCCATACTTAGCTTGTAACATTTGTTAGTATAAGGCAGACCCACTTCAACTGAAAATTTGCATGACGGCTTAGATGACGATAAGTCACACAGTATGTGACAATAAATAAATGATGTACAACAAATCTAAGGGCGTAGTACAAGGATTTTCATTTTGTGTCTTTTTGCAGGATTTCTGTTCCAACAACCCAAACATTTTATCAGTAGAAAGCAAGGCAATAGTGTTGTGCTTCTACATATGTAAAATTTAAATACGGCAGTCAACATGTTGGTCAATGTTCATTTTGATATCCAAAGAAATTATGGTTGCAAAGCTCTAGGCCCTCATTGCTTGTTAGGGTTCAGTAAATTGTATGAAGTTATATAACAGTATATCTAGATTTTCCATTGTTGTTCCTTTTTCTTTGGTCAGCTATGACAGAACGTTTTGAGGAAGTAAATGGATGAAATATTTATCGAGTACATAATATAGATGTCCAATTTGATGTGTTTCAATATTTTATATGTATGCACGCATGCGCATGTAGAGCCCCTTTCAGGTGTGCACATGCTCACCTAAGCAATTGGCACACGACCTTGTGGGGCCCAACTGCTGTGATGCAGGCCTTAGGGTTAGGGCTTGCGAGAAAGTGCCAAAGCACGTGTCAGCAGACACTTCAACAAGTCTCCACGGAGACGATAAAGAGGACGCACCTCAATGAGAAAACCCAAATTCAATTAATCAAACTCTGAGAAATAAATCTCTTACAATGCATATAAATAAGAAAAAGAAAACTTGGTGGCTAAGAAAGCCTAATAATCTAACTTTAGGAAATAAAATAATAATCCTAAGGAAATAGGAAACCTAAACCTAATTACAGCTCATTAAATAAAATTAGAAATCTAATAACAAATAATTAGGGAAATAATTCCTAAACTATCTTGGGCCCTACACATGCAGCCTGAGCACATCGATTCATGGAAGGTGGGGATCAAAAGATCTAGGTGTGACCCACCTCTGTGCAAAGTTTCATATCTTTCATATCATCCTAACCCCTTGATTTGTGGCCCTCAAGTTTCACAATTTTAGAATGCATTAACATCTTTAGATTGCATCAATTTGCTTTTTCAATCCAACAGTCGGTCACATTCAGATCGAAGTAAAAAATATGGGGTCGGTGACACTCATATATATATATATATATATATATAGAGAGAGAGAGAGAGGGGGTGGGGGGGTGGTTGATCAGGGGAGGTCTTTTCGAGTGGCCTGTGCGCATCTAAGATATTTGTACACAAGCTCACCTGAAAATATTATTTGCATATGTGTGTGTATAGAGAGAGAGTCATTGATGCATCTGAGTATCTGACAGTACTTCCACAATTGCAGAATAGCAAATAAACGGTTTTGTTTCTCTGACAATTTTTACAGATACGTATTGAAGAATGAAAAGGCTGATGTTTATCGGTTGCCATATTTATCAAGTGGTGGACCTGGATTTGGTCAGTATTCGATCTGTTGTTCTCTAATTACCATGTTTTATACTTCATGGAATGCATGCTACAAACTATAATAAAATGTACTAAACTAATTTCTGTTGCCTTTTATATGTAGAGGATCAAAGATCCAAAAAAAGCTTAGACAGTTTTACAATTCAGTTTTCCTGACTAATCTTCATCCTTAAGTTGCAATTCTGATTTAATTAACGTCTTCTCTTGATGCATTTTCAGCTTTGCTTGAAGCTGCTAGAAAAGCTAATTTCAATGATATATCAAGCCGAATAGCATCTGGATTTTCTTCAGAAAGGTAATGTTTTTTGTCAACTCTTTTCTTCTTTACCATTCACTCAGAAAAAAAAAAAAGAGCACTTCTTTGTCTAGTCACGGTAGACAGTGACCCCACATTAATGGATTAACGATGGCTCCTCTTTATAGCTTTAATTCATTTCCCTGACTAAGACTTAAGAGATTCTCCCTCTTAAAATGTCCCTTCCCAAAAAAACACTGAATGAGCATTCATTGCCCCTCATTTTCTTGTTATGTTTGCTCATTCAATTGTCCCGCAGTGTAGTTCCCTACATCTTTCATGCGGGAGGATTGGCATCTGGCTGGCAGCCAACCATAAAAAACTTTGCAGAGCCAAATTGGTTCTACTTTTATTGAGAGTGGTACTCTACCTACCCGCATTGTTGGGAATTGGTTATTGAAACTCATTGATGTCATTTTTCTTATTCATTATCTATTCAGAAGCATGCCATTAAGAAAACTATAACTAAAAATATTGGATTGAAAACAACTCTGAGGAATGCCTACAGAAAACCAAACACTAGTCCTCTTCCCATTTAAAATACCCATTGTCATGTTTGTACATTGCTACCACCGCAAAAGTACTTGTGCACATGTGTGAATAGGCTTCTGTTTCTGTATGGAGCCCATTTTGTTTAAGCATCTTTTTTTAACCACTGTGCAAGCTGGTGAATTCAAATATGCATTCTCTAGACTTTTAAGTATCAGCTGACACAGAATTAGCGGTTAACATGCATCCAAATTGGTCAGATATAAAACAAAGTGCTTGTCTGTATCATTCATATTGATCCGATGTTGTGATACAAGGTTACTAGTTTGTCAATTCGTTTAACGCCAGCCAAAGGCATCTTGATGAAATCTTTTGAAGTTTTCATTACTAATTTTGAATCTTTGCATCAGATCTGATTAGGTCCATATCATGATGAATATATCAAGTCATGATTGTTCTTAGAAACAAACTTGGTAGCATGGAAATGCTACAGATACAGTGTCAACTGGATTTGATGCCTTTCAAGTTGAGTTGATTATCTTCCTTTAGTCTCAGCGGATCTACAATAACAGCTCCATAACTCACAAGTACAAAAGGCCACCAAAAAATATTTTAATTTCCCTGGAAAATGGAAATTATCAATTGATTATGAACTTAAGGGAATAATTATGTCCTAATGAATTGGACCTATTGATGAAGGACCAGAGCTGATGGACCCCACATCTGAGTGGTTTCATTGGCTATTGGCAAAAAAACAAACAGGGAGGAGAAATGGTGGATTGATCACAAGTTATTGAACATCATCATGATCATTTGTTTTTTGACCAAATTGGTCGGACAGACCAGCAATTACCAAGTCAACTTGACCTGGAAATCTCAGTGATTGACTGTGCGAGTCAGTAAATTAATTTTGAATATTTTTATTGGAAATATATACATTCATAATAACATAAACTATGTAATGAAAATTTCATATGATTTTTAATTTCAATTGTCTACTTTAAGTATATTTCAAATTATACCATTCTATCAATGTAAGGCTTTGTATGTTTTTTATTTGTTTTTTATACATGATCACAATCATCATCATCATTTAGCTTTGCTGCATCAATTATGGGTTACCTTGCCGTTTCAAAAAAAAAAAAATTTAGGGTTACCTTAACGAGTTATACTATTTAACTCTAAATTAATCTATGTCCACATTTTTTCTTACTTTGGTATATACCTCTCTCTGAATTGAGCAATTGTCAAATTCACTATCACCATAGCCACCCATCTATTTAAGATCGCTTCAGTAATTCCTACTTCTCCACTTTAACTCTATTTCAAGTCATGATCTATAAAATGCCAGTCTATCATGTGTTCCCCCACTTCAACTCAAGGTCTTTATTGGTCTCCGTCCCCCTTTCTCTTAGTTCCTTGAGCTTGTAAGTTGTAACCTTATGGCTCTTCACCCAAGCCATTGATTTGGTTTGGCTCCATCATGGATGAATGATGCTTTAGAAAGTCTCCAATATTGGAGATTGTAGCCATCCAATACTTTACTATCATTTCTAGATCGTTATTGCTTTTTCTCCTTTCCAGTCTCCTCCGCAATTTACATGGATGGTCTATCATATAAACTATATGCGTCACTGAGCCATGAGCCAGACTTTATGCATAAGGCGCATCAAGACTCTCCCCCTACATGTAGCAGGCACATCAGGATTCAATAATTCCCCTTGCTTTCGATGTTCTCCGTGTTTGAAGTGATAATAAAATAGCATCTGTGCTGGCAGAGGATCATGGAAAAGAAGCACTAGCTTTTTGCCATGAACTGGGTAAGATGTATACCTATGTACAAATTTAGGTAGAGATTGCTAGTTAAAATTTCAAATTGTTCAATTATATAGCTGCAGCTTCAACTTTTGGCATCATGTTCTGATTGAGAACTGTATTGGCTCTTCATTTCATTTGTTTTTGCTACGTTCCATATAAACTATTGTGTCAAGTTTATTGTTATTCCTCATACAGTTTACCTGGGCGTTTCTTTTATACATTTTAATGTTACTAACTGAATTCTAAGTATCAGATGGGATAAACCAATACTTCTTGCCTGGGGAGTATCAGATAAACATTTACCTCAATCTGTGGCGGAGGAGTTTCAAAAAGAAAACCCTACTAATATCAAGCTTAAGATGATAGAAGGCGCTGGCCATATGCCCCAGGAAGATTGGTAATTAACTAAGATATCCTTTTTTTATTCAATTTTGCGAAACATTCTTTCTGCTGATTCAGTTTCTGTAGTTTCCAAAATCCTTATGTTGTCCATGAAACCTTCTTTCTTGCTTCATACTTGTAATGTTTACTAAGAACTGATCAGTAGGGGGTACTGCTGATTGGTAAGACACAAAGATTTCCAGAGTGGTGCAAACCTTTCATTTAGGCAAAACATTTACCACCCTTCCTCATCAATGGTCGTTTACCTGGTTCACTGCAGTCACTGTGATCGAAGTGATAGTCATTGTACTTTTGGATCGACAAGTGATACTCATTGTTGGGTTGGACAAATGTAGAATGGATTTAATCATGTCTTTTGCTTTGATATTCACTCCAATCAGGGAGACAGTCAACTCCATCATCTATCTTAGGGAGAGGGTTAGTTGAAACAGTTCGCCTTCCTGAAAGATGGGCCCACTATATTCCTTTTGCCTGCTGGTTCCTTGTACTTGATCAATTCTCATTATTGACAAATCTAACCCATATATGGACACAGGCCAGAGAAAGTTGTTGCTGCAATGAGAGCATTTTTATAGACCAAACGAAGGGAGATTTTTCCTCAAGGTTGGTTATATAATAACTAAGGGTAATTTTATCATACTGATAATGAGTTAGATTGGCATCTATCCTGACTTTTATGTTGTTTACATTGGAATATCTGTCGCGAGATTGATAAACCATTCATAATTTTAATCAAGGACCAATATGTTTACATGTTTCAAGGGTTTGCTGCAGCAGAGGAAGCTGAAATGGTCATCTTTTAGATACAATGCATTTCATGTTGTAGGAATGGGGAGCCATCTGTCCACTGAGGCGGCTCTTTGGTTTGGTTCTTTCTTTGTAAGTGATATTCATGTCCCTTTCCATACATACAAACTTGCTGCCAGTGCATTATCTACCTTCCTGAGACACTGATAGATTTATGGACTAAACCGAACCATCATGGCCCAATCCGACAAAAAGTGAATGTTGGGTTAGGCTTGTTAGGTTCGGGTCAGGCTTGGGCTTGGATGTTGAAACCCACATGGAATTCAAGTCAGGTTCGGGTTAGGGCTTTGGGTATCCAATGTATCTATAAACATATGTATAGTGTACATAATACATGGTATATACCCTGTTATATTCATTTTGTATACACTTTCTAAAATTTGTATCTTTCGAAAAGCAAACCAAACCATAAAAGAAAGAAAGAAAGAGTACCCAGGCCAACCAGAGTCAACCTCACTCAACCCAAATTGTACTCTGATAGAGGGTATAAGATTTGGGCCTAGTTCAATTGGATTGTTTTTGGTCGCTGGGAGTATCTTCTGCTCCTCGATCCAATTTGAGCAACATTTAAATTGAAAACTGCATAAAACGAATCACGATTCTCTGCATTTCTTAACCCCACTTTTCATCACTACTGATCCTGATAGATGGTGGAGATTGGAGAAGTAAAAAACTACAAATTGAGTTGTAGGAGTCAAATGTAGGAGTCAAATTACAACCGTTTTTCTGGGTTTTCAGTTTGTTCTTTGCACATGTCAACAATGGATCAGTAATCTAATGTGCTCAGATGATGAGTCCCATTGGATATGGTCAGGCCCATCACTCATATTGTAAGATATCTTTCTTTGGACCTTCTCTATGTTGAATTCTGAGGGCGGTTGTATTTTAAAAGCCATCTATCTTGTCAGTGACTGAAGTGGTATGATGCTTCCTTCTTGGAGTGTGGGCTGCTGCAGGATTTGGGCTACTATCATGCTAATGAGCTTAATGTTGTTATAAAAAAAAATGAGCTTAATGATATTTAAAACATGAGCCAAACTTGTATCAAACTGAAAACCCCAGCATGCTGTTTAACTTCACCAAGCAATGCATAGTGCATCTTCTAATCATTTATTACCTAGTGCGGGTCCCACCTAAGCAGGGTCCTGGGAGGGTCCAGACTAGAGACAGACCTAACATTTGGCAATTTTGTAGAAAGTGGTTACTTGCAGGTCTTGAACATGCCTTATCTGATGTTATTAAGAAAAAAAAAAAAGAAATCTACCAATCTTTGACCAGTAGTAATCTCTTTCGATCTTGTCATACCCACAAATACAATAGCAAATCACTCCTGACTTAAAAACTGCAGAGCCATATTAGTATTGAATGACGGGAAAACTCTAGTCATCAACTGAAGTTGCACGGGCCGTTTGCACCCATTTACATGTGTTGAAACACATGCATAAAACTTACACATGATCATGTTTGTTTGCACTCACATTCGCAAATGAAGTGTGAAAATAGTATGTAAATAAGGTCCTTTTCAAATGAGAATTTACAAACCTAAAGAGGTGTGAAAGTATTACAAGCATATTTGGCTAGAAGAGCGCCAGTACAACCGGGGTTGGACAGTTTACTGTTTCAAAAGCTATTAACATCTTTTATTTTTGCAACTCTTCAAATTTTTTTATTGGCCCATTAAATCTCAAAACGTTTAGTTTAATGTCTTAACTATTCATAGATTTTGTGGTAATGAAGTTCTTATATGTAGTCCAAACCATTCAATATTTACTTGTGTAAATGGTTTTCCAAACAAACATGGTAATGTATTTCAAATAATTCATATATGCAAATTTTGCATATGTGAATTCCTTTTTCATATCTCATGTGTAGAAGACATTTGCAGGTGCGTAATATTTATATATGGTTGCGTTTGTTTGCACTTATTTATGCACCACATGAATGATTGAGATGTTGAAATGGTGTAAATGGGGGGCCATTTTCAACTCCAAACTCACCCCTCCTGTATGAAAAAAGTGGCCGTATAAAACTCCCTCATTTCCTGCCTTCAACAGGTCACAGGTTCATATCCCATCAATGACATGTTCTTGTTTTTGTAAGCATTGCAAGCCATGGAATCATGATTTGAATAGTTCATCTCTTTTTTATTAAACAACTAAACCCGAAGACATTTCATTTCTTAAATCTTCATGACGTTTTATGTGAAACATGCCCAAAATTCCCACCTCAAAGATCTGATTTTCTGCACTTTTATGTGCCCCCACCAATTCATGATTCAAAGTTTCAAACCATTAAATATTCTCATACAAGAGATAAACATTGAGACGCTTAATTTTATATCATAAATCTTTATATGTTTTGAGAAATATATAAGAAGAACACAGACACATTTAAGACCATTTAGTGTGGAAAATGATACTTCCAAACAGATATGATAATACTTTTCATATATCTAAAATCTACTTTCAAACCCATGAAATAAGTAAATCTAAAATTTATCTGAACCCTTTATATGCTTAAAATCAGACTACAGTCGAAGGCAAACGACCCGATCTCCATCCCATGCATAGAAGGCAAAATGACCCCCTTCTCATTTTCATATCCCATGCGTAAAAGGCAAACGACCCTTTTTTAGTCAGATTAATCAGCCCTCTAAGATTTGATCATCATTGTGATCAGAATCGGAATCAGTGAGCGGTTGAAAATCAACATCGTTGACATTGAAACGATTTTCAAACTGTTGTTTCTCTTGCTTGTTCACAATCTTGACTAACATCCACTGCTGCTGTTGTCCCTGTTGGATTTGTCCAGTGGAATTCCCCCCAGCAAGACGATACTCATACATTGTACAGGTAATATCATTATTGTGTTTGTAACCGAATGATCTCTTTGTACCAATTAGGATCCCATTTCCATTAAGAGCTGGTTCATTTATGCCAGTGTTTTCATAGTATCCTTCACCATTACTTAGTTGGTCTGGGCTCATCATCCCTTGATGATCCTTTGTAAAGAAATAGTAATCCCCACAGCCATTATTAAAAGCCATACCTGAACACATGAAAATAATGGTGAGAAAACAATCTAACAAATCTCTATTATACAAATTATAGAGATTCTCAACAACAACAAAAAAAAAAAAGAAAGGAGAAAGTGTTGTCCATAAGATTTGATCCATCCTCTAATTAAGCCTTTTGATAAGTAAATCTTTTTTAAAAGTAAACCTTTTGAAAAGCTAAGCAACACAAGATATTAAAGGAGCTATCAAACTAACCCATGATGCATGATCAAAATTGAATAATAATTAGTAACACATAGCAGCAACATCACTTGTATTTGAGTAACAACAACATCATTTATATTTGAGTTTCGAAGTTGTAGCTCAGCTGTTAAGGAATATGGGTGTTTTAGGGTGTTACTATATTAGTAGCAGCAGTTTGTTCTCGAGAATTCATCATTTAGAGAAAACATCATGAAACTTTGAATTCTGGGGTTTTCTCAAATATATGAGAAAATGTCACAACATTAAATATTATTTTTAAATGGTTGTGCCCCGCTACCGATGTCTCCTATAGATTCTCCATGCAGATTTATTTGTGGAGCTCACTTGGGGTCTCGCTAATCATGGGGGAGGTGGGGGATTGAAAGATCTAGATATAACCAACATGCGTGCAAAATTTCAACTCTGTTAAGTCATCCTAACATATTGATTCATTGCCCTCAAGAAAATCAATGTTTTTAGAAGGCATCAATTCCTTCGAATTACAATCTAATTGGGAGTAACAGTTATGCCAATTCATGGTGGACGGGGAGTGTGAGAGAGTTGGATTGATCATAAGAGGTCCCCACATGCCAAAAAAATGGGTTCCGCATGGAGTCTCTCATTAGAGACATCCTTGTGAGCTTAACTTTAATGTAAAAACAATAGCCAATAAACATATAAATGGTGTTTTATGAAAGGCAAAAAAAAAAGGTCAATCCAATAGGTCAAAATATTTTAGTCAAAATGTAACCCAAGTAAAAGCATGATCACAGTGTGACAATCAACTAAAAACTGAGAAATCAAACTAGAACCCAGAAGATTTTAAAGAAATCATTCTAACAGATACCTTGAAGATGTGTTGGATCATAGTTTTGTAAATCGATTTCAGGGATAACATTAACAGGCAATTGAGATCCAGACACTTTAGGTTGCAAATAGTGGAGGAACAATTCTTCATCAGTTGGCAGGAATTTGTATCCGGCTGGAAGCATGGTGATTTTTTTCTGTTGCAATGAGGAAAAACTTTATTAATACTAACACTAACTGAATTGATAATGATCCATGTCAATGGGTCAGATATCCGACCTGCGTCCTATATTGATCTGTCATGGGTCAGATAAATCTGACAATTTGTAATAGGGCTTAGGTTAGGGTTGACTCACATAACCCACATGATCCATTTAAATGGGCCGGAATAGAGTCAGCCTGCATGTCTAAACCAATTTAGGAGGTGGTGATTTAATATTTTTGTACTTTGGACTTGAATGAAGACTATGACTTAACTCAAACATAACCTTAATACTAAGGATGTAAATGGGTTCCCGATTCTCCAATTACCCGGAGGTTCCGACCCTTTAAAAACCAGGTTTGGGTCCTTATTTAGGCCCCGCTAAGTAAACGGGTCCAAGTCCGAGTCCGAGTCCTTTTTTTTTAACCTTTTTTACATGTGACCTAAACGGGTCTGATTCCGGTTTCACCTTGGTTCGGACTTGTGGAAACAAGACCCAACACATTACCTCAATTTTTTAGAATCTCTTTTTAAAATTAGATATTTTTTGCCCATATCATTCTCTACCTAGACTCGGACCCAGACCCACCCCATATATGGTTCTTGTTCCTAGTCCGGAACCAAGAAACTGGTCCCGGGACGGTTCCAGTTCCACCTTCTCCTCAACGGGTGGACCTGGATCGGAACCGACCCGTTTACATCCCTACTTATACTTGAAAGGAAAGGGATTGGGCTTTGGAGAAAACTTCTACAAGTTGGGCCGGTTAGGTCAGGTTAAATAAGTGGACCCCCTTGGAGTGGATTACGTGGGTCAGGTCGGTTGACCCGTGTACAGTCCAGGTTGGGAATACCTGGCCCCTTATGGATGGGTTGAATTTCAACCTATAGACAACCCAGGTCAACCCGACCCATTTTGACCAACCGAACCTGCTAGCCACACACAGTTGCAGTAAAAGGATTTTTTTTTTTTTTTTTTTTTTTTTTTGGGAAAGCTCTTTTTCAAGATAGTAAAAGGAGTAGTTACCCATCACTAATCATCAAGTTAAACTTCTGGGTCATAGATAAAGGAGTTAGATTTACAGTGGAGTTGATATTTTTACACACCTCTGGGTGTCACTCAGATCTTTCCATTTCCTCCACCTCCTTACTGTTGAAAAGTAAAGGTGGGTCCCATGAGCATCACAGAGAATAAAACTTTACAGTAACCTTTTACAATTAGGTGGGTCCCATGAGCATCACCAAGAATAAAACTTTACAGTAACCTTTTACAAGAATAATTGTGCTTTTACTCATCTTTTCTCAGGAGTTGGTCTCTATCTTTTGATAATGGTTAGGTATTTTGAAGTGCCTCTTATTCAGTCATGGACCTCAGTTTGGCCCACAGGAATTGAAAGGTTCAAACCCACATCCACCTAGAAACATACTTTGAGGGCATGTTTGGTATACATCCTCAGAGAGGATTTCTGTCATTTTTCCTCAATCCCGTGGAAAATCCACGTTTGGATCAGCATGGAAAAGCATAGGGAGGAAGAGAGAAATCCTTGTTTGCAAATATTTTGGAAGTCAGACACCCCCCCATAGGATCCGCGGAATCCACAAAGTCGCGGATTTGCGGAGCTACAGTGAATCTGACGTTAAAATAGGCGGGACCGGTTTTTGCGTTTTTTTGGCTTTCATGGGCCCCACAATCAAGATCTAAACCGGTAAAAGTGTTCACAAGGTCCAAAACGGCTACCGCACCAAAAATCAGTCGTTGATTCCATCTATAACTTGAGATATTTGCAAAACCATTCTGACTGTTAATATGCCCCACAGTTAAAAAAAACAGGATTATTGGCAGTCTGTTTTATTCAATTTTTTTATTTTTGTGGGCCTCGAAATCATCATCTGAACCGTGAATAGTTTAGAGGAGACCAAATACAACTAGGGGCCCAACTTTCAACCGTAGATCTATCCTCTATTTTGAGATATTTGCAAAAACGTTCATAATCTAAAATGTTAATTTTTTAACTTATGTGACCCCCTTTGCACGATCTGAACCGTTCAGAATATCTAAAGAGACAAAAGTGATTGTGGAATGAAAGATCAGCCCTTGATATTTCATGGATTATGATAAATTGACTAAAAACTTCTTATTGTTGGATCACATAATGCATGGACTCCATGATTCATCTCTTCTGCCAAACGTGGAACTATTTTTAGGAAATCCTCTTTGAGGATGACTTGATTCCAACATACCAAAGAAAACCTCTAACTAAGGGATTCTTCTCAATTTGCCAAACGTGCCCTGAAGGTTTTTCCAAAATCCATGCCACTCTAGATAGGAAGAATTTCACCTACCAGGCTTCTATGGGCCCCATTTGGGCCCAACTTTGAACTGTCATCATGCCCTGTTATTCTCATCTCACCTTTGCTCATTGTTGGATTTAGTCACAAGGAAATCTATGGTTAAAAGACCATTTAACTTTAAGGCTGTTAATCAAGGCCTAGGATCGATAATCCGATGGTGCTGATTTTTTAGATGACCCTTATCCGTAAAGAAACTTCACCAAGTGGGCCCCATGAGGAGCTGGATTGCATCCAATACTCAGTGGCTGGACTTTTTTCATTTCAGTACCCATTTCATCAAATAATCCTAATTTCTAACCAATTGAATACTCATTGATAGGTGAAAACTCTTCTTTTTTTATCTTAGAAAAAAAAAAGAATCTTTCAAAAAAAAAGAAAAAAAAACTCTTTCTTTTTTTTTGGTGGAAAGGAGAAAACTCTTTTATGTGTTGCAGTTGACAATTTTCGGCTGCTTTAGAATGGATACTTGTGTCCACTTACACAAAATCCCCTTTCTGACATTAGCTCACAATAGGAATCTTTAAATTATCTTTGCCTTCATTGAAAGAATGTAAAAAGAAGTGCTACTAGGCGTTTCTGCGATTCCATTTCCACGAGAAATAAATCATGCATTCCTACCTCTCTCGTAGAAAATTAAATGCCTCTCTATTATTTTATTTTATTTTTACTTTTCTCAAGAGATCACACTAAATGGCTGAAAAAGGAGGGCTGCACAAAAATTCATAAGAATTTTTCACGAAAGCGGAAAATTATTGGCACCTCCTACTTAGAATCCCACTAAAAACATATTGAAACTTTGAAACTTAAAATAATGGACCATGGGGCCTACAAAGCATGTGGATATTTGCATATTATAATGTTGTAGAATTTTCTCCTACAGCCGTCCATAAAAAATACCATGCATGTAAATCTATTTCACACTCCTATAAAGTTTGTTACCTTTTTGTTTGGTGACTAACGCATTTTCAAAAAGATGCTCATAAGAAAAGGGTTTTTATTTTATTTTATTTTCAACTTTGATTCAAGAAACATTTTCCGCGACTATCATGATGATGATGATGATGATATTTTTTTTATTGCATTTTATTTTTAATTCTTTTTTTTTTTAGCAGATCTGATATCTGTTATGAAGAAGGTAATTTTCAACCACAATGGGTAAAAATAAATAAGCAATTATAACAAACAAGAAGATAAAAAATTAATGAAAAGATTCTAAAAGAGAAGTTGAAGAGAGTGAACATGAAAGAAGAAGAAGAAGAAGAAGAAGAAATAGAAATGAAGACATACCCAAACACCAAGGAAACTTCCAGCTAGCAATCCTAAAAGAGTAACAGCTAGCTGCAGAACTGGTCCACTAAAAATTGTGAAAGTCACACGTTGACAAGAACTTCCTTGCACCCTATTTATAGAACAGAAATCCTAACAAGTCCAGGACTCCAGCTTCCACATTTTAAGTCTTATCCCAACGGTATATATAACACTGATAAGACTGGGACATTCCCACAAATGAAAAATAAATTGAGTGTTTTTTTTTTTAAAACAGGAGCCTACACATTTTTTACACAATCTTTGAAAGGCCTCTGTATTTTGTGATTTTGCTAAAACCTCCCTTGAATAATCGGTAATAAAACCTTGCAAAAAGCAACTACAATCTTCAAATTTTTTTTTTTAATTTTGACTGAAAGCCCTAGTTTGTGTAAAATGACCTCAAAATTTCCTCAAAATTCTCTCATCTATATATTTTTTTTATCAATTTTTGTATGTGAAGTAACATGAGAGAGAAAGAGTTTCATATTTTGAGAATATTTAAGAGAGAAATATACAAATTAAACAGTGTTGTGCAATAATTCATGTTTAACTGGCAGAAACACACTAAATATATGACTGTCATAACATGCATGACTATGTCTCACATATATGAGCTTGGTCATACAATGTAAATTTTAGGGACCTGCTTAAAAATACTTTTAAGTTTTAAAAGATTGCTGTAGGAATTACTGTTTTTAATGACTTCTTTTTAAGATGAGGAGATAAAGTAGGGACTATTCTTAGAAAATATCTTTTCTTTAACTCTAAAAAGAAACTTATTCTTTTTCTTGCATTGGAAGAAAAACCCTAACCTTTTTCCTTCAGCGACTCCTCCCTTCCTAGTAATCCCACTTTCAAGGTTTGAGGCTAAATTTTTTGGTAACGGGATACCCAAGCTAGCCCACACAAGTGGGAAGGAGAGCCTACGTTAGGGTTTGAGTCTAAAATAACATGACCAAAATGCACGCTTAGTTAGTGGCCAGAGGTACATATAAAAGCCCATTTTTCTTATTGGCCAAAGTTAGTTAAGATGTAATATCTGCATTGCTAAAATCCATTTTCCTTTCTCATGCATTAAAGGCAGACAACAACTTGCTTGTGGTATATGAGATTATCATCATATTCCCATTATTGGGTAGTTTGGTAATTCTAACATATTTATATAAATTCATAGGAGAAAACTCTCTTTAAGGACCTTCCACGGTGGACATCCATGTGGATAGCCATATGGGAACCACCTAGGCACAACTGATTTGAATGGACCATCAAAACCCCCATCCTCGAATTTACTCCGGATCCATTGGGTTTGCACCGATCCAAATGGACTAGACTCTTGATTGAGGGTCAAACTTTTCTTTATTTTTTTATTGTTTATCTCTTTATTTTTTTTACCAGTAACCAAAACTTTCATTTAAAGGAAGAGAACAACAAGAGAGAAAAAGAGGTACAAGAGCTTTGTACCCCACCAACAAAAATAATTGCATAATGAAACCCTCCCAAGGACACACCCTTTCAATAACATGTTTTTGCTCATGCATCTGGCATGGGATTTGCCAATAACAAACTTTTTCTTTATATAAAACCTTTAAATTTGAGGGCCACGGAATAAAGGGTTAGAATGATATGATAAACTTGCAATTTTCTACATAGATAGGTCATATCCAAATCTTTCAATCCCCCACCTCCCTCAAGATTGATGGGGCTCCAGGTGCACCCCACAAGGCCATCAGCATGGAGATCAATAGGAACTAGGAAGAGAGATTGACACCATTCCTGGGCTCAACCCTAGTTCTCTCTGTTGGTGGTTCATAACTTGCCATGCTATCTTGCTCCAGTTCAGCAGAATTCTGTTGTTAGTATGCCCACCATCAATTATCTTCCCACACTGTTGCAGATTAGATCTGTAAATTGTCCATCTCTGCTACCAGTATTGTCACAATCATCTATCACTTTCTTGTAATTCCAACTCCAGCAACTCTTCTTCTAGAAACCTCTATCATGACAAGTTAATATTTGCCATGATATGATAGTACATGGGGAACTCATTTTCTTAGAGATATTTATTAGTATGTCTCATTTGTTTGAAATAGACCTAATGCAATTAGATCTTTTTGAAATATAGGTGTTTGAATAAGACCTTTACACAAACAGACAATAATATATGGATGATAGGCTAAATGGCATTTTGGTATCTTGTGGGCTTAGGCCCAATTGTTAGTTGGCCTTGGTCATCTTCTAAATTTCCACCACATTGTGTACCCATTGTCCACCAATACAAACCTTTAATCAAACAGGTTAAGATACAGTTAAGAAATGCTACTGAACATAAGTATGATGGCAACTCTGCATTCATGGTGCAGATATCAAACATGTAAAAACATCTTCAAGGGCCCAACAAGAACCAGTCCCTATTGGGTATGAACTCAACCTAGACCGATACTTTTTCGGTTGGGCCGGGCCAATCCTAAGTCCAACTCAACCTGTAATAGCCGTTTTATTTTTCACTTTATCTTACCACTTGTAGGACTGTCCATGGGCAAACAGAGAGATGCTTGGGCCTGAAAAAGTCAGAATCTATTCAGCACTGCATTTCATATTAGAAATATAGGCCCATTTGGGCAATCTAACTGTCCTGATAGCTTTTAATTTGAATGGTAGAAACCCAATGGCAGTGGTACTTTCACAGTATCAATGGCATAGATCTCACCTTACCAAGGTAAGGAAATAAAATAAAAGGTCCAAAAGTAGATAACCATTCTAGGAGTTCCTTTTGACATTGGATTTGGGAAATAATCCAAAATAGGTTCAACTGCACAATGGCCCAATGGGTTTTTACTTCTACTTTGTATTAAACTTGATGGAAAGAAAAAAAACAACCATCTTAGCTGCTGTGGCATCAGAGAACCAGACTATCCATCAATGAAGTTGGAAAATATGTTATTTCAAAGCAAAAGGGCCCAGATCCAGCCCGGAGGCAAGGGCATTTAAGTGGGCCTGGACATGAGGATTAGGACCCATGTTTGGGGTCTGAAACTCTCCAGGGTGAGTTCATTTAAGTGTGCCTGTCCATAACAGACCAGATTTGGACCCACGTTCAGGGTCTGAAACTCTCAAGGGCCTGATCTGGGTAGACCGTCAGAAGCCCGCTGCACTCTTTTAAGCCCATTTAGTGTAATATATGCATCTATCTCATTTAGATATCATATGCATACCCAATAAGACAATATTAACATAAAGCCCATGGGCATGCTATTTAGGAAAATGAGTTTTTTTTTTTTTATTATGATTCTCTCTTTTTGAGTTTTTTTTATTTATAAATTCGTACTTGGGACTCTGCTCATACGCGAGCTCGGCTCGAATCTAAAGCCATCAGAGCCTGGAGAAAGGAACCTAGAGTGATGGGATAAGGCCCAGTTAATGATGAAAATGGTGACATAAGGCTCAAAATGTTGCAAAGGGGATCTGGGCTTCAATTTGGGTCGGAAGGTTGGTCAAGAATTGCCAGCCCTGGACTCCTGACTGAGACATTGTGAGGGCCATATACTGAAGGGGTTGATGATCACATTCCTCTCATCTTGGCTGATGGCCCAATCAGCAGAGCCATCGAGGCTTTTGCAATCACATTTGTAGGGCCCATATGGACCCACAAACCAACAGGCTAGAACCTTTGTGTAAAAGGACTTAATCTACCACAAGTTGCATGTGGAAGACACTTGAACAACCACCTTTAATACTTAGAAAACAAATAGTTTCATGAAGGGATTGTGCTCCTAATCATGGCTTCAACCTGCCACAGTGGAAAATTTGACTTAAACTAGACTGTATTGCTGCCCAGCCACAGAGCCTAACTTATTCATTTCATGATTAGGCCTTTCTTGTATGGTGGGGTACAACACTCTCCTAAGAAATTACAGGGTTCTGAGCTCAGGTATGGCCACTGCCAATACATGTTGGGCCCATGATGAAGTACCAATACCAATAACACTTGTTCTCTCAAAAGTAATCTGAGTTTTGGGATGATGTCCTGGTACTGAATCTCAACATTAAACTTAAGCTGATGGGACAATCCTAACCTATGATGTAGAAGGGGTTGGTTTTTTTTTTTTTTTTTTGTGTGTGTGTGTGTGTAATGGAGGATGGCCAAGAAGGCATTGATTGATATTGTCTATTAAGCACTATTCTACTCTCATGAGAAATTCATTCTAGAAGGAAGTATTAGAAATGAATGGATAGCATTGATCCAATCTATGTGAATTTGATGCATTTCAATGTGGGTCCCACTTTGTTTAATCCAAGCTGTCAGATACACAGGCCAGATCTAGGCCCATTGACAACTAATTGATCCACATCTATCATTCAAATGGGTCATGGTAATTTGGGTTTCTTTGGGATATATTTTAACCCTCAAGTCCCATCTATGGTCTCTCATAAGAAAAATGAAATCGAATTGACATTGCCTTTGGTAACATTCTGAATGATTGGTGAGTGGTTAACACTATCCTATCACTGGCATTTTTGGTCTTTGACCACTTACATTTTTGACTCAACATTTGACACTGGAATATAACCAATTTTTATATTAAAAGAAGAGAGAACTGTTCCTAGTCATATTCAACTTTGATTCTTCATTTCTAACTACTTCTTAAGAAATACAAAGTCTATTCCAGTGTAATTGGCCAGTACCATCTAAAAATTGAATGTTGGAATCCATAATCTATCCTATTGTGATTGCCCACCATCAAAAAATGGCTTTTGGGAGCATCTAGGGTTAGCTTTCTCAAATGCATGCAATTTGCAACTCCATTTCAAGGTCTAATCCATGTTGAAGAATCCAGAAATCTCACCCCTTGTCCTGTTCCATGATACCATGTTGTTGATAGAAACCCACGTCATGCATGTAACTCCAGTCAAGAGAGAGTATGTACACATGCACATAAGACGACACAGAAAGATATCAGAAGAATCAACTCACTTGGAAAGAACATATGTGGCCCAAATTAGAGGTTGGACTTCAACTACTTGGTTTTGTCTATGATAAATGAAATTAAACAAGGGTTATGATGATAGTGGATGAATGATTTGATTGAATGCAGCTTAATTTGTTTTTATTGAATCAGCATGAGGAGTGTTTGAGAAAAGTGAGATGAATAGGTTTGGCAGTGGTGGATTCATAACTTTAAAACTCATTTTTTTATTTGCCTTGATTTGCTATTTTTGGCTTAGCATGGAGAGTCCTTGAGGAAGATGAGATGAACAAGTTTGTCCATGATTGGTCGACCACTCAACTTTGTGAGTTTTTTTTTTTTTTAGTCAACTTTTGAGATTTTAAAGTTTGGTGTCTTAAAATTTAAGAATCAAAATGTTTGAATTGAATTTAGCATTTCAATTTTAATAAGTTGAAGCAGAAAGTTTATTTATTTATTTTTTTCACTTTATAAGGGACTCAAACTCTCACACTCACTTTCACTACTATGTCCACAATCAACTAAGCAACAATCTGAGCGACTTCGAAAAGTTGTAGAGGGCTTCAAAGCACATTATTTAACAGGAATTTGGAAATTTCTCTTTTGGAATACTCCGAAAATGACAAATTAGTTAGATGATATATCTACTAATGGTTCAACACAAATTTATTTGTCTTCAAATAAATTTCTATAAAAATCAAATCAGCATATTTAAAATTTTGGAGCCTTGGTTCTTTCCCCTCAAATAATAAAGGGCAAAATTACCCTGCAACTATCTGCTAAACTTATCGGTGTGGGCCACCCTTTTAGAATACAAATATTTATCTACTCTAATCTTTCTGACATTGACTTGAGTTAATAAAAATGATGAATGAGTTCATCTATCAAGATAAATAAGAACTTTTAGCACATGATCAACTTCATTTGTGTTTTTTTTTTCCCCTCTTAAAAATAGAGCAAATGAAATCAATAACAAGTAAATCATGTCACAAAATTAGCAATGAGCTTCTCATTGATGTGAATAGGAATGTATCTGTATTTATATTTACTAAAATAAAAGGTGAGGGCTGGAATGGTTTCAGTCTTAGGAAGGTGGACCCCACTGATGAGTTATGGTGGGGGCATTGCACACTATTAAGTGCACTCTATATTTGGCTTTTTTCTTGGGATTTTATTACAATCTGTTTGTACAAGATTGTAAGAAATCATTTATGGATTTTTGAAATAAAGCCATCAAAAAGTGAAGATTTCTTTAATTAATGTATACCATCAAATTTATCAAAGGGCAGCAATAGGTTGGATGACTAAATCTAACCAATTAAAACTGTATTAGAAAGACAAGTATTTATTATCTTAATTCATATGTTAATGTTACACAAAATGGTGTGTTTCTTCTTTTTGTTAATTTGTTTACTTTGGATTTGCTCAAAACATCAATTTGATCTGCTGAGCAATGTTGCGGAGAGTGCCACCTTGTGGGGCCCCTAGTGATCCCTTCCATCCACTTTGAATGACCATCCCAATTTGAGCCATGTATAGACTTATTACCATTAAATCTAAGATTGAGAGGTTCCTAATTGTTAGATTGATTTTAGGAGGGTCATGCAAACACACCAGCCTTGTACGTGGATGTACAATCTCAAGGGGTAGCTCAGTTGGCGTAGGACCACGATTTGTTTTTAAAGGTCGAGAGTTTGAAACTGTGCTACTGCACTATAGCCACAGGGGATTTACCTTGGCCTGAAGGAATTAGTCCGACCCAAAGGACTGGGACACTCTGTTTTCCAAAAAAAATATACGTGGATGTGCAAAATGTACATATATATAATTTAAAGTTTGTAGATTTTTCTGAGATTCAATCTTACAATGAGTGAATGTTCGATGAGTGTACAATTGGACCTGATGCCAAATCATGAGATGAAAAAATTATTAAAGGCACTACATCGATGAAAGGTGGGCCCCACAGTGCCGGACTGCACTTATAGTTTCTCATAAGTGAACATCCCAAATCCTTCCCCCACCCACCCCCAATTTAGAGTTATCTTCAAGGAAATCTTAACACGACCCCAACACTAATCAAGCACCTGCATAACATATCCACCTCTCCATCACTTATTGGATCATTACATATTTACATCGTCGAAGTATTGAGGTTTTTCCTAGCAAGGGTGTGCCAAATGAATGGTCCACAAACAAGGGCAATCGAGTTAAATCATTAGCATATCAAACCATTTAGAATTTATCCTTCATAAAAAAAGTCAAAAGGATTAGATTATTGGCTACTCCTTTTCTAGTGCTTTTCAGGCATGTTAATTGTTCGACCAATGCTAAGCAAATTCCTTGACAAAACATTAAGTAGATAGGAAAGCTCATCTTATTAATATATGATGCCTTCTGTGTTGTCGTCGTCGACTTCTCCTTCTTCTTCTTCTCATTGTTGTTGTTGTTGCTGTTGTTGTTATTATTTAGAAAGGTTGGTGGTATAAGGCTCTCATACCTCTCCTTCATCTTTCTTTTTCGATTTTGTTTTTGTTTTATCTCTCTTTTTTTCGTAAAAGCCCATTTATCAATAAAAAAAAAAGCCATAAAAGTTGAGAAGGCTTGCCCATGTCAAGAATTATTATATTTTCACTGGGCCCAGGTCCCTACCAGAACTCACCCTTATAATAGCAATGAGTACCTTAGATGGTTGATTGGCCTGCTAAAAGTATTGAATCTAAATTTAAACTCACCTGCTAACTAGTTTGGAGCCCCCATCAAGTAACTTGGCTTCCTCCCTCTCTTTCATAATTCATACTCTCTCTCTCTCTCTCTCTCTCTCTCTCTCTCTCTCTCTCTCTCTCTCTACATATACCTCACACAGTATTATCGTGCAAGGTTGTCAATGGGGACCACCTAGGGCCCTACTAATGGTCAAACCATCTCATGATGGGCCCATATATCAAGTTCGGAGTCAAACTCATTCCTCTAACCCCTTGATCCGCTGCCTACAAGTTTAATGCTTCTATATCAAAATAAATTGTCCCTTGTTCCAACAGCCAGTCCATTTGGAAAGCATCACATTCAAATAAGATTATATGATATTGATTTACATAAAGTTACATAAATTGTAATTAAATCTAGTCTAGGGATATCAAAATCATAGCAAGATCCAAGAACCAATTGAGGAAAACCCAAAATCACATCACTTGGGTCTATCCCATGTGGTTGAACCCCAGTTGGGGCCCACTATAGCTAATGGCCAAGTGGATTTCCATTTTTCTTGTTTTCGGTCTATAGTTATAATCCCTAATCAATCTCTTGTATTTTTTTTTTTTGTTGATTGAATGCCATAGGTCCCACATTCTTTATACCCATCTGAATGGGATCAAAATCGAAATCCTAAAAATTAATGCCTTCTAAAATCATTAAACTAGAGAGCCATGGATCTAGGGATTAAGATGATTTAATGGATGATCAAATGGATGATACCTTGCCTTCCCCATGATTGTCATGGCCCCCGATAAAGGTGCATAAGAAAGGGTGCCCCATGTATACATGTGTGTTCCTTCAGCTAGACACACCTAGCTGCATTACAATCAAGGGAGTCTCTATAATGAAAGTGTTTGACATAGATGAAAAGAATATGAGATAATAGGTTGATCAAACGATCCCTAGGTTGTAAGTCTTTAAAGTTTAATGGCTTTACATCATGCAAACTTACCGTCCAATGATAAATAATATTTGGAACAACGGTGAAATTAGGTTAATCCCAATTCAAGGGGATTTGGTGTGTGATGTGATTGATTTGATTAAATGCGAGACCAAGAATGAAAAATGCAAATAGGAAGGTTGGAAAGTGTGTTATCTAAAAATTCTCATTATATATTCACTTTGGCTCTGTTGATTTATTATGAGCACAAGCCTCTATAGCAACGTGCGACAATTAGGTCAATACGCACGTATTAGTTAAGTTTATATCGGTGGGCAAAAGAGGATTTTCAAATCTAATGGATCAACAGTGGTTGTGATTAAGTTATCCAAAAACTAAAGTTGAACGACCATGTGATCTTAGTCCTAAATGTGGGATTAGTTTGTAAAATGTTCAAATAAGAACTGATGGTCGTTCGAGGGCATCTTTAATTGAAGAGGGTAAAGAGGGATTATAGAGGGCCTAGAAATGGGTCCCACAAAAGTGGCATCCTCTTGACGACGTTGCTTGGCAAACCAAACAATGTGTCTATGTGAGTGCAAATTGAAAATAACACACAAATCATTAAAAAAAAAAAGCACAACATTTTGACAATCATTAGCACATGAATTAATATTGTAAATATATCTTTCTAGCATAACTATAATTGGGTTCATAACCTTTCTTCTAGCAATGCCAATTGCTTGTTTACTCACATGTAAAATCGCACAATTTACATTTGATTGGCTTCATTCACTTTTTTTTCTTTTCGAAAAAAAGAAAAAGAAAAAAACAAATGAAGTTGTTCATATGTTAAAAAGCATGTTGATACTGTACTTAAATCAATTTACTATTATGGTTGACTTGACAGTTAGGTCGAAGGTACTATAAAAAGATTAGAGCATGTAAGCAATTTGGATTCAAAGAAAGTGTGCCAAACTCATAGATTTAAGTGGGGAGTTGCGCATATTAATATCTTAGTGATGTTGTAACTTTGATCGTTCTTGTTTTGGTAAGAATTGGAATGTTTCTTCTTCCATTGCAAGGAATTAAACCTCTCGTGGGCCCAATGACCAAGGAAGTGCCTTACAATGATGTAATACTTGGTTAGCAAACCTCTAACATTTTCTTTATTTTTTTTAAGCAAAAGATCTAGGGATCCAAATATGCTAGCTTATTCAATCAAAAGATGATCTTAAAGAAATTTAAGGCCCTCGAAAATTTTAAGACAAGATAAATTTGTGTTAGTTGGTTGTTCATCTAATCGATTTGCTTTTTTTTTAGAGAGTTTAAAAGGTGGATTCTCCAAATTCCTCTTAAATGATACAAGATGTTCTCAAACCCTCTTCAACTAATGAAAATTGTAATGCTAAAAGTAATTTGAACATTTTCAGTTCTAAAATCTTGTGATCATAGCTTAAGATCTCAAAAGACTTTGACTTTAGAAATTCACCAAATTGAGTAACTAGAATGAGCCTTTCTAGCACTCTGTGACTCACCACACTAAGGGGAAAAAAAAAAAAAAACAAAGCTAAGACAAATCAAAATGAGTTTTAAATTATGCATCCAACATTGCCAAACTTGTTCATCTCATCTTTCTCAATGACTCGGCACACAAAGATAATAAAAATAAATTAAGACAAATCAAAATGAGTTTTTAAACCATGCATTTCTCTAACTCAAAACTTGTTCATCTCTTCTTTCTCATTGACCCACAACATTAGGACAACAAAAGCAAATTAAAACAAATCAAAATATATTTAAAACAATGCATCCACAATTATCATCACATCATTATTTTCTATTATCAATAATAGCAATACATCCAAGTGAAGTGGAAATATAAAAAATAAAAAAAAACTAGTTAATGGTACCAAATGTGAAAACCCAATGCCAAAATCATTCTGTGATTCCATTAAAGCATCAAATAAAGAGAAAATAAAATATAATAGGGTTATGATGATATTTTATTTTTAGTTGTTTGATATAAAATCCTTTTTACTTTTTATATAGAAAACTGGAGCTCTTTTTGTCTTTTAGTGAAGAAATGAGGTTGCTTTTTATTATTTTGAAAAAGATGGAGGAGATTTTGAATAAAAATGCTATTGATGAGATCCGTTCTCTGAAAAATGGAGGCTTTACTTAACTTTTACTAATAATCATCACCGTCGACAACCCACATAAATAGCTTCCACCTGCCTATCCGAAGCAACATTCTCTAAGCACATATCTCCAAATGGACAACTCCAAGAACACATTTCAACTACTCAGCTACTAGCCCCACAAATGTTACCTGCACTAATAAACCCCATCCTCTGGGACCAAATTTTCATGGAACCTTATGCATTATTTGTTAGCACCTATGGATGGGGGGGCCACATGTGATCACAACGGGTGGGCCTTAGCCAATAGAGCTGCAGCCCCTCAACATTAGTTTCCATAAGCCCGTTTGGTAACTTTAGTGTAAATAAAGATAGAGTAAAGTATCACATCAAAATAGAATAAAATATAAGTGAGTTATGATGATATTTTATTTTTAGTAGTTTCATATAGAATCTTTTTAACTTTTTTTTTATAAAAAAGGGGACTTTTTTTTTGTCTTTTAGTGGAGAAAGGAGTGTACTTTTTTACTTTTTTTTTAAAGGACGGAATTTTGAAAAAGTTTACTCTTGATGTGACCCCTTATCTAAAAATGAAGGGACTTTACTTGACTTTTACTAAACTACTAAAGTGTCAAACGAGACCTAAGGAGTTTTACACTCCTCTTTTCTCTTCTACTTTAAAAGAGTTTCTCTCTCATACCTCTCTTAAGAGAAAGATTGGGATCTACTTGCTATAAAAAGAAGTGTATTGACCCACAAGTCTAATTAAAGATCGACATTTTGCACATCCACATACTTTTTTTGTTGTTGTGGAAAACGGATGGTGTCCCAGCCTTTTGGGCCGGACTAATCCTTTTAGGCCAAGGGGAGCCGAATAAATCCCCTGTGGATGCAGTGTGGTAGCACAGATTCAAACCTTTATCATTTAAAAGCAAACCGTGGTCCTACGCCAACTAAGCTACCCCTTAGAGGTGCACATCCACGTACAAGAATGGTGTATTTGCATTACCCTCCTAAAATCAATCTAACAATTAGGAACCTCTCAATCTTAGATATAATGGTAATAAGTCTATACATGGCTCAAATTGGATGGTCATTCAAAGTGGATGGAAGGGATCACTAGGGGACCCACAAAGGGCCCCACAAGGTGGCACTCTCTGCAACATTGCTCAGCAGATCAAATTGATGTTTTGAGCAAACCCAAAGTAAACAAATTAACAAAAAGAAGAAACACACCATTTTGTGTAACATTAACATATGAATTAAGATAATAAATACTTGTCTTTCTAATACAGTTGTAATTGGTTAGATTTAGTCATCCAACCTATTGCTGCCCTTTGATAAATTTGATGCTATACATTAATTAAAGAAATTTTCACTTTTGGATGGCTTTATTTCAAAAATCTATAAAAGATTTCTTACCATCTTGTACAAGCAAAGAGTAAAAAAATCCCAAGAAAAAGGCCAAATATAGAGTGCACTTAATAGGGTACAGTACCCCCACCATAACTCATCAGTGGGGTCCACCTTCCTAAAACTGAAACCATTCCAGCCCTCACCTTTTTTTTATAGTAAAAACAGCTACATTCCTATTCACGTCAATAAGAAGCTCATTGCTAATTTTGTGACATGATTTACTTGTTATTGATTTCATTTGCTCTATTTTTAAGAGGGGAAAAAAACCACAAATGAAGTTGATCATGTGCTAAAAGTTCTTATTTACCTTAATAGATGAACTCATTCATCATTTTTATTAACTCAAGTCAATGTAAGAAAGATTAAAGTAGATAAATATTTGTATTCTAAAAAGGTTGGCCACACTGATAGGTTTAGTAGATAGCTGCAGGGTAATTTTGCCCTTTATTATTTGAGGGAAAAGAACCAAAGCTCCAAAATTCTAAATATGCTGGTTTGATATTTATAGAAATTTATTTGAAGACAAATAAATTTGTGTTAAACCATCGGTGGATATATCATCTAACTATTTGTCATTTTTGGAGTATTCCAAAAGCGAAATTTCCAAATTCCTATTAAGTAATTTGCTTTGAAGCCCTCTCTAACTCTTCAAAGTTGCTCATGTTGTTGCTTAGCTGATCGTGGACATAGTAGTGAAAGTGAGTGTGAGAGTTCAAGTCCCTTATAAAGCGAAAAAAAAAAAACAAAAACAAAAATGAAGTTTCCGCTTCAACTTATTAAAATTGAAATGCTAAATTCAATTCAAACATTTTGATTAGGGGTGCACATGGGTGATTCGGATTGGTTTAGAGGGGAAACCATCAACCAAACTAAACCTATTAGTTTTCTATTTTTCCAAACTGAACCGAACCGCCCATGTGCTCAAGCCGAAACAGTTTTTTTTTTCACCAAAAAAATACAGTTCAAACTTGGTCCACCAAATTGAATGAAGAGCAGCTGTAATGAACACTAAAATATATTTCATAATTCGTTTCAACCAAAAAAGCATACATCAAACGATGGATGAACTCTTTCCATCCATCGTCTGGTTGCATAATTGAATGGACCAGGCCAGGTTTGGCCAACTTTTTAGGCCAATGAGCTGAAGCGATTCAAATTTTCTGGTAAATACATCAATAAAATGGTCCGGCGCGTACTTATTTATTTGCATAAAACCTGAACTAGATTATATTGCTTGATCCAGACCAATGAATTCAACACAAAAGAACTTTTTTTTTTTTTGCCAACAAGATGGGTTCGAGTGAAATGTAGCCCCAATTTTGAACTAATTGAGATGAGCCTCATAATAGTTCACTTTCTCTTAGATCAGACCAAATCCCTGAGCAGTGCTATTAAAAATCTAATAATGCACACTTGTTGTAGAACTTTCATCAAACATGTAAGATGCAAGTAGAACATGCAAGCACTTCCCCTAAGGCTAAAATAGTCAAAACTCAATACTCAAGTTAATACATACGGTCCCCACAAAAAAAGGAGTTAATACATATGGTCGCTTCGGTTTAGGAGATTAACCATGGATTTAAATCGATAACCGACCGATGTAAAGCGGTTTCTATGAATTTCAAACTATTGACCGAACCGATTTCCAAAAAACCGACCCGAACCGCCCGATTCGATCGGTTCGGTCTGATCCGGTTTTACAGTGATACTAAATTTTTTGTGCAGCCCTAATTTTGATTTTTAAATTTTAAGACGACAAACTTTAAAATCTCAAAAAGTTTACTAAAAAAAAAAACTCACAAAGTTGAGTGGTGGACCAATCATGGCCAAACTTGTTCATCTCATCTTCCTCAAGGACTCTCCATGTTGAGCCAAAAATAGCAAATCAAGGCAAATAAAAAAAATGAGTTTTAAAGTTATGAATCCACCACTGCCAAACCCATTCATCTCACTATTCTCAAACACTCCTCATGCTGATTCTATAAAAACAAATTAAGCTGCATTCAATCAAATCATGCATCCACTATCATCATAATCCTTGTTTAATTCCATTTTTCATAGACAAAACCAAGTAGTTGAAGTCCAACCTCTAAACAAAAATAAACCATGAAATCTCTTAAAACCCCATGCCAAACCCCAACCCATCCATTGCTTCCCCCAACTAACCCCAACATCCTTGTACCAAATTACCTCTCATCACCTCATCATTGATGTCCCCACATAGATCATCTCCATCCTATCTATAAGGATTCAAACCAATATTATCCAACTCCAACCACATCATCTCCAAATGGACCATTCCCCCTAAAATCACATCTCAACCACTCAACTCAACCCCTGGCCCCACACCCCACACCCCACACACCCAACTCTTGACCCAACCCAACCCAACCCAACCCATCCTCTCCCATGGAACCAGGTGCGCAGGATACTATCGTACGCCGCTAGCTCTCTCTCCCAAATTTACTTCTATTATCCCTCTCCCTCTTCTCCATTGTCTCTTTCTTCTTCTCTATTTGTAACAAAAACTCAACACCAAACACTCTGTTTTAATCACCACCACCCACACACACTGCTATCATTCCTTGTGTCTCTTCCAAACATCTGAATCAAAAAGTATCACAACAACAAACAAACCTGGTTTGGTTTGTTGTTACATGAGATTAAGAAGAAGAAGAGACAGATAGAAATAAGAGAGAGAGAGAGGAAACAAAACCTAACCTAATATATAAAGAAGAGAACCCTAAGAAAGAAAGGGAAAAACAAACCGATGACGAAGTTGAAGACAAACTCTTCATCATCCGAGCCATCTTCTTCTACTTGTTCTTCGTCGTCTTCTTCTTCCTTTGTGTCGGAGCCGTCGCAGGGGATCGGAGCGGCATCATCGGCCGCGGCGGAGGAGCCGGCGGCGTCGAGGGAGGGCGGGCAGGAGTCGATCGTTGTGGAGAGGAGGAACGGGCACTCTGCGTTCTGCCGGTGGACGGTGGCGCAGTTCCCGAAGATCAAAGCACGGGCGCTGTGGAGCCGCTACTTTGACGTCGGCGGCTACGACTGCCGCCTCCTGATCTACCCTAAGGGAGATTCTCAGGCGCTCCCCGGCTACCTCTCCGTCTACCTCCAGGTCATGGATCCTCGAAGCGGCTGCGGCTCCTCCTCCTCCAAGTGGGACTGCTTCGCCTCCTACCGCCTCTCGATCTCCAACCACACGGAAGAATCCAAGTCCATCCATAGAGACTCCTGGCATCGCTTCTCCGCCAAGAAGAAATCCCACGGATGGTGCGATTTCACCCCATCCTCTGCTGTCCTCGACCCTAAGGCCGGATTCCTCCTCAACGATTCCTCCCTCGTCGTCACCGCCGACATCCTCGTCCTCCACGAATCCATCTCCTTCTCCCGCGACAGCAACAGCAACAGCGACGCCCAGCCCTCCGTCGTCGCAGTCGGCCCCGCGGCCGACGTCCTCACCGGGAAATTCACTTGGAAAGTCCACAATTTCAGCTTGTTCAAAGATATGATCAAGACGCAGAAGATCATGAGCCCTGTCTTCCCCGCGGGCGAATGCAATCTCCGCATTAGCGTCTATCAGAGCTCTGTGAATGGGGTGGATTTCCTCTCCATGTGCTTGGAGAGCAAGGACACTGAGAAGTCCGCCGCTGGCTCCGCCCCTGCCTCCCCGGACCGCAGCTGCTGGTGCCTGTTCAGGATGTCTGTCCTGAACCAGCGCCAGGGGCTGAACCACATGCACCGGGATTCATATGGGCGGTTCGCCGCGGACAATAAGAGCGGCGACAATACTAGCCTTGGGTGGAATGACTATATGAAGATGGCGGATTTCGTCGGGCAGGATGCAGGGTTCCTTGTGGATGATACTGCGGTGTTTAGCGCGTCTTTCCATGTGATCAAGGAGTCTAGTAGCTTTTCCAAGAATGCTGGGCTGATTGGTGGAGGGAGGGGTGGCGCGAGGAAGTCGGATGGGCATCTGGGGAAGTTCACTTGGAGGATTGAGAACTTTACGCGGTTGAAGGATTTGCTGAAGAAGAGGAAGATTACAGGTCTGTGTGTGAAGAGCAGGAGGTTTCAAATTGGGAATCGGGATTGTCGGTTGATCGTCTATCCTAGAGGTAAGCAAATAGGGATCAAGTTTATTGTGATTATTCCATGTTGAATGTAGTCAAATGTTTGGAACTCTTACACTTAATAGTGCTGTAATTTTGGTAATCTATTACTTACATTGCGCATGAGTCTATAATTGATGTGGTTTTGAATTGTTCTGCAAAAATAGATTAGTGCTGGAGAACATTCTTTGTAGAAAAAAAAAAATTACAGAGTTGGTACTATATTGGCGAGATTGAGAATTCCACATTTTGATGAAGAATCAATGCTATTATGTGTAATACAATGTTTTGCATTGTGTTTGGTTGGTGCCTTGAGAACTGAAATGCAAATGGCAGAATTGATTTCTAATTGAACTACAATTGGAGTTGTTTAGAAGCCATCCCAGTCCTAGAAATGTTAGATTGTACTTCCAACAGGAAAAAATGTATGTTCTTATGGCTTTATGCAGAATGAATATGCAAAATTTAAGCCTTATTAACAAATTGTCAATTTCCTGCGCTCTCGTGCACCCAATGTTTGGGTTTCATCGAAACACGCCCTTATATTTTCGTTGTGAATAGTGATAAAAAGTATTGCTATTTTAGTGAGAGTGCTATTTTCACTCCTGCATCCAAAGTCCAAACTCTTCGATGGCACTGTATATTCCTTCTACTTTTTGGTATGCTGCCTCGTTACACTTCAAGCTTGGGTTGTAAAGGATTTTCTCCATTTGAAAATGATGCTATTTTCACTCATGCATTCAAAAGTCCAAACTCTTCGATGACACTGTGTCTTCCTTCTACTTTTTCGTATGTTGACTCGTTATACTTCAAGCTTGGGATGCAAAGAATGTTCTATTTTTTGAAAATGAAACCATGTTGTCAAAAACATTGTGGTCATCAAGTTCTAGGTGCTCCATTTTTTTGTTTAGGAGAAAAAAAAGAAAATCAAGTTGTACAATCTGTAGAATACTTGTTTGCTTTTGCTCATTTCCTGAGTTCCATGCATGAAAAACAACTATTTATGCAATGCCTTGGTTTCTGCAATCAGGGCAGTCTCAACCACCGTGCCATCTTTCGGTGTTTCTTGAAGTTACCGATTCTCGTAATACCCCCAGTGATTGGAGTTGTTTTGTTAGCCATCGGTTGTCAGTGGTGAATCAGAAGATGGAGGAGAAATCAGTTACTAAGGAGTCGCAGAATCGCTACTCCAAAGCAGCAAAAGATTGGGGCTGGCGTGAGTTTGTAACACTCACAAGCCTCTTTGATCAAGACTCTGGGTTTCTCGTTCAGGACACGGTTGTATTTTCTGCAGAGGTTCTTATCTTGAAGGAGACATCTATTATGCATGATTTTACTGATCAGGAGCTCGATTCAAGCAATCCAGGTTGTCAAATCGACCAGGTTGGCAAGAAAAGTTCATTTACATGGAAGGTGGAGAACTTCTTATCCTTCAAGGAAATAATGGAAACACGGAAGATCTTTAGCAAATTCTTTCAAGCTGGAGGATGTGAGTTGCGGATAGGTAAGCGAACGGAGCATACATGTTCTTGTACATTGCTATTTTCTTTCTCACTTTTTAGATGTTACTCTAGCCACAAATTGCTGCAATTGTGTTCTCAATCATAATGCAGGTGTATACGAGTCCTTTGACACTATATGCATTTATCTGGAAAATGATCAATCTGTTGGAAGTGATCCGGATAAAAACTTTTGGGTGAGATACAGGATGGCTATTGTCAATCAAAAGAATCCTGCGAAAACTGTGTGGAAAGAGTCTTCTATTTGCACAAAAACATGGAACAATTCTGTTCTCCAATTTATGAGGGTGTCTGATATGCTGGAAGCAGATGCAGGGTTTCTAGTACGCGACACAGTTGTATTTGTTTGTGAAATCATTGATTGCTGCCCTTGGTTTGAGTTTTCAGACCTAGAGGTGAGTATAGCCACTTCAACTCCTAAATTCAACCTGTTTGCCGTGATAACCATGTATTTTCTTTCTTGTAATTAATTTACTGTTAGTGCATTATGCCTTTTTCCCTACTTAATTGAGGATGATGACTATCTTTAAAGAAAATGGAGGATGAGGACTATTTCATTGGATATGTGAAGACTTCTTCCTGCGGGAAGGAGGAAAGGGTTTTTGGTTTACAGTATCCAGCTTAAAAACTGTTGGCAGTTGCCACTTTCGTAATGTGTGCTTCTTGATGAAGCATACCTCAGAATTACATTTACTTGTGCAGTTATGGTTTAGAATCTATACAATCCATTGATCAGAAGAATCCTGCTATAATACGAAATTGATGCGAGCCCTAAAAGGGTTTGGTTGATGCGGGCCCTAAAAAAGATGTCTCAAAAGACCCTCATAAAGCGGAATGAACCTCAAAAGGAAAAATTCAATCCACTAAGAAAATCTTTATTAATCGCCAAAGCTGTCAAATTTTTATTAATCTCCAAAGCTATCTCTAATGTCTTACAATGCTCATATATATAGGAAAACAAACCTGAGAATCCAAAGCCCCTAATAAAACGAGGAAACTAATCAAAGATTCCTACTACTGGAATTGGAAAGCTGATCCTTTTTTTTATATCGGTAACGGAACCTTTATTGAAAGAGAAAAGACAAAGTACACAGAAAAGAAAACCAGAAATACAAGGGGTATAAAAGAATTATACCCCAGCCACCAAAGCGAAAAAACCAAAACAAAACCACCCCCAAAAACAAAAGATTACATAGAAAAACCCACCCATGGAGAATGAATATCCACCCCTTGTTTAGCCAAAGCGTCCGCCATACTATTGGCACGCCTCATCACATGACCAAAGGAGACAACCAAAGAGGAGGAGATCTTCTTTAATTCATTGAACTGAAATTGGAACTTTTACAACTCATTAAAGAAATAACATAAGAAGACCCACATGTGTGCTGCGGGGCAGGTTGTTGCTTTGGCCCATAGGCTTTGCATCAGTGTGTGTGTGAAGTGTGAACTGAGGTACTCTTATTGTGGATTTTGGATTGTTTGTGAAGCTTGTCAAACTATCATCAGTTCATCACTATTGTAGCCTTGACCCCTCTGTCTACGGTCCCCTGAAAGTTGTCAAATCATTTGAGAGACCTTACTCTTGTTGGAAAAGGTAACACTTCCACATTAATCTCTCAGTGCTCTGACTCTCTCTATATCTATATCTATATCTATATATATAGGGAGATGCTCCTATGAGAGATATCTCTCACCTTAAATGAGAGATTGGGTGGGGGCCCTCACATCCATATCCAATGCCAACAACTTAAATGTGAGGGCCCCCACATCCATATCCAATGCCAACAACTTAAATGTGAGGGCCCCCACTACTATTTCTCATATAAGGTGAGAGATATCTCTCATAGGAGCATCTCCCATATATACATATATATCTTCTTTTTTATAATTTATGGGTGGCTGGTGCTGTTATGCAAGACAAAAAGACATGATGCCAGATTAAATGTCTCATGCAATGAATTCAGTCACCATTTTCAACAACAAAAAAAAAAAAAAAATCTCATGCAACTGCAATTTCACTTTAACTTTTACAAACTGCAATTCAGATGCTATGATGATGAGCCTGTAGCAAAGTTGAGTGGTGCTCATCGTTGCAACCTTAAAGTCGTGGGCTCAAGTTGGTTTATCATCATCAGAGACTTATCTCATCAATATGGGTCAGCTTATTTTTAATAAAAAGGAATAAAGTAAAATATTTTAACAAAATATAGTAAATGCTATGATTTGATTCTAATTCGTTATTATTCGCTCTCTTATGTTAGTCTGTAGATTCATACAATGTCTTAGTCATCCACCCTTCTTCTTTTCCCCAGGTATTGGCTTCAGAGGATGATCAAGATGCATTATCAACAGATCCTGATGAACTCATAGATTCTGATGATAGTGAAGGAATAAGTGGAGACGAAGAGGACATTTTTAGGAATCTCCTTGCCCGGGCAGGTTTTCACCTCACATATGGAGATAACCCTTTACAACCTCAGGTCACTTTAAGGGAGAAGCTGCTGATGGATGCTGGTGCAATTGCTGGTTTCCTTACTGGTCTTCGTGTTTATCTTGATGACCCTGCAAAAGTGAAACGCTTACTTCTTCCAACCAAGCTCTCTGGTATTAGTGGTGGAAAGAAAGAGGTCAGTAGGGGTGAAGCAAGTTCCCCCAGCCTAATGAATTTGTTGATGGGGGTTAAAGTTTTGCAGCAGGCTATCATTGACTTGCTATTGGATATAATGGTCGAATGCTGCCAACCTTCAGAAGGAAGAAGTGGTGATGATTGTTCTGATATGAGTTTGAAACCTTCTCCTGATAGTAATGGAGCCATCTGTCCTGCAGAATCTATCGGGCCAAATGGAGCAACAGACTCTCTGCAGTGTCCCATAAACCAAAGACTGGATACTGGGGTCGATGAAAATATTAGTTCACTCGCAGTACAGAGCTCAGATGCCAATATATCTGGAATGCCTGAAAAGGCTGTTCCTGGACAGCCTATTTCTCCTCCAGAAACATCTGCTGGGGACCTTTCTGTGGATGATAGTTACATTCGGACTTCAAAGGTACATAAACTAAATTTCATAAACTCATGTTTCTCATGCTAGATTTTCATGTATTTACTGGCTTCACAAACTTGTGTATCTTCAGACAAAGTGGCCAGAGCAGTCTGAAGAGCTGTTGGGCTTGATTGTAAATTCACTGAGAGCCCTAGATGGAGCTGTTCCACAAGGTTGTCCTGAGCCAAGGCGAAGACCTCAGTCAGCTCAGAAGATAGCTCTTGTACTGGATAAAGCTCCAAAACATCTTCAACCTGACCTAGTTGCTTTGGTACCAAAATTGGTAGATCATTCGGAACATCCACTTGTTGCTTGTGCCCTTCTTGATCGCCTGCAGAAGCCAGATGCTGAGCCTGCACTACGACTACCTGTAAGCAGTTCTGTACATGTCTGTTTTCTTAGTGATGATCATTAAGTGACAATCATTATTTTGAAACTGGAGCTACTTAAATATTGACAATGAGTTCCTCACTTTCCATATTTTGTTTGTATATAGGGTGCATTTGGATGTACCCTAAAACAAGTACTTTTAATTGTTGGCATACATATAGTTTTATGTTCTGTGATGCAACAGAAATTGAACACCATATTAGGTAGGTACTCTTTCTTTTTGGGTGTTTGTCTGTGTCTTTCCACCCCTTACCATTACCGATCACGATTACTGGCCCATACATTAAAAAAGGAGAAAAAAAAAGAGGGCAGATTACTGGCCCATGTATTGATTTGGGCTAGAAAAATTGGAAAACACCATCCTTCCTAATGTCACCTCTGGTTTCTGGCCCTAACTTTATGGAATGGATAAGCATCCATTCTGTCAAAACTCAAAATATTTGAGCGGATTGTAATCTGGTCCATTTAACCATCCCCAGATTAGTTAAAGAAAGGTCATTTGTTCTTCAGGTTATTGGCGCTCTTAGTCAGCTGGAATTTGGCAGTGAGGTCTGGGAGCGTGTTTTATTTCAAGCTTTCAAACTTCTGGCAGATTCTAATGATGAGCCACTTGCAGCAACTATGAGTTTCATTTTCAAAGCTGCATCTCAGTGTCAGCATCTTCCTCAAGCAGTATGTATTTAGGCAACTGTGTGATTTTGAATCAATTCTACATTCTTTCATTACATTATGAAATCCACCTATGCTATCTTACTTGAATTTCCGTTCTTGTTTCTTATAGAAACTTACTTTTAATCCTCTTCTTTTGTAGGTCAGAGCAGTCCGTGGTCGGCTGAAGATGTTGGGTGCCCAAGTGTCTCCTTGTGTGCTGGATGTTCTAAGCAAGACTCTGCATACTTGGGCAGATGTTTCTGTAGCTATGCTGAAAGATATTGACTCTTATTGTGAGCTTGGTGACTATTGTATTAATACATCTTGTGGGGTATTCTCTATTAGTGAAAATGGGCTCACTGCTGATGGGTTGCATTTGACAGAAGAGCAGGCGGCTTCTACAGGCAATGACATGTCTGATATATATATTCTTATAGAGATGTTATCTATACCTTCCCTTGCAGTTGAAGTCTGTCAGGTTTTTGAGAGAGCTGTTGCTCGAGGAGCCTTTGGTGTAGAATCAGTTGGCATGGTACTGGAGCACCGCCGTTCTCAAAGGGTGAAGAACAACTCTGATCCTGTTGCCAATAACTCTCAGAATGCAGACATCCTTGTAGATGGAAAAACTGAGCCATTGCCTGTCCAAGAGGATGATTTTGCTACAGTTCTTGGTCTTGCAGAAGCACTGGCTCTCTCCAGGAACTCCCGAGTGCAGGAGTTTGTGAGGATGCTTTTTTCTATAATGTTCAAAATGCATGTTGATGAGGGATATCGTGGAAGGTTGTTGAAGGGACTTGTTGACCGTGCTACCGGTGCCACAGATAATTATCGTGATGTGGATCTGTATCTGGATATCTTGGTATTTCTTGTCCAGGAGGAAGAAGTGATTGTGAGACCGGTGCTGAGCATGATGCGGGAGGTTGCTGAACTTGCCAATGTTGACCGTGCAGCTCTTTGGCATCAGTTATGTGCTAGCGAAGATGAAAATATTCGTATTCGTGAGGAAAGGCAAACTGAACGTTCCAATTTTGCAAGAGAAAAGACTATTTTGTCTCAAAGGCTAAGTGAATCAGAGGCAACTAATAACCGTCTTAAGGTACTCAATCCCTTATTCGAACAGAATGCTGATATAATTGTCATTGTCTCATTTATATGATCTGTTAAATAAAAATGTGATTGACTTTTCGAAAATTGCAGTCTGAGATGAAGGCTGAACTGGACCGTTTTTCTCGGGAAAAGAAGGAGCTCACTGAACATATACAAGAAGTTGAGAATCAGCTTGAATGGCTTCGATCAGAACGAGATGAAGAAATTGCAAAGCTCTCTGCTGACAAAAAGGTCCTTCAGGACCGTCTTCATGATGCAGAGTCACAGCTGTCGCAGTTGAAGTCTCGGAAACGGGATGAACTGAAGGTAAATGATATATTTTTTTTACTACCATTTGTTGGACTATCCAAGCTATATCGTTAGCCATCAATTCATTTGCTGAAACGGAGATTGAATTTGTGGAGTCTTTATTTTTTCCTCGAAATGGAACTGATGATGTTATTTTTGGAATTGACAAGAGCTACAATGTCGCAATCACGAGGTTGTTGGTTCAAGTCATGTTACACTTAAAAACTAATAACATACATATTGGCACATAGATGGAAGTGGTAATGATAGATTTGAAGAAGTGCAACTTAACCAAGGATTTGGCCCACGATATACTGGAATGACGAAACAAAATTCATATAGCTAAGCCCAAATAGTTGAGAGAAGTCTTTGATGATGATGATATATTGTCACAATCAAATGAATAATGAATTGAAAAAACCGATAAGGCCAATGACAGCAACAACCACGACCATGATTTAATCCTTAATTAGTTACACTGCATTGTTTCACTCAACGACTATGCAAGTCAAATCAAAACTCCAACAAGCTCTTTTGTAGAGATAGCCCATTAAATTATTGTAGCCATAATGGCAATGTCTTCCGACGCACCTAACTTATTTAGAAACGTCCTATTGTTCTTCTAATTATTTTGATCATGTGACAATGACTAATGAGCTGCTCCATAAAATTGAATTATGAAGGGAAGGAGATTGAAACCTCAAATTTCCAACAGAAATATCTCTCTATGTATATGCGTGTGTGCATGTTTGGGTGGGTTCTAATGGAAACATTACCCTTCGCAACCTTATGCACTGCACCCCAAAAGACTGAAGATGTACATGCTTAGCAAAGGAAAAATGGGTGAACAAATGAGAAACATCTTGATGCAGCCTAAGCAAATGGGCTTGCCATATCCAAAACACCACTATTCTTATTCTCTCACTAAACACCACTATAGGGATGAAATGGTGTAAAAAGAAATCAAATCACTAAAAGTTCTGGTTAATATTAATAGTTAGTGGCATAGTTGTCATATTTCATTTGTTTCAACCAAAATCGCTGAATTTTTTTTGGAAGAAACCAAACTGGATTCCCTCTTACGTAGGATTTTGTCATGTATTTCAGTTGATTTTGGTTGAAATCATCAATTTTGGACTGAGATTGAATAATTTGGACAAAATGAGTCCAAAACTTGAAATTTGGATGAATGGGTAAAAAATGAAAATTTGAGAAATCATTAAGAGTAGTTCGGCTGAAATGTCTCAGTTTGGAGTCGAACCGAAATGGGGTTCAAAAAGAAACTAACTACTACGATTGGCATGCGTTTGTTTGCAGGAATTCAGAGGATTTCTGATTGGTAGCATTTGGAGCATGCTCCAAATGCTGTCCCCGGTAGATTTCCAAAATCCTCATAAATACCCTAGCAATAGCATATAGGATGCTGGAATGTGGAGAATTTGAAAGGTCAAAAGTGCCATTGTAAGAGGCTGAGCTTTTGGAATTCCACTAATCAAACAAGGAGTTCCAATAATTCCATAGACCATAACTGACTGCTGTCAGGAATTCTTAACACAGAATTCCCATCAGAAATTCTTGAGAACAAGTGGCCTTTTTTTTTTTTTTTTTTGAAATGAAGTGGCCTGTTAATGATATATAATATAGATACTTATATCTCTCTGTTAAAAAAGGGCTGGCATTTGAAATTTTCCAACTTGGAATTCACCAGATGATGCAACATGAGGTGCCCATCTTCATGTATGCATTTATCTAGATTGTACTTGCAGAACTAGTAGACACTGTCTGAGCTATAAAACCACTCTGTGGTCTTTTCCCTGTTGCATCATATATTATGGACTTTTCGTCTTGACTTTCCACCAGAATTGCATGTCAAGTGATTTTTTTTTACTGGATCAGTTTTGTGCCTACTCAAAACCTTAATATCACTTGACTCACATCACTACCAAGCTACTAATCAATACGGGCTCAGAGCCAATATTAACGTATTGTAAAATGAGCTAGTCAGATGATAGTTGATGCTGGATTCAAGAAAAGAATTGAAATTCTTAAGAGTTTGTCTATGGTCTAGATTCAATGCTGAAGTCTAGTGTTTGGTTGGAACGTCCAACTTTATGTGGTATAATGGTCATAGAGCTAGGATCTCTTCTCATGTGCCCCAGTTCACCTGTGAATGAAGTATGAGGGTATGGAGGAGCGTGTGGGCTTAGCAAACACCAATTTCTACTTGGGAGTAATATAATTTAGAGTAGTTCAAAAAAAAAAAAAAAAAATGTGACATTTGCTTTGAGGGTTTTCATACCTGATTTATCTAGAAAACATATTTCTAAAAATGGTATGTGGTGAGAAGGGGTTTCAACAACTTGTCCCACCCAAATGGGCTCAGGTCAGCTTGGTCGGTATGTGTGTCTCATAAGCATACACTTATTACGGAATACATTTAGTTTAAACTTGTTTTTAGAATAGTTCAATGGGTTATAGCACTAAAGCAAAGGGTTATGATCTGGTGTAAACAGTTAGTAGTTTGCACCTCAACTCAGGTGTGAGCCTTCCATTTTCTTTCAACCTGGTTGACATATGCTCTTGGATTGAAATCCCAGAAGTTCAAATCCCTCAGTACCTTTTAATTTTGAGGGCCAAAGATCATGGGTTTAGATGATGTGGTGGGTCTGATTTTTTGCAGTCGTTGTTGTCAATAATATCTTTCCATTCTCTGATCCCTCATGAGACATGATTGCCATGCACCCAGGTTGGACCCACAACCAGGTTGACACCTAAGGAGGTGTGAACAGTATATGTGTGCCATCTTGGCTCAGTTCAATTATCATATAGTAATGTCACAACCAGCTGACTTCTCAATTATCTAATGTATGTATGTATCCTTGTGTCGAATTAACCCTATTTTTTGATATGTCCGTCACTGTAATTTCTGAGGCCTGAAAATCCACAACTACTACGACCCAATCAGGCTGATTATTAGGGTGTCCCTTACTCCCTTGTCCATTCATAGGCCTTCTCATCCCTGCCTCCCCCCTGATTTGTGTTATCCTGAGGCAGGCCCCACATTATGGTGGTCTATTGTTGCTCATATAATTGGTGCTGAAAGATGAGGTGAAGAAGCATTGTTTTGAGGACCTCTAAGTTGTGCAATCCCAAGCCGTTAGATAAAATCAGATGAATGCCAAGTTTGTTGTATATGTGTTGTGTGTGCGCAACACATGTGAAGCCAAATCCCCTTTATGTGCTCTCCCCTCCTCCCCTGTTTTCTTTCTCCCTTGTTCTTTTCTTATTCTATTTTTACTCTCTTTTTTAGCTTTTTTGTTATGAGCCATTGGATTGACTCAATCTAGTGGTTGTAGAGCATCTTTCTCTTTAGAATACCCTAAGAGAAAAAAGAGAGTGTATTCCTCTGCATTCCTTGCTAGGGAGTGTAGAGATTGGGAGAGGAGGCAAGAGAGAAGATATTCTCCAAGAAGACCAAGAAAGGGTAGGAGAGAAAGCTTTATAAGCTTGTACTCGTTAGGGAGTTCCTAGAGCTTCACTTTGTATTGGCTTATAATCTCCATTAAAGGTAAAGAAAAAGCTTTGCATTGTTCTCCCGTGGATACATTATGAGCAAACCACGTAAATCTTGTCTTGTGTTTCTTATTTTATTTTTCATTTCTCTACATGTTGGTGGTTTGATGTATTTTTGCCTTCGTTGTATACTTGCATTGCCATAGCACTTGGTTAGTGATTGGTGTTGGAGAATCACACTGCCTACCAAGTGTTTGTTGAAATTCCCCAACAACAAAATTTGCTTGGTCAATCTAAAAGTTCAATAACTTGGAGGACTGAATGTGAATTAATTTTTGTTCTTTCAATTCGTGTAATTGAGGGAACGCTAATTCATGTGGATAGTGAGTACTGTGAATAATATCGATATATTGTTTCAACACACACACACACACACCACTACAAAATACTGTAGGACCTGCATAAATACATGATAATCAAGGGTGATATGAGGATAAGTATATTTGTAAATGGACCATGGATTGCCCCAATATGATTATGCATGATTGATTCTAGCCCTTAATTCCATTGCTCCAAACTTCGATGGCTTTGTTTAGTACATTTTCTGTGATTAATTTCAAGGAAAGAAACAGGATCGTTATCAAACCGAGACTAATTCTAATTCATGGGGAGTAGATTTGGTCCTAGCCTTTAAGTTAAATGGAATCTTAACCGTAGATTTGCTTGAGATTCAATCCAAGTATCCAACGGTGAGCAAAGGTTCAGTGAGTGTAAAATTGGGCGTGATTCCAAATCATGGGATGAAAAAGAGTATCAAAGGTGCGTTCAAACAAAAATAAAAAAAAGAGTATCAAAGGGGCTACATTGATGAAAGGTGGGCCCAAGTGGGCCCCATAATGCTGGACTGCACTTGTAGTTTCTCATAGGAGAACATTTTCCTATTGATTGCAAGCTATGATTTTCAGATTCCGCAAATAGGTGACTTATCCATATCATGTCGTCCCCGATTCTTCGTTTCTTTTTCTTTTTTTTTCTTTTTTTTTTGTGCAATAAATCAGGGGCTTGTCCCTTCTATATCTTTGTTGTATCTGGGCGTCATAGATTATAGGTGGATCCCCTTATACACAAGGAGAATAAAGTAAAGTGGCAGTTTTATATATATGCTATGAAATATATGCGCTTGAGTTTATGCACTGGTTGGCCATAGCTTGAGCTCAAACTTGATATGTACTGGTTGGCCAAGCTCAGGTATGACTTAGCTAGGCTTAATTTCTAATCAAGCCTATGCTTGAGCTTGGTACAATGCTAGCAAGCCAAGCTTGTCATGTTGGCTTGTTTAACGTTCAAGCCGAGCTCAAGTTGGGCCTAGCTCACTTCAGCTTGGCCCATTTAGACCCTTATTGGTGGGCCACAACCTCTCCCTCACCACGTCATATGCCAGCTTATGCTCTCTCTCTCTCTCTCTCTGTTTGTGTGTGTGTTTTTTTTAAAACTGAATTTGCGGAATGGTGCAGAGAGTAGTGAAGGAGAAAAATGCTCTTGCTGAAAGGTTGAAGAATGCAGAAGCTGGGCGAAAAAGATTTGATGAAGAGTTGAAACGCTATGCTACAGAGACAGTGACACGAGAGGAGGTCCGGCAGTCACTTGAAGATGAAGTCCGGCGTTTGACACAAACTGTGGGACAAACTGAAGGAGAGAAGAGGGAAAAAGAGGAACAGGTTACTCGATGTGAAGAATACATTGATGGAATGGAGGCTAGATTGCAAACTTGCCAGGTTTTACATCCTTTCTTAATTCATTTTCTTGAATTCCTTCCAATCGGTGTAGTTAAATTTGCTATTTTTTGTGCTAGCTGTAAAATCTAAGTTTCTTTCACAGAATCTTGTAGATTATTCAATGTAGAATAAATGATCTTTATCCAGGGTGCCAAAAAAGCATTTTCAAAAAAGAAAAAGAAAAAAGGGGTGCCAAAAAAGTGGTCATGCAGACACAAGTTCTGTTTATTATTAGTTTATTATGTTAATATGTTCCAACTGAAATGTGTATTGTTTTTGTTATCTGTAATAGTAATTCGTAGAATTTCTTATCTTTTTTAGATAAGATCTGCTCTATTCTTATATAATATAATATATTTTTGTTTCTATCTAGTTCCAAATTTCAATTTTCATTTACCAGATAAAAAGCACTGTTAATAAAGCCAAGTATGAAGCTTAGGAGAACTTCTATATCCAATTGAGATAAAAAGGATAAGGGTATCCTTAAGCTTGCCAAGAAAAGAAAAATGAAAACTAAAGATCTTGATTGGGTTGGGTGTATTAATGATGAAAACCATAAACAGTGCCCTTTTGGAAGGTTTTCTACAGGTCTTTCATTAAGTCATTGTTCCCCAATTTGCATCAAGCCCAACTTGGGCTTTATGTGTCTAGTTCCTCTGACGGTTGGGGATTCTTCTGGTTCGCTATTGCAAGCGAAGTCTCAGCCATTGTCAACTTGAAGTGGTGTGACATCATGTCCAGCCCCTATATGATATTTGTTCTTTATGGAAGGTGGATAAAATAGTAAGAGAGAGGAGAAAGTTTCATATGGTCTTCATTGATCTAGAGAAAGCCTACGGCGGGATAGCTAGAGATTTGATTTGGTGTGTTTTAGATAAAAGGAGGGTCTAAGAGGTTATATTGACATAATGAAACCCATAAACAGCGCCCTTTTGGAAGGTTTTCTACAGGTCTTTCATTAAGTCATTGTTCCCCAATTTGCATCAAGCCCAACTTGGGCTTTTATGTGTCTAGTTCCTCTGACGGTTGAGGATTCTTCTGGTTCGCTATTGCAAGCAAAGTCTCAGCCATTGTCAACTTGAAGAGGTGTGACATCACGTCAAGCCTCTATATGAAATTTGTTCTTTATGAAAGGTGGATAAAATAGTAAGAGAGAAGAGAAAGTTTCATATGGTCTTCATCGATCTAGAGAAAGCCTATGGCAGGATAGCTAGAGATTATATTTGGTGTGTTTTAGATAAAAGGAGGGTCTAAGAGGTTATATTGACATAGATGTGTATTAGGGAGTGGTAACTAGTATGAGACCTACTTGTGATGAGATTGGTGAGTTTCCAGTGATCATAGGTTTGTATGAGGGATCGGCTTTAAGCTCGTGTTTTGGCATTGACTATGGATGAGTTAACTGCTCATGTCCAAGAAGAGGTAACTTAATGTATGTTGCTTGTAAATGATAGTGTTGGTGGATGAATTGAGAGATAGTGTGAATGTGAAACTTGAGAGATCCAAGAGTTTTAAAATAAGTTGTACAAAGACGGAATATGTGAATTGCATCTTTAGTGGATGAGTGTTAAGAGATATAACTTTTATGAGAGTTGAAGCTCAAGAGACATGACGGAGATTCCTTCCAATACCTTGGCTAGTGAGGATATAGATCGAGGATGTTTATCATAGGATAAGAGTTGGATGGTTGAAGTGGATACTTGCTTCTCTAGTGCTTTGTTATTGTTACATACCAACAAGATGGAAGGAAATTTTTTTACAAGATAGCGATTAGACTAACTATGACCTATGGAGCAAAATGTTGGCTAATAAAGAAACCACACATGCAAAAATAAGAGTGTAGCAAATTTGAGAATTTTGAGATGGATGTGTGGTAAAACTAGGAAAGATAGAGTGAGAAATAAATGCATTCGGGAGCGTTTAGGGGTAGTATCAATAGGTGATAAATTAAGATAAACTCATTTGAGATGATTTGGACATGTCCAACGCAGGCCAACAATGGGGCCAATGAGGAAAATGTTTTCTATACAATTTGATGGCCCCTCAAGGAAAAGGGGTAGGCTAAAGAGGGCATTGATGAAAGTGGTAAGGATAAATCTGGAGAGTGACCTATCCGGTGAGTTGGCCCAGGATAGTCTGGAATGGTGAAACAAAATTCATGTAGTTGACCCCAGCTTGTCGTTGGGACAAAGCTTTGATGATGATGTTGGTGATGGTGGTTGTCAAAACAAGATCGGATCCTAGCCCAACAGGCCTACACTTGTGGACAGGCCCATTTCAGCTTGACCCAATAGGCCCACGTATCCAGTTGTCCCAAATCTTAAGTCAAATCTGTTGTGGATTGGATTGGGTCGATAACAGATGTACATAATTCATATTATTACAAACTGTATAAAGGTGATTAAATCTGTAGACTGGTTATTAGATTTGTAGATAAATCTGTAGCCTAGTAACAGGGTTACAGGGGGGAGATCGGAAGTCAGAAATCAAATATCCAACTTATCTAATGACTACTATGCACTTTCTACCATAAGACATGTTACACTGAACATTATGACTTGTAAGGAAGCGGAAACATTGTTTATGCTTCTGTGGAAACGCGCGTACTCAAACGTACCCTTTGAATCGACAAATGGACATTGACAATGAGCAATTTAATAGTATTTCTATTAATAATGTTATGATCGATTGGGATACTTCTGTGATAGGTGGGTATAGCATAAAGAGAATATTAGTGTATCCTCGGAGCCTTCTTCTGGTGCACTATTATTCAATGTTGGTAGAGCGCTGAAGGAAAACTAGGCCTAGCTGGAATTTGAGGAGTCCTTCGGGATATATGGGACTCTCTCTCTCATATATATATATTTCTCAGAGACCCAAGGGTAAAATGATTCCAATGAAGCTGGGATCTTCGCAATTAGAGAAGCTCTCATGGTTCTCTTACATTTTTTTTATGAAGGATGATTGTGGGAAAGTGACTCCAATTCCATTACTTTGGTTACCAATGGAGGAGATGCACTTTGTTTTGAACTAATATAAACGTATGCTTCTCCCTGGATATCATTAGGGAAGCCAGTGATGTGCCTGACCTGTTAAAAGCCAGGGTTTCTAGAAAGGACAGGCACATTGGTTTCTATGTAAGTCTTCCTCTCTTTTTTCCATCCTTCTAATTTTCCTTCCTTTTCTTCTAGCTTTTTGCAAATTTCAATGTATAGCTCCTGTACCAATCATCTTGCTTTTCTTATATGCATTTCTTTTTTTTATTAATCTAATTTATTGTCATGGATCCAAAAAAATGATGAAAACTGAAGGCTCTTGGTTAAAGAAGAGGAGGCCAAAGATAGATTGAGAATTTGTGATTTAAGGATCTATCAAATACAGTATCTGAGTGAAGATAATTCTTAGTCAAAACTAGATCAACGTAAGATCAACACAATTAGCTAGGATGAAAAAAATTAATGCAATAAGACCTAGCACTATACCTATACCCCTTTCGATATGTGGGTTCATTTGGTGAAATTAGGCTATATTGGTTAACCAAATTTGTTTGATAAAGTTTTTACAGGAAGATCACTCAAAATAGCTGGTGTTTGCAATTCATCAGTTGTCCTCTTAGTGTCCCACCAAGAGGAAGATATAATAGAGTGGGGGTATGAAAAAATAAAAAATTAAGAGAGAAAGTTGGAAGACAAGAAGTAGTAGGTTAATAAGAGCAAGAGACATAGGTTGAAAAAGAAGAATCCTCTAACTCGAGTAAAGTCTGAATCGTTTTAAGGTAGGACTCAGAAATTTAGGCATCTCTTTATAAATCCATTAGTGGGCTGCAATTTTTTTATTTTTTATGACGGAGGGTGTCCCAGCCCTTTGGCCGGACTAATCCCTTCGGGCCCAGGGGGAGCCAAGTAAATCCCCTGTGGCCCCAGTGTGATAGTGCAGTTTCGAACGCTCAACCTCTGGGAGTAAACCGTGGTAGTAGGCTGCAACTTTGAAATCCAAACCAGTTCAAGTTGGATAATCCTTATCAATAACTATGGCTCTTTTGTCCCCAAAGAAACCCCGTCTTTTTCCTAGATGGACGACTTACCTAGCTTCCACTTCAGTTGGATCCATTTCCACATAATCTGTCATGCAAATCTGGTGTGGAGTGTGGACTGCAACTCAACTGCCTTAATAGACTCTAAACCCCTTGGCAGAGTCTTAGGACTAACTGCATAACGAGACTTGTCCACATCCAATAAATTAACAGGCTGTGAAAATTAGAGCCTGGAAATGGCCGCAGCAACCTCTCTTTTAAACTTAGCATTACCACTATGTCCAGCAGAAGAACCCCAAACTTTTCTCATTTTTACTTTAGGAGGGGAAAGGACGGAGCTTTGTTGTCCAAAACAAACCCCTTCCTCTCAAACTGGTTCAAGCAGCCTGATTAGACAGCCTTAGCGTTTGCTGAATTGACAATCCTTTTGCTGGTTCCACTGGAAGTAATTTTCCTAACAAGGCAATCCTCCCTTGTCCATGAAAACCCATTTTCCCCACTGAAAATTTCCAGAAACTACAGGCTTTGTAGAACCTCCAAACTGAGTGCTCCTTTTGGGAAACACAGAGGACCCACTGATATCCCTACTGCTGCATGAAAGAGGCAAAATGCACCCTATCCTAAGAGGAGCACCAACTCACCAGATAGCCCTGCTGAAGCTCCTTAGGATTAGGATCTGTTTGGGCTTGAGGAAGAAGCCCATCAGCTGCTTGAATAGTCTGGGCCTGAGAAAGAAACCCATTGATTGCTTGAACGGGTCTACCCAGCTCGCAAAAATCAAGCTCATGGCCCATATAAAAAAACTGACCCAGCTCGGACAACTGACCTACTAAAAACTAGCAAGAAGGACTCAGAAGCACAGTGGGCAAAGCACCTTTCCATATCCTCAGGCCAGCTGTTTGCCTCCATTGACACCTTAGTATCGACCCCTGAAAAAGCGAGCATATTAGAATCTTCCTTTCTGGGACACTCATCCCAATCTAACAGCTGAACCTTCATTCCTTAAGAAAGCAATTTGAATTTGCAGACTGCAACAGAAGCTTTTAGCCTGCCCCATCCCCAATGTCAGAGCTACAATGGCCCTGTGAAGCTTTGTGCCCATGGTTAGCTTCCACATGAGCGCTACAACGAAGCTGAGAAGAAGGGCCATCTCCATTGCAGGCAACGGTCGAAGCTGCAGGAGGTCTGACCCTGTTGTTCTCCCCGATTTTGGGAGAAACGGCTGCAACGACTGCAGCTGAAGCACCTCCTCCTCATGAACTACCTACAATGCTACAAGATCCTCTCTGCTCAGAGTTCACAGTTGCACCTCCTTGCCACACCCAAAAATCTTTCTTTGACAGAAATTCCTCCCACATCTCAACCTGAAACTTCTCATCAATGAACTCCCCAGACGAAGACAGATCCTCCCATTTTCTAGACAAAGTTTGTTATATACATCTCCTTAGCAGCACCAATTACCTCTCCCAGTTTCTCGCCTATCACCATGAAGGTCTTCTCCTCCCATCCATGAAGAGGCACCCTGAAACACCTAACCCACACAGTTCTAGCATGCTTGTGAGGACTAGGCTTCCAATGCTCCAGCGAAAGGAAGATCTCTGAAACTTCCAAGCTAACATCCTCCCAAGATTTTCCAAAGAGGATCCAGATTTTGAAATGACAGCAATACAAGAGGACCCGAAGCCGCCTCTCCAATCTACCTACTCTGAAACCAGTCAGGCCCCAAGCTGCACAATAGTCATCGATTGAAGTAATAATACCTTTCCAACTCACACCCCCATTCAAACTATTAACAAGCCACAAACAGTTGCCTCTGACCACATCACTCTTCACTACAATGGCTTCCATCCTCTGCACAGTTCGCCCCAAAACAACAGCAGCAAAATAACTCTTCAATCCCCTCAGTTACAACATCAAGCTTCTTCTTCTTCTCCTTAGCGCCCCCCACCACAGATTCAGAATGGGGTGATAGTTTCCCGCCCATACCCTCGCTTGAAGAAGCCAACTGATACTTAGTCCTCTCCCTTGAAGAAATTCTTCTCTGGGACCATGAAAAAGAAGCCAATGTGAGGGAGCTTCCTTCCCAGCAGACTGCTCCCGTTCACAGCGGCAATAGATTTCAGAGCCAATCTCCGTTCCTTAAATCTAACAAAGCCAAAACAATGCCCAGAGCCTCTTCTGTTAGAATTAGGAATGAAAAGCATCCACCACCTTACTAAAGTGGGAGAAAACACCTTCCAGCCAACTGGAAGAAGTATCCTCCAGCATATTGCCACAAAAACTGTGACCAGATTTTCCCATTTCACAGCCCTCCTAAAATCGGGCTTCCTTTGTACTCTGATTCCCACCCCCAAAGAATCTGATGTAGGACAAATCCATGACCCATGGGTTGACCAAGTCCATTGGGCCTAGCCCATTCAGTTTACGTTTATGTTTATTTTATTTAGAGTTGTTTCTAAGGTTTATGTTTTAAGTATGGATGTTTTAATCTCAAGTGTAGGAATGTTTAGAGGGTTGAGATTAAATTTAGGGTTTTTCTTTTAATTATATATTGATGTAAAGACTCTTTGGCTTATTAGATTATGATTAATGAAAGAAAAAATTTGAGTGTTATTTGCTCTCTTTTCCCTTTCCTACCAAGTATGGCATGAGGCCTATCACTTCAGGCATTAGGTCTGATCCAAACCCCCCTATCTTGCATCTTCTTCGCCTTCCCCTTCCCACCCTGCATCGATCATGCTCCTCATCATTTGGCACCAAGGTTGGCTTCACACCAGATCCATTTGCAGGAGATTTCTCAAAAGCATAGATTGTTTATTCATTAGGTCTAAAGAAGCCAAAGGCTTTACAATGATATGTGTATATAAGCAAAAGAAAAACCCTAAAATTAATATGAACCCTCTAAACATTCCTATGGTTGAGATTAAAACATCTATACTTAAAACATAAACCTTTAGAAAAAACAACTCTAAATAAAGTAAAATGAACCTACACATAAACTGAATGGGCTGGGCCCAATGGACTTGGTCAACCCCATGGGTCATGGGTCTGTCCTGCATCAGAATCTGGACTCTCACAAGTTGCAACAGAGGAAGAAAGGAGGGGCGCATTCATTTTGTCATACAGCAGATTATGCGACTAGAACTCAGGTCTGCTTATAATGGAATAGGTTCACCAGGACAATTTTGTAAATGGTCAGTGATACTTGATCTGGATTTTAAAATTAGGCACACCTATGTTCTGGATTTTTGAAGAAGGAGGATCTTTGAGTGGCGGACCAAACAGAGAATTATATCGACGTGTCGAAAATATTTTTTTCCTGCAAAATTTGTGTGGCACGAACATGCACTAGGAATAGTAATTTCCGTGGGCAATATGGCACAACATCATTACATTCAACTTGAGGAATTAGAAAAAAGAAGTTTGGAGATTAGAAGCGGAAATGAAGTGATAGAAATGCACTGGAAAGGATTTTGATAGGTCCTATCTTAATGATATAGGTGTGTGGGCTGGTTTTCATTGCTTTCCCCCTCTGAAGTCCGTGTTTAGATGTTTCACACTATTTTTAGACACGGAAATGGTGGCGTTTGATTTGTTACTTTGTTAGCTTCTACGACGGGCTAAGCCAGTGCCATTCCGGCATGAAATGAGAGATGAGTGATGACTCATCTACTAATAGGCTCTAGTGGAAGTTTGAGTCATTTAGATTTGGTCTCCCAAAACATTTATAGAAGTTGTTTGCTCTGAGTCAATGTAGGATAAATAATGGCAATAAACATGTAATGGTGACTTCACATATCATGAATGAAAAAGTGACCATTTCGCTTTGATTTGAGAATTCCCTCAAAATGTGTGCAGCAAGTTTATTCTCTCTTCTGAGATGAACCCTTTCTTTATCTAACCATATATTTTTTATCGATGCAGTGCTTGAACATTCTTCTTGATTTTATGATCAATTTCAGCTACTGTATGACTGAATTTCTGACCATTTTTAGATGTTATTTTTGAAGTATGTTTGACTGAATTTCTTATCCATTTCTGCAGCAATATATCCACACTCTCGAAGCTTCCCTTCAGGAAGAAATAGCTCGCCATGCTCCGCTTTATGGTGTGGGCTTGGAGAACTTTTCAATGAAAGAGCTTGAGACTCTGTCCCGCATTCATGAGGAAGGCCTCAGACAGGTTCATGTACTTCAACAACGCAAAGGGAGTGGAAATTCTCTTGTGAGCAGCCATAGTCATCCCCATCCCCATCCCCATGGTTTATTCCCCCCTCCTGCACCCTCAGTTGCCATTGGATTGCCACCATCTATAATCCCAAATGGTGGTGTCCACAGCAATGGCCATATGAATGGTGCAGTGGGACAATGGTTCAATCCTACTACTTAAAACAGAACCGGAAGGTTTCTGTAATTTCCATGTAAGTGACGATGCCTTCTCATTCATCTGGCCTTTGTTGTTTTATCAGCAGCTGAGTAATTCATATGATATTTTTGTTTTTCCTTTTTGCATTTGAACTGGTACACCCATCAGATTGTCCCCCAATTCGGATTAATGATGTCAAATAAATAATAGGAAAGGAAATACATACTTTGAAGAGGAAGAAAAGATAGTGCTGTAATAACCAAACACCAAAAGTAGAGCCAAAAGTTGCAAATGGTATGATGAAGTATGGAAAATGGTTCATGTAGTTCTAGTTGCTGTTAGAGATGCGATACAGATATCCGTTCACATTGGGGCACTGACAAGACTCTTTCTATCTCACTTGTCGCTGCTTACTGTTTATTGCATGGGTAAGAACAGTCATAAAAGGAGTGAGGAGTGAAATTCTTTTAGACATATTAAAAGGACTGCCTCAATATTGGTTGGAGAATTTCGTTTTCATTCTATGGGCAAGATGCCATATTGCTCTAATTTGCATTTTAGTTGGAAGGAGATGAGCATTGTAGTTTTTTTTCTTCTTCTTCTTCATTATTGTTCTTTTTTTTTTTTCTTTTCCTCCCGAACAGATTTTACCAGTCTGTAGCATAAGCTTTGAGACCGAGTGGCATTTTTAGAGCTCACTTGTCATCATATTAGGTGATTTTGAGCTGTACATTGCAGTTGAAACATGCGTTTCAGATATTTTCTCTCCCTCATATAGAGATGGCTGCTTTACTAGTACATTTGTTGTTTCTCTCATGAGAAATGCCAAAACTAAAAACTGTTTTTTCAAGTTCTTTATCAATAGGGCAAACCTAAATCAACCCCAATTATTGAAAAGCAAGCTTAAGACGGTTTAATCACACCATTGTTTTATAATATTATGGGCCTGGTAGGCAATTCTTATCTGAATGAAACTGATCTGTGGATGATAGATGGTTTCAAATAGACAGTTCGGTAGGGCAAATATTTTGTTTGAAATAGATGTTTTATATATCCAATGGTTGGGGTTTTTCATGGATTTCTCGAAATCCATGAAGAATCATGGGTTAATATTTCACCCCATAGCTGTTCTTGGGATGTTGGAGAGTATCAACGGTTCCGATATTGATATATGAGCCCACGAAGTTCAAAAATTAAGATCCAAAGGGTTCACGTTCTTTCACAAATATTTTGATATTGGTGATGAATCAACAGCTGAAATTTTACATGGTGGCCGTGTTTGATCTGTTGAAGATATCCAATTGTCTGTATCTTAATTTTAAGGCCTCACAATGAAAAAATAAATAATGAAAATAATTAGATTAATTTAAAATTCGGGTGTTTCATTCCATTGACTACAGCCCACTCCAATACTCAAGGTCCGTCAGTGCTGGGGTTTGTCATAGATGAGCTTCATTCCACACTGAAGAGAGTTGAAACAAAGACATCAAAATGGAACAATTTTCAGAGTTTGTGTCTCATGGACCTTTGACTCCACAATGCAGTAGATAGAAAACACACTAATTTTTTGTATTGCTAAGTTTTTTGGATTTTAAACTCCAATGGGCAGCTCAGTTGGCCTAAGACCACAGTTTGCACTTGGAGGTTGTAGGTTTGAAACCGCACTCCCACATTGAGGCTACAGGGGAGTTTATCAGGCTTCCCTCTAGACCCGGAGGGATTAGTCCAATCTAAAGGGTTGGGAACCCTCCGATAAAAAATAAAAAAATAAAAAATAAAATGAGTTTTTGGGATTTGGTGCAATGCTCCCCCCCTTCCCACACTTTCGAGTAATTTATTTTATTATTGCAAAAAAAAAAAAACCTCTTCCGGGTGAAAGGCCAGAACTACTTTTCCACAACCGCCGAGAAATATGTGTAGTGCCGAATCACAGTTTTGCACTAATTATAAGCTCCAAACTTTTTTGTTATTTTAGTGTTAATTCCACAGTTAGTCAGTTTACTGCTTATGATCAGACATTACAAGTGTCAATAGAACAAGGTCACATGAACGTACATTAATCTTTCATTAACAAGAGAACAAGGTCACATGAAATTGTGAGCTCTCTGGGATGGATGGTGAATCCAAGAAGAAAACAAGAGCAAGAGGGCCCCAGAAGGAATATAATTCTTGGACGCTCTTACACATTATTTGATCTTATAAATAGCTCTAATAGCTCGGATTTTGATGAAATATACATCAAAATTAACTCAAAACCTTCATTATAATGAAAATCTAGTATTAATCTAGTGCACTAACATCATGGGCATGGCACGTTGGAGACGGCAACAAAGTCAAATTTCTTGGCCTCTCGTCACCTGATCTCTCATGATGGGCTTGTCCTAGAGTACTCATTGCCCCTCACCATCCCTCACTGTAGCTATGTTGGTTAAGAACATGGTTGTCTGTGTAAGAGTGCTTCTGTTTTAAGTTCTTCATTGTAGAAGGTAAAAAAAAAGTGCTTGATTTTGATTTAGCCAAAACCATATGTTGTTATATCTCCTAATACCTATCAATTTAGGTGTGATTGATTTTGATATTCTATAAATTTCATGTGAAATGAAATGTGTAAGGATTTTCACAAGCATTATAATTATTTTCCTGTCTAGAAGCTGTAAAAGCCCAAAAAGAAGAAATAAAGAAGAGCGATTTACGGGAAAAATCCCCGTAGGACCCCATACGTCCATCCAGGACCCCGTATCATGTTGGACACGAGAGGGATCCTCATGTGGCCCTTCTTCTTCTTTTTTTTTTTTGTCGTTTTGCGCTATGATCGATATCGACTATTTTGTCGGTTAGATTTTCTTTACCCTATAACTATCTCATTTGTTAAACACAACAGAATGGTCAATATCAACCACCCTGACGGATCGATATCAACCATTCTGTCAGTCAAATTTTTTTCAACATGTAACTGTCTTATTTACTGAACACAATAAAATTGTCAATATCGACCATATCGCGGGAAAAAAAAAGACGAATCTGCAAGTCCTCCTTGCAGATCCTCCCCCCTCACCTCCTCTCACTCCCCTTGGGTCTTTAGGTCCTTAGCCCCCATCCCCTCTCCCCCACTACCTCTAGGCCCAGCCCTCTTCCTCATCTCCGCCTACAACCTCGCCTCCGTCTCTCCTCTCCTCTTCTCCCTCTATGACGATCCGCCCTCCTCCGACGAAGACGACCCTATGCTCGCTGCCCTCCATTCCTTCGTATCCTCCCTCTCACTGCCTCTCCTAGCCTCATTCACCGCTCTGGAGCAGCACCAGCAACCAAGAGAAAAAAAAAACTCAGTTTTTATTTGAGTTCTGCAAATCGAGAGCAACCACCATATAATAGTCGATATCGACCATATTGCTAAATGACAAAAAAAAAAAAAAAAAAAGGGACAAAAACCACACCAAGAGAACCCCTCTCGTCTATACGGTGCTACTAGGACCTCATCGGTGGTATGGAGTCCTATGGGGCTTTTGCCCATAAAACCACCAGTAAAGAAAGAAAGAATACAAGAATGGACTCTATTTTATTTCTGGAAACACATTCATGCTGGATGTGAATTTTACACCTACCATTCCAAATAAATGAGCATACCTACTCATGAATGGTCTGAAACCTTTTCTGTGAGTTCCAATCCCTTGTTGCAGCTATTACTGTAAGGTAGGCCCTATAAACAATTAGACAGGATTGAAAAAAGGCTTTCCATCCGGCACAGCCAGGACATGAATGCCATATTATCTTTTTGTAAAAATTATTATGATGAACATGCCCCTTTCCTCCCAATTTTCACATCCAAATCCCTAAACAACTGAGTTTTTGGTTAAAATGAATCTTAACTGCACTCAATATTCCAACCATCCGTTCTCCATCAATGGGCCTGATTAATACCATATAAACCGTTGCTGTCCATTTTTCTAGTTAGGATCATGTAATCACATTAAATGGAGTTTGTGGATTATATGTTGGGGAGGTTTAGTTTTGGCACAGATGGAGAGCTTGGATGAGGGGTGCTATGTGGACCGATTATGCGGACCGGGCCATGGTCCGGTCCCCATAATCGGTCCAAGGAGACTTTTTCAGCTTGGATATGGGAGTGCATCTTTAATGTGTGCTACCTTTGCTGAAAGCATGGAGAGCCATAGAACCACATTTTTCTTTGCATTGTGAGTTTAAAGTGGATGAGGTGGCGAGGACCAACACTGGGCTGGCTGGTATAGGAGTGTGCTCTATAATTAATTTATAAATGAGCTGTTCTTCCAATCTTTCTTAAAAATGTTGGCATAGTGGAGCCAACTAAGGTGGAAGTCATATGGCAGTGTCACAATACATGTTATTTTTAACAGTCTCTCAATCCACACGCGGACCAAATCAAATTCACTGATCCACAAACACAGGGCCAAATCAAATCAACAGCTTGTATCGTCGAAACATAGCACACGCATGCGCAATGGTCAAGGTTCTTCAGACGCATCCAATATGAAACAATTCCACCCTAATCCAGACTCATGTAGCTATGAAATTCAGATAACAAGAACCCTAATCACCCATTAAATGTTTCAAAGAAATTCAAAAGAGATTTCCTGCATAGTGTACATATATTTTCCATGATTATCATAAGATAATATAGTCTCACTGCAACATTAACAAGGAGGCAATACTGCAGCAGCTAGTCATTTGATGCCACATAAATAATGCTGTTTGAGATGGGCACAAACCCAAATTCGGTTCTTCTACTAATTTACTTACAAAACTGGAAACCTTAAAACTCAATAAAAGATAAAGACAAATATCTAAAAATTATAATAAATATGATTTTAGAACGAGGTAGCCAACACCTCTCAATAGGCCTCTGGAGCCTTTACGAAGGGTTCAAAAATGGGATTGGTTCAGTTTCTCTTCACAGTGACAACAGCAAAGCAAGGGTGGTGGCTGAACTCGAGTGACACCGTAAGTGATGAATCATGGGCACCAGCTTGATGAATGACATTTAGGGCTATCTGGTTATACTCTGCAACCTGCTCAATCTGTCTAAGTTCGCCCAGCTTGTCTGGATCGCCAGAAAAACTTCTTCTGAGCTCCTTTGAAATCCTTTGAGCATCTCCAAAGTAATTGTATTTCATTACAGTCTGAACACACCATAAGATGAGCCCATCAGAAATTTAGTTGGCAGTATGCAGACAAGCTCAGAACTATAGCTTCATTTAAGAGGATTCTCATCCTGACCATACACATAGCAGAGCACATGCAACTCATCAGAGATCAATACTGTGGACAATCCACACTACAGATAGACCACAGCAAGGAATTCCATGGGCAGCTCCAAACCTCATAAACTACGTATAGCAATGTCCTGCCCTTAGTTTTTTAATGGATGCCTAAATTCTTTTAATCCAGATTACTCATGGTCAGCCTCTGGAGGATCACCCAGGGCAAAGGCCTGGATCGGAAAATGATGGTCCCACATGTATTAACACAAGGTCACAAGATACATTTTAACCTCAGGTCAAGGGTCACAACCTCTGCATCAAAATGTTACAATACTTACAGTGATGTTGGCACGTAATGTCGACTCTTTAAACAATAAGTACGATATGCGATCAGGAACATGAGCTTTCTGCAGAAGCTCAAAATGCTGAAGGAATCTCTACAAAGAAATGAATGAGAAAACTTCAACCCCATGTTTCTAAATCAGCATCTCCAGGAGACCAAATTGAAAAATTAGTAAGCATACCTCCCGCTCAGAATTGAAAACGCTTGGCCTTTGGAACACCATGTGCTGGGCCTTCAGAGCAGCAAGCATCTGAAAAGAAAGATGAGGTCAATGTATTGCTCAACTTAGTACAGAGGCAAGCTGTGCAACAAATTCCAACTACATAAGAAAAACAAGTACATTTTGACAGGAGCACATGGCACAAAGGAAGTGCTCACTATTGCATTTGTGGCAACTCTACTAATAGAGTCAAGTAAAACAAAAAAAAAAAAGTCACATCAAAAGCATTTTAATTCAAATTTCCCACCATATTTTTCAAAAAAAAAGTCAAAAAACAACCTCCTTTCTCCACTAAAAGACAAAAAAAAAACTCCATTTTTCTATACAAAAAGTCAAAAAGATTCCATAACAAACAACTAAAAACAAAATACCATCATAACCCACTTATATTTTATTCGTTCTTCAAAATAATATTTACTTCACTCAATTCCATTAGTCAAGCCCCCAAACAGCCCCGAGGTGAGGTTGTGGGTTCAAGTCACATTACCAATAAAAAAAAGCGGGGATAAAAAGGAAAAGGGTAAAAAGATAAACAAGCACATTTACCATAGCAAGTCCTTCGGAGAGGAGAAGGTAGCACTGAATTAACAAGATTGACGGTGAAATACGGGCATCCCTTATCACATCATTTTGATCCTTTTTCTTCTTCCCCTTTCTTTTGGCTGAAAAATAAGAATGGTTAATGTTTTTGCTTCTAAAAGCCCATACAAATAAAAACTTACCCTACCATTGTGTAATCATTTACACAGGTGTACTCCAGCACCAACCATAAAGAAAGAAAAAATATATATTGCCTTCGCAATCATGTCCAGTAAAATGGACTTTCATGTAGTATGTTGTTTGCAAACAACAGTGCTCATTAGTCAAACAAAAAAGGAAGTAAATGTTAAATAAGAATTCTGGAAGGACATTCAGGTAAAATGGGTTGGAAATTAACAGATCAAAGACAAAACATATTAAGTGAAAGTTTAGTGGGTTTGAGAATAAAGAAGATGAGTTGGTTAAAATTCAAATAACTTAGTACCATGGTGAGATAGATTCCAAAATGCAAATATAATCAATGTAAAGTGGGCATAGTGGAGCCAAGCATGTGGAGGGATATATGATCGAGTACTACTTCGACTGAAGGGCTACTGTTCCAGGCAGACATGATGTGTTGTATGGAACTGAATGTTGGGCAACGAAGAAACAAGCAGCAGTAATCAATGTAAAGTGGGCATAGTGAAGCCAAGCAGGTGGAGGGATATATGATCGAGTACTACTTCGAATGAAGGGCTACCGTTCCAGGTAGACATGATGTATGGAACTGAATGTTGGGCAATGAAGAAACAAGCAGCAGCTAGGGAGAAAAATGTGGCTAAAATCACATAAAAAAATGGGATAAACAGAGCTGCAAGAATGGATATAACTACAAACGAGCCAGTAGTCAACCTAAGGCATGTTTGTGCAAAGAGAGGATTCCTCAATGTTGGGTTCCAAGCTCTCCACTTTTTTCAAGATTTTTTGTGGCGCTTTCCATTCAGAAAGGGGAAATTTTGAAATAATTTTCCCGCAATCTGTGCAGCGCTACACAAACATATGCCCTATAAAGGGAAGGAATGTTGTTTGAGATGGTTTACATAAGACCTTGAAGACCTGTTGAACCATAAGAAACCAATAAAGACCTTAGACAAGTGTGCTAGAAAGAATGTTTAGACTGTGGAGTAAAGAAAACAAGACTTCAAATATGGTAAAGCGGAAAAGCAACACTCAAGGTGACCTAGATAAATGGTTGTGAGTCACAAATGACCGCCTCAATTTGGGAAATTTTATTAATCAGTACATACCATGAATTCCATAAATAAAATAAAATAAAATAAAAAAGAAACACCTGCTTTTCTAACATTTACAAACAACCACCTCAATTTGGTTTTTTCTTTTTTTAACATACAACCACCTATACTTCATAACAATACCAGTGAACAACTTTGACTGGTGGTTTTGATTAATTGCAGCTAATTTTGATTAAAATTACTCCAAAGAACAAAAATGCCCCTTAGAGTAAATTAAGCATTGTCCAGACCTCCCTTCCTCTTTCTTTTTTGGTGGATCAAAGCTTCCGTCCTAAAGTATGGAATGGTCACATATTTTCTATAACAACCAAGCCATTCTTAGCTTAGGACCGTATATCCTGCATCAACTCAAATCTGGCGTCATCTGGGTTGCTTAGGCCCTAAGATTGATCATGCAAGTTTTTGCATCCATCCCACTATCTAATGGGGCAACTTCGAACTCCTCAAAACAATACCACTCTTTATTGGATGGTTCCTATATTTTGCACACGTGTAGTTCATAGGAGGGACCTTTCGAACCCCTAAATACAATGATTGTCATGCTTCCAAGTGGCCACACAAGAAGGTTCGGATGCCCTCTGTTGCTTTTTAAGTAGGGCAATGGGAAGTGTCTGTGGGGCCCAATGGCCAAGCCAAATAAAAGAGGATTTCAAGATCTATCCATCTGCAAAAATAAGGTCAAAGCATCTATCTAAGGCCATGATTGGACGGGCAAAATCAAACTATATATTCCATGCCTTCAATCCAACAGCTGAAAAAGTCCAAAGAACCTAAATAATTTTTTGCAAATGGAATAGATCCTAAAGTCTTCTTGAATTCATATCACCAGTGGCCCCACAAACTCTGCAACAGCCCTATTTTAAAAAGCAGCAGATGGTACCATTCAAAAAAATAAAAAGCAGCAGTGGTATCTGAACCTGCCTGTGGTCCCACTTGAAAGCATGACAGTGACTGGGCATTTAGGGATTTAAAAGGACTCCAATGAACTAACTAGTGTACAAAGTAGGAACCATCCAATACAGATAGTACTATTTTGAACCGTTGTGAAAAAATAAAAATAGAAGATAGTTCAGTTCGAGGGAGTCAATAGTGACCAAATCCTAGCCGTTAAACAAAGTTGGAGGGGTGCCAAAATTTTCATCGCAAATTGGAGGACCGCATAACCCAGATGAGCATCAAAATCGGATCAATGCTAATTCACAAGAGGGCAATGAGTGTGAAAGGGGTTAGAATGAGCAGGAAAGGGCAGGTAGGCGCCACAGGATGGACTATCCTAAGCAAGAAACCTTTGGTCGTTCAGAAAATGTGCATCCATTCCATATTAAAGAATGTAAGTTCTGGTGATACTCACTTTATTCCAAGGGGCATTTTTATCCTTTTGAGTAAATTTTAAGCACACCCAGCTTCAACTGGTTAAAAAAGCTCCCTAATAGTCTAATACTATAAGTGAAATACAGGTGGCTGTATAAAAATAAAATTAAATACCCCTAAAATAGATGTCATTTTTTGGTAAACAATGGAAAAGGTAGGTGAAATACAGGTGGCTTCAACTGGTTAAAAAAGCTCCCTAATAGTCTAATACTATAAGTGAAATACAGGTGGCTGTATAAAAATAAAATTAAATACCCCTAAAATAGATGTCATTTTTTGGTAAACAATGGAAAAGGTAGGTAGTTTCCAAAAAAAAAAAAAGTAAATTGAAGTTTTTTAATAAAACGCGAGCAGTAGACTAAAAATGTCAGAAAGGAGGCATACACGAATTGATCCCATGAGAAAAAAAAAATACTTAAATTGTAGCAAAAAAATAAGGCATATTTGAAGCCAAGTGAACACAAAATAGCAATTGTATTCAATACAGATAAAAGGATACTCACTAGTGTCTGTGCTTCCAGCAATCCTGAGTTGCACTTTCTCTAAGAGCTTGATGAAGACAACATACAAATACCAATAAACCATGCAGTATTCGCTCGGAGAATAGAGTTCAAGGTCAAACCCTAGCATGAGAAAACGGGAAGCAATCCAGTAGGTCTGTTCCTCTGCCCAAATAAGGAGAAGTCTTGACAATTTCAAGCATATATTCTGCACAAGCAATTGATTATATTGAGAAGTATGGGCAAAAATGGAGTCAAAGCTCCACACAACAACCATGGAAAGTTGTTTCCAGAGTGAATAAATGATGTGAGAGAGCTGCACCTCATCAGATGAAATATTTGGAATCTCCCCAAATTCCCTCTTCAAGGCCAAATCCAGCTATAAAATACCAAAAGTCATGACAAGCAGAAAAATAATATACGTCAGCTCCTATTATCTCTTTTCCATATAAATAAAGGTTTCAATCACACGGACTGCACCAATATCACAATTAGAGATTATACAGATGAACCAAAAAAGATAAAATATGGATGCAGAGGTGCTTGACTCTGATACCCAGAAAGGGATACTGAAGTAGAAATAGATAAGGAACCAACACTCCGGAAACATATGGCTACAAGTATCACACTCACAACATGCTACTTAAATTTGATGTAAAACAAACTTTTACAAAGAACTTCCTCAATAACAGCGTATAAGAAATTGCTAACATTTCTCTTAATACCCCACAAGAATTCAGTACCAGTCTCATAAAAATATTTTGGGTACTACTGAGTACTGACACAGAGATAAGGTCTAAAACAATCAAGAAAAACCTTCGGTGGCAATGATAGAGGTAGAGGTGGTTAAGGTTGGTAACTGAAATAGGTGCACATCATAGAGGCACTTCATGTTGGGATATATTGGAAAAATAGTAAGCAACAATGACAGAGAAATTTGAAGCAGTTAAAAAAGAGAGAAGAATTTCCCTTCACATGTTTGGAATTTCAATGTTGATGAAGCCGCATGGACTACACAGCTGTGTCAGGGATTAGGATTGTGCTTCGTGATGATATGGGAGAGCAGTTGGGTGAGTCTTTTCTGTCCAATAGGAATATGAGATTCTAATAAGGTGGAAGCTGAAGCGACAAGAGATGTGATTGATAAGGGAGGTGTAATCAACATTCTACCTGAGCAACCTCATCATTGAAAGTAACAACTTGAGCAAGCAACAGGTAGAAGAAATCTAGACATTAGTTTTTATCTAGAAGGAATCTGGGCATTAGCTTTTATTTAATGCAAAATTCATCAGGCATTGAACAAATTATCCATCTTGTTCACCACACTAGGAGTTTGGAGGGATGCTAATAGTCCGGAGTATTTGTTGGCTGAGGGGGTCTTTCAAAGGTTTTGATTCCAATTCAGATGCTGTTTCCTTTTTATTCACATTTCATCTAGTTTGGCATTTCAAAGTTTTGTTTCAGAAAAAAAAATTTAATACACATTTGAGAAATAGCAAAAGGTTAAATAAACTATATACTTAAATAAAGAAGCAGGTACCCACCCTAATAAAATAAATCATAGTTATTAAAACTATATATATTTGGGATTTAGATGGGCTGAAAGCCCTCCCCAATTCACACGAGACCAAAAACGGCACCTTTAGTTTTTTCCCTAATGAGGGGATTTTTGAAATAAAATTGGAAAAAAAAAAAAAAAAAAAAAACCGAACTTGGGAATTTAGGCTTGTTTCGGATAAAATAAATTGGCACTGAAACTCAAATTTTGATTGAAAGTATCCAAATTGCAGACCAGATATTTTGTGGGGAGTTGTTTTGTTTGGAACAATAACTGAACTGACAGTTTCAGCCAGTTCAGCCTAAAAGAACTTAATTTGCCTCCCACCCATTTTCATTTTGACTTTCCCCCCTTTTATTGGGCTTGCTAAAGTATATAGTATGATCTTATTATTTTACAACACTTACAGCAATTCATTAATAAGAATGAATTAAAATGCTGATCCATGTCACAAATATCGCTGATATTGTTAAAATATTGCGATATTATCATGGGTATTTTATGCAAAGGTATCTTCCCAAAATATCATGATATTTTCAAAATATTGAAAAAATTAAAAGTATCACAAAAGTTCAGGATATTATCATTAATTTTTCAATATTGTTGATGAAAATAATAAAGAAGAAGCAAATAAACATTTTACCTTTCACCCTTCCTTCTTTCCCCTATTTCTTCCCATTTCTTCTTCTTTTTTCTGATTTCCACTTTTTCATCCTTAATTTTTCCACTTTTTGATTTTTTATCACTTTGTTCCACTTCTCATTCTCAGGTTTTGCCCACAAACTCCTATTTCACCTACTTTTTTTTTTCCTTTATAGTTTATACCATTACGTATTCACAATTAGTACAAAAAAAGAGAATAAAATATGAACTAAAAGATTTGAGTGTTTTAAATGTAATTCTACTTCAAAATTCTTCCACTTGCAAATATATTTACAATTTTTGCAAATTATGTTAGAACTTACTTTATCTTCCATGACAATTTCCAAGAAATTTCTTGAGAAAACCTCCAAATTTGAAAATAGCCCTAATCTTCCTGAGGTGATTAATTCACTGATGCCAAGAACATGTATGTACATATTTAAAGGAGAGATAATCTAGTTATGAAATTAGTGAAGCCTAGTCTTCTGTAGTAATAAGAGAAGCAAAAATATACTAAAATGTTAAAATTAAGATGCCAATTTCTAGCCCCATGCATCAACGCATGAAAAATAAGAAGTTAATGCACACTACAACCTTTTCTACCATAAAATATCATATGAAGTAGGTCAAAAAAGGTAAATTTCTAACAGGGTTAACCTGCAGCAACCAAATATCTTCCCACTAGAAAACAAAACTATATCTAAGATAAAGACCAAAAGACCATGATTAGCTTCAAGAGGACCAGTTGACTTTATTGTTACTTCCCACAGAAGAAGAGCATCCTTTGGGGAAATTCTAATGAAGTCAACAAGGAACCAGAAAATACCACCAAAGAAAATACCCACAGTATTAAGACCTACAAATTACAAGTCTAATAAGTAATTACAAAATTGAAAGTCGTAATAATTGAAAAATCAATGACCAGATAACTTTCTCATTTCTATAATTTCCAATGTGAAAATGACACAGCACAGCGTACCCCAGAATGGAATCACCAGTTACTGGACACCAAACTTTGGTCATTACTTCCACGGTGTGTTCTTATATTATTAAACAATCTGGTGAATCTTTGTGGAAATTTTATCACTGACGTTTATATGACAAACAAATCAAACAGATCTTATTCAGCACTTCGAATAAGGTAGGCTAGAAAGTGTCTTCTATCAACAAGAGTAAAACACAAGCAGGATAACATAGAAGATGAATAGGGTTCACATGAAAATGTAAAATCAAACAAAGATTAAACCTGCAAAACCTCAGAACGTCCAGCATACAGAACAGACCTGTATGGAAGTGACACTCCAGTCTTGTAAAATCTTCCCAAGTTTACGCCGTTGCCATGAAGCATTTGTGCAAAGAATTTTAAGCAAGTTGATCACCAGCTACATATCCATAAATGCGTTGTAAAAATTAGACGAAATGACCTAATAAGGTACACAGTTCTGTATCAACACAAAGGATCCAACATGGGGCAAACTACATACATAGACCATTAGAGAATATACGTATCCTGACCTGCCCAAGTTGTACCACGAATTCATTTTTCTCAAGCTCTTGGTTTCTTATAACATCAGGTAATGCAATAGCTCTAGAGATCACATCATAAAAAGGATCTCGCCCATAAAGTTTCCCCTCTTGAACCAGCAGAAGCTGTTAATCAGTTGTCATTATGCCAAAGATGAAAAATGAGAAATGTATAAAAGGTAAAATAATAATAACAGCATTGGCAAGAACAATGATGATGATGATGACAATGATGATGATGATGACAATGATAGTGCTGACGTAATCTTGGGAAACAAATGGATCTGCAGAAATACAGAATCATGGAGAAACTTCAACCAATTAATAGGAAGTGAATGTATGCATCATATGTTTCTGGGGCACACAAAGTTAGTTCCATGTTAGGTATTTCTAGGAACAACATCAAACGTATATAAAGCAAAAATAATCGTTAAGCCAAAACAAGGATTTAATAAGAACATATAATGTGAAGGTAGATACAATAATGTAGTAACATGGTGAATCATTACATTCTAGCTTTAAATCATGTGTTAGTGGGACCTTATTTGACATGGGTTCTTAAAAATTAACAGCATACCATATGTCTATAAGTATCATCACAGATTCCCATATCTGATTCCATTTTTTCTTTCCTTTTTTCCCTTTTTCTTGAATGGTTCTCATTTCTGATTCTTCACAACAAAATATAATTGTCACATTTTTACATCCAATTAATACACATGATTATCTACACTAAGATCTGTGTATTAACTTTTATAGTCATTATTTTGCATATTATATTTGCATGGAAATAAGAGTTTATTTAATTTAATTTAGATATTACGCCAGATCAACTTATCCTACTTTGGGGGATTGCCGTATCCAACACCTCATACCCGTGCTGGCTTATGGTATCCCATGCTCATACTCATGCAACATAGATGGGACCATATAATATAGTCATATAATAAAGATCGGACAGTTTCTGCAGATAGCCCTACAGTTAGGGTGAACACCCAGAAAAAGTAGCACTAGATATATTCAAACATGCTCTTTCATACTACCCCAAAGATTCACAGAGAAGTAGAAAGGAGAGCACCTGGACCCCTTAAATCCCTTCAAGCACTTGTGTTGTGTATTATGTCAGGGACATGGATTTAGTATCCATCTGAAAAGGTGCCAAAAATGAAATTTTTATGTCCAAAAATAATTTAAAATCATGTAAATATAACAAAAAATAATATGGTAAAATTTAAAGCAATAGATTAATATAAATATATTATACAGATGAATTTTCTTTTTTACGCTTTATCTTGCAGATTTTTTCAATAGCAGATGAATTTAATAATACAAATACTAAAACATCAGAACATCGTGCAACAATATACATGCTACATGCTCCCATACTAACACTTCAATGGGTACTTAAGCAGAACAACCCTACCTTGGAGAAATGTAACAAATTTTTTCAACTAATCACAACTACAGAAAGCACTTTTAGATATGTTTTTCATTTCTTTTTCTTTTTTTTTTGAGAAAGGTGACTGAAATTCATTGCTCAAAAGGAACTGTACAGTATAAGAGAGATATAATGAAACAAAAATACCACCGGAGTGAAGATCAAAAAACATTAAAAAAAAAGGGAGATAAGCCCCCCCAAAAAATGGGCCACAACCCCCAAGAACTAAATACATAGAACCATTAAGGACCAACCCCCAACAACTAAATACATAGAACCATTAAGGACCAATGATCAGAGCATTTTCCCTGACTCCTTTAGCAAGTTTATCATCTACTTCATTGGCCGATCGCTTTATATGATTGAAAGAGACATTCAAAGCACTGGAGATTTGTATCACCTCTTCACAGATGTCTAAAAGGTACCAAGGGGGAGTAGAAGACGTGGTTGCCCATTGAATGGCACAGTAAGAATCCCCTTCCACAATTAATCTTTGCGGTTGAAGGCTCGAAGGATGACGAAGACCAATGTTAAGAGCAAGAAGTTCGGCTTTGTTAATCGAGCAAACACCAGCTGGACCCAAATAGGAAAGAAGGATGGTGCCTTCCTCATTCTGAATGACACCCCCCGGACCTGCCAAACCAGGATTTCCAGAAGCACTACCATTAAAATTAAGTTTGAGAGCACTTGTAGGTGGAGGACACCATCTAGGGGAGATCCTCTGGTGGTGAGCTCTGGAATTGGCTACTTCCTTCCAATTGTGCATAATGGTATTCACTGAGAAGCCTTTGAATGTAGGAATGCCATTGAATGTAGGAAGGGGAGAAACCCAAGTCGCCACTAAATACTTAACTTTGTCAGCTAACTTGTCAACTGCAGACGATTTGCCTTCAAAACACCTCAAGTTTCTCTCTTTCCAAATATGTTCGCCAAGAAGGAGGGATTCCACATCGTTCTTCCCCTCCCAGGTCCCACACCAAGCCTCCAAAACTCAAATAGGGAAGAAAAGGAATGGGGGAGGGGGCTGGCCACATGAAACCATCTGAAGATAGCCTTCCACATGTGGTGAGCAACAGAACAGTTCAACAATAAGTGATCATTAGATATTTTCGACAAGCAATCCTAATCATGATTAATGAAGAACTTCAACTCAATGAAAAACTTTCTGGTGGATTTTATCACAAAGATTTTGGATCATGAGTCCTTGTGAATGTGATTTTCTCTAGCCAAAAAATGGTGAATGGAACGAAGTTTTTTTTTTTCTCTCTTTATTCTTTTTTTTTTTTTTTTCTAGAGAACGGTAAATTGGATTGAAGATTCGATGTAGTTCCTCTGCTAGTTTAGTCATCAGGTTACCTCCAATTTTGTTGTCGTCAATAGTTGGTTGCCTAACACAACTAAGTTGTTATCATTTAATGGAGTAAACTCAGCAGTCACTAACATAAGTCACTTATGCAGCAAGGCTCATATAGACTTGAGAAGATTCTGGCGCATCAGACAGATACAACAAAACCAACAAGCTCATGCTGAAGGAATTATTGGTCTCAGGGGCTTATGCAATCCCCTCAATAATACAACAGGAACACATATCCACAACAACGGGGTCCACATACGACCCCCAAGTGAAGAACATGGACCGCATGGACCATTCTCAGTGGTGCCACACATCCAAACAGTCCCAAGTTAATTGGATGCATTTTTAGAGATCAACATGTGTTTTCAAAGATAGGCACAATTCATGTATCAAGCAATTCTGTAAGACGGGAAGCTGGATATCTTAGATGACATATTCAATTATATATCCCACAAGCCAAAGATTGTGTGCTTCTCACAAGGATTGAAGAAGTTAAAGACCCATTTACTGATACAGTGAAGTTTAATTTGATTTTATTGAGTTGTTGTATGGACTTTTGAGTCCTTATTCATTCTGTTCAGAAGTCTTAATTGGACTCTGTTACGTATCGAACACGCGCGATCTATGAGAACAATCAATCAAGCACACACAATCAATCCACGACACGCAGATTTACGTGGTTCGGTAAATTTGCCTATCTCCACAGGAGATTCACGCCGGTTCACTACTCCTGGAGATCTCCTACAAAAAGAACAACCTTCTTCTTGTGATACACAAGAGTACAATCCCTCACTATCTCTCTTGGTTTCTCTCAATCTCTCTCGGACAATCTCAGTCTCTCTCCTAGAGTACAATGCTCTCACCACCCAGTATAAATACATGAAGCCCTAAACCTCTAGACACCCACAACCGTCGGACCTGCCTTATAACAGATGGTCCAAAGTAAACCGACCGACAAATTACGAAAGAACCCCTGTAATTAAATAATATCTAGATCAAGCTTCACCAACCCATCAATCTCCCACGAGCGACAACCATACTCCCTTTTGTAACTTTCCAGAAATCATCTATGAAGATTGTTACTTATCTAGAGCTTGCAAGCTAACCAACTGATATGAGGTTTCTTTTCAGAATGGGTACATGCCTGACATCATTCAATTGCCATATACGGCAATTTGATCTGAATGTCTCCCTTACCAATTATGTCACAAGGTTCATCACCACCAAGATAGACTTTTCCAAAATCACCTTGTACATAATTTTTTTACATATTCTCTGTGCAGTAGCATGAAAGGACGCACCATAATCTATAACCCAAGATTCAGATTCGTAATCAAAGGCAAGAATCAAAGCATCTTGAACAGTATCACCTGTGAGATTTGCGGAAGCATCATTGTCTATCCTTGTTACCATTTTTTTATTTGTATTTCTTTGGTGGAGCGCTGCAGTCCTTTTTCAAGTGTCCTTTCTTGTCACAATTCCAGCACTCGGTTCTGCCTTTCGAAGATCTTGACTTACTCCTTGATTTTGATCTTTCACGACTTCGCCCTCTCTCAAATGACCTTCCTCTGTTTTCCACATTCAATGCACTTCCTAATAATTCACCTGTAGGTATTACTCAATGATGTAACCATACCATTCCAGCTATCTGGGGCCCAAATTTCATTATCAAATTGTATTCCAACCGAGGATAACTGGGTCACAACCGTGTTAAACTCTTTCAGGTGTTCAGCAACAACCCCACCTTCAACCATCTTCATTTTAACCAATTTCCTCATCAAAGAAAACTTTATTCGAGGCAGATGGTGAATCATCAGGAAGTGCATTGCATATGGAAAACAGAGGAAGGTCGTTTGAGAGAGGGCAAAGTCGTCAAAGATCCAAATCAAGGAGTAAGTCAAGATCTTCGAAAGGTAGATTCAAGTGCTGGAATTGTGGCAAGAAATGACACTTGAAAAGGGACTGCAGCGCTCCACCAAAGAAATACAAGCAAAAGAACAGTAACAAGGATAGACAATGATGCTTTCGCAAATCTCACAAGTGATACTGATCAAGATGCTTTGATTCTTGTTTTTTATTATGAATCTGAATCTTGGGTTATAGATTCTGGTGCATCCTTTCATGCTACTGCACAGAGAATATGTAAAAAATTATGTACAAGGTGATTTTGGAAAAGTCTATCTTGGTGATGATGAACCTTGTGACATAATTGGTAAGGGAGACATTCAGATCAAATTGCCAAACGGCGGTATATGGCAATTGAATGATGTCAGGCATGTACCCAGTCTGAAAAGAAACCTCATATCAGTTGGTCAGCTTGCAAGCTCTGGATACGTAACAATCTTCATAGATGATTTCTGGAAAGTTACAAAATGGAGTATGGTTGTCGCTCGCGGTAAGAAAGAACTCTTTACTTGATTATAGCTCTATAAATTCTATTGCAGTCGCAGATAAAGGCATTGACTCAAACACATGGCACTATAGACTCGGACAAATGAGCGAGAAAGGGATGAGAATCCTTCACTCAAAAGGTAAGATGGAAGGACTCGAGTCCTTAGACTTGGAGTTCTGTTGTAAAGACTGTGTTTTCGAAAAGCAGAAGAAAGTTACCATCTCGAAAGTAGGCAGGCCACCGAAGTCAAAAAGGTTGGAACTAATACACACGGATGTGTGGGGACAAACTCAAGTACCTTCTCTTGGTAGATCTTCTTACTTTGTTACATTCATTGATGATACCACCAGAAAATTATGGGTTTATCCTATGAAACACAAGTATGATGTGTTTGGTGTTTTCAAAAAGTAGAAAGCTATGGTTGTAAATGAAACAAGTTTGAAATTGAAATGCCTAAGATCTGACAACAGGGGTGAGTACTGCAGCAAAGAATTTGAAGAGTATTGCGCCAAAAATGGCATTAGGCGAGAGAAAACAATTCCCAATACACCACAGCATAACGGTGTGGCAGAGATCATGAACAGAACAATTGTTGAGCGTGCTAGAAGTATGAGGCAACATGTTGTATTACCCAAGCAGTTTTGGGCTCAAGCAGTGAATACTACTGCATACTTAATCAAATCCTGGGCCTTCAGTACCTTTGGATGGTGGACTACCAGAGGAATCTTGGATTGGAAGAGAGGTAAACCTTTCTTATTTAAAGGTTATTTGGTTGTATCTCTTATGGTCATGTTGATGCTAAGAAAATAGATAAACTAGATTCTAAATCTAGAAAATGTACTTTCATTGGATATGGTCTTGATGAGTTTGGTTACCACTTCTAGGATGAAGAAAACAGAAAAATCATTAGAACCAAAAAAGTTATATTCAATGAGTGTAGGAGGAAAATAATGCATACTTAGAACTGGATGACACTTCCACAAATGATGTACCTATAGTGCATGAAAATCAAAACCCACAGGTGGACCCTCAAACACCTACCCCAGTAAGAAGTTCATCTAAGAATTTGAAATGAAGGATTTGGGTGCTGGCGTGCTGCGAATCATATTCTCGGCATGAGAATCAATAGAGAGAATAAAACGCACATTGAAGTTGTCTCAGGTGGAATATGTTGAAAATGTTCTAAACATGTTCAACATGCACAGTGCTAAGCCAGTTAGCATTCCATTAGCCAGCCACTTCAAACTCTCAAAAGAGTCGTCATGTTGATGCTAAAAACACAGATAAACTAGATTCTAAATCTAGAAAATGTACTTTCATTGGATATGGTCTTGATGAGTTTGGTTACCACTTGTGGGATAAAGAAAACAGAAAAATCATTAGAAGCAAAAATGTTATATTCAATGAGAAAGTCCTGTATAAAAATAAGGACAAGGTGTAGGAAGACAATAATGAATACTTAGAACTGGATGACACTTCCACAAATGATGTACCTAAAGTGCATGAAAATCAAAATCCGTAGGTGGACCCCTCAAACACCTACCCCGGTAAGAAGTTCATCTAAGAATTTGAAATGAAGGATTTGGGTGCTGGCGTGCTGCGAATCATATTCTCGGCATGAGAATCAGTAGAGAGAATAAAACGCATATTGAAGTTGTCTCAGGCGGAATATGTTGAAAATATTCTAAACATGTTCAACATGCATGGTGCTAAGCCAGTTAACACTCCATTAGCCAGCCATTTCAAACTCTCAAAAGAGTTGTCTCCTAAGATAGAACAAGAGAAGGAGAACATGTCCAAGGTCCCATATGCTTCAGTTGTTGGCAGCTTGATTGATGTATGCTATGGTTAGCACTAGACTAAACATTGCTCATGCAGTGGGAGCTATAAGCAGATTTATGAGCAACCCCGAGAAAAAGCATTGGGAGGCAATTAAGTGGATTTTCATATACCTGAGAGGTACCACTAATTAGTATTGTGTTTTGGAGGATCAAAGATTAGATTGTAGGGCCATGTTGATTCGGACTTGGCAGGAGATCTTGCTAGAAGTAAGACTACGGGATGTCTTCACATTGGGTAGTGCAACAATCAGTTAGAAGTCATAATTACAGGAAGTCGTTGCACTTTTAACCACAGAAGCAGTGTATGTTACTGCTACAGAAGCTAGAGGAAATGATTTGGTTACAGGAGTTAATGAAAGAATTGGGTAAGAAGCAGGAGACCAGCGGGCTTTACAATGACATAACAGCGCCATTCATCTTGCAAAGAATTCAGCCTTTCATCCAAGAACCAAACACATTCGTATCAGATATCACTTCGTACGGTGGCTTCTGAAAGAAAAAATATTGAAACTGGAGAAGATTCTATCAAGCCAGAATCTTGCGGATATGTTCACAAAGGTGGTAAATACAGAGAAACTGAAGCTATGCTCGGCTTCAGTTGGTCTTCAAGCATGAAGATGAGGTGTCTAGATTTGTAGCCGCGTTCTGCTATTGCCAAAGCCATTCATTATGATCAGTCTTCAAGTGGGAGATTGATGGGTTGGTGAAGCCTACTTTAGATATTATTTAATTACAGGGGTTATTCTGTAATTTGTCAGTCAATTTAATCTGGACCATCTGTTATAAGGCCAGATCTGACGGTTGTGGGTGTCTAAAGGATTAGGGCTTCATGTATTTATACTAGGTGGTGAGAGCATTGTACTATGGGAGAGACTGAGATTGTCCGAGAGAGATTGAGAAAGACAGTGAGCATTTGTACTCTTGTTTACACGAGAAGAGGGTTATTCTTCTTGTGTGGTTATCTCCAAGAATAATGAACCGGCGTGAATCTCCCATGGACGTAGGTGCTGAACCACATAAATCTATGTCGTGGATTGTTTGTGCGCTTGCTTGATTGTTCTCGTAGATTGGGCGTGTGTTCGAGCACTAACAACTAAGCAATAGGCTGCGGTCAACTAGAGATCAATCAACGATCTCTCCTATCTTCCGAACTATGTGCCTCACCAAGACCAAAAACGGATCCTCCTCCGGGATCCAATCCACTACTCTCCACCTTCGATTGCGTGCACCATCAAGGCCTAGGGAAACCCTTGGCTCTAGCTCTTCTACCAGTTTTTAGGGACCAACCACACACGCGATCTATGAGAACAATCAATCAAGCACACAATCAATCCACGACGTGCAGATTTACTTGGTTCGGCAAATTTGCCTACGTCCACGAGAGATTCACGTTGGTTCACTATTCCTGGAGATCACCTACAAGAAGAACCTTCTTCTTCTTGTGATACACAAGAGTACAATCCCTCCATGTCTTTCTTGATTTAACTCAATCTCTCTCGGACAATCTTTCTCCTACAGTACAATACTCTCACCACCCAGTATAAATACATGAAGCCCTAAACCTCTAGTCTCTAGACACCCACAACCGTCGGATCTGGCCTTATAACAGAAGGTCCAAATTAAACCGACTGACAAATTACAGAATAACCCATGTAATTAAATAATATCTAGATCAGGCTTCACCAACCCATCAGAGTCTACTACAAATATCGAGTTGTAACAGAAGGAAAATGGGACACTAGGGCACTAGGGCTGAACTTCCCACCCTCTAAATAAAGGATGCACTCCATGTTATTTTACATATTGAAGTCAAATCAGAGCCTTTGCACAAGAGGTTAGTGCTGAATCAATCATATTGAAGTCGAAGAAATTCAAAGCCTTTGCACAAGAGGTTGGTGATAAATCTATCTTTACCCTCCTTTGGTGCTAGCTCCACCGGAAACCCATTCGGTGCCAACATGGAGGGCTTAGAATCTTATTGAAGATTGTATGCTAACTCCAGTGTTTTAAAATACCCCTTTATCATATGTATTGTATATATACATATGCATATACATATACATGTGTGCACATATATATGGAGAGAGAGAGAGAGAGTGCTTTTCTTACTATGTTGGACAACTATTCATTCAAGAGAGTGCTTTTCTTACTATGTTGGACAACTATTCATTCAAACACCCACTGTTTTAACTCATGAAAATCTCCCCTGATGAGTTAAGATCATTCACAATCTCCAAAACAAACTCCTAATTAAGTTCCAATTCCAGAGAAGCATTCCTAGAATTGTGCTGTACAAGACAACAGAAAGAAAGAAAACCACATTACTAGACAATTATTTTCCACAATTGCCACGTAAGTTGTCTTAATGACTGGGAATTCACCATCTCAACATATTCTACCGCATGGGACCCTTGAAGTTTCATGTTGTTTCCATTCAGATTCAACATGAATAATTCTTCCAAAAAAAAAAACCCAAGCTTTATGGGCATTGAAGGCATCACCTCAAACATTGTTCTTACCTACAGAGTCCATAATCACCTTTGCAACAACACAGTCGACCCACATTGATAGACTCCATCATTCTTTCTCACCTTTCGATCAAGATACACACCTTCACAAACTCCATGCAGTCCATCCCATGCAAAACATTACCAACCTTTGGACCATAATCAAAGATTGACACAAGCAACGATGAGACTTGACCTATGACTCTTGAAATATATAGATCCAAGATTCTAATAGGTTCTTTAAGAAAGGAGGAAACCCCAAAAATGACCGTACAAATGCAAAGGGCTTAGCTGGTTGATTGAAAATTTGGAAAATTTTGGGATTGCAAATAGCAAAATCTAGGGCTCATAGGGTAGCAACGATTGTTGGAAATTCATTACCCTTTAACTCAATTGAATCTCAATTACTGACCATGGACATAGAGAGGCCTCATTTTCCCTTTTCTTAATTGGTAACATGGCTCAAACCCACTACCTCATGGTTGAAACCACATTTTCTTGTTAATAGTATACAGATAGATATTGTGAATTTGTGATGGTAGGTAGGTTGGAGTTTAGAAGTGGGGAGTTTTAGAGTAGATCTCTTTTTAGCCAATCCCAGATTTATGGGATAAGGCACCAATGATGATGAGAATGAGGATGATGATAGTTGCACAAGATACTGCACCAATCTCCCACCATCACTTTGCCAACGATACTTATCTTTTGCATAGCCTCATGACCATAACCCTATAACCTTTCATTTAGGTTTTGATTACGCCAAGCTATCTTGAGTCCTATAGTCAACTCTTTTTTGACTTGGGAGTCCTATAGTCAGCTTAGAAGAAAGGTTTTTTTTAATACAGAAAAAAGAACACATTGGTCAGGATTGTTTTTCTTGGAAAGCATTTTATTCCTTAATTACTAATCCCTCACTGCAAATTAATTATACTTCACAAAATAACAATAAAAATAAAAATAATATAACAATAATGATACCGCAACTTATGCAGATGACTTTGGCTGGAAACAGAAAGACACAGGTTCAGTCCCTTTTTCTTTTCATTTTTTCACCATTACATGAGAGGAATTGGTAAACTATCCTAATCTATCAGCCCAGGCGTCATCCCTGGGAGTGCTCCATGAGTTACACTATGCTCATACTCCACTACAGGATCTTCACCTTTGTGCTCCGCCCAAGTATGTTCCATCCGTGATCCACCCGAGTATGCTCCAACCATCCTCTCACTGGGGGTGAGATGAGATGCCTGTGACCACTTGGGCTATCTCCCATTCTCAGATTCAGTCCCAACTTACACATGTAAAAAGGAATAAACATTAATTGCTGGCTGAAATTTTGGAGGCATGTGTGTGTGTCCTTCAAGGTGTGCATAAAGACTGGAGGTCTAAAGTTATTATCTACATGCTGACTGAAACATACAACACAATATTCTATATGACTGTCAAACATGAGCACTGATTTTCAGCTGGAAGCTATAACTTGTTGAAGAATGGAGTGGGGACAAAGTAAATGAAAAGACTTTAAAAAGATCTACTAGTTACTTCTTCACGAAAAGTTATAACAGTTGCAAGTAAGAAAAGTAAATCCAACTGAGGTATAAAAGTAGACCTGAAGATGAGATCTTGCAACTAAATCCGGTTGGGACTTCTGAAATTGAACCACAAAATGCAGAACACTCTCTAACAATGGATCCAAAGAGAATGAGCATATAACGTCTAAATCATGAAGAAGCTTCTCAAAATACTCAATAGCCTGGCAGTATAAAAAAAAGATTGGTCATAAACATTAAAAGAAAAAATAAAACAGAAAGAATAAAAAAACAGCATCAATAACATGTTTCAAATTCTCACCTTTTTCCAGCTGAGAAGTCTTATTGAGCGTGGTGGAGTTGGGGCTGAAAGTCTGCTATTTAAACTAACATCAAAGCCAACAGGTTTACAACCAGAAGCTGTAGTGCTATCTTCGACATCATCTAGACAAGATCCATATGCATTAGATCTAAGGAATTCCACTGATCTGCTAACGCATGCCAGCTCCGACTGACATAAGGCTAAATGTTTCCTTGCCAGCTCCAAACCTCTTCCTTGTGGTTTCCTCATGCAAACAAGAGCATGGTAGAAGTGCTGAAAGCAGTAGTGAATGATATTCAGAATTATAAAAACACCAAAAAAATAATGGGGATTTAATTATCTTCCTACAATAGGGTATGACGCTGTAAAACATGGGTTTTACAGTAATACATAATGGTTAAGAGCAACAGCAAATGCAAATTAGAAGCTCCAAGGTGCACAGTATAGACTACACGCACACCCCTTGACTTAGTCCAGCAGCAAATGCAAATTAGAAGCCTATGCAACCAAAGAAGCAAGATAATGAGTTTTGAGAACAAGTTCAAGCTTAAACATCTCAACCAATTTTTACATGCATGTGAGCACCAAACATACCACACACTTGCTGTATCATTCTTACTTGATCTATCGTTCTATTTGTGGGCCATCAAGCCAAGGATTAACATCTTGCAATCTTGAAGAGTTTTTTAGCATCTGCCATCAAAATTTGGGAGTTGCAATTGGATTAACATTTTGGATCACCAAACCAGGGTCCCACTTATAAATGCAAATCGCGATGCATCAACACAACATACAAGTCCTGAATCCTAATGCATCTAGGCCGGATAATTCCTCAATAAATGAACTAACTTCAAAGACATGTTCCCCTGATTCTGGCCTAAGAAATGGCAACTAGGATTCAGCTATCATTTCTTTCTTCTTTTTTTCTGTTTTCTTCTTCTTCTTTTTTTCTTTTTTGATATAGCAACTTTCATTTAAAAAAAAAAAAATCTAAACAGTATAAGAGGAGGTTCAGCTATCATTTTCCCTAGATCCAAACAGAAAAGCACCAAGATGAGGAACTGCCCACACTAACCCTACTAAGCCCCACTTCCTCCAATTCTCTAGGTTCCTAGTTGTGAACTCCAACATTTGGATTGAACTGTGACCCGTCAACAAGCATCAAATAGCATAGTTGGAGGTGCTCATGGGCAACCACAGATTATGGGTTCGAGTCGTGTTACCATTCCAAGAGAAGGGCATTCCTAAATTCTATTTTATTTTCCATCAACTACTCCATGATGGCCAAAGCCTTATCAAGTCATCCCACAAGGAACCCATACATCTGTGTGTGCATATACACATATGGAAGAGTTTCACATTAAGAGTAGACCACATCCTGTGCTTATGCAATCCAGCTCATGGGGCCCACTTGGATGCATTCCTATAATTGGAGGTAGGATAGATAGAAATCTCTCTTTATGCTTATGTCAATTAGACCTGGTCAAGGACAAATCAAACCTGTACATATAGGACCAACCTTGTGAAGATCCAACATTCAAAAGATGTGTACGCGGTTTTAACCTACTTGGCTCATAATCACTATTTAAAGCTAGGGTAGGGGGTGGGTGTGTGTGTGTGTGTGTAGAGAGAGAGAGAGAGAGATTCATCATTAAAGCCTTGTCCCAACTATATTGGGGTCGGCTACACAAATTTTGTTTCTCCATTCCAATCTATCTTGAGCCAAATCCTCAAAAAAGTTACACTGCTTCATATCTATTTTTACTACCTCCATCCACATACTCTTTGGCCTACCCATTCCCCTTGGCGGGCCATCAACCTTCATGGCTAAACTCTTCCTTATTGGTGCCGTTACTGGCCTACATTGGACACGCTCAAACCATCTCAAACGAGTTTCTCTAAAAAAATTTCCCCTATTGTTGCTACCCATAAATGTTCTCAAAAGCACCTATTTTAATTCTGTCTTTCCTAGTTTTACCACACATCCACCTCAACGTTCTCATCTCTGTTACATCCATTTTATGCATATGCTGCTTCTTCATTGGCCAACATGATGCTCCATAGGTCATAACTGGTCTAGTCGCTATCCTATAAAATTTTCCCTTCAATCTTCTTGGCATTCGTCGGTTACAAAGCACTACTGAAGCAAGTCTCCACTTCAACCGCCCCACTTTAATCCTATGTTCGACATCTTCATCAATCTCCCCATCCTTAATAATTATAGAGTCGAGGTAGCCGAAAGAATCACTTTATGGTATCTCATGGTCTTCAATTCTCACGGTAGGTTCGGCCCTTTCTATATGCCCACTGAAGTTACAAATCATATATTCCGTCTTTGTACGACTTAAGAGAGATTGTGAAATGCTAATGCACATATGGCCAAGGACAATCAAATCCATACATATAGGCCCTACCTTGTGAAGATCCAAACCGTTCAAAAGATGCGTACAACGTCTTAACCTACATGGGTTCATATTCACTATTTGAATTAGATAGACTTCCTAAAAACAAGATAAAATCCCATATTGCTTGTGTTTTCCTCATAAAAATAATTCCAAACAAAGGGGGGAACATTACATGGATCCAAACAATCAGTTCTGATGTAGTGAGGTCTAAGAAGAAGAGGGCCCATTAGGAGGGCCCACTAATGGGCCTTACCAAGGATGATTTTCTTTCTTTAAATAGTTTAGTAATTTTAGTAATTTGATGTAATCTCTTATTTGACTTAATCAGAGAGATTTTAGTAATTTGATTTACTTAGAGATTTTAGGGAGTGATTTTAGGATCACTTAATAATGGTAGTTTCTTTATTTAGACCATTCCTCTATTATAAATAGAGAGGGATGCTTGATGTTAAGGCATGCTATATTCCAATCAAAATTCAGAATCGTTCTCGTGAGTGAGTTCTTTGGGAGTTCTCATCTAATTGGCCTTAGGGCTTGAGTCTTAGGGCTCGATCTCACCATCAGAGGTGTAGATCTTTACCATGATCATGGCAGCGCCATCAAACAGAAAGAAAGATGGGGATGGTATATGGATGGTGGGGATGGTAGTGAATGGTGTTCCGGTGGGATGAATTGAATGGATGATGATGATAATGGGATAAAATCCGGAAAAGAATGTTGTCCTTCCGGCGATCGCTTCGGCTCTGATACCAAATGATGGCGAGCGAGGACCTAATCGATGTATATCTACACCTCCGACGGTGAGATCAAGTCTTCCGACTCAAACCCTAAGATCACTTAGAGGAAAATACCCAAAGGGAAACTCACAAGAATAATTCTGAACTTTATTAAGAATATAGCATGCCTTACCATCAAGCATCCCTCTCTATTTATAATAAAGGAATGGTCTAAATAAAGAAACTACCATTATTCAGTGATTCCTAAAACCACTCCCTAAAATCTCTAAGTAAATCAAATCACTAAAATCTCACTGATCAAATCAGAGGTCACATCAAATTACTAAACTATTTAAAGAAAGTAAATAATCCTTGGTGGGGCCCATTAGTGGGCCTCTTCTTCTTAGACCTCACTGCATCAAGCTCACACCACCCTTCAGTCCATACACGCATCAGTTTTTAGGTCGATCAGAGTTAGGATTGGTTGTTGGATTAGACACATGCAAAAATGTGGCTAAATAGTGTCCGTCCTCTGACTGGATGGAAGTTTCACCCCCAGTGTGCGGAAAATAGACCTATAAATAAATAGGAATATCATGTTTTTTTCTTCCAAAGAATTGTGGATATTTATTCTTTAGAGGGGCTCAAGACCACTATAGGTAAACATGGAAGTTCACAACTTGATATGTTTCGATCTTCGGTAGGTGGCCGCAAGTATGGATCTAATTCAACCTTTACCATACAGTGTGGTCAACCTTATGCGATCACTTACACCCAGATACAGATCCAAAGGAAACCAAGCTCGGCCAGGATCTAGAACCAGAGCCAGCAAGGCAAAGCCTGGCCCAAAGTCAGCCCCAAGGAAAGAGCATCCCGCTCAAGATGGTCCAAGCCTGGTGGGGTTCAAATACCCAAATAGGCTCATGGCATTGCCCATTATAAGTTATGAGAGCATCCTGTTATAGGCGCATTAGTCTTCAGTTTTTTTTTTTTTAATTAGTTTCAGTTTGATTTAAGGATCTTTTCTTTAGCTTTCTATTAGTAAAAACGGCCCATAATAGGCAGGTTCTATGGCTACAATAGGCTCTTAGAGAAGATAAATTTCATAATTGCACTTCTAATGAGTTAGCTAGTTATTGGTTGTCGACTATGATGCACAATACTTTAGAATGGGCAATGTATCATATCATATCATATCCAATACTTCACTCCTTTTGTGTAAATCCTTGTCTATGGTGTGTCCCTGCTGTATCCATGCCGTATGTGGGCATCATAGGCTCTTGATCATTCCAATGTCATTTCCTTCTTTTCTTCTTCTCATCCTTTTTGTTAATTTGCACCTTCTGCCTGTCCTGTTTCTTTATTTCTTTTTTTTTTTTCTTGTTTTCAATTAATATATGCAACATATTTAGGAGGGGAGAAGACCACTCTTCTACAACTCGTTAGATGAATAATTTTCAGTTTGCATTTACTTGTATCCTGAGTAGAACCCATTAAGACAGCCCCAGATCAAGGGATATGGCTAAAATGACGATAGTGACTTCCCACCCGACCCTATTTAAAGGCCATGTTCACTATAGCTTCACAATCTATCATGTTTTTCATCGCCACTTTATCCAAGGTTTTTATTGGTCTCCCTTTTCTCCTAGCAACTTGAGCTTGTAGACCTAAAATACATCATAAAATGATGGTTGTTCTTTTATATACCTTCGGAAACCATCCCAAACTTTCCTCTTCTATTGACCTGTAAGTTTTCTCCATTGTTCCCATCTATGATTCTATCCTTTCTCATAATTCTATACATCCCGCTTAGAATGAGATGCAGCCCAAACAGAGAGTCGCACAAAATTGGCTGTGGAACGTGGATAAGGTCCAATAGGCCCATATGTAACACTAAGAGGCCCAGGTCGTAGCTGCAGCCTGTATAGCAACTTGAGAAAAGGGTCATTCCCAGTAGTGTCTACATCCAAGAAATGTGCAGTCAGAAAGTTTTAATTTTCCTAAAAGAAATGTTTCAGTAGTGTACTCATGGTATAGGTCTTTTTGAGGGGTCCCAAGGACATATCTTGAGTTTCAAATGATGTCTGATCAAACATGATAATAGGTCCCTTAGACAGGTTATTCAGTTACCTTTTATGTGATATGAAAATGTCATGGCCCCATTACTGATGAGGTTCTGTCCACTGAAGGGGCTGAGTCTAAGTAGTTTTATTTTTTCAATTAGAAGTTAGGGAAGCTCCTTCCCCTCTATACATGTGTAAATCTTTTATTTTCACACGTGATTTATATCAATAGAAATTCAGAGTTTCTCCCTCTGTAGGGCTAGCGAGTGTTCTTCTTTAGGTGCAGATTATGCGAAATCCCAGACAACTTCAAGCATCGACACAGGATTCAATCCTTTGGACTGAGTCTAAACATCCCACTGCACCATTAGTGGAGACAGCAGAAAGTTCCATCAGTCCTCTCTTCCTTTTACTTCTTATTTTTTCCTTTTTTTATTCCTTCTTCGTAATCTTTTAAAACCATCCAAGTCAGTCCCAAAAACCCACCCAGATGCCTCAAAACCAGGACTAAACATCCCCAACCAATAATACCTCTAAGAAATCCCCAAGTTTTCATGTTAGAACCATAGCTTTTAGAAAAAAAAAAAAAGGGTAAAATTTATTGATCGGAGGGGAGAACCCAAAAAAGAACGAAACACAGAAAAAACCTCAAAACAAACTATACATCAAAAGATAAAGAAGAACGAAGAACCCCTTAGCGAACCTCAAAACAAACTAAACATTAGCCTTACGTAACACATGATGAAAAACAGCACCCAAGTGACTCGAGATATCCTGCACATCCTCCACCAAATCAGCCAACCTCCAAGGATGAGAACAATTTCCTAAACTCTACTGAATGGCTGAAAAAGAATCTCCTTCAATGATAGCTTTTAAGCTTTCCAACTTACGCAACTCGCGGCAACCAACCAAACGAGCATTAATTTCATATTCATTAGCATCCAAGGAATCCACCGGCCTGGAGAAATTCCTTACAACAATGACATTCCAGTCTCTAATGACACCTTCAATTCCACCTCTTCTAATGACTTTAACATAACTTCCATCAAAGTTTAATTTGAGATAACCAATAGGCGGACATTCCCACAAAACATTGTTCAAAGGTTTAGAGACCCATCCACCTTGATAATGAGCTGCCCAAGTTCTATTTAAATCCTCCAAAACCACCCCTTTAAACCCTTTTCTTGAACATGCCCACTATGAAATAGACCAAAAATATGAGTCCTCCACCCGATTTACTTTTATTTTTGAAAACACGATTGTTCCTTTAAAACCAAATTTTCCAACAGACAGCATACAACGCCACCTTCCAAACAATCCACATGCGAACATATTTGATTCCCAAGCGCGATTGATGAAAAAGATCCACAACTTTCCAAGGGATGACCCATTGCAAATCTAACCCTATAAATCACTTCCAAAACCTAACCCTAATTTTCTGCCAGCAAAGTTCCCAACATTTCCCTTCCCCTTCTAACCACCCAAAAACCATAAATGACCCCTTTTCTCCTACAAGAGGCTAAAATAATTCCCTCTTATAGAAAACATGAGAGGTACCACTCAGGTGATATCGTTTGTCTATTTGTATTCAAGGGTTTTTTTTTTTTTCTTTTTCTTTTTGTAACATCTGTGTATTCAAGTGATATAATACAATAAACAAAAACTTGACAGGAAAAACTTCAGATACAACTTGATGTCCTGAAGGCAAATATCAATTCATCAACAAAGCAAGATTTAATAATAGCAACTTATGCTCATGTGAGACTGCACCAAATGCATATTGCCAAACAAGAGAAAAGCCAGTGCATAATAAACTGTTAGGTTGATACAGATGAGAATCTGCTCAAAAGTTACCCAATAAATTCTTGAATGATTAACAGAACAATAAATAAAGATCAAAAGAGGAAAGCACCAAGTGTTTCATCAAAATAGGATGCAAGTTTAAAGAAAAGTCCATCTGCAGCCATAAAAAGGTTGGGCACCACTTATCACAAACACGGAAAAACACAAGTGATATGCGAACAAATTAACATATTAGCTACAATAACAAGATAGATCAATTTCACAAAAGCTGACTAAAGTAAACATAATCAGTAAACTTTACCCATGTTACTTGAACAGTAGAATGCACGTAACTAAAGAAGTCAACATCATAATATTTATTACAAGCACAGTATAAGCAGTTGAACACAAGTTTAGATATCCTAGAATAAATCCATTAAACATAATCTAGAAATGTAAGGAGAACACTGGGTAAGACCTTACGAAAACGTATGCGGCATAATAAAGCTTTGCAGTATCCTTCCTCCAAATCAGTATTAGTTTGCAATGGGTCGATATCTGCATTAGCAATAGGTAAACTCACCATAAAAAGTCATGTTCTAGAACAGTATATATGCTAAAGAAACCAAACAAATTAATGAAGTTCTAGAAAGTCATATGAAAGATTCATGCTTGAAGTTAAAACTTTATGAACAGTATCTCAGTTCAGTCACTGTTTAAGTAATATGCAGTAGTTTGTCAGTTCTCAAAGTATGTGGGTTGTATGGAGCCTAATGAGGCTGAGGTTGTTGCTATTTTAGAAGCTATCCGGATTTTCACTTCAACCTCTTTTCGTTCTAGACTTGTGGTTGAAAGTGATTCTCTTAATGCTATATCTTGGGTGTCCTCCATGACTATGTTTCCTTGGAAATTTCAGTCTATTTGAATGACATTAAAGCTCTATTGTCTTCTATTCAAGTGAGTTTTATTCATGTTGGGAGGTCAGCAAATGGCTTTGCAGACTCTTTAGCTAAGCAAGGGGTTGATAGGTCTTCTAACTTTTTAGCTTTCCCGATATAACTTGTTTTGTGGTATATTGCTTTTATACCATAGTGCCCTTTGGTCGGGCCTCTTTGTAACTCCCTTTCCTTTCTTAATATATTTTCTTCATTGCCTATCAAAGAAAAAGTAATATGCAGTGGTAAAGTTTTAGTTAACTTGCATAGGCCTTTTTCCAGCACGATTCTTGACAAGGAGGAGGAGGAAAAAACAAGACTGGGCCAAGTCGCATGTCAACTTGAAATCGGACTTGGCTCAACCGAGACCAAGTTCACCATTTTACAACCTCGCCACAAAGGCATTACAAGCATGGCTCAAAATATTAGCAACTATGTAGCATAGCAGCCATATTATTAGCCCGTTACTTTAATTTGGATTTATCACTGCTCACCTCCAAGCAGCCTGTATCAGCCGCTAATTCCCCATAGGGGTCCAATACGTATTGGCTGCTATGTGGCGTCCAACTGACGGGATCATTTTTACCTCTTTACTCTAGGGCGTTTTCAGCCCTTTCTCCTCCCAAAGGGACCTGCATCCACCATTCTTTTACCCTTCAATCCTTTAAAAAAAAAAAAAAAAGGCCAAATCAAAGGCGATGGTATAAAGATTTACGATTTTCATCTTCTTTTTTTTTTCTTTTGGTTTCTTTCACTCTTTCTTTTCATAGAAAACTTGAAAATACATTGTAAGTTGTAGATCTGTGCTTCCCACAGTAATCCCAAATAGTTTGATTTATTTATTTATTTTGCTATTTATTTAATCATTTCTTTATGTATCATGTGTTGTGTAGTAGTGCTGAATTGCTTCTTTAAATTTGGAAGTGCATCATAGTGATGATATTTTGATTACAATGATATTGTGGCGAACCCGCGGTCAATTTCATTATGGGATCCGGTGGTGGAAACGTTCGAGAAGAAGCTATCCACTTGGAAGGGAGAATAACTTTCATTAGGGGGGAGAATCACTCTAATAAAATCCTCTTTAACCAGCTTACAGGATGCCAATGGTGGTAATTAAGAAATTGGATCGAATCCAGAGAAATTTCTTCTGGGGATGGGAACTGTGAGAGAAGGAAGATGCACCTAATGAAATGGGGTGAGGTGATAAAGTCGTAAGAGGCGAGGGGATTGGGTTTGTAAAATTTGGATCTCAAAAACTGGTCACTACTAGCAAAATGGTGGAGATATGGGGAAGAAAAGGAGCTTTGTGGAGGAGAGTAATTGCGTCTAAGTATGGGGATGATGAATGGGGGCGGGTACCTAAAAGAGTTCCTAAGTATAGGTTGTCTGGTTTTTGGTCCATCATTTCAAGTTTTAGGGATGAGTCAAATGTTAGGGGGGAGGTCTTTGTCAAGGGTTTAGGGTTCATGGTGAGGGAGGGCGTCAGTGTCCGTTTTTGGTATGATGATTGGGTGGGAGTTGGTCCTTTGTGTCTTCTATTTCCTAGAATGTTTAGGGTTGTGTCCAACAAAGAGGCTTCAGTCAAAGTCTTTCGTGTGGGTTGGGAATGTGGTGTCATGACTCTTGGGATATAAGTTTTAGGAGATCCTTCATCAGTTGGAGTTGGTGGAGCATCAGTCCTTGTTGAGTATTCTTACTAACATTTTCTTATGCAGGGATTCAGAAGACTATCGCATTTGGAAGCCAGATTCTAATGGATTGTTCTCATCAAGTTCGTTCTGTAGGGAGATAGATCATTTTAGTGAAGTTTGGTCTCCACGTGCATTAGTTTGGACGGGACTTGCCCCTCCTAAAGTGGAAGCTTTTTGTTGGTTGGTAGTGGCAGGCAAGATTTTGATGGCAGATACATTAAGAATAAAAGGGTTGATGTCTGATTCCATTTCTGACATGCGTTGCCTTCCTGGGAGGGAGTTGGAGTCAATAGATCATTTGTTCATTCATTGTGACGTAGCCTCATTTATTTGGGGGCTTTTTCTCAAAGAATGTGGTGTTAGTTAGTACTTTCCAAGTTCACTAGTGGAGGTGCTTTAGACTTGGAGGGGGAGTCCGATGTATGGAAACAGTATGATCTAATGGAGGATCATTCATCTTTCCATTCTTTGGTCCGTCTAAAAATAGAGAAATCATAGAATTTTTAATAGAAAAGAATTAACTCGAGAGGATCTACTAACAATTGTTCTTTTGAGGATCGCTAAATGGGCAAGTGCTAGAAAAGAATTTTCAGATATTAAAATAGATCACATTATACAAAGCTTCAGCGTTTGTTTGAAGATGGGAGTAGCCAAGAAGAAAAGAAAAGTATCTTGGTTGTCTCCTCCTTTTGGAGATTTTAAGTTCAATGTTGATGGATCATCGACGGAAAAACCAAGGTTGGCTAGCATCGGAGGTGTTCTAAGAAATCATAAAGGGGAAGTTGTGTATATGTCTTCTAAAAATGTAGGGATCAAAGACTCTGATGAAGTGGAAGTTTTGGCGATTCTAAAAGCTCTTCGTATTTATCACTCCTTTTATCATGATAATCTTATCGTGAAGAGTGACTCGGTCAATGCTGAAATCATTGAGAGGACCTTGGAAAATGCAATTCTTATACAATGAAATCGGTCGTCTTTTGGTATCTGAGATGTTTCAGCATATTGGCACATCTGCAAATGGAATGGTGGATTCTTTAGCTAAGCAAGGGGTAGATCGATCATGTAATCTAAGTGCTCCTATAATGTAGTTGGGCGGGGTTCGGTGGCTGGTACATGTAACGACCGGGGCCCGCTGTCTACATGATATTGTCCTCTTTGGCTAATTGGATTTCAACTCAATCTTCTCGCACAGTTTTAAAAGGCCACATGTAGAGTTAAGGCCAGGTCACACACATATATATCCAAGATCAAGACTAGCATGTTTCCGATGTGGGACTTATGCACCACTGCATACCCAGTCATTTAGAGTTTCCCCCACCCTCTCTATCTCTCTAGGTAGATGCTCGCCGGACCCAACGCCCTTCTAAAGGGGGGTACTTGATCACCTAAAAAGTTGTCTTTATGTATGTTTTCATATCTTGTATTTGTCTTCGCTTCAATAAAAAATTTATTGTTAGCGATAAAAAATGATTATGAGCATTTTATTATTTTCTAATATAGCATAGCTAACCAACATGAATATAAGTGGACAAATATATCAATACTGTTATATTATAATCAAACAATGATATAGGATCTCTATGCAATGAGGGGTCCACTATGCCCCCTATCTTAGTTACTAACGAAAAAAATAAGAAATTCTAACACTTCCCAATATTCTGAATTTTTTTTTTGGATAATTTTTTGAATTTTTTTACCATATTTTTTATTCACACCATTATGTTGTTATGTATTGCCTGCTACATATCGTTTTGGCTGCCAACCACTATGCCCGCTACAACTGCTATTTTGAACCATGATTACAAGAAAAAATGGAAATTGTTCCTGATACCAAGTACCAACAAATTCAAATTGCTTGTGATTTGGTACAAATCTAAATCCAACTTAATAGAATACATCTAATATAATGTAATTTAATATATAATAATTATACTAAATTTTATATGCAACTATTCTATCTATCCACTGTATTAACTATATCACATCATGCGGGCATGTATATATCATATAGCTGCATTCTTTGTTGTAGATATAATATATATATAATTAAATGCGATAAAGAAATTAGATGATCCTCCACCATAGGATATGCACAATATCCTCATACTTTGAATTTGAAGTTAGCATATGCAGGACCTCAGAACTTCAGTCTACAGTTTGTACTTGCAGGGCACATGGTCTGGTGATCTAGACCACTGACCTGACAGCCACAACAGAGACAAAACCATATGAGCATATCTGCAACCTTCGTCTTGCAACCACAAGGTCATGCGTTCGGAATTTGAATCACATTCCGTATCAGAGAGAGAGAGAGACACTAAAACATGGACAATGGCTGCTTCACTACCCATTTTTTATTCTAACAATTGAAAATTTTAATAAAAATCAAGTGCCTTAAAGTAACGCTCCATTTATGTATTACAGAATAATAAATCTGTATTCCTCGACATGCATGGGTTAATGAGAAAGGAAATAAGAGGAACCATGGGATGCTCAAACCTATATTAGACAGAACATTAAGTGAACTACTATTGGATTGATGGTGTCTAGCAGAAGTGAAAATTTCAATCTTGAAGCTTGATTATAATGAAAGTAACAGCAAACAACCTTCAAACGCTTTCTTTTTTGATGATGGAGCTTTACATGCACGCAACTGGCGAGAAAGAGTTTCTTCCACTGCATGTAGCATGGATAGGCATTTTTCATCACCCTCCCCTTTCAAAGGCAGCCCATAAGCCATGGTGAAAAGATCTTCTTCCTACTGGGGAAAATGGATAAGGTCAATATCTCAAATGAAATCCTTGTCACGTGCTTCATAAATGAAACGGTACAAGAAGATTCATTATAATAAAGGAATTGCATATCAAGAATAGAAGCTGCATTATTCACATCACCTCTTTAATCAAGCAGAAGCAACACAATAACAAAAGGCTAGTTCCCCTTGGTCCCATTACTGTCCCTCTTACAGAATCCATGTAATTTTTAAACTAATAACCTACCATACTAATTGCTTAAACAATTTCATCTCACAACTCTGGACATTTGCATAAATTAAGCAGAAGTTGTGATTTCAGCATCTTTTGTTTTGCTTTCCAGGACAAGTCGCATCTGATTAACAAAGTCGAAAGTTCAAATCATGTCCCCTCAAGGGCAAAGCCAAAGTTGTTGATGGCACACCGCATCTAGATTTTAACATAATGGCAAGAGAGCAGTGGTGGTTTTATAATAAGTGTGACCTGTACTTCTGAATTATGTTCGTCACTTATTTTGTGCAACACTTTTCAAGGCCCGTATTTAGTAGAAACATCACAAAACTGGTTCTATCAGGTGGTTCATCAACTTCCCAGTCAGAGTGTGCAAGAATTTTAAGATTTCAAAAGTAAATTTGAGTAGTTACATCCAAATAAATAACAAAAAAAGAAAGTTTATCAGTGTAATAAAATTATCAATCAAACAAATGGGAGAAAGAGGGGTGACTAGATTACGGATTTTTTTCCATAACCTTTTTGTTGTATTAAAATAGGTGCATGGTGTGTCAAAACTTAGAAGAAGAAAAAATTGCAGCTGCGACATATTAGGTTCTCTCTGCTCGAGTGCAACAGCATAAACATTGTATGGACCTTTCTAGATTATAAAGGATAATTTTTTTTGTTTGAGATGTCTTCCACTTTCCACCCTCTATCAACAGTACTTTTACTCAATTCAATAATTAGATCTCTAGTGTTCTCTTCTTCTCTCTTTTTATCCCACTGGCACAAACACATGTTCTATTTTTCCTTCTGTTTCACTATTCTCTTTACTTTACATGCTGATTTTAACTGCAAATAACCCTATCTGATTGGACATTGCAATCATTTAAATTGCAAATAAATAAACATTTAATTAAAACAACAACATGTTTGTCTCCACCCAAAAAAAACAACATGATTGTCTCCACTGCCCACCAGCCAAAAAAACAAGGTTAGCGATGAGCTATATTTCATACCAAAGTACAATTGGTTGAGGAAGAGAGAAAACCACAAAGCCTTACCTCATGCGTACGTGCATCAGAGACAACAGAAATGACAGCATTGCAGGTTGTGCGAATAATTCTACAATAAGAATGTAGTATGGCATGTGATGATGTTCTTTCTAATCTCAATAGATAGATACACGAGAAGACGGTTTGTGCCAATGAATGACCCTTGTGCCATGTCGCCTGACAAATAGAATGGCCTTTAAGGTGAACGCAAAAAAATTGTGCAAGACAGTTACAGTATCATATCACTTATTACCTCACATGCTAACAGGTGATCCATAACATCAATAGAACACTGTACATCTGTAGGTCTATCAGAGCTAAGAGGAATTGGAGCAGCACCATTCTCAATGGCCTCTTCAACAGACCGATATCCACGATTTTCCATACCAGAATCCATCTTTGGATCCATTATCTAATAAACAACCAAAGAAGAATATAAGAATAGCTTTGGGTAAAAGGTACAAAGAAAATAATAGCTAAATTAAGTGCAATTATATTATAAAAAGCGAACAAGCCTTTGGTCATTCAGCAGCCTAGAGTTACTATCAAATGGCAATAGTTTAGGAGATGATTCAACTGATTCTATCGATTCCTTGTCAGATGAACAAGAGGCCACCTCATCTAAAGATGAGGTGCAATCTATTTTTTCATCATTCTCTTAAGCCCATATCGTGAGGAATCTTGTCCGATTAGAAGCCGTGAATTTGGTAGAATTAAGGGGTTTCTAATCTGGTAGTATATGAGATGAAAGGAGAGAATATGAACAATTTGCATGAGGTTAATAACAGCTAGGAAGATGCATGCAAACATCACTGCAAGCCACAGAGGCGAGCCATGATAAAGGACAAAAGTCAATACTGAGGCTGATGCAGCACCAAGACAAAAGGTAAGCACTCTTAACACAATGAGCTAGAGACCATAAGGCGGAAGTGAAAGAGCAGAGCAGTTGAAAAGACCAAAGGGCTATCGCATGAATCAAAAGCACTTGAAGCTTGGAAACTGCGGCAGTATAGTTGAGAGTTTCATTTAAAGGTGAAGAATGTAAACCTCGGAATGCTACACGAGAACCGTATCAAAGAGACGGTAATATACATAGAAACAGCAATGAAACAGATAACAATAAAGAAAATCGGACAGGTAAAGAATGATGAGGAAAAGACAAAGGAGAAACTTAAGTGGGTAATCATGGCTGATGAAAAAGAAAAATCCACTGAAGATGGTCTCATGGAATATTTGTGGGCGGAGGAGAGAAACATGTGCAGTGAAGAAGCAAATCAAAGATTTTTCGCTGCATCATATGGGTCACAAGGGGCATGGAATGGTGGAAGGCATTAATTATGTAGCACCCAGTGAAGCAGACATCTCAGATGTACAAAATGAAGAAATATGGATGATTAGGAAAGAGCAGCAAACACCAACACATAATTAAGATAAAGTGGCCCATGCACACGAATGCACACATTTTTCCGGGTAAGGAGTCATCATGTTGTAAAAGATAAAACTTTCAAACCACTAACAAGTTTTGACTTGGGAGACTGCATAACGTTGTAGAGGCCCAAACTATGTAAGTAAAATACAAAAATGGAAGTCAATGAACATTAGTACTTCTAATGCAGACATAGCAGCAAAGAGGCTGAAATTCTCCCCATGAATGAGCTCGCCGTCTTGAAGATCTGCAAATATTAAAAGGAACAAGAGAGAAATAAATCGATAGAAACAATAAAATTCTAGTATGATAAAATTATGCCATGTTCAAACCACAGGTACATTATCTAATGAGTAGAATCAGGTAGAATATTATTACATATTCTCGTTTCTACTGAAACTGTGTCTTTCCATGGCAACATTTAGACACGCCAAAGCAGCCCATAGGGCCTGAGCCAAGATTGAAGTATATGCATTGGACCAATGGCATTGATCGTGAAAGGCACTTAACTTCAAACATTGTTCAAAATATTAGCGTCCATTGGATTGTCAGCTCTAAATGGAAACAGATAAAAAAGTCTGGCAGTCATTTACATCTTGAATGGATTTGATGGGATCTGAAATTGACTCTTATGAGTCATCGTGGTCTCTCCATTAGTCAGGCATGTTGGAGAATTCAAGCACGGGGTAAAGAATTTTTTTTACTGTGATCGTTGGCCGGCCATCACTTTGTTTACACATCAAAACAAATGCGGGGCTCCTTAGTTCCTTCCATAATGTAAGCATTTTGTCCTATTGCCACAGATAACAAAATATTTGCTTTGGACCACCTTAAAATTTACAATTTCACCCTCCCTGAGATTAGCTTCATATGTAGATTAATGAATAATTTGATGGACCATCTACTCATCCAATATGCTTTTGTGCATGCCATTTGGAGTTATACCTCTACCTATCAAACTCCTTTTCACCTTTTCAGGGTTGTTTGGTGGTTCCTTGTAGCCAAGGAATAAATTCGAAGTGAAGGTTCTACATAAGTTGCCACCAATAACAAATACCAATACAACTCAATCGCCTCCCTCATGCAAATGCAACTCCCCAAGTCATAATGACTTGATAATAACGGGTGAAAATCAACTGGAATTTCATTCATTCAATGCTTATTATGGCAGCAGGAACTAGTGGTGTCGAAATAATTGTCTTTGGCGATATATTGGAGAATGTGAAAAGAAATGAAAGTGGAAACATTTGAGGGAAACCATTCACTGGTAGGTGCAACCTCAGTAACAATTAAACCCATCGCCATTCCATTGGATCCTTTAACCCCTTTGTAGAGGAAAATCAAAGGGTCATTTCTAAAAAGGACATGTCATGAAAAAAAAAAAAAAAAAGGAAGAAGCTGACTACTCAGAATTCAGTTGGTGCACATTGAACCATGACAGTATCACAGACAAGCGCGGCCCCAAATTTGGATCCACCATTGAAAAATGAAAAATTTTGACAAATGTCAAATTCTCTTCAAGTGTCAGGCTTGCAGGGATTGGTGCCCAAATTGGACCATTTGGTTTTTTTCCTATTTATTTGCTTCCCCTTTTCTGTATAGGGAATTGGGATTCATACAAATCACCCCATCCACATGTGTGTAATGATGATGTATCTTTTCTAACCAAGCTGAAGATACCCAAAGAAAAAAAAAACACACTCAGCTCTTATACCACTCATTTCCTTTAGCAGCCAACAAGCTATAGCTGTGTAGCTACTACAATTTAGTAATCCAAACCAGACTTCATTGAAATTGGACCATCTACTGCAATTTATTCGCGCATTAACCCGCTAATCAAGTTCTAGCAGCGATAACAACAATAAAAAGGTAAACTTTTTAGGCATAAGCAAATTGTTCGAGGTCAATCAAAAACGATCAAGCTAGAAAGAAGAAGAAGAAGGAGGAGGAGGAACTGATACTGAGACTAAGACTGACCATTGCAAGCGGCATTTAGGAGAGGAGAGACGTCGGCCCAAACGGTCTGCTCGCCTGGTGGAGGAGGATGAGGAAGAGCGAGGAAACGACCGTCTGCGTCTTCTCTCTCCATCGTCAATGATATTGCGGCGGCTCTTTCGATCTATGGATTTGCAGCTGCTGCGGTTGCTGGTGATTTGATCGATCGATCGAGCTGAGGAGCATGCAAAAAGGGTTTTATATGGATTCAGTGAAGAAGAAGAAGAGTATGAGATGATATTGGTCTTTTTTTATGAATCTCTCTTGCTTTTATTTCTCCTAGATATTGAGATTGTTTACTATAACTAGTTTGAAGGCAGAGAGAGCTAGCTAGGGCCTAGGGTACGTGAGTCTGTTCTTCTGTTGTAAAAGGGGAGGATGGGTTTTTGTTTTCGCTTGGGGTTGCAGTCCGAATGGGAATCCGTTGTCGCTGTTGTTCTTGCGCTTGCGCTTGCTCTTGCTCTTGCTCTTGTGTGAGGGATGCATGGGGCCCTACAAGCCTGATTAAAATCCCAACCATTCAAAACAAACTCTTCTACTTTTGGGTCAATTCAAAGAGATAGAAAAACGAGTGCCGATACCGACACCGACACCCTCCAATATCTTTTTTCCGCACACGCACTCTCACTTTTGTTAATTCCTAAACTACCATTCTCTTTCCTTTCCTCTCTGCCAGCTGCCCCCGACTTAGCTGCCCATCGCCTGCGACCGACCCCACTCCCTACTCATCACCGGCCACTGCCAGCCCACCCTCTCTTTCTCCCTGTCTTTCCCTCTCCCTGTTAAACCCTAAAACATTGCTCGTCCCCAGCCGCCACCCAAGCCACCAAGAAGGAGGAGGAGGGGGAGGGGGAGAGGGAGATGGTGGCTCAGGTGGCGGCCGGCTGGCCGGCAGGGAGAGGTAAAGAAAGGGAGGGTAGTTTAGGAAGTTTAAAGAAAGAAAAGAAAAGAACGTGTGTGAAGAGTGATTTTCAGTGTGTGGATAGCAGCACTCGAGAAAAAAAAAATTATAAATTATAGGGTAAATCAAAAGCCGCTAAATTTTTTTTAAAAAAAGTTTTTAGTTTTACGATGGAGTAGCTTTTGGACTTTTTTATTTTTAACCAGCAAAGGAGTTGAGACTCAAAAGAGAATCCGCATGTACTCGAGTAGGAAAGGAGCCCGTTAAAGCAAAAAGAGGTTACGTATCCGACGTTTGAAATTCGGACAGCCAGGTAAGAACTAAAACTCCTTACCACTTGGATAAGGAGTTGTTCTTAGCTTTTTGACTTATTGAGTAAGAAAGAAGAGGGTTTGTTTGTCATTTAGTGGCATGAAAGTTTTTTTTTTTTAAGTAATTGTGTTTTTCAAATTTTAGTACTAAGTTCTAATTCATAAATGAATTTGGATTCAAAATCCAATTTAGGTACTGTTTGCTAGACCGAATTGGATTTCTTGAGCAAAACCTACCTAATGATAGTGCAGCTCAAGTGACTCAACTTAATCAATTTTTAATTTTTCTTATTTTCTCGCTCTCTAAATATTTGTTGCTATTTGTAATATATTTGGTGCCTTGTGGAAGGATCTTTTACTGTGATTGTGTTAATTCTTACATCACTTTATTTTAAATCAAGTTTTTAATTTACATAAATTCTTCGTCTTTTATTTATATTTGCTTTTAATATAACGGGTAGACAGTCACGCACCTAACACAAGTTATTGTACTAGCTACCTACCTTATTAATTATATGCATTATTACTCATGTGTTCAAATCACCTTCTCATATGGGAGTAAAATTTTAAAGCATCTCAATAGAGGGAGGACATTCATTTTGAACCAATCGAAATTTTTAATAGAAAGGCTCCACTGTAGAGGTTAGTTCCCTTAGCTCATGGGAATCACGAGTGCCGCGCTCAAAATAGCACAGGTAGGACCCGTGTGTTTTAATTGGCTGGATCTTAAAGTAAGGCCCATGGCCTGACCACAAATAATTTATATAAGGCCCATGGAATGACCACAAATAATTATATAAATGGGCTAAATTAAGGAATCAATCTTCAATTCCCCAGCCTATCCAGAGGAATAAACCCCTAAGAACAGAGGATGTAAAATCTCTATTTGAAACTGATTGATGGTAGAGCCCAGACCTAGGTCCAATCAGGTCCACACCATAATACCCCTTGCCAGAAGGATATGTATAAACAATAAAATATCAAATAAAAATATAGAGGGATAAAAGTTATTAATATTTTCATGTACAGCATTGAAACTCCAAACCCAAGGTGTTTTTTTTTTTATTATTATTATGACAAACTTTTCTACATTCAATGATTGTGTTTATTTTATTATATATTGTTTATAAGTATGGTCTATTAGAGGAGCCCTAGCCCGTTTGTTTCAACCAAATCAGGTGAGTGCCTGTCCAGATTCACCATGGAGTAGGGTATAAAACACTTAATTTACATGATGTGAAGAAAGAAAATAGAGTATTGCCACCCAAGTGGAAACTCTTGTGGTTTGGCATCGTAGAATCCAACCGCGACTTATGATCAACGGATATATAAGCACACAAATCCACACAATCATAAGAAAATAATAATAAAAATGAAGACACAATATACGTGGTTCAACAAAACCGCCTACGTCCACGGATAAAGCTTGTCAATTTCTTTCTCTTCTTGTTCGCTGCGCCCTTTTGGATAAGGGTTTCACATACAACAATATACATAACATGACCAAATGACGAAAATACCCTTGAACCCTGGATGGTAACCCATACATCAATTTGGTTAACCCTGGAATACAACACAAAATCCAACAGCTCCTTTAGTTCTAATACATTTCAGTTGCAATAATAAAAATTAAAATAGAAGTCTCTTTATTAATTGATAGTGTGAAGATTTAACCTTGTACAGCCAAGTGTTTGTTGACTATGTTTAATTTTAACAAGAGGTTTTGACCTATATCTTATCAATAGAGATGTGTTTCCCTCCCCCTTCCCAAAGAGTTTAATTTTCCCCGTACTTTCTCCATGTTAGGGGAAATGACAAAACTATCCATATTTATGCAATTTTACATTGCTAAAAAAATGCCATCCCATTATTCGCATTATTTTCCAATATATGAAGATTTCTGATATTAAACTAAACATCTATTGCTTGTCATTAAAATAAGAATCAACGAGTGTTCAGATCATGATGAAGGTCCCAGTAACAATCTTCTAAAAAAAGGTCTAGACTTTTTTAACACTTTATACAACTTTTACAACAATCTATGAATATTTAACACGTGAAAGTAAACTTCGAAAGTATTATAAATGGTATCATGAATCTAGATTCAACGGAGTTTCAAAAAATAACGTTTATATCAAAAATTCCAAAAACCTATAGAAACAAGATTCTAACCCCAAAACCTTAAAAAAAAAATACAAGAATATATTGCCTAATAATAATTCTATAATAGCAACGTATTTTCCTATAATAGCTCCACGTATAAATATTAGTATACCATTTGATATATCTTACTTCAAATAGGGTATAAGATGAATGATCCATTGATCTATATTTCATACATTTCATCCATAGCAAAAGAAATAAAAATATTGTGAAATACATTATCACACTAAAAAAATAAAAAATAAAAAGATTAGAGACCATATGTACCTTACTATAGAGTATGAAGATTTTAAAAAATATAGTAAAAAAATGGTGAAAATAGAACCGTGTATGTGGAGGTAGGGGAAAAAAGACAAAGCTACAAAAAAGAAACAGGAATACAAAGGAAGGAAAACGCTTTTTAGGTTAGAAAAATTAATAAATTTATGCAATATCACACAATTTAGAATTTCATGCATATCACACAACCAAGGGAAAGAAATAAAGTGGCAAAATACCATATAATTTATCAACTTTATATGATATCGCACAGCCAACGGCATTTTAGTCCTTAAATATTGTAATTGTAGCTATGGGAAAATATTTAACATTTAGCAAGTGGGAGGCAAAATCCATCTCTATAAGCATGTGCACGGTCAAAAGTCAAAATCTCATTTAACAATCCAATTTTAGTGAGATGAAATGAGAAGTCACAGTATCATAATAGCGACACATTAAATACAACAAAGCATATTACATTTACATTTTGTTTGGACATCAATTTCAGGACATTCCTGGACTTATGGTCCTATGCAATCATATAATTGGTTATAAATATTAGGAAAACTCTTAGAAAGGTATAAAGCTTTTGACCCATTTTCAAAAAAGCACATAAAAATTGAATATTAAAAAAAGTATAAAAGTCATTCACTATTCTTTCATATATTTAAGTCTTCTCGATAAATTTTTTTTTAGAAACGACAAAAAAAGAACTCTGATGTGAATTTCCAAGCTTTCCATTTAATGTATCATTTAAGAGAAATAATAAAGTCCAACCCAAATGACCCAGTGGGGCCCACTTAAAAATCCTTTATGTATGGATGATTAAAAAATAATAATTTCAAATAACTAAAAAAGTAGCTTCATTAAATGATTATGATCATCAAAATTAAAATGGTCAATTTTAGGGAGGAGCGAGGATAAGAAAAGACAAAAACCTATAATAAGGAAACATATTTTTATCATTTATAAAAAAAAATATGGAGAGGATGTTATTGAAAGAAAATTGTGAAAAACTCTTAAACTTCTATGAAATATTCAAATCACCGTGTACTTTTTTGAAAATGAATCAATAGTTATATATATATATTTTATTTTTTATTTTCTTAAATATTATATTGAATTTTTTTACAAAGAAATTAGTCTGAAACTCTAACTACATGAATTAATTAAGAAAGACAATGAGACATCGAATTAGGATGTTTTACGTAGCAAAAAGACCAATTTGCCCCATAACGATAACATTAGGGCTATTTTCAAGAATCCTCAACTTTCTTCATCAGATGATATCGCTAGGCTCCTTGTAAACTTTTTTTTTTTTTTTTTTTTTTGCCTCTTCTTCCCCAGATGTGCCTAGAAAAAAGAAATTTAACATCTTCTTTCACCACTCCTCTTTTGCTCTCTACCACTTAAAACCTCTCTTTTCATACAATCTCTCATTTCCAAAAACATGGTGAAAAGAGTGAGAAAACCCATCTCAGTGATGTTTTTTAGCTGCAATAATTGGAGAGTGGTGGCAAGGAAGAACGACAGATACCACAACAGGGAGTACAGGTAATGGAGAAAACAATTACAATGCAAGTGAGACAATGAGCGCACGTAGCCAAATATAGGAGCATTGAGTAATATTGTTGTCCTCCGTCAACCACCGGAGCGAGAATTGTGAAAAAGAGGAGAAACCGAGATCTATGAGGGAATTGTGGAGAAGGGGATCAACATTTTTTTTGGGTTAATAACTACTGATCATTCCCTTTTGCGAAAAAAAAAACATAAAACTGCTAGCCATTCTCTTGGGCAGTTTTTATGTGCACTAGCTGAAACGCTAGATAAATACGTCTGAGTTGACTATAGCCAATTGCATTGCAACCTAAGTTGTGGGTTCAAGTAACAGAAAAAAGATCCGACTCAAATAGATCTCATCGAAATAGATCTGTTACAATCTGACTCATTTACAATTAGGCAATTTGGCAACACACATTGTATATCTAATTCAAATAGATCTATTTGGAACAAATTGTTTGGCAATCATATGATTAAGATCTTATCATGAGGGCATTTCTTGTCTTTTATAAAAAAAAATGTGATTTATTATAGAAATTCAATGTGGCATTTATTATATATATTTTTAATTTCAATAAAACCATATAAAACTCATAAAATGAATTGGTGGCTTAATCAAAATTGGTGTGTCCAAATCAGTTGTTGCTTTCATTTTCGTTTTAAAAAGATGGAAGGTATGTTATCCATTGATCACGATTTTGTATTTCTCTATTCTCATACCGATAGATATATTTTCTTGAGGCAAGATTCAATTTATAGAAAATGATCATTCTATGGGTTCAATACCACACCACGTTTAATTACTTGATTATGTGGCCCACATTCGTCAAATTAAGAATCTGCAACAAAAAGAGCCACAAAATAGCCCACCACATGATAGAAGCATTTGTCAATTTGGTTTGCATCCAGGTGGATTACATGAGCATGACACATGCTCTTACATGCGTTGTCTGTTGATTATTAATTGGGCAACACATAAGGTCAATCAGTGCCATTACATACAATGTCTATCTATCTATCTATCCATCTATCTATCTACTCTTATAAAAGAGAGAAAGTTGATGTACTTTTTTCACCACACACATGTCCAATCAAATGCAAGTTGTGGGTCCCACCCTTATATAGAATTTTATCTTTATCTTTCTTTCTTGATCTTTTTGTTCTTTATCTTTATCTTTATCTATACGCTTATATAAAAGAGATTTATATTTCTCTATCTCTACTCTTATATTATAATATCATATTTTTTAACTCTTATAAAAGAGAGAGAGAGAGATGATGTACTTTTTTCACTACACACATGCCTAATAAAATGCAAGTTATAGGGCCTACCCTTATATAGAATTGATGTAGTTTTTCACTATACACATGCCCAATAAAGTGCAAGTTGTGGGGCCCACTCTTACATCTATTCTATTATTATATTTATATATATCTATATCTATCTATACCGCGTACCCTTATATAAAAGAGAGCAAAGTGTAGTACTTTTTTCACTACACACCTATCCAATAAAATGCAAGATGTGGACTACACACCTATCCAATAAAATGCAAGATGTGGGCTAGTTAGATTTTTCACTACACACATGCCCAATAAAATGCAAGATGTGGGCCCCACTTAGTATTATTATTATATATATTATCTTATATTTCTATATACCTCTATACCCTATTATAAAAGAAAGTAGGATGTAGTACAGTTTCACTACACACCTGCCCAATAAAAAGAGAGTAAGATGTAGTAAGGGAGGAAATAGAATGAAATAAAGGAAAGAGAAAGAAAAGATATAAGAGAGAGTGAATCGAATGGATAAAGATGGGGCCATAATGGGAATTTCCCAATTTGTCTAAAATAGACTTTGGGTTAGGCTTGGATTTAGAGGGGTTTTGAGGATCAGGATCAAGATAAGCTAGAAGACTAAAGTTTAAGAATTAAAAATATCTACCTAATGGTACCATAATGTCAAAAATCTAAAATTACGAAAAAACCGCCTAAATTCTCTGGAAAATTGCTAACTACCCCCCTACAATACCTAAATGAAATCCGGATCTTGACCAAACTTGGCACACGCGATCTTAATATTTTTTTTTAATCTCTTCTATTGAGTAGATGTTGATAGTTTAAACGTAATAAAATTTCATTTTAATACATTCTAGTAAATCGAGTAATTTTTTTTCAGTTTCTTTGTTTTTTTTTTTTAAGGTAGTGGAGAAAGGAAAAGGAAAATGTGGAGAAGAATGAAATCTATCCCAAATCAATATCTCAAATGATGTTTTTTTTTTCCTCTTCTTTTTTCAATTTTATTTTAACATTCTTCTTATTCGGATACTACAAGATTTTCAATGCAGGGAATTTTGTGGGTATGAGGTTTTTCCTCTGTGAATAATTGTGTAAGGAAGAACATGACATTTTAACTGATTCTTCATTGACTCTTAACTTCTTTTAGAATGGAGGGAGTTTTCATACATGTAAGTGAGCACTGTCTACTGAAATTATTATCATTTGATTGTGTCTTCTTCTTCAATTTTTTTAAATATTGCAATAAAATCTTCATTCTAAGATAAATGGGCGCAACCAGAGTTAAGAAAATGATGATGAAGAGTTGGGTTTTTCTTTCTCATTCCTGTTTGGGCCAAATTTAGGCCCATTGATAGCCTTCGTGCTCTGATAATTTTAATTATATATCTGTTTTATTTCTTGAATCTTAACTGCGGGCTTTTAAATTGTGCGTATTTCGTGTTTCCTTATGGTAGAACTTTGTATTCAGTTCTCACTCTATGTATGGAATATGAATTTGTGCATATCATTTAAAATGTAAAATCGATACTGTTTTGTTATGTGACATAGGAAAATTGAAAACTCAAACAAAAAGTGTCATGATTGAGAAAAGAAAAGTAGACAATAATTAAAAGAATTATGCTATGAGGCATGAAAAAGCTTTTCATTATCTGTCAGAATCGGTTTTCCTTTTCCATAGAGTCGAAGGGGAAGAGCTTTTTTTAAGCAGTACATGTGCTCATATTCAAAAGGCCAAAAACATAATCCATATTTATATAAGAATCTGACATTTTATTTTGTTTATTTTTCTTGTTTTAGTTTATGTTAGTTAAATTCTTACGCTTTAGACCAAGGCCTCTTCAATCGTCACCCTCCAAACCCTTTAAGAGTGGGATAAGACCAATAAGCATTCACTCATAGTTCTCATTGAACCATTTTGTTCATTAATTTCTAAATTTTTATTCAAATTTTTTTGTAAAATTAATTGTGAGATATAGTGCTATTAAAGAATCATTTCAAAGGAAAAATATTTTAAATTTGATCATTCAGAAAGTTTTTTTAGTCTTTCTTGACACTATTTTGTCCACCCCGATTAATAAACTGGGAAAAACAAAAGATTTTAACTATGCACTATTTACTCTATTATGTGGTCCATGGTGTACATACTGCCTTTTAACTCTAAAAATTTAAATGCCATATACTTTTTCAATAATAAACTTTGAACTAAGACGGGATGAAAATAAAAAAGAAAATGAATAGTGTATTTTATAAAGAATCAAAAGAAAAGGAATCAAGTGTATTTTACTTACTACCTTTTGGTGTTCAATACTCACAATTTCATGGGCACTTTAAATACTTCGCCATCAACTTAAAAATCAGTTTAAAAATCGCGGCAAAATGTATTAGCTAGCTTGCTACTTTTGTTATTTTTGTTTGTGGCCAATTGGTGGTTGTGTAATAATTCAAATACCAAACTGACTACACACGAGAGAATTAACATTCTTTTTTTTTTTTTTATTTACCTGAAACAATGCTAATTGTGCAAATAATTTCTATTTATTTATTTATATTTATATTTTTTGGTGGAACTAAAAGATGCTTGAGTGGTATTTGTATTTGAAATTTAAAAGTGAAGAACATCAGAGGGCTCCGGGAGGTTTCCAGAAGATATAAAATTATTTTATTTGTACGGATGTAACCCTTTGTTGTTATTTTTTAAATATTAACCCTTTAATCTTTTGTGCATTAACCTTAAATATTTGTAATTTGATATTCCTTTAGTTGTATATTATTTATTATGGCCTTTGAAAAATGTATAGGGACCTCCAAAACTTATAAGCACATCCCATATATACAAGTACTTCGTCTGCATTATTGTTTTATGTTTAGTTTTTTCTTTTTATTTTTTAGAAAAAAGTAGCAGCTGAAAATTTTTCACAAATAAGAAAGTGAAATATACAAACTTAAACTCATTTTATGTTCGCCTTGTTTTTTTCTCTCTTTTAATCAAAATTACCATGGAAAATTTTTTAAATATTCTTTTCCTTTTTGCTTCATGTGTTTGTATTTTATTTAGTTAGAATAATTGAGTTTTCAATCTAACATAATAGTTGTATTGATCTTGATTTATACCCTTGTTGTAAGAATAATCACAAGTTGGATAATGTGATAACTACTCTTAAATATTGGTTCTCTTATGATATTAGTGACTGCTAAAGATAACTCCATAAATGCAATTTAGTAGTAGGTCTTATAGATTGCTATCGTAAAATTGTTTTTGTTCTGTACAATTTTTAGTTTCTTAATATACAAGTTTTGTGAATCTTTTTATTATAAAATGGCATTTCAAGGGCATAAATATATTTATTTATTATTGCTCTTACTAATGAGGTTTAAATTGAAAAACTATTGTCATTTTCTAACACATTTATTTATTTCATCATTGCAAGCTTCTTCTTCTTCTTCTTGCTCTTCTTTTTTTCATATATTTCAATGACGCGTCATGCTTTTCCTTAAATGAAAAATGAGAATATCATAAAAACTGCTTGTTATGCTAGCGTTACTATTAACTTCAGAGTCACTGAATGAAGTGATTGTTTTAAGTGTAAACAACTAAAATAAGTATTTGATGCTGAGCTGCAACAAATTCAGTTTGTCTTTATTCGTTTCGAATTTTTTTTACTTTGATCAGCACTCCCATCTTCTATACAGAACATAGCAGAAGAGTTGATTTAAAATACATGAGTTACATTTTTACGTATTTCTTATGAGGAATGTCTAATTTTTTTGGTAGATTTGTATTTCTAGTTTTTTTATTTTTTGGTATTTTCTCCTTATGGATATATCTATTTGTGAGCTTCCATTTAATTGAACTTATATGATTACTTTGTATGATAATTTTCTTACCGGGTATAAAATATAACACTTTGTATCAAGCAAAATAAGATGCTAACTCTTGGAGAGGTATTGCTTCTTTTTACTTGATTATGGTCCGTCTTATAAAATAAAACAAAGCACATGTTAAATATTAATATTCATCAACAAGTGCTCTGCAAATCTTATTCGTTGGAATTCATATCATAGTTCCACCATTGTTAATCCCTGTCGCTTGAGGACAAGCATGATTACTTCATTATTCTTGACGGTTGGTGTGAGATATTATTCTTCTTTCTAAGTTACAACTAAAACCACCATCTCAGTTTTTTTATTATGATGTCCATTGGTAGGATATAATTAATTTTTTTTCCTTAATAGATTTTGATTTTGTAGTGAATGTATAATGTTCATGGTAATTGGTTAGAAAAGTAAGCTCATTTGGTTCTTACTTTTTATTTTTACTTTTTATAAAACTGTAGGTTATTAATTTGACTATGCTTTCGATTGGACTCCAACTTTACAATTCAAGTCTACCAGAAAACTGATAAGTAGACCTGACAGGTTAAATAAAGTAAATTTAAATATCTTTGTATACGATCATGATAAAATATCTAGAAATATGTGATTTATATCCTCAAAAAGTTATATAAATTCCATATCGATTGTCTTTTGAGATCTCATTTTTCTCACTATATCATTGTTTTATTGTTTTCAAATGTATAGGAAAAAAGTAGTGTCAGCTGTATTTGGACATTGCACGGGTCTTGCAATTTACAATCACTCATTTTCTGTTGAAATTTGATTTTTAAGTGTATTGAAGCTTCTATTGAATTTTTTAAGAACTTTATTTTTTAAAGATTTTCTTAGTAAAACTATGTGTTGGGTGCACGTACATTGCACGTGCAGGGCTCCACTAGTCTTATAGAAATACCTGCATTCAAATTGAATACTAAGGATGGTTGGTTGATTTCAAACTAGTCAATCGCTTGATTATCTTAACTTTGATGACCCATAAGCATCTATTGCCTTTCTCCCAATTCGTCCCTACATCAGCCTTTGTTACTCCTTTGCAGATGGTAGCCCAGTTAATGATGGCCTCCTCCCCAACCATGTTCATGTTTACAACAAAATAGGTATCAAGTTGGCTGAGAGAGACTGGTTAGCCCACCTCTCCACCTCACATTTGCCTAGATTTCCCCATCTCCTCTTGTAAAAGTATCCAACTACATAAAAGAAACTACATCCCATATGGAAAAAAATATGACATAAACATCAAACCCTAAACTACAACCAACGTTATTACATGCTCTCTTTAACCACCAGTATGAAGGCCTAAACCCCCAAATCAAAAGCCCTAATCCCCCAAGATAGATTAGAAAAAGATGAGAGGGGTATAGAGAGAGAAATAGAGATTGATTGAGAGAGAGGAGAAGTCTGTTGAAGGAGAGATTGGGAAGGAGAGACTAGAAATTGCCGAATTTGGAAGGAGAGGGGAGAGGTAAATAGAAGAGGTATTTCATTTGTTAAGGTTGCTGAGTAGTGGTGACAAGGGAAATGGGAGGAAGGGCTTCTTTATATATGGGCGAACTTGTCATTTTGAAAAGACTATGAGAGCAAACTTGCCCAAATAAAATTGGGAGTGATCTGCTTGCTTCAGACATAAGCCTCGGTTTGAAATCTCTCCGCTTTTGGTCCTTTTCGTAATAGAGGCAATATCGCTTATGACAAATTGATACAGACATTCAAAATCATGCAACCAAACAGGCTAAAGCATTTTAAAACCGTGTTGGGTGAAATAGAAGCTAAAAGTAGACAAGCCAAACAGAACCTAAATGATTGCAATGATCAAATAAAATGGTCGATAATATAGAAAAGTGCATAACTATTATCAATCCCACCCAAGTGGGTGCCAATTTTGTGATCAAAAGTCTCATTATGGATTAGAGTTTTTGAAAAGAAATCATTCCAATCTGATCATCATAGCTATTATTATTATTACTATTATTATCAAGAGAAATTTTCAAATAAGGCCTTAGGCCTCGGCTCTTTTGTCTTTTGAGTCGATCTCGGGCCAAGCGGACGGCCCGAGGACGGCCCAGCCCGGCCCATTGTCACCCGTACCTTACATCCGTACACTACTTACCAATGTCAACGCCCACCTTATGACCCATTCGAATGGACCACATACACGCAACACCCCTCTACCGTCACCAAATTCCATAAATTTATATGGATTCGAATAAGCTGAAGTATTAAACCATTGGACAGAGGCTTAATTTTTAGTTTTTATAGAAAGTCGTTAAATTTGTACAGTATGAATGAAAAGAATAGATATATTAGATTGGCTTAAGATTTGATATTTAGGATGGTCTCACTTGGGTCTTTCCATCATCCCTTTATCCCATGATCCTTAGGGTCGTAAGTAGGCCCCAACATCTAACATCTGGCATGTACAGTAGGGATATAAGGACCATCAAAATCAAATCAATAGGGAGAACATTTTTCTATAAAATCAAAATCAACGGTGAGTGCGATTCAAAATAAGCATCAAATCAAGTTGGTGTTTGATTCAAAGTGCAAGGGAGTAACTTGGGACCCAAGGCACTGAATATTTCACATCTCATGGAATGTGAGAGGTACCCAAGAACCCAACCACACATATCAATCAACATTTGCAATTGAGTCGATTCTTTAAAGTTGGGGCCCCATGTTTGGTTCCATCGGGGACCAATGTATAAAATTCATACCTATGCGGTGCCAATGGCTATGTGCGCGTGTACGTGTGTGTATATTTTTTATATAAATAAAAGCCTTGTGTCTTTCGGTCGTATTCTCTTTCCGCCAAAGGCAAGAAGCCAAGAACGACTTCTTCGTCTCTTTCTCTCTCTTTCATTCTCTCTTCTTTCAAAATTAGGTATGAATGCCTTCTCTTCCCATCTTCCTCCCCTAATTTCGATTGTGTTTGCTGTTATTTCAATTCGATCTTGTTAACACATGTTGATTTCAATTTCATCCAATTCCATGTTCCGATCTGGAAAAAGGTGCATCTTTCGATTTCGATTTCGATTTCTGATGTTTTTTGTTGTTTTCAAATTTCTGATTTTGTTGTTCTTGTTTGATTCGTTGTTGATCTGTTTGATTTCTTTCTCTTAGGCCCTTTGCAGATTTGACGAGATGCTTGTAGGTGAAAATTTAGGGTTTCTTGTGCGTGATTGTGTTCTGTGGTTTGTTTACGATCTTAATCATGTGGGTTTGCGGAAGATTTCTATAGATCTGTATGCTATTGCGATGATTTAGGATTTAGGATTTAGGATCAAAAGCTTCGTTCAAAAATTCATGGCGGTGGGTGTTGTGGGGAATGGATCGGTATAGGAAAAGGCGGTTAGTGATCTATTCGCTTTAGGGTTTTTTTTTTTTCTTTCCCTGTGCATGTTTCATATGTGGTTTGGGTGGAAGGATGTGTATGGAGGGGGCCGGATATATCCTTGTCCTCATCTGAACTGTTATAAGCTCTGTGCGATGGAAATTGGGGGGAAACCCAAGACCGTGTGTTTTCGTGATTCTAATGGATGTATTACCTTGGCTTATTCAGGTCCTGCAGCTAGCTGCAGTATAAACGGGGATGAAATCAGGTCTTCGTTCTTAGGTGTGCGTTACTTTGAATGTTGGTATTATTGATCAGCTAATGTGACTCGTTGGTTCTGCATGATGATGAATTCCATGGCATATGGCTGATGGTATTGAAGATGTTCATCGTAGTCAAGAAGGCTAAGATATGTCCTTTGGTCATATACTTCTAAGATTTAACTGTAAAAGTAGATGCTTTGGTTGTTTTTTGGTTCTTTTGATGTATTGGTGCATTGATTTGGCTTGGTTTTTAAGTTAGATCCGTTTTCTGTTGATCTCGCTTTTATTGTATTCTTATCATTTGTTTAATACAATCTTTACCTTTTAGAAAATGATTGGGTGCTAGTGCAGTAACAAGGCTCTCATGTGTTGTTGGTTTCATCTATATATCTGCGTGTGTGTCTGTGTGTTGACCTATATATGCGAGTATGCACATGATATGTTGAGTGGTAAATTGAAGTTGATATTTGTGTTGTATTTGATTATGTTTATGGAAAAAAATGTATTGTTCTTCTTTTAGTTTTTGCTAATTGAAGTGAGCATTTATAGACTTTGTCTTGAATATTGCTTATGGGACATTATACCTAGTTGGTCCTAAGTCTTTCCTTGTCTCATATTATTTAGATGATTTATTTTGTAGTCTGTGACATGGTCACTCATCTGGATTCTGGACTACCCATCTTGATTGATTTGTTACTTGCTTAAAATTGCTTTCTCACCAACGACAGAACATTATTTGTTGGTCCTCATTTTGACCATGGGAGATATTTAACCACTCAAATGCTTTATTTTTTTTTTTGCCAAAAAGTTAAACTTCTGTTACGTTTTTCATTTTCTCAGCATCATTTATCTTGCTTTTTGGCTCTCTCTCTCTCTCTATGTATATATATATATATATATTTCATGTGCACTCTAACTCTTGAAAGTAAAGAGGTAATTCTAGCTGCTTGTTTTCAGGTGACGTGTTTTTGGCACATTTGATGGATGATGACTGTTCCTATGGACAACATTTCTGCTCCATCAACACGGGAGCATGTCCAGAGTCTTCTCAACAAGGCAAGTCTCTGCTCTTATTTTGTTAATTTTAGGAATTTCATGTCTTATAATCCTATCTTTTTATCTTCCTAGATTTATCATTCTTTCCACAAGAAGGTTACTTTGATATGTTTTCTTGTTTCAATAAGGTTACTTTATAGTGTCTTTCTTTGGAAAGTTTCCAATGACCATCTTGCTTGCATCGGAAGTGATTGTCCATGCCACATCATATGGGCTGTGGGCCCCATGTTTTGAGCATGTAGAGCTAATCAAAGAGGTGGACACATGGGCCACCTACATGTCCATTATGGGCCTGGTTTAGAATCGAATGGGTTTGAGTTGGGTTTGCATTAAATTTAGCATATTTGTTTCCCAATTAGAAACCATATTAAGCCATCCAATTTTAGATGTGAGCCCTTATGCTTGATTTGGCCTTGATTGAGATGGATCAAGAAGCCATTTGATTTGACTGATCAAATCGACTTAAATAATTGAGGGCCTGACCAATCATGGGATTAATGAAATCTAGCCCAGCCACTCCTCCATCAATGTATGGGTATAATCTTGTGAATTAGCGGATAATGTTGATTGCCACCTTGCATGTTGATGGCCTAAGTGCAATAATATTTTTTGAACTACTAGCTGAGGATGGACTATGGAATATTGTGTACCATGGTTGTTGACGGTGGGAAGGGACTACATTGTATCCCTGGCCACAGTTGTGAAATCAAGGGTTGACTGAACACAAGCACATTCTCATAGGTAGAAAGTTTTTTGGTTTAGAAAAGGAGATGAGATAGATGATATACTTGATTACCTTCTCATCACCAACAGTCATATCACATATTCCTTGGCCGGCCTTGATTATGTGATCGAGATGCAGTAACATAGAGATTTCACACTTGTTCTTTTATGAAGGACCATGTTGGTTATCATGTTTTGTTTAATGAAGAAACTTATAGAAAGGATAACTCCTATGACCGGCATTAATGTTGAGCTCCAATAAAGAATCATTGCAAGCAGGAGCCACAGCAAAGTGGAAGGTGTTATTGTCGCAATCACAAGCTTGCATTTTGACTCATGATATTGATTGAAAAAAGAAAAAAAAAATATTACAAGTTTGAGGAGCGTGGTCCAAAGCTGCCGTGCATGAAAAAGAAACTCAATGCAGTTGAGTTTTCATGTTAAGTTGTTGAAAAAAAAAACTTACAAGTTTGAAGGGCGTGGTCCAAAGTTGTGCATGAAAAAGAAACTCAAATGCAGTTAGAGTTTTCATGTTAAGTTAATAAGTTGTTGAATTTTCCTGTTGAAATGGGGTTAGTGTAAGCGCTTTAAGGCAAGTCACGTTAAGTTTTGTGTTGTACTGCCTTGCATCTTGTTACTACTTGTTTTCAATTTTTTAATCTCTCATCTATGTGCATTATCTTCCATTGAAGGTGTGACAAAGGATGGTGGCTGAACATAATTCAAGGATAATAAACATGCCCTATCCAAGTTGGTTCTTCATGGGCTCTGTCTTTCTTGCATGATCAATACATGATTCCTTTAAACCTAGTGTCACTAGGTTCATCATCATCTTCCATTGGATTTAAACCACATCTACAATCGGTGGATATGAATCTTGCTCCATGGAACAGTTCAATCCATGGTGAATACGCTCCTTTTCTGTTGGCTTCAAGGTCTATTACCTGTCATAGGGTAGGATGAAATCGAAATGTTTGCTGTCTTAGTCTGTGGGTCCATTGTACCGATATGCTTAATCTTGCCATACAGATGATAAGGTATGACTGTTTACAATCAGCCCTTCAAATAACCTTTTAAAAATAGAAACGGCTAACAGAAAAAAAGTAAATCAAGCAATTACTACTAATATTAACATCTTGGCTGTGGCTACTCCCTCTACCGAATCGCTAGAATCATAAGATTTGATGAAGCAAGTATCGTGTAAGATTCTTACCTGAATCCTAATATTCACGTGTAGATGGGATTCATTGGATATATATATATATATAAATCTTTTTCCTTAGAATTCAAATTGAATCATAGGATTCGAGATGCGAATAGTAGGATTCTAACAAAAATGCTTTTGAGTAACAAGGAACTATTCTATCAAGTTGGATATTGGAAAGTACAAATGATGAAAGCCTGATACATTTCTTTCCTAACACAAACCTCATTTTTTCCATGTATTTGATTATGTTTCATTAGACTATTTCATTTTATAACCTTTTTTGGATAATGCATTCATTTTCACATTTCATTATACTGGCCTAATAGAGTTTTATGCTTTAAGGTTGGGTTCATTACCACCCATTTGTGCCCATAATCTTTTTAACTTGTACAATATGTTGTTTAAAACAATATAAATTATTTGTTTAAGCATATGCTTAAAATGTATGTATGAAAGTGCTCATTCTTAACATCTACTTATTGAAAAGAAGGTTTGTTCTATACATCTTGGTGCTGGCAGGACATGTCATGTTGAATGCTTTATTTTCTGTGCTTTCATTTTGTGGAGATTGCAGGGCCCCTTTATCATGATTAGGCTTTCATGTTTTCCAATGCGATATTTCTTTACCCAAAATTTTGTGATTATTTACAAGTCATTTCGTGGTGATTTTGAGGCTTTTGTCTTGAATGAGGGGGTTTTATGCTTTCTGATGGGTAATTTTCTTCACCTGAACTTTGTCGTTGATAGTTCTTTGATTTTTGTCATGTTTACAGAACATCGAATTGGAAAATGGACTAAGGATGGCTGCCAAAGCAAAGGTTCCTTCAGATCCTAATGCGTGGCTGCAAATGCGAGAAAATTATGAAGCCATAATACTTGAGGATCATGAATTTTCTGAATCACATGAAATAGAGTTTGCTCTGTGGCAGTTACATTACAGGCGAATTGAAGAGTTCAGAGCACACATCAATGCTGCTTCAGCATCGGCAGGATCAATCACATCTCAAGGCGGGAAGGGTGTTCGACCTGATCGAATAAAAAAAATTCGCTCTGTTTTCAAAGGCTTCCTCTCAGAAGCAACTGGATTTTATCATGACCTGATTTTGAAGATAAGAGCGAAATATGGGCTCCCACTGGGACACTTTTCTGAAGGTCCTGAGAACCAAATTACTTTGGCAAAAGATGGGAAGAAATCTGTCGAGATGAAGAAAGGCCTGGTATCTTGCCACCGTTGTTTGATATACTTGGGTGACCTTGCTCGTTACAAGGTTTTGTATGGTGAGGGAGACTCTGCTACTCGTGATTTTGCTGTTGCATCGAGTTACTACATGCAGGCAGCTTCTCTTTGGCCTTCAAGTGGGAATCCCCACCATCAGGTCTCTCTCTCTCTATATATATATATGTATATATTTGTATTCAATCTCTTTATTTTTGTCCTAGCACTATAGCACTTTTAGCTCTAGTGTCTTTTCCTGCTTGAGCTTTGAATTTGAGAATGTTTTCTTTGAGCTTATTGAGTATGGATAAATTGTGCTCTATTCAGCTTGCAATATTGGCATTCTACTCGGGAGATGAGTTTGTGGCAGTTTACCGGTACTTTAGAAGTTTGGCAGTGGATAGCCCTTTCTCAACAGCAAGGGACAACTTGATTATCGCATTTGAGAAGGTATTTTTTTTTTATGCTTAATTGCTTATCTCTTTTTTGGCCCTTTTTTTTTAAGGTCGAGAATGTACTTTGGTATTGTGTATTTTGTGTCAAACATTAATTTGTTTTAATCTTGTATGATTGTTGTAGTGTGGTTTATCATGAGCAGACAAAACACAATGAGGCGCATTGTCATGTGGTTAGAGCGTATAGATAATGTCAAATTAAGTGAGGGCATGTTATCAAAGTTTTGAAGACTTGTTACAACTATGAGGTTGTAGGTTTGAGTCATCAAAAGAACAAACACAATAAATAAATCTGATGACCAGCTTGCTATTTGTTAGTTAATAAGAGAATAGGTTGCATGTTCTAAGCTTGAGCATTATTGGTATCCATGCTTCATTTTTAGGGGGAGTTTAGAAATATAAATATGGATTAGTTATCTGTGTTATATATTTTTTGGCTGAAAATTTGTATTCTATATTTACATATATGGGGCTGGCTGTAATTGTAATAACTGTACTTGAGTCTATTCTAGTTTGAAGACCATTGTTACAACTATGAGGTTGCGGGTTTGAGTCGCCAGGAAAAAAAAAAACTGATGATCAGCATGCTGATTTTTCAGTTTAGGGAATAGGTTTCAATCAACTTCACTGTACATGCAAGCTGAGCATGATTGATATTCCTTCTCCAGTTTTAGGGGGAGTTTAGAAAAATAAGTATTGGATAAGGTTATTTGTACTCAATATGTTGGGAAGTCCCCCATCGCCTAAGTAATAGGCTTGACGTGTCTTAATATACATATATGAGCCTTCCACCTATCAGCTTAAGCTTTTGGGTTGGTATATGGTTTGTTACATGGTATCAGAGCGGGTTTCGATCCCGTTGTTCTTGTGTAGCCCACGTGACTGGCCCGTCCATGAAATTTATTGGGCCTGCACGTGAGGGGGAGTGTTGGGAAGTCCTGCATCCCACATCGCCTAAGTAATAGGCTTGACATGTCTTAATATACGTGTATGGGCCTTCCACCTATCAGCTTAAGCTTTTGGGTTGGTATATGGTTTGTTACATAATATTTACATATACAGGATAGGTTGTTATTGAAACAACTGTGCTTAAGTGTATTCTATCTTTGAAGGCATTTGCCACAACTATGAGGTTACAGGTTTGAGTCGTCAGGAAAAAAAATTTCAATTCGGTTTTGCCTTCACATGTTCTCTTTATATATATATGTAGGGATGCTCTTGTACAAACTTCCCCTACCGTCTTATGGTACAAGTCACCTAGTGGGGCCACTTACTGGTCCATCCAAACCCACCCCTCCTATTTACATGGGCCCCACCTGGTTTTGATAGGTCTGAATGGAGTGAGCCGTTGGATCGAGGGTCAATTTTATTGTTTTATATAAAGCTGTTAAGCTTGTGGACCACGGATGAATGGATTAGAGGTATTAGATTGACTTCAAAGTTGATGTCTAGGTTGGCCCCAGTTGGGTCTTTCAATCCCCCCTTGTTCCATGATTTGTGGGGTCCCAACCAAGTGGGCCCCACTAAGTGGTTTGTACCGTAAGACGGTAAGGGAACCTTGTGTGTATCCGTACCCAGCAATTTTATCAAAGATGAAAGATGGAATACAAGAAGTCAAGAACAACAAAACAGCCATGAATAGAAAAACTCTAATGGTATAACAGCATTATACCGGAGAAGAAAGAAGACCGAACTAGAAAAAACCAGAAACATATGGAATCGCATGGTCCACCTCAAGCTTTGCCAATGAGTCCGCCATTTGATTTGCCGAGCGAAGCACATACTTAAACTCCACTTGAGAGGTCATACAACCTCATATTTCCCTTTCCTATTATTCTTCATCTTCTTATTCCTTTTCTCCTAGTCTCTTAAACATGAAACAACTTACCTTATATCAAGTGCATTTGCTTCCTGAGTACACATGAGAAGCTACCATTGTTCTACATGCCATGCTTGATATGTCATCAATGCTAAAAGCAAATCTTCGTGGGATTTTGGATCCTTGGCTGCCAAAGAAATGTCGTTTCTGGAGCCCCCTTCTACTCTGATGTTCCCATCAAAGCAATCTTTGAACATTGCCACTGCCCACTGGATCCACAAAAGTGACATTGAAAACACTCTTTGCATCTTTAATTTGTCCTCAGATTGCCAGCTGCAGAATTCCTCCCAGCTCTATTTAATAACGTGGTGAAGTCCTCAACCCTTGGAGGCGCAAGGCCTTCCCAATCAAGATGACAGTGATAGTGCTCCCCTGGGTTGGAGAAGCACATTCCTGTTATTCAAAAAGAGAACCGCAAGGCCTTCTGTAAAGACGAAGAAGAGAACCACGAGGAAGGAAAATGCTTTCGGGTGATCTGATCAATAGAATCCCTGCAGATAAAACTGTTCTATCAGATATTTAACTGTGGCACATCCCTGTTATTCAAAAAGAAAAAGGACATGTCCCTTTCCTCCATCTCTGACAAAGACCTTCTGTAAGACCTTACGCAACTCAGCCCTCTAGGACCTTGATAACTATCACTGACTAGAGCCCTTTGTCCTTTACAACACCATATAAACCTGGGAACTTGGCACATATGAACCTTCCCCTACCCAAACTTTCCTGCAGAAAACTAGAGCTATTACCGTGAGATGATGCCTTGGTGGGTTTCATTCATGACTTATCTGTGCAGTTTTGCTTATGCAGTATGCCTTCTTGGTAAAAAAAGGAGAAGTGATTTTGGGCCTCCGTTTACTTTTTTTGTCAAGATTCGGTCCAAGTCTTTTTATCAGTTGAGCTGGTGAGTTGAGTCAGTGAAGCTGACTTAAAACTATCTTGGTCTATTAGCTGGATGCTATGAATCGGCTGATCTAGCCCTATTTACCTTATATGCTGTTATTTCTTTTAAACTTTGGTCTGATTGTACATGTGTACAGCAAGCACACTTATTGTTTAGACTAATTTCACGATTTTTTTCTAGAATTTTTCTACTGCTTCACATGTTTGCCCATTATGCCTACAGAACCGCCAGAGTTATTCCCAACTGCCTGGCGATGCCAAAATTTCTCCAACCAAAACAGTGAGAGGACGAATGAATGGACGAGGAAGAGGAAGGGGGGAAGCAAAGCTCCTAGCAAGAGAATCTGCTCCTGTAAAAGAAAGAGCAGTCAGTATCCCAGAGATTTATAAAGCCTTCTGTATTCGATTTGTTCGGCTTAATGGAATTCTTTTCACCCGTACAAGGTCTCTCTCTCTCTCTCTCTCATATTATTTGAATAATGAGTAATTTTGTTTCCATTTGCACATGCTCTGTGATTTAACATCGTCTCTACTGTCTTCTCCCAGCATGGAAACATTTGGGGAAATCTTCTCTCAGGTAGTTGGCAATTTGCATGATCTTCTTTCCTCTGGGCCAGAAGAAGAGCTCAGTTTTGGCTCTGATACTGCTGAAAATGGACTCTTCATTGTAAGGCTCATTACTATTCTCATATTCACAGTTCATAATGTGAATAGGGAATCAGAGGGCCAGTCATATGCAGAGATCTTGCAGCGATCAGTTCTGCTTCAGAATGCATTTACTGCTGCCTTTGAGATCTTGGGATATATTCTGAAGAGGTGCATACAGTTACAGGATATGTTGTCAAGTTATCTATTGCCTGCTATTCTGGTTTTCATCGAGTGGCTAGCTTGTCATTTAGATATTGCAACTGGTGTTGACGTTGATGATAAACAAGCTGCTGCTAGATCTTTCTTCTGGACTCAGTGCATATCCTTCTTGAACAAGCTTATATTGAGTGGAGTTGTGTCCATGAGTGATGATGAAGATGAAGCCTGCTTCTCGGACATGAGCAAGTATGATGAAGAGGAAACGGGGAACCGGCTTGCATTGTGGGAAGACTTTGAACTGAGGGGATTTCTACCTCTTATTCCAGCGCAACTCATTTTGGATTTTTCAAGGCAGCATTCCTGTGGAACTGATGGCGGAAGCAAGGAGAAAAGAGCCCGAGCGCAAAGGCTTCTAGCTGCTGGAAGGGCTCTTATGGATGTGGTTCGAGTCGATCAGCAAGGGGTATACTTTGATTCAAAGTTGAACAAATTTGTAATAGGCACTGAGCCTCAGAGGTCTCAGGATGCTGCTGATTTGCCCATATCAAATGGAATTTTGCATGGAAATCTAGTTGAGAAAGTAAGGAATACAAGGGCCATGCAATTAGCAACACAGCTATATACGGAAGGGGAGGAAGAGGATGAGGTTATAGTTTTCAAGCCCACATCAGGGGACAAGCATGGTGTTGTTAGTGCTCCAATCTCGACTTCAGCCGAGGTCCCTAAGCCTGTGGAGAATTCTTTCAAAGGTGACTGGGCTAGTTATTCTGGAGCCTTTTCTGCATCTCTCAGTGATCCTCAGCTGCAGGCTGTTGGTTTAAGTGCCAATCAACGAGAGCCAATATCTTTTTCAAATGTGGTCCCAAAGCCTTCACAGAACATTAATTCAAGCACTTCAAATTGGACTATTGAAGAGCAAACCTTTTTTGCTAATGGATTGAAAGATTTGAGCATTGATGGAAATGGCGTACTTGCTAAAGCTAAGTTGCAGGAAGGCTTAGGTGTTTCACAGCCCCTTGCATTTTCACTTCCCTTTTCACCTTTCACGAATCACAATTCTGGTGGGGCATTGTCAGTTCCAGCTGTAACGGAATCTGTTATACCATCTAAGTATGATTCCATTATTCCTTCTGGAACAATGGTAAATGGTCAAACTATGAAGCCACCATATTATTCTACTGTTTCTAGGAAAACTCCAGTTAGCCGACCTGTAAGACACATTGGCCCCCCTCCCGGGTTCAGCCCTGTTCCTTCTAAACAGCTTCAGGACTCTGTTATGGGTTTGGCTTTGAAGAATGAAGATCCTCTGGTAGATGATTATAGCTGGCTTGATGGGTATCAGTTGTCTCCAAGTAAAGGCATGGAGGCAAATAATTCTCTCAATCTGATGAATGACAAGTACCCATATGTTCCTGGCAATAGCAATGGCTCTACTGGTATGATGAGCTTCCCTTTTCCTGGAAAACAAGTTCCTACTGTGCAGGCCGAAGTGGAAAACCAGAAAAGGCAGTTGGATTATCAGCTTCTTGAGCATCTGAAGCTTTCGAAGGAGCATCAGTATAAGCAAATCAAGCAAGGAGTTCAGCAGTCTGGTCCATTGCCTGAGCAATATCAAGGGCAATCTTTGTGGCCAGGCGGCGGGTTCTTCGTGTGAAACTACCCTTTGCATCTGAAGCTAGATGGTATGTACCATTCTTGGTCCTGCGCTTCTATAAGCATCTTGGTTAATGCTTTGCTTGTGGTATATTTTCCTACTAACAGTCTTTAATGGTTTTGCTACATTGACTGATTTTTTCACTCAACTTTAATTAGAGGTCATGGAGGATCTATTGTGGTGATGGGCTTGCAGCCTGCTGCTGAGTTCAGACTCTACGTTAGCAGACCTTTCAAAGTTGTTAAACTTCTATTGGAACATGGATGGTCATGGTAGCATTGCATGCTCATGTCCTGAAACAGGTGAGTTGTCTTCTCTATCATTTATGTGAGTAGGGTTCCAAATGGGTATCCGATTATCTGAGTATTGGAAGTCTCTGGTTCCAAATAAAGAGGGTATGGAGCCTGTTTTTTTCTTCGAGGAGATATTCGGATCCAGATCCGGATCCATGCATTGCATCCGGATTAAAGATTCACATCTTAATATATATAGATATAGGTTTTAAGGGCCTTCATAGCTTGAGTCGTATTCATATTTGAGTCAATTTAGCTTTAATCATATACCATTCAATAGGCTTGTATATTTTAAAATTTTATTTTGAAGCTCTTCTATCCATTTATACTAACCCTCTCCACATCTTATTTAGGATCCGGATCCGAACCAGCTCTCTCATATTCATATTCATATTCATATTCATATTCATATTCATATTCATATTTGAGTCTATATAGCTTTAGTCATATCCGAACCTTTTTTGGATCTAGATAAACACAGGTTCTCTGTCAGATCTGGATCCGAATCTATAAGAATGGATCTGGGTCTTGATCCCCTATGGTTCTGCTCTGGATCCTACCCTTTGCATCCCTATATATGAGTAAGCTGTAAGTGATTAAGATTGAATTGATTCCGTTTTATGATTTTAGAACCTTTGCTTCTTTTTTTTACAATTGCAATCATTTTTAGCATGTTTTATTTCTTGTAAAATAAAGACTAGTTACGCTACAATCTAATGACCATTTGTTTAATAATTTGTATCAGTTATAATTTCAGCAAATAAAATTTTCTAAGTCCTGATTTTCTAAATCAGATAAGATCTTGTTCTTACATTGAAGTTGTCCTTCTAAATTCAACTAAATTTAGACAGACATTGAATGAACAGATGATTCAGCTGATTTATTGATTCCGCAGCTGCCTATGACAGTTTAAAGAGGGGAGTGCGTTGTTGGCGAGGTTCTGGTAACATTTTTGAAACATAATCATTTGAAGCCAATAATGCTCCATCTGCAAGGTGTGTGCAAGGATGGTTGCATAGTAGTAGCCTTAGGACCTAAGTCGCCCGACATACTTTGTCTGGTTTTCACATGCAAGTGTGTAATTTCATTCCATGTTGTGAGGAGAGAATGTGTCGTCTGGTGGATTTTCATTTTTTTTTTTTTTAAAGGTGATTTTTATTGGTTGAAGAAATGCTGCCCCTGATGTTGTTACGAAACACCGAGTAAATCAGATGATTCCCTTTAAAAGTAGGTTGGGTGTTGGTCCAATAATGGGGAGCATGTGCCTTGAGTAGATTGAACCATTGATGTATGATGTATTTCTGTTTTATTAATCACGCTCTTCTCTGGTCTTATCAGCACGTGCAGAGCTCTCCAGACTCGAAGAAAGGGATAGTGGTTGGAAGTAACAAAGAAGATATGCATAGTTGCTTGCTTTTGGTTGGTCGGTCAGGATGTTTAAGTATATCAAGATCTGCAATGGGGCTGGAGCCTTTTAGATTATGCCATTTCTAGCTCCTGTGGAGCAGAAAAGTGCTTTTGCCATATTTTGCGGCTGTGAGAGTTGTCTACAGTCTGGTTTGTTGGATATACATATGTTTGTCGTCATCAGCAGCAGCTGATATCTAGAGCGGGGTTCAGCTGCCGAATACTTTTCAAAGAAAGAGCTTCTAATTGGCGGTGGCTTGCGTTGTGGCCAAATCATAAATGGGGAGAAAAACAGTATTATGTAGAAATAATATTATGGCTTTAAGAGGACCATATTAATGGCATAGCATAGCTTTTATTCTGATGGTTGCGATGAATGTAACTTGTCACTGGTGCCAACCAGGATGGTTTCTCAGTTTCGTACTTGCCGCAGACACATGGGATATGTGTGTTTTCTTTCTCTATTTTATCATGTTGATTTGCTGTTATGGACACTGGAAAGCTTTCAAACAATAACATCTTCTGTTTGTATTATTTGAATATATTTTATGACTGTTTGAATGGCACAGCTATCGTACCACTTCTTGATCCAAATCAAGATATGAACTGAATGATAGGGTCTAACAGAACCAAGGCCTTGGTTGGGTGAGTCAGAGATATTGAAGGGCCTCTTTGGATCTTCATAAACCAAGTTTCTTTGTTTGTGCATTTTGATGACTCTTGCTGTGTGTTGCTTTGTTGTTTTTTGCCATAACGGCAATAAAATTTTACAGGAAAGCTGATTGTCTTTACCCCAAAAGGGTACTTAAATTGTTATTTAACAATGTCAGTTTTGGTTTAAAGCCTTGTATGCATCCCAATTGTTTTGGAACCTATTGATTGCACATCATTTTCTGTTCATTGGTATTCGACCTCAGTTACCTTTTTTCTTATGACCTGTTAGCCAGTGCCATGGTTTCAAAATTGATTCTGAAGATAAGACGTAGTATTATCTACTGATATACAAATGGCACAAACGCAACTGCTACTGAATCGAATTAAACTTGTGTTTTTCTACATTTCTGTTTTTATTTTTTCTTAAAAAAGTTCATTCCTGCGTTTCTTCAACCATTTGCCTCCTGCTTGAATGTGGGGGAGCCTCTAGTGCTGTGTGGGAGTCGTCGTGGAGGGGAAGACGAGAGATAACCTGGATGTCTCAGTAAGTCATATATTACGTCAAAGCTTTATATAGCTGTGCACAGCGAGGTGACCATTCAAAATGTGGGACCCCTTATCAATTGAACCGTCATGCTGTGATGCCCAGCACCGACTTTAGAGCGCCCATTCGAATCGGGATCACTTGGTTGCTATCCTATAATTGGGGATGGAATGGATGGAAAGATCTTTTTATGAATAAATGTCATGCAAAAAGCCAGCCTCATCAGATCATACAAGCCCTTTATTTAATAGTCTTAAAGCTTTTTAAACCATACATTTTTTTTTTCTTATCTTTTCAAGATTCAACCCAAAAGTGATTTTAAGGCTTGATGAGTCAAGCAAACCTAAAGCTGGGCAGGGTGTAAGATCATGGGGGAATAAGAGAAAAAAGATGCACTTATCAAAGGTTGGCCCAAGTGAGCCCCATAGAGCTGGAGTTGGGCTAGTGGGAGAAAATTCTTCTTTAAATAGATGCTTAAAGTAACGAAATGCACCATTGAAAATGAAAGATGTTTTACCGATCTTCCTTGTGTTTTCTTCATAAAAAATGGAAGATGTTTGGCTTCAATTCAAGTATATTCGCCTTATTTTAGAATGGATGGAAATGATTTAAGCACATTTTCTTAGTGTCCGTTGGAGCAGCACTATATTTATAGGTGTGGGATGCACAACCTCAAGGAATGCATGTACGGGTACCCCACCGCTACCCCCCTCTCTCTCTCTCTCTCTCTCTCTCTCTCTCTCATATGCACGATCTCCGATGCCTCTAATCCTTTCATCTGTAGCCCAAAAGTTTTATCGCATTATATTAAAGAAAATTTTTTGATCCTCGATCCAATGATCCAATCCATTCGAATTGTTGCAAACCAAATGGATCCAGTGTGATTCAGGGGGGTCCCACGTGTGTGGACAGATTGGTGATAGGTGGGTCCTAGCATGACAGTGAGAGGTGAACGCACAGGAGCAAATTCAAGAAATAAAAAAATGAAGATAAAAATAATGGTCCGAGGATTCTTTAAATTCCATCGATAATGTTCCACTTCATACCAGATTGAGTAATTGCAGTAGCCTGTAGTTGTTCTGCTTACTCACTAGATAGATAAAGGACACTAGTCAATTTGTACATCTATAATCCATCCGTGTGTTCTCATTTCACTCCACCAAAAATTCCAAAAAGAAGAAGATGCCTTAATATTCACACAATCACACCCTTAAAATGTCTTTTACAGTCATCTAACTAGTCCAAAACCCTGGGTTCTATAGACTGGCATCCTACTTCCTCGCCCTCTTCTTTTCCTGTGCACTCGTTTCATTGATTTTGACTCCCTTCACCGTCTTCATCTCCTTTGTTTGTTTCTTTTGTGTCATCTTGATGACTTTCTTTGGTTCATCGTCATCATCATCATCACTGTCATGCCTGGTTTTGACTTTATTTTTTGCTGCCACCTTTGATGTTTTCTTTGGTGGACCTTCATTGTTAGCACCATGGTTGGTTTTTGATCTCTTTCTTTCATTTGGCTTTGCATTCTGGCCTTCCTCTACTTCATCTTCATCTCCATCTTCTCCACTTCCTGATTCTCCTTTATTGGATTTCTTTGCTGGTTTACTTGGTAACTTTCCTGCTTGGACTCCGGTTAACTTTTGTAGTTCTGGCACAAAGGCCGATGTCTACATGATGAGAATAGAGGGCATTAAATTCAGAGCTCCAACTGCACCGGCAATATATATATATATATATATATATATATAGAGAGAGAGAGAGAGAGAGAGAGAGAGAGAGAGAGAGAGAGAGAGAGAGAGAGAGAGGCCTTACCCTGCCACCGGCAGTGATGAATTCAATACTTCTCCCTGTTGTTAGATGGAAAGACCAGAAAAATTAGTACTTGAAGGTGCAGAGCCAGTAAGTGCAGCCCTGAAGGCTAAATTTTTTCAAGCTAATTAACATTGAAACTAAAGATATTCATAGATTGGAAAGCCTCTACACACTTGTGAGATGACACAAAGATTATACATGCACTAGAAATTGAGATCCACAGGAGCGCACGTGGCAGAGCCTGCAGAGATGGCGCACAAAGCAACCACAGTGAAGTCACATGAGGAAAGACCAAATGAGCACAGCTTTTCAGTGCTTTTTCTTATTTCTTTTAAGATAACATTGGTGTGCCAAAATGGTAACTAAGGCCTGTGGCAAAATTTGGTAGCATACTCTTGCATATGCACTCTCCATCACTCAGCTATGGTAAAGGCGAGGCACCAAGTATTGTATACTGTGGAGCTACCAAACAGAGACAATGTCTTGTATGTTATGGGTTCAAATATCAATGTCGTTAGATCTTCGAGACTGTCACATGGTCAGTAGTTTGATTCGTTTGTCATTACATGGAAGTATAAGAAAGTAAAGAACAAGAAATAAGCATGCGCAGAGAGAGCCCATTGGAAAAGAATATCAAAGGATGGCGCTTGAGATGGTTTGGGCCCGTCTGCGGAAGATCAGAAATTGGGCCATACAAATTACTATTATTATTATTATTTTTTTAATGACGGTATTTTACTGTAACAAGTTCAGGTAAACTAACAAAGGGGGAGGAAGGCCAATAAAGACATGGAATAAGTAGTGGGAGAACACATGCTAGATTACAGAACTAAGGAGACATTGCGTTCAAGTTTCAACAATTAAGTGATAAAATAGAAGTCACTAATCTGACTCCAAATGACGCGATAAGGCTTCGATGATGATTGTAGGTTAGGCACCTGTTATAGTTCACCAATTTGTTTAAGTAGGTTCATTTAATTTATATTTCAGTTTGCCCTATTGTAATTCAAGTTCAATAGCATTGACGAACATGTTAGATTTTCTATTTCAATGTAGTTTGATCAAAATTTGTATGGTTCTTAAAGTCCAATTTGACAAGTAATTAGTTAGTAGGTACTCGTTTTTTGTGTAGGGATAACCAAATACTTGTCAGTGAGCCTCCTTTAATTTATGAGACCCAGAATGGCCACATGTAAGCATACTTGCCTAAGCAAACTGCAAAACTAGTTCTAGCCAATTCATGAACTACTATATGTTTAGTGAATCAAGAAGCAAATGATTCAAACAGGCTAGTTTGAACCATGGTCAGGACAAACTTTGTAGCCATTCCTTAAAAGGATTTCAGGTTTCTGTAACGCTTGAGGTGCTAAGCAATTCATCAGTAACTTCAGCAGAACAAAATTGGAGGAAAAACAATAAATAGGATTCTTTCTTTTCTTAGAAAATAGTATGAAAGGAGATTTATGATTGCTATAGGAACACCAAGCCCCCTTCATATGAATTAGATGTAATTAAAATTTAAAACAGAAGAATATAGGATATGACTAAGTTTTATTAATGCACATGCACCGTATGGGACGTATCATGCATGGAATGCTCAGCAGCACTACATGCACTAATGTTCTCTCTTTTTTGATGAAATGAAAAATTAGGAATGAAAGAAAGAGAAATGAAGGGAAAATCATTTAAAATATAACTATATGTGATGCTGGTGGAAGACAGACTGCTGAAAGTCAGGAATCAAACCATCAACAAATGCCTTGACCGGTTTCTTTTCGCGGGAATGAAAAATCCAGTTACTAGGAAACTGGCTACTATCTGCTCCAACATCCAGTGCTTTCTCAATGACCTGTAAAATCAATTGAATGTACCAATATGAACGAATATTAGATTTATATCTTACCATTCACTTTTCCAGCCTTTTTTCCCCACCGAAAATGAAACAGCCATTCAATTGGAAAGCGGCTGGAGTCATCATCAACTTCAACCGCATATTGAATTACCTACAAGTATTATACTTTACATTTGCTTTAAGGATCATGAAAAATGGATGCTTTCTGAGTATAAGGTCCGCATGACTGCAAGACAAAAGTTAGTGCAGAACAGTAACTCACCTCATTGATGCATTTAAGCAAATCTCTGCATTTCTCCTTGGGCAAGCTTGCAGCTGTTTGCAGTGGATGAATTCTGGCCTGGGGGAAAATGCAAGAAGTTACTACTGATAAACATCATGAAACCCATTATCCCATGACACTTGCACTTCATTGCACCCATATGAGGGTGCATATCCAGACGTCTCAAGGCACTTCAAGTCATCAATATAAAGTGCATATGAACAGTACCAGAGACAGCACAAATCAAATCAAAGGGCAGTCCTACATACTTGAGACATTCTATTCCCCCAATGAAGAAGTTGTCTCGACATTTCACAATATTAGGAAGCCTCTAAATTTTAAGACAAGTTTAACATAAATGAAAATCAGATCAAGAAACCATAAAGATCTGCCTTACTTGGATCATATTAACAGCAACAGTGTATGACATGCCATATTGATCAGCAATAAAATCTTGCTCCAATACATACTAAATTCAAATTGCTTGGTTGTACATTAAACAAGGGTGGTCAAACTAGCATTCCCCTTCCAAATTTTCAGTGAGTATTGCAGTCCATTACTTGAATTAGACTAAATTCAAATTGCATGATTGTACATTAAACAAGGGCAGTAAAATTAGCTGCCCTCCTTCCAAAGTTTCAGTGAGTCTTACAGTACATCACTCGACTTAGACTATAATTTTCTGGTCCTGAACAAGAGATCCAAAAACGAACTGTAGAAAATAAAGTTACAGCTAAAACTCTGAAGACAATCAAAAGATCTAAGGGGGTAGTTGAGAAATATTAAATAACTTCAGAAACCCATTAGAATTTAAATGAATGCAACATTATGTTCCTAGTAATAAAGTTTTGACAATTCACCAGCACTAACTTTTGATAGCACCAATTTAATCGAGAAATGTAAAATGTCCATAGTGAACTCAGAAGCTGAAATTCCAAGAACTTGAATATGTAACCAATGCCCTCATCTAGATAACTGAACAAATTTTTTTAAAGAGACAATCGATTGAAAACATGGTATGCACTGACCTGATAAAGCACTTCATCTGCAATCCAATTGCCAATGCCTGCAATGAAACTCTGCAAAATAGAAGTTGTCTAAAGGTCACCATTTATTATTATCCGTTATTATTACCATTACTGCTACTGCTGCTGCTACTAGTACTAGTGTTAATTGGTAGTTAAAGAATTTTATGAACAACCAAAGAGTGAAATAGACCTGATGAGATACAAAGAAAGATGTAGCTCATCCACAAATACCCCTCAATACCATCAGAGAGAGCATGGACAAGTCAACACAGGCTATAGCCCACAAACTAGGCTAGGAAAGATGAAAAATTAACAAGCTATAGCCCACATTTAAGTGGAATGAACCATATATATTATAATAATAATAGTAATCGTAACAACTATATACCTTTAAATTATATTATATCTACAGCAGTGAAGCTAGCATAAATTTAGAATCTATATAGTCATATTCCTAGTCAATTACCGTAGACAATGTCAGACATGTTATTTCAAGATGGGAATGATGGATATCTTTCATTACCTTTGAATAAAATGCCATAGGAATATAACATTAAAATGTGAAGAAAATACAAAGACCAAATGGTTCTTCGTGGATACCACTATTAACGATAGACATTTACCTCCATCATTGACCAGAATGCCCCACCTACAACTGCAACAATGAGCAAGGCTCACCTTCATCCAGGTGAATAGGTGATCATTTAATGTCTAAGGCCATGCTGTAGGCAATCACCTGGAGTAGGGACAGCACAAAAAGGCCTAAGAATGGTTTGAGATTTCGTCCAACACCGAGTTGATTCAGGCGAGTTCACTTAATGATACTACTGACTGATACAAGTCTGTGATCAGGATCCAAAAAAAATCCCCAACTCATACAGGCATGGACTAGCACATACTAATACAGGAACTAAGCCACACAATGACTCAACCAAAAACATATGTAGGAACTCATTTTAACATTTGTCCTCTAAGTTTAAACTTGGAATTGAAAGGAACAAGTACTAGTATGGTACGCAAAACAAAATTTTCTACTTATCAACATGGATAATGGGGCCTACAGGGATGATCAAAGTAACAGTATGGCAATAAAGCTGGAGTTTATGGTAGTGAACTACACAAGATTGACGATCAATGTATCCGTATGATGATGAACCCAGAGTTGTTTGTTATTTTAGGTATTTTATCCATTGAGTGTCTATAATTATCCGATAAGAAGTGGCTATTACGGTAATGATGTTGAAGATAGGCTCGTGCTAGCTTGGAAGTTGGAATTATAAGTGCAATGGAAAAGAAAAATTGGCAGAGGCTCTTCCCTTAAATAATATTATGACAATCATAGTTAAGTTATAAATGGTTACTATAACTTTGGTAATTTGGTGCTCTATATGCTCAATCCAGCACAAGCGGCACCAACTCATCTCAGTTTCAACCAACATGGAGACGGGCATCATAATTCAAAACCTTGCCGAGGATGCCACCAATATCCAAAGAATACCACCATCTCCTTAATAAAATATTTTCTCCCTTTTCTTATCGTCTAAACAAAGAAGCAATGAATTAGGAGAATTGATCCTATGCTACTGTTGGTAAGGTGAAGATTGGTAATGGCAGCTAACACATGTGGAGCCCACCTTTTTTTTTTCCTTCTGGTCAGTGGTACATAACATGTGAGACAACCTACCCACCAAGAGATTGATCCCTGGGTGGCTGTGTGCGATGAAACACTCCTATTCATTCAGGTGTCTCATGTGTCTACATGTGGAGCGTGCCTGGCCCAAATTTCACTTCGATTGGTGTGAATGTGTGATGCCTTGTTGGATTGATCACGAGTGAAATATATGGATCTGTTTTGTGCACATGATTAACCAAACATTGCATCACACTCCATCTCAAGTGCAATTTTGGTGATATGACTGGGTCTGATCATGAAGGCCCCGGACATGTTACATCAGGTAGAAAGCTTCCATCTGCACCATACTCTAGCAGGATGGGATCAGTTCTTATGAATTAGGATTTTTTTCAGGGCCTTTCTAAAGTCCTAAAACACCTCTATTTCCTTCTACAATTTGGGTGGGTAAATCAGTTTTTTTTTTAATAATGAATTTATCAAAGAAAAGCACAAATATGAAGATAACTAAGGCACACCAATGAAAAAAATTTCTGTGCTGTTTTGGCCTGCTAGATTTAGACCATGATGGTTTACATTTCTGGGTTGTTATGGATGAGCAGAATCTACGACCAGGAAGGTCAGTTAGGCATCCCTCAAGCACGGGACCCATCATACTAATGGTCATGATTTATGAACACAAAACAATGGGTCCCTGGTATACATCAATGTACTATTTAAATCTTGATGCTTTATTACATTATTATACAACTTTTTGTTTAATCCCAAGCATTATAGCATTTGGTCCTATTGCCGATACAACCATATTTGATTGTATGCAAATGTCTTAAGTTTTCTGCCCCTTTCCCTGGCCCCCATCCTAGGCACTAGTACGGGTTGTTATAAATTACAATATTACATTGGACATATTGACCATCTTGATTACAACAAACATGTGCACTCAACTTCATTGATTTTTTTTAATGGTATCAATACTCGAACTTGCAGCCTCGTGGTTTCAACAATAGAGTGATCTTGATTGATTAATTAAATGTGGTAAGAGATGAATAGAAGGGTTACAAGTGGAAGGTACTAGGAGAAGAGGAAGACCATTTACGATCTTGGGTGAAGCAATAGGCATGTCAATTTGTGCAGTAACTGAGAATTAAGTATTAAATAGGGTCGGGTTGAAAAACAGGACTCACGAAGGTGACCTAAGTAGGTGAGGTTTGCAGCAATGTAGATGAGTAAGTGGATCCTTATCAAGTCAGAGGATGGTGTCATATAGCACTATCACATAACAGATAGAGAGAGCATCTCATTGCTTCACTCATGCACACAGAGTCCTTACTTTCTTGGTTATAGTGTAATGGGGTTTTGTGGTCCTAGCTTGGTTGGAGTCTATAAGCAAAGAGATTCACAGTCTCTTTTAACTGACCATAGATTTATGATGATGATGACGACGGCAACGAGGAGGAAGACAAATTACAACATAAGGATTATTTGCGATTTGACTACTTGATTACAACAACATATGTACATCTTTGATTAAATCTAGATGTGGAGCATAATTTAGAAGTCAATATAAACTACAGTTCTAAACTTGCACGAATGTGAAGATCGTCCCCAAAAGCTGCTATAACAGCATGCACGCATGCACACACAAATATGAATGCATGTGGACCTCGTAAAATGATTGAACTACCTAGTCCCCAATGCCATTATGCCCCTGGCTCCTTTGTAGGAGGATATATAGGGAATCGTGAAGCGCAAAATGCATTTTGTTTGTTGTATCGCCAACTTTCTTACATGTGAGCATTAACCTGATGGATTCCACTTGAATGGGGAAGATTAAAAAGCCACCCAGACTAGAAGACACTAACCAAATGATTGTGGGGAAGATTCAGAAGCAAACAATTCCATGCAGCACCTAGTAAGTTATTGCGCCTAGGGATATGACAAGGACATGCCATTGATACAGCAGGGTGGCTGACTTTGCACATATGAAGTATCTGGTGTCATACTGTACCACAATGTTGTCCATTTTGTAAGTAGCAGGGTATCACAGTTGGTATCAACATAATACCTTTCCACATGATCGTAAAACCTTTGGGGGAAAAAGTATAATTACAAGAATAGTGTTGGAAATATGTGGAAGACTTCAACCTGATCAAGTAATAGAGCTTTGATTGCGATCTTCTTTTTCGTCAAAGAGTCAACAAATTCATCTTCTTGCTTGGGCTCAAATAGAGCATCCGGACCCAGCTCCGATATTGGGGGCACAAGTTCAGGCTAAACAAACAAAATCATAATACAAAATTATAAGGAAAAGAAATAATCAAGACCCGCAAGATGGGAAAAAAAAAATCTAAAGTACTTTGGTAAGAGTTATACTGTACATTTTCAAGCAAGCGCACTTTAGCAAAACGCCTCTTATCAGTAAAAGAGAACTCCAAGCCATCATCAAGCTGCATATAACAAAAAACAGTTTTTTCTATGGTCATCAGTAAATATGAAACATATATGACAGTAGGTGTCATTTGCCTCTAACACATGGGATGGGAAAAGGGGTTTTACATATGCAAATGTTACGTATAAGAAAGACATTACATTTGCCAAAATCACCATTTTCACATAGTAAATGAGTACATCCAATGATCTTAGATGTGTTCGGATTATTTCACAAATTTCTCAAAATCCAAAAAGATTTAAGATATGAAACTAAATGTTTTGATGCTTATCATTAAAATGGGAATATTGGATGGTTGGGATCATGAATTAGTGGCCCACAGAAGTGTAGAAAATTAGATTAATAGGTTGGGATTTTCTGGACTTTTTCACAAATTACTCAATCTATGAAGATATAAGATAATAAATTTAATGGTAATGGGTTTTATTTGTTCAATAAACAAATGGAATGGTTTGGATTACAGATAATGGGCCCACGAGCATGAAAAAAATATAAGTGGTTGATTGGATTTGGTCTAGTGAACAATTGCATAACCAAATGCAATCACCGAGTGAAGCATGTATTGGTGTCTTTTTGCAAGTGGGAGGCATGAAAGGGTTTCATACCTATTCAGGTATGAAAATTTTGGTGTAAAAATGGCCTTATTTACACACCATGTTTACACCTCATTTATGTATTATGAGCGCAAACATATGTGACGATGCATAACCATTAATCATGTGAACCATTTATATATGTAAATGAGTGCAAACAAATGACCTCTAAGATTGTGTTGCCACCTATAATAGATTTTCAGTTTCATTTTGAAAATATGTAAGAGTATAGCCAAATTCATCTTTATCACCAGCATTGAAGCTTTATCCAGCACCATTGAAAAATAAAAAATAAAACAATTGAAGCTTTATCCAACTATCCTTGGCCACTTTGGTAAGTTCTATGGAAGCAAGACTCATTGTATAGATTTGGCAATTTAAAGCCACCTGTCTATGTGAAGCAACTCTCCCAGCCTTCAGACCAGCAGATGACAGAGTAGTAACACCATGTGTCAAGACTTAACCCAGACAACAAATTAAATACCAAAATCAGGATGTACAAAATGCGTAGCTAGAGCATAAAATGCTACTCCTGACTCAACTTCCAAGGTTAAAAGTTAAAACTCACTTCTAAACACTGTGTAATGGATCACATGCTAATTCATAGTATAGATGGTGGTAGAGGGCTTCACTAGTACATCGATTGAAACTTGAAAGGTTTAGGACTGTCAAACTAAAACAGAGTTATATGCAATCATGACGCGCGCGTGCGCGCACACACCATTGTTCAGGTGAGGACAGCCCATGGGGCCCACCTGATCAATCCGAGCCCATCAACCAAACCCACGCCCCTCCCCCATGTCATGAATCCCAGGTTTTACACTGATCCGAATGGACTGGACCAATGGATTGATACTAATATATATATATATATTGATTTTAAAACTGTTAAAACTTGTGGGCCACAGATTAATAGGTTAGGATAATGAGATTGACATGAAACTTCATATATGGGCTGACCCTATTTGGATCTTTGATTGGTGGGGCCCCAAGTGAGCCCCACAAGCTACCTTGTACGATCTTTCGTGCAAGACGTCTGCACATGAACACTTCCCATGTATACAATTCCTGTTGATATTAATTGTTATGCCGTTCCCTAATAGCTTGAGTTTTTGGCGTTACTGGTTATTAACATGGTATCAGAGCCAAATGCCATGAGTTCGAAACCCCTGATAGGCATGTTATCTTCTTTTGTTTGGTCTGTCTGTCTGTTGAGTTTCAAATTCAAACGACTTTCCATTCAAGGCGGGTGTTGATATAAATTGTTATGTCATTCACTATAGCTCGAGCTTTTGGTGTTATTGGTTATTAACGGCCCCCTCCCCTCCCCTCCCTTCCTTCCTTTTCCTTTCTTGAAGCTACATTAGGCCGCAGATGGAGTCCGTCATATATTCCAATGAAAGAAAACAAGAAAATGAAATAGCCTTACCACATTAGCAACTGAGTATAACTAATCAAGTCTACAACTTCAAATATAATTTGTTATAAATACTAGGAGCACCTTGAAAATAGATGTAGAAAGGTATTTTTCATTGACATTGTGCAAAGAATTAGAACTCTTACTTCAATAAATACTTTGGAATATTTGGAAGGCCACTCATCAGTATCATTTACTGCAGATCTGAAAGCAGCACTTGATTATGTTACAAGCTTTTAATATATGAAGACTGCACTAACTATTGCAAACATCTTCTAGTCAAAAGCACCATGACATGATAAAAAAAGGAGAGTGAAAGGTTCATTTCTCAAATAAGCAATGACAAATAAAATTATCATGACATGACAAAAACATCCATTTCAAAGTAGATCTATTTTTTTTTTCCTTACTTGGCTCAGTGGCCAAGTTGGAGAGGAGTAAAGCCACCCATCAGGGATCGATCCTTAGGAGTGGGATGGGAGTGGGAGCCTTTACCACTAGGTCATCCCCAAGTTCCCTTTTCACAGTAGATCTATCGTGCCCTTTATTATGAGAACAAAGGGGTTTCAAGTTTCTAGAGCAGTGCACTAAGAGATGACTGTGTCCCCAAATGGAATTGGACTGCAGTATAAGCCCCTAGCTATTTCCCTCGGTTATGGACAATATAAAAGCTCATCTGTTAACAAAGCAGTTGCAAAGGGCACTGTCATTTGGAAAGCTATCACAAGTGTGAAAATCCAATTCGGTAAAAATATTGGCACTCATCTTTAGGACAAACCTCTGGATTGACGTTGTTCCTCTGTGTTCTCAGTACCTTGTCTTTTTTGGTAAGCAAGAAGAGAGGCAAAGTGAAGCAGGGATAACCCAAAGGAGCCATGTGGATCATCTGAAGCAGCAGCACTGATAGTCCACAAATTCGTGGGCCACATGTGGGACCGATTGAAGCCTAAGAGAATTTCTTCGTTTTAATTATTTCTAATTGTAGTGAGGAGTTGTAATTAGAATTAGGTTTCTAATTTTAGTAAGGAATCTTATTTTATCTTGTTTCCTAGTTTTATTAGTTTTCTTAGGGCTTAAGTTTCTTTTACTATATATATATGGCATTGTAGAGATTGATAATCTCATAGATTTCAGTTAATAGATTTTCCCTTGTGGATTTATCGTTGGAGAGTGATCTTCTACGTGTGATTGTTCCCGTGGGAACCCTAATTGTACTCCGACACTTGCGATCCTAACCGTAGGAATGCATCAATTGGTATCAGAGTTGAACAATCCCTTGATCGATTGGCGTGTTACCCCTAACCGTCCATTCGCCAATCCATCACCACCGATCTGCCCATTCATCTTCACAGCCACCCTCGTCCCCTTCCAAACCTGAAACCCACACCCAACACCTTTCGAAACCCCAACCAGCACCAATCCCACCACCACCAAACCCCTTCCATTCATCACTGCCCAACCGAACCACAGCCAAACGCCCTTTTCCAAAATCCCAAACCCGACCCCAGACCCCAGACCCACTCGTCTTGTTGAAGAAGGAAGGAGGAGGCAGAGTTCCATCTCACTCCCATTGCACGACCTCCCGCCCACTCACCGCGTTGAGAAGGTGTCTAACACAAGAAACTTTCAAACCCAGTTTCCTTCCTTTGAAAACTTTCGGGCATCAGAATTGAGGCAGAGGCAAAAAGAGTAAAGGAAACCTAGCCCCTCTCACACGTTTCCCACATCTGGCACGTGTTGCGAGGTGTTCCCACTTTGCAGCTTCTAAATCTGTAGAGTACCAAGTCCTATCCCTACCAAGCACAGGTTTGGATCACGTCTAAGCAAAGCTAGCAGAAGCAAAAATCAGTTGGACACAATCAGCGGCCATATTTGACCAATTGGAGAGCAAAATTCCCACTTTGCAACGGCCGCAATTCCATCTACACATCACGTCAGTCAAATTTTTATTATTATTGTATTAAAAAAAAGTGGTGGTCCATAAGAAGAAGGCCGAAGTGGAGTCTTCCTCTACAAACACGGAGGATTTGATGGGAATCGCTGCGGAGTTATCAGAAAATGTTAATTAACTATCCGCAACGATGGTTCAAATCCAAGAAACTCTTGACTGGATAGAAACCCGATTAGCCAATTTGGAAAATAATCGGCATGAGAATAATCACCGAGATGATGGAGACATAATTGGAATCAACGAGATCCACTGGTAGTCAATGCTGATCGTGATTTAGGAATTAAACTTATGATTCCTGAATGTGATGAGAAATTAAAGTCAGATGAGTTCATGGATTGGTTAGTGTGCGTGGAAAATACTTTTGAACACAAGCCAATGACGGATAGTCATAAAGTTAGCCTAGTGGCACCTCGATTTCGCAATTATACTGCTATTTGGTGGGCTGAGTTGCAAAAGAAGAGAAGAAATCAAAACATTGACCCCGTTGAGACATGGATTGAGATGAAAAATCTATTGAAGCAAAAGTTTCTTCCCGTCAACTATTCCAATGACCTGTGTACAAGCTTTCAAGACTCGAAACAAGGGTCCAAAACTGCTATTGAGTATTCTGAGGAGTTCCTGACCATGCAAGCTCGTTGTGGCTTGAATGAAGATGATAATGTGTTAGTTGACATATATTTTCATGGGCTAAGAATTGATATACAACATATCCTTACATTAAATTTTTTTTACAATGTTGATTAGATAATCCAACATGCCATCAAGGCTGAGGATATTACAAATTATCAAGCCCGGAAATTTTAATGCATCTAAATGGACCGCACAAAAGACCCCATCAATGCAAGATTCTAAACAAAATGGTTCATCGGAAAAAGTTTTCAATAAGTCCGAAGGTCAAAATAGGATCACTTGCTTTCATTGAAAGCAACAGGGGCAACAGGGGCACCATGCAATGGAATGTCCCAAATGCATCCACATCATTGAAAATGGAAGTGATGAGAATGATACACCAAATGATCCTAAAAAGAAAGAAGCTAAACCTGAGACGGAATAATTAGAGATCCTCCACCCCTATGACGGTGAATCTCTCATGGTCATCAAAGAGACTACAACTACTGAGAAAAGATGGTTGCAAAATAATATTTTTCGCTCAAAGGGTACTGTCAATGGCCAAGCATGCACATTGCACAATAGTGATCGATGGAGGCAATTGTGAAGATTTCATCTCTCAAGCTCCCGTGGATCAATTGCAGTTGAAGGTTCGAAAGCATCATGGTCCCTATTTTGCTAGATAGCTAATGACAGGTAATGAAGTGCAAGTGAGATATGCATGTCCAGTTACTTTTTCTATTGGTGATGATTATACAGATTCAGTTTGGTGTAATGTGTTACCTATGGATAGTTGTGATATCTTGTTGGGTCGCTCATGGATGTACGGCAAGAACAGAACTAATGGCATGCGTGACAACACATGCATATTCATGCATGGTGAAAAGCAAGTCACACTTCATCCTATGAAGCCGACACAACCAAAGAAAGGGTCAAGTTCTCGTATCACCAAGGACGCGCTTTAAGTACACAATATCTACAAAAGCAACATCAAGAAATGCCGAGTTTGAGGTCGAACTCTTTTCCAACCTGGGGGGAAAGATGCAGCCGCATCGATAGTCCACACATTCGTGGGCCACATGTGGAACTGATTGAAGCCTAAGAGAATTTCTTATTTTTAATTATTTCTAATCTTAGTGAGGAGGTTTCTAATTTTAGTAAGGATTCTTATTTTATCTTGTTTCCTAGTTTAATTAGTTTTCTTAGGGCTTAAGTTTCTTTTACTTAATATATGGCATTGCAAAGATTGATAATCTCATAGATTTGAGTTGATAGAGTTTTCCCTCATGGGTTTATCATTGGAGAGTGATCTTCTATGTGTGATTGTTCCTATGGGAACCCTAATTGTGCTCAGGCACTTACGATCCTAACCCTAGGATTGCATCACCATCTGGGTGGCACTTTTACTGTAGAAAAGAAACCCGTGAAAAATTTACGAAATTCTCTTAATTATGGTTCTTGGAAGGACTATTTCATTTTTTAATTAAGAACTTTTAATGGTACTTTATTTGCTTGAATAGAGGATTCCTAACTTGGTAAGAGTTTGACTCTCTTAACAAGATAGGTTGTCTAGGGCAGTTTTTATTGTATCAATGGTTCAGATTAACCAGGTGATTGTTTTCTTACTTTATAACATAGTAGGGATTTTCACTCATTCCATTTGATATTGTCATTTTGATTATTTTAGAAAAACGTTTTTCCAGGGTGGCCACCTAAGCCATCCCCTGTGGCTCCCGGAATGCTGAATTGCTGCTATTGTTGTATAGGAAAAGAGAACTTCTGGATTAGCAATCAAAACTTAGTTTTGGGCATCGAGTCCTCTCTCCATTAGTGAGAAGAACAAAAACAGGCGTACTGAGACCCACTATCTTCTAATCGAGTGCATCCATTATCACATATATCATTCTCGGTAATTATCTTCTCAGAAAAATGTCAAATTTCGGGTTTTCTCAGTATATTATTAGGAAAATGTTGTAAGGTATTAAAAATAATAAATATAAAATAAATTTAAAAAGATATTAATAGATTTTTCCTATTTCTCCATACTTTTTTACAGTTTTCTCACAATTTTATCATGACATCTTCATTTTTTTTGGCAATATTTTTTACAATATCACAACATAAAATAAAAAAAATACTGTCTCATATACGCATTGCAATATTTTCATGATGTTTTGAAAATATAATTGATATATATATATATATATTTTACAGTGGATGCATCTTTTTTCAGTGATACAGTGTACTTACATTTGAATTAACCACAAAGGCAGTGCTAGGTAAGCTAAGGGCTTGTCTAGAATTTGGGCAGATTCATCAGTAAAGAATGTCATGGTAGAATTCTTGTTGTATGCTATAATGTTTATGGGCTGCTCGTATTCTTCACCTTGTAGCCTTCAACACATGTTTGGTTCTATCATTGGCCTGGACATTTTCACAGCATATCTCGCAGATTCATTGGCAATATTTGTTTAATTACTTGGGACCTGCTACACATGTGAACTTGCTTTGGTACACACAGTTGCTTGGCCATTCAACTGAGAGCGCATAGCAAACTAAATTAATTGCAATAGTTTGCAGTGCAAAACCCAAATCCAATCAACCATGTAGATTGGATTGAGTCTGCAGTATATACTCCCATCTGAAAACGATTCCCTATTGCTACCTGTGGAGGCCTGACATATTTGTACAGCAACTCCAGGCCTTCTTTTAGTTTGCTGCTAAACCCATGGACAAATCACAGTTACTCCTAATTTATTTAGTGCTAAACCCATCAGAGGCTCCCAGGCTGTTTTGTTTCCTCGCCGATTTTACATATATAGGAATCTGCACAAGAGGTGGTACGGAATTTTTAATCCCGCATTCGACAAAAGTGGAACCCCCTAAATTAAAGACACTCACCAGAAATCCTGCACGGTGTAGGTTGCAGGATTCGTCTAGAAGAAATCCTCCTTATTTCCTTATCAATTTGGAAGAAAAGAAGTAGGAGGTGATTCAATCATAAAAATGGTTAGTTAGGCGAAGCAGAATCATCTCTTGCACTAGAACTACTAAAGATTGGATTTTGAATGCAATTGCAAACCAATAACGATTAATCATCACAAGAATAGTAGTAGCTCCCATCTTCAAACAAATACACACCATCTCAAACCAACAAACATGGTGAAATGAACAAGTTGGAGAACATCTCACCGCTTATATTTAGTAACAGCGACCCCCTTGATGTATATGGCCCCCGCCATTCCTGCAATGCGAGACCAAAACGCAAAATCACCCCAAGTCAGATACCACTCAAAAACACCAAACCCCAGTTTTAGTCCGTACAATGTGGCCCATCTATGATCAATCCAAACCCTCCCATGAACATTTCAAGCCGTGAATTGGAACTCAGTCCCTATTCAAAACTGATTTGATCATCTTCCACCATTGGATTGAAAGGCAATAACCAAAAAAAGAAGAAATCATAACAGTTACAGTTGCAAGGAGAGGGGGTTTAAAGAAAGAGGGGTTTTAGGGTTTGGGGGAAAGTACCGAACTGGAAGGAGGGGAAGGGAGGGGAGTCGAGTTGGAGCCACATGTTCTTGCCCTTTCTGCGGGCGGAGATGATGGTCTTTCCGACGAGGGATGACTGGAAATGGGAGGGAGAGACGCCATCGATGACCTTCGAATCGTCTGCAACTATTGCTTTCTTTATCTTCTTCCCCACGCAGTGTTCTTCTACAGCCCTTCGAGCCGCTTCTACTTCTGTAATCTCCGGCATTGTTGGCTTCCTTTTTTCCCCAATGGCAAAACCCACAAGCCCTTTTTTCGCTTGTTCATTTATAATATGATGATAATGGGAGCCCCTCTCTGCACCAGTGCTGGTGGGCCCCACCTTGGCCCCCTCTTGATCATGGGACATAATATATGGTATGTATGGTGACGGAGGCTCGGATCATCATTAATCCCACTTGATGCACGGACATTAAGACGATATCAAACTTGATCCAACGGGCTATTTCATTCGTTCTGAGTGCCAAACCTCGTGACACATCGCTATAGGGGGGTCTCTGTTTTTATGCCCCACCAGGTGTTTCAAAAGCCCCTCCTATGCTCACTGATGATCGCCATGTTTATATAGGGCCCCTCTAGTTAGATGAATTTCTCACAAGGACTTATGCTCACTGATAATCGCCATGTTTAAATGAAGTGACGTCATGTCATATGGGAAGGTGCTCGAGAGAGAGACAACTCCTTATTTTCAATATTCTATTTGACGTAAAAAATTAGAATTACATACTTACATGAAAAGTTATTTTTAGGGTCCGTTTCTTTATTAGAATTCATAAAATTCATCTATGGTGGTTGTTTGATAATTTTGAATGCTAGTATTTGAAATACTGTCAAATTCTGAAATTCGTTGTTTCATTCATTTCCTAAACTTTAAATGCTAGTATTTGAAATGCTGTTAAATTCTGAAATCCTAAATTCGCTGTTTCATTCATGGCCTGAATTCTTGCTTGAGCACTCGGAATGCTGTCGTCCCTTTCCCGGAATTATTTTGCCAAGTGAGATTTCCAAATCCTTCTTATTAAAGTGGCTTTTCAAATGCTGAGTTTTATGAGATTTCAAATGCTTGGAATTTCAAATGTCCAGGAATTCTGGTAATGAAACACAGAATTTCCGACAGAAATTCTGAATTCTCATACAGTCTGAATTCATATTACGAATTTTAGTAAAAGAACGGGACCTTAGTATTATGAATTTTTAGAATTTCAGCATTCCAAATGATGGAGGAGATTGAGCATTTGAAATTTTACTTTTAAGACAAGCATTTAGATTTATATAAATTTTTTCTATAGGAATTCTCACAATTCTACTAATCAAACATGCCCATAATATGATATCTTGCTTGCTTTAGCGCAATCAAGACCACCATTCATCATCATTCTAGTGACATTCTCCATATCAAGTGGGTTAAGCCATAGCCCTAACAAAAGAACACAAAAGGTTGAGGGCTGTTAAAAATTGGCATCTATCCTACCCGCGTGCTCTTATACTTTTGCGGGCTTTAGCTTAGAATTAAATGGGAATTTAAGCAGACCTGCTCTTATTGGGGCAAGTTGGCATTAGGTTTTACAACTTTCCCAAACACAATTGACTCATTGCATGATCTCCCACTTCACACGTGCCGTCCCTGCACAGCACACGTGTGTAAGACTCCCCCCGCCCCTTATATATATTCTCCCTCCTTCCATCATCTCCTGTCTCCTCTCACTTGGATTGATTCCAAAAATCTCTGTTTTCTCTCTCTAGGGTTTCTCTCTCTAGGGTTTTTCTCTCAGATTCCACAAGCAAAGCTGGAGAGACACAGAGGAGACTATCGCTCTGGTAATCCAGAGCCCTACCGAAGCTCCAGAATGCCCTCCAGGTGGTCCTCTTCATCCTCCTCCTCCTCCTCCTCCCACCCTCCCTTCAATAACAGATACCCTCCCAACCCCCGCAGCACCGGGTTCTCCTCCGAGGGCCACCTTCCCTTCGATAGTCCCCCCAACCACCCTTTTGGCGGCGGAGGCGGTCCCCCTCCCTTCCGCCCCATGGGGGGCGGCGGTTATGGACCCGGACATGGACATGGCCACCCCATGCCGATGCCCGGTCAGAAGCGCGGCAGGGGCTCTCCAGGTTAGTGGACACTTTCCTCTTTTTTTCTTTTTGGGGATTTTTTTTTTTGTTTTCTTGATTTTAGGGTTTATGTAATTGGGAGTTTTTGGTTGTTCGGGGCGCTCAATTGGTTTTAGGGTTTATGGATTTGGGGGGAATCCGAATTGAACACAAGCACCAATAATGGTTTGGGGTTTCGGGAAAGGGTTCTCTTGTTAAGGCATCATAGCAGTAAAGCTAGGGTTTGCGGGGTGATGGGTTTCAGGTGAAAGAAACGAGGGAAGATGTTTCAATTCAATTTGTAGAAACAGGGGATTTGTGTTATATGTACCCAATTTTACATCTTTAGTTGGATGCTTATTGATTTGGAGAGAGGGGAAAAGAAAAATGAGAAAAGATCCAATTTTTCGGATGTGTTCTATGTATGGAACACAGTACATTGTCCCTGGGTTTGAAAAGTTGCGCACTTTTGCTTGATTGTTGTTGGGGTGTGCAAGTTTTGATAGGTTGGGAATCTATGATAGTTTTGGTGAATTGCATGTGTCCAGTGTAAGCTCAATTTTTCTTCTTCCTGCTGTAAGGAATGGCTGTAAGAATTGTCCTTCTGGGAAAAGACATGGTGATTAAGCTTATTTTTCTTGTGATTATAATAGCTCGAAAAATAACACGTTAGGCTCTCCCTTCTTTTATTAAATAATTTGTACCTTGAAGAATATGTTTAGGAGGGGTTCTTTGAGTTGCCCCTGCACAACGGTCCAAATTTTTTACAATTTACCATTAAAAAAAAAGAGAAATGTTCGGACCCAAATCTTGATGGAGGCTCAACCATGTTTGCTTGCTCATTTGACAGATTTACTTATACATCAAATACCCGGATTTTAATTGTTGCGCAACCTTTTCTGCTTTTTTTTAACCAGAAAGATTCTTGTTTTATCAAGCCTTTTAATAGAATCTAAATGAAAGGGTATTGGTTTATGGAAGTGCGAAAGTTGTGTCGAGTTCTGGTGCTGATGCGATATATAATACAGTCAATTGCTTCAAACTGCTGTTCTACAAAATGGAAATTTCCTGATGACCCATAATAATTATTCAATATGACAGTGATAGTGTAATTCATGAAGCAACCAATCTTGCTTTCTATGAAATATCTGATGCTGAGGCTGAAATTTCCATTGTATCGATCAAATTAATAGAGTGATGGAATGATGCTTAACTCTGGAGGTGAACGTTGTATATACGTAGCCTTATTTACTGCATTTATCTTTGCTTTATTTTATTTTTTATAATGAATAATTCTGTCCAAAGTAAGATGTATTTGCTTTTATCGTTAACCCTACCTGTCAATCAACTACTTAGCTTTCCAATTTTATTGGTTGTGTTGTTTCTGATGATAATTGACATCAGCATCTTAGTTCTCCAATATTTTTTTGTTGCGTTGTTACTGATGATAATTGACTGTATATTTTCAATTAAAAATACTAATGTGCGATTTTTTCCTCAGATAGGGGTGATGGTGGCAACTTTGCCAAACTTTTTATTGGATCTGTTCCAAGGACTGCTACTGAAGAAGATGTAAGTTTTACAACATACTAATAATAAGGCCATGTGTGTTGCTGTCATGCTAATCATAGTTGAGAACCTTGTCTTCACTATTGGTCATTGTGTTTTTTTTTTCTCACATAGCATTGATGTGAGCCTTCACCTAGTGGTTTTCTGATTTAAATTTCTCATGTTTATACTCTTTTTTTTTTTTTAGTGTTTGCAGGCTGGCACGTGTCCTATGTCATTTATTTAATGTTATCGATTTTACTACCCCTGATTAGAGGTGTCATCAAGAATCCCAATCAGTAGACCACCCTTTACAAGAGTTGTAGCCTGAGTTGCACCAATGGAACTCCGCAACTATTTAATCCATCACCCATTTTTAAACATTTAGAGGAATTTCAGAGCATCAATCCAATAAAGCCTACATGAGTAGTACTGACTGAATAGTAAACAACTGTGAACCCTTGGTGCTCTCTCTCTCAAAAGCAACCCATCCATTAGGCACCTATTAGTTCAAATTGATTGAAACTTTCATCATTATCACGCGTCATATTGTCATATCTTAGAAATTATTTGGTATATGCATTGCTTTTTGTTTGAGGAGTTGTGAAGGGCTTTTATGTTCAGTGGGTTTGGGATGTCTGAAACTTTAACTGAAAAGACCATTAGAAATGTCATTTTCTTGCTAAAAAGGATAATATATTAACAGAAAACAATAGAGAGCAACAACAGACAAAAGGCCACCTAGGCCACAGAAAGCTACACAAGGCTAGGTAGCATTACAAGACGAGAATCGGTGGTCTGTACATGCTCGGTACCGTTAGAAACGCCATTTGTTGTGATTTGGAAGCTTTATGTTTTGGTATTGATTATGTTTTGTTGTGATTTTTTTTTTCAATTTTGAAAATGTTGTACTATCTTTCAGTTTTTTCCCTCTTAAAATGTGCCAGTGTCATACGGTTGATAAAATATGATTATCAAGATGCATTTTTTGCATACATGGTTTTTGATTATTCACCTGCAATTTGAGACATGATCTGCTCTATAGTTGAAGCCCGAGGCAAAAGGCACATTGTGCACCTAATTTTGCTGAGTGCAATTAGAGGTCAATAATAAAAATCGTCTGCTTGGTGCACCATTATTAACGAAATATAGTATTATTTCAACTCATAAATGTGGGGTGTGTCAGTGTGATTCATTTGGTTCGTTAACAAATTCCTGAGCTCCATTCATGGTTTAAAAAATAAAGAAGAGCATGGAAATCCATAGCAAAGGAATATAAATTAATTACATAAGACTTTATGGTTAGCTTAACTGATTAACTATATTCATAAATTAAACAAAGTAAATGATAACTATAAAACTTTTCATACAATCCATAATCCAAAGTATATTACCGGAGTAGTATAAACAAGGAGAATGGTTCTCTGCTGTCATTGTTTCTATTGTTTAGTCATTTTTAACTTAGGATGAATTCCTGTGCCTACTCTTCAACTATTAAAGATGTTGCATTCATCCATGCCTTCCTTTTAGAGGAATGTCTACTGTCCCATTGAATATCACATGTTTCTTGTCAGATTCGGCCCCTATTTGAGGATCATGGAAATGTTATAGAAGTTGCCTTAATAAAGGATAAGAGAACCGGCCAACAACAAGGTATGTTTGAATATTTTGTCTGAATAGATTGTGATTTGTATTTGTGTCTCTTTTCAGGTCCTCTGAGGGGCTGACGGGAGCAGTAAGCTCATCTTTCATCTCTGTTAGCTTTTCAATCAATTTTGGTGGTTCTTGGTTTTGGTTCTGGTTCGCAAACTTTCTTTTTTTATCCTTCTCATTCCACAAGAAGGCCAGACTATGGATCGTACCAACCATTGATATTGTATATCCACTGGTATCTTCAAAAGCAAATAGATCCTGCTCTTGTACCACTCACTGCAGCGGTGACATTTCACCAGCATTGATCAAGCAAGTCAGTCATAGTGGAGATTTTCAATGACGTTCTGTAGCATTTTTTTTATTATCAAGGACTTTAGTTGAGACGTGCTTCTGTTGTATGGTTAGTGACAGATACAGTTGGTTTAAATTGGATGTTAACCACTGCAGTGTATTTGAGGGGATTCAATGACCAGTCTCTCTTTCTCTCTCTTACGTTTTTTTTTTTTTTTTTTTAATATCTTGTCAACCAGATTATTTCCTTTGAATGGCTTAGCTACCCATGAAAAAATGTGGTTGGCCATGAAATCTTGTTGGTCATGGATTTGTTTGCTGTTGTCCATTATGGGGTGCATTCTGAACTATGGTGTCTTGGCATCTAACTGTAGATTTTTTTTTTAATGGAAGTGATAATGGCCTTCTCCTTTGAATGCAAGTGAATTTGTTGGCTGGTTTTATGCAAACATCATAGATTGATTACATCGCTCGGAGTTTTTTCTTTTGGTTCGACTAGACATCCTCTCATGGGGTGTTAACCTTTAAGTGTTCGATCTGTATCCTCGTAAAAATGTGGATTAAATTAAATGGTAATTGTGGTGTGATGTTCGAAATTGTTATTCTTGCGCCATCTACTATTTTTAATTGTGTTGGAAAAGAATAGGATCACATCGGGGCTCAGCTGCTAAGACTGTGATGCGTCTTGTTTGTGCATAAGTTATTTTCTTTACCTTGATGTCACATCAGAACAATTTCTAGTTGATTCGTTTTCTCCTATTCCGGGGTGCCTTGTAAAAATCTCAGCCACTAATTCCTTCTGTATGGTGTTGGATGGTTGGTGCATTACATTTCAGAAGCCTTTTGGTTTGGTTTTCAATTTAGTTTTCAATTTATTGTGGGATTGGATGTTATTTGATCTTCTTGATGATATATCATGTGTGTTGATTGGTGAACTTGGAGGATGTCTTTACTATAGCTAAGATGAAGTTCTTGGTTACTTTTGACTTGGCGGATCTAGTTGTCTGCCTTTCTGTGTGTGCATTTGGTGGTGGTGGTGGTGGTGGTTTTCGTCATGGAAATTGATGTGCAGATTTCGTATTTGTATTTTACATAATGCAGTGATGAAATCTTGGTATCAGCCTTCGTCGGTTGATATGTGGTCGCATATTAATGTAATTATCTTTAGACATGAGACCAACATCTGTTCGCGAATGTTTTCATCTTGCTTTCCATTTTGGAGCATGCCCTACTAATAAATGTATGTCGAGAGTGTACAAAGGCAAGTGGCATACATTTTTATATCTTGTATGCCTGCAGCATTCGATATTTTATGTGATTGGCAGTTGGATTAGTGGTATTTTCTACTGTGTTATTTTTCATATTTGATGGTGATTAGGTGCAAGTGTGATGATTTTTCGATCAATTGTTGATGATGGTCTGATATGCTTTCTATGATTTTGGTGTGTATGAGTCCTATGGGAAGCTGTGTTTGTTGAATCTTTTCTCTGCTACCTTGGGATTTTACCCTAATAACTTAATCCTATTTCATGTGGGTTAACATTAAGCACATTATTCAAGTCGTGATGGTTGATTCTATAAAATTTTGTTTCTGAAATTGCTTGGGGTACTGCAGTTTTAATGAATGATGTCTCAAAGTTAGCTTGTCCATCCAGGTTTCGAGGACACGGCCATTTCCTGTTGTTACTCTTTGGTTTTCCCCATTGAACTTCTAATCTTCTTGTTTCATTTTATCATCTGTGTCAGCTGCAGTTATCTTGGTCCTTGGGTGCTGTAAAATGCATCTGTTTTGCACCACTTGAGATTTCTTGTTTCCCTATCCCCACATGTGACTTATTTTTTCCATGTGATATCTTACAATTAATCTGTTTGCCGTTAAAGTTTCCATTTAATACCGTACTTTTTTGCGGCTATTTCATAGATACTGCCATGGTCATCTTCTGTTTCCGTCCTTGAGTTGTGGTATATTTCGTGCTTGATTTTTGTTTGGCAATTTCTCAATAAGATCTCTCTTTCATGGCAAAGGAACAATCTCCATTTCTATCATTGGATGTGTAGACTTGAGGTTTATGAGCAGATGTCATGCATACGGTTTAGCTACATGTTAGCCAGAAAACATTATTATTTTATATTAAGATTTTTTGCTACTCATTCACACCAGTTCATCTAGATGACAGAGACGTAAATGCCACTACTAATAGCTTTTAGAGTATTGTTGGTAGAGAGAAATGTAAGAATTTTGGGGGCTATGTGATGCCTGTGAATATAATGATAGACATTTTTTTTTACTCATCTGTTTTTGGGCGTTTTGTTCTGAAGGAGTTAAGAAACTGTGCTGATGAGAGCTTATATGCAATAGGAAAGCAATTGTTCGACATATGCTTATATTCCTTTATGTGGCACATTGACTTACATCTTTACTGTTCTTATCTTTCACTGCATTTAGTCCTTGTGGGCTTGTGATGACCTTTGCCTTTTCATACCCTCTAATAAAAAATTAATTACCAATCGAAAGAAATAGTTTTTCATTGCATAGGACAAGTTGTGGTCATTGCAATTGATAAATTTTTTTTTTTTATTCTCTCAAAAGTTTTACCTACTTTTGCGTTTGAGTGCGTTTGTGTGTGCATAATTCATTTAACAAATTGAAAGGATCAAATACAGTGCATAATTTATTGGACAAATGGAAAGGATGAAATAACACGAAGACCAAAGCAGAATCATCGAGCAATAACTCTGTCAGAGGCCAAAAACTCTATGTAGGATACCAGAAACATCTACTAGGAGACTTTAGCATTGATGTTAGTGCTTCTTTTGATCATGTTCTCTAGGAGGCCAATGGTGAGGTGGAGTTTCTTGTCTGTAGGATACCAAAAACATCTCCTAGACATCTGTTAGGAGACTTTATTATTGTTGTTAGTGTTGACAACCAGTTACTCTAAAAGCTTAAGCTGATAGAGAATGGTGTAACATTGTATATCAAGGTTACAACACCCTCCATACTTGCGGGCTCCTTCATGGGAATTACACCCTCTATCGGAGAATAAAGGGGCTCCGCACGGGAATAACACCTTCCGTGGGAGAATACAAGGCACAACAGCCTAGGGGATTCGAACACTTGACCTCCCGCTCTGATACTATGTTGACAACCACTTACTCTAAAAGCTTAAGCTGATAGAGAATGGTGTAACAATGTATATCAAGGTTACAACAGTTAGTGCTTCTTTTGAGCATGTTCTCTAGGAGGCCATTGGTGAGGTGGAGTTTCTTGTCAGAATGGGTGTTCGAAGTCCATTAAGTCATGTCAGATGAAAACTCGAATTAATAATGCAACTACAAAATCCTTTTCATCATCCACCACCGCCACAAAAAGAAAAAGAAAGAACAGGATGAAATGCACTCTTTTCCTGCTGTCCATTTATTGATGAAAAATGGGATAACAAAATTCTCTGCTTTGTGAGCCTAAGTCTTCAGTTAGACATCATAAAAACATTGCATATTCTATTTCAGGTGCCCACTCGTTTTGCATGATTAGTCAAGTAGGCTATGCACAATGATCGTCTGAATAAACTATTAGTGAATTTTAAGAAATTTAAATTTCATGTGTTTTCTTCTTTACCTTCATTAATGTGCTATGCTGGCTTGTACACCCTAGTAATATGAATTGTGGTTGAATAGATGACAACCAATCCTAAGTTGGTACCGTCTCTACCAATTTACCGATGAAGAGCTAGATGCAAAATTTAGTGGGTGGTTGTGAACTTCTGGTGGTTATGAATTTCGTTCATCATCGTAATTATCCATTACTGTGCATATAGTAAGTGAAGAGTGGGCCAATTTGGAGTGGTACATTTCTTTTATCTTGTAGCATATATGAATGGATGACCAGCAACAATCAAATAAGCATGGGGTTGGAGATACATTTAGTGGATAATTCCTTGTTCTTTGAAGTTGATGACAGCCATTTTGGGTCCATATTATTTTGGTAGCTGCTTGTTGTTTAGTATGGGTGGATATCTATATGCCATTTTTTCTCTCTTTCCTTTTCTTTTTTCCTTCCGTCTTTATGGAATTTTTGGAATATGGAAAATTTGAATTATCTTAAATATGGATGTCATCCACAGCTGATTGTTATTTGATTCAATCCAATTTCTTCTGTTAATGTCCATGGTACTAAAAACACTGTTATGTAATGTGGTCTGGATTTTGTTTTTGATATAACTGCTGATGGAAGTGCTGAACCTTTGTATGGTGCATGACATGTCAACTGAATGTGAAAGACGTTTTGATTGGCTGTTTCAGTGCACATTTTTGCGCTTGTTGAATCCCTTAATTCCCTTTTGCATAGCTTGTGTGACTTCCCTGGACCTTGCTGGTCATATTTTTTTCTTATGCTCTCACATGCATTTTTTAAGGTTGCGCTCATTTGCAATTGACAGTGACGGTTCATCCACAATTTGCGTAGTTATCAATAACACAGTTGCTGGTCGTATTCCAATTTCCAACCAATCGCATTTTTGCTGGTGTTTATTGAGTCATTAGGCCCACAGTCCATTTTCCCCCGTTTGATTGTGATGGTAAAGGAAGATACTGACTTGCCAACTAAACAGATACCAGAGTACGTTTTTGCTGTTTGTCTGGTTCATGCTTGGTATATCAGTTACATGTGGTCATTGCTCACATATATTTGGACGCGCATACAATTGTTGTGTTTCTGGCATAAATATGGAAGTTATACTTGCGTCAGTGTGAAGAAATATTATATGTTCACATGGAATTATTTATGCTTTTGGTGTCAATTTGTGTATATCTGGACGTGGGTTGACTGCATGCCATCTCCTCAATGCTCGAATTGAGTGGAATTGTACCAAGTGATCGTACTTTATTTTAGAAATTGATATTAATTTTCCCGCCAAAATTAGTTTTTGTATGTGTTTCTGCTGATGCATCTTAAGCAGCTGCATAGATGTGAACAATATAAATTCAGAGACAGAAATGTGAATATTCTTTACATTTGTACCGGAGACATTTCAACATACTGTACTTTAGAGAGTGATTATAACCTGATGGAACTAGGATGCAAAATCTTTACTTCTACAGGATGTTGTTTTGTCAAATTTGCAACTTCTGAGGAAGCAGACAGAGCCATTAGAGCTTTGCATAACCAAGTCACGCTTCCTGGGGTAAGCTCCATATTGCTGGTATGGTCCTTTTTTTTCACTGGCTTTAAGGCCTCCATTATTTAAGCAACTCATGTGTGGGTTTTCCAGGGATTGGGTCCCATTCAAGTTAGATATGCTGATGGAGAACGTGAACGCCTTGGTAATTTTCCAAGTACTGTTCGATCTTAGTACCTAATCTTGTTTGTTTATTTATCTATTTATGTTTTCTAGCGGCTATACTGAGATTGAATCCCAACTATATGATTAATATTTCCTTTCCAAACTAAACTTGTCCGAGTAATTATTCTGACCATGTGTTTGTTATTAATTACAAAAGAGTTTTTCTTCTGTTTCTTTTTTTGTTCTATACTCTGATAAATATAAATGTTGTTCATTACGTAGATCTCCTCACGCTCTCCTGGCCAGTTTTTCACTTTGATGAGTTTCATCCTACATGTGCATTATGATCAATCTTCAGTTTAGATTGCTTTAATAAGACAATGGTAACAAATTTGTATTGGGTGAATCTTAACCGTTATTTGATGAATAATGGCAATAATTCACGGTGGAGCTTTTGGATGAATGGTGATACTTTCTAGATGAGCATTTTGGAGGGAAGAGGTGTCTATGCTTTCGTCTAGACAGGTCTTGTAGGGAGGTTCTTGAAGACTCTTTAGGTAACCATGTTGAGCTAGAGATTTTTTTTTCTTAAAACTTATTCTGTTTTGAAAATTTTGTTGGCAAAACAGTTCCATGCAGTGTGGGGGCACTGGAATTGGTGGTTTAATTTGAGATGGTATGAGGTCTATTAGCTTTGCTTTTTGTTCCCTGTTGGGTTTAGGAGTAATAATGGTTCCGAGTTGATTCAGGTTTTGGCTACATGAGGTGGAGAAGGGGAAGCTTTTTTCTTGCACTCTTGCTAACTATTGAAGGATTTTGCTTTTGTGATTGACCTTGGAGATTATCAAGCATCACAGGAGATTTTTGAGAGGGAGGGAGGGAGAGATGGCCTACCTTAGCTGGGCCTCACAGAGTACCATAACGTGTGATCATGTCATCTTTTACTGTACTAATTAAGGTTGCATGTATGTTTGTGTCATTAAAAGATAAGTACTTTTGTGGCCCATAATAAGGGACACTTCATAGAAGCAACCATTTCGATTTTGAAATAAAAATGTCAATAGTTGATTATCCATAGCTTCATTTAAGTTTGCATACACAGAGAGGGCCAAACAGGTTCCCACTGTTTTCACTTGCCACGTGGGTTGGGGATGGAGAAGTCTCATTGTGGATCGGGTTTGGGTAAAACCAGCCCCATCAGATGATCTTAACCATTGATTTATGGGCCTTAAATATTAACAATTCTGAAAATTGAATTTCCGTGAAACTTTGATCTAGTGTTAGATATAGGTTGGATAATGGTCAGTTTAGGGTAAGTGGGGTTGGATTGATCGCAGGTGGGTTGCACATAGTAAGATAAACCATATGCATCCAAGTGGGCGTGTACATGCATGGGTGAATGGGTCTTAGTGTATATCTGTGTGTGGGGTTTAGTTGGGCGGGCGTTCTTATGTTTTTCCTTGTTTTGGTTGGGGGCCTTTTGTGTGTGTTGGAAAAACTATTTGAAAGAAGGTGATTGTTTGGTGCTGTGTAAGCTTTTGTAAAGACAAGCGGCACTTTATTGGGAATGCACAGCGTCATGACCCCGGACAGGGTTGGGGAAACGATCTGGGATCGTGGCTGCATGTGGGGGTTAATGATGTTGCCAATTGAAAATTTCCCTACATGCTAATTTTCTCCCAAAGGATTCCGCTTTTGAGATTTAACTTACATTTTCCTCTTGTACCATGGGGACAGACAGGTGGAAGCTTGTGTGAAAAAATAGATGAGAAACATAAGCATAGATGCAATAACAGGATATCAGAGTAGCACAAATCTCAAATTATATTGATGTTCAAGTAGCATTAACGAAGTATTTTTATTACAACCTAGAAAGAGAGTAAAGGTCTGAAACAATGGGCATATACACAGTCCAAAACAAAAACAAAAACTCAAAGACGATTCCTGACGTGAGAAATCCGATGGCGGCAATAGATCCTGAAGAAATGCCTGTGTTTGATGGATCTAGTGCAAGAAATGAGGAAGAGAGGAACGAGTTCTAGCTGCTGGGATCGCATGGAGGAGACGGTGAACAGTACCAGGTTGTGCAGCTCATATAGTTTCAGGAATTTCAGAAATGACGGATACATCCTGACTGAGGTGACAACTTGTTCCGATAAAACGGAGGTCTTCAAGGGCTCGGATGTTCTCTGGCCAAGAACAAAAGTTGCTACAAATTAAATTATGTTTCCAGCGAGCTCAAGCGTGTCACGATTTGAGGTCTTGAGAGAGAACTCAACTTTTACAAAAATGACGGCTATGTTCCTGGTTAGGAGCGAGTTTCGAGGGGTTTCGGGGCATCGAATGACTTCGGGCTGAACACGAAAGTTGTTTGGGTTATCTACCTACTGAACTCAAAACAACAATTTCTGAAATTCCCAAAATACCCTTCATCTATCCCCAAAATCACAACTAGGCCCTTCTAGGTACTAAAGTCCAAACTCTGTCAAAACTTTCTGAAACTTACGGAACACTATTCTAACTCATCAAAACTAATCAATTAACACCTAAACACACTTAATTAGCCACTAAGCACAATTAATCGATAAAAATCGTTTAATTAGGAATCGGGATCTTACACATAACATAACTGCTTCCATTTTAATGATTAATGAACATAATCTTTCACATGCACAACATAACTCCTTTTATGCTGGATAACTTAGTAAAGGCTTGAGACTACCTAATGAACACAATCAAGAGATTGGTATGATACCCACTTTACAATTCAATACATGAGAAAACATAAAATAAATATTATAAGTAAATGCTCGTTATTGGAAGGCATAAATTTAATCTATAAACTGCAAATATGGTCCCCTTTTTTTGCTAGAGGAGTTCATATATGATTATTTTGATTTCAAGTGCGAAAGATTTATTTAATTTTGTAATTTTTTGTTTTTGAAAATAATTGACATCATGTTTGTTGATAATTCTGGTTCATCTGTGTTAAATTGAAGTGGAAAAATGAACTGTTGTAATCTAAGATCAACCTCAATACAGATAATAGCTTTTTACTCTCTATTGGAAGGTTCTTGTCACATTTGTGCTCATACTCATGAAACTAGAATTTTGTTAAGATGGATGGGTACAAATGTTTAAAATTCAAGTGAATCACATTCATGTAGATCACAGTATTGACATCTTGACAATCATTTTGTATTGGATGAGTTAATGCTAATTATTGCTGGTTGTCTGCATGTAGAACAGTAGAAGTGCTTATTATCTTAGATGATTCTGCTGTCTTTCCCTCTGTTTTTATCTTTCCTTTCTTTTTTAGGTGCAGTTGAGTACAAGCTTTTTGTTGGATCAATGAGCAGACAAGCTACAGAAAGGGAAGTTGAAGAAGTGAGTTTTATATACATTGTGCAAACCTGCTGCTTGTATTGCTTGTTCCAGCATTTATGTATTATTTTCCCTGTAAAGCATGCACGAGTGGTTTGCAGATGTAAAGGTTCCTGAATTGTGTGGATGAGTGTGAGAACATTGATGCACTGCACTATATATGCAACAATGCATATATAAGTTAAATAGAAACTTCTTGATAAATGTCATTGACCACCGCCATTACCATCATCATCAAAGCCTTGTCCCAACTATATTCAGGTTAGCTACATGAAATCTGTTTTGGCATTCCAATCCATCCTGGGCCAAATATCATGTGTCGCAGAATTCATATTGCCGAAAAGTATCATGCCGGCTGTCAACCTCCTCGATGCAAAACACCCCCCCCCCCCCCCCCACATCATCCAGGCATGGGACCGGCAGTTACAAAACTGGCGGAGTTTAATTACCATTATTGATAGAAAAAGAGTAATTTTGGATGAGGATAAGATATGGCAGGTTTGCATTTGAGAGGGAGGGAGGGAGGGTGGGCAAACAAACACACTTTCTCTGCGGGGGTTTTGGGCCCTTTTTTTTTTTTTGTGCGTGGGAGGGTGTTGGGGTGAGGTCAGCTACATGAAGTCCGTTTTGCCATTCCAGCAAACAAACACACTTTCTCTGCGGGGGTCTTGTGTTGCAGAATTCATGTTGTAGTTGTGACAAACTCACGCACACTTTCTCAGCGGGGATTTTGGGGTTTTTTTTTTTTGTTAGGGGGGGGGGGTTGGGTTTAGTACAACTAGTTACATGTGACTGTCCGTTATGAATGGATAAATAGGGACATGTTTATATGCTTTCAATTAACAATTGATGGATAAAAACACTAGTTTTTTATGCATATCTAAAAGCTTGACTTTGTCTTTCTCGTCCTCTTATCTTTTTCTTTGATTGGTAACAAGACTTGAACCAACAACCTAGGAGTGGAAATCACGAGCACCTTCCACTGTGCCACATGCTCTTGTCATCTTTTTCCTGCTATTCAGTTCCATTTTAATTTTATCTGTGAAGGTTTCATCAAATTTCTGACCAAGTATCAATGGCAGATCTTTTCTCCATATGGTCGTGTTGAAGATGTCTACATTATGAGAGATGATTTAAAACAAAGTCGTGGTGCGTAATATCTACAATTTCTTGCTGATCTTTATCGTTATTTATTTCTAGAAATGATCTTATTGGTGGTAACCCACCTTTATTATTATTTTTTTTTGCATATGTCATGGTGTGTAATGTCTATATTTTCTTGATGATATTCATCTTCATTTGTTTTTAAGATGTTCTCTTTGTTGGGAACCCTCCCCCCCAACCCCGCTCCCATCTGATATGTTTGTTTGAATGATCTATGAAGGATGTGGATTTGTTAAATTTTCTCATAGAGAAATGGCAGAAGCGGCAATAAGAGCTCTTAATGGAACCTATTTGATGAGGGTAAATTTTGTTTATTTTTATAATGGCAATTTTTAATTGCTCTTTCCATTGCTAAAGTGACCCTTCAAATCTTTTTTGCCCTATTCTTTTGTTTAGGGTTGTGATCAGCCACTGACAGTACGCTTTGCTGATCCCAAGAGGCCTAGGGCTGGAGAATCAAGGTGCCGACTCTCTCTCTCTCCAGACATTTATGTAGAGAGCCAAGCATATATTATATCATGTTGATTTATCTTGAATTACAGTGCCTTACTGCATGACTGTTCCTAATTTCCTTTTCAGATTTGGTCCTGCATTTGGGGGTCCTGGTTTTGGCCCTCGATCTCAAGAAACAGTGGGAGTCAGGTCAGTATTACATATTCAAGGAAGTTCATGCGTCCACTCTCATACATATTTATTTATAATTTCTCCTTCTGATTGGCTAGTCATGTTTGCACTGATATTTATTGCAGGCCACCACCCAACCTTGGTGACTCTTTGGGAGGGCGTTATCCACCTCATGCTTGGCAGCCAATGAGTCCCAAGAATGCAGGGCCATCTAGCCAAGTTGCTAATACTTTTGGTGGTCATTTGTCTACGAGGGATGGTGTTGGAACACTGCCTTCAACTGCTGTAAGTTCTGCTGCAAATTGTTTAGTTATAGACTTGTGTTGATTAGGCTGTAAATGACCTGGGGCGGCTTATGTGCATGACCTGCCATTGGATGGCATTGAACCTTGTTTGTCCCATGGGTCTAGCTGGCCCTTTTTTTATATCCAACCTATAGTTCTTATTATGTGCTTGTTGATGCTTATGAAACTTATTTATTTTGGAAATCTTAGGCTGGTTCTTTGGGAGTCCTTGGTGGCACAACAAATGGTTCTTTTCAGGGACTTTCTGTTACACAATCTTTGACATCACAACAGGTAGATCCATATTCTTGTTTCTGTGACCTTATGCAATAATTCAGAAACTTGTAGAGTTGAAATCCCAATAAAGCCTCTTGGATTTCACAGTTCTATATGTTAATATCTTTGTCATGTAGACCACTACCCCATCGGCAGCACAAAATCAGCCCTTCGGTCAGAAACTGTCTCCGATGCAGAAACCACTTCAATCACCTCAACATTTGCCATCTTCCCTGCAACTAAACCAGCAACAACCACCGACTTCTTTATCACAGTCGCAGAGTTCGCATACATCAAACCAGCAGCTAGGTCAGCTGCAACTTCCTCATGCCATTGGCCAATACTCCTTAGGTTTAGCAATACCATCACAACCATTATTTGGTTCGAGTGGGCAGTTGTCTGTTTCTCAGCCTCAGGTGCAGCAGAGTGCCTCTGCTGCTGCTCTACAATCATCGCTGAACATACAGCAGCAAGGGTTACCTGCTGCTGTAGTTCAACAACATCCATCCGTCTCTTCTGTCCATCAACAGCTACTCCAGCCTATCCAACAACCGCCATCTCAGCTATCACACATACTGATGCAACAGCAGGTGCAGGCACTGCAATCAAGCTTTCAATCATCACAACAGGCATTTTCTCAGCTGCAACAGCAATTGCATTCAATTCATCCAACTGCTCACAGCCAACAGCTGAATTCTCAGACCAGTAAACCACAGGTACTGCAACTGCAAGCTTAAATTGGTATTGTGAAGTCTACTTTACAGTTAGCATGCACCATGGAGTCTTGTTATAATTTGACGTTCCTTTAAAAAGCATCCAAAATGTTATAATGATTTGGTTGCATAAAAAAAATTCAGTGTTAAACCACTGAGCTATGAGATAAGCATTTTAATGTTGCAATTTTGAAATAAATTACAATATCCTATGATATTTCTATCATTGCTTTTAGGCATTATTGAAATATTGCATTGAGCTTTTCCAAATTCACATTTATCAATGAATATTTCCAAAATGCTTTTTTCTCATTTTTTTTTCCTGTTTTAATATGATACTTTGCATTTTGTATATGTTTACTTTGTGTCGTTCTTTTTGATGATCGCTGTGTCGGACAGTTACGCCAATAATTTTTCTTTTTCTTTTTCTTTTTTTTTGTAATACATTTTTACTGCAGTCTCCTTGGTCTGGTGTAATGCCACAGACTGTTGTTAGCAGTCCAGCTAATGCACCAGCTACAGTTGCGCCTTCAACTATTTCTGCAGCTCCAGTGGTTCCTGTCAGCACTCAGGCAGTAGCTCCTCAAACCTGTAACTGGACGGAGCACACCTCACCAGAGGGTTATAAATATTATTATAATAGCGTAACTACTGAAAGCAGGGTATCCTCTCTCTCTCTCTCTCTCTCTCTCTCTCATCTGCATTTCACTTGTGACTGTCTAATGGATTTGTAGTGGGAGAAGCCCGATGAGTTGACTCTCTTCGAACAGCAACAACAGCAACAGAAGCTGCAACAACAGCATCTACAGAAACTCTCAGTTCCTCAGCTTCAACCACAGTCACAAACGCAGTTGAGCACACAGATTCAGTCCACCCAACAAGCTTCTCAAATGCAACAGTTACAGCCTCAGAGTCAGCTCAGGCAGCAGCAGCAGCCGCCGCAAATACAACTTAGGCAGCCTTCTTTGGCTTCACCAGTAAGTATCTTTTTTCTTTCTTTCTTTATTAAGTTGAAAGTTTCTTTTGTTCAATGTGTAACTTCCTTAATTGCTGTGCAGTATCAGGCATCTGGGGGTATTCAGAGTATTCAGGTATGTTTCAATAAATATTTATGATTGATGATTTTCACTTAGAGCTATCTTCTTGGTTCTTGGAAGCTCTGGTAGGGAAGGTCATTCAGGTTTATGTGGCTCAATTGCTTTGATATGGTCACTACAATCTTGCATTTCTAAACTTGTAATTGCAATATGCTGGGGCCATCACTTCGTTAGTAGGTCCTATGAGTTTGTGGTGTAGGCTTTCGTGATCTTGTTTTTGATTGCCAATAAACAAGATCAATCCCAAGACCAGGGGGATTGTGCTTGATCACTGACAAGATACAGGTGTTTTAATGCATAAGTACTTTTGCAACTAAAGATCAGGCTCCATTACCTACTAATGAGTTTGAACTGCTGAAAGCATTTGTGAATTCCGTGTAACCGATTGATTTTTTTTAAACCGTGTAATTGATGCAGCCCCCGGATCCTTGATCGAAAATAGATCAATCTCTGAAGGGAATGATCGAATCCAAGGATGGATTCAGCCACTATGGCACATTCGCGATGAAGAGAAATACCATATCTGAGAGAAAATCTCAAAACTCATATTTAATTGGTAATAAGTATTGCCATTACAACAAGGCCTAACATCCATATATAGAGGAGTTGGCTTGATTCCTAAGAAACAAAACTTCCTAATCCTGAATAAGACTAGACAGAATAGGAAACTGACTAATCTTAATCCTAATCAAATTAAAATACTTAATAAGATTCGTAAATAACTGGATGTCCTGTTGGGCCTATGGACTGGGCCCATTGGGTTGGCTGACCCATGGTCTGGCCTGCCTGCATCAGCCGGTTTCATATTCCAGTAGAACTTACGTTGAGCTTATCTTCAAGATTCAAGGTGATGAATTCTGTTTTGCCTTGAATACTTTTTTTTTAAAATTTATCGGTAACAGAAACTTTCATTAAAAGAAGGGACTGAAACAAACCAGAACCCAAACCCAAAATGGGTAAGGGAAAAGAAGGTATAAAAGCATTAAACCCTCAGTAAGAAGCAGCGGCATCAGGCTGAGAGAAACAAAACAAAAGAGCACCCAATCTACATAGTAGTAGCTACAAAAGGAACTGATCTATCCACCCCTTGCTTTACCAATGCATCTGCGAAGCTAGCCCAACATGATGGAAATCCACTTCAATCAAAGAGGAAAGAACCTTAATCTCCTTGAAGTAAAATTGACATCTCCAAGGAGGTAAGGCAGTATAAGACACCCACGAAATGACATTCAAAGAATCACTCTCCACCTCAAGCTTGGAATGAAAAGAAGCAAAAATCCAAAGAGCTTCTAAGATAGCCAACACCTCCACTTCATTGGATTCTTTACAACCCACGTGCTTTGAGAAGAAAGCTCAACACTATGCCATCACTATTGCGTAGCAGCACTCCAATTCCAGCCAGATTGGGTTTACCTCTCTCAGCACGATCCATTTTGAACTTCAAATCTCCTTGGCTTGGGTTCCTCAAATATCCATCTTCCTCACCTTAGAAGCTCCACTATTAAGAGAGCCCCCAATTAGAAAGGATCCCATCCACCCTTAAGTTATCAAACTCTTTTTTTAGTTGAGCCCTGGCGATCCTCACAAAAACCAAATGCACAATATCCTTCACCACCATTGAAATGCTTCTGAAGATTCTATCACTTCTCTCTTTCCACACTGATGAAAGGATAGCGAGAGGAATAATCCTCCAAAGGGATCCCTCAACACAAACACCCCCCCCCCCCCCCCCCCCCCCCCCCCCCCCACCACACACACACACACACACACACACACACACACACACACGGCGACCTTGGAAAGTGCCAAGCAACACCACGCCTCGACAAAAGATGGCACCAAACAAGATAAGTGAATTTACAATGTTAAGAAATAAATGATCAACCTCCTCCCTCTCCACCCCACAAAGCGGACACAAATTAGAGATTTCCTTCGACAAGATCACCCTTCTCCTAAGCATGGATCAAAATAGCGTCCGCTATCACCGCGACGCTAAATGGTATTTATTGCTGTTCACATCCGTAGTGGCCACTACGGAGGGAGACAGATTCCTACTTAAAATGTATAATAAGACTTATTTCTTTTCTTCTTCTCTCCGAATAACATTTCTACACAACTCTTCTACCCTTTTATGTTTAAAAGAATACCAAAAAGCATATGATCTCATCGAATTACAGTCGATACAGAGAGTTCTTCTCAAGGATTCTTCTCTAAGTACACCCCCTTTGGTAGATGTATTCTTTTCTATAGGTACGCTTAAGTCTTGACTTCATGACATAGTTTTTTTTTTTTTTACGAGCCTTTTATTAGTTTCTAAGTTAGCATAACTGTAAGGACCCGATTTCTCAAATTTATCTTAAATTAATATTAGCCGTAGATTATATCTTGTGTGGACCCTACCTTTTCTTTAAAGTTATTTTGATTATTATTATCTCTTATGTTTATTAGCATTTTCTTAATAGGACCCATCTAAGGATAAGAGGTGTTTGAATTTTATAGGGTTTTGTTCAAAAGATAGATTGGACTCTTCTTAAGTTTTAATTGTTGTGATAGGATTGGAATTGTCTGTTTTGAACTAAGGTTTTCCGTATTTGATAAGACCTCATTTCCCTCTTGAGAACTTATCTTGAACCTAAACTCTTATCTTTTTACCCTATTTAGTCAATAACAAAAGAAAACTTCTTATTTCATACCTATCCTACTCTACTTTTAAAACTCTCTCTCACAGCCTTCTATAAAAAGCACCCCTACCTTTAGAAATAACAGCCTTCTATAAAAAGCACCCCTACCTTTAGAAATAACATCCATGCATCAATATGCCAAAATTCCCTAAACCCAATTCTTTAAATTGTCACCCGAGCAGAAAACAGACATAATGACAAATGGAGAAAATTGTTCACAGCACAAATTTGAACTATAAATAGTTTATTTTTTTATTTTTTATTTTTATTTTTTTTAACAAGGATGAAAACAGATCCGCAAAGACCTGGAGGACCTAACGCAAAAAAAATTGGTTACAAGTCCTAGTTTTAGTCCGATTTTAAATTTGGTTCCAAGCTTATGTATATTGACATGAATTAATATAAAATTTGAGTTGGGTGTGTAGTGGGTAAGATGGGTAGAGTTGAGTCTACGTGGATGGGACCATGATGGAGGGGTGGGACGTTTCTTAATGGGTATCAAGAGTGGGGCACATATTGGATGGATGTTATTTCTAAAGTGGGCTCTGCGTGGGTTGTCTTGCGATGATGGTCAAAGAAGCATGAAATCAAAAGAATGAAAAGAAATAGGAACAGTGAAACAACTATAAAGGAAGACTAAGGAAAGAAACTTACAGATAAAAAGTAACAACAATTAATAGAAAGGAAACTAGCATAGGGTAAAGACATACCTGCATCAGCTTCAAAAGGAATAACCAGGAAAGGAATAAGTAGACATTGAAATAAAGTAAAGGTAGGGTAAAAAGTTACCTGGAAGATATCTTGAAAAAGCAGCTTGAAGGTGGGTAGATCCTATGAGTGAGAGAGAGTGTGTATGGAGATTTGTATGAGGGGTGCTTTTTATAGAAGGCTGAGAGAGAGTTTTAAAAGTAGAGTAGGATAGGTATGAAATAAGAAGTTTTCTTTGGTTATTGGCTAAATAGGGTAAAAAGATAAGAGTTTGGGTTCAAGATAAGTTCTCAAGAGGGAAATGAGGCCTTATCAAATCCGGAAAACCTTAGTTCAAAACGGACAATTCCAATCCTATCGCAACAGTTAAAACTTAAGAAGAGTCCTATCTTTTGAACAAAACCCTATAAAATTCAAACACCTTATCTTTAGATGGGTCCTATTAAGAAAATGCTAATAAACATAAGAGATAATAATAATCAAAATAACTTTAAAGAAAAGGTTAGGTCCACACAAGATATAATCTGCGACTAATATTAATTTAAGATAAAATTGAGAAATCGGGTCCTTACAATAACTAAGCAACATGAATAAATGTGAAAAAAATGATCATTACTATTATTTTCTATTTATGCAGCTATATGAGACTTCATATAATGAGGGAACCGCTACGGCCCCTTATCTTAATTACTAAATTTTTTTTTTTTTTACTCATTTTCCAATATTCTAGATTTTCTACAAAATTTTCAGATTTTTTTGATGATTTTTTCAAATCGCACCCTACGCGCTACGTAGCGTTTTGGTGGCGGGCGTAGTACGCTATTTTTATCCTTGCTCCTAAGGGTATTCGCTGTAGCCACCTTCCCTGAGATAGCAGCCAACAAAAAGCCTCAATTCTTGTAGGAACCAAACCCTTCCACACGAGAGCTAGGATGCTTCACGCTCGGCAGAAACTCCAAACTCCTTGAAAAAGACTTCAAAGAGAGAATGCCCGAAGGGCACGGATTCCAGATCTGAAGATACTCCTCGCCACAAATATAAATGTTAGAAATAAGACACAATAATGACTCATACTCATAACTCCTGAAACTGACGCATACCTCTTTTGAAGGACACATCCCAAGACACAGCCTCTCTCAGCCCCAAAATTCTCTTTAACCAAAGAAGACTTATTTACCACCGCCCTAAAAAGCTTAGGGAAAACCAAAAACAAAGGACCCCACCCCATCAATCGTTGGGCCAAATATGGACATGGCTCCCCTCCCCCACTTTGAAACCCACCCCTCTTGTAAACCTCTACCCCCCAAAAGAGGACGACTCTCCCACTCTCAAAATGTTGCCCCAAACACCTGACACCCGATAGTCTACGAAGTCTACAAGGATCCCAAGTCCCAACCCCCCTCACCCTCCCTGTATTTTTCCACAGTAACTTTCCTCTACAATGCCTCCTTTTCGTTCCCAAACCTCCACTAACACTTCACCAACAACGCCCAATGTGAACCAGTAAGGTGCTTCATTTTGCCTTGAATACTTGCTTCAGATCAACTCTGGTCACCTCAGCCTTCTGCTTGAATGCACAAAGGTGCCTCATTTTGCAATGGCCAACTAGTAAGATTACTCTAGATATGTTTCTAAAATATCGAATCCCTTAATTGGAAGGTCCCTGGTCCAATTTCCAACCATCTACTTGATTTTTGTTGGGATATCCTGAAAAATGTGTCCTAGAAGATGTTACAAGCCATTAACTCACCAATGGATTTGTAGCTTCCCACAAATGTTTGGGTTGACTATTTGTAAGATCTGTGGTGGGTGGTCCGCTACTGGTGTCAATGGCTTATCATTGGGTGTCTTGTTGCTTACCAGGACCAAGGCTATGCACAGTTACAGGCATCGAACAGTTCAGTCATTGATTGTGCTCGCTTCCAACAGGTATTGCATGTTAAACCCTTTATCCAATAATTAACTGTCAGGTCCTAATTTCATTTGCTCTTGTTGTGATTGATGCAGGGTCTTCAGGCAGCACAGGAGTGGATGTGGAAAAACAAGCCTGCAGGTTTTACCCATTCTTTACTGCTGTTAACTTCATCTTTTTAGTAGGGTTGGGCCAAAATCCCCAGTGGAGGCTGGATGGGTTTTGAACCATTTTTATATAGTTTATCTTTACCAATAAAAGAAATGTTGAGACCAACATGCTCCTCTTGTTTACCCACCATCGATGAAACTATGTTAATTGCATCTTCCTTGAGGCTGCAATTGGCTCCTTTCTTTTGCATGAGTGAATTTTCGAAAATATGAAAATCTCTCTTGCCAACACTGCAATGATCCTAATGGCTGCCTTCCTGCTCCATAGTGCTATTGTTAATCAACCTCAAAAGGAGGCAGGGGTAGCAAAGTTTGAGCCTTAGTTGGAACAACAAGAAATATATTGTGGCTAGCATGGATACAGGAGGGACATATCGTGAATATGGCAGGGACAGGGATTTTACACAAAGGGAATTATTGGATATGATACAACATGATACTTTGCCTATTCTGAAGTATCCGGATATCATAGTGATGTAAGAGCGTTGATATTGAATAAAAATACTTCAAAGTAGAGGAGGATCAAAAGAACCTTAGAAGGTGGCCAAGGCACAAATAGGCTTTTCTTGCATGGTGGGCCCCACATTTTAGCATAGTAGGATATTTATCATTACAATGAAATTTTGGTCATATGGGGATCGATTTTCTTGTGGGGGCATTTTGATCATTAGTGAGTAGTTAAAGGGTATGATGGAAATAATGGTTTCTAAAAATTTCTACATGGGGGATGGATGTCCAAGCTCTTTGGAGAATGCATGGCCCTTTTAATGAGACACAATTTCCTAAGCTATGATGCACGTATATTTCAGAATGGGTAACACATCGTGTCATATCAAATTTGATGCTCCACGCTTTGTGTATAAAATCTGTGTCCCTGCCAAGTCCATGTTGTTTGCCTGTTGTATCCATGCTGTATTTGGGCATCATAGCTCCTATGAGACGGCACAATCTCCAAAAGGATGGTTCCATTCCCTATCATCTTGATTCTAGAAATCATTTAGTGGGGTACAAATGTACCAATCTCTCAAGGGTTGGTTCTGTTCTCCATTACCTTGTTTCCAGAAGACATTAAGTGGTAACGTACCTAAGGAAGTGAAGAGTCTTCATGTGGGGCTATAAAAAGATAAGCGTGTAAAGCTTGAGAATTCATTCTATTTGATTGTAATTTGAAATACATTAGTAGCTCTTCCTTTATCTTGGTTTGGATATTTTCATTTGCTTCCTCTTCCTCTTCCCTCATACATACATTTCTTTCCTCTGCTTACACTCCTTCCCATTGCAAGAAAGTGGTCATTTGTACTCTTTATGGTTAAAAAGGGTAGTTAGGGTTTGTTGGGTATGAAATAAAAGGCAGCAATGAGCCAATGCATGCTTGCGAATAAACAATCTGATGGAAGCATCTCTCTCTCTCTCTCTCATGATCTATGATGTATGGATACGGCAAGGACACGCCATAAATAACGGTAGGGATACGGATTTTATACATAAAAAGTGAAGTATCGGATACGACATGACATGATACGTTGCCCGTTTTGAAGTATCCGTGTATCATACGTTGTGATTGCCTTTTAACAGTTGTGGTCGAGACTCTAGATTGGACATCTCTGAGTTGTGCGTCTGATTTGTGCCTCTGGTGGTTTGGATACAAGGACCATCCATGTGTCTAATATGGCAGTTGCACAATAACATTTGTGTCGATGGCAAGTGGGGGTCGTGGGCATGCATGTGTTTTATCATGTGATTTTGTTTTATCTTGTGCTTGCTGTTTTTGGCCTAAAAATATCCATGTATGCCAGGAACCTGATGGTGGGAGCTTACATGAAGGATGGTCTTCACTGAAGAAGACATGCAAGAGGAAATGTACTGTGCAGAGAACATATGCGGGGAATGAAAATGTAATGCAGATAAAATGAGAGAAGTTGCACAAGTCCTCCCCGGCTGTGCTGATCTTAGGAAAGAAATGTAACAAAAGATGTTTGATCTTATTCTGTTCTTTTGAGAGATTTTTAGCCTTATAGTAGACCACCATAAATGAAATAGCATAACAAAAAAGATGATAAACTATATGTCACTGCATACTATTTTATGTGGTTCTGATTCAATTGTGCTGCTGATTTTCTTCGAGAGCGTGTGGCTCTCAGATGTGGCTGCATCATTATAATGTGTCTTTTGATTTTTGTTATGATGGTTATTTCCTCTTTCCTTTCTTTTAACCTCACTAAAGCCCACAGGAAAAATGGAAATGAAAGAAGATTGATATACCAAAATTCGAGCACCAGAGCATGTAGCGCTATCTGAATGTTATCCTGTTCAATGGTTGGGGTGCATGTCGTCATATATTTTGATTTCAATGGTAGGGTGGTGTTCTTCTCCCGGTTTATCATATTCAATGATTGCGCTATGTGATTCTGTGTGCCCCATTTGGGTCAGAGTTTTTTTTCACGAGGGCAGGCAATGGGCACAAGCTTTTCATCATCAAGGTTGAAGAAACCTTTCCCCATCTAGCCCCTGGGCCTGTAGAGAAATCTTTTCCACTCAAATCTTAATTTTCACTCCCAACGACATTGAATGTATGAAATCTATACGATTCTCTATGCTACAAGTTAGTGATATGAATTGAGATAAAAACTTGTGGGGGGCTTCCGCCTGAAATTAGGTTTTGTTAAATCAAACGATGAACTATGGTAATATGCTAAAATCGTCACACACATGAAAATTTAGAGAATATGACCCTAATCGAATTCCATCTAATGAGCCACTATCTAATCAATGCTTTGGAAGTGGATCAGGTTCACATATTGATTAAGCAGTCTGTATCAATTGACAATTTGAGTAGAGAAATCTTTCGTTTTGATCAAGCAGGCCACATCAATTGTAGATTTGAATAAAAGAGAGATCAATTACTTTTTTATATTCAAGAAAGTCAATATTATTATATTACGCACAACATTACACAAATGGGAAAAGCTATATCAAACAAACCTCAATCTACAATAACAAGCTGAAATGTAAATTCATGAAAGAAAGAAAGAAAGCAGTCCTGGAAAACTGAATCGTCTGCATCTCTAGAAAGAAGCCACCTCGTAACTTCTTTTTGGCACTGTGATGATGGTAGACTTTATCAGATCAAGATAAAGAGGAAATTGTGCAATGGCAAATATTGATACTGGCAAGCATGTGATTGCATATAATGGATATGCGGTCTGCCGCAGCCGGTCTTCAAGGTCGAAGAAATGGCCAGCACAGAAGGAGACAAGCATTGCAGCAATGGAGAATAAGAGTGAGGTGAGGCCTAGTATCAGCTTTGTGGGCAAATTGTGGAGAAAGTCTGGGACTTGGTAGCGAGAGGTGAGGATGGATAAGAACATAGTTAGGGAGGTTACTGATAAGCAGAGGGCAATGAGAGAAGCGATGGTGAAGATGTCGAATGCAGGGTGACCTCTGAGTGCTAGTTTGCCGCCTTCCGCCCCACCGGGCACGGTGGTGGCTGAGGCGTAAGCCACTGTTGCGATGAGTGCTGCGACCACCGAGCAGGACTGAGATGTATTGGTTAGCCATGTGCCCCCATCTTTAATCATATCTCTGTGTGTTTCGGCGAACACCTCCCTGGAAGTCTTGCCTTCTTTATTCCGGTGTGCAAAGAAATGCCGGGGCATGGATGTTTTAATGTACTGAAATGCACCCATTCACTTGAGTTAGTGAAATTCTTATAGTCATTGTAGGAAAGCAAACACAGATGGAATGGTCAGCTTTCTTTGGTAGTAAAAGAAGTAAAGAGTATATAGATCAAAAGCCTTTGCCAGTGAGAAACACCAAGCAGTCCCAGTGGTAAGGGTGTCTAATCTCACACGGCTGCCCAGGTATGTTGTGTCACAGATTGTGCACCATGCACATGGGTGGGACTCATGAATTCTTCCTTTGGGGGGGACACTATGTAGAAATAAAATCTTGGAGGGCCACATGTAAAAAAATGCATATAATTTTTAAAACATATAAGGGTTTTTTTTTAAAACTTTGGGGGGGGGGGGGGGGGGGGGAATAAGAAAAAAATCACAAAATTCTTTAAAACCTCAAGGGGTTTTCTACAACTTGGGGGGGCGGGGGGCATGGCCCTTGCAAGCCCCCCCTAGTTCTGCCACTAACCATGCACCCATGTAGCCCAAAAAAAGGGAAATTTTGAAATAAAGCTTCAAGTTTTTGCCTTATTTAAAAAAAAAGAAGAGACACAAGTTTTAAAACTTTTCAAGTTAGTCCCTAAGTTTTTTGGGAAGTTTTTAATTAAGGACATCCATCCATTTAAAGAGATTTTTCTTCTAAAATTTTCTGCAATTTCTTAGAAACACAAAAATACTCTTCCTTGAAATAAAACTCTCATTCACGTTCTCTATATTTTTTTCATTTTCTTCACCAGCGTTCTCATGGTGATCAATGATAATCGACGACCCCACGATGATCGACTGCATGTAATGGCTACCAAAACCATGTCATGGTTTTTAATGAAAGATAGTTTGGGTTTATTAAATAATTGAGAATTTTTTTTCAAAAAATAACTTTAAATGACTAGATGACCTTAATTGAAAGTTCATCGAAAAATTTAAGGACTAATTTGAAAAGTTTGGAAACTTATGTTACTTTTGGAAATAAAGTAAAAACTTTAAGACCTTATTTGAAAACTTCCCAAAATAGCCGGCATTTGGTTGGATTTTTTTTTTTTCGTTTTCTTTAGTTTTAGAGTTTATCCTCAACCTACGCTTATGACAAGACATGCCTTATGTTGGACTTGTGAAGTTGGCCCATAAATAACATTTAATTCGATTACTATGTTTGGCCGAAAAGGTCGAGCAGAAAAGTAATCTTCAGCTGCCACTTATTCTACTCCAAACTTTACTAAAATTCACTTTTTTTTTTTTTACCTCTTGAGACTCTAACAAAGAGTGGTAAAGTAAACCTAAGCAAACAAAGCAAATACTTTACCACTCTCTCTCTCTACATCACCTCATAGCAGAACATGGCTCTTACCGTAGTTAAAAAATAGGAGATTCGATTCGGCTGGAAAAGATATCGGGCCGAACTGGCTTGCAGACTCAGCCAAGTCTTAACAAGCTAAAAGGTCAAAACTTTGATATTTATATAACTCTTATTAATTTTCTATATATATATATATAAATATTATGCTTTTTATTAAAAAAAAAGACCCTAAATCTAATGGGCTAATACATTCGGATAGGTGCTTCCATTCGAATGATTAGACCATCAGATCAACTGTGTATTCATTTGGAATGGTGAAAACTTGCCGGCCGTTGATCAAGTGTGTAGGATGATGATCCCAACCTCTTATCACAATGCATAGTTTTATATATATATATATATATATATATAGAGAGAGAGAGAGAGAGAGAGAGAGAGAGAGAGAGAGAGCATACTTTAAACCACTTAAGCTCCCATTGCATCTGAAGAGCTGCACCAGGAATGCGCCAAAACTGGTTTTTGCCTATGGTTGCAGCCAAGTGAATGGCACTGTTCCCATTCTTATCTACCTTTTGAAATATACTCTTGTGAGAATTGTGGTACTTGTTCAGCAAAAGTTTATAGATTTTCGGGTGTCTGTTCTCCACAGCTAACAACACCACATTCTTCTTGTCTGCATCCTCATCACGGATCGCCACTGGAAATTTATTTAGAATTTCTTCCACCATCTCCTTCACCCCCATCTTCACAGCAATTAAAACTGGTGACCTCTTGGGATTGTCCCCTAACAAAAACAGATTGCAAGCTTGTTCAACTAAAAACTTCAGAAAGAGAAATTTAGAATACGCTTACAGCAATCATATAATAACTTGTTACAATTCTCCACTCGTTGGATCCAGACATGGATGCATTTAATTAGTTTTGTGGCTGATTGTACTTGTATGTGTGTGTGAGGCTGATTGCACTTTGTGTGTGTGAGGCTGATTGCACTTTGTGTGTGTGTAAGAGAGAGAGAGAGAGAGAGAGAGAGATGAGTTACCATCCTCTTGAGAGTCATTCTCCAGCATTTTAAGTCTGTATACGTCAGGCCGCGTCTTCTCTGCTTCCAATAACACTTCCTTTCCTGGCAGTGCTGATATGATATCCTTCACCATTTTCTCTTTAGCTGTGAAAATGTTAGAAATTATGCATCATATCAGTGGGGTTTGATCTTTTAATCCTTATGTTGATTACTTAGAAATGATCAAATTCTAGAGAGATAGAGAGTGGTATTTATGCTACCTTTGTCTTTCGACTTTCCCTTGGTCTCCTTCATTTCCTTTACTGTGTCATTGTATACGCGTTAGATGTTTATATTCTAATAATAATCAACCATATAACTTATTTTAGAAGAAAAAAAAATCTTTTGTTATAATAGATTGCATGTGTGACGCCAACCTTATCTTATTATCCTTACATTGAATCACAACACATTGTGATGAAATCATTTCATTCCTTTTTCGAATTCAGATCCCTTGAGTCTCCCACATGCTTGCTGTGGTGGGATGTGTGAAACTCCATCATGGATCTCACCTATTAATAACTCAGTTCATTTAAAATTAATGTCATGCCGGCCTCCAGTGACATACTTCTAATTTTAAAATTGAGAACATGACTGGTAAGTGGATTAGCACAATCTCATATAGTATTGTTAATCATATGCATTAAGCACATTACCGGTAATGTAGTGGGACCAACTCCGTCGAAGTAACATTTAAGGATATATACCTCACTATTGGAGATGACATTCATCTTGAACTGTTCAAATTGTCAATAGCTAGGTTCATGGTTTTCAACACATCCCACTCACCAGAAGCACGTCGGAGACTCCATATATATATATATTTATCAGAAACATAAAGGAGAGAAGTGGCTTGTGTTGAAGGAGAGTACATACCTTTTGTGGACTGCTCGGAAGCATCGACGGACGGTTCAGTTTGATGGGAATCTAAAACTTCGCTGCTGTGACCAGTTACGGGCGCTGAGCCGCTGCCCACGTACACCCAAAACTCTGTATTTTGGACGAGCCTTTTCATGATTTGGCATGCCAATTTGTGCTTCTGTTTCTTCTCTTTGATTTTACGAACTTGGAAGTACCCTGGACATAGCACAATGTGTGCAAATTGCGGATCACAATTAACAGGATTTCTAATATGACGTCTAAAGGCCTAAGGGCATATTTGTTTGTAGGTATTTTTGAGGAGAATTATTGACACTCATGTTAGACCAATGTCTTTATAGCATTTGAAATTCTCAATTTGAGTGTTAGATTTCCGAGAATCAACCATTTAAAAAGCCTCTTTCTGTTCGATGAGATCTAAGAATTCTAGCTTTTTAAATATTGAATTGTACTTGAGCATTTTGGAAGCCATTTGAGGAACATCATTAGGACTGGAATGAGAATTCCAAGAATTCTTGAAACCAAGCAAGCGAGAATTCTCGTGTCCTAATTATTAGTAATGCTTGTACCTTCTTCATATAATTTCTTGAGAAGAAGCTGTCAAAAACACTAAAAGGGGAACACTGGAGGAGATTATCCTCAAATTAGTAAATTCATTTGAGAATGACCATTGGATCAACTGTACACCCCATGCAATATGGGCTGGACTTGTGGGCCATGGATGATATATGTTAGGATGTTCGGATGTGGTTGAGTCTTTGTACATTGGAGGCCCCCACTCAGATATTTAAATACCCCATGTCCCATCCCCAAGTGGGCTAGAAGATGTGCCCCATAGTGCGAAGCCTATGGAAAGCTCCGTGTGCATCGCGCTGTTGGGCTAAGTCTGGTATTGTCCAATCCGGACCCTCAAAATTCAAGTATGGTATCGTCCAATCCCGACCCTCGAAATGAGCGGGCCTGCAAAATTCTCTCAAAGTTATGCCCTGAGGCTTTTAAAGAAAAACAAAAGCTCCCATTTTAAGTGCCTTTTGAGAGCCGGGCCTGCCCCCTTGTCACATACCTAATCTCTTGAATCCAAAAAGTTCACAAATAAATGCCTTCCTATGTGTCTCCAGATGGTCAAGATTTACTTCACTAAGAGTGTCTCACTATTAGATTGATGACATGCAAAAAGCACACGATTGATGTCCAAAAATCAAACATGGTGAACAAGCGCATGTGATCAATATGACTGTTGACTCCACCCTGATCAGCGCAGTTTCAATTTCTAAAGTAGGCCCCGTTAATGGACTTACAAGGCTGGCATCAGGGGGAATCTCTACTCATCAATTACTTGTCCACAACTCAATTGCATGTTACATTTCAATGCTGTGATAACGTGGCCCATTTATGATGGGACCCACAGGACTACCATGGCAACAGTGGTACGTACCTAATCCGAGAACAAAAAAGAGGAATTCCATGACAAGCTCTACGAAGAGGAAGAAAACAATGTAATTGGAGGGATATTGTGGTTGTTCGGTTGAATCATCCGTTTTGTGGAGCTTCTTTGAATCTTTCTTTTCCTCTTGCGATCCCTCTCCCTTTTTCTTGATTTCGTCACCAACTACTGTAAGAAGAAGAGTATGAAGGCTTTAGCTAGTATTCTTAAAACATTTAAAAAGAAAGTGATTTGGTGTACCAAGCTGCATTGGGGGCACTTTGACAATTTACCTTTTCCCTTGATTGTTTATTTACACTTATTTACATATGCAAATGATTCACCTGTGTGGTGTTATGCTTATGTAGGTGTCACGTTTGTTTCCAACAGTTTATACATGTGGTGCATAAATCAATTGTGAAAGGTGGCCCTTTACACCTTAATTTTCATAGCCCTATAGTGTGAAACCGTTCATTTTCTTTATACTACGAGGTATAATTCTTTTTTTATCTTCTTCATAGATTTTGAGAAGTTTTTGAAAAAGGTGATTTTGATTAATATTGAAATGTAATTATTCATATGTATCATTTGCATATGTAATAGATTCACGCGTGTCATTTACACATGTTAAAAAAAAAACCTACCCCTGAAGCATTTAAGGGATTTAAACATATCCGATGTACAACTATTTTCTTTTATTCAATATATCCTAATAAGAGAGTACCGATCTCTTGTGCACCCATCTATGATTAATTCAATCACTTCTCGTGCATGTTTGTCCTAATTTCACAGTATTTTAGAGTTCTTCTTCTTTTTTTTTTTTTTTGCTCTTTTTCCTGCCTCGAAGAATACTCAGAGCTAGAGCTCGGACACTCGTCTTAACTTTAATAACCATCGGATCACAACGATTTTCATTATGTATATTTTGTTAAGCTTTGAGAGCCTAAAACTAAGGGTTAAGATGATTTGATTGGCCTCTATGTATCTTTAATATTCAATTCAATTATATCCATCATCCTACGTTTCTTCATTTTTAAAAATCATGTGAAGAGGTGATTTTCTTAAAATAAACCACCAAGCATCATTAGTTGATAGCTCACTAGTAAAGGCACCTTAGCCTCTCGTTGTTGGAAGTGTCACTTCTAGACCAGTTACCCAACCTAGGAAGGAAAAAACAGAAGTAAAAACCACTTTACATCCATATATTAGATCCTTTTATTCCCTCAAGAAAGGAGATACATCTACGAGTGTTCATGGGTCGGCCAAGGTTGATGCATATCCAAGCCCGGCTCAACTTTAGAAACATAAGCCCATATATGGGCCAAGGCCAACGTGGGCCATAAAAGTCAGTTCAAGCTCACCCATTTAGTCAATTCAGTTGGGCTGAACTGGGCTTTTCATGAATTATATTGGCTTTCTAGTATTGTTTGGAGGCAAATCTACTGGTAACCCATTTTGCAGACATCAATCTAATACGAGGATCATTTATTGTTTTAAGGAGAGCGTGACCTGTCCTCAGGCTATCCATCCAATCAACACTATCCATTTATCATTTTTCATTTAATAGATTTATTGGCAGGCATTAGCTGTTATCAAAGTTATCTTTGAATGTGATGGAACTACAGCTATAAAAGCAAAAAAGACATCTCAAAAGAAAGTTGTTAGCTTTGACCATGATGAGTATAGATTGGGCCCGGTGATGCTCTTGGGATCAAGCCGGGTATGGTTATCACCGTCAATTTTTTTTTCTATTTCAATAAAGAAATGATCATCTTTTCCTACCCACCCATTCATCTAAGCCCTACGATCTCACAATTGCACGATCTTTGCTTCTAGAAGAAATCAAATTTGATTTAGTGGGCCACCGGCAACGATAGACTCAGAAAGGAGAGGGTTGCGACAGTGATGGATCCATAGACGACAGATGATGATCACCAAGAAGACATTAAGATCGTTTCTATTGAAATATTTTATCATCTATCTTTTAGAGATTAGAGAGTTCTTATTTTTCATGTTTACAATCACAAATACTTTCTTTGAAAGTACCGTGTGATTGAGGGGGAATGTTGAAGATTATCAGTCTGTTGAGATTGAGATTTTAGGGATATTAGTAGGTTATCTTATCCTTATCCTTTGGATATGGTTGGTTAGTATTTTCTTATAAATGTAATCTTTTCAGTCAATGAATCTCATTGTGAAATTTATGGAAAGAAAGTGATTTTCAAAACTCTTTATCTACCACTCAAATTGGAAACCCTTGTGGCAATAATAATGAACATGATACCTTTGCCCACAAATTACCTTTGATATCGATATGACTTTGTTTGCAACCGTTGCTCGAGTCCTTGGCTATCTTGTCTTGGCTAGGCTCCTTTGGTTCTTGTTTCTTGTCTTTGCCAGCTGCTAGTACATTAAAAAGAAAAAAAGAGATCTTGTCTAAGATTGAATGAGATACCTAACGTTCTTGATATGTAGATGATTCAGATGCTCATTGGAGGGTGGAAGCCACGAGTCCAACTATAGAAAGTAGGATGAGAAACAGAAAGTAGGATGCATACTTGTCTCAAATGTCATTTGACATCACTGTTCAAAGTTTAGGAGTTGTGCATGTAGATGTGGAGAATATAGGAGAAGAGAACAAGCGAAGAAAATCATCCTAGGGTTTTGATATATTAGTCCTCCTTGTATCCGATTTTCCAATCTTATGATCGAAACTCAGATATTGTCACCATAGTTGCTTGACTTTGGTCAACTAGTTTTTAAAAAACTTTTTTGAGCCATATCCCATAATATCATCAAACTATATTCTATAACAACATGTAATTTATTAGTTTTTGTATGTATCATACACTTTTTGCAACTAACAAGTAAATTAATTTTTTTATAGAATACAAAAAATGACATTTCGTGAAAAGTAAATATACATCTGAACATCATACTAAATGTATGAAGACCTATAAATATGCTAGAAAATTATGCTTTAACAAAGTACCACCGTCCTAAACTTTGCCCACAAATTACCTATGATATCGATATGACTACGTTTGCAGTCCTTAGCTGTCTTGTCTTGTCTCGGCTCCTCTGGTGCTTGTTTCTTGTCTTTGCATGCTAGTACATTAAAAAGAAAAAAAGAAGATCTTGTATAAAGACCGAATGAGATACCTGACGTCCTCGATATGTAGATGATTCAGATGCTCATTGGAGGAAGGAAGCCACAAGTCCAACCATGGAAAGTAGGATGAGAAACAAAAAGTAGGATGCATACTTCTCTTGTCTCAAATGTCATTTGACACCACTATTCAAAGTTTAGGAGTTGTGCAGGTAGATGTGGAGAATATAGGAGAAGAAAATAAGTGGAGAAAATTATCCTAGGATTTTGATATATTAGTCATCCTTGGACCTGATTTTCCATTCTTACGACTGAAACTCAGATGATTGTTATCAAAGTTGTTTGACTTTGGTCAACAAATTTTTTAAAAACTTTTTTGTGCCATATCCCATGATATCAAGGGACTATACCCTATAATAACATGTGATTTATCAGTTTTTTTATCATATACTTTCTGCAACCAACAAGTAATTTCATTTTTTTTTTTACAGAATACGAAAGCATAAAAGCCATCACATCATGTGATAGTCCCATGATATTTGTTCCATGATATCATGGAATATATTAGTTTCTATAACATACACCATACTCATGATATAATGAGATCTGAGACAAAAAATCATAAAAATAGTTGACAAAGTTCAAGTGACTCGGGCGATATTATCTGAATTTTAGTCTTGAATTAAAAAAACTGAATTTAAGGGGCACTATTTCAAAAACCCAACTATCCTTAAAAACATGCATTCATTAATTTGTAGTTTTCTCTTCTCCACCTTTTATCCTCATCCAATCCTACTACTTTGGGCTTGAGGTTGCAATCACCAGTGAATTAAAGACCCGTTTGGATGTGGTGAAAACTGGTAGAGAAAATTGTCCCCTTCAAGTTTGTACCAAGACCAATTCTTTTCCTTGTTTTCTTCAATTGTGAAGTTTTCTTTAGATCTTTACTTACCTGTACTGCTCAATGGCAATTGCTTTTCCACGTCCTTATTGAAGATTTTACGTGCCCATGGAGCTGCAAATAGAACAAACTAAATGTTGGAACATGTATTCTTGATGTAATTCACTAAATGAAAAATTAATATTGCATTTGCATCTCAAATGAATTTATCTTATTTTATCACCTATTGATGATGCCCCTAAATGTTTCCAGAAGCTCTCATTTCTGATCCATTTTTTTAGTTATACCATACATCCGCCTTAATATTTTCATCCGATTGAAAATCATCTACTTTTAGTTGGCATTATGATCTTCTCAATCACTGAACTAGATAACTAACAATATTTGATTCAACCGATTTATAAATGACAAATCCACATGCCCTTTTGTGTTTTGAATGCATGTCGACATTGTGTGACTTAGCACAGGGACAGACCAAGGGCTATCCAACCCCTCCATTGCACCGTCAAGGACTTTACTATGCCTAGTACTGTCTCAAAACTTATTTTTATTTGCCTGAGTGAATTCAACTTTCCCGGAGTTGAGTGTATCACGTAATTGAGTTTCCATATTACTATGTAATTAAGAACCCTTACTCATCTAGTCTAATGAGCTATACATTTACTTATGAGTCATAAACAAATAAATCCAAATACACCATATGACTTTGAATAGAAGGCAAAAAAAAAAAAAATGGGGGAAAGATAAAAATTACCAATGGTATAAAAAATATACATCCACAACTTGAATAAGTCCAAGCAGGTCTGGTAATTTCCTGGAACTGAGAAATCAAAATCCAAACAAAGTTCATCCCTGAAATGAGAGGGCGTCTTGACTACGTCCAAGTCAACAATCAAACCTGTACATGAAATGCGATTAGTATCCTCTCTTGTATAAGCAGAGGGAGGTGGGACACACAACTAAGGAAACGTGGCATGGTCATGAGCTCATTGGCCCTACAAGATATAAGTGTAGTTGTGATTTACCAATTTGTTAAATATTAGTTCGGTATATGATACATTATTGATCATTCATTTCATGACTTCAGATAAGGTTATTAACCATTCGTTGTTAAATTGGAGAATGACAAAGCAGATCTACAAAGACGATCAACAAAGATTGAATTTCGTCAAAGAGGATTGACGAAGAAGATGAAAAAGATAGCAGCAGGTGCCTTGCTTTGGAAAAAGGTAAAAGCATGATCTCAACGGCGTTGGTTGATCAAGCTTAGATACCAAAAGAGCTCAGAGAAGCAGAGTAGAAACAGAGAGAAGAAAGTTACAAAAGAATTGAAGTGATCTCATTCAACTTGATCATCATAAGTTAATGGGGTTTTGACATACTAGTCCTCCTTAATTTCGATTTTTTCAATTTCATAACCACATTTCAGATAATGTCACTAGAGTCACTTGACTTTTGTCAACATTTTGTAAAACTTTTTTAGCCTAGATCCCATGTTATACGAAAGCAGTGCATGCCATAAAAATTACGAAATCTCGTGATATCATGGGACTGTCCCATGATGTCATGCTTTTTATACAACACGTTAAGAGAATATAAATTTTCATATGATAGAACTTGAGAAATGGTGGTTAGATGCGCACTTACTTTTCACACAATGTCACCTTCTGTGTTTAAAAAAAATGAATTCGTTTGCTGGTTGTAGAAAGTGTATGATACAAAAACTGACAAATCTTATGATATCATGGTATATGACACAAAATAATTTTTAAGAAAATGTTGACCATAGTCAAGTGACTTTAGTGACATAATCTAAATTTCGGTCACGAAAATGGAAAACCGGATTTAAAGAGGACTAATATGTCAAAGTCCTTAAATTAATTAAATTCAGACTGTGGAGAAAGACGAGATCCAAATATACAAAATCTTGCTTCAATTAGTGTGAAAAAAACCACACTAGCCCAAAACTCAACACCAAAATGAAAGCAGAAGAAAAATCAAAAGATAGAGGGGAAAGAACATAACTTCATCAAAAGATAAACATTACAAGTTCAGCTTTAGGTCACCAGTACTTGCACAAGATATGAACTTGTTGATGATGTGACTTCACTTCTCTCTACTTGCTCCAAGGTGGTTTTTTGGACAAGATTGTGAAGAGGTCACAGACATGCATACAGACACACGCACACACATACATATATATATGAGAGATGCTCCTATGAGAGCATCTCTCACCTAGATAAATGTGGGGGCCATCACATTTAAGTTGCTGACATTGGATATGGATGTGAGGGCCCCCACATTGTCTCTCATAGTAAGGTGAGAGATGCTCATATATATATATGGGGCAACTCTCCTAACCTGCAGCTTATGATAAGGTAAGCTGATGTAAGCTCAAGTGTGTGGTAGGGCCCACCTGGGGACCTACACGGGGTTGGGGTCGGGGGATTTCAAGGACTCCTTGGGACTCTCCTTTGTGTAAAAAATCAGCCCCAACCGCGGCTTCTATCATCTCTTTCTGGGCCCCAAAAGTTTAATGGTCAACAGTCCATTCGGATCTGTCCACACTCGATCCAACAGTCTTGTAAATTTGGATTTGACCAAAAGTTGGTGGACATGTGTAATTTAGGAAAGTCATGTGTTTGGTCCATTTGGATGGACCAAAGGTGAGCCCCACAAGCATGAGCTTACGAATTTTTTTTCCTAAGCTTGAGCTTAGGAGAGCCTTGCTCTATATATATATATAGGTGATTTAGAAAATTGCTAACATAATGAGGTAGTTGCATGGGAAAGGAAGATAATTAATGGAGGGACATGGGAAAGATGAGAAAGGGTTGAATGGAAGTACTGAGATGCATGTGAAGTCTAAGATTGGTGTATGGAGAAGTGAAAAGAGCAATGAAGTATATGAGAAAAGTAAATTTGGTGTATAGAGAATGAGAGTAATCGAAGCATATGGAAAAGTGGCTTGGTGTATGGAGAAATGAATGAGAGTAATGACGTGTGTATGGAAAATTGTATGTTGGTAATGGCTTGGTGAGGATAATGATGTGGCACTGGCATCATATAGAAAGATGGAAAAGTGGTTGGGTGGAGAGAAGTTAAGAGAAAGAGAGTATGTGGCATTTGTCATCCACACATGTGCAAGTGAGACCCATACACAAAAGATCAAAATACCCCCATGACACAAAATTACATACAACCTCACTACAAAACTAAAAAGTAAAAATGTAAATAAAATAATAAATTAAACTAGGAAAATTCAAGAAAATGACCTTTAAAAATTTAACACAGACATCTACTCATAGAGATTGAAAACTACTAACAAAGTTAGTTTTCAATTGTATGTTATTAAAACAGAATATGAAGTATAAAATGCATGAGAGAGAGTTGGTTAAAACTGTCTCAGCTCAGTAACACATTATCTGTATTAACTCAAGGAGTTTAATAGACCAAGCCCGTGTTTTGTTAATAGAATATGGGTTTATTCCATTTTTAACTTGCACATTAACTTCAACAGACAATTCCAACTTAATCAATAAATGGCTCAAATTCGGGTTGAGCCTTATACATGTTAATTGAAAACCCACTGGACCCACAGAGAGAGAGAGAGATATCACTCACAGCGGTATATGAAATCATCCAAGGGGCCCATGTGACATCCACTTCTGAAAGCCGAGGGATTTTGAGCAAGCAAATGAAGAGCTGTCAGTCCTTTTTCGTTATAGTACTTAATGAGCTCCGGATACCAGTATATGATCTGATAAGCCAGCCCTACAAATACACAAATGGCACTGAGTAAGTACATTCCAGTGGATGCAAAATGACTCTATTATTTGATGATGCTGGCATCATCAGAATATTTGTGGGTCCATAAATTCATCAGCGGATCCCACTTACGAAATCCAAGCTGCCAAATTGGTGCCAACCAAAATTTCACCACTTTGGAGTGTGGTCATTGTCAGATTATTCATGTGCATTACATATAAATAAAATAAAAAAAATAAAAAAAGGAAAATCATGTTTTTAGCATTTTATCGTCCCGACGGGGAGGCAATTGCAATGTGTCCAAATTCTTGATGGAAGCTCTCTTTCCCATCTTTTAAAGTAGGACACATACTATATTTTGTGGGGGCACATAGTCTACCAGATAAAAAGAGGGCCTGTTAGATCTAACCAACTACAATAGTACCGCTCACTCTTAAAAAAAGGCTAGTTTGATATGGGGCAGGCAAATATGATTTGATCTAGGGGTGTAATGGTTCAGTCAACCGTTTGTTTTGAAAAAATCGTTAAGTGAACCTTATTTTACGATTTTCAGATTTTAAAAATCTTAACTGTACCCTAAAAATAGAATCGCGGTTAATCGTATTAGATGGTTCGGTTACTGTTAATTGTCACTAAAATTTTTTTAGTTTTGCCCTTTGACTCTGCATGTAGAACAATATATCATTTTTCACATATCAAACAAAAAAACACTATCATTTTTCACGAAAATAAACACAACTAAAACTCTAAAATGATACTTCAAAACATCTATCATGCAATACATTTAGGCCCTATAGCTTTTCTTAAAGTAAAATGGTTCGAATAACCGTGTGTTTTGGGAAAACTGTTAATTGAATTGTATTGTATTGTTCGGATCGGTTAATAACCGTAAGTCGAGAATGGAAACCATAACCAACCGTTAAGCACGGTTTTTCGATTTTAATAACCGTAACCATAATCGTAACTGAAGCTTGAAACACGAGTATTAACCGTTAGTTCGGTTCAGTTCGATCGATTAAACGGTTTTTCCTTTTCTTTTTTTTTTTTTTACCCCTAATTTTACCCTTATCTGACTGGCATTTGACCTACGTACATAACCCTACCCTTATCCTGTGGGTAGATAAATTCAACCTGTGGTAAAAAAAATTGTGTTAGGGTCTTTTTTCTTTTTGTTAAAAGAAGATCGTTTTAGAGTTGACCTGCCATAATATATATCTTAAATATTTGAAATGGATTGGGCATGGGCTAAACTCCGACTAGTTGGGTTGGTGCGTCGAGTTAAATGGGTCAACCCATGTAGGATGGGGCTTACTTTAAGTTATTTTAAGAGTAGGTTAGATATGGTTCAACATTTAGACAACCTAGTCCGGATTAGAAAAAAAAAAAAAAAGGAAAGAAAAAAGAAAAAGAAAAGAAACGAAAGAGAGTGGTATATATGCAATGCTTACGGATGTACTCTCCTTGGATGGCAACATGAAGAATGCTGTCGCCATCAGTCCTCTTGCAGTGAACAATATCATGTTTTATATCCTGTCCAGTAATGGTGCACTGTGGATGGAGTGCATAGAAGGCCTTCTCCTTCCCATGCAGTGCTGCTTGGAACAAAGGGGTCTCTCCTTCTTTGTTCCTCGCTCCAATCAGCTCAGGATCCTTTTCTACCAGCTGCTTGCACGTCTCCGCCTGCCCCAGCGAGGCCGCCAGGTGGAGCGGGTTCTCACCCGTGTCGTTCATCATATCTCGGATCTTAATGGGATCGATATTATTTAGAAGCTTCTTCACCACCTCAGTTTTGCTGTCCGATATAGCAATGTGCAGGGCCGTTTCTTTGTTGCGGGTGATCTTGGCCGTCGAAACGATGTCTCGTTTTTCTGTATAAATTTTGACCACAGCATCCCAATCTTCTTGCATGGCTTTTTGGAAGAGCTCGTCTTTTGTTGCTTGGTCTGTCCATCCTTCTGGAAGATGGGTCTTTGAATCAGATTGAGAAGGAGGAATTGGAGAAGTTCGAGGAGGAGTTTCATGGGATATTTGGGTCTTCGAATCAGATTGAGGAGGAGGAATTGGAGGACGTGGAGGAGGAGTTTCATGGGATATCTGGGTCTTGGAATCAGATTGAGAAGCAGCAGTAGGAGGAGATTGACTGGATGACATGTTATTAGAAACTTGGAAAGTGCTAGGAATTGGTTTCGATGGACTGGAGTGACGGCCCCGCCACTACCTTCTTATATAGGAATTCTCCAATCAGGATCCTTTTCAATGGGGGCCCACTGGCGGCCCACCACATTAAAAGGATTCCTTGCTTCTTGAATGGGGGCGTCTGAGATTCTCTATTCCCATAGCTTTAACCTGTAAGTAAAACAGCATGTCCCACCTTTTAGGGCGTGTTTGGATGTGTGGTGAAGTAAAGCGAGGTGAGGTAAAGCCTCCATTATCGAGACAAGAAAAGACAATGGGTCATATTAAAACTACACAATTTCAAAACTCCCTCCATCTTTTCTAAAAAAAGTAAAAAAAGCAACCTCCTTTCTCCACTAAAAGACAAAAAAACTCAACTTTTCTATGCAAAAAGTCAAAAAGATTTCATACCAAACAACTAAAAATAAAACACCATCATAACATCTTATATTTTATTCTCTCTTGATTTAATGCTTCACTTCACCATACTTCAATTCACCATATATCCAAACAGGCCTTGAATATTACTTTTGCAGCAAATTCTAATCACTAGGAAAACCTCACTCGCGGTCATACTTTTGTCCCTCAAGTTGATCACATCTACACCGCAGGATTAACATCGAGACCAAAAGTTAAGCCATCGGTTTTAGGTACACACCATCAATCTATCATGAGGCAATAACTCTGACTGGAGTAGGAGCTTTTCCTAAGAACAAGTTGTGACCCTAGAGCAAATTGTGACTGCAGTGATTTTGAGTGGCTTAGATTTAAAAGATTTGCTTACTGATAAAATAAATTCAAAAGGTGAGCCCCATTAATGGATTTATAAGGCTCATATAATCTCTAGGTTTCACACTTGGAGAATAACTACTCAATTGAAGGGTATGTTGATTAGCTATGTACTCAAGAAACTGGCTGGTTGTGTCTCACATATGCTTTCCGTGAGTGAGATGTGTGGAAATTAACTGTGGGACCCATCTCTTTATAATCTTGACTTTTCAAATAATTGCCATTCTCTCCAACATATATTTGAATTTTACTTCAGCAGGAGTTTGGCCCATCTTAAGATTGAGCAAATGACTGATAGCGCGATTAACACAGTCTTATGCATTATTAACTATATGCATTAATCACACTGTCAATCAAATGTTCAATCCTACGGTGAGACTAATTATAACTGAAATAATCTTATAGGATACATCACTAGATCGAGCAGACAACGTGTATAATAAATGGTTTGAATTATCAATAGGTGGCTCCTAGAATGGAGTCCCACATATCCCACTCACAAAAATCATGTGGGAGGCACTCAGGGAATCCGGACTCACTGGTTGTGGGTGAAAATAATCTTAAGTCTCAATCAATGGAGTTCAGTGTCTTAAATGTAAGTTTATTAATCGGAGAAGGATAAATGGAAAGATCTCTTCAGGGATAAGGGGGATCAAAAAATTCCAGCCCCGCCAAATTATTTTAACCCTTGATTTATCAGCTTTAAAGTTAATGACCTCTTGATCATAGATTTTCTAGAAATTTAATCTAAAAGGTAAGTGAAGTTTCAAACAAATATAAAATTATGCCTAACGCGGGATATATCATGTGATAAAAAAAGTATTAAAGCCGTCGCATTGGTACAAGGTAAGCCCTAGCGGTGGACTGTCTCACCTTTTGGTGTTGGATGGACACCCAGCATGCCACGTGCCACTTTAGAAAAGTTAAACTCAGACTCGGTGACAAGCGCAATCTGAGGTTGCTTGTTCATTACAAACATTAAACATATAGCATTTCTTTTTTTTTCTTTTTCTTTTTGTCTTGTTCTTGTTCTTCCTTTTGTTTTTTTTAGTGGGTCCACCTACTTCTTCCAATCCTCTTCAGTCTTTTACTAAAGTGGGTAAAAAAGAGGTAAAATGGTGATGTCCCTTTAATCTTAAGTATGGAATGTTTTGCTTGCTTGACACTGCATTTAATTCCCACACTACGTAGAAGTATCTGACATCACATGATGATCATGTATGATGTAAGTGGTCTTAAAGTTGCCAACACACTCCTGATTGAGTGGGGATCAGAATCCCCTGTAAAATCCTGTTTTGTCCAATTAGGACGTGCCACATGAGGAAAAGAAATTTTTTAGGAGATACAATTTTTTTTTGAGGAGATAAAATATGACATCTCTCTCATGTGGCACCCTCCATCCCTATTTGGTCGAGATAGGAATCCATTTTTGATTGAGTGGTGGTTGCAGCTGTTTCTTTTTTTACTTTACCTCAGCCTCTTATGCTTGGATGCCAGAGCCAAATGTGAAAGAGAAGCCTGCAAAATAGGAAGAGTGACATACTCACTAGTCCATCTTTAGATAATAGTGATATGCGGGGTTGTCAACCAAATGAATAATCCCTTCTTTCATGGAGACGACACCAGTAATGTCACAAATTTGCCAAGGCATCAATTCCTGTGTACTCATGTTAAAGTATGACTCGTGTTTTCAGGTTAAAGTATCGGGCGAGGCTTCAGTGCAGCGTCGTGGCACTATAGTATCCAATCCCATCTTTACACGATTGAAGGATGGGAACGAGTTCCAAAACTTTCTTTCCAAGCATAGCTCTGTGAACAAGTTTATTAGATTTCCAAGATTATCCTTCTACAAATATAATTTAAAAATATACTTATAACTTTATATTTTCAGAAATATCTTTTATTATTTATGAGAGGATTTTCACTTCACTTAACTAGGGTTGTAAACGGGTCGGTTCCGGTTCGGGTCCAGAGTGGAACCAGAACCGTTTTCTAAGAGGGGGAACTGGAACTGGATCCAGTTCGGAACTAGAAAACTGGTTCCGAAATCGGAACCGATAATATTAAAAAGAACCAGAACCGGAACATGAACCATTTGTGAGGCGGGTCTGGTTCCGGTTCCGGGTATGAGATGTAGAAAAGTAAAAACCCTAATGTAGAAAAGTAGAAAAGTAAGAAGGATTTTGTTTTCACAACTAAAGTTACCTTATGTTAGTGTATATTTGGTCGGGTCCTAGGTCCACGGGTCTGAGCCACTGTGGATCCGGAACCTAACGAATCGGAACCTTCGAGTAATCGGAGAATCGGGGACCCATTTACAACCCTACACTTAGCAGTGAGACCCATGATAAAATTGGCATATTTTATTTTTTATTTATATGTAAATAAAAAAAAAAAAGAACGATCTTCTAAAAAGGGGCAATGATGATTACACTTGCAGCGGTGGAGTCATTTTTCAATTTTCATAACATGGATTGGAGCTTGCCTGAAAAAACCTAAAAAAAGCTAATTGATAAATTTGTGACGTTGGTCCAAGCTTGTTTTGTCCTTTTTTTTTTTCTTCTTTTCATCACTCAAAAGGCCCAAAAGATTTGAGCACAAAGAAAATGAAGAAGAGCCATGAGTACGCAAATAAGACCCTCAACTAGTGGGCCACCTCTGTACCAAAAAAACTAGTGGGCCACCTAGTGGATGTGCTAATGGTCAACAAATAATTGATTTTGACCATCCAATTTATAAACCTAATATTTTAATTACTACTATTTATTTGGGGGACGCTAGAAAACTCTCGGGCCTTTTGAAGAAAAAGCGCCCCTTTCTAACTTCCAATAAGAATTAAGAGTTGCGTGCGGACATAAGTATTACTGAACATACTTAAACAGCTATTTCCCATCTGTTTTAGTTAGTTGTACCCAATTTCAATTTCCTAAAAACAAGCTAACAGCCAATCCACCCTATTTAGTTATCTTCTCCTTTAAATTAGGGCTACCGTTACTATCTAAATGATGTGAATCAATACAAAATGACTATATACAAATAAAATTGGTTGGACAACATGATCGATCATGTTCTGTCCACCAATAAGTTCTGTAAAAGGGCCGGGACCCACTTTCATTAGGATGTGATTTTTAAGGGTTTTCTACAATGATGCTTGCTGAATTCATGAATTTGCACATTTACGCATCATATTAAGATGAATTAGAGATTTAATTAGGTGATTTGCATCATTATTCATCTAATTTAATCATTTCATGCATTTTCACGTAGGAATCTAAATTTTCATACTTTTCATACATTTTCTACATTAACTTAGATTGTTTTGCAAATTTTCTCCGAAGAGTCCCAATTGGAGTAGAACTCTATCCGGATCGGTCTCGCTTCAATATGGGCTCTTCAATATTTAATGTCTTAAATTAGAATGTGTAGAAAATGAGAATTGCAGGCCTCTGTCAAGGAGCCCACTTTCAAGCACACAGTCATCCTGGGCCCTGCATTGCTGAATTGAAGATTGAAAAGAAGTAAATTGAATAATTCACCATGTGGACCCCACACACAAGCCATATGCAAATCAATCAAAGGAGGGGTCCACTCATCATGTCACTTGAAGAATCCTAACTACAGAAGAAGACTTCTCATAGGGTCCACTATTCAAACAGATGAAATGTCTCACATGGCAGGGTCCATAGTGGTTGCAAATTTGAAATTATTAATGGATAATTTAAAGAGTATCATTCTGATTGGAATAAAAGAAGAAGAGTTTGAATCATCCACATCTGATGTCTTTTCAAAAAGGAAAACTGTGCAGAGATAGAATCCATTGCAAATCAAATTTTAAAAGCTAATCCCGTTTTTCTCAGGACAACTAATCTTCAAATGGTCATAACTTTCAATCCGACCGTCGGATCAATGAAATTTTACCTACCGTTGGAAAGCTTATTCAGATTCGATATCCGTAGAGCCCAAGAAAGTGAAAATCGGAGCTATATTGACAAAGTTATGGGTCCGGAGATTTTCATGTTTATTTTTAGACTGGATTGCAAATTAAATCCACACCGTTGATAATCAATTGCTGCACATCCCTTGTGGGACCCCATTTGAAGATTAGCCAAGCCACCCAGAGGTTTCCAGAAGCTTCCACCTCATTCAAATTCAAAAGAGGATAAGAGATATACCTTATCAATGAAGAAAAATCAACTTTGCAGAGAATGTGTCCAGATTCAATGTATCTGATAGATAACCGGAGAAATAAAAGGAACCAAAAAGTAGCATACGGGAGGAACTCCCTCCCCTTGGACGTCCATGATCACTCTCTCCTCTTTTTCTTCTTTGTCTAATCAATAGATTTTAAGAATTATTTTTGGGTATTCTGGAGCCCTGTTCTAGAAATTAGGATTTTTAGAAAAGAGATTTCTGAGAGATCACTGTACAAGGAGATGCTATCAATGAAATTACTTTTGGAGTTCTTTTCAATGGCTGGCTAGATTTCTGGATTGGAGTACACAGATGAAGCTAAGTAGATCTTTAATTTAATCTATGTTATTTTTCTATTACCATTTTGTCTCTTTTAAATGCATGCTCTATTAGAACAATAGATCTGTCTTCATGCCTTAGGCAGCCTCTATTTTGATTTCTAATGAAAATAGTTTGATGATTTATACTTATTTTGATAGATTATGCGTAGGGCTGAGATCCTTTGATAATTTATGCTTAATTTGATGAGTCATGTTTATGATTTTTCATTCTTTTATGAGGTGAAGGAGGTCTTGGGTTATGACCTTATTCTTTTTATTAAAAATTGATTTTTGCAAAAGACAAATCCTTCGGATCCGAAACATTGAGTTGTTTCTGATCTGAGTTATTTTGAGACAAATAGTAGAATAATTGGATGGATGGATTAATTATCTTGCTTAGTGGATTCTGGATGCTCTGATCTGTTTTATATATTTGATTGGTTTGTGTTTCTGAATTTTTCTAGTTTTTTCTTGGATCTCAATTACTTATTAATCTTTAATTAAAAAAATCAGATTTTAAATTTTAACTTAGTAGTGCTCCTTGTGGGATTCGACCTGTACTTGCCACTGTCTCAAAAGGACAACTGTGCACTTGCAGTATTAAAAGATTGAATTTAATTCACATCAAGTTTTTAGCATCGTTGTCGGGGAGCCAAATCTGAGTTTTTTAAAAAAAATCTGATTTTTTTATTATTTTTGTTAGATTCATATGCATGCTCATAGTTAGGTTGTATGAGTTGTTTAGTCATTTAATTTGCATTAGTAGTATTCTTTGCAATTATTATTAGTTAGTATTTCACCTTGCTAATTTTTCAGACTTTTCTGATTTTTCTGATATTTTTTTATTAATTGAATTTTCGGAATAAATAATTAATTAATAAAAAAACAAATTTTTTTTTGAAGGATTTCTTTTAATTCCGAATTTCAGTAATTAAAAACAGAAAAAAAATTATTTTATATTGCTTATTAGATTAGGATTGGTAAGATAAAGTTTAAAATCTTTAGGATTAACTATTTTGATTAATATGCTAACTTTTGAATTCTGAAATTAGGTAGTTACAGTTTTTAAAATTCTATCTCTTAAGTTATTTTGATTAGTTAGAGTTTTAAAATCTAAAATTTAAATTGGATAAGATTGGATTTCATATAATTGAAAGCTTTTTGAAAACTCTAACCATATCTAGACATTTGTTTGGATAATTTAGAATTTCTGAAATTTTTTTATTTATTTTGTAGATAGAATTTTTGATTTGTTTCAATAACTTAGTATTTACTAACAAAAGTTTCTTTTGAATACGTTACCTTGGTAAGAGGAGAGTTGCATAAAAACAGGAAACTGCGTGGATTTGCTCAAAGCAAACAAGTTGCTCTCAGAATTGCAAATAACAAATTGCTCTCAGAATTGCAAAATTTGCCAAAAAAAAAAAGATGAGGCGTGGGCCCGCTGTAAGAGTTTCTAAACTTTACCCCACAAATCTTTTACTTGCAAGTGGGGCTTGGGTGATTTAAATTTCAGCAAGTATAATTGTATGATTGACACACCAAGTAAACTGGACCCCACACACTTAGTTAAGGGCAATTACCCCAATCAGATAAGGACTGGATTTCATCACCAGATCCTTGCCCAATTAGGTTTAACCACCTCTCACATAGTAACCTAAACATTAATTAAAATCAAGTAGAAACGAGACCATAGGACTCGAGCTCATTAAGACGAAGACCACAAAAGGTTGCACCAATTGCGCTCTTTGGTCAAGTTGATGTCTAGGTAAGTCCTGTCCCTACCAAAAAGGGTGGCAGTCTCTGTTCTAGGAGTTTGGTTCTTAAGCGAGACCCTTGCCAAGTGCATTGTGACCCCACCACTCATCCTGGGGACTTACCTGGTCGATTTGACTTCATAAGACTGGATTGGAGGCCTTAGTGCACTCTTCAAACCAGTTAGGAGTTGTCTAGTGAGTTAGGTTAACCCTAAGATAATTTCTTGTGCTCAATATTTGTGTTTGGCTGCTTGTGCATCATCTAGTAAGACCATTAGGGCCCCGCATAGATTAGGCTTGCATTTCTTTAAGGTTGAGCCCGATGCATGCGCTCTAGACCTGAGTGATAAAAAACTGTGGGTAGGCAAGAGTAAAAGGTTAGTCAAGATAGAGCCCGAATTAGCCTTAACCATTGTTGGAAAGTCTTCCATCTTTGAAGAAATTATTAGGATGGCTGATCAAGTGGACCCACCGATGACTTTGAAGGACTATATGTACCCCACCAGGACAACTCAACCATCCTGCATCACCCTACCTCAGACCAATGCCACATTTGAGTTGAAATCTGGCATAATTCAGATACTCCCAGTATTTTGTGTGCTAGACCAGGAAAACCCATATCAACATGTTAGGGAATTTGAGGACATTTGTGGGACCATGAGAATCAATCACATGACTGAGGAGGCCCTTAAACTTAGATTATTTCCTTTTTCCTTAAAAGAGAAGGCCAAAGCTTGGCTTTATGCCTTACAGGCCGGGTCCATCACTACATGGGCCAAGCTAGTCGAAGAATTTTACAAAAAATTCTACTCCAAGTAAAAAACCGCTTCGATTAAGCAGGCCATAAATGGATTCCATCAAATGGAAGGGGAGACACTTTACACTTATTTGGAACGATTTAAGGACCTTTTAATCCAGTGTCCACACCATGGGTTTGAAAAATCCGATTAGTCCAAATTGTGTATGAAGGCATGGATTACCCAACTAAACAAATGGTGGAATCTTTCTGTAGTGGGAATTTTATGCAGAAAACAGCAGAAGAAGCTTGGACATTTTTGGAAGATACCGCTGAAAACACACTGCAGTGGGCCCCTATCAAGAGGGAGCCCATCAAACCCACCATTCCTGAAAAATGGGGGATGTTCAAGATTGAATCCAAAATTGAGGCAGAGGCCAAATTGGCCACACTGGTGAGGAGAATAGAGGCCTTAGAGCTGAACAAAAAACCCACTCCAAACACTTTGGAGTCATTAAAATATAACCAGGCCATGAATGGAGGGATTGACCCAACAACTTTGGGTCAGGCTGAATCTGTTGAGGAGGTTAATGCGCTATATCAAAATACTTGTTTTGACAATCGTCAGAGGTATGACCCGTACTCTAACACTTACTGTAACGCGACAATCGTCAGAGGTATGACCCGTACTCTAACACTTACTGTAACGCCCCAATTCCGGATACCGATATAATCGTTCGAATACCCGAAGTTGGCGGGCTACTTCCCGGAGAATCCGAGAACTTCTAAGATCGTAGGCCGCAGTGAGGTCCAATTTAAAACTTTTGGACGATATAATACTCAATGGTTAAATTTGCGGAAGCATAACAATTAAATAAAGCGGAAGCATTTGGTATCATATATATATGTAAAGTATGAGCAGAACAGTAGTCTAGTTAAAGTATCAGTTGTTAATAAAAAGTTAATACATATTTGCTTCTACCCAACTCGCTACAAATTTTTTTTCCTCTCAAACCCAAAATAAGAGAACTCTCAAAACCCTGGTAAGTAGTCTCCGCCCTCCGGCTCGACATCCGTGTCGGCCGGACCCCATGCGAACTCTCCAGCGATCGGCACCTCGACTAGCGCTAGTGCGTCCTCAGGGATCTCTGGGTCAAGGCCTAAGCACCAAAGAAGGGTCAGATCTAAAAGATCTGGCAAGTCACAGCATACTACTAACATAGAGCATATATATCAAATGAATAGAGACGAGTAAAATAAATTAAAGAATGACAATGTAAAGTACTAGGCAGTTGTGCATAATAATCATACAGAATCAGAATAAATATAAAACATCTAAACTACTACAACAAAATGACACATTCACACGAGCTGGAATACCGCGGGATATTATGCCGCGGCCCTCCCATACTGAACACAGTTGCGGCGGGGAAATCTCACCAGTGCTGGGAATTACTAATCCCTCTAATCACTAATCATCTTATCATCTCATCACTCAAGACCGGACACGGTATCACACCGTCCGTCTTAACCACACAGCTCATCATGATAGCTCTTCAACACTCAACTAGCTCCTACCGGGGATGATCAGTCCAGAGGCTGAGCTTAAATCAATCGAGTGAATGTTCATGCCGACTCACGAATAACTCTAAGGGTCTGTGTCTGTCTAGGCTTTGTCTTGCGTGAACAAGGTCCTATCCACACCTCTATGAGGTCCATACATATCAACTTAGTCTATGGATTTCATTCAAGGCCCAAGCCCACTCGTTGGATCCATACCAAGGCCCATCAGCATATGGCCTGGTCTAAATCTGTCCAAACGAGGCAACAATCCATTTACTACTGATAATCAGTTCTTTTTGATCCATAGTGACCTAACAGTCCAATAAAAACTACCTCTTCCATCTAAAGGTACACATCACACACTTAGGCCCACTAAGGGCCCACCTAGACACAGACACGGGTCAGTGATCTCCAAATCAGTCTATCGGGTCACCTCTAAGATATCCTAGGTTTAGGTCCTCCAATTTCCATTAATAACAGTTAACAACTACTCTAAAGATCTAAGAATGACAGCATATAAAAGAAGTGATGTATGAACTCCAATAAGAGAATCAATAGGGAAAAGCAACGGTCCAATCCTAGGTAATGGGCCACGTTAGGTTCAGGTCCATCTTCGGTAATTTGATCTCTAAACGAAGTCATTGATGCCAAATAATACTGTGTTTGATGCTTAGGTGGTTACGGGCATCTTTGACAACTCTTAGAGGTCGAATCATCTTAGATTAATAACCTAAACACTAATCAACGGTCCCCGCGAGTCAAGGTGGAGCCACACCATTGACTCGGGCTTTGAACATCGATAAACGTTCATTTGGATGGTCAATGGGCCCCACAACTGATCATAACTCCTAAATGTTGAAAATTGGAAAATCAGGATTTTTACAGGTGAACCTGATGTGTAATGTGCTCGGTTGACCTCCTGGCCTGGTGGATCAACCGAGTGCACTGAATTACCTGAATCAGGCCTCCTAGACAACTTAATTCGTTTTTAAAGGTTTCCAGCGTGTCCGGTCAAACTCCTGGCCTGGATGATTGACCACATACTCCAAAAACCTTAGAAAGAGTGATTGTCCCAGTTTTAAACACTATCTAAAGTAAATCCTAAGTATCAGGTTGATTTGGGTGTAAAGAGTCTGAGTTTCAGGTGAAAAACCAACTTTCAGTTAATTCCTGCAAAAATAGTGTATTCCAGGTCATCCTGGACAAGGCCGGGTCATCCTGGCTAACTGAAATAAATTTTATGCAAGAAAATGGCTGAGGGCCAGTTTTTTTCCCAAAAACACAGTGTTACCGGTCGACCAGGGTATGTCCCAGTCGACCAGGAACACTCAGAAACTCAGTCTGCAGAACAGCTCAACTGGGAGCTGTCCTTTGCAGTTGCAGTGTTGCCAGTCGACCGGCCTGCAGGTCCCGGTCGGTCCCGGTCGACCGGGAACACTGCAGGTCGAATCTGCCGGTCGACTGGGAACACAAAAACTGTTTCTGCAGATTTTCCGTTTTAGCTCTTTTTCCATCCAAATCACTTCCAATCGGTCCCAAACTTCACCAAATCATCTCCAAACATTAAACAACTTTATTCCCCCTTAATTCACAACATTTGGACCCATTGATCTTCCAAATGGAAGGGGGGGGGGGGGGTGAAACCCCCATCCATCAATGGCCAATCCATCCAAGACAACACAATAAGCTCAGGCAGAATATCTAAGACTAAATCAACACATTCATGAACTAAAATTACTGAAATCAAGAAAGGAAATACATGTTCTAAGCTAGGAGTAAGTGCACTTGCCTTTTGTGAAATAAGAGGTGGTTTGTAGAGAGAGGGAAAGCAATAGAAGAGAGAAAGAGTCCCAGCTGAATCAGAGAAGAAGAAGAAGAAGACACAGCAGAGTAGCAGCAGCTCCTAGAGAAATCCCAGCACAACCAGTAGCTTGGAGAATAAGAGAGGAAGAAGGAAGATGAAGTAGCACTGTTGCAGCAGCTCCAAGAGGGATATCTCAGCACAGAAATCAGTCCGGTCCCAGCTCAATAACATTGACTTGGAAGGAGAAATGAGGAAGAAAGAAGAGGGAAAATGACAAAGGAAGAAGAGAGAATGAAGGAGTAGTGGCTGCAGCAGCTGAGAAGAAGTCTCAGCACAGTCACAGTGATGGTCTCAGCTCAAAACGTAGGGGAGAATTGAGAGGGGGAGAAGGGAGGCAATTGCAATGAACAGTGGTGGCTGGTTTAGGGTTCTTGGGATAAGAGCCTATTTATAGGTTAGGAATGGGTGGTTAATGACAGGATTAGCCCTTAGGGTTTCATGCAATTAGGGTTAGGGTTAGGGTTAATGAGGTCTTTGGGCTGGAATCTTCTAGAGGATGCACAATTAACATAAACCCCCTCCTAACTATACTAATTAACATAAATCTATACTAAGGCCTATCTACACTAATTAGCCTAGGATTAACAAAATACCCAACTAACTAAAACACTAACTCCACTAAGCTAGTCTAACTAAAAACCTAGGAGAATCTAATTAATCACCCTGATTAACTCCTAATTAGCCCAATTAACTAATAATTAGCAATAATTAGCACAATTAACTAATAATTAGCATAAATTAGTATTAATTAGCCTATAAAATAGCAATTAGAGGGTCCACAAAGGGTGGGGCCTCACACTTACAATCCAGGTTGGAGGGACAACCCGAACTTTTCTTGGACCAAAGGCCCAACTCAAGGTGGCCCATCTCAGTCCACTCAATTTCAGCCCAATCAATCTCAAGTCAATGCCCCACCCGGTTTCCAAAAGCCCAATTTCAACTCCAATCCATTGACCCAAAGGGTAGATTTGTTAGAAGAGGCCATGAAACTCCTGACTCAAACCACGGCCCAATTGTCTCAGACCACTACTCAACTTTTGAATGGCCACACTCAAACCCTTGTAAAATTGGAATATCAAATGGGCCAACTGGCCAACTCCATTAGTGCCAGAGACAAGGGAACCTTCCTTAGTCAACCCGAACCTAATCCGAAGGGCCAAGTTGTTCATGATCCAAAAGGAAAAGGCCCAGAACAAGTCCAATCCATCATCACTCTTAGGTCGGGTACACAGGTTGATAATAAGGTCAAACTACCCAAGGAACCTGAGGAAGAATCAAGTGAGGTAGTGGAAACTATGGAACCAAGTGTGAATGCTGAACCCACATTAGAACTAGAGAACCCGGTCAATGCTGAACCATCACCTAGTGAGCCCACTCCTACGACTTATGTTCCCAAGGCACCATACCCACAGAGGCTACACCCAGCAAAATCAACTGTTCAGTTGGATAAAATGCTTGAAGTATTCAAACAAGTGCGGAATAATATCCCACTACTTGATGCTATCCAATAGATTCCGGCCTATGAAAAATTTCTGAAGGACCTTTGCACATTCAAAAGGACTACCAATGTGCCCAAGAAGGCTTTTCTAGCCCAACAAGCTAGCTCAATCATTTCCTGCCCAACCCCGATCAAATATAAGGACTCAGGGTGTCCTACCATTTCTTGCCAGATAGGGGACCATCACATAGAGAAAGCTTTGCTAGACTTGGGTGCAAGTGTGAACCTTCTGCCGTACTCTGTTTATGAAGAATTAGGTTTAGGGGAGTTGAAAAAGACCCATGTGACCTTGCAATTGGCTGATGCATCAATTCGATACCCCAAGGGAATAGTTGAAGATGTTCTTATAAAAGTCGGAGACTTTGTGTTCCCCGTCGATTTTGTTGTCTTGGATACCAAACACACATCTGAGGTTGAACCCAAAATTCAAATAATCTTGGGGAGACCATTCCTTGCCACCTCAAATGCCTTGATCAATTGTAGGAATGGAGTGATGCAAATTTCTTTTGGGACCATGACAGTCCAAGTGAACATTTTTAATGTCACTAAGCAACCTCCTGATGAGGATGATGGGGTTTTTGAAGTTAGTTACATTCATAAATTGGTGGAAAATCACTTACCCCATTTGAAACTTGAAGATCCACTAGAGGCTTGCGTGACCCACTTTGAAAGTGATTTTGATATAGATGGCCACATTGAAAACGTGTATGCACTACTAGATTCAACCACATTCACGGAAAAGAATAGGTGGCAACCGAAGCGAGAGATCTTGACCTCAATTTTGGATGGTAAGTTTGTTTGGGATCCAGGTGGATTCCATGTTAGTTGTCAAATAGGGTAGTTTTTTTTTTATTTCTTTTTATATATATTATTATTAGTTTAGGTTATCTTCTGTCCTTTTTTTTTTACTTACCTTGGACAGGGGAGCGCCATGCAAAATCGTCAAGTAACTTCTTCCCTTTACCTCCTACAATTTCTTTTTCCTTATGTTACATTATCATTTTCTGCATGACATGCACGACATCGAGGACGCTGTCTAGTTTAGATTTGGGGGTGGGAACAAGCACACTTGTCCAATTTTTAGGTGTTTTTTTTTTCAATTTTAGGCAAACTTTTAATTTAAAAAAAAATTTAGGAAATTTTTTTTTGGACAATTTTTATTTATTTTTTGAGTAGTTTTGAAAGGAATTGATAAAATTCAACAATGCTCGAAAACCTGGAATTTCAAAATTTTTGGAAGGAAGTAAAATGAAGGCTTATCTTTTCTAAAATATATCAAAATAGTACTAAACATTGGTTTTCACTGAAACAAGTATACATTTATCAAGATTTTGGATAGGAAGCCTTGGTGTTAAATTTAGAGTTTCTCAAGAAAGATGGGATGACTTTCTGAAGTCTAGCCTTGTAAGTCTACCTGATTCATCGGGATGGTTAGGCCAACCAACACCATTGGATTAATTCGGGTGAATTGAAAAAGGCTGCCTATTGTTTAGGGACTGCAAAAAAAAAAAAAAAAAGTAAGTGTTTAGTTAGAAGTTTGAAAAGAATAAAAAATTATGACTAGTTTGGGTTCGTAGCCTTTTTAACCCGAGCTAGTAAGCCCTTAGGGGTATTTACATACCTAGTGCCCTAAAGACATCTGTTTTGGGAGTCATTGGCCGAATGCTCATTACATGGGTTAATTAGAAAGCTTAAAGGACCTAAGCATTGCACAGTCAGTGTGTTTGCCAAAAAAAGAAAAAAAAAGAAAAGAAAATAGAGATGCATCTCGCGTCCTTTGAAAAAAATAGTAGTGCGAAAGCCGTCATAGTAGCCTTGAGAGGGAACTTATGAGCCACTAAATCTAGGAAAGATCAGAGCATTTAAGGGAGAATTCTGTTTTCATGACATCATAGCGGAACATTTGAAAGATTGATTGGATGTATACACTTGCACAAGGAACACAAAAGTCTGGTGTTTGAAAAAAAAAAAAAGAAAAGAAAAGAAAAGTTTGAAATTAGAAGGATGAACCGAATTTTGAAAAGTCTGAGATTTTGACTATTCTGGGTTACACAAAGAGTATCCGAGATAACTTGATTTTTTTTTAAAAGAAAAAAAAGTTTGTTTGTTTTTAATTCTGTGTGTTTTTTAGGAAAAATGAATTTTGTGGGTAGATTCACTGTAAACCCTCACGAGGCACAACTCGTCCACTAGGGGGAACCTAGGGGTTTAAGGGCTTGTTGCATACGCTAAATGCAGTCGAGAACACCAACGAAAGTGGTTTTGTTTTCATATTTACTTTTTTTCAGATTATGTCAAAGAACTTCAAACGTTTTTGTTTGCAACTTTTGCTAAGGGACTAGCAAAATGTTGGTTCGAGGGTATGTTGAATTCATGAATTTGCACATTTACGCATCATATTAAGATGAATTAGAGATTTAATTAGATGATTTGTATCATTATTCATCTAATTTAATCATTTCATGCATTTTCACGTAGGAATCTAAATTTTCATACTTTTCATAAATTTCCTGCATTAACTTAGATTGTTTTGCAAATTTTCTCCGAAGAGTCTCAGTTGGAGTAGAACTCTATCCGGATGGGTCCCGCTTCAATATGGGCTCTTCACTATTTAATGTGTTAAATTAGAATGTGCAGAAAATGAGAATTGCAGGCCTCTGTCACGGAGCCCACTTTCAAGCACACAGTCATCTTGGGCCCTGCATTGTTGAATTGAAGATTGAAAAGAAGTAAATTGAATAATTCACCATGTGGACCCCACACACAAGCCATATGCAAATCAATCAAAGGAGGGGTCCACTCATCATGTCACTTGAAGAATCCTAACTACAGAAGAAGACTTCTCATAGGGTCCACTATTCAAACAGATGAAATGTCTCACATGGCAGGGTCCATAGTGGTTGCAAATTTGAAATTATTAATGGATAATTTAAAGAGTATCATTCTGATTGGAACAAAAGAAGAAGAGTTTGAATCATCCACATCTGATGTCTTTTCAAAAAGGAAAACTGTGCAGAGATAGAATCCATTGCAAATCAAATTTTAAAAGCTAATCCCGTTTTTCTCAGGACAACTAATCTTCAAATGGCCATAACTTTCAATCCGACCGTCGGATCGATGAAATTTTACCTACCGTTGGAAAGCTTATTCAGAGTAGATATCCGTGGAGCCTAAGAAAGTGCAAATCAGAGCTATATTGACAAAGTTATGGGTCTGGAGATTTTCATGTTTATTTTTAGACTGGATTGCAAATTAAATCCACACCGTTGATAATCAATTGCTGCACATCCTTTGTGGGACCCCATTTGAAGATTAGCCAAGCCACCCAGAGGTTTCCAGAAGCTTCCACCTCATTCAAATTCAAAAGAGGATAAGAGATATACCTTATCAATGAAGAAAAACCAACTCTGTAGAGAATGTGTCCAGATTCAATGTATCTGATAGATAACCAGAGAAATAAAAGGAACAAAAAAGTAGCATACGGGAGGAACTCCCTCCCCTTGGACGTCCATGATCACTCTCTCCTCTTTCTCTTCTTTCTCTAATCAATAGATTTTAAGAATTATTTTTGGGTATTCTGGAGCCCTGTTCCAGAAATTAGGATTTTTAGAAAAGAGATTTCTAAGAGATCATTGTACAAGGAGATGCTATCAATGAAATTACTTATGGAGTTCTTTTCAATGGCTGGTTAGATTTCTGGATTGGAGCACACAGATGAAGCTAAGTAGATCTTTAATTTAATCTATGTTATTTTTCTATTACCATTTTGTCTCTTTTAAATGCATGCTCTATTAGAACAATAGATCTGTCTTCATGCCTTAGGCAGCCTCTATTTTGATTTCTAATGAAAATAGTTTGATGATTTATACTTATTTTGATAGATTATGCTTATGGCTGAGATCCTTTGATAATTTATGCTTAATTTGATGAGTCATGTTTATGATTTTTCATTCCTTTATGAGGTGAAGGAGGTCTTGGGTTGTGACCTTATTCTTTTTATTAAAAATTGATTTTTGCGAAAGACAAATCCTTCGGATCCGAAACATTGATTTGTTTCTGATCTGAGTTATTTTGAGACAAATAGTAGAATAATTAGATGAATGGATTAATTATTTTGCTTAGTGGATTCTGGATGCTCTGATCTGTTTTATATATTTGATTGGTTTGTGTTTCTGAATTTTTCTAGTTTTTTCTTGGATCTCAATTACTTATTAATTTTTGATTAAAAAAAATCAGATTTTAAATTTTAACTTAGTAGTGCTCTTTGTGGGATTCGACCTGTACTTGCCACTGTCTCAAAAGGATAACTGTGCACTTGCAGTATTAAAAGATTGAATTTAATTCACATCAATGCCATGACCCAGTGTAAGATGTCATATACAAACTCGATTAGCCGGGTAAGTTGAATAGATTGGACCTACTAAAAATCAATATACAAGTTTGATGCACTTGTAAGGATCATATAGCACCACATTCTTAAGAGGGCTCCATTAATGTAACATCCAATAAGAAATAAGACCGGAGACATCAATGGGACGTTTCCTTTTTTTTTTATTTCCAATCTCATCCTAAAAACTAGCTAATCTATCCAATTCAATTATCTTCTCCTTAAAACAAGTTGTCTCCTATTGTTTGCTTTGCACATATGAGGTGCCAAATTCTCATTGGACAAGTCAAATAGTCAAATGGGGCAAGAACTCCCCTTTTTAAATGGGGAGTTTTTGAGAATTCCCCATTTATTTTAGATCATCTAAACTGGTTGGTGAATGTAAAAAATGTTGCATTTCATTCATTTTATATACTACTGCAATAGGCATGCATTAAGAAATTATAAGAAATATATATAAATATATCTAAATATTTAAATAAATTATAAATGAATATTAATATATAATTCATAATAAAGATGGAAACTCATTAGAGAAACAATAGGTAAGTGAAAATATTTAGGGAAAGATCAAGTAAATAGTAAAGACTTTAGAACATTAATTTGATTATATTTGTGCTTAACTATAAATTGAGTGCGATTTCAGAATTAAATGTTGATTCTGGAATTAATTGGCTTCCACATTGGACCCCACAAATTAGTTAATCTTACCAAATATCTAAAGAAAAATAAGGAAAAAAACATCCATAATGGGCCCCACAGATTAATCTTACTAAATATTGAAAGGAAAATAAGGGGAAAAAAGTAGTAGAATATAGCCTATGAAAGTGGCCCGCGCTCTAGTATAAAAAAAGCTCTTAGTGTGTTGGTATAAAAAAAAGTGAACCCGAGTTTGGAAATAAAGAATACTTGAATTTCATAACTAAAGAAAAGTTATTATTGTATGCTATGTTTTAGGAAAGGGATAAGTATCTTATTTCAAGAATATTTTAAATTTGCATAGAGATATTTTAGGTGATGAGATTAGATTAGGAGGGTAATTCTGAAATGTAGGATTGTAAAAAGTTTGAGGATGCGCCATGTGTCCCTCTCCCAGTAAGTCTCCGCCACATGTCGCTCTTTGATGAAGAGGCTGGTGCTTTTATATATATATATATATATATATATATATATATATATATATATATATATATGGGAATTGCTCCCCTACACTGCAGCCCTCCTTATTGTAAGCTGGAGGGGTGTGAACCATTAAGTGGGTCGTGGATCGTCGGATGAAATTTCAAACGGCCCACTCTTATTTCACTTTCCCCCTTCTTGCACAGCACAGACCTAATGGATGTTTCATTTTCCCCATTCTCCTCTGTCTCTCGCCTCTCTCCCTTTCTCATTGACGACGACGACGACGATCGTGGCTTCTCTCTGTCTCTCGCATGATCTCTCTCTCTCTCACGATGAATTTCTTACATTCACATCCGTCTCTCTCTCTCTCTCTCTCTCATTGATCGGCCATGGCAGCTCTGATCGTATGGTTCCCGATCATTGCGATAATACGGGGCATGGGATTGACGGTCGCGATCCTCGTTCTTGCGTGGGCCCTACATTTTCGTGGAGGGGATGTCTCTCATCTCCGACAACAAAGATCTCATCTTCAATGTAACTCTCTCTCTCTCTTCTCTCTCTCTCTCTCTATTATTCTTGATTCATCTCGCGTTTGGATGTCCTCAAATCGCAATCGCTTTGAGTAGAATGGATGGAGAATCTTCCAATTCTAGGGAGGCATGGACTTCTGGTTTTGCGAAATTTCTTCCCCAATCAGTATTCGACCAGTTGGACGCATGGTTTTCAAGGTTTAGAAAAGGCAGAAGAAAAACCAGACCGTTTCCTTCCAAATGGTGGTTCCAACCTGGGCTAAAGATCTAGACTTGTTCGAACTGCTTGCAATTTGGGTTACATCCAAAGCCGCCTTTTTAATTTTTATTATGTGTTGAATCCTGCAAGTTCGATCATGGTCATAAGACAGCTCGAGGTGTCCTTGACAGAGAAACAGTGATGGACTCGTTTTTTTAGCTCATTTGGTTTTGCTTCCTTGATGGTTCTTTCATCTTTTAATGCTTTACCTACTATGATGGTATGCTCATTTTTGGTCATATCTATCGAATTTTTTTTGTTCTTTAAATTTGACCTTGTGGTTGTTAATTGTTTAATTTTCTCATAATGATTTCAGTAGATCAACTGTTTTTTTAGCCATTCATGTTTTTTAATGATTTTTTTTTCTGTTGTATTCTCATCAAATGCTCTTTTTTTCGTATGTCGAGAGCATGTCATCATCGTATTTTATTTTCAGTGATTACGTGCCAAAATACTTACAGGAAGAGATAATTATTTGTTGCAGTTGAAGAGACGAGACATTTCTTACGGCCACAAAAAAGATGGTCTGGTTGACCACTGAGACCTCAGGAACAGCAATGATGCCAATATTCTCAGCTGTCTGGATGGATAGATCTGTTGTTGTAGTGGTGTCATGGAGGAAGTAGTAGAAACGTATAGGATTTAGAAATCTAGTTTGTATGAGAATTACCCCTTGTAAATTTCTTGCTTCTATAGTTGATCATTGATTAAAAGGCAGCAAACCCTTAAAAAAGTTTTTGCTGTTTAGTTTATGAGAACAACCAATCTCACTCTCTTTTTAGGCTTGCTTTTTAGTAAGGTGACAGGCTGAATTAGGTTTTAGATAAAGTGGAGACTCATTACACCATTCTCCTCTCCTGCATCCATATGTATCTATGTACACCAAAATTAGGCAGTTACAGCTTACCTTTTCTAATACTAAAAAGAGGCATTTCATTTCATCTCACTTCTTTACACCACAATTAAAACATGAACCTGTGGGCCCTGCCCATACTTAAGACTTTTGTGGGCCATTCTTTGTGCTTGCTCATCCTAAAATGGATGATGGACTTGGAGTTGTGAACTTCCAATCACTATGATTTCAAGGCTATTGGGTTTGTCCCAAGAACATGAAGAAAATGAATATACAGATCCATCACTCATCAGAAACAAAACAACAATAATAATAAGAAGAGGCATTTCATTTCACCTGACTTTACATATCTTCTATATCTCAAAATGAGAATTACACATACCAAATTACAAGGAAAGTGTAACACAAAGGGAAGAATCATACATCCCAAACAAGCCCAATCCAACTTTGCCCCCTTCTGTCTTAAAAAACCAATACAACTAAGAAGAACCAAATGCACCAAAAAATACAACTTCAAACACTGAAACACCTTCAGGTATCAAAAGATCCAACATGAGCACCACTACATCCTGTATACAATCATTTTCAGCACCAATCAAATCCTTTTTTATGGTACCTGAAACAAACAAACAAACAAACTGCAATCAGTGTGACAGTAAATTTGTTTGGTATTATAACCGGGAATTCAAAATGGCAATATGGTTTAAGCCATGTAGACATTCAAAGCAGAAATATGGTGACACTGATCCAAGCTCTTTGTAGACCCTCATAACATATCTTTTTATAATAGATTGCACCTAGCTGGTTCCATGACTTTGGATTGAATTAAGCATTAACTTTAATTAGATGTGGATTTATTCTCGACCCAAAACAGTTTTTAGACCTGGTTTTTTTCCCCTAATGGAGACTTTTAAGATATTCAGATAAGGGAAAACAGATTGGTACCAGTAAACCTACACAAACAAGAGAACGAACTTTCTTAATGAGCAAGGTGGATCTGGAGGACCCCCATCACGCCTCCAAATCCTGATTAAATCTTGGCCGCCAAATCAGGTAAACAGAGATGATATAATGGGTATTCAGCGTGACAAAGGCATATCAGGTTTGGGAACATATTGCCTTCAACATTAGCAAAGTATCATCATCGAGCATTATGGGATGAGACCATGGCTTAACATAAGCCAGTGCTTTCTTTCTTTTTCCTGCTAATACCATTCATGGTAGTAACGGCACAACTCCGGCGCCCGCCCCAGATCCAGTCGTCTCTTACCCCTCTAAAACCTAAAATGAGAAGAAGATCGATCACTCCATCGATTTCATCTTAGGGTTCGAAAATCTTCGATGGCTCCATCACCGAAATATCGTGATAGAGGCATTTTTCAAAGAAAATAAAAACACAGAAAAATGAGAAGTCATAGCATGGATACCTTCTAAATGCAGGGTGTGTTCTGCACTTCCTTCCTGGGTGGGTCCGCCAAGAGAGGGAGGGAGATTGGAGGCTGCTCTACGATGGTGATGCAGACCGGCGATGGAGACGATTGTCGGTGATGGAGATGGAGAGGAGAGGAGAGGGGGATGGAGATTTGGAGCGGTGGATATCAAAAGGAAGCTATAATAATCTTCTCAGTTTTTGGCGATTCTGATAGTGATGGTCTCTCTCTGTAGGGCGGACCTACGCACAAGCACGTGGTTGTATTGCGCCTATTAAATTGCGGTGCGCTTTAGAGATTTCAATAAAAATCACGGGAACACCCATAAAGTCCACATGAAGATCCTCAGTTCGCACCCAAAACCAAACTACCTATTAAGGTCTGCATTCCTCAAACGAAAATCTTGAGTCCGCCACTGTCTCTCTCCAGTGATAGTGCTGCTACAAAGGACGATGATGGAGATGATCTCTGCATTTGGAGGTATCTAAAAAGAACTACGATGGAGACGTCCAAATGAGGATATGGAGATGGAGACGCTGCTCAGGGCCCTGGAGAGATAAAGAGGAGACGTTGCACAGGGTTGGAGTGGAGAGTAGTGGAAAGTCTAGAGAAGATGAAAGGGCTTTCGAATGGAATGGTGCAAAGGGGGAATGGAAAGGGCTCTTGATCTGGGGATTTTGGAACCGTCGAAAGGGGGGAAATGAAAAGGTTGGGCGGGCCTCGTCAAAATCACCTATTAAATGAGAATGAAGGCAGCCATTGGATCCACTTTGACGATCCAACGGCTGTGAAGACACTTCTCATATATTAGGTGAGAACTGTTCTCGCCAGAATATTACCCATATATATATATAATGTTACGAGTCATCAAAGGGGCCAACACCAAAGTGGACATTTTAATTCCATCACTAAGGGAAATTCTTTTTTTCCATACATAAACTAAATAGGTGATGCTCAACCTGTATATATTATTTATTTTAGGGGATTTTACCAAAAAAAATACTTTAGATAACCAATGGACCAAAAGAAACATTTTAACCGACCGTGCACCAGAATAATCAGTTTGCCTGAAACGGTGTTTTTTTTTAAGGAGTTTCAACTAGCGTCCCTAGGGACCTTATTTTTATTAAGCTAAGGGTCCCTAGGGACCCTGTGGCGGACACAAATTAGAATAAAAGAGGAGTTTTGCTCGTGTTTCGCTGTTAGGGCTTCACATACAGCCCCGGAGAAACCAAAAGAACGCAATCACTGCACAAGGTAGAACAGACCCCAACCAGACCACAGTAACTTCAATAACTCTGATTTATGGATTGTCAAGGCACATTCCTGACATCTGGGCTGACCATGGAAAAAACGGGCTAGGACTGTTTACATGCAATCATATATCGATGATCATGTGGATCTGACAGGTTGGTTGGAGTGGGATAGGGATTTTGTATTGAAGACTTTGTATTATGGGTTGTACACAAATGGCGGACCGGGTGCAGGAATGTGTAGGTGGGTCAAATGGCCTGGTTATCATGTGATGACAGACGCAAATCAGGCGAAGAAGTTTACAGTGTGAGAGCTGATACAAGGTGCGACATGGTTCAAGTCTACTGGAGTGAGTTACACTGAAGGATTCTGATTGTGAGATTAGTCTTCTGTTTACTCTGTTTTAATGTCCTTGTGTTGCAAAAGACTGCAGCGGTCTCAAATAAGTGAAGTTGTCATTGTATTGTGGAAGAGAGTGAACATCCTCTTATCATTCTTCTCAGAGCAGATCTAAGCCTTGTTCCCAGGAAGAAATGGATACAGAGGAACCTGTGGGTGAAGCCCTGACAGCGAAACACGAGCAAAACCCCTCTTTTATTCTAATTTGTGTCCGCCGCAGGGTCCCTAGGACCCTTAGCTTAATAAAAATAAGGTCCTTAGGGACGCTAGTTGAAACTCCTTTAAAAAAAACACCGTTTCAGGCAAACTGATTGTTCTGGTGCACGGCCGGTTAAAGTATTTCTTTTGGTCCACTGGTTATCTAAAGTATTTTTTTTGGTAAAATCCCCTTTATTTTATTCGTTTAGACTTTAAAATTAAATAAATTCTCATTATTTCTTACAATTTGCACAATTCTATAATATTAGAAGAGAATATAAGAGATCCAAAATATAATTCGATAGATCTTATGTCAAATGGGTAGCCACGACAAAAAGTGAAGATGCCATTTTTTTAATGGAAACAATAGATTAGTTAAAAATTTAAAAGTGAAGATGTCATTCTGAATACCACATTGACCAAACTTTTTAGGCTGGTATCACTAGTTTCAAAAGTTTGTTTTATTTTCTAGCCAAGCTTTAAATCAAGTTATAAAAACATAAAAAATGGGCTTTCCATTGTAGGATCAATCATCATTGCCTTTATTTAAAAAGATCATTTTATTAAGAAGAAAATCTTTTTATGGAAGTTGTCTTTCATATTATGGTTTTCTAAAATTATATTCGTGATGTTAAGCACCGTGGCATATCCACCCATTAGACATTTGTATTGATTGGATCATATAAAGATTTTACACTAATGATTTTATGCTGTTTTTTAAATTAGATTGTACAGTGATTGCCCCCCATTTCTAATGTGGGCCTACATCTTAAATTACTCATTTTTTTACTTTATTATGTCTCACAGCTTGTTCGATTAAAGTATAACCCGTGAACCAGTAACCCCAACCTCACAGAAAAAAAGGCATAAAGTTGCACTTCTCAGTTCATCCAAGACTTATTCAGAAAAAAGGAATAAACAAGCTCAGCATAAATCTGTGTTCAATGAGCAGGGACTGGAGCCTTATTCAGAGACAGAAACCCTTATTAAGTCAGATTTAGCGCTTGAGTCTCAGGCCCATTGGACCCTAATGGGCTCATCTAGATATTTATGAATGTTAGTGATTCATTATCAGAAACAACTAATGATGCAGTTATTATTTATGATTGATGATTTTCTGTTACATCTAATTTCTTGATTCATGGGAACTCTAGTAAGGAATATCTTTTCCGTGAAGGTCATTGAGGTTCATTTGACACAAATACACTGGTATGATCACTAAAATTATGGGATGGCAAACAGGTTGGGTGGCTCAAGATGGGTCGGGTTGACCGGACATATCTACGGGTTGAAGGCCAACCCATTTTTAAAATTGGACAAATAACTTCAACCTGACCCAACTAGCATAACCCATATAATGTAGCTCAAACCGTTTAACCTGACCCAACCTGTAGAAGCATGGCCCAAACTAAATCTATTTCCAGTATTAAGGCTATATTTAAGTAAGATTGGAAGGTAAAAATAGCTCAACAGAAGCTTGGCTCATTCCATCTGCAGGGTTTCAAAACCAATGGGTTTAAAATCTACAAAAGTATCTGGGCAAGATGACTCAGGATCCCTTTTCCGCTTAAAAAATAAAAGTCTCCCATAATGTCCCAACATGCTAAAATGTCATGCGACGCTCAGCAGATTTGATCACTGGGCCACGGGAGTCATTAGCAATGAGGAGACTCTCAGGAGTTTTCATCGGTTCTTTTCTCTTTCTTGGTTCTTTTTGTGTAAAGTCGGCATGGCTTGTGGGCTTATAGGTTGGGGACGGGTAACCCATTTTGCGATTATTCGAGGGTTTTGATATATAAGAAATCGTATTGGGAATTTGTTTTAGGTTCCGATTCATAAACAACTCTAGGTCCGGAATCTAATTTAGGCTCTGATTCATACACGGGTCAGGGTCTCGAATTTAATTTAGGTTCCGATTGATAAATGGGTCCAGCTCTCGGTCCATATAGGTTCCAACCAGTCTGCCCCGGGCATATGCGTCTTTAATGTTGAGTTTTTAATATTTAATCATGGAGGTAGTAGTAGTAGTAGACTTATTGCACTATTACAAGTTGAATGCTATCCTTATTTTGAGAAAATAGTTAAATAAAAAAAATGAAAAGACGTTGGAACAAATTTTGGAACTAGATTTTGGTTCTTTATTTGGATCCGTATCTAGAATGGAATCCGATTTCTTCTATTAGAACTGGGTTTGGAACCAACAAAATAGGTTCCGAGTTGGAATTGGCTCCAAAACCACAACCGTTATATAGAAATGAGTCTGGGTCCAATATGGTTTTGACCCACAACTGCCACATTTGCAACCCTACTTATAGGTTTTGTTCTTTTTTGTTTTGTTTGAATGGCTTCATTTATTTATTTTTAGCGTTTCCCACCGCAGCTCACTATATCTAAAAGTTTCCGAGAGTTAAAAATAAATAGGCATTTATTGTCAATTTTTTTTATACAGTTTAAGCTACTTATATTTTGTTATATTTATACTGATTTTTTTTTTTTTTTTACAATTACCGTACGGACGGTCATAAACATATTTACTGCAAAGTTATTCGATTCATTGGATATCGCAGGCTGCGATATCATAGGAATGTAGGATATCCCACAATTAGAAGTGAGAAGACTTGAACTATCCGTTTATTTTTTCCTTAACTGTGGGACCACCAAACCACCATCAAAACCGTTGGATAACTGTATGAGTGTAAGAACTAATATCGTACCAAATTTGAACCGTTGATCTATCACGATTATCGAGAAATTTACAAGAAAGTCAAGTTGTTTTGCAAATTATAAGAACAAATTAAATTATAAGCCACGTTTTTTTTTTTTTGCAAGTTTCTTGATAACCATGATTAGATCAACGGTTCAAAATTTAGAACTATATATATTAGTTTTTACACTCATACAGCTATCTAACGGTTATATAACGGTTTAGATGGTGGTTTGGTGGTCCCACAGTAACGGAAAAATATAAATACACGGGCTGTTCAAGTGATTGTGGGATATCCTCCATCCGTAGGATATTACAAGCTGTGATATCCTACGGATCGAACAAATTTGCGGTAAATTTGTATTTTTGGATTGTTTTGAGGCTATTGTCAGGGTTATGACGGTCCGTACGGTAATTGTCTATTTTTTATTTTATTTTTTGGTACACCAACAGGTGGGGACGGGTCCAGGAGAGAGCCTGCACACTAAGGAACAAAAGTCTACACACACGTGGGAAAAGAAACCCATAAATGTGTGGACAAATTAAATCCCATACAAGTGGGAAAGGAAGCCTACGTGGAAAAGGTAGTATTTTGCAGATTTGAACCCTGGACAAGAACGTGAGGACGGGTAAGCAGCCGTTTTTATACTGAGGGTTGAGTTTACAGAATCTGATCTGTTGCAGTAAACTAGATGTGTAAAATACAGAAAAATGAAGCTCCTGTAGACTCTCGTATTTTCCCTCGAAAGAATACAACACAAGTTGCTCAACTGTGCTAACATCCTTAGTATGAACCGTGCCTCATCTTTGCTCTGCGTTTGATGAGCTAAATAAGTCTATGTCTTCACTAGTTTTGGGTCTATGTCTTCACTGATTCTGGGTTGACTGACCCAAGGGTCTTGATCTTTATTACTATATATGATTTTCACAACTGGTCTCGTTGCCGAGGCAGTTTAGGGGTATTGTCCACCTCGGCTCTTTATGTTGGCTTTTCATCCATATAATAATAAAAATGCTCCTACAAATTGTTGGGTTATTGTCTTGTATTATGAGTTAGCCAGATTAGTTGGTTTGGGTTAATTTGGGTGTAACTAAATTTAGGGTATTTTGGCCATTGTACTAGGGTTTTTTCAAGGGCTAAGAAAAACATTCAGCAACATGGGAGAGAATGGAATTAACATGAGTTTTTTTTGTGGATGTAAATCGTTGTATCTTCATCTTTTTCATGGATTGATTTGTCGATGTTGTATGGATTTGTGTGTGCGTGTGTTTAATCGTCGATCGCAGGTTGTACCCATTCTACTGTGCCACTTTCCCCAGCAAAATATAACAAGTTAGAGGCATTTTTGATGATTTTAAGGAAAACTATATTCATACCAAGAGATAGATCAAGCTATTCTTTGTGGGCCTTAGTTATCCAAAAAATGTAAAAAACACATTTTAACTACAAAAAAAAAAATAAAAAAAAAAAATTTACCATGTCAAGACTAAAAACTCGGACCATAGATAAGGAAGTCAAGTTCTCATTTACACGAACAATAAAGCTATAGAAATAAAATCTAGTGATAACTTTCCAATTAAACAAGGACTTTCAAATGCTCCATAGAGAACAAATGACATGGTTATGCTTGCTACCTCCCACTTGCTCCTCTATTTATGAGTGTATTGATTCTCTCCTTTCTAGGACTGATCCGTCTACTGCTTTAATTTGCATATTTTTTGCAAGTTGATTTTTGCTTCATTTATTTGGCATATATGGAGAGAAAGAAATATTGTGCAAATTTTTAGACATACATCTCACACTCATCTTCAAGTTCTAAGAGACATTACTGTCTCTATTCATAGTACGTAGAACATTATATCTGGGCCTTTTTCTTCTTTTTCTTTAACAAAAAAAAAAAAAAAGATGGAATATTTCACCTTCTGGGCGTGTTAGATTCCTTCTCATGCACGTACTGGCCTTCTACAAGGTAGTAGATTCTCCATTGTAGATGGAGTGCTATGGGATGGTGGTGGTAATTATCCTATGTATGGGCTGACTTCTTATAGTCATGATGAGCATTATGATGCTGCAACCAATGGGACTTCTTCAGTCCATTCCATCGAATACAGAAATTAAAACATTTGAGTGTGATGGTCCCTTTTTAAGGGTGATGTGAAATGCACAATGTTCCCCATGGCTTCGTCGATTTGGTGCTCGAAAGATTGAACGCATTTTGCAAGATTAAGGGAGTGAGCTTTGTTCCAATGCATTTAACTACAGGAGAATTGCTAAATTTGATGATGTAATGTTGAATGCTATCTGTCCCACGATGTGGGAATTATCTGCTTTTTTTTCTTATGCCTGGGTTATGGTTCCATTTTGAGATAGGATTGGTTATGTTTTTTTATTCATTAAGGGTTTTTATACCCTATCAGTAATAAACCTTACTTACCAGTAAAAAAAAAAAAAAAAACTGACATTCTTGTCGTAAATTCAATCATACAGAATCCCCTTGCCAAATTTCACCAAACGGAGTAGTGTAACTCTACAATAGGCCCCACCTAATGAAATCTGAGTTACTCAAAATGAACGGCGCTCTCCCCCAACCATTCAATGGGTTGTCCCAAAACTTTACTCCAATAGCAATGCTTCCACCATAATGTTGAAAATATGGTCAAGAATGTGAATGCTTAATCTTCTGGTGGGACCAACTTCTATTTGAGTAGAATCTTGAGACAACACATTGAAGGGGAAGGGCTTTCATTTTCAGAGCTGAGGTTCATATGTTCATTCGGTACTATTGAATTCCAATCCACTTATTGAAGGGTGAGTGAGGCATTATTAAGGAGATCCATGATGAAAGTTGCACCCATTCGATCCCTTATCTCCTCCCTTGGCGCATTCCAATATGAGTTTCAGATGTTAGAGGAGGCGCATGTAGGAAATTGTGTGGCCCGCATGACTCGGGTCCCATATTAGATCAAGCATGGCAGAGGTCAAGAGAGGTTAGGGTTCCCAACAATATAAGTCTCGATCGGTTGAGATAAGATATGAGGACCCAAACCCCCATTTTCAAGAAAATTGTTATAATCCAATTATATTGGATTTTTGTATATTTATTATTGATAATACGGTAGCATGCAACCTAGTAAACCCTTGTGGACCCCACTTTCTGTGATTTAGCTGGTCAGTGCACTTTAGTATGATGCACTTTTTAGATATAGTTGACCTGTGATTATTTAAAAAAAAATGGGCATAAATGGATAATTAATATGATCCACCTAGACCACATGCACCAGTTGGTCTCACACATGTATGCTTGTGTAGTCAACACATAATGAGTGAACTTATACTACCCTTTGATTGGACCCTGCCTCATGAGCGTACCCGACTTTCTACGAAAGAAGTTGGATGAGTTGATTATGTATAAGGAATCAGAAGATTTGATTAAGCTTAAGAATCCTAATCTGAACAAGACCCTGATCATCTTATTGTGGACCCCACCTTTGATAACCTTGGCACTTCACACTATGCACCTTAACTTGTGTTGTATGATGATCATGTTAAGGCTGTTTAATACTGTTTTATTAATATTATAATTGTAGTATGCCTACTTCCTCTTTGTACAGGTCATCATTTAGTAATTGCATGCATTTTGAGTAACTTTGTGTCCGCATTTGATAGTTGGTTTTGTAATAGACATTATTTAGTTCTTGATTGATTGCGACATTATATAATAAAATTAGACTGTGTGACTGTGCTATCATTATATCCATTATGTAATTATGTAATCCATCGCTTGATTTCCAGTGCGATGTTATGACCATGATTGTATTATGTTGGATCGTTCGTGCATCTAGATCCAAAGGTCCTAATGATCTTGGGTTTCAGGCCATGACATAGATAGTGAACCGTAATTCGCAGATCAGATCTCATTCCCCTATAGAAATACTCCTAAACAGTTAGGGGATCAATAAGGATTTCTTGGAGGAGAAGTCTCA